>CAXIVR010000009.1:46445172-47687672 GCA_964035755.1 Teleogryllus oceanicus
AACGCGATATTGCTCTATTCTTTCGTTTTTTCAAAAATTACAAAAATAACTATATTCTCTCACACGTCGGTAATATTTACATTTTCTTCACATTATTAGATTTATGAGTACACGTGCTTTAACTAATGTCATTAAGTTTCTGGAAAACTCAACAGTTTTCTGTGAAAATGTGCTCAAAACTGCGCATTTTCAGAAACTTCCCTATTTTCTCAAAAATGGCTCCAAATTTTTCTTGAATTTCTTCCAGCGGGTAGTGCTAATTGCACTGTTTAATATGACGTAAAATTAATTTTGGTGTATTTTTTTGGTTTTGCAAAATTTACACAGATGTAATGAGGTATTATATATAGTGAAATACTTTTCGTCTCTCCGATATTTTTACTATATTTCTAAATCTAGATACTATTTACAGCGAGCATCTAATATTATGATTATTTCCGCTTATGCTCTAAATTCTCTCAATGTAAAATTTATTAAATTTACTTTCGATTTAATCATGGTTTCGACATAAACATTTTGATTCCTTACCTGTTACATGTGGACGTGTAATTCTACACAGGATCACGATTCCTGGAAGTTTTATTGATTGAAACCAATTATTAGATTAATGGCAACTAATGTAAAGTATCCTCATTTCCCAAAAATAAAAATTTAACATTTATTCTTATATATATTATAAATTCTATTGAGCTCATGAAAATTACTTTTTCTATGTACAACATTAAAATGCCGTACGGTTTTGAATATAGTTCGTAAGCTTACTCCAATGTCTTGTTAGATGATTCCTCAGTCGAACCAGCAGAATGTTGTCCATGGAATGTCCTTGGTATCCCTATTCTCGCGTTCTTGTATATCATTAAAATAAATTTAAAATGTTCCAGAATGTCATCAACGATTTGGTATTAATATGATGTAATATTCCCACAAAATCAATACGCGGTCGCGACATTTCCTATCTGTGCTTCATATGAAACACATACGTGCGAATATCTTCAGCTACTTATCGAAAAATCCTTCCATCTACGGAGCTACCTTAATATACAACCCCTCGAAACACGGAGTGTTTTAATTAAAATTCCAATTACTACGCTACAAAATCCACAATTACAATTCAATACTACAATTTAAACAATACCGAGCGATCAGATTAATCATAAGCTCCCGTCTCACTATCATTTATATAATACCCCATCCAATGTTGAAAATCCGTTGGCACCTCACCAACCGCTTAGGTGTGCACGCTTCAGTATCTTTTAAAGATAATGTTTATTTTAAGTTTTCCAGAAAATCATGGCTTCCAATGCTCTCCACACCTTTTGGGTGTAATGTGTTCGAGGCCATGTCTATCTGCTCAGCGCTATGACACCAAGTATGGAATATTACACTTTTATATTTATATATATTTAGTCAAAATAGTAAAAAACTGTATGTGACGTAGGGGGGAGAAAATTATCTGCACACGCTTTCTTGAGTTTCAGAATCCCTTCCCAACAATTTAATTATTAATAGCTGAAAGATGAAAAAAATTATAGTAATAATAATAATAATAATAATAATAATAATAATAATAAATTTTAAAAAGCGAGAGATAAACATTTCAAAAACTAGATATTTTGGTTTCCGAGATATAGAAAACATTTGTAACGGTAAATGAACTGCAGATTTGATTTTTCTGTATTGCTCACTAAATAGAAACTCACCCTAAGCTCTACTACCTCTACAAGCAAAAGGAAAGTTCAACAAAACCTGGGCATAGTGAAGCTACATTTACGTCCAGAAGCAAATCAAGGGGCCATCTCAGCATTTGCTCAATGGGTCAGGGAAACTGGACAAAAACCCGATCGAGATGGGGGTCTGACCCGGAAGCTGAAGTATATTACTTGTTACAGGCATATTAAGTCTTTTCTTAATTATACAATACAAATGTAAACTAATTCATTATACTGTATCATTGTTTTAAGTACACATTATTTTTCTTTTAGACGATTAGTATAGTCTCTAATTGTATAGAAACAGTTATGCAGCAGAAAAGATTTTACTTTTAACTTAAATTTGTGTACCAATTTTAATTGTTTAATTTCATCTCGCAATGCATTGTAAAGTTTGTAAATGCGATCCAGCGTTAGTAACTTTGTTAATCGCTAGTCCTAACAACGCGTATTCATTGACTTTCGGGTTTGCAAACAATGCCATTGTTACAAACGCTGGATGCCGATTTTAGCATTCAAATTAAACCCGTGGTTCTTCGCTTATCACTGTATGTGAGTGAGAGAGTGAGAGAGAGTGAGAGTGAGAGTGAGAGAGAGTGTGAGTGAGAGTGTGAGTGAGAGAGAGTGAGAGAGAGGGAGAGGGAGAGAGAGTGGGTGGGTGGGTGGGTATGCGAATAGCTGTTGTAGTAGTCCTCGCATTTCCTTCATCTCATAAATCAGGATTCTCTTGTACCAAATTCACGAGTAATTCGTCGAACATACATACTTTATTCGGCATGTCACATTGAAGTCACAATAAAAATTGCCCAAATTCTTACTTTGAATTCACTACGTGTATCAAAACCGTTCGCAAACTAGTTTTCTACATCGATGATATAAACCCATTGAATTCCTAAAAGGACAAGGACCTCCTGTCAGACACAGGAGTGGTTCTGCTTATCACTTTAGGTGAACCAGTCCTTAATAGATTTAGAGTTATCACTACAGTATTACTATCTAGAATCAGCCTGCCTACGCATTTCACTATCAGCTATTTTAATACAAACTGCACTCAGTTTTCAGATACATTTTGGAGCTACGTTTGTAGGTCGCCTTGCATTTCACTTTGTTTATACATATACTCTTATTTTAGTTTTTACACTAACATTTACACTTGCAGTTATTCATATTTAGCACTTCCTTTCACTGTGGCATTTGTTTCTCTTGAACCTTCCATTTTCCCTGTTCCTTGCTATTCATGACATGTTGCCATATACATTCGTAAAGACATTTTCTACTATACAATAACAAAATGACAAAACTACTACCTGAACACACTCTTAACTCTACTTTCCACGCTGCTCTCTGATTGGTGTTGGGTAGAATTCCGACTTAAACTTAACGTAAAACCATGGAGCTTGTGTTTACGGACTTACGTCTACGGTTACGTCAAGTTATTGTAAATGGTCTCGTTTAGTAACTCATTTGTAGACTGCGGCTACGTTACGTTTACGTCTGCAACAAAGGCCGTGCCCTGCCTGAGCTACTGCTGAAAGCGACGACGCACGAGTGCTAGGTTTAGGTTCAATCTTGAGGTTACTTGATATTCCGCGGGGTTCTGTGGGATAAAGCGCGTAGTGTTCTACACTGCGACCGGACGCACGTGACTGACAGCCTGACGATATCCGCCGTGCCGCGCGGAAAAGCGATCAGTTTCATTAGCCTCTTGCGCCATCCCACAACCGAGAGCATCTCGTATGTTTTTAGGCAATTCAAAGGCATTCGGAAAGTGGGACGATGTTCCAACAGTGTAAGAGACATTGAAGGATGTCAAGACTGCGTTTCGACCATTTCCACCGTGCATTACAATACTTAGACACGGAGGACAATGCAGAATCAAGCATGTAGAGAGCACCAACTCTGGAGAATGACGAAGAGAAAATACTAATGACAAAGTACGAGGCAAACAATTGAAAATAATTGGTTTTTTAAGGACACATGAAGATACTGAAATTTTCATTTCGTGCTGTTAATGTATTTTGCTGTAGGGCCTATCTCTATAAAATCAATCGTTATGGAGAAATTGTAAGGTGCGTCAAGCTGGAACAGCCAAGTCAGCACACCGACACGAAACATGTCAAATCATTTATTGCTAATTAATTGCCAATTAATTGCCACTTTTGAATTAATTGCCACGTATTTTCGTGGAAGGGTGGCTGACGACGTCAACCACACACACATCAAGTAAATTGAGTGAGCTCAACGGAAACCATCCAATCATTTAGCTAATTTGCCAAATTGCAATTTGAATAATTCGCAGATTTTAGCTCAATAATCAAAGTAACTGTCAAGGGGTACGACGCAACCCGCAACATAATCCATGCTACCTTGACGTCAAGCCAGCAGTTACGTTCGAGCCAGAGCTCAACGGAAACCATCTAATTATTTATTAATAATTAATTCCCAAACAATTTGCAAAATTTGGGAATTAATGCACGAATTTCAGTCTAAAATAATCAAAGTCAAGTCAGGAGGCATGACCCAACCCGCAACATAATAAGAAAATTGTAATATAGAAAAAACAAACGAGCAAATTTACATAAAATTAGTGAGAAGTTTAAAGGGCATATCGAACAATTGTTTTACTCTATGCATGATTTAATTACCCCCCCCTTTTATGAGATAATAACTGCGTAGTTATGCTACCTCTACGGCTTTCAAATAGATAATGCAAGAGTACCAAGAAATGATATATCTAAAATCTATTAAATAATTAAATTCAATACTAGATTTAAAACTAAAGATAAATTAATAAATGTCCCTGATTATATAAACATTGCTGAAAATGGTAGTTTTATCGAACCTAGCAGCGTATTCAAATTCAAAATACAGAGAACCAGCGAGAATCACATCAAATTAGGAACATAGTAAATAGATGTTTAAAGTATATTTCTACTGAATAATGATTTAATTGTCTTGCCATTTATTAACTAATAATTTTTAAAACTTCGTTGTTATTAAACTTAATCGACTTTCGAAGGAAATGCGACAGTACCAACGAGCATCTAATATCCCAACATCTATTTAAAAAAATTAAAATCCACGTTCAATAAAGTATATTACACTGAAGATAAATTGATAAATGTTGCCGTGAATTATAGAGACATTATTTAAACTGCATCAGAGTTAATGAACTAAGCCAGATATTAAAATTAAAAAATACAGAGAACCAGCGAGCACAATCACATAATTTTAGGAACATAGTTATGGATGTTTAGAACTATCTTTTTATATACAGATTTAATTACTCTTGTTTTATTAAATATACATTTTTAAAACTTGTGTTATGAAACCTCATCGACAATAAAATAGAAAATATGAGAGTACCACGAGCACTAATATGTAAAATCTATTTAAAATTTTAATGCACGTTCAATACTAGCATTATTCAGAAAGTTAAATTGATAAATGTTCCCTGAATTATATAAACATTTTGAAACTCAGGGGAGTTATCGAACAAAGCCAGATATTGAAATTGAAAATACAGAGAACCAACGAGCACAATTTTACAAAATTGGGAGCATAGTTAATAGATACATGGCACTAATTTCTTACATTATCACAATTTAATTGCTCTGTATTTATTAAATAATTTTTTAAACTTGTTGTTATGAAACCTCATCGACTTTCGAACAGGAAATGGGAGAACCAACGAGCACTAATATGAAACTATTTAAAATTTCAATGCACTTTCATACTAGCATATTACACTAAAGATAAATTGATAAATGTGCCGTGAAATATATAAACATTTTGAAACTGCATAGTATCTAACCAAGCCAGATATTCAAACTGAAAATAAGAGAACCAGCGAACACAATCAAAAAAATAGGAAATAGTTAATAGATATTTAGAATTAATTTTACTCTATACACGATTTAATTTTTCCCTGTCATTTAATTAATAAAAAATTTTTAAAATTTTTCCCTGTTATAACCATTCGAAACATTCGAACAAGGTATGCGAGAGTTCGAATAGCACGAATATCTAAAACTATTTAATATTTAAATACACTTTCCCAATACTAGTATATTACACTAAGATAAATTAAAAATATTGCCGTGAATTATATAAAATTATTGAAATTTCATCAGAGTATCAAACTGAGCGATATTCAAATTCAAAAACAGAGAACCAAGACAAATCACATAAAATTAGAAGCATAGTTATTCAACATACACTAATTTATTATTCTAAAACAATTAATTTCTTTGTTTATTAAATAATAATTTTAAAACATCGTTGTTATAAAATCTTTTGAGTTTCCAACGCAATTCCGATAGTATAACGAGCTTTAACCAAATTATTTAATAATTGAATGCAATTTAATAGTATTTTATTACACTAATATATTTTGGGAAAATTTTGCCGGAAATATATGAACATTATGAATCGATGGCAGTTGTCGCGCAGATATTAAATTGAAAATACAGAGAACCAAGGAGCCAATCACATAAAATTACAAACATAGTTAAGGGAGGGTTAGAACTATTTTTTTATTCTATACACGATTTAATTGCTCTTGTCTTTTATTACATAATAATTTTTTAAAACATCATTGTTATAAAATCTTGTTGACTTTCCAACTGAAATTGTGATAGTACCAACGAGCACCAATATCTTAAATTTATTTCATAATTGAATGCACATTTATTAGTACTTAATTGCACTAAAGATAAATTGGTAAATGTAACGGAATTATATGAACATTATTGAACTGCATGGCAGTTATCTAACTAAGCCAGATATTAAAATTCAAAAAATACAGAGAACCAAGAGCACAATACATAAAATTAGGAACATAGTTAACGGATGATTATAATTAATTATTTACTCTATACCGATTTAATTGCTCGCCATTTATTAAATAAAATTTTAAAACTCGTGTTGAAACTCGAAGATATTCTAACAGGAAATGCGAGAGTACCAACGTGCACTAATATATAAATCTATTTAAAATTTCAATGCACGTTCCAATACTAGCATATTACACTAAAGTCATTGGAAAACGTTGCCGTGAATTATAGAAACTTTTTGAAACCGCATGAAGTTATTACAACCAGATATTCAAATTCGAAAATACAGAGAACCAGCGAGCAATCACATAAAAATAGGAGATAGTTAATAGATATTTATAATAAATTTTTACTCCATGATTTAATTATCGTTCTTTTTAATTATAGTATTTTAAAAATTTTCGTGTTTATACTCGAACACATTCGAACAAGGTATGCGAGAGTTTCAACGAGCACGAATATCTTAAACCTATTTAATAATAGAATACACATTCAATACTAGTTGATTACACTTAAGATAAATTGATAAATATTGCCGTGAATTATAAACATTATTGAACGCATCAAGTTATCAACTAAGCCGAATATTCAAATTGAAAATACAGAGAAACCAACAGAAATCACATTAAATTAAAACATGTTAGGGATGTTTAAAATTAATTTTTATTCTATTCACGATTTAATTGTCTCGTCAATTTTTAAATAATAATTTTTAAAACTTGTTGTTATGAAATCTTGTTGACTTTCCAACAGGAACTGGATAATACCAACGAGACTAATATCTAAAATTTATTTTATCATTAAAAGTTTGTTTAATACTAGTTTATTACACTAAAGATAAATTGATTAATGTTGCCGTGAATTATATAAACATTACTAATCTAAGGAAGTTATCAACAAACCCAAAATATTGAAATTGAAAATCAAGAGACAACACACAATCTCATAAAATTAGGAATATAGTTAATAGATAATAAACTCATGTTTATTTTATACACGATTTAATTCTTTTCCCCAATACAAAAAAATTAAACTTTCTATGCAACCACGTGCAACAATCAAATGAGAACTTCGGGGGGTACTAACGACACAAATAGCTAAAAACAGTTAATTATTGATGCATGTTCATTTCGGGTTTATTTCATTTAAAGATAAATTGATTAATGTTGCCGTGAATTATATAAACATTATTGAAACTGCATGGCAGTTAACGAACCAACCCCGTTATTCAAATTCGAAAATAAATAAAGCCAATGATCATAAACCCCAAAATTTAAGAACATAGTTAATAGATATTTAGAACTAATTGTTTACTGTATCCACGATTTAATATCTTTTGTGGCTTATTAAATAATAATTTTTAAATTTCGTTGTTAAAACCAATAGACTTTCAACAGGAAAGGGACATTTCCCAACAGTACTAATATCTAAAATCTATTTCATAATTAAATCACATTCGATACTAGTACATTAGACTAGACATCAATTGATAAATGCATGATATATTATAAATATTTTTAAAAACTGCATGGAAGTTAACGAACAAAACGGATATTCAAATTCGAAAATACAGGAACCAACAGTACAATCACATAAATTTAGAAATATAGTTAATAAATATTTAGAACTAATTGTTTTCTATACACGATTTAATTGCTCTTGTCATTTATTAAAAATATTTTTAAACTTCTTGTTACGAACTCAAAGACATTCGAACAGGAAATGCGAGAGTAAACAAACACTAATTCCATATATTTATTTAATAATTCAATGCACATTTATTAGTAGTTTATTACACTAAATATAAATTGATAAATTTCCTGAATTATATAAACAACACTGAATGTGCATGAAGATATCGAACAAAGCCAGATATTCAAATTAAAATAACAGAACCAACTAGCACAATCACATAAAATTAAGAACATAATTAATGGATGTTAAAAACTATGTGTTTACCTTAAAACACGATTTAATTGCTCTTGTCATGTATTAAATAATAAATATTTTAAACTCTGTTTTTATGAAAACTCAGACGTTCGAGCAGGAAGGCGAGAGTTTCAAGAGCATAATATTTAAATTCATTTAATAATTGAATGCACGTTCAATAGTAGTATATTACACTAAAGATAAACTGATAAATGGGGTGAATTATATAAAATTTGAAATCATGGAGTTATCGAAAAACCAGATATTTATATTCGAAAATACAGAGAATCAATTTTTGCTTTTACTCGTTTTCCAATATTTCAGAAACAAACATGTCGTCGATAAAAGCTGCGATGATTTGCAAAAAAAATTTGAAAATGAGCGGATAAAAGGATGCTTATTTACATTAAAACTTCTCAAATCTGAAGAAAGTCTTTAGGATTGACAAATGTGAAGCATCTTCCCTTATCCATATTCTTTCGATTACTTTCTTTATTTTCTTCTGTTAGGAAGTAAAGCTTCCATATCCTCTTAATTTGCTTCGAAGAACACTTTAAAGCGACGGGACACTGTAAACGCCCGAATGCCACTGCGGGCCCCCACCAAAACCCTATCAACACCTTTCTTTGCCGGGACTCCCAAAAGTGGAAATCGCCGCCTCAAGACATCCCAGGAAGCAGATAAACCTTGTCACACGCTCTGAGAACGAGTTACAAACGTCCCATTCGAACCGCTGAGCAGAAATCGCCGGGATAATTGTTTCGTTCGTAACTAAAAGGTTATATTAATTAAAAACCCGTATTTATGTGGCGATCAATTCGCTCCTCCGCCTACCGTAATGTAATTTATAGATAAGAATTATACAAAAACGTTATCCAATGCTACATTAGTAAATAAAATACAAATAGATATGTCTTCTACAAATTTTTAAAAATGAATGTATATCCGATATAAGTGGTTTTACTACTGCCGAAACTATCGAATAAGTGTGTCATTTCTCATTTTTTAAAATTTTTCGCTTTCTTAGAAACTGTCAAATGTATATCAATTGTTGAGCAGCCCCTTCCACAGCCAAAACGTTATGATTAGAACCTATTTTGACGACCTATCATAAATGATCTATTAAAAACACATTCAAAACCAATTTATAACAAAAAGATATATTTATTAACATTGCCGTGTATTAAATAAATATTTGTTAAAAACTGAATCATAGTTGCCCAAACATGTCAATATTCAAGTTCGAAATAGAGAGAAAATAACGAGAACAATCAAATAAAACCTAAATCATAATTTAACAGATATTTGATACTAACTTAATACTCTTCACAGAAATTAATTGCTTCAGCCATTTACAAAAATTTCTAATTTTAGTGTTCTTTCTTATGCAACCAAGTACGATTTTCGTAGGAAATTAGAGGATCCCAAATAGTACAAAATACACAACCTAAAAAATATTTAAACACACAATCAAAACTAATGTCTACACCAAAGATCAATTTTAACCGTAGCGATTTAATAAATATTGATAAAACAAAATCATACTCAGACTCAACATTTAGACATTCAAATTCGATTAAGATGCAGAATAAAGTCAATCAAATAAAAACAAGAATATAATTTCACAAACATGTTATACTAAGTATGTTTCTAAATAAAAATCATTATTCTGCCACTTTCGATATAAAATATTTTAAACTTTTTTAAAAAGTATCTTTGTCCAATAATTTGTATAAATTCAAAAAAGACTAATATTTGGTTATTTGTCCAGATCACTCTCTAATTTTTACCGATTATCGCCAGAAAGCATTGCAATGAAGTTTTAAAATTATTTATTCCATCAATGGCAGGAAACTTAAATTTTTAGAGTAGTAAATTAGATAAAAGGTCTGTTAAATTATGTTCTTTTTCTAAATTTGTGCTTATTAGTTCCCCCTATTTTCAAATTTTAAAATCACATGGTTCAATATTCTGATTCACTTTCACCATTTTGAAAGGGTAATTTAAAATTTCCAATTGAAAGTTGTATTAAATTACTAAACACAATGTTGTTGGTTATACATTATTGTGCTCGTTGGTTATCTAAATTTTTGAATTTTAATATCTGGCTTGGGCCGATAACTCTGATGCGGATTCAACAATGTTTATATAATAAACGGCAAAAATTTTTTAATTTACCTTTTATGTAATAAAATAAAATTAAATGTGTTTTAATAATTTAATAGTAATTAGATATTTGTTCTTGTTAGTTCTCTCGCATTTCTATCTGAAAGTCGTACATAATTGCACAACTACGAATTAAAAAAAATTACTATTCCCTAACGGCAAGAGAAATTAAATTGTGTATAAAGTAAAAAATTAGTACTAAAAAACTATAAACTATATTGATGGTTATAAGGCTTGTGTCGTTGGTACTTATATTTTCAAATTTGACAATCGGCTTTTTCGATAACTCGATGGAGTTTCAATAATATTGATATACTACATCCCAAATTTAATAACGACTTTATAATTAAACTAGTATTGAAATGTTCATTCAATGATTAAATAGATTTTATTATTAGTGCCGTTGGTTCTCCGATTTCGTTGAAAGTCGATGAGGTTTCATTACAAAAAGTTTAAAATTTATTATTTAATAAATGACTTAGCAATTAAATTGTATAATGAAGAAATTAGTGCTATATCTTAACTATGCTCCTAATTTATGAGATTGTGCCGCGGTTCTCTCTATTTAATTTGAAATGTCTGGGTTGGCTGATAACATTAATGCAGTTTCAAAAGTTTATATAATTACGACAACATTTATCAATTTATCATTAAATGAATATACAGTATTGAACTTGCATTCAATTATTAAAAAAGATATACATTTAGCTCGTTGGTATCACAACCTTTTGAAGTCAACGAAATGATAAAAACAAATTTAAAAAATTTTTATAATAAAAGAAAAAATTAAAATTTTGTATAGAAAAAATAGTTCTAAACATCCCTTTAAAAATGTCTAATTTCGTGATGGTGCTTCGTTGGTTACAGTATTTTCAAATTTGAATATCTGGCTTTGCTGATAACTCCCATGCAATTCAATAATGTTTTTGTAATTCAGGAAACATTTATCAATTTATTTTAGTGTAATATACCAGTATTGAACGTGCATTCAATTATTAAAAAAATTTTAGATATTAGTGCTCGTATGTACTGCATTTCCTGTTTGAATGTCATCGAGGTTTCATAACAAAGACGTTAAAAAATTATTTCATAAAAAGACAAAAATTTAATCGTGATACATAAACAAAATTTGTTCTAAATATCTATTAACTATGTTCTTAATTTTATGATTGTGCTCGTTGGTTCTCTGTATTTGAATTTGAATATAAGGCTAGTCTAAATTCTGATGCAGTTTCAATAATGTTTATATAATTTACGGCAATATATATCAATTTATCATAAGTGTAATAAATAGATTGATTGTATATTCAATTATTAAATAGGTTTTAGATATTCGGACGGTGGAACTCTCGCATATCTTGTTCGAATGTGTTGAGAGGTTATAAAACGAAATTTTAAAAAATATTATTAATTAAAAACAGAACAATAAAATCGTATATAAAAATTAGTTCTAGATATCTATTAACTATGTTCCTATTTTTATGTGATTGTGCTTTGCTGGTTCTCTGTATTTTTGAATTTGAATATCTGGCTGGTTAGATAACTTCCATGGGTTTCAAAATGTTTTATAATTTACGGGAACGTTTACCAATGACTTTAGTGTAATATCTAGTATTGAAGTGCATTGAAATTTAAATAGATTTACATATTAGTCACGTGGTACTCTCGCATTTCCTGTTAGAATATCTCGAATTTCAACAACGAACTTTAAAAAATTATTATTTACTAAAAAGACGAAGCAATTAAATCGTATAGAGTAAAAAGTAATTATAAACATCCGTTAACATGTTAATTTTGTAAATTTGCTCGTTATTCTCTGTATTTCGAATTTGAATATGTGGCTTGGTTCGACAACTGCCATGCAGTTTTAAAAATGTTCATATAATTTTCGTTAATTTATCAATTTATCTTGGGGGTAATAAGTCAATTAAATGTGTATTCAATTATGAAATAAATTTAAGATATTGGTGCTCTGGTACTATCGCAATTTCAGTTTGGGAAAAACAACAAGGTTTTTTAACAACGATGTTTTAAAAAAATTTTTATGTAATAAAGAAAGAAATTAAATCGTGATAGTATGAAAATTAGTCCTAAACATCGCAACTATGTTGTAATTTTATGGATTGTGCTCGTTGTTTTCTGTATTTTCGAATTTAATATCTGGCTTGGTTCGACAACTGCCATAGATTCAATAATGTTTTATATATTTTAGGCAAAATTTGTCAATATATATTTAGTGTAATAAAGTACTATTAAATGTGCATTCAATTATTAAATAAATTTAAGGTATTAAAACTCGTTGGTACTATCGGAATTGCAGTTGGAAAATCAACAAGATTTTATAACAACGATGTTTTAAAAATTATTTACTAAACGACAAGAGCATTAAATCGTGTATAGAATAATAAATTAGTAATATATTATTAACTATGCTCCTAATTTATGTGATTGTGCTCTGTTTGGGTTTTTTGTAGTTTGAATTTGAATATCCGGCCCAGTCTGATAACTAGAGTTTCAATAATGTTTATAATTCACGGCATTATTTTAATTTATCTTAAGTGTAATATACTAGTATTGAAGTGTATTTAAAATTAAATAGGTTTTAGATATTCGGCAGTCGACTCTTTCATATATTGTTCTAATTGTTGAGTGGTTATAATAACGAAAATTTAAAAATTGTTATTAATTAAATGACAGTAGATTAAATCGTGTATGAGTAAAAATTAATTCTAAATATCTATTAACTATGTTCTATTTTTATGTGATTGTGTTCGCTGGTACTCTGTATTTTCGAATTTGAATATCTGGCTTGTAGATAACTCCATGCAGTTTTAAAATGTTTATATATTTACGGCAACATTTATCAATTTATCTTAGTGTAATATGCAGTATTGAACGTGCATTGAAATTTTAAATAGATTTACATATTAGTGCTCGTTGGTTTCCCATTTCGTTCGAAAATCGATGAGGTTTCATCAACAAAGTTTAAAAATTATTATTTAATAAATGAACGAACAATTAAGTGCATAATGAAATGTAATTATTTAACTAGTTCCTAATTTATGAGATTGTGCTCGTTATTCCTGTATTGAATTTCAATATCTGGCTTTGTTGATAATCCCATCAGTTCAAATTTTAATAATTCACCAACATTTATCAATTTAACTTTCTGAAAAATGCTAGTATTGAACGCATTAAAATTTTAAATAGATTTAATATTAGTGCTCGTAGGATTCCTATTTTATTTATTGTCGATGAGGGTTTATAACAACGAAGTTTTAAAATGTATATTTAATAAATGACAAGAGTAATTAAATCGGATATAAAAGATAGTTCTAAACATCCACTAACTATGTTCCTAAAATTATGTGATTGTGCTCGCTGTTTTCTGTATTTTTGAATTTTAAATCTGGCTTAGTTCGTTAACTCTGATCAGTTTAAATAATGTCTCTATAATTCACGGCAACATTTATCAATTTATCTTTATGTAATATACTATTATTGAACGTGGATTTAATTATTAAATAGATGTTAGATATTAGTGCTCGTTGGTACTGTCGCATTTCCTGTTCGAAAGTCGATTAAGTTTAATTTAAAAACGAAGTTTTAAAATTATTATTAATAAATGAAGAGCAATTAATCGTGTATTCAGTAGAAATATACTTCAAACATCTATTTACTATGTTCCAATTGATGATTGTGCCTGCTGGTTCTGTATTTTGAATTTGAATACGCGCTAGGTTCGATAAACCGCATTTTCGCAATGTTTTTATAATACACGGGAAATTTATAATTTATTTAGTATAGTAACTAGTATTGAATTTATTATTTAATAGATTTTAGATATATCGTGCCTTTGGTACTCTTATTATCTATTGAATGCCGTAGGAGGGCATAACTACGAGTATTATCTCATAAAGGGAGGGTAAATTTTAAAAAATGCATGAGTAAAACAAAATTTGATATGCCTTTAAACTGTCTCTACCAATTTTATGTGATTGTGCTTGTTTGTTTTCATATTACAATTCTTATTATGTTGCGGGTTGGGGCATGCCTCCTGACATTGACTTTGATTATTTTAGACTGAATTCGTCGAATTAATCCAAATTGTGGCAATTAATTGGCAATTAATTATTAATAAATAATTAGATGGTTTCCGTGAGCTCTGGCTCGAACGTAATCTGGCTTGACGTCAAGGTAGCATGGATTATGTTGCGGGGTTTCGTCGTACCCTTGACAGTTACTTTGATTATTTGAGACGAAATACGTGCGAATTAATTCCCAAAATTTTAGCAATTAATTAGACAAATGATTGGGTGGTTTCCGTTTAGCTCAGGCTCGAATTTAACTGATGTGGTGCTGGCTTGACGTCAGCCGGGCCCCACCCCTTTTCTCCACGAAAATACGTGGCAATTAATTCAAAAATGTGGCAATTAATTGGCAATTAATTAGCAATAAATGATTTGACATGTTTCGTGTCGGTGTGCTGACTTGGCTGTTCCAGCTTGACGCACCTGAAATTGTATTTAATTTTGACATATTTTGACATCATCGGATATAGTGAACCAAAAATGTAAATCCCCAGAAATTCACTATAACCAGTCGACTGTTCTTAAAATAGAAACTATATCATAATGCCCTGTGTATAACTTGAGAGCTCTAAATCCTACATATATTACTATTATACTATTATCATTATTATTATTTACTATTATTATATTATTATTTACTATTATTATTATTTATATTATTATTATTATTACTACTTCTTTAGAACCTAAAATTAATTCATTCTAATGTTTTGAAAATACAAATTTCTTCCAATGAAAAACTACTTAGTACGTTTCCCACAATTCAAATTTGAATCTTACAAACAAACTGAATTTATAACATTCAAATTCGGTATAATCAAAATCAGTTTATTAAGCCAATTATTCTTTACACAACATACCAACATAAATATTCACAAAAATACAAAGGAAAATTGTAATGCAGATAAATACAAAATTCACATTTAAAGCAACACTGCAGTTAAGCAATTTAATTTCCCACTATTCCTTGTTTCTAAATAGGTGTAACTGGTTCAAAACAGTTGTTCTCATTAAACAATGGTTTACTTGTAGAAATGTACACCATTGCAAGAAAATTACAACACAAACTCAAATTTTCTGCATCACAATCTGAGAATAATATGAAGGGCAAGGACAAAACATGACAATCTATAGAAAGAAGAATTATATTTGTATTATTTCCTCTATGGGCACAAGATGAATACACAAAAATATAAGAATTTTCCATATGTATCCATTCAAGGACAACTGGTAATTTGTATCTTAATACTAAATTTACTTGCATCCGTTCCCTCTTATTAAAAAGATTCTTTTCAATCACTACAAATTTAATATCTAAGTGAAGTAATATAACAGTGTTATCTAAAAAAATGTATATGGATATATTTTAAACAGGTAATTTACACACAAGACAGTACTTTGTATTACAGTAAAAAGCATTTCATTTCATGAGTGCATTTGGCAGTGATAGGTCATTGACTTCATTAAAAAACTGCGAAGACTTTCTTTGACAACATGAATTCAATATAAATTTATACTATTTTCATCAGAAACTTATCAAACACCAAATATAAATCTCTAATGTTCAATAAAATATTTTAATAATTCTTATTCTAGTATTATTTTTGAATTCATGCAATGATAATGAATGAACGATCCAATAGTATGCTTAAAGAATGATTACCGTATTACTTCTCTGTCAAGCATTCAAAAATTAAAAAACCCATACCCACTAATTTTCCAACAACAATTTGGAAAAGAGCTTTCAGATCTTGACTAGTTTTATCATGTTTAATTCATGTTAATTGCAGTATTTCAAAACCTTTCTAACAAAATAATATCAGAAATTCATTGCTTTCAGATCTGTCACAATAGACACTTCAATCCATTGTCTTGTAGCACTCATTTTAAAATTTCATGTAAGGGGAAAAAATATTATGCTGTGTTTTATAAAAGTATCAATCGATTTCACTTTCAATTTTTACAAACAATTAAAAAATAAACCCAGACATTAAATTAATTACACTGTAAATGAATTATTTTCATATTATTTAGTGATATTTATTATAAAAGAAGTTGGCAACAATAATAGCTGACATGCTAACGCTGCACTTCCCCAACATCAGAAGATTTATTAGAGATTGTTACCTTTTGAAACTACAAACCCATATACTCAAGAGTATTATTGCTAAGAAATATGAAAATGTAACAAATATGTTCCAACCTACGAAACAATTAAAGACCCTTAACAAAAGACACTGCCTCGGCAAAAAATTTAACCTACTCCTGACCATTCATTTCATCAAAATTGCATTGCCTCTGCTATTTTCAAAAAATTACTCTACAATTGTCACTTTAAACTAAATGTCTTCAGCACTTTAATATTGTATACGTTAATATAATAAACTAATAATTTTATTACATTTTAATACTATACTCATTATTAGCACACAATCGCAACAAAATTCTGATGTAAAGAAGTTAATAAATATTTCTCATGATTACCAACTATTTTGAAAAAATCTAAGGCCAAGGGAAAAATTCTAAAAATATAAAAAAATTCAAAAATTGAAAATTGTTTAAATACAGAAAATAACCTACATTACTTATTTCCTCATATAACTTCATTCAGAATTATTAACCTACATTTATTAAAATGCTCATGATCACACATGCAATAAAAATTACTCATAATATACTATCATCAATAAAAAAAAAGGCATTTTTAGGCAGATAAGTTAATAAAAGCAGTCTCTGCATAAAATCCTATGCATACATGGAAGAAAAGATCTGCAAGTAAATATAGTATTTTGATATCAATTCATAAAATGTGTATCATATAACACTAATTAAAATTACATAAAATATATACTCTTTTAATAAGTTAAATGTCATATGGAAACATACACCATTTTCTAGACCAAATTGTGTCTGGTCTTGCATCTCAGGCTCAATCAAATAAAACTTGTGCAATCTGTTACAGAATTAAATTCAGCCCGCTATACCTGGTGCGTAACAATTTATCTTTCAAGGCATTGTCTTCATTAACTGGATGAAAGACTATTATGAAAACTACTCCTGTCACACTAAGATTTACGAGTAAAATACTTTTTTCATACTCTGTTACATGATATCTTATGCACAGTAACCTGGATACAATTTACAATATGGCACAGAAAATTCTCAGCAACACCACCTCACTTCTGTGCCCTACACATCACTCATTTCTCAAGGTAAACAAATATAGGAACCACTGTCCACACAAACTAGAAATGTACTCTTACAACAAAACTAAATGAGTCATACAAAATCATTCTTCAGCTCTAAAAGTTAGCTATCATTAACAATAATTAGAAAAAGAACTCACTTCAAACTAAAAAGTTACTGATGTTTTACTCTTTGAAGGTTCCCTTCTAAAAACGAATTTCACGCAGTTGGCACAGAATAGTAAGTAAAGAAATTCTTTGTTCATGAGCATGCTAATCCATTCTCCAATTAATTGCGAACATTTGGATATCCACAATCTATTCAAGAATACATACTTCTTAACTGTGTGAGGGTCATTAAGCACACTTCGAACTGTACCTCCTGCCAGGCTAAATAAAACAAATAGCATTCCAAAGAACATTTTATACAAAACATCTGGTTATATTATTAATTCCTGCTGGTTGCACTAATATTTGGCAAATACTTTGGTTACAAAATACTTACAGACACAATAAAGTGGTCTTCCTATTTAGTGTCAAAAACTGTTCTGCAGAACAGTATTCTTTGAGAATGTTTCTTAAGAAATATTGCCATTCTACTTATCATGAAAACTTTATTTTACTGTTCTGGAATACTTATCTAAATCATGGGCACACTAATCAAGACAAAAGAGATCAACAGACTGGAGAAAGAATAAATAAAATTGTTTAAGAATGCAAAAGCAAGCATAAGCAGCACCCAGTAGACTCGGAATTATTACAAGGAGCCCAAATTCAGTTCATTTAAAAAATTTCATTCAAAGAATTATGCTTTTCATTGAAGCAAGTACAATATACAGAGCTGAGAAATAAAAGTAAATATTTTTTTAAAGTTTTCTTTCATAATTCGTTCTTCTTAATATATTCTTTTCAAACCTGTAACAAAATTATTCTTCCGAATTTTAATTTGTCCATTATATATTCCCGTCTACAAAAATGTGAAAGTTATAGAATTTATATCTTTCCCTCTGTGATTTCACTTCTCAATTTTTAAACTCTGAGCATTTTCCGATTATTTTAGTATACAAAAGCACATTACGATTCATTAAAACCTGACAAAACAAGATTATTATTTGGATATTAGCCATTGAAATACATTCCAAAATTCTTCTTCAAAACTGAACAAATAATCTCTACATGAAATTCAAGAACAAGAAACATATTTTTGGGTTTCCCAGGCTTTTAGTCTCAAGTTTCTTAAATTGCAGATCAAAAGAAATCTACAATCAAATCAAATCAAATGATCAGAGGAAATTTAATGCATTCCAGGCATGAATTAGTAATTAAATATCATTACTATCAAACATAATTATTAAAAATTAATTGTCTAAAAATCCAATTAAAATTGTGTCATTTTTAAAATATCATGATTAATAGAAATACAAATAAAAATTATTATAAGTAATACTTTGTTCATAGTAAGAAAACAACAACAAAATTATAATCACAAAAACATTTACTTGCATGTCACACATATTTTGTGTTTACTTACTACTAAAAATTGGAAGGGAATGCTCATTACATTGATGCAGATAACTTTTTTTTTAATTTGATAATTTAAAGACAATAAAGAAATCAGAGATCATTTCAGTCAGAATTTGCCTGCAAAAATGACTGAAATTAAAATTATTTTCTTTCATTTTACAAATATAGTGTAATTTAGAATATATGTAGGACACTTGTGGAAACAACATTCCTACAACATTACTCCTATACTAATTCTCCTAACGTACACCACACTATACCATGAAATCTTAGAATAACGAACATAAAAGTGACAAAAAAGTAATAACAAATAATAATAATAATAATAATAATAATAATAATAATAATAATAATAATAATAATAATAATAAATGTTACTAAAATTAAAATTTAGATGCTGCAAACCGCTCTTTAAAGGTAACATTGATGTTTTACCTTACTTAATGAATACATTTTCCACCACATTTTCGTATGTAACTCATTGATACAGTAGATTCCTTTTCAGAAAACACTTCACTTATTTTCAACTGAGAGATATTTCAAATAATAATAATAATATTACAAATGAGAAATTCAAATTCGAAAGCTTTTGAAAAATTAAAATATTTACATTAATATATTGCATATAGCATCAGTATGAAAATAGAAATGCACCAAATTAGCATAAAATAATTCATACCAAAGGTATTAATTCATTTTTTCAATAATGACAAAAATAGTCATAATGATTAATTAATGAAGAGAACATGATGTAACCAAGATGCGAGTTTACAGGACACTGCAATGTAATAAATACATATTAATTTCATAAAAATATTTGCCCGAATATAAGGCAAGGTTTTTTCCTAAATATCAGTTAAAAAATGTGGGATCATCTTATATTTGCAGATTAAACCTAGTCGGTTAGGCTTTGTTTTTGTATTGCCTTTCCATGTTATGAAACTCATAAATGTTGAGGTGACAATAAGCACAGAATCTTGGTCGTCGCCCGGTTTTGCAAGAGATGGAAATGAAAGAAGAAAAAAAAAAATCATATAAATAGATGTATGCATTTTTACATGAAACCACAGAAAAGGATTAAATAAAAATATTTTATTAGCAAAAACAATCCCAAACTGGGAAACTTGCCTATATCTCCCAGTTTACCCTTGAAACGGACGGTCAGACATGTTGTCTACAAGTTCGCAGTTCACAATTCACTCCCACGAACATTAAACGATACTTATATATTGGCCATCAACAAATTTGAGACAACTAGAAAATCTGGTGACACAGAAGAGAATGTTCTTAGGTGACGTCATATGAAAGACTGAACAAAGCAAAATCAGTGCAGAAAACTTTCAAAAATACCTAAAAGTTAGAGGATATTGCAGCAGAAAGGAAGACTAAAAAGAAACATTGATACATGTAAAGATGATTAGAGTAGTGACAACAACCATGATTTTGATGAGTTTAAGGAACAAGAAAATGATAGTTCTGGCAGTAAGTCTTAACTTTCTCATCAACAATGCAATTTTCTAGTCAATGAAACAATTTGCAATTTTATTTTAACTAAACAGTAAGAATTTGTTGAAAATTTAAAAAATATTTCAGGAGGCGTTCAAAATTAGGGGGTCGTCTTGTGTTCAGAGTCGAATTATATTCAGGTAAATACAGTATTATTCTTTGTAAACTTATTGTTCTAATTTAATTCTTTAATATGATGTTTGCTTTCATTTAACAAAGATTACATAAAAGTCAGAGATTTTATACAATTTTATCTATTTATTTTGTACACATCTCTTTTTTACTGAGGAAGAAGACCCCATAGATCTATCTTTCCACTGTTTCTATTTATATACTTTATTGTACAATGACTGAGAGGTCACAAACACTAAGACCTAAACATTAATTACAATTAAAAAATAGAAAATAAACTTTAAAAGCATAACAATTAGAGCCCAGAAGAACAGGCATTTTATTTGGCTAAATATGTAGGCAAATAGACATTTATTTTTACTAAAATAGGCATCCTAAAATGTCTGGTGAACAAATTTAAAAAAAAAAAAAAAAGCATCAAAAATATTTTGTAAAAAAAACTTTATTATTTAAATTATTCAAATGTTTACTCTAACACTGAAATTGAATTTTTCTTTCTGTCCCATATTGTGTCCCTATATTGCGCAGAATTACAGATAAAACTTCCAACTAGATCTGAATCAGGATGAAATGAAAATAATGGTGGAAAAGGAAAAAATGGTGGTGAAAAGTTAAGCGATCCCTATTGTTAAAAGTTTTAAAATCGTAACAAGAAGGCATTTTGCCAAACATCCAGGTTCTAGTCATAACGCTGGTAGGAAAAAAATCATCCAATATTGATCACTTTTTCTTTTGAAGGAAATTACTTTCAAAGCTTGCTAATATGTTTGTTGAATTTAAGTTAAATAAAGACCACAGAATAAATTCAAGATTTTTGTAGTTAAATAATTGTTTAATTTTTTGAATCAGCAAGGATTATTATTCATATTCTCCCTGAGAGAATTCCATTTCTCATGGCTAAATTCATCTATTTTGGATGAAAATTGAGGAAACTATAAGAATTTGAATTTGACTTCATGCCCCCCCCTCAAATTTTGAGAGAGTCCCTTTCGTTGGAGTACAATATATTTCTTTACCAAAAATTAAATTTTAAAATGTTGTAAATGGTTCTTGAATTTAAACTATAGCCTATGATTTTCACCTTTTTTTTAAGCAATATCTTTGTTGAGAACACCCTCCCAATTGCATATGTCTACATTTACTTTGTGATTGAACGGAACTCAAGCAAGCTGAAACCTTCCAGTTGTCAGAACATTGAAAAATTGTTGCCAGTGACTGAATAATTCCAATGACAATTGAAATAAAAATCGATTTCAATTTTTTCTGTAACTATATATACGTAGGTCATACTGTTGAAAAAATGTATGTAAAGTAATACTGTCGAACAAGATAACTGCGACAAGTGGGACTACTAATGAGAACAATTAAAATATTGAAAAAGTAATGAAAAAGCATGGAAAACGAGAAACTACAGAGTAGCAAAACCCTTTTAATTAAGAGAGAAAGATTCCAACCAGATTTTTCTTGGTGTTTACTAACAGAGGATGTGACATTTTGTTTTTTTCTACAAGATAGCACTTCTAAAATTTTTGGGAGTTTCTTCGCATACGTCAATTCTTATTTGCAAGTATTAACGTTGAAGACTACTAGGCAGAATGATCACAACGAACATCTAATCCACCTCATAAATGTTCAAGAAAATATTGAATTTTTTGCCAGCAAGTGAAAAATTAAAGGTTGTTCTGTAAATATGATAAAGGCAAGACTAGCGAAGAATTTTGTAAAGAATTTAAATGCACCAAAAAATCTCTTTTTATATATTCATGTTTTTCTTGTGGATTATATGGAGTAATAAAATGCAACATGTAACACATTGTATGTGTTTCTTGTAGGAATTGAATTATTCTAATATTCACCTTTCTAATTCAAACAAATGTGGTTCAAATCTGCACAAGTGAAATCATCTCTAAATGAGATTAACTCTTTGAAATTATGTCCTTTCTGTCCTTGATCTCCCTGTCCTGTTGCCCTACCACTGCTCGTTAATTCTCACTCTAGCTCTTGTCCATGAACATAGTACTTCATACAAGTCTGTGATCTGATATAACATGCTGTTTGTAACAAACAGGTGAGCTCTACTTTCTTAGATTGGTAGGGAACAAATGCATCTTGCCAAAAAATAGGCTTCTCAATTTTGAAAAGATTTTGAAGAAATTTTAAAACACTTTTAGGTTAATCTGACAATGGCTAAACTTCTCATGGGAAGTCAGACTATGCGCTGAATACCAGAAGCCAGAAAGTTCATTCTTACAATTTCTTACATTAAAAAACAGTAAGTCTACACGACAATTTATATTAATCCTTGTAAAGTCTACATAAATTATCGTTTGTGTTTAGTTACTAAAATGAATTTCATTGAATCGCAATAGACCTGAAGATGGGGTGCAGTAACTCCCAAAACATACACTGAAGACTGAAGAATGTAACTTCATCTCAATATGTAACAAATAAATAAATTTTCTACTGACTAAAATTTTGAAGGCACTTGTTCTTTTGAGAAAATACAATATAAAATAATATTCAATTTTATATAACATGAAATGTAACCTATTCTTGGAAAAACACCAATAACTGCCTCTTTCATAGTGTGAAGAGCAGAGGTGCCTCATAACACTTTTACATTTGCATTTTAACATTCTTAAAATGGATGCAGAAGTACTGTCAGCGCAGTACGCTCTAAAATAATAAATTGGAATGAAAATCAGAGGAACTACAGAAATGTGTAAAAATGCATTACTTAATGGCCCAAATCCAAAGACTCAAGAAGACAATCAAATTGGAAATTATACCGAGGTTTCATTGTGATAAACAAAAGCATTGTCACTCTTTTGAAATGATCATACCCAACCCTCTAACCTTCTCTTCAAACTGATATGTCAGATGCTGTCAACATTATTGTGTTAACATCACAAGCAAATAACTAGTTTTATCACATCAAACATTTTTGAAAATATAACGGGTGACCAAGAATCAATAGTCAATTGGGACTTAAAAACTTTAAAAATGTTTACCTCTCATTATCAAGTATTTCATATATTAATTATATTACTCAATTATATTTCAACAATCAATCAGTTTGTACAAGCAGCAAAACATCACTAAGGCTGCAGTATGTTAGAATAGTTGCTACAAACTTCTACACAATGAAAATCCAAATTCTCGAGCTCAGCTTCCTATACAACACTCAAAACGCTTTTCTCACATACTGATAGAAACAAAAAAATCTCTCTTTGATTCTGAAAACATTCTCCACAATCAGAAACGTTTTAATTTTTACAAGAGTCTCATTTGTAAATAAGTATTTCATAAAAAACGTGTTTATTCAATAATTATTTCAAATAAAGGAATCTGTTCAAAATTATTTGTCCATTTTTACTATTCAGTACGAGTTATAAAACAATATTCCCTAGCACAACAATTTCTTCTTTTGAAAAAAAAAAATTCTTCAGTGTATGTATTGAATCTCATTTAACCTGCTAAAAATAAAAAAAACAAATTAAAATTGCTATTCTTAAATTCTATAATTACTCTTCAGTGTAAGTAATTAGGTAAAAATGAAATGTGCACAAAACCAAGAAATTATTTTTTTGCAAATATAAGTATCAAAAACATATGTTTACTTTCAAACAGAAGGAATGACTATCAATTACATACATTTCATGTAATGGGCACAATTTATTCAAAAGCTTTCTTAAACTTTATTACGAATTCATAATTTGAATAAAAAAATTATAATTAGAATAATTCTTCCGCTCTAAAATTAATACTACTGCCAATTAAGAATTTTTTGAAGGTTCTTCTCTGTTTAAAAATGCAAATTTACAGAAATGTTTTAAGAAACAAACCATATATATACAAATTATTGACTAATCAATTGCAACATTATATTAACTACAAACTGAAAACACACACGAGTTATTCCACTCTTAAACACTGAAAGGGGTGTACTACAAGCACAAAGCACATGTGTTACAATATTCATGTTAAAATTTGTAACTATTAAATGATTTAAAACAGCATACATCCAATATTTTCTAACAAATATTTTTATACTACAATTCTTAAAAGGATTGACATAAATATACAATGATTTGAAGAGCTTTTTTTCTGAGTTCTTATACTTAAAGAAAAATTGTCCCCAACTTCAAAATAAACATAAATGATATGAATACTAAAAGAATCCACTGTATCTACAACTACTGCTCAAATAAACTTCCAGAACAGTATTATAAAGCATACCTGAGAGTTACACATGGCTACCAGAAGCCTTGTGTTGTGGTATTGGGAAGAGGAAACCCTGTCACATTAAGTGAACTATGAGCAGGATGATTGTCTTGTAGACTGGTCCAGTCCGAAGGGGCAAAATAAATATACATCAAGCTATACAGCATTGTTTCATTTGCATAATACAAACGTTAATAAATCTAAGAAGTCTCACATATACAGTACACAGCTTAAAACAACTTGTTGATAAAGAGTTCCGAGTTGTCTGATGATTGCCTTGAACTGTACAAACTGTACTTGGCAAAGCTCACCTGACAATGTTCACAGCAGTTTCTTCAGGCTTGCTTTCATTCTCTCTTGGGCTGGATTCACTTTTATTTTTAGCTGCTGGATTAGATCGTATATTTTAAGAGATGGCCCAACTTTCCCACCAGTGAGATCAATCACTTGGTCCTTGGTAAGAGCCAACATCTTAGGGCCATCAATTTTGCGCTTGCTGAAACTATCGCAATAGGCAGCACAGTCGTTGACACGAAGAAACTGGGCGACATCAAATACGTTCCATTCAGCTGGAGCCAATTCTCCAGGCTCTGTTGGTCCACTGCCTCCATCCACCAAGCGGGGAATGAACTTGGTGCTGCTGTTCTGCTGTATGTAAGAAGTGGCAGTGCGGCCTCGGGGAGGTGGGGTACCTGCCCCGAGATTGGAAGGGGAGCTACCAGAAACAGAAATGGCAGCAGTGGGGGAGGTGGTGGGAGTAACAGCAGGTGTGACAGCTACTGCAGGGGTGCTTGGAATGACAGCAGTAGCTGGGGAGGCTTGTTCGGTGATTGTTATGTCAGTCTTGGGCACAACAGCAGGCTCGTCTTTTTCTTCTACTTTGAAATTAAGTTTCCTTGCAGAGTTCAGCTCAACTTCTCTTGGAACATCATCTATCATATCCTCATCTTCACTCAACTGTAATAAAATGAACAAATTTTCAAAAATATTTTCATCCTTTTTATAAAAAACACTTACAAATGTAATAACAGTATTAGATGAGCTTATATTTGATGAAAAATTATGAATGCAGAATTTAAAACATTAAGAAGGCTGCAGTGCCAGATAATACATCAAATAGCAAATCTCTATCGCAAATTAAAAATACTTCTGAATAAAAAATCATCTCAATTAAGGCACTCAGCAAGAAGCATTAATCATTCACACAGTTACTCTTTACCCCTCCAAGGATAAGTGTGGTATATACATCACAGCAAACAAGTTATGATATGACTTAATTCCTGTCGCTGCAGGTCAATATTTCTGTATGTGCAAGGGTATTCTTTTCGCAAGGGGAGTTTGGTTTGTCAGTTTATTGTGTGATCTTGCACGAAAAAGGTCTTATATTTTTTCCTGTAGTTCAAGAATTGTGGTATTTATTCTGATCGACCATGATCATTGATAAGTTGAATTCATAGCCTATATTATTATGAATTTAATTTCTCAATGGTATGTCTATCACAGATAGTTCTAAAAGTAATAAAAATCATTCAATTAATTTTATTATTATTATGGGAAGCTGTGGAGGTATGAAAAGGTCAGTGTGATGTATACATTACACTTGTCCTTCTCCATTGCTTTTCATGCCTCTCCACAGTTTTCGTATTTTTTTTCACTACGTTCTATTACACATTCAAAAAATTGGAATTTTTATAACATTTTTTAAGAATTTATCAGGAATAGAATCAGGATCCCTTTAGAAACAGACTGACTATTGCCAAATTAGTTAAGTTGCTTGAAGAAGATATTCAGGACATCAATAGTGATGATACCGTAGAAGAGGACATTTTCATTTTACCATCACCTGCGAACAAGCTAACTGATGAAGACAGTGGTGATGAGAACACACGAGATCTGCTGGAGAATTTGAGCGGCAGTAAATTGGTGAGTGAAGCTGAGGTAGTTTTGTCTTATGGAATTGGGAAATGGATGGACAAAAGTGTGGTTGCAGTTGCATCAATTCAGAATCTTCAGAATGTAAAGACATATTCATGAAAAGACAAAAAATAAATGTTCCTCAGCCAGCAATTAGCAATTAAAACAGAAATACGGGTAGTACTGATTGAATAAAACAAGATGCAAATCAGTATTGCGTATCTATCACCGGTAAGAAACGGTACTACACAATTTTGACATAGCTCATAGATGCAGCAGATTTACAAGGCAGGAAAGAAAAATCACTAAATTGGGATTCAGATGAGACTTTGCCACCCTATACCTCAGAAGATATAAAACAGCTGTCAAATCTACGAGTCCAACAACACTGTCATCAAAGAAGTCAATGCAAGTTTTAGATGACATTTGCTATGAACAAGCTGATCATCCACTTGGGAAAGTGGAAAATAAAAAGAAGTGTGAATGATGAATGCAAAAGTGTTGTTGAGTCAATGTGCATGATAAATGACATTGGTCTGTGCTTGAAATGCAATTAACACTACTGTTTTGTATGAAAAATGAATACTAATTTTCTACTGTTCAACATCATAAATCTTTTTAAAAGAACTAAAT
Source organism: Teleogryllus oceanicus (assembly GCA_964035755.1). Taxonomy (NCBI): domain Eukaryota; kingdom Metazoa; phylum Arthropoda; class Insecta; order Orthoptera; family Gryllidae; genus Teleogryllus; species Teleogryllus oceanicus. The sequence continues at coordinate 46,473,021 of CAXIVR010000009.1, forward strand.
AGGGAAGTGTAATTTGTTTCCTACTGATATCGTAGTCATTGTAATAAGTGCTTATGATTCGCAAATAAATGCTTGCCTTAGTTGAATATTTTCTTTTTCATCCCAGAATAGTTATCACCCCAAAAGGACAAGAGTGACGAAAACTTCACACCCTCCTACGCCTCAGTGATATGTTTAAATTTTTCGGGACTTGAACTAAAGTTGGGTTAAGTGATGTAAAGAAATTCAAAATTTTTTATGAAAAATAATTCTCATCCTTGGAGGGTTAATTTCCCCATTTTTCATGAATGTAAAGGTTTTCTTGAAAATAAATTATCATTGAACAACACTGTTCTACAATAATATTGAGGTTTAGATACTTAGTAAAAAGGCAATTCCAATGCAGATGAAACTGCAAAATTACAGCAACTATTGTTTTACCATGATAGCCTGATAACTTCTTGGACAATAACATGAACATAAAAAAATATCCCCTGTTTGCCTTGCCAACAGGGCTGCCGAGTCTGCAATAAATATTGATATGAACAACAGCCTTCAGGTCCACCCTCAACACAAGAAAAAACATACAACATATTAGGTTGGTAAACACATCAAGATTATATTTAATAGTGTTTAATGAACACATTTCCTAAAGCTCTAGAAACTACAGTGTTTCTTTTCTTTTAAAATAATTGAAGGGTGAAATTAAAAGATGGTATATTTATCTAACTCGGTAACAAGATTTTTGATCATCATATACCCCACACACAAGAAAATTGAATGTCTGACAGCCCATTACCATTGCAAGCACAATGACATAACATGGTGCACATAGCCCTGAAGAGTTGATTACTTTATGCAATAGTATTGACAGTTTTCCTGCTAGAGTATATTTGTTAGTGCTTGTGGAGACAATTAAAAAAAAAGAAAGTAACTAAAATCAGTGAAATGGATCCCCATATAACAATGTATATTACTGCAGGAGAGTTTATTACTGTCTGCAATATTGACAGTTTTCTCGTTTTCTTATATTTTAAGTACTTTTGGACACAATTATAAAAGATTCATACAAAAAATCTATGAAATGGATTCCCATGAATAACAATGATTGAGTATTACTTCTGGATGACAGTAACCAAGGAAGGGCAAGCTACTTGTCAGACAAAATCTGGTTTTTGAACTTTTTGAAGACTGACATTTAGAATTAACAGAAAAATTAACCTTATTTTACAAATAAAATGTTACAATTCTTTTATTTTAGCTTATGCCACTTTCTTATGGAAAATTCCTTGAAAAAACACTTTTGAAGAACATTTACTCACATTTTTTTAAAATCTCAGCAAATATTAAATATATCCTTCAAACAAAATAATGAAATGTGTTTTTTAAAATCCTCAAATATAAACTCTTTTTAGAGTCGGATGAGAAAAAAAACATGGAACACATTTTACCAGTTTCCTCAAAATAAAAATATTGCATTTACTCAAGAATCTTCAACAACATTTCATTAAAATATAGGAAAAGACAACATCCTTGAAAATTAAACACACAAGTAATGAATGTTGACAGACAGATCAACCTAATCTGTCTGTAATTCTAACCCATCCTACACTAGAAATAAAATTGAAAGGTAATTGATGATTTATCATCACGTGGAATCACGAACACCTTAACCTAAGCAACAGTGAATCAGAAACTTCAGAATTTATAGCGTCGTCACCTCAAATTTGAGAACCAATGAAACACAATCTAAAACTTTGCAGTTAATCAGCTAAGCATCACTGTGTCAAGACAGGTCATAAAATATGTTGCGCACAACTCTGTCCTCTTCCACTTTCATCTGCAAAGTATCTTATCATTTCATTCAGACCTTATATTTTCTTCTAGAAATTGGTGATTAATTTTGTTATATTTTACTGTCATCACACAGAAGTACAATTAATATGAATTTTATAACAACAAATATTTGTAGACACTGTTTTCTCAGTTTCAGAAAACACTTTTAGCTATTACAGCACTTTTGAGTTTGATTCTTAGTGTGATTTATCTGGGGGACACCCATTACTGGAATGTTCAATTTTCCTCACATATTGTCTTCTTACAGCTACTGTATATGTGTTATAATCTCAAATGATCCAATGCACTCGCTAAACAATTTGAATTAAGCAATCTGTCTAACTACTTAATGAATGCAAGGATCCTTCTATAAGATCTCTCTCTCTTCCACAAGTTCCTTTAAGACATCAAATTATAGAAATAAAGAAGTAAGATCCTGTTTCAAATCGACTGTTTGGCAATTCATCTGTCTGTAAATGAGGTGGTTATTACTAATAGTGTTTTTATATTATCTTCAAATGTGACAATGTTCCTTGAAATCATTAAATGTGACATACAGTAAAACCCCTTTTTTAACTTTCAGGGGACAGGTGGAAAAAAGGGTAAAATGAAAGAAAGTTAAATCATAGGTTAAGTGAGTATTTACATTATTTACTCCAATGGTGGCTCTGTTTTTACATTCTTGGCCTTACTTCATAAGAAGAGAAATTATTATAATTGTCTGCCGGAAAAGGCAAATGTTCAAGTGAAAAACTCTTATATAAAGGCCCTGGTAACAAGAAAGTGGATAAATCATGTTCCTGTACATGGCAAATTACTACTTGTAACACAGTGTAGTCATAATCAGTGTTTTGTGGGTCCTTGAAACCAAAAAATTGATTAATGGCAAAATGTGATTGTCTATCTATGGTGAACACTAGCACCAAAACGGTTTAGCTGATTTCCTCTGACATTGACATTCCCTGAATAATCTGAACAAACTCTAGGCTTCATGAGTTTGGTACATACATATGTAAGCACATATGTATTAATTTACTACATACTAGAGCAGTATTTATCAACTTTTTATGTAATCTCTGTTTTTGCCACAGCAATACATTACTTTCTCTGCGCTACAAATATTTCTCCATATAATATGCATGTATGCAAAGAACAAATAAAGAGAAAAAACTGACATAAAAGGCAATAACCACTCTTCATATTAAGTTGTAAATTGCGGGAAGAGAATATATCGTAAGTACCGAATTCATAACAGGACCACCAAAAAATTTTGTAAAAGGTAGGAAAATGTAAAATGCGGGAATGTAAAAATGGGGTTTTACTGTATGTATAAGGTGGTATGTTCGTTATTGTTTTTTCTCCCCCTGCACAAATAAGTTCTAATTTCTACAAAGATACTAGCATCTTCTTGAAATCAATAACTTCTCAAAACAGTAATGTTTGAAAATATAAAGCAGAAAGAATCAGAACTGAACTCACCTCTACAAGAGTAGTAGATAAAGCAGATACTGATGTGCTCCGAGCCTCTGGCCGAGAAGTAGAGCTTGCCCCTCCAGAACGAGTATTACTATTTCGACTTGACATAAGGCCTGAGGTGCGTGTTGTTCTTTTCTGTCGCCGGCGAGTTGCTTTCTTCTTGGCAGCTGCACGTCCTGCTGCCCCACGAGCGCTTCCACCAGAGGAGCCTCCTCCAGAACCAGATGACCCACTGGAGCGGCTAGCGACAGGCAGGCCACGAGGACCTTCCAGTTTGTGGCCCACCAACTGGCACCAGCCCACTGGGTAGACATCTGGGCTTTCACAATCCAGCCACTGGTCATACTCCTCTTCCCATCCATCAAAATGGACCTGAAGCACAAATGAATAAATTGAAATCACATTCATGTTTATTCTCCATAATGCAATGACATTAACATACACAGAAACACGTCCACAATAAATACAATTCACATTTTAATTTTTCAACTCCAAAAACTACACCAATAAACACTTCAGAGTGATCACTAATTTTTTTAATAGTCCCTATTTAAAACATGTTTTTAAATCAGTCATTTAATCTTAATAATTAACTTCTGATATTTATATACCTTCCTTATCTCTTTATCATCATTATCTGATCGTACACATAGTCTCAGAAAGAAAATAAGATAGATGAAAAAAAGAAGAAAAATTGAAAGAAGAAAAAAAGACTATTTGATGAAGATTAAAGTTTTATTTGCATACATATGTAAATGCTTTTCTTCCTCTTCACCTAACCCTCCTCCCTCAAGAATTAGACTGGTTGATCCCTTGTTGCCCACCTTCTTTTGGTCTTCTGATGTACAATGTATCTTAGCCGCTACTGTCAGATATGCCAGATGTGACTGGACCTTTGGTCTTACATTTTAGAAAAAGCTGTGACAATGGGTCACCTCGGCTCTTTAAGTTGTCTGCACATTATATGTGCATAATATTTTATTAACAATTTTATTAACAATCATTAACTTTATAACTGAATTTTTTGGCAATGAAACAAGACAATGCCTGAAGAAGTGACACCAAAAGTCACAAAACACTGTACCAGTTTCAAGAATGAAACATAAATATAAGTGCTTTTTATTACAACATGTGTTGTCTGCTTTTTATTAATTCCTGTATTAATTTGTGATTGTCTATAATACCTAGGATACTTTCAATCAAAAACAGGAAAGTTGTTGCAGCTTATGACCTGATGCTCACCACCTCCTCTGCTGTCTCGATGCGCCAGCCACTGATGTATTAAAAGAAGGCAAAGAGACACAATTACCAAAACAAGAACACATTCTCTCAGACATGAGAAGTGAGTGAAACTTAAGACCCAGCATATGTCTTTCTATTATATTCTCTTCTCTTTTCTAAGATTTGTTTAAGTGAAAATACATGAGGAGGACCTTCCCTTTTGGAAGCCAGATTTCTCTTCTAAAAAAATGCTGTCTATTACATTTCTTCGTGAATTTTCAAGTTTTATTGGATATATTTTGTGTGCTGAATCCAGAAGGTTTGTTCCCCTGACATTGCAGTGCATTCTTGACAATTACTTGAAGACAGACACTATAATTGCTCTCTTCCAGTCACATGAGAATTTTCTTTGTTACTAGAACATTGGTTTATAGTCCAGAACCAGTATTTAACTTCTGGGTCAATCCATTTTAAGTAGTCCAGAATTTAATTAATTGGTCGCTTGACCATCTCGAAAAAAATCCTATTTTGTACATAAATTTCCTTATGTTTTGACTGTTCAAAAACACCTTTGATTTATTTTTATTGTTTCTGGTTTACAAATGGCGGCCATTTTTGTTTTTCAGCGTGCACCATTTTTCGCATTTGTAGACATTTACTCTTTTCTAAATTATTCAGCTCTGGGTTGTTCTAGAATTCTAGAAGAAAAGGCATTGGATTCAGTATACTCTGGCCTTTAAATCGAAATATTATTTACCTACCTTCCATGTTTTTATTTGAACAACATTTGCAACCGAATCTATGGAATGCAAATCAACCAAGTTCAATTTTCAGTGAGTAATTTCTCAAAGAAGGAATGGAATCTAAACCTTAATTTTTTCTGTGCTTTTACACATAACAGTGTAGTTACTTTCTGTAAAATATCATAAATTTATGTAAAATACCCTTTGATAATTACACCCTCTAAAAATTGGAATTTTCAATATTTCCCAAAATTTAACTTTAATATCTCTAGCAGATAAAAATCTGAAAATTGCACACATACTGATCACTATGATACCAAACTTCAAAAATTTAATTTTAGATTTAACTCAACGTATTTTTTTTAATTGTAACTTTGTGACAAGTAGTAATCATATTATTTTGAAGCTATTTTAAAATAAAATCTATTTTCATTTAAAATAATTCTTTTACTTTAAAACAAACTTACACCTTGACATCAACGTTTGTGTTCGAAAATATGGTCATTTTGACGTTAAAAGCTGAACTGGATAACACAAAAATAGTTCACAAAAGAAAACAAATAAATATATTCCAGCATTTTGTTTATTTTTTCGTGTTTGAATTTGTTACTCTTATTTCTGAACGTTCCCACATCATTCCTACATTCTGGAATAATTTTCCCATTTTTTCATTTGTTAGAAATAACCTGTGTGAATTATTTCCATGAGCTGCCTAGTTCATTTGTAAATTTCTTTGTGCCTAAAAAAAGTATTTTCTACTTGCACTGAATTAAAATTACAAAAATCTCATAACATTTTTCCACTTTGATTTACTACTTCTTCACCATTATTCCTATTACACTATTGAGCAATTCTAGTATTCATATTACCTCCCATTAACATGTAATATTTATTTATTTTTTTATTTATTTATTTTACGTAAAAAAAAACAGTTAAAAACTGCGTATGACGTGCTATGGGGAAAAGTGAATTGTGTGCACATTTTCAAAATTCTGTGATCCCTACACTAAGTCATATACTACTTAAATTTTGAATTTTCAAAGGGAGAAAAAAAACAAAAAAACTCCCATGTAGTAAAATCTATTTTCAAAAATAAATAAGCAATAAATTTTGAATTTTGAAAGGGAGAAAAAAAAACAAAAAAACTCCCATAATAATTTTTATTTATGAAGTCAATGATGCTTTGAAAGCACATATAGAAGTTACTGCAATCTTTCCTACCTTCTTCTGGAGAATAGACATACATCTTAAATCTACATGTAACTATTCTTTCGGTAACCCAATTGTATGAAAGTATCCTGCTTTTCCACTCTTCTCTTACCAAATTTGCCACTCCTGTCATTGCTAAACTTTCTGCAGATACCTCACTATATATTATTGTGAAGTGACCAAAGTTCCTTTTCCTTTCTGCTTCTCTTTTTGTTTTCAACAACGTTACTAGATTCAATTTTTTATTCATGGCTTGCTTCTCACTAATTCATGTTCTTTGTGTGCACGTCCACACACATTCCATGTACCTATATTCAAATACTCCGATTTTCCAAGCATCTATTCTTTGTCCTTGCAGAGGTCATCACCAATGGATTCCTTTGGCTTTTATTGAGTAAGCTAATAACAAAATTCTCCCCTGGTCATGCTACAAACATTGTGCATGAAACGTTGGATAATGGAGCTGCCGTTTCACTGCTTCTACATAGGCAGGATTTGTTTAAGCTTCCCAAGACAGTTCCCACTTCTGCTGTGAGGTCTGTCTCAGCATGCCAGATCTTCACCATCTCCGCCATGCTGATGATCTTCACAATATACTCTTCAGGTGTTTCTTCCCTGGAGTTGCGGTCCTCTCCTCAAGTACTTCTTAGTGTAGCCCCTGTCCTTTGTCCTGTCCCGAGAGGGAGACCCAGAAGCTATGGTACTGCCAGGAGTTCTCAGAATCACGGGGATCTTCACCATCCTCAAACCAATGTCAAGGATTTTCATTAATATCACAAATACTTTTCTAAACTTACAATCTATATTCTTTAATATTTTAATTGAAGAAGTAAAAACAAGGATCTTAGCCAGTTGCCAATCATCATGCAGTAGTAAACTTCCTACATTCCACTCATTGGTTCAAGAGAGAAATAGGCAGTGAACGTCAAATTTATTCAGTGCATATGTAGAAGTGTCACAAATGAAATGCCTTGCAAGAACATTGTTTTCAAAATTAGGGCAATATGGAGCACAAAATATAAAAACAGGAAAGAGGAAAGCTTAATGAATAATAATAGTTGTATTCCTTACGCATATGAGTTCTTAGCTGGTGCATATTTTTAGCAACCTCTTTTCATAAAATCACAAGCTACAAGTATCTTTATCATAAATAGATATAATAAAGATATAAATATCATACCCATATCAAAGTTTGTTAACTTAAAAAAAAATCCTGATAATGGCAAGAGTCCTTTGTAAGTGAATGTGATCAACGTGATAATAGATTTAAATAAAAAATGAGAAAAAGGCCCTCATGCCTCTCAACATTTAGTCTATTTCAATTATTTAAAAATTACTAGAAGTACTTTTTAAAGTACATATATTTTTGTTCCTGTTGTAACAATATGAATAGTAATCTTTGGGCATAAATGCTTCTTTTACAACAAACGAGAAAGTTATTTCAAGACTCTTTGTTTTGAGCAGTTTTTAGTGCCAGGTTAAATTGAAGATGAAAAAAGCAATGGAATAAGTTAAAGCCTATTATTTTTATTTTTGTGTGAACTAAGATCCCTAGCAATAAGTTTCTATCTTTCACAATCAAAATGTTAGAGAGGGAGGACAAAAAGAAATAATATTCAAAGAGAAAAAAGGAGCAAGCAAGAGAGAGAGTATTCAACTGATTTTTCATATTCTGGTAAACCTGATACTAAATACTGCTCAAAACCACCAGGTAATGAAATAACTGGTTCTTATTTTTTGTAAAAGAAGCATTTGTGTACAAAAGGGTTAGAGAGAAGTGAGTGAAAAGAGAGCAATATAGTGAGAGAGAAAAGAGCGCGAGAGAGAGAGAGAGAGAAAAGAGCAGCGAGAGAGAGAGAAAAGAGGCGCGAGAGAGAGAAAGAGCGCGAGAGAGAGAAAAGAGCGAGAGAGAGAGAGAAAGAGGAGAGAGAGAGAGAAAGAGCGCGCGAGAGAGAGAAAAGAGCGAGAGAGAGAGAGAAAAGAGGAGAGAGAGAGAGAGAGAAAAGAGCGAGAGAGAGAGAGAAAGAGGAGCGAGAGAGAGAGAGAAAAGGAGAGAGAGAGAGAAAGAGCGAGAGAGAGAGAGAGAAAGAGCGAGAGAGAGAGAAAAAGAAAGAGCGAGAGAGAGAGAGAAAGAAAGAAAAGAGCGAGAGAGAGAGAAAGAGAAAAAAAAAAAAAAGAAAGGCAAAAAAAAAAAAAGAGGGGGTTAAAGAGAAAAAGAGCGAGAGAGTTAAAGAGATAAAAGAGCGAGAGAGTTAAAAAGATAAAAGAGCGAGAGAGTTAAAAAGATAAAAGAGCGAGAGAGTTAAAGATATAAAAGAGCGAGAGAGTTAAAGGAGCGAGAGAGAAAAGAGTGTATGTGTGTGAGAGAGAGGAAAAAAGCGCAGTCGCAGTTGGCCTTCCTCCTCTACCAGGATCAACTTCGCCGAGTTCAAAATGGGTCAATAAAGTGGCTCCCTTTTGATAAATTACTTTTTTTTTTTCAATCACCTTGAGCAGGCGTCCGACGACGCGCGAGACGGTGCCGACGCAGACGAGGCGCGGGTCCATGATGTCGGCGGCCTCGAGGCGCGCGCCCACCACGAAGCCGTGCGCGGGCACGTCGCGCGAGAAGAGCGCCGGCGGCGCCGCCTCCGCGCCCGTCGCCGCCAGGTACGCCTCCCACTCGAACTCGGCCGCGTCGAAGCCCTTGGGCGGCGTCAGGGCGATGGCGTGCTGCCGGCAGAAGCCCGCCGGGAAGATGCACGGGCTGCTGGCGTGGTAGCAGAACCAGTCGGCGCCCGACGCGTCCTCGTCGTAGCTGTCGATGCGCACCATGATGTAGCCCTCGTTCAGCACCTGAAACGTCGACACCACCACCCCCCATGAAGCCGATGAGCTAGCGTCCAAAGACTACTCCAAACTGCGCCTCTGTGACTCCTGAGCGCACAGCACGTGGGTTTTGAAACACAAGTGAACGCACTCCAACATGTAACATCGAAATAATTTCAGTGTGTATCGGAAGTTAAAACACCACTTTGAAAAGCACAATAACACTTTTTCTAATATATTCTACGTATTTCATAAACAGGGTTGGGCAGTATTTAAATACATCTTATATTTCAACAACTGTATTTTTGAGGTTTCTGGACATACGTTTTAAAAATGCATTTTAGAGATGTGTTTAAATACATGTCCAAAACTCAAAAATACAGTTATTCAAATATAAAATGGATTTAAAACAAGTATTTCAAATACAAGTATTTAAATACTGCCCAACCCTGCATATACAATATAATTCTAGGCAATAAACCAGTAATAGTGACACTTCTTAAGTGCAACATTACTTGGAGATTGGACAGAAAACACAGTATAGCAGGAGATATATGGCCAGATATGTAACAACGTGGTGCAACACTACATTGATGTTTATATCACAACAAAGTGTGCTGAGAATTTCCACCATCCAGTGAGCCGGTAAATGTATGATAATAAAAGTAATAATTATAGATGTATATTTTTAATAATATCATGGTATATGATATTAAAAAACAAAACACCTTTTGAAATATGAAGCTGTGATTCGTAACAAAAACTTGTCTGACCAACAAACTACCAAACAAGATAAAAAAGAAAATAACTCTTGTTCACTGAATACTTAATCTTTACTGGGCGTCATGTACAATTTCTTTTTAATAGTAGTTTTCGCGTAATTCGCTTAAAATGGGGCAATTTATTTCTCTCTCAAAAACGGCCTCACAAGTTTTCTTTCTCGGATAGAGCAAGGGACGCTTAAAAAATGGCGCAAGTCTCATTTTCGTTGAACGCTCTGAATGTTCGAAAATTGCAAACGCTATCAACAATGCCCGAAAGCATGAGCTGCTATAGCACCACTAGTTTTTCTCTCTCCCCCCTCCCCCTCTCTCGTTTTTATGCCACTTCTCTCAAAACGCGTCACCCGGAGCATCCGTCTCCCTTGCCCCCTCGTCCCCCTCAACTAAGGCACAACCATCGACAAATGATTCCCTTGCTCTACTGCACGACTATCATCGGCGGGCGCGGCGGACATTTGGCAGGCTCTATTTGGGGCGGCGCGTACGGTAGGCGACCGGGGCGCCCTCCCGCCTCGCAGCTGCAGCCAGCTGCAGCTCCCACCTCCTCCTGCCTCGCCGTACAATACACGCCCGAGCACCACCTGCACGGCCACGCCGGCCGCCCGGCACGTGCAGGGGGCTGTCATTTGGGGTGGGGAGGGGAGGGAGGGACAGCAGAAAACTACGCAGAATCGACTCACGAGTAGTTCAATGACTCAAATAAATTTAAAATTCATGTACTTGAGCACAAACACGCATGCATAGTACCGCAACGTACCCTCGCTGACTCACTAATACATAATACATACACACACACCAGGCACACTTCCGCTTTTTTGTGAGGCATTTGTGCGAGACAGATGGTTCGTCAAAGTGGAAAGGCGAAACCCAATGGTTGAAGCGCGGGCGGTCGCTCCGACTGCATCAGCTCGGAATGATCGATGGAGCCGCCGAGGACAAATAGAAGAGGGAAGGAAGGGCCCCGTAACACCTCCACAACCACGCTTTTGACCTCGCGACGTTCTCGGCACGGACCCTCACATTCTGCCCGGAATTCAGAAGAGGTTGGCGAACGGTACGGCAAGAAAGTGAGAGCAACGTTCGGTAGCTGTTTTTCTGAAACATTTTATGAAAGTGGATGGAAGACCATGAATGTGTGAAAACGGTATTTTCTTTTGAACATAATCTACTAAAGACACAAACGTTTATGCGCATGGGTGTATGGGTAAACAGAAGTAGGAATTCTGAAGAAAACGAAAGTATACAAATGACGAGTAATCACTCATCGAGCGGGGACTTAGTTTACACTAAATACATGCTCTCAGGCATATAAAAACTTACGATACTTAATTCATATGACATTTTTGTCCAGTGTTAATAGAATTTTCAGGTACGAATACTTTTTTTTTTCACTTTTTGCCCACAGAGTAGAGAGAAAGGTATGTAATGCAGTTTAAAAATGAAAAGAGAGAACATGTAAATTTATCTTAATAAAACAAAATTAATTACTTTTTGAGGAGAAAATTCTGTTTAGTATGGCAAGCTTTTAATTCCAATTAGAGCAAACTTTTTGCAGATCGGAATTGGTTCAAAATCTTCTGAAGTTATTTGTTCAAAAATATATTCCAAGGCTTTGTTTCGAGTTTTTTTAAAATAATTATCTACGTTATCTTTTCGAAGGTTTTGTCCGTGGTAATATCGTTAAACTGCATTATACTCTTTGTTTATATAGAATACCTTTTTGAAAATGAAGAAGCTAGTCAAATTTAAGTCAGAATAAGCTTATAACCAGAGCTTGATTTCTGGAGGAACGCGACGAATCGGCGTTCCGCTACCTCTCAAAATAGGGCGAAAAAAGCAGAGGACACTTAGCAACTTCAATTTATAATTCGACCAACTTTCGTAAACACACAAATAAATATTTTTGAGGTGCATAACTGAGGTGCGTTCTAAAATTTTGTAAATCGTGCATTGTATAACTATTTCTATTAAATTACTTAGTAATTTGGGACCTCAAATTTTAATTTGTAAAAAAGCTCTGCTTATAACTGATATTTATATATGTACATTTGATCCACGACATTTTACATCGATTTGTGAATGATTGTAATAAACGCAAATTATATTTATTTATTCATTTTAGCTTTTAGGATTCCATAAGGGCTAAATGCTTCCTTTACTGGGAATATGTAGTTGGCATACATCATTATTTGTATAAGACAAAATAAATGACGATATCCAATTTTTTAATGCAAAAATGAAATCAAGATATCTATTTCTTATTTCCTTCCTAACGTTCGATTATTAGTAATACTATATATATGTAAACAAATAAGAAGATATCTATATATTTAAAAAATAAGGTATTCTGCCATGGCTTCGTTTAGAGTTTCTACTGAACCGATTGTTGTATTTTTTCTTTTAAATGAAAGAATATGATCCCTAGATGTGTTATCAGATATTGTTTGTGTTGATTCACCAACATTTACGGTGTAAATTAATTAATTAAATCATTCTTTAATAGTATGCTTATCAATAGTCAATTGTTTTCTTTCAAAGGGTGGCCGTTTCAAAATCGATATACATAAGTCCATAGATGTCAGTCCACGCTGCTTGATGTTATGTTTTGATTTGTTTACAATTCGTCAAGGTTTTGTTTCAGTGTAATAATTGCATTGTGGTGTTGACAGTTTGCATTTATTTGCTTCTGTAGTGTATTTTGTGGAGAACATTTGCACAGTGGGTTTTGCTCGGTTGTAATACTTTAGTGAAGTTGTTTACAGGTTATGTCGAATTCCGAATCATTGTCCACGCGCTCCAAAAGACGCAAACGTACATTAACTGAAACGCACGGAAAGTCAGGCGTAGGTGTCGTGATAGTGAGGTCATTTCGTTTTCTATTGGGTCATTGTCTATGAAATGTCAGTTTTGTTCTGCTTTGTACTTTCCATGTGAGAGAAATTCTGCAAACAATTTACTTTGTGTTGCTTAAATGGGAAAATAAGTATCGAGTAGAATATGAGCAATATGCCAGAAGAAATTAAACAGTTGTTTATAGGAGATGACACATCAAAAAGTTAGAAATAATATCCTTCAGTATAATAGTGCTATGTCTTTTGTGCCGATATTGCATTGCTATCTAGTCATGGGCCATACGTGTTCAAAATTTTTGAAACTCATCACAGAATATCTTCGTTATACCCTCAAGATACACACAATGCAATATATTGTGAACATTAGTCTGGGTACAGTATTATACATTTATCTCTGATTTCACCGTCAAATTTTGACGGGTTCTCACTAGTATCTCAAACTTTTTATTAAAATTGGAAATCCACCGAAAAAATTGATGATAATCCATAATATACATCCAAGTTGATATCACTGCATTGCACCACTACCCACTATTACTTCCCACATTATCCGACGATTACTATGCTTTATTAAATTACAACCACTCAGAGTGCTCCTTTTCCATCCCTTCAGTCAAAAGACTTCAGGTGAACGATCATCGTTATTGATAGTACAGTGAATCACCACACTACCAAAAGCCTCACGCTCAGGAAAAGGTGCTTCAAATCCTCATCGTGGTTGTCGTTCTTCTGGGTTTTAGGCCTAGAAGCGAGAATACATACTACAGAAATGATCCTGTGAAGTATGATTCTAACTTTCGCTGGTTGTAGAACTATAATATTCTTCCAGTAACATTCAAATACTGTGAGGCGGACAAATTTGAAGTCTTATAAACATTATATTTACACACTGATATGGATAAAATTCATAAACATATATTAGTTAAATTATATTACATCAAAAACGATATTACTCACTGTATATTTTATTGTTGCAAAACTATTAAACCGCAGAAAGGGTCTATCATCAAGTACTGAAGCTGTGCGATCTGCCGGCGGAAAACAGAACTTTCGAGGAGATGAATGGGGTGGGGAGACGGCGGGCGTCACAGTGTCTCAGGAGTGGGAGCAACGCGGGAATACAAAAGCTTGGTACTGAAGAGTCCACTGGAAACTTTCGAATAGGTATATGAAAGAGTACTTTGGTCAATATACTTTTTGGAATAGTATTTCCCCAAACAAATTAAATACATCACAAATATGACTAATATTTTAGACATTCTTTGCGATAAAGGAATTTGGCCTGATAACACAACTAAAACTTGGCGGAAATAATGACTGTGGCTATCATATAATGTTTAGCACCATTTATTTATGTATTTATTTACTAGCTAAAGTAACCCGCGTAGTTGGGGTATTTATCATTTATTATCCAGAAGAAAACAAATTCCATGTATTTCCACCCTGCCACGGAGCCTACTTCTATCTATCAACACAATTGAAAGTAAAAATCAACAAACAGTTCTCTCCAAGGAGGAGAGATACATTATAACCTCTTTATAATATATTATAACCTCTTTGGTCTTCCCTATAGATACCCAATTCTGTGCATAGATGCAATCGTAGATCAATGTGAGTCAATAGAAGATCTCAGTCGTCATCCTCTGGTGGACAATTAAACAATTAAAGTTAAACAATTGCACATTGATGCACTTTTGAATCTGTGATGTAATATTAGGCGCAAAATGTCCAGAAAAATTATTATTTTGGTTTCACTGGTATCAGTTCGGTAGATTAAAGAGATTATACGAGCTGTAAGTCAACGCACTTCAAGCTTTATATATTAGTATAGACAGTTGTAGATTAGCACGCAGCGACATAAACCTCCTCTTCGCATCGCAGCAATACTAACAACTTATACTTCGAGGTCAAGCATTTGCGTTTCACTTCACGCTCAATCGTCAAAACGTAACTGCAAAGGTGCAACGTGGGTTCTCCGCTATTCTCTTCTCACAAATACGACCCTTCCATTAGGTAAAATACAACAATGTCCTCTGAATGGCCTTCCGTTGACAGTAGTTAAAATGTTAGTAATCGATAAGAAACGCACGTTCGGGATATGACAAATAATCGAGCAAGTATTCATATTCCTTGTGTCACTTGTATTTACTCCTACAGATCAACAACTTACTTTTTAAAGTTCTTCCTACTCATACTGGAAATGTTTCATTGATTTAATTGATACAAAAAAGAGTTACAATAAACACACAAAATCAACCTTTTAATAGGAACTTATGTAACATAATCTAATAATTTGGAACTTATTAAATAGAAAAAACTTCATAAAGCCATCCCTCTCGGCGAAAAACGTTTCAGAAACTATTCTGAATTAGTTAAGGCAACATCGCATACTTAAAATAATACAAAAGGTAGTGTCTACTTTATAAAAAATTGCATCCACAGTTGTTCATGGCACTCGCGCTATAAAACATCCCAATTCGCAGTTTACAGAAAAAATTAAAAACCATTTTCAGTATAATCTCGCCTCTAACTAATCGTTCTGCTGAAAATCAATTCGTTGCGTGCACGTGTTTAACAGACTTGCAAAAAATCATTAAAGGACGCTTCCAACTGAACTTCAACATGGAGGTTTCAAAGGAAATTCCGAATCATCAAACTTCTCGCAGGTACAAGTAATGAATAGGGTTTGTGATAAAATTGGGGTTTACATAAAGAGACCAACATTCAAGCAATGAATTTAGTTTTTATGATCCGTTCTTGTTCAGTAAAAGAAGTCATCAAAGAAATCTAATCCCAAGAAATTATTATTTGTTCACAGTTACAGTTTAGCAAGATTTAAAATCCAAAGCATTTATTCTACAACGCATTGGTTTCTTTCCACCCATTCATAGAACAAAGATGGGGCAATGAATAGTTCGAACGTAGACGACGTGGCTTGCCGCTACATGACACGCACTGGTTGAAAATCCGGATGTCGTTCGTCAGACTCGTATCAGTGCCATTCGGCATTGCACGATTCAGCCGCAATTGTCTTGGAGCACCTGAGAAACTACTGTAGACTAGACACACATTCAGTCTACTATAGACTAGACACACATTATTAGACTCACATTACTACTTAGAGACACACATTCAGTCTACTATACACTAGACACACATTCAGTCTACTGTAGACTAGACACACATTCAGTCTACTGTAGACTAGACACACATTCAGTCTACTGTAGACTAGACACACATTCAGTCTACTGTAGACTAGACACACATTCAGTCTACTATACACTAGACACTAGACACACATTCAGTCTACTGTAGACTAGACACACATTCAGTCTACTGTAGACTAGACACACATTCAGTCTACTGTAGACTAGACACACATTCAGTCTACTGTAGACTAGACACACATTCAGTCTACTGTAGACTAGACACACATTCAGTCTACTGTAGACTAGACACACATTCAGTCTACTGTAGACTAGACACACATTCAGTCTACTGTAGACTAGACACACATTCAGTCTACTGTAGTTTCTCTTCATGCAATCCAGTGAACCACTGTAGCCACTAGCACACCCTTGCGAGAACACTGCAAACTCGATCGACACCTTTCACCCTACATCCGAATGGGGGAATACTGTTAGCGAAACGTATTTTAGTCGAGTTCGAGAAACTGCACGTTCCACCCTAACCACGGACTGGGAGTACACTAACGAGTCATTCCCCCAAATATTAAACAGGTTTTAAAAAATCTCATTCTGTTAATTATGGCGTGAAGAACGTAACAGGCGGCTCTTGAAAACCAAGTTTAAAACCCTGGACGAACAGTTTTCAAGTTGAGCACAATCGATGTCGAGGCAAACCATAACGCAGGCATATGTAGCGGGTGGCATTTACAGCAAGTTTATCAACTAATATTTACGAAGTTAACGCGCAATTCTTCCCCTTTCCGAGAAATTATTCCTTTTGGAATCTTAGTTGTGAACGCACCAATTGTTGGATGCGTAAGCAGCAAAACGTTTCTATATTCAGAAGCGGATCCACAGACGAATTTTTATGCAAAATGTTATGGTGTCATATTATAGATATGTAGAATGACGCAAGCTAAACTAAGCTCATGATGCGATACGATTTTACTCGCTTTAATGATTATCCGCAAATATTGTGCTAGAAAGTTTCGTGACAATGAAAATTAACAGTTACTAAAAAATTTGGGGGAGGGGAGGAAATGTCACTCATTTCCCTCCCCTTGGATCCGCGCCTGCTTCAGTACTACACAAATGTTGATGATTCGGGCCGACCCTATGCGGGCAGGGCATGCGTGAGAGTAGCAAAGCGCACATTGTGGTCTGCGCAGTAGGACGTGTACCACGAAGTCATGGGCTCCATTTTCACTTACACTGCATGGGAGTTCCACATTACAATCCAAACCTCGTACCTTGGGTCTCTTAGCAATATTTTCTGAGAGAAAAACCCTGCCGTAGAAACGCGTACGAAAGTATCACAGAAATACAGAAATGTGGTTCAAAAACTATTTCCGGGTACTGTTTCCAATGAGAAAACAAGGTAACACAGAATGTTTCGAAAATACTCGAACACATTTAGTAAGGTGGCTGGTGTTGAGTTCTCGGCCAATGAGAAACTACCGCCCATCAGACTCGCGACGTCCGCGAACTTTCTTTGTATAAATGTTTGAAAAGCTAAAAGTCCAACCGAGTTGCACAACCGATTCACAGGCGGAGAGATATGGGGCCTGGCGACACCTGCCGATCACTCAGTTGGAACAAGGTACAATTCGTGAAGACAAGATCACAACAATTTGTAAAACTGATTGGAAAGTTCACAAACGTTCGTGCGCACTCTTTCATCACAGTTCTATTCCGTCAGTCATTGAATAAACTTTCAGGTTGTAGCACAAGGCCAGTTACCAAGTGACCGGTGGAGTCGATGTTTCAGATATCCTACAAATCCCCTTAAAGGAATGTTAGAAATCACTGAATGCGTACTCAAATTTATTTTCTTTTGGGTTAAATTTCGAAGTTTTCTTTTAATTTCCAGAACGCATCAAGAACTTAACATAAGTTTCAAAACGTGAAATATAATACCAAATATGACTGATCCGTGTATTGTAAGTTCAAATGTTCTAATGTTTGTTTAAATGATCACGATTCAATGTCGGAAATTTCAATTACAACCTTAGAGACTTGTTAATTGATTACTTCTTTCGGATTTACCGACGTTTCTTTGTTTTCCAGATTTCCAGATATGATGAGAGGCAAATTTAAAAAGGCGCCCAGATGGAAGTTTGCACAATGGGTTCGATTGATTACAGATTCCGGGCGCGTCAACTGCTAAGGTCATTTGTCTCATGAGTGTAGTGCAAGATATTATCGTGGAATTTTGCGATGATCTTCCCCCGCTGAATGGCGAGATCCAGCGCCGACATACACGTCAGCTTGCTGGGTTTTCGCACCAAGTATCTCTCAGTCAGGAGAAGCTCTAAGCTCCCGACTGGTCTCCCAGTCTGTAAGGTAGTGTGATGCATATAGTGTAAAGGCCCATTCACAATGCAAACATAAGCATAAGCATGGCGTTAACATAAAAGTTAGGACTACGTCTACAAGTGGACTCATTCACAATGCGTTCGCATAAGCATAACACGTAAGACGTTAACTTAAGAGCTTGCAAGCTTCAAGCTTCTGTGCTTATGCTTATGTCAGACATAAGGAATGAGCCAATCACAGTTCGATAACTCAAAATCGAGTATCGAAGTCGGTTGGCGAACTATTCGTGTGCTGCGTGGTTGTGTTTGTCGTATTTGTTTTGATATCTCGAAATCGATTCTCATATCCAACCAATAGTACACTAGAATATTGTCATAGCCAATAGAAACTCTTATTTTGCCTATGTTTATGTTCGACATTGTGAATACGCCAAATCTTCGCTTATGTTAATGTATATGTCTATGTGTTATGCTTATGTTTGTGATTGCATTGTGAATGAGCCTTTAGAGTGTGTAAGGGGTGATAGGGCAAGGACGAGGAAGGAAAGCTGGCGCGCGGTCCGCGGCTTGTTAGTTTCCTCGGGCATTCACTGGCTGTTGATGAGAGAAACCACGGGAAAAGCGGATTATGGACCATGGAGAAACCATGGAAAAGCGGATCCCTCTCTCGGATGAGAGAGGGAGGGGGAGGGGAGAGTAAACGGAAAAGAGAGTAAAATGGGAGATGGAGTGAAACGGGCGGGGGGGAGGGGCAGAGAGAAAGAGAAATAATGCTGACCTTCATGACGGTGGCGACGCAGATGGAGGAGAGGTTGAGCGGGTCGACGGCCTCGAGCTTCATGCCCTCGCGGAAGGCGGCGCCCGGCGGCTGCGGCGGCGGCGGGGGCAGGAGCGCGGCCGGGGGCTCGCAGAAGAGCGCGGGCCACGCGTCCTCGTGGCCCAGCTGGCCGGCCTCGCAGCGCTCGAGGTAGCCGCGCGGCGCCGCGATCGCCTGGCCCACGCGCCGCGCCCACCCCACCGGGTGGATGAGCGGCGAGTCCTCGTGGCACCAGAAGCCGCTGTCGTCGGGCTCCGCGTTGTAGTACATCACGTGCAGCCGCTTGCCCACGATGTTGCGGATGGTCGCCACCTTCACGCGCGAGATGCGGTTCTTGTCCACCACCTGCGACACCACACACAAGTTCGCGCTTCACGTTCAACCCTCATCTTGCTCTCTCACTGCGTATTGGGAGAAAATATACTACTGCTTCCTAGGAGACTATTGGAAAAGGCAATTTGATGAGGATAATGATTAAGTCATCTCTAATGCATATTTATAGCCAGCCTATTCATTCGACAAAAGTTATTTCCTGAACATTGAAAATCTTCAATTTGAACCTTTAACTGGGGATTTAAGGGTTGTTTGAAATTCGTGTATAGTATTGTAGTTTTAATTTATTCTTTCAGGGAAAATCAAAATATTTAATAAATATATGACGTATCACATTGTTAAGAGAACAATACCCTCTTTCGGCAAAATTAATGAGTTTTTCATTATTTAAGAATGTTTGGAAATTAGTCACATTTTCTTTCAACGACACTACGACCTAAACAGACGACTCATCAATCGATCTGATAGGAGCCCTAAAAAATAATTTACAGCATACCAGAAAATGGAAATAAGAACCGATGAGAAAACAGAAAATGGAATTTTAAACAATTCTAAAAATACCAAGTACTACTCAAAGTCAATTAAATTGTCCTATAAATGCAAGTAGAAAAAAGAAGTCTTTAAAGCTGTGACCAATAATTAGAATTAGATGAAAATGTTTAATTTTACAATAAAAATATGTATTAAATACTAAGAAGAAGCTTTAGGCATATTAATTAAGCTGCCGGAGCCCCGCTGGAGATGCAGCCAGTGAGTTCGTAAATAAGGCGTGCAGATAGGAAGAGGAAGCAGAAGGAAAGATCGCGCGTGGCCCGTTTGTTGAAGTAATGTTCCGACATTCGTCAGGTATTGGTAGGAGAAACCATAGAGAACTACCGATCAGTGCAGCAGGCTGCTCGAATTCCCCTCCAGACAACGGCTGAATTCGACCTAGTTATCTAGCTGGTATCGAAAATCCTGTCACCGTCAGAACTCGAACCCTAGGACATCCCGATCAGAGGGACTGCAGTGGCATCAATTGATGCCCTGGACCATCCAAGCTCATAGCTAAATCAAACTTCATTTTCTTATCTCTTACCCCTTCTTATTCTTCCTCTCCTCTTCTTTCATTTATTCAACTGTCTTTTCATTTTTCCTCGCCTCTCTCCTTACTCCTCCTTCCCTCTTATACTGAATATTCCTCTCCTCTTTCCCTTCTTTTTTCATCTCGGTGACAGTTCATATTAATGACGCTAGACACCTGCCGATGTCGGTGCAACCCGAAGCTTGTAACACGAAGGTCAAGCGGGTTGCCTACTAAACAATTGACAGGCGGCGGCAATTCGTGATGCTCAGCTAAATTTATTAAGCGTTTACTATTATTATGATTTTTTTTCTCACGAATAGGCCATCTTGGACCACGCAGGACATGCACTTGCTCGGGCTCAGTATCATTTTTATCACGTTGCAAGTCTTGCATGTAACTAATCAGGGGGATAGCATTACGCCGAATCCGATTTTTATACCCCAAGATTGTTAGTTCTGGGGGGATGGAAGATGGAATGATGATGATAATGAAGGATGAATGGGTGGCACACACAAACGGACGAACACAAATACAACCATGTCCGAGGCGGGCCTCGAACCCGCGACTCTTCGGTCCAAGATCACTACGACACTACTGCCTTAGCGATCTCGGCCAGCGGGCCGACTATTATTATTGTTATTATTAATGATAACATTTTAACTTTTGATAGATGAGGCAGTTTATTTTTTCTTCTCCTATTCAGGTAGAAACCGGTTTTCTTTCACACTTCACTTATTTTTATTGCGCTAATTATTTTTTTGAAAGGTGCATTCGACTTTCATTTTTCTTTCAATTTAAGTCTTAAAAAAAAGTTGGCGGTGCAAAACTCAGCCTAACAGAACATACTTACATGAAGTCAATCCCAATAAAATAAATAAATGCATTGTAAAATGATTCAATTTCCTAAAAAAAAACTAACAACGTGGCATTAATTTTTGGCTGAATATGATCAAAATCTTAAGACAAAATAATGCACAAGCGAATTCGGTCTACGCTGTACCCCCTTTAAGCTCATTCCCCGGTTTCAACCGGAGCACTGAGGTTCACAGCCAATTGGATGTAATGAGTCCACTTTACACAATAATCCTTATATGGTATTTCAGTAATTTGCGTATGTCCGTATGTCCGTCCGTCCGTCACTCACGGTTAAGTTTGCTTCCCATCCACCAATCGAGACAAATGAAGTGTCAATCGTCGCGTTTCGGTCTCCTGGTGGGGAAGTGACAATTTGTTTGCGAATACGTCCAGAAGATTCGAAGACAGTTCCCCAAAACTTTTTTTTGTTGCGTTTTTTAGCGCTGCGATCTAGCGAGGTCGAGTGAACCAAGTGCCTCAGCGCTACAGGCGGTGACAGATTGCTATATTTTGCATTGCATTTACGGACAGGGCTGTCATCACTCGAAAAGGAAATCGAGGAGCATTACCACCCCGCTGAATTTCACTGTTTAGGTTTCACAGGTGTAACGACAGCGCTGAGGGGATAATCCCCCTTTTTGAACAATTTCAACCACAAAATTCTAATATAAATCTATAAGAATGGAACAGTAAGTTCTCCAATATGAGCTTGCAAATTTACAAATTTTCTTTAATAAGCCGCCTGATAATACACTGGAAAAATGTACTCTTCTTAACAATTCTACTGGGAACGTTCGGATTAGGTTTTCCAACACCGTATTCTGGCGTGAGTAGTGGCTATAGCCCGAAAGAACACCCCACAAGAAATGCAACCACGCATATTTTTACATTTAATTTTAATTCTTAATTTTTTTAAACTGCGCCCGCAGCTGAAAGTATCTGACAACTGTTTGTCTAATGTTTCTTTTTATTTCGAACTTGCGTAGCAGAAATTTAAACATGTGAAAATATTTTTTAAAACAGTTCGCAGCGTCGGCGACGTCACATTCAGCTAGTTAACAAAATATTTCAAACTGCTCTTTCCTCGTCCATTAGGCAACCCAGTTATTTTGTAAGCATTCCATGAGGGATGTAATTGAATAGTTCTCTTATTATCAAATTATAAATTATTCAAAATAAAGATTTGCGAAAATAAATAGATCTCTTTGATTTGTTACAAACGAATCAGAAGAGTGGAGAATTACGAACTCCTCCAACATCACAGCTAACTTTTCTCCGATTTCTACTCATCTGTGCCCTATTGTTTCCATGTTATCATCAATCAAACAAGCGAAGAGATATAGTACATCGTTTTCGTTTCTCATAATATACATTTCTAACAGGAGAAGAACCGTCAAACGTAACTTCGTCTACCTGGGTTCATTTCGGACTTCCGTCGGCAAACAGGTTAATTGTGCTACCATCGAGGATCTGACGATTTGACCAATTTCGAGATTACCGTTATCTACCCAAAAGATGTCTAGCTATCTAAAACTTTCACAAATGTTTTTGCACGCTAATAGGAACACAGTGGCAAATTATATCAGATTAATATTGTTATAACGTGGAAGGGGGACATCGAACTATTATATGCTTGAGACCTACTTTTTTTTATGAATTTTTCTGTTAATATTATAAAGAGTGAATATACCTTAGCAAGTGAGGAGGGGAAAACAATACACTTAATTGTTTGGTTCATGTAGTATTACGTTCAGAGAGGTACATTTTCCAGGTAATTTAGGTCATATTTTTTAATTTTAATTAGTGTTCATTGTAAACTCAGCTTCATGTTTGTAAAAACAAGCTTAAAATAATTGTCTCAAACACAATCGTTTAATTCTTTAGGATGAAAAAGCTCATATATTGGGTCTCACTCAATGCAGTTCCTCTCATATAGATGTGAGAATGATAGTCCACAACTATTTAGCTGAGAAAGATTTCGTCTGTCTCGACGAGATCTGCCATGGAGGAAGAAACTCGACGATTGGGAAACGAAATACTGGGCTCTTTGTCCAAAACAGAATTTCCCACGATTTTGTGAATAGCAACTGAGACTCTACAAAATAAGATATTACTTCTGGTCTGGGTTTCGCCTGTAAACAGACACTATTTTAAAGAATTTTTTTTTATTAAAAAAGGGAGCTGAGATAAACCTTGGAGTGATTCATTCATAGGCCTCTTGAAACTTCTCTTGCATTTCGAATGGACGAAGTCAATGGCAAAGATGGACAACTTCGTCTTCTCATATTATTACATCAGTGACCGAAGTTTTCCAGTTTTCTGGGATACGTCGCCCACATTACCGAATTTTGCTTATCCTATAAAAAACGTTACAAACAGTTTATCTGAACATAGGATTTTGTAAAACAGGCTTGTGACGTTATTTTAATTAAGACGATTAACTTTATCATCTAATTGACGAAAAAATCTTAAACGACCGAAATTACCCCATTTGATGGCACGTCTGTTTCTCCTCTCCATAACTAAAGATTCAGGGGAAAATGGAATAATTATTTTACAACAGAGAAAACTAGAGCATAAAATGGATAAAACATCTTTTAAGTTCTTTCAAACTCTAACTTGTAATTTGTATTGCCTGCCAACCCATCTTTCCCCAGCCTGCATTTTTGTTAGAGGATATCCACTAATAATTCAAGCTTTCATCCCCAAGAAGATTGCTCTTTACGGCATTAAGATTCAATTGTTTTTACATTTCCAAGCCAAACATAGGATCTCCCGTCTAACCAACATCGAGACGGAAAAAATATTTCAAATTTAACGACATTCTGATAGATATCAAGAGCTGTGCTTTACGGGAGATACATTTAATGAAAACTGCAGCGTCGTTATTTTACTGTCACGAAACTGACGTGAAATGTGCAAATATTCAACTAACAGAAAAAAATATCTTCCATATGAAATGTTCAGAATTTCTCTTGGTTAGATAATGGAAGCGCAGGATGGGTCAAAAGTCACCGATATTCAAATTTAGCGTCGCGTTCCAACCTGAAATTACTCGGGGCCATGTGTACATACCAGGCTCCACACCGTCAACTTCTTTTATGATGCCTCCGCGAGGTAAACAAAAATGCATGTGGTACACATTTCGAGGACGTAACATTACGTAGCTGTTTGCAGCGACGCAAAAAAACAAGGCGTTAAAGGAGGTCTTTATTTCTCACCCGCAATAAACTTTTTTCATATTGCGAATTCCTTAGAAAAATCTCACAATACAAAATATTTATAAAATTATCAAATGCATAATAACACAATTATTAGAATTACTTTCTGTTATTTTGCTGCAATTGATTAGTTTTAAGTCAGTTCAATAATATCAAACAAGCAATCTTTACAATATACTGTGTTATTAGAAAATAATATGTATCAAGATTTTTTTTGCCTAAACTGACTATGACATCTTTCGTTTAGGAAGTTTACAGAATTTACCTTGATATGACTTTCTCTTCTGAATCAATTTTCCAAGAAAAAGACTTACAGCACTTAAACCCTTAAAAATCATCTCAATATGGATCATTTAAGATATATGCCTCTGGTGCACATGGTCTGAAGTTAAATTCTCAGTGGTGAGACAATCAATACTTCAGTACTGACCCCATCATCAACTAACAACACAGCTACTGATATTTGATGGAAATAAAATTTGATGAAGGAAATTCAAATGAGATAGGAAATCTAATATACCAATTACTTGCCACTCAACCTCATTCACCAACAGGTGTTGTCAGGAAGATCTAAGCTCTGGGAAACACACTTTTTCAGAATTTCTTCCAAATGTTCAAGCACTAAGAGTGAAGTATTTCAATTAAAGGAATTAATCTCAAACACAGGGTACTTCTTGAATGCACACTTTATGATGCAAAAATGACTTAAGTATCTTACCACAGGACTCACAAATTCCCTCTAAAAACTTCAGCCAGATTTCAAATATCTTATCACTCTTTCTTATTCCTTACAAGAAAATCATTAGCGATAAAAATATATAAAAAATAATAAGATTTACAATACAGCACATGGTAAAATGAATGGCACGTGTATGTAATGACTAACAAGTATTAGTGCGAGTAAACAACTTTATAAGAAGAAATACAAAATGACTGTTAACGAAATGACTGTTTTTCTGTTGAACATCATATTAATAAAACCTCCAAAAAACATTGTGAATAGTTTCCAATAAATACATAAAAAGGAAAAACATCATTGCAAAATCAGTTTGGAGATAAAAAATCAATCCAAATATTTAGTTCCTCTGCAAGACATGATGAAGCATCAATGTTTTCAACTAACAGTCACCGACTTCATTCTTCATTACAGTTTTTCTATCTAATTCCGTCTAGTAAATTCTAGCTCCTATGAAACAAATCTGATGATGGCTAAACCATCAGAAACTGTGTATCTAATGACTGAAAACTTTGGTAAATACAACATAACCTCAGTTATTTTCAGTTTGTCATAGCATATAATGGACCATAAATTCACTACATAAGGGACACAGGACAATTCAATCCACATAAATAACACTGAATCATTAAAAATCTCATTCCCGAATTTATATACATTGTCAGGAACTGTTATGTATCTATCAGTTGAATATACCCAACCAATCCTAGTAATTAAGTATCATATTTATATATTGCGCTGCTTCAATCCTTACCAAGAGTGTCCTTACCAAGGGTACAAAGCACTGTACAAAAATAGTATATAGAGAGAAATGAATAGAACCCCAGCTGAAGTAAATATTAACATTTTGAGTTAACAGCTTTTGGTACTAAGCTCTTGTGGAGTTAATACATTTTAATGAGTTGCTCCACATATAGTCTGTTTTGTTTTCAATATCACAAGAAAAGCACATATAGCACATCATCTTCATGGTACGTCATACACAGTTTTAACTGTTCTTTGATCTTGGATTAATAAATTAAAAAAAACAAAAGCTACTGGATTGATTGATGACTATTGATGCTTATTTTCTTTCTTAAGCCCAAAAGCACAAAACCATTCCAATATTCCACATGAAAAGGGTCATGAAAAAATGGAGCATGTAATACCACCACACACAACTCTCAATTAAAACTTTTAACACCTATCTATACAGTTCACAATTAAATCCAGAAAAAAAAATAGTTATTGAATATTGCATGGGAAATGTTAAAATTTCAGAGAAAACCTTGTGAAATACAAATTAACTGTAAACAAATTTCTGTACAAATTTTTTTGTCAGGTTTGTTTCTTCACAAATGACAAAGATTTTATTTGTAGCAAAATGTTAATGCCATGAATCAATCATGAATTTCTTATTAAGTAGAGAAAGGTATAAGAAATTAACATCAGGAATAAAAGTGCAATTGATGAAGAAATATTAAAAATTACCTAAATTTCATTATGACAACAGGAAAATATCCTCAGAGGTAGCAATAAATTAGATAAGGATTGGCAGGGATAACACAAAACTAAACTCTTTGTTTTTGTCCTCCGACAAACGACAAACAACAAACAAAAGACCGGCCAAGAACAGGCGCAAGTGAGGAGGAAGAGGGGAAGTCGGCCAAGAGGGAACAAAGGGACAAAGGGCAGGGGGACAAGGCGAATGGGAGGGGCGGGGTCGGAGGGAGGAAGGGGGAGTGCGGAAGAAGGAAGCGGAGGGAGGCAAGGGCTCACCTCGAGGTTCATGCCGCAGCTAAAGCGCGACGTGAGGCTCTCGGCGACGCGCGCAGAGAAGTTGAAGGGCAGGGTGCGCGCGCCCGTCAGCCGCTTCACCAGGAACTCCTTCCAGTCCTTGTACTTGTCCTCGATGGTCTGCGGCTTGCCGCGAGTCGCGCACCACCCCACGGGGTGCACGGCGCTCGAGCACGGTTCCCAAGCCTTCTGCAGTTCTGGCCGAACCCTCGTAGCGCAGCAGCGCGTGGTAGCCCGCGATCTGCAGCACCGTCGCCACCCAGAAGGAGTCCGGGAACGACTCGGAGAAGTCGTCGCAGTCCGTGTTCTCCACCTCCACCTTCATGCCCACCGTCACGTTGTCCCACGAGTCCGCCATGGGCGCGTGCTTGAAGCAGGAGACGGGCGCGGCCACGAAGCCGGGCTCTGACAGCTGGCCCTTCCACTCGTAGGTATGGGCGGGCACGGGCCGCGCCAGCTTCGTCGACGGGCTCGGGGGGTCTTCTGTCGTGGCGGGGGGTTGCTGCGGCGCGTTGCCGCCGCTGTCCGACAGATTGAACACGGGGTAGGGTTTCGGAATGGTCTCCCCTCGCCGCTCCATGTCTGTGTACTCGCGGGCGCACAGCAGGCTGCAGAAGCGACGCTCCTTCGTGTAAAACGCGTGTTTCACCCCAATCGCGCCGCACTTTTCGCAAATGGCCATGCCGTCTTTTTCTATGGGGATGATGTTGGGGTCCGAGTCCTTTTGGTAGGCGATGGGAGTCTTCAGTTTGAGACCTGGATGTTTTACGGGTTTTATCTTGCGGCTTGGCGGTGCCGGTGGAGGGATGGTTTGGGTGCCCATACTACTCATGAGAGGGGGTGAGGAACCGCAGTATGAGTCGCTCTCATTTAGCATCATGTATTCATCAACCATATCGAGCGGCATGCGGCTGCGAACTTCGTCCAGCGAGTTCGGGCTGTCCGTAAAAAAGTCACTTCTGTTGTCCATCATCATGTTGGATGGGTCCGTCGAGATAAACATGTCGTTCATCCACATGATTCCGTCGTCTCGAGGTGTCATATCCATGATTTCTTCGTTTTCTTCTCGGCCAAAGCTCGAGAAAACTAGATATTTATATAACTACTAACGAAGAACGCTTCAATCCCTAATCCACGCGTCATTCCACACATCAATCACACGGCCTAGAATAACATTGCCTCACAAATATCACTATATCACATAACTGAAACAACAGACACATCGAAATACAAAAACTGTTCAAATAGAGACGACCAGTAACGTCTACAAAGCGCATCAATACACTCCCAGCATAACAAATACCATCAATACGCCGACATTTTCCACTGGACGCGACACTAGCGCTCAGCAGCGCTTCTCGGCGTTTAACAGTCCAGATGTTCATTTTTCATACTACCAACACGAGAGACATTTCTGACAACACCGAAATTTCTTAAAATTTTTATTGCAATTACATTTGTATGTTTATTGGGCGATAGGTGGTTATAATTTCTAAATAGGAGAGAAAGAAAGCCATCCTAATGGGCGTCTGTCACACAGTGTCATGGATCAATGTAAAATAAATGTCATGGATTTTTAACACGAACTCATTTCTTTGTCCAACCTGGCAGCTCCTTTCGAACGAATGAATTCGATTTAAGCCGACTATAAGCAAGGGTATGTGTGATGAACAAGGGATAATTAAATAAGATGAATCTTTATCATTAAATATATTTTACGAGCACGTTTTGCATTTCTCTCCTATTTCAGTATACGTAATTACCCACAATATTAAATGATTATTACAGTCCGAACCTTTGTTAAACGTTGAATCTTTGTTTATGTCTTTGTTTCATTTAGTACGTGTTTTCAAACGTGCAATGTACTTTTCATAATTGATGACATAAATTTCGCGTATGATTTTCTAAATTATCGTATGTTAATTTCATAAGGTAGCCGGTGCCTCTCTTAACTCTGAAATAAGGTTATCATAAAAAAATTTCTGAGTTCCTTCGATTCGTTTCTTGTACTACGTCACCGTCGTTTTCCATTTCAGTACTTAATGTTACAACTCCGCGGGTGTAGTTTACATTGAATTCTTTACCGTCAGGGTAAGGTTTTTAATGAAATATAATTGTTATTGTTCAGTTGAATGGAATGAAAATTAAGATAAAGTCCTAGTTATAAACAAAACAACGTTGGCCCAGTGAGTAGTCCTAAATTTCTAAATAAATATAAATTTGATTCCTGTAAAGGGAATCTCAATTGATCAATTCTCAGGTAGATAATAAACACAGTAATCACATGGAAATATCTTAGAAATCAAAGTTTGAGAATCGTGAGATGATTAGAAATCAACCAAGAAATGTTTTTAGGTCGAATAATTTTGAAATACTGGTATCAGCAAATAAAAACTTAACTTGCACTGGATGCCCTCTTGCTTCTCTCAATAGCCCTTTGTTTTTGAGAGAGGGAGATGGGGTAATAGTTTGATAATTGTGGAAATCTTAAAGTGATATTTTTTACCTTATTTAAATCAATGTTTGTCCTTATGTGGTTGGCTTTTCATCAAGAACTAATTTTGATAACCAGTTTTTGATGGTTTGACCATCAACCTCAGTCATGCAAAGTTGGGTGCATCTGGAGACAACTGTCTCTTTTCACCACCACATCTGGAAATAGCTAAGCTGTCAAGCTAGCAATCAAAATTTGTTGATGAAAGATGTCAACTATTTGTTTTCATTGTCAAGCCTAACTGTTATCACAATGCTTGAATATTAACCGTTTATGGAATAATATGATATGAATGAACTAATCAAATTGACTTTAATGAGTAGCAATGTTTAGATTTTGAAGCCTCCTCTTCTGCTGGAAAATATTTTGATTAGTTGTGTACAGAACATTTTGTTCGAGTAATTTGTTCCACAATTATTGTGTTCTCCCAGTAATCCAGGAATACAATTAATCTGATCTTTTAATTAAGGATTGGCCAGTTATTAGTGAGTGTTCTATAAACAACTGATATGAAGGAAAATAAACACATTCTCAAGGTACATAAAGATCTTTATTTGGCTTATGTAATATTTATTACAGTCATTTCATGTATAAGCACCAATACATTATAATTTCTACTCTATATTAATGTAGTGTGCATTAAAATGGACACTAAGATACCCAATGGCAGAATAAGTAAGTGACAAATGGAGTACAGCAGTAAAAAAATCTCATTAATAAAACTAAAGGAATGAAATGGCATTAATTAAATGTGTTATTTGAGAGAGAAAATATATGTCCTTAAAAATATTTGTTGTCAAACAACATTGTACATATCAAAAATACATTTATTCCCTAGAACAATATTTCTCCCATATTTGTGTGAAATCTATTCAACAAGCACAAACATTTATAGTTTTCTAACTGACAATAAAATCTTATTGATATAACTATAAAATTATAACATTGTCTCATTTCCAATTAAAGCCATTAGTATCTACTACACATTGTCACTTCTTGTATAGTGCAACAAGTAATACCTCATCATATTGTATCCTATTCTTGTGTGATTGATTTCTTACCCATATTTTTGCTTTCTCCTATTAATTAATTAATTTAAGCTATTTTTGCTTGCTGAAATATGGCTTTTTGTAATTGCATTTAGCCCAAATTTATGTTAAGGCTATTTGAGTAGGCACTAATTCTGATGCAAGAAAATCTGAACACTATTGGTACTTTATAAAGCAATAATTTGTGATTTCTATCTTCCTGTGTTCTGAAGGCACAAGACATAAGGCAACTTACAATCTAAGGCGGTGGTTTTATTCATTTGTCTACTGAGCAAATCTCAACATTTATAGTCATTTCCTGCTAAAATGAGTGATAATCTGTTATTATTTATTTCTAAAAGTTAGGCATTAGTAATCCCACAGCCAAGTTATGATGAATGGACTACAGTGATGTGGTAACTAAAAATGGACATGTGCCACAAAAGCATCTTCTGCTTCTCTGCTGTCTTGTGGACATTCATTCTGCCTAAAACATCCTAAAAAACAGACAGACATACATAAAATAATAAATATAAAACTTGCTAGTAGAAACATACAATATATCAAATGAGTTCAACCCACACAGAATCTCCACAGCTTCATAAAAAATTCCTTATTAAAAAAAAAATATTGCTTTTGGACTAAACCTCCCATTATGTCAGTTTATTTCTATTTCTTTGTTATAACAAATTTCATAAAATGCCCCTAGCTGAAGGGATAAAAGGCACTGGCCCAAGGGATAAAAAACACTTTTAATCGTTTGCCCCTGGCCAAAGGGATAAAAGGCACTGACTGTCTGCAACTTGATGAGACTTGACAAAAACAAATATGTTGTTTGAATTTTCTTACTATTAATAACAGAGAATTACTCCAGGGAAAGTGCTCAACGCCCATCAAGAGTTAAAGAGACGTGTTGCATTGTTGACGAAGAAAAAACAAAAAAAAAAAGGGCTTACCTGCAGGCAAAGGGAGGGATAAAGTAGTTGCTTAAAGTCTCAGCAAATTTGACTATTACCAACCTTTTAAAAGCATAAGCGTTCTAATAAAGCAAGCACAAGCATTCTAAATATTCTTTACTCAAGATTAACATCGAAAGTAAAATGTTCATAAGAGAAACCTCAGTTGATTGTGTATTTTTGAGATACATTTAAAATGAGTTTACAAACAATTGAATACTATTTTCAATGATATATGAACTGGCATGAATAAAAATAAAAATGCTGGATTTTACTCCTGTGTTTTGAAAGTATAAATGATCAGTTATTAAACTGTATAGGAGTTAACTTAGGAAATCACATAATGAAAGTGTAAATTAAAATAACGAATAATAGTGTATCATTCAGTTGTTTATTATTTTGCATAGGGGCTCTTTTTCTTTCATGTCCAAGATACCTTTGTTTACTTTTAGTATTCTATTTTTATGCAATTTCATATTTGATGGCAACTACAAGGAAGAGCAAGAATTCTCAAAATACATTTCACTCCAGACTAAGATTGCTTTCAAATATTAGACCTACATATTTAGGTATCATAGAGCATCTGAAGAAATGCGTGTTTTTTATTGAGAAATGTGATGTACTAGAAGAATATAAACTTCAAACTATTTACTGTAAAACTAATTTCTACCAAAAATGAGACTTTTCTGACACTGGTTACCTCATACTCTAAATGGTTAATTTCTTTCAATTACATGAAATTCATTAAGTATTGTGAAAGATGTGCCATTCACATTCAATCAAAATACTGCTTTGTATTAAATAATCATTACTAAAACTACAATTTCAAACAATACAGCTCAAGTTATTAAGACTATTAAATCTAGTCTTGGATGAATAATGGCTCTCCTACAGACTTCTTACTAAGATCTTTGTGCATTATTGGTCTTGAGACTTAATGATTTAGGGGAAAACATTTTTAATTATTGAATTATAAATAATTATTCTTAGCTGAATTGAATATTCCTGGAAAATATTTTTAATAAATGAAATTAATTGAAAATTTTAGATACAAGATTTTTTCTGTCATGGACAACTTAGCCAAAAATTAATATAAATGAAATTCAGCAAAACGTTCTTAAAAATTTAATTTTAGTAAAAATATACCATGTCTTGAGATTTCTTCAATACTTTCCAAAATGAGAGATTATTATTTGTAATATTTAATATTGCTTGTTTTTGTGAATTTTTTTAAATATAAGATTTGAAAGCATAATTTTTTCATTTAAAAATTAAAGAAATTTTATTGTCGTTTTCAGTACAGATATCTGCATTCTACTTAAAGTAATAAAATTGAAAGTATGTCTGCAAGTGTAAATGATATAACTTAAAAAAAAAATATAGTTTATAGAGGTATTTGCTACTAAATTTTTCACTTTCATCTAAGAGAATTCTGGAGAGGAGAATTTAGTGGAGATAAATCACCCTAATGTTTCACAGACAAATCAATACATTAGAGAGTCCCTTTCCCAAAAAATCTATTCTTTACTGTTTCAAACTTTAACAAAATTAGTTATGAGGAAATGGTTATATAATTAACATAGGTAAAAATATGTTTTCATGAGGAAATTTAGCCTGCATAAATAAAAACAAAAGAAATGATAATTCATTTTTGACCTGATTATCATGACCCAAAATGATGTTTCAATTTTAATCCGAAAATAGCTCAACAAATTTTACAGGTTTTTGAATCATATGTAGATCAAAGCTCAGCTCTGAGTCTTATCACATCATTTTGATGATCGACTATTAATGTATGATGAAAATTTGGTTTAATTCAGAGTGTGAATCCCACAACGCATCTAATGTAGAAAAAGTGGGATGGGAGTGAGATGGTAGGTATGTAAATAAAAATATTTCCAATTTAAACTATAGATAGAATTCATTCCTTTTTATGTCTAATTGATAATACAGATAAATAAATATTTATTTATTTATTTATTTTACGTCAAAAAAACAGTTAAAAACTGCATATGACGCATATTTGAGTGACATTGGATAATACCAGGTAACACTAGTAATGAAATGAAATGTATCTCCTTCAAAACCTATATGAGATGTGTTGTATTTGGTTCAAAAGTGGCTCCTAAGAATTTGTGAGTATTAAAGACTAAAATATTAAAGTTAGAAGAAAGAATTAGTTGAGGTACACAATGACAGAGACTTCCTTGTACTAATTAGTATCCTAATCTCTTTAGTGTGAGCTAGTTTTTTGGTTTTGTCCCACTCTTTTTCCAACTTCTAAATATTGACATATAAAAGACATTTTTTCACATTTTCTTAATTTTTCAGATCCCTAATAGTAGAAATGAAATATGACTAAAAATATTAAAGAAGAATAAAAATGGTGCAATATGTAAATTTTCATTGAAAGATTTGAAGTCTTTTGTGAGAAAATGTTTTCTGAGCATTTCTGAAAATACACAATTTGGAGCTCATATTCTCAGAGAACTTTTGAGCTTTCGAGAAATTTTATAAGAAACCACTATAAGCCTTATTCATTATTGAATCCCAACTACACAAACTACAGCAACCCCAATAGCTGGTCTTTAAAAGTTTGAGCTTACAGTTAAATTTTGATAGGTGGAATAGGATTTCTTGAACCAACAAGGGGGGTTAAGAAAGGCATTCTCACCTTAGGCAACTCGACTCTCTCTCAGCTGACGCTCTCCAAGAGGCAGAGGAGGGCGGTAGTTCAAGGAGACAAAGCCTCGAAGTTCATCACAGGGACACTCCTCTCCAGCCGCATAACAACGCAACTGGCGGAAGGCAGCAAGCTGTTAACAAAGAATAATAATTGGAATGATATACAACGCAAAGAGAGGGAGGGAGAAAATAAGGCTGAAAATATTCGAGAAATGTGCATTAATGAACTGTCATTCCAGTTTTACCTGAAACAATTAAATTCCCTCTGTATAATTTACTTTGATTTAAATAAAGATTGTGAAAGGCTTATAATAATGATTAATGTTTTTAGATTAATATAACATTACTGGAAGTAAAAGCTATGAAGACCCAGAAATGGACAAATTCCAGATATATTTCTAGTTCAGTCTCTTTTACTGAATTAAAATATACATCAGTCTTTCAATACTATTCAAAAATTAATTCTCTAGATCGTTTATAATGATAAGTTTTTTTTAATTTAAGTCTTAAAATGTCTTCTGGGCAGAAAACAAAATAAGAAATATTACTTACTTTAAGAGCACAGTTGTTAAAAATTATTAGAATGAAACAATATATATTCACACCAATCATATATTCATATCACAGCAATTTGTGCAAAAACAAATTTTTAGTTCACTCTTTAATTTAAGGAATATGTGGTTAAGAACATTTTTGTTGCATTGTCATCAGCAACTGCTATTAGATATTTAATCTGAGGGTACAGATTTCAGATCTGAGATTTGCTTTCTTCTGGAAGCTCCAGTTATTTATTGTTGTTATGGATTTGTTTTTTCCTTTATTTCTTTGCTTAATATCATTTTGTTTTGTTTTTTTTTTTAAGGGTTTTGTGTTGTTTTTTTTTCCCTATTGTCAAAATATTAATATTTCATCTTCTGCTCGCTGATGTCATAGTGTGATGAGAAATATTTGTTTAAATTCTCTTCAAATTATTTGAGTAATGAAAATTATATTGCAATAGAGTTTATTTTTTATTTTTATGTTAAAAAAATA
This sequence comes from Teleogryllus oceanicus, assembly GCA_964035755.1. Lineage (NCBI taxonomy): Eukaryota > Metazoa > Arthropoda > Insecta > Orthoptera > Gryllidae > Teleogryllus > Teleogryllus oceanicus. The sequence goes on from CAXIVR010000009.1 coordinate 46,508,429, forward strand.
TACCATCATAGAGACAGGTTATAGTTTATATAAAAGTGATTGTTATATTTGTTACTCTGAGGGAAAAGTCCAATGCATTCCTGTAAGACAGAAACAGAAGATGTTGTTGTAGGCCCTTTCATGGCAAATTTCTGCAATGTTCTAGCAGGTGTCTATTATCAAATGCCCTTGGTAGCTATCTTCAATAGACTTGAAAACCTGATGGAACTGCTTGCCTTGTTCACCACTTTTATCATTTAAGATTCCCAGGCAATCTATCTAGAGATGACTGTGTGAGAAATGGAGCATAACACTCACTTTACATCTCAGGCCCAGAAATTCTGACAAAATGTTTCTTTGATGCTTTCACAGTTACCAACCTTTTTATTAACAAAGAAGTTTTTTATTACCACCATCAATGATACCCATACAGCGTTTTATTTTTTAATCATTCTGGTAAATTTTCTATGACTTGCAAATGCTCAGGTCCTTCTAACATACCTGTTTCAATCTTCTCAAGTGAGAAGACAAGATAGCATCCCTGAATATAATACAACATAAACAGTCTCCATCTATATTCAATGCCTAAACACATTGTCTCTTCAGACCAAGTTTGATGTGGAGCAGAGGAAATATGATCTTTTAATTCTGAAGTTCCCAATTTTATTGTCATTAAGTTACTGTTTAAAAAATGAAACAACACCTCCCATTTTAGAAAACATGGAACTATTTTGGTGTGGTTCTGTAGACAATTTTTTGCAATCTGGAGTATAAGTGTTACGCTGCTAGTTTGGAAAGACTCAAATCACTCAAAGTCAGTCAGCTCAAACTGGTTACACTACTGAGGAACTAGAAATTGTTTGATATCAGAAGAATGCTCATTTATTTCTTAAAAAAAAAATTCATTCAGTTTTAACCCTTATCTCCTATCTCTCCTCATCTCCAGATGGAGTAAACCCTTTATCAACTAGAATTGGTGTTTATTGAAGAACAAAAATTGCTGAAAGGATACTAGAAAATGAAATGAATGTGATTATGAACAGCTGAATTAAAAACTTGCAATTGCATGAAAACTAGAGCGTGATGAACAAAGCTGTTTTCAGTTTTGAAATCAGCAGATCGAAAGTAGATAAAAAAAAGCAGTTCAATCGACCAGTGATATCTAAAGAAAATGCACATCAGTCACCAAATATTTTAAAAATACAATGAGAACATTGTGATTAAGTTACTCTTTAAAAAATAAAAAATGAAAAAACTCTGTGACTTCAGTGTAGTTAAGGGGTTCAGCTAGCAATGAGACAGCTGAGGTATTACTTGAAACACTGAATTAATAATAACACTAGCATACCCATGTAAGAACTCTTGCATGTTAAATTCCACCCTCTTCCTTATCTTTCCTTTTCCATATTAAGGGAAAGTTGTTAATGAAACATGGTTATTTGTTTAAAATATTAAAAGGGTAACTTTCAATGTACTTATAAAATTTAAAATAAAAATAAAGAATAATTAAAATTATTTTTGAACAAATTTTGTATAAAGGTTTATTTAGTATTATGGACATGTTGAATTATGAATTGTTCTTAGAATAATTCACAACACAATTCACAATCTTCTTTGACAGTTGGCTTTTTGCTTTCCTTGATTGTCACAAAAAATTACAAAAGCTTTTTACTCTCAAGAAAGCTACGTAAAGTTATCCATGCAAAAATATAGGATCTAGCAAGCACAACTCTACTCTTTGGAATATTATTTAACTTTATTACCAAACTGAGAGGTACATTACCAAACCAAACAAGGTACATTACCAATGTGCAATTTAATCATCTAGAAGATCATGTAATTTGTTTAATTTCACACACAATTGCAGATTCTGCATGATTCTGAACAGGTGGGATAGTATCGAGAAGCGCCAGAATAGCAAAATGTAGTAGAATGTCAAAGAATATTGCATTCTGTAGATTATAGTACATACTCGCTCATCCCATCCACACCTACCTCCACGTTACCATCTCCACCTATCCCCCTACCACCACCTCCATTTCATGATCCTATCCCAACGGCCACACCTGTCACTCTCACTCCTGCTCCAACCTCCTTTCCTAGTCCAAATCCTCATCCAAAGTACAACCTTCGCTGCAACCGCAGACCACCCCCTGCCTATGACCTGTAGCAACTACACTTAACAGGAAAGCCCACAATACATAAAAACAAATATCTATATGTACTACATCAAAACGTTCAATCTTTAAGAAACAAACTAACAAATCACAACAAACACTAACTCAAGAACAACTAGACAGCACACACATTCCAGGTTTCACCTAGCTAGTGGCTCATGTAGGCAAATAGGCAAATCACCTCACGCTTACGGCGGTACTTGCATATTTCTTAAAAATAACATTCATTATGTATCAATCACGGAATACTCCTATCTCTTAAAAGATAAAGACTTTGAAATATCTATCATAGATTTACCAAATCAAAGAATATGGATTTTATGTATGTACCACAGCCCCACTGGAAACACAAATGTTTTCCTAAAAAATTCCAATATTAACATAATTTAATGAACTTAAAAGACGAGAAATTATAAAATTATATTATGCGGTGATTTCAACATAAACTGTTTGTCAAAATCAAATGATGAGGAACTATTCAAAAATTTACTTAAATCTTTCAACTTACAAACTATTATAAATCAACCCACCAGAATATCTAAAAAAAGCAGTACTGCCATTGATCAAATAATAATAGACACAAATGATTGCAGCTATTCAGTTGTTACATATAACACAGGCTTTAGTGACCACACAGCACAAATTCTCAAACTCGAATTGGACACTAAAGTTATTAAGGAAACTCTTTATAGAGAAACTCGAAACTTCTCTCAGGAAAACCTTGACAAATTCAACTCTCTAATAAGTTCAGAAAACTGGGAGGAGGTGTACAAAGCAACAGACACAAATACCAAATTCAACTTATTCATAAACATATTCCAAAGTTATTTCAACACTGTTTTCCCACAAACACTGAAGAAAATAACAAGCAAAACCACAAAACATCATGTGAAAGGAAACGAAACATGCATGAAACCATCCTTCATCACGAATGTAGTTCCGATTTCATTGCTTATTACAAAACATACAAAAGTATCTTAAAGAAAGTAATTAAATGACATGCTCAACACATTGCCAAACACGAAACAAAACAAAAGCAATGTGGAACATTGTAAAAAATACTCTAAAAACAGAAAACAGAAACACCAAAAACATTGAACTTAACTACAAGAAAAATTTAAAGACATTTCTAAATTGGAGAAAAGTTAATACACTGCAATTCTGTAAATAATATAAATATGCAGTCGAATATACCCACATCACCAAATGCAAAGTCCATATATATCTCTGAAACATCACCTGCAGAAATACAGAAAATCATAAATAAAATGAAAAACAAATTCTCTACAGGACTGGAAAAATATACTCAGTATTTAATGTTAAGCCACTATTCAAAAAGGCAACCCCACGATCTCATGAATTACAGACCAATATCCTTACTATCTGGATTCTCAAAAATTCTAGAAAAACTTTTTAATGATAGACTCAAACATTTCCTCAATTCAAATAACATATTGACAGAGGCTCAACATGGATTCAGAAATGGTAGATCAACAGACACTGCTATCTTCACCTTTCTAAATAACATACTTCTTGCTCTAGATCAGAAAGAAATTCCCATCGGTTTATTTCTAGATTTAAAAGCATTTGACATTATTGATCATACATACTGTTATTCAAACTTGAAACTTTGGGAATTAGAGGCATTGCACATCAATGGGTAAAATCTTACCTTTCAAATCGTTGTCAAGTAGTCACAATCAAGCATGTTAGAGATAAAATGATTTCAAGCCATTTTTCCCAACCTAGAATGATAAATTATGGAGTCCCACAAGGATCAATCCTGGGCCCTATGCTATTTCTCTTGTACATCAACGACATGCCCTTGACTCTACAAAAGAGCAAAATGGTCCTATTTGCAGATGACACTAACATTATCATTAAAGCAAATACCCAACAAACTCTACAGAAAGAAGCACAAACAGTTCTAGAAGCACTAATAAAATGGTTCCAGGAAAACAAACTCATCATAAACACCAGTAAAACTGTCTCCCTAAACTTTCGGATCCACTCTCTAAAGAAAAGCCTCTAACACAATTGATGATAAAACACATGCCTGTAAAATAGCCCAAAAACAACTTTCCTTGGATTGACAATTCAAGACAATTTAAAATGGAACTCCACATCACAGATCTAAACAACAAGCTACCAAGTCATGCTATGCCATCTACATCCTTAAGTCAAATTCAAATTTGGATACACTACTAACAGTGTATTTTGCAAATGTCCACTCGATCTAAAATACGGAATCATATTCTGGGGAAACTCCCCAGAAAGTATTCACACTTTTATCATCCAAAAAAGAATACTGAGAACAATGACAAACACTCACAAACATGAGTCCTGCAAACCACTTTTCAAGAAATTACAAATCCTACCACTCCCATGCATATACATATTTGAAATATTAATCTTCACAAAGAAGACGCTTATGGAAAACAAGGATTCTGTTACTCTAAATACTGATGTTCATAACTATAATACTAGACAAAACAAGAATCTGCATGTCCACACTGTGAAACTTCACTCTTTCAAAAAGTACCCTTTTGAAGGCATCACACTATATAACAAACTCCTAGTGAATTTAAAAGCTTAAACTCAATACACACATTCAAAAATAAATTGAAAGCTTTCCTGTTAAACCATACATTCTACAGTACAAAGGAATACCTACACCATAAACACATATCAACATCAATATAAACTAATAAAAATAATTTTTTTTTGTTGCATATTCTGCTGCATGACTTGAAGCCCCCCCCCCTCAGCTGATTGATGGATATAAAAGGATAGATCCAGCCCAAGCATCCATCTCATGAAGATTCTCCTTCTTCTCCTTTTTATTTATTTTTGCTCTCAACTTTAGCTTTACCCTACTATTTATAAAATTAATTTGTATTTAGCATGAAAACAGAATTCAATTTTATACCTGTATTGTATTTAATATTTGCATTGTACATTGTATGATCATATAATGTCCTGACTTGTCATACATGGCTTATGCTGTATTTATGTGACAAATATATTATTATTATTATTATTATTATCCAAGTAGAATTATCCAAGTTTCAAGGCTCTAAAATGCTTGGTTTAGGAGTTATTTAGTTATATAGATTTTAACAATGTTGTTGAGTGTTACGGGTTGCATTTGACATAAATATTTAGATGCTTTTTTTTAACACATTTTTCACATTTTTAAAGTCAGAATGCAATTTGTCATGTCTCCCTGAAATTCTCTTTCTTTAGAGACCTCATTTATAAAGATTGGTTGCCTGTGAGAGCTGCAAGAGGTGAAATAATATAGGAGACAATGGGACGCATTTTTATGTAACTCTGAAGCGAAACAAAATAAATTTAATTAATGTGTAATTCATATAAATGTGTAATTCTATTATTTCATTAACATAATATGACACATTAATCACTTAAAAACAAAATTACCTGTTCATCAGAAACTTCAATTGCTTGCTTAAACAGGATCCAAATGACACTTTCATTGCATGGAGGTGTGGTGAGAGACCCCAAATATGTCCAGTAGGCTGTTTCTTCTGTGTAATACAAAACATAAAATTAGAACAAGAGTACCAAGAACAGATGTAGCCAAATTCTCCTTTGTAAATCAAATAATAGTAGGTTGGAACAATTTTCCTGCAGCAATTTTTTAGCCTTTTCCTTATTCAGTACAGGGTTTGAAGAAAAATTCAGGAAATTAAGCAATAGGGTAACATATGAAGTGAAGGTAAATGTAATGTGTAGGCTACAGAGAAAAAGTATTGAACAGTTAAAATTAAATGGAAATGATTTTTCTCTCTCTCTTTGTTTCTTTTTTCTCCTTCCTTTTGTTTTTGCTATGCCCATATGAAAACTTTTGCTAGGCTATTTTGATATGCCTTGATATTTATTGATCTAAGTTAATGAGAATTTCATGTGCTAAAAAATGTAATAATGAGAGCCTTTGTGTTTAATAAAATTGTGGTGTTAGATAAAGCTTTATCCCTAGTATTGGCACATGCTTATGAGTGTGCATGCATAAGTTTATCCAGGTACATGAGAGCACTGACAGATCCAGGGGGGCTATGGAGGCCATGCCCTCCCCCACAAAAGGTCTAGAGTTTTCGATTACCTTCCTTTATTGCCAAAATTGATTTAAACATTTATTTATATTCAAATTATGTAATTATTTAAATAATAACATTATATAGTATCATATCTACAGTACTTAAATAATATAAAAAATAATAACAAATATGTTTATTATTTAACAAATATCTATGATCCCCCCTCAAAAGGATTGGCTGGATCTGCCCCTGCATGTGAGTATGTATGTAGGGTCCTTGAATTTGTGTGTGTACGTAATGTCATAAACACACACACGCATGCACAAAAAATTTTCACGCTTATGCATCCTTCTTTTACTTACAACTTGTCCCAATCTTATTACTAGGTACAGGGCCATTTTAGCAACTTTGGGGATCCTTGGGCCTATATTAATTTGGGGGTCTCTTATTCTTACTTTCACTGATCTTCCTCCCTCCTCTAATTTAAAATCAGATTTAAAAAAACAAAAAAAAAGTAAACTTCTCATCACCGAGTAACATTTTTGCATCAACCAGCAACATTCCATAATACAAAAATATTATCCAAAGATGCGTCACATATCACTCTGTTATGCAAATTTTTTTGCATATAGTTTAATCATACATCACTTTTTTATATGTTTTTATTATTGTTTTATTTTTTGAAACATTTAGTGTTAAATCGTTTTATTAAGAACTATTGGGGGCCTTGAACATTCTTCCATAATTTTACAGCAGTCTTTATAAAGAAGGAAAATACAGCAAACCCTCATTAGCATGTACTCACTTAATGCAATTTCGCAATAACACAAACAAAACTTCAGTTCTGGCAAGGGATTATGGTAACTCAGATGTCTATAATGTCTTGGATAACACAAATTTTTATAACATGAACTCCAATTATTTTGGTCCTTAGGAATGTGTGTTTTATAATTATTATTGCATTGATATAAAGCACTTTCTTACAAAGTTTAAATGGAGGAGAACATGACAAAATGAAATGATTTATTGTTTAATGAATGTATTTTTTAACAATTTATTCAAAACAAATGTGTATTTTTATAATAGTGATGAACAATAAATACTACTAAATATGAAAATGTCATATAGTTCAGTATTAGATAAACAGTATTACATGATAATTTCAACTGCAAATTCTTACCTGGCAGAAACTTGACTGGATTGATGGGATCAGAAATTTTGATTTTTTGACCTCGATGCTGCACCTCTGACAGCCTGTTCACAATTTTTTCTAGTTCTTCATTAGCTTGGCCAGACTGCAAACATATAACCAATTTAATACTAGGTACTTAAAAATTATTTTCTGTAGTTTTAATCTGATAAATATTTAATTAAACAAAGCAAAGAGAATATAGAACCAATCTTACACTAATTTTGGAAAGTTCTGAAATATCATTATCTTTTTTGTCCAGTTTCCCTGCATCCATTGAGCAAATACTGAGGTGGCTCCTTGCTTTCATTCTAGTTGTTAAAACATCTTCACAAAGAACATGTATTGGCAACATTCTTTGTGCTAGTTGTGGGAACAGTAGAGCAAGAGGAAGGGTCTAATTTTGTCAGATATACTGTAAATTCCAATTTGGATTTTCAATGTAGATGGAAATATTTTTTCTATTACTTGGGAGCAAAAATGTCTAGTTTTAAAATATTGCCAATCATGGTTGTTGGTACTTTATTTATAATTCAACAGTGTATACTAAAAGAGAGGGGTAGGGATTCTAAAGCTTAAGAAAACACGGTCAAATTACACTTCTCCCCCATTCGTCACATTGTCTTTCTACTGTTTTTTGATTATGAACATAATATTTTTTTAAATGAAAAGAATCAAAAAGTAAAACTATCCTTTTTTATGCATAATTCCTGAACCAAGAAAAGACATTTATATTGCTTCAAAAATTTTAAAAAATTTTTTAAATTAAATGATATTCTGACTCATACCTGAAGCAGAATTCCCAACACAGCGAGTCCATCAGGCTTTGAAGCAGCCTCACCAAAAGAAGAATACTTGGTGCTGTTCCAGTGCACAAGATGCAACTGAAAATTAATTCACAGACTTTAAACACCTTATAATTAAAATTATTTTATCAATTATGGCAACTTAAAAATATAATTATGTGGAAATATTTGAAACAGTGTTTGAAAACAAAATGGTGAAAAATTTATTATCCAACATGTGCAAATATTCAAGCTGACTATATGAGTTCACTACATACTACTCACATCTTAAAAGTTATTTATATGTTATGTTATTTTTTGCAAGAAGATTGATAGCTTTTTTGTTGAGACCAATAGGTAGTAGGGGGGAGGGAATGAAGATCATGCAATAAACAATCATTTTGCTTAGCCAGCCCGGTGGCCAAGATCACTAATGCCGTAGTGTCATAGTGACCTCGGATCAAAGGGTCGTGGGGACTGTTGACTTTAGAAGATAGATTTAAATCATCAACCAGAAAGAAAATATATGTTCTAAAGTGGGATGAAAAATTTAATAGAACACTTCAGTCAGAGTAGGGTAATTCAGTGGAGAATTTGATGGAAGAAATGCAATCTTGTATTGGCAGTGTATCTGATTGAGGACAGGTTTACAAAAAATTAAATGGATCTCATGGTTTTAAAAATGGTTTGGTTGGTAAAAATGGAATGGTTTTAAAAAAATCTAATAACAATTTCTTTCCTTTTCATTATGATGTCAATTTGATGAATTCTGAGTACAAAATAAAAGCACTTTTGACAATCTGATTTGCTACTTAATTAATTCAAATATCAAAATGTCCAGAAATAACCATTTAAACATGAGATCTAACCAGTATTTTTCATTTTATATTAATTGTTGGTACAATTCTGCATGAGCAGGAGAGAATATTTTTTAAACCATATTTTCTGTCGTGAAGCTTGTGAGTTCTCAGCAAGGCTCTCATTAAAGAAAGTGTTCAATGCTATCTCTTTTTCACAGTCATCCTGTGCATTTGGTATTTGATACTTGTACAATCACATCACCCTATGCTTATTCATGAGCGCTTTTTATTTAGTAAACTAATGCAATGCATAAAAAAATGCAACAATCTTGAAAATAACTACATTTTGACCTGGATTTTTTTTAATAATCATTCTCTATATTTATGAGCAGACTTCACTCTAAATTTTTTGTAGTACAAACACTACATTGATACTATCTGCAGCTTAGTTGATTGATAAGTAAATTAATGACTCGTGGAATGACAGATCCAAACATTTCTGAGAGGGTGTAAGTTTTTTCTCATACTCTATCATCCAAGTTTTTAGAAATGAGCACAAACAACTAAGCTACTGAGTTGAAACCAATTGGAAACTGGTTTCTCTATTACAAAATGCTCCATACTACAATTTGTCCTTATTATGTTGAAGTAGGGGAAACAATCAAAGAAGTAATATATACTCGTCCTGGGAGACTTCAATGCCCGCGAGCTAAAAACGCCGAACACATTAGTACCGAACGCCGGACACAACCTTGCTAATAAAATCTAATTGTCATAAGAATCCAAGTTTAGACGAATGAAACAACAATGTTAAGAACTTTTAACGTTTCATATGACACTTATAATATTTTTAGTGGATATTTTTGTGTAAAGATTTTTGTAGAAACAGAAGGAACGAAAGTGTAATTAGAAACAGAGATTTATGTAGACATTTTTATTCACAGACGTAGATATATGTAGTAAAACGACCTCACCATTAAATCATGGAATCGTGATTTCTGATATTAACGAAAAAATCCACGTGAAAATATTTAGAAACAGAAATGGTGACACTGTGATAATATAATATCAGTAATGATTACCATTTACGTAAAACTATTAAAACTACTGTAATTCGATCGACTGGATGGTTTTAAAATGAGAATGTGAATATAATATCAAGATAGATGTCGCTAATATTTATACGCAATTCTTTTTCATTCTTAGATGAACGGTGATAGTGATGAATGTAAAAAACACGGAGACATTTTGCACCATTTGCATCATCATTCTGTATTGTTTTATTTCAATACGACTATCATTTTTGTTACATTGCGGACAATCAATTCAATTCAATTCAATTCAATTCAATTGCCCTTGACCAATTTTAACATGGTAATTGCAACTTTTATTCACGTACCAACTGTATGATAGTAACTGATGGGTTTGAATATGATAGTTTGTTCTTTCATATTATTACTACTTCTGTATAAAAATGTAAACGATGACTTCTTATCAGCTGTCCAATAAACATTGGTGATTTTGTGTTATTTTGAAAATATTTCTCCTATGGTCCGCCGCTTGGACTGTGCCAACAACAGATCCAATATCTATAGTAAATTAGTACTCGTTAAATTAGTACTCGCACTCTCGTGCAGCGAGAGTCAGAAGATTTAACACAATGATGTTTAGGCAAAAACGAGATGTCTGTAGATTAGGTGGAATGAGAGACAAGGAAAACAAATTCCACATGGAACGACCTGGATTTGAATTCCAGTACTCTGCGGTGGATTGTAAGGGATGGATGTGAGGTTCTTGACGTTTTCTGAGGAAATACAAAAATGGAAAATTGAAATGGCTGTTTCTTTAGACTCCATGAGGATCACTAATTTTTCACCATATACCTACTGTACATTTTTTTTATTATTTCAGTAATGTTTCTCAATTTCTTAGCCTTGACTGTTCCTTCTTAGTCTCTCGAAATCCTCAGGCCACCTAATTAAAATATTAGGCGGGATATCCTTACCCTCAATAACTTGTTTCTCTTTGGCATGTTATTTCAGAGATATTACTGAGGGCTTTTACTGAGATATTACAGAGATATTACTGAGCGAACCAATGAATAGCCCCTACGGCGGTGGTGGAATCGGGAGGGGGCGGCAGGGGCATGCTCCCTCTCAATGCCAATATTTTTCGCATTTTCACTCAATATATTCAAATTAATTACCAGATCTCATCACACCCAATGCATCATTTTGAGGCATTTTGTGCACAAAGTACTACTTGTTTTCATGCTAACAATTTTTTTAAAAAAAATCACCGTTTTCCTGCGAACGATTACACAACTTTCTCTATTTACAAACAACGTAATGCGTAAGTAAACACAGTTCAAAACGGTTTATGAGGGTCTGAACTAAAATTGCTCTCCCTGAGACACGTACACACACACACACACACACACACACACACACACACACACACACAAATCATTTCTAGATCCGCCACTGCCCTGCGAGGACTGACGAGGAGGGTTGGAGAGTTAAGTTGGAGTGGCAGGGGTGCTGGAGGGGGGGAACTGACCTCGCCGGCGTAGGCGCGTCCGCCGATGGTGTGCTCGCTGCCCTCGTCGCTGTTGCAGCCCCAGTGGCAGTGGAACTGCTCCAGCGTGTATTCGGCGTCCAGCGGCCCGCCCGTCAGCACTGCAACACAGAACAGCGTGCTCAACACACGCTCTCCCAGAGAGCTACAGAGAGCGCTGAGGCACGGAAGAGTGCACGCTCAAAATGCAGGGGTGGATCGTAGGGCCTGAGGGAGGAAATGCATGTTCATTTAAATACAATTCCCTTTCGCTTTTTAACGGTAGGAATCAAGGCTTATAGAGAATTCTTGATTGAATACTCGGATCGAATTGAAGCAATAGCAATACACTTGCTCAAACAATAGAGTTCAGTCACACTGAGATCCTTTCTCAGGTCGTAAATGTATCCCGTGTGTATTCGACTTCTCTTTCGAAAGAAGACAAACTAAATAATGCATGTTATAACTCGATAGGGATCGACAGCTTTCCCTTCCATTTTTGTTCCCCCTTACGCAAGTCGTACATCACGTTCCTGCACATCAGTTTCCAGAAATCACACAATTTTGCACATTTCCACGCATCTATTATCAACCAGACGTACATACTACATCCTTTGAGTATCTAACGAGTACTTGAGAAGCAGTATTATCATTAATACAACGCCATGGAATTATTTTGCTTGTAAATTATGATACCGTATTCTAGGGACAAGGCCAACGCAAAAATATGTAATAGACACAAGCCAAGCTTATTATTGCGGAAAATTCCTCTGCTCATAGAAGAATATTCGGAAGCTACTTTTGGAAATCGTATCAAATGTATTTAAAAAAGTAAAGATAAAAAATAATATAATATGTGTGTGTATATATGTGCGTATATATGTATGTATGTATATATATATATATATATATATATATATATATATATATATATATATATATATATATACACACACACACACACATACACGCGCGCGCGCGCGCGTGTGTGTGTCAGTTACTGCCGCCATGTGGTGTCGCCAATTTTTCCGAAGACACAAACAGCTCAGAAAAACACTGGCGACCACCTGCTTTCAAAGTATCTGTGGACGAAAATATTTGTCGCAACCTTGATCTACCCTTTGAAAGTTTCGACTATTTTTGCTCCATCCAAACTTTTTATTTAGAAACCAACAAGAATAAATGAAGAAGAGGTGGGTCGTAAAACGCAAACCTTCACATATTTTGTATAACAAATGCTCAGATAAACATTCCCTCTACGCCTCAATATAAACACGAGAAGAGTTTTTGGGCCACTGAAGAATTCACGGGCGTAAACAAAATTGCGCGGGAATTTGATGTCCGAAGAAGAAGTGCTTAAACACGCCACGCGCGTAAAGCTGGAGCCATGGTGAGTTACAACGTCGCATCGGCGGAAGAGTGAGGAATGCCCAACATTGGTTGCTAGCGCCCGTCGATTGATTAGTGATTCCGGGTGCGTCAACTATAGGATCATTACTCCCGTAAGTGTAGTGTGTTTTTATCACGGGAGGTGGCGGTGATCTTCTTTAGATGGCGAGATTCGGCGCCGACTTACCCATCGGCTTGCAGACGGGTAAGTCGGCAATCTCAACCCCATATTCCAGATGGGCTTCCCAACCAGGAATCTCCCACCAGCTGGGCATCGCCCCAGCCGGGACTAACTCTAAGCTCCCGCCTAGTTTTCCGGCAAGAGCGGTAGGGAAGTGCAAGTGAGTGAGTGAGTGTGTGTGTGTGTGTGTGTGTGTGTGTGTGTGTGTGTGTGTGTGAGAGAGAGAGAGAGAGAGAGAGAGAGTAAGGGGGGAGGATAGGACAGGAAGGAGAAAAAAAAAAGATCGCGCGCAGTTCGTGGCCCGAGAATACTCTCGAGCATTCGCCTGGTATTGATCGGAGAAATCACGGAAAACTACCGTTGAGGACAGCCGGACGCTAGAATTATCCAGACAGTACCTGAATTGAGTCTAGTCCGTCGAAACACTCCGTGGGTTTGAGATAAAACGTTTATACACGTATCTACTGCACCGTCAGAGGGAACGGGCGTACACCGTCTGCATCTCGCAATCATCTTTTCCCGTGTCGTTTACCTACCTCCCCCCAAGAGACATACCAACTGCATCCCATTCCGTTTTCTTTCTTATTGTAAGGATTAATTACTTTCACTCTGGTCTGCTTAGTATTATATTGAAACAAAAGTTGAAATTATCACGAGCATTTTCGTACCCTAATGACTGAACATAGACAATTTTGAAGATTCTGCAACGTTCACCTGTGCTCGAGGTTATGCAAACAGAATGCAATCGGGCTGTGCCTTCTGAGGTATCGAAAGGTGAAAGGGGATTAGCTGGGAAGCGGGGGTAAAGGAAAACTGACCGCTGGATGAGTCAGGCGATTGCCAAGAGAAGATAGTCTGAGGAAGCATTATTTGTAGTATAAAATCAATTCCCTGATCTCCTCTTGTGATAATATTTGTAATAAATTGTTTTTTATAGTATTAATGCGAAAAATTAAAAAACAAAACATTTTGAACGGTAAATCATATCGTTTCATTTTTCCTATTCTAATTCCGGAAGTGTGCTGGACACGAGTTCGATGGTATTGGTCAATTGAAACTCTAGAAATGTCTCAGGAATAATCAAAGAAAACCAAGTCAAATAATTTCTTTGATAGGAAAATCCCAATTGCTTAGAATTTAGAAAACAATATTCAGTTTTTGAATGGTTATCAGAAGAAGAAGAAACAATGGTCAGAGCAGAAAGAAAGGCAGCATTAATGTAAAAGTTTCTATCATGATGAGTGAAACTATTCGATTCAATGTATGCTAATGTTTTAATCATCATAAGCGATTTTCTAAGCACTTTAGCCAGCATAAGGTTACGATAGTAATATCCCAATAGTAAATATCCATACTCTTAAACATGGTAAAATTATCAAATCTATGTCAAATCTAAATTAAGTAGATTAGTTCAAGAGAGATTTCAGCTGGATCAGATCTATATTGGATTTGTTCTTCAGTCTTCAATATTTCAAGAAGCCTTTAACCCTTTAATCCATTTGTGCAATCACGTCCCTCTTACAACATAAACGTACAGTAAACAGCTGATATCACCGCTGTCCGTATCTACTCGTATCATCATACCATCTCTCTGATATGCCTCAGCCGACAGACGTTATCGAAAATACTTATTGATGAACTGAAATTGAGTAAATGGCGAACCGATAAGATATGTGTTGCATGTTTACATGGCGTTGTTGCTTCCACTTTGCACTTGTTTGCACGATCGTTTCTGACCAACCCTTCCGAAGTGATGTGTCATGCGAAACACTTGTGGGTCAATTAAACGCATTGAGAGAATTTTCGAATGCTAATAATTAATACTCAAACGTAAGTACGCAAGGATGACGGTCAAAATACTCTTCATAGCTGCACAGAATACACAAAATCTTCCAGAGCTAAACAGACAACTCAACATCAACAGCATATGAAGATAATGCGAGTTATGGAAATGCAGGGTGACCTTGCAATATATTTACAAGGAATAAAACAGGTTCAGGAACAGGTTTCCGATTATGACAGATCCTAACTAACGTAAACTACTCAGGTATGTCACAAACTGAATTTTAATAATAAAAAAAACTAACAGAGAGGGCTTTGCAACTTTGTGTCTCGGTCAAATTTTGATATAATAAACAGTTTCTATAAATGGGGTTCATTTTAAAGAATCGAACATCGTAACTTCGTTTGATTGATTGGTTATTTAGCGTTTTAGGTACATCGACGACAATGGCAGTTGCTCCCGTAAGAGTAGTGTATGTTATATGGTGGGAGGTGGAGGCGATCCTCCCCGTTGGAACGTGAGATCCGGCACCAGCAACCCCCTTCAGGTATCTCCCCAAGGGGAACCGTGTAAGGGGAGAGGGGGCAAAGATGAAGGAAAGATCACACACAGACCGTGGACTGTGCTTCAATAACAGCAAACGAGCTGCCTCGGTATTCACGTGCTATTGATAGGCAACACGTGGAAAACTATCGTCAGTGCAGCCGGCCGCCAGAAGTTTTTCATTTACTGTGGCTACATTCGACCCAGCTATGAGCTAGCGTCACAAATCCCCCCCGCCGGGAATCGAGGAGCCCTCGATGGCATTGGGATACTGAAAGTGTGTGGTGCATGCGTGTATATATGTGTGTGTGCGGAGTGGGCACAATGCTTGTACGTTCTAGTAGTTACACATAGCTAACAAATATTGTAATTGCGCTGATATTGGTTGTCAATATTGGGTAGCGCTTCCACGGTATGAGTGTCTATAAATGAGTGAGCAAATGACAAGAGGAGGAAGGAAAGATCGCGCGCGGACCGTGGCCCGCTTGTTAGAGTACTGGTCGAACATTTGTCTGATGTTGGTCGGAGAAACTACGGAATACTACCCCGATGGGAGCAGCCTGCCGCTTGAATTCTCCTCCAGACAGCGACTGAATTCGACGTAGCTGACAAGCTAGTGTCGAAAATCCTTCCACCGTCGGGACTCTAACCCTAGGACTTTTATTTATTTATTTGTTTGTTTTACGTAAAAAAACAACATTTAAAACTGCGTATGACGTGCTATGGGGAAAAGTGAATTGTGTGCACATTTTCAAAATTCTGTGATCCCTACACTAAGTCATATACTACTTGAATTTTGAAAAAAAAAATTCCATGTAATAAAATCTATTTTCAAGGATAAATAAGCAATAAATTTTGGGTTCTTATCCATGTTGTCCTTCGGAATAATACTTCCTGCCGCGACAACATGGAGACGATAATTTGAATAATTGTATTTCCCACTGAATTCTAGAAGACGTGCACATAAAATGAAGTTACTTGCTGATCAGAGGCAATGCAGTGACATCAGTTGATGCCCTGAGCCACCTTTGCCAGAGGCAAGGGTTGGCGTTGGGTGGGGAGGGGAAGGGGCAGAGGTGTTTACTCACGGGAGCCCTTGCCGTCCACGTCCACCTTCCAGCCGTAGCCGGTGTTGGAGAGCGCGCGCGCGCAGTCGTCCACGTAGCGCCAGGACAGCGGCGCAGCGTCGAGCGCGGCGTCGGGCAGCGCCTTGGTCGGGTCGATGTCCACGGGCGACTGCCGGGTGCCAGCCGCCTGCGGGTACTTCTCCGCCCAGGTAGCGGGGCCTGCACACACACACAGCAGCACATGGGTTAGAAGACGCCACTTACCACGATGCAAAATGCTTTGTTAAGCTAGTACCTGCTATCGCTAGTGGAAACACGTGCGATTAAATCGCACGAGGAGTTTACAACCGAATTCAACTGGACTTGCCCAGGCTTTTATTTATCAAGTTCATCTATTCAGATAGGAAAAGGAATGAATTCTGCCTATACTGTATCCCCGCCCTGGCTTTCCCTGCCTTACGCCGAACTGCCCAAGTCCACTCTCGCCCTTTCCACACTCCTCGCCATGTGCTGCCTCGCTCGACCCCGCTCTTGCCCGCCTTACCCTGCCTTGTTCACGATTATCACCGTTGCTATCGTTCTGAAAATTACATAGTACTTCAGGAGTATAGTGAAAACACACATTGGAATAGCAAAATGAGACTTAAAACTTCATTCAACTGCACAATTTAACACTACACAAGAAGATGAGCTGCGAATTCGCTTTCATGGAACCGCCAGAACTGATTACTTAAGTCTCCGCCACATTGTGCGTAAAGTGGACAATTAATTTTTTTAAAAATATTATTGGTATTTATATAGCATATACAAACATATAAGTTATCGCGCAGTCATCAGGGATTTCCAGCTTTCAAGCAACATATTATTTGCTGAGATAGATTAAGCAGTTCATGCGGGAAAAGGGTGATTACATAACACGTTTTAGAAATAATACAAGCATCTCCCATAAGGGTGTCAGTCTCACACTTATTTTGATCAAACGACAGAGAACTCATTTTATGCTTGTGGAGAAACTGTTCAATATGCATGAACTCCATAAGGGCATAAGCCGAAATGTCCTTACTCAAAATGTCGTATTCTTAATTTCAGAAGGGCATTCAGCTTAGTGGCACTCGCGAGCGCAGTATGGTCCTAACAAAGTGGCATCCTGATATTGTCATAGCTACCGATATAGATTTGGCAAGATATTTCACATGTACCCATAGACAAAAAATGAAAATTCAAACGATAGAGCGGGCAAGGCGATTTTACTCCGGTGGCCGATTTGTCAAGAGCCAAACGTTAATTTCAAATGTTATTTCAAACAAAGGCGCGCGCGTAAATACAGTGAGCCAGCGCACGCAAAGCCTATTAGTTCGTTATGAATGCCGTTTCACCCGCTCAATATAATTTTCCGTCGGCAATTTCAGAATATCTTTTATATATTAATATTAATATAATATCTTGTTTTTCATCCCCTGAAGTTTAAAGCGACATTTTGGAATCACCTTCCTAAATTTATTTGTAAGTATAATTTACGTAGTTGATTATAATCTTGGGCAGGGGCGGTATTTTGTTGTTTTTGTTGTCTTGTTCTTTTTGGTTTAGTTTGCAGAGGATGGGAAGAAAATTTTCCTTACCCGTTTCCCTCTTTTGAATGTAACTAATTACTAAATCAAATATTTGCTTTGATATTTCAGGAAAATTATGTAATTTTTGAGTTGACTTTGACAAAGTTGACTATCTGACTGAGTTGACTATGACAAAATTGACTCTGTTCGAGTTTTAAACTAAGGGCACTTTCAAGCCTCCTGAAGACGATCGAATTCGCTCTAAGATGAAAATTAAGAGACTTTCCTCCCCTCCTCCCACAGTAATCGCACTGCCTGTCTCTTATTGCTTCACAGCGCTCCTAGGGCTGGGAGATTTTTTTGGGAGCCTCACTGCTCTGAAGGAGGAGAAGCTTCTATTTTAGAGTACCGTCTAGTGACGTCTCTTTCAACTAGATGAACGCCACCTCTCTTGGCCCACACGTGAGACATGTCATATGATGAGGACAGGGGCAGGAGATGTTGCTCGATGTACTCCTTCATCGGGGGCTGGCGGAAGAGCCGAAGAAGAGAAAAACGAAGTAGGTCTCTCTCTCTCTCTCTCTCTCTCTCTCTCTCTCTCTCTCTCTCTCTCTCTCTCTCTCTCTCTCTCTCTCTCTCTAACTTTCTCCCTCTGTAACTTTCTCCCTCTGTAACCTTCTCTCTAACTTTCTCCCTCTCTCTAACTTTCTCCCCCTCTCTAACTTTCTCCCTCTCTCTAACTTTCTCTCTCTAACCTTGTCTCTCTAACCTTCTCTCTCTAACCTTCTCTCTCTAACTTTCTCTCTCTAACTTTCTCTCTCTAACTTTCTCTCTCTTTCTTCTTTCTCTCTCCCTCTCTCAGCCCATTACAAGTTGTCACATGTAACATAATTCTGTAAGTTTCATTAATAATAGATAATGAAATTGCCTGTTTCTTTCCTTCTCTTAAGAAACATATACGAGCGGCCAAAATCCCAAGAAACTATTTGCTAGGACCAAAAACCTTTGTCACTGAATGTCGCAAGTGTTGCAAATACAGTAGCAGTTCAGCAGTCGAAAGGGAATCAACAGCCGCTCTCACTCAAGAGTCCCGTCGCCTCGAAGGCCGCCCATTCACGGATTCAGTTCGGCAGGCTGCCAACTGCCCAGTCGCCACCCAAGTGTGATGAACGACCCTCTCAGATGCGCGTGAGTCGGATAAGACGTCACGTGCGGTAATGACACAACTACTATCAACAGCGCACAGAACACTCGTGGCATGTGTTTGCTTGTAGAGAGTCTTGCTTGAGCTGTTTCTGGATATCTTTAACGGCATAATTTCTATTCCCTTGTTAGGATCCACTACGGTATCTGCGATCCGTGTGACCTTCCATTTACAGTTGCTGCACATGATAGTAGGCCGCATCTCTACTGCCATGCCTCTTAAGAAGACTATCAAGAGCAGTGTTTCAGAATTTATTTTAGAAATAACATCTCTATCTTAATTGGTTTTTAATCGATTTACATTTTTTTCTTAATCACATCCTTTGCATTACACAGAAGAAGTCATCGTTCAGAGTTAAAAAACTAAACTGTCAAGAAGGTTCTAGTGTAAGACAAACAAGTAGCACAGCTAAGTGAGAAGTAGATTGTAAGCCTCTGTTAGTACTTTAAGCAAATGTCTCGTGGACTCAGAAACAATTACAAAATAACCGGCGAAGCTACTCTCCAGACTCTAACTTCTAGGGCCTGTTAGTTTTCATATCTATATTTATGCACGTATCTATATTTACGAGAGTAGCTAATACATAGTGATGGATTTGTATTTCTTTATTTTACCTCAAAACCATTAAACACTATGATTTTTAAAAGGGTGAAAAGGTGCAATTAATATGGGGAAAATAGTAATAGTATGAAGTATGAGAAAGGTGCAATTAATATGGGGACAATAGTAATAGTAATGAAGTATGCCTACTTCACCGACTCTCATTTGATGACGGCAAAATAAAATTGTGGAAATATGTTTTCTTTGTCGAACACTACCGCGGTCACAAAGCATAGAATCTGCGTTAAAAACGTCCTTTTACAATATGGGCGGTAAAATATATACAAAAAAGTGCGTGAATAAAACTGTACATAGAACTTAAAACATTTTTTAAAATGAAAAATCTTTATGAAAATCAATGTCATGATCTTCCATTAAGCGCCAATAAATGACTCCCATATTGTGACATATGATATGTTTCAAAAATACACAATGACATCTCAAATATTTAGAAAAACATTGAATGTAGACTACGATCTCCCCTGAAACCGCTTCTGAAGATTAAAGTGGTACTACGCCTTCCTCTAAAATAAGTCCTGGCAAACCGTATTTATTCTCTTTCAGAAAGGAGAGGCAACATCCTTTCAGAGCGAAGACAACTTTCCTCGAGGTGTCGTCAAGAACAAATCCTCCCTGGCACACGTCTAACAATCTTTTCGCGAGCTAATCCTGTCTTTGTAGCCCTTCGCGTCGCCGTGGAAACGCTCGCTGGCTTGTTTCCCGTGTCTGAGCGCTGACCGCGACGCCATGCTCGTTGGGTCGCCTTAGGGCGCTCTTAAGGGTGGCGCCACCGCCACAAGAATTAGAGCCGTTGCCTAGGCCAAGCAGTTGTCGTTTGTTGTGCCATCTATATCTGGCAAGGCCAGCAACACTATCTCGCAACGCAGCTGTTTGGAAAATTACTTTGGCATTAACAGAGAAGTGATGGGTTACGGTTTTATCGCGTAGAAAACAACTGTGGGGCAAGAAGAAAACGAATATAAATTCATCGCACCAGGATGTGATTGAAGCGATTAAATGCAAAACTGTAAATGTATAGATACTGTAGATACCATACAACTTTTGAATTAAAAAAATGTATACGCAACATGGGAGAAAAATCCTTATGCCCAAAAGAAATTCAAAAATGTTTACTCTTTCTTATTATGTTCCTGGTCACAGGTCAAAGAAGATCGCCTGGCAAAGACACGGCCGTCTGCCTCCGACCGTTGTGCCATTCGTTTTCCAAATATACATGTTTTCCACAGCTGGACAGCCATCTGGCGATTCGGGCATATGCCAGAGAGCAAGGCGAGTCAGTTTATCGCATTATCGTATTTTTATTAGCAGCAACGTATTAAAGAGCAAAACTCCGAAACTAGCGAAGTTGGAAAACCCATCGATGATTTATTTGTTTAATTAAATAATATATATGAACTATTTATTTGCGATCTTTCAAAGATCTGCCAATCTAAATAATGTAAATGGCTGCGACAGCAATCGCTCTATACTAGAGTTCGAATTCCGCATAAGGTACGGAGATTTTGTCCTAATTGTGACTTTCAAGGCAAGAAAACCATCACATATCCCGGTTGATCACTTAAACCATAATTAATTTTCTCTTAATTCCCTCTGAAAGTCATTTTGGTTTCCTGTGCTTGGTCACCTACACCAGGGCAACAGCTCTAAAGACGAAGAAGAAAAAGACAGGCCTGATTTATTTTGATGGTTACGTTTTAAGCAAGCCCTTTTGTAAAAACGTTTTTTCTGAGATCATTACTCGTGAAGGAGGAGGGTCAGGGTCGGTTGTACAGTTTATCTCAGGTTGAAGTGTGAACTGAATGCGTGCCCGGGATGTCGTGCAGGCAATTAAACGAAGAGTGCGGGTGGCTTGGTACGATTGGATTGTGGCGGCTCGGCATGGCGGGACGGGGCGGGGTGGGCCGGGACGGAGAGGGCGGGGCAGGAGGGCGGGGGGAGGGGAGAGGTCTTGTGTGCGGGGCTATTTGAGGAAGGGCGGGAGCTGACGCGTGGCCGGCATTCGCTCGGCGGGGCGGAGGCGGAGGACGGAGGCGCGGGGCGTGAGGCAGCGCGGGCGCCGCGCGCGTCTCCGCGGTCGCGGTTTTTTGCGGCGCTGGCGGCACTGACGATGGTGTGGGAAGCCGGCAGGGTGGATTTGGAAACTCGACAAGATTTTAAGATTTTTCAGTGAACAAAGGGTTCAAGAGGTCATGAAAAGTTTCTAAAAAAATTTCAAAAAAAAAAAAAAATGTATCAAGAGAAATTAAATTCGAAGGCAAAATTCAAACTGGAGACAAACGTCGGTAGAATCGGAATATTTACGTTCTGAAAAGCTGTCGATAAGTTTGTAGTGTTCTCAATACGATTTAGAAATAATCTTTAAAAAAATACTAAATTATGGATAAAATTATAATAATCTTGCCAAACATAGTATCCTGCTAACATGCAGGTAAGTGTTCTAAGCCCCGGCTAAAGTTCTGAATAGCAAACAAAGAAATCTGACAAAAGTTCTAACGAACTTAGTAATGAACGAAAGTGGTGATTCTATACCAACATAATGCGTCCCATTCATAGTAACTTTTGCAATTTTTCAAAATTCAGAGATCAATGAAAATGGATCTTGCCTAATTTTTATAAGTTTATTTTACTCTTTTCGACAACAAACAAAGAAAAAAATTAGGACTGCTTTTAAGAAAATATTTATTTTACTAGCCCAAATTTCACGCAAAATTATGCAAAACTACTCATACTTCCAAAAAATTTGCATAACCTGGTTTAAAGCTCTGGCTTTGAAGAATGGATTTCTTTCAGGAAAAAACTTCAATTCTGTGGTTGTAGGAAAAGAGTTTGAGGTTTTGCAATTTTCAAAACTTCACAGAGTTTAACGAAAATGAGATCTGCGCAACCTCATGCTCTA
The DNA here is from genome assembly GCA_964035755.1 of Teleogryllus oceanicus. NCBI lineage: Eukaryota > Metazoa > Arthropoda > Insecta > Orthoptera > Gryllidae > Teleogryllus > Teleogryllus oceanicus. The sequence goes on from CAXIVR010000009.1 coordinate 46,531,207, forward strand.
TCCGAGAAAAAAAAAAGTATGAAAACTTTAGGGTCATTTGTGAACAAATTTTGTGAATGTTGTTGAGGTTTCGTGTAAAGTACTTCCCGAAAATCCAAACATCCATTTTAAATTCTCATGGCCTCGAATTCGGTCAGGTTGGTCGGGAAAAGTCAATTTTGAAAAGAAAAAAAAAAAACAGTCTGATCGGTTTAGGTATAAATGTTTACCACAGACAAATAGACGGACAGATACGTTTGCCGTAAACCAGTTTTTCGGTATCAAGGACCCACAAAACGTGGATTCGAAAACACGACGTGATAGAAGAAGTACATAATTTACCAAATAAAGAAACAAGACTTATCCCCATTTTTGTTTTCAGAACCTTACAATACAAGAGATTCTGGCAAAAAATCGCCACTTTCCTTGGAAAATTACTGTACTTTCGCTTTACTTCGTAAATTCGTAGTCGGTAAGAAAGAAAAAAGAATAAAAACATTTTTTAACGTTCTGACAAAGAGTTTTGAGTCGCAAACGAAGAGTTCTAAAACATTATTTTCGAGAACTCGAGAATTCTTTGTTTGTGACTCAAAGCTCTCAAAAAGTTTTAGGACGGAGGGAAACTGCGAATACGCAGGCGGCGACGCTGCCTGCAACCGGAGGGGGCAGTACGCACTTCCACATCTATCGCTCTTATTCAAGGAAGTAATGTGACCTTGAGAAGGAAGACTACATTCGATCATGTCTATTAATAGAGATTCCAGGAAAACAAGAAAGGATATTAAGTAACATTTGGGAGAAGGGGAATAGAAATGTGAATTCTATGAAAATCTGTCCAAATATCGTATTATTCTTCACCCATTTCGAATGGAGTGAGAGGAAATTGAATAAATTGAACGCTCTTGCATTTGAATTTTCATCTTAGTATACTCAAGAGTTATGCTGATCACCCAATGTTTAATGGTAGACTTGGTGGTGTGATCAACAGACCAGCGATCCACCAAATATTTATAGCAGTACTGATAATTGAGGTTTCGACATGACCATTGTTACTACTTGAAACAACGAATAAAAAGCAAGGCAGATGGTCGGAGAGAATACAGAGATATTTACACTAGCATCAAAAACAAAGCGGGGAGGTAGTTCTTAATGACAGTGGCAGCTGGTTGTGGATAGCAATGTAGTTACCATACATGTGCATTGAGATTGTCCCGAGAGTCAGGAGGAAACTCACAGGTCTGTGCTGTGGCTAGAGAAAATGGCAATATTGGAAATTATTGCGAGAAGACACTGTCAGAAAATTCAGTACACTGACATTGCTGAGATAGAGAATGAAGGCGAGCTACAGTTACGCTAGTGGAGACGTCAGTTTCGCATAGAAACCACGAGCACACGCAGCGCTGCAGTGACGCGGAGTTCCAAGCTAAAATTATCCACTTCTGTATATTTTTTCTCCACTATGAAGAGACTTGGTGTTTTTTAAACAAACTTTCTTTTACACGCTGTCACGTTGATTTAGTACCTTCATACTTACTGCATCGTCAGAAGATGAGTAAAGAGATAATATTTGGAGGAAGATGGAACAATTTCTGATAAAAAGCAACGCTCTTGAAGTTGCTATGTTTGCCTTCTTTCAGGCTAAAGACGTTTTATGAAAATAAACAGCCCATTAGATGATAACACATTGATGAAATGCCATAAACATGCCAGAATGCGGAAACCCTTAAGATGTTGCAACTTTTATGAGACCTGACATAGTTTTTTGCACTTCTATCCAATTCGGTTTTGCCTTTGCTTCAATTGGAGCACCACTACGAGAGCAATGATGTCCCTACCAGAGTGTCCATTTATATCAATTTTGCTTTCAATTTCGACGACGATGAAATTGTCGATGAAGAAATTTATTTCACAAAATAATATTAATTTTCAAACAAGGCCATTTAAATGTTTGGATGTATGAAGTAGGGCTTCAGTTTCATATTATCTATATGACTTGAAGTACAGGAAAATCGGTTTTCACTCTGCATCGATGTATTTCAAAATCAAGTATTCCATGACGTATGATCAAGAATCCCTTTCCGGGTCCCTTTTGTTGTGTGGGCGTAGATCGTCTTGATGTTAAAATTTTATTTTTAGGAAATATTAATATAGATACATACTGAGAGGCATAAAACATTGCGTTCTGATGTACTCTTGCATCCCAGAGAAGTGAGAAGCTTCAATGTCTGGTGGATTCTGCGAACTGTCCTTCGCGTCCATTGGCTCGAAGTAAACTATTTTCGCGCCAGAAAAAACATCTCGAAGCATGACGGGGCAAAATTGAGCACAACACCTCCGCCTCCAGTGTTCATCAACTTGTTTATTGATCTGACAACAGGCGGCGTCGCTGTGAAAGCAGCTGGCAGAGGAGATTTCGCAGACCCCTGCGGATAATGTATCTCGCTAGGAGGATGAGCGAAGAACACCAGGCGGGAGGACTGCTTTGCAGGTTCTCTCCACATGCTCTGAATAGCAAAAAAATGTTGGAAAATGCCAAAGTTGTAAAACACAGCGTGAAACATAAGTTGCACAAGCTCACATTCTACATTTAAGAATAATCGGGTAACCAGCTTTTGATTGAGTGCTCCATGGTCCGTTACTTAGGGTTAAAATGTTACCAGTCCATCAATCTGGGAAAAGGAGATGTTATTTGACAGGTCTCATTCTTTTCTGGGACCTTACAGTTTTTTAGGATCCTTCCGTAACATTCTACGAGAATACTCAAAAATATGTTGGGGGGAGTACATAAAACTTAATTTTGCGTGTTTTAAAGTACCTACAGAGATTATCAAAAGCTCATTTGATTCCCCCTCAAAAAGACAAATCGATTAGTAATATTTTAGCCTGATCCATTTAAAATAGTCAGAAAGAATTCTAGAAAACAATGTTATGAGGAGGTTTCGGAGCAATTACAATGGTGAAACGCTGTGAGGTACTGTACTGCTTTCCAGTACAACATGAATGGTTACTATTTGATTCATCAGGTAGATTATATTCAAGTTTATAATGTTTATCGATAAGTTTTCATGTAGCTTTCTTTGCCCGAGGATGGACAAGTCATGCGACCGTTTAAAGTTCCTTTTTATTATGAACCACAAATTAATTTTTAACATAAAAATGCCCACCAGAGACGCCACGCTAACTCAGTAATATATTCCCATTAAATAAAAGGATATGATATATAGTACTATTTGTCAGAACGGATTCTAAAGAACGTTCAAATCAGTACAGATAATCGTAAATGTAAAAGGAGACTTCGATAAAGCCATCAAATTTCATAACAAGAAATACTCAGATAATGCGTCACTAACAAATGTTAATTGTACTCCCTTGTCCTAGCGTCCTTGCTCCCATGAAAACACAAGACAATACTTGACAGCCGATGGGAATTGTTGAGCTAATGAAACGGGTCATTACAAGTGTTGATCTCCGCAAGACAATGTAGTTCAGAGGTTGAACGGGTGCGCGCCACAACAAAAAAAAAGCGCGTTAAGGCAAGCACCGAAGCCCCGAAATAGCGCGCGTCGGGAGGCGAAGAACGGGGAGGCATCGTGGACGCGTCGAGTCGGCGGCAGCACTGAGGGCCACCACGCCGCGCCGCGCCGCGCCGCGTCGTGCCGGCCGGATATCCTGCTTACGGCCTCCGCCCTCCCACTACCGACTCCCACGCCCGCCCTTCCCTCGCACCCGCCCTTCGGCATATCGTTTTATTATTTCCTCTCCACAGCCCTTACGCATATCCCCTCCAGCCCTTTGGCACATCGTTTGAGCTCATGAAAAGTGACATGTCTCGAAATTTGTCATTTTGCAGGAGTCTGGGCTTACCCAGAGCGAAACCTTTTACATTTTTGGAACCAAAAACGAAGTGACTCTATATAACTGCTGTCTTTGGATCCCTTTTTTACCAGTAAAAACATTATTTTCTAAACATAATACTTCACTCGTTTTTACTATTATTTACGATGGTTTTGGTAATGACTCTTTTCTTGTACGCAGATGATGCAAGGATGGAAGGAACTGAATCAATTTTTAATTAAAGAAATGTGTCAAAAGGGATTTATTTTGAATGATTTAACTCTAACAATTAATTATTGAATCCATATTTGTTTTGTTGTGAATGATCAATACATTGAAATAACACTTGTACGAGCAATTATCTTTAATGACAGAGGTCACACAGCTATCGTCCTTTTCATGTTAGGAGGGGTGAACATCCCCTCACCCATCCATAAGGATGGGAACGAAATCAGAATGGCCAAGGAAGATCACCGTTGTTTAAGGATCCATCATTCACCTGTAATTGGTAGGAGGAAATCATATAAACCTATCAGAGTAGCTGGCCCCCAAAATTCCCATCCACACAGTGTTAGGCCTTGTTCCAGCAGTTTAGCTTAATATTTGAAATCCTGGCCAATCGCTGAGTCCCAACCGAGCACTAAGAAACTCCCGGATTTCGAGGCTTTAGATGTCGACCCGCACGATTTAAGCCAAGGAAGTTATAAACATTACAAAGAAAATGCATGCGATGTCAATGATATATATACTCACACAATTGTCGAAAATTTGCTTCATTTCAATGCCGAAGAGCCAGAATATTCGCAAAATTACATATACAATTTAATGGCATGTAAATTAAAGAATAGAGATAATCCCATTTGGTTTCATAAGAGGCGTGTCCCATTCGTAATTATCTCCGCGGGATTATTACGATCGAGGCAAAAAATGTATACTACATATCACTCTTTTTCAATGTAGTTCATTACATAAATAAATCAAAGACAGAGCTGGCTTACTGGGACTTACACAATAGCTCCAGAAATTTATATCAAATTATATAAATCTTCAGAGGAGCAGTTAACCACTTGTTCTTCTTCCATGTTCATTCTTTCTCTTCCACACCTCTGGTCATTGTGACAATCAATGTGTGACTCAGAGCGTTTTCGACTTGCAGCAGGACAGACTATAACCTGCTGACACACAATAGGATAGATATCCATTCACTTGCTCTTTCAGCAACAGTAGACGTTTTTTGCTGGTCCACTTTCTGGTATCCTCCAGTCAGCCCTACGCTTCCACTTGTTGCAGAGAACGGCGCAACGAAAAGAGTGTACATGAATGTGTGGAGGTTGCCGGTTCTTGCGTCATTTACGGGCGCTCGTAAATACTTTGGCGTGCGTATAACTCAACCGGCAGGCGCAGTTATTACGAAACAATTTGCGGTGCATCGTAAGTTGGATATGTGAAAATTTCCAAGGTTGCGATTTCCTCGCTGCCCAATGACAATAGTCTCGTGGAATTAAGCTTTGATAATTATAGAAGTAATGTAGTGTTTTCGAGATTTGTAAATTAAAAATTGTATATCGGTCACGACCGATAACTCTCTACATGGTTTACCAATATACAGCTTTCTCTCTAAGCAGAGAAAGTGTCTTTTCCTTTTTGACTTCATATAACACATATTGATTATTTTAATACATAGTTCGATCTTTTTTAAAGAGAAAAATAATTTTATTAATCCAAAAACATGGTTCAGATTTCTGCGTGGTTCTGTGAACATATTTTTTATGGATTTTGATCGCTGATACTTAGGGACCTGGCCTCTTTTTTCGAGGAAGACAAATCATACACACATTCAGCAACTTACAACGATTCTTAAATATCACTCACTCACTGTGAGTACATAAGAATTTCCTGTGACAATGTAGTTGTAACGAAGCTGAATTTCCTGTGATATAAGTGAAATAAGATACCTATTCTTTTTCCGTCCGAGTTCATTTAGCGGAGTTCATGCGATTCTCTTGAAGAAGCTTAAATATAATTTCATGGACATACTATAGTAGAAACTTACTGTAAACATGATGTATGCATAGAACCTATGCTCGAATAACTATTTACTACATTATTTCGATATTAATACTCCTTTGCTCGATTCACACTGTTATCCATTACTTCGGACGCTGGCCATTCGGCACAATTTTCAGTATATAATATTCTTTTGTCACGTAAAGACACTATCTCTGGTCTGAACCTTGTCCATAGCTTATACTACAGGAAATTTACAAAACCATAGGACTTAGAGTAAGGTGGGAACCTTTGCCCCCCCCCCCTGCAACAAATTACTGCATTTTCACCAACGAGTCTCTTAAAGGCAACACCGTTTTTCCAAATGTATTCTTTAATGTCTTTGCAAAAGAACAGATAATATGGAAACAAGCTACTTGAATTCATTATCGACGTCTTTCAAGACAACTAAAACAGTGAATAAAATATGCCGTAATAATTGCAATACAAAAAATCTTCATTTTGAAATTTAAGCTTCAATTATTTGATTCATTCATTGCAATAAGAATGTCGAACAAATGTTTTATTTCCATTGATTATTAGAGTAAAAAAGGAGGCAAAGGAATTTAAATACTTGAATTAAGTACATGCAATCATGACTGACAAGATAGCGAGTGTGCTCGCGCAGAACTTTTAAAAAGGGCGAGGTGGGGCGGGGCGGAGGAGCATGGGAGGGTGGCGAGGAGGGCGGAGGGGCGGAGAAGGAGCATGGGAGGGTGGCGAGGAGGGGGAGGGGCGGAGGAGGAGCAGGGGAGGGTGGCCAGGAGAGGCGGGGCGGAGGAGCATGGGAGGGTGGCGAGGAGGGGGAGGGGCGGAGAAGGGGCATGTGAGAATGGCCAGGAGGGGGCGGGGCGGAGGAGCAGGGGAGGGTGGCCAGGAGGAGGCGGGGCGGAGGGACGTGGGAGGGTGAAGAGGAGGGGCGGGGCGGAGGGGCGTGGGTGGGAGGGCGAGTTGGAGCGGGGCGGAGGAATGTGATTGGGAGGGCGGGGCGGGGCGGGGCGGGGCGGGACGGAGGGGCGGGGAGCGGCGCCCGCCGTTACGCAACGCTCACACGGGGGCTTCGCGCGCTTCCACTCGCGGGCAATCGACTTCAGGTAGGACAGCGCCTCTCGCGAAGGCACCGCAGTGCTCCGCAGCGAACCCTCCAGCTATTCCATTCCTTCGTCGTACGTGCTCCTGTGAGAAAGGCACCGAATTGGCCAAGGGGCAATTACGGTCGTTTTATTCTCGCAACTAATTTTCTACCAATGAAACCTCAATTTTTTTCAACGCGGTAAAAACGTACGTGTCTAATATAAAAGGAAGTTTCGTTTCTACTAATGAGTATTTATACGATCGAATTCTGGCAATATATTTCCGGCCGCGTCGTCATGGTTTAATGAAACTTTAAATTAACTTATGATTCAGAAAATGAGCTTGATAGGCAGTTTCGATTTCAATATACTTTAGAACAGTATTTCTTGAAAAATCAAGGGACACTGGATTTGTAGGATTCAATCCTTTTTTTTACAATGAGCGAAAACGAGGCCTGAGAAATAAGAGGGAGGTTTAAAGTAGATGGAAACAGCTTTCCTAGAAGGGCGTCACGACAACAACATCGTCACTGCAGAACGAGATTTGGGTTACGTAAAGAACTTTACCATCATTTTATCACTCGTTCCTGCCCGCTCTATTATGCATGAAGCGACGGATTATGCTGTCTCCCCACGCTGCGAAAACATTTACGTAATTACGTTTTTACGCTACAACACCTTGCACTCCAAACGGAGTCTTTTAGTTTTACTATTAAAACTCCTAATAAATATTTTCGGAGCTTGGAAGCATTCTAAAATTGTTATCACTACAAACACATGTCAATTTTTACATAATCATAAGTGTATTAAATTTAAAGTTATTCTCGATTTTTTGACATTTTCACGAAACCTACTTTTGTGAATAAAACAAGTTTTCCTTTATTACGGTATTGTAGGATTTTGTGAACAATAATTCCACTTGTGCTGCCACATTTCCAAAACTAATGGTTCTAAAACTAATGGCAAGATTAATCACAATGCACTGTCGTTCTACCAAACTCCAAAGCTAGAAAATACTCGTATCTTCATCCAAAAGAAGACATTCTCCTGCGTTAGAAGTTGATATAAAAATATTTTATGTAATAGTACACAATACTTCTTAATTAATCAATAATAATTGAAATAATTATATATTAATTATAATACTAATTATTACAACAATTAATTAATAATTATACACTTAACAGATATAAATTAAATAATTATATAATAATTATTTGAATGATTATAATTATTCAGTGATTATAATCATTCAAAGACTGAAGTAGAAGGAGATTTTATAGCAAACACGAACCTCTGACAACCTTTTCTCATTCATTTCCATTTCGTCATTCTTTCTCTTTCTGAAAAACATTATCTCACAAGTATTTCCCATTCAACATTTCAGAACGTGTGCCTGAGCGCAAATTACTAAGAGTATGGGAGAACACGAACACGTGTTTAGAAGCGAATGAGTCAGTCTGCTGAGATCCTGACCTTGCTTGCAGGTACTTCGTCCATTAGCTTAGACTGCCCGTCGTGTTTTTGTTGTCGGTCTGCCTCTCTTAAAACGTGATGTACTAAACTGATAGGCTGTCGGAAAAGAACTCGAGGTAGTGATAGTGAAGGAGAATACAGTATTGACAAAAATGGTGACAGTGGAGACGAAGACGGAGGCATAAGTGGTTGTGATGACTGCGGAGGAAACAGCGACATGGTTGATATATATGTGGAGATAGGGATGTCATATTGTGGAGACCTCCTACTTCGGGAAGGTACCTAATAAGTCAACTTATGAATAGGCAATGGAATCGTGGCCTATGCAGCGTTGCAAGAAGGCATATCTTCAGCTAGGTCGAATTCAGTCGCTGTCTGGAAGAGAATTCTAGCGGTCGGCTGCTCTGATCGGTAGTTTTCCGTGGTTTCTCCGATCAACATCAGGCGAATGCCGGAGCAGTACCCTACCAAACGGGCCACGGACCGCGTGCGATCTGCCCTTCCTCTTCCTTGTCCTATCCTCTCCCCTTACACACACACACTTACTAACATGCACTACACTACCACATATTCCGGAAGACCGGTCGGGAGCTTAGATCTTGTCCCGGCTGGGGCGGTGCCCCGCTGGTGGGAGAGTCCTGGTTAGGGGGAAACCCCACTAGTCGACGGTAGGTCGGCGCCGGATCTCGCCATCCAGCGGGGGAAGATCACCGCCATCTCCCGAGAAAAAAGCATGCACTAATCTAACGGGACTAATGACCGAAGCAGTTGACGCGCCCGGAAACACGAAAAAATTAATCAATCAATCAAAGAAGGCATATCCCTTTACTTTCTTTTTTAGGGCATCGTGCAGCAAAAAAAAAGTTCCATCCAAAACCGCCCCCTTCCTCGTGTAAAGATCACTTGATCTCGCACGTACCCCAGTCCACCTCCTTAGCTCCGATGGCTAGCGGAGATGGTCGGCGCCGCATCAGCAGTCGCGCGCCGAGGGCCGACCCGGGCACTCGCTCGCTGAAAGGCAGTGGAGGGTCCTCCAGAGGCCGCGCCCGCGCCCGCCCTGTGCGATCTTGGCGCGCTCAAGCGGCTCTCCACCGAACCCCCGCCCGGCTCTCTTTCGCCCACGATAAGTGGGTGGCACCCGCGGATTACGCATCTTCCAAGAGCAGAGTCTTCATTACGTGCATCTCTGTTGAGGTTCATGTGTGAACGAAATTCATGGCCGACCAACAATACAATTGTTAAACAGAACATTCCATTGGGAAGCAAAGGAGCGTGGCATAAATGGCGATAGAGCTAATAAGTTTACACAACGATTATCTGTTGTCTAGAGTATAACATTTTATTCAATAGGGAATTAAATTTAAACTGACCTAAATTTAAGGAAGTTTGTGTGACATAAAGAGATATATTTACAAAGAAGAAATACGTGTTAGCCCTTGAAAAATAAAAAAAATGCACATTTGGTCCAAAACACTAAGAGCATCTTCCAATTGCTCGCATTCGTGCTTACCTATCACAATAAGAGAACGTTTCTACGAAAATGCATCAGTTTTTTGTAGGACTTATAGTTTATATTGGTTATAAACAAAATCCTCTTCCTCTTACAATCATCGTATTTCGTGGTTCACGTCTCGAAATACGCAATGAAATGAGAGAAGAAGCAAGCTAGTATGATAGTTCACCGCACGAGCGCTTAACTATATAAGTAAGGCTAAAGAAAACAATTTGTCTGTGAGTTTAAGGCTCCAAGAATAAAACACTGGTAAAAAACTCACAAAATGTATTTGAGTCTGCGAAAAAGCTGAGTGGTGAAATAGAAATGTAAAGATTTGTTTGTTCCTTTTGGAGTCAAAGACATCCATTTTATAAAAGGGAGCTTTAAAATAAAAACTTGATAAGGATTTTCTAGCTTCTTACCTTAGCTTTTATAATTTATAGTTTTTTTGGCTCTACAAGTAGTTCAGAAACGTAATATACTACCAAAATGTTAAAGCAGTATTACCCTGAAAATTTTAGCTGCCACTAGCGGCCCCCACCAAGGAGCACTGGTGGGAGTCGCGGAGAGGCAGCGAAGGGCAACGCCGTGACTGATTTAAGAAGGCATCGTGTGGTTTCGGGAGCCCCCGCAGGAAGTGTCCGTCCACCAGTCGTCGTAGGAAGCGGCGAAGGGGCGTCGGAGGAGCAAGGCGATGGCGGAGCCGGTGGGGGCCGAGGGGCGGTGGGGCGTGACGGGGAAGCGCCGGTGCCAGCGCACACGAGTGGGGGGGTGGCGCTGGCGGCGCGGGGGCATGGAGATGGTGGATGCAGCGGTGGCGGTAGTATCAGTGGAATGAGTGGTAACGGTAGCTGTGGGTGTTAGTGGCGATGGTTGTCGGCTGTGGATGTCGGACGGAGGTGATGGGTGTGGGTGTCAGTGTCAGAGTCGATGGCAAGTGCGGGGCGGTGGCTGTGATTGATTAGTGATTCCGGGCGTGACAACTGCTGTCATTAGTCTCGTACGTATAGCGCATGTTTTCCTCGGGAGATGGCGGTGATCTTGAGGATAGGGAGATTCCCCTAATCAGGTATCTTCCACAAGCGGTACACCGTCCCAGCCGGAACAAGCTCTAAGGTCCCCACTGGTCTCCTGACATGTGTGATAGTGTAGTGCATGTTCATGTGTGTGTAAGTAAGGGGGTGAGGAGAGGACATGTAGTAAGAGGAAGGTAGGATGGCGCGGGGTCCGTGGCCCGTTTCTTAGGGCACTGTTCCGGCATTCGCCTGGTATTGATCGTAGAAACCAGGGAAAACTACCGATTAGAGCAGCCGGCCGCTAGAATTCTCCACCAGTCAGCGACTGAAATCGACCTAACTATCTAACTAATGTCGAAAAACCAACCACCGTCAGGACTCGAACTCTAGGACCTCCCGATCAGAGGTATTGCAGTGACATCAGTTGATGCCCTGAGCCACCTCTCCCGATGCCGTGGCTGTGGCAGGGCCGGGGGCTGGGGAGGGGGTGTCAGCGGGTGGGAGCTGTAGAGGAGAAGGGGCGTGGCACTCCCACGCCTAATCGAGGCCTTCGCCGCACGAGCGCATAGCATCAGCCCCGCGGCCATGCACGCGCCGCGCCACCGTCAGAAGATCAGGGCCTCTCACTGAGGCGCGCGCTTTCCGAGAAGCAGAACGGAGGTTGCCGATGAAAGCCCCTTGCTCTCCGTGCCCCATCCCTCACCTTCCAAATGTATTTTCATAAACTTCATGTTTCGCACCTCAATGGTCCGATTGTTATCAGTTGGCTGTATAAATCTCATAGCCCGTTTTCGATCCTCACAAACATCCGTGAAGTTCGGAAGCGTGGGAAATGCCTTACGGTGATTTGCGGCAGCAACCCTTGGTATATATTAGACAAAATTAAATCCTCTGATACATTATTTTCTAATGAAATTCTATATTCGGTGAGTAAGGAAAAGTAACGATTCGCTCATGGTTACTAGGTCGTTATTTTTTGTTTGTGTCAGAATTCTTATGAAGACTTAGTAACGATTCACTTGTTGACCTTCAGTTATTACGTGGGGGATACCTGCATTTCAACAGCAAGCGAAGACTTTAAACAAGTTTATATCGAAACTTCATTTTTCTAGTTGTGCCAGTATTGCAGCCTACAAACGATATGTAAATGACTAGAGATCGTTGTGCTGCCTTCGAGGCAAATGTGTCTTCATTCTTTGCATCAAATGGAAAGTATAGGAATCGAAATTATGAGGAAACGCGCAAATGCACCAATCAGAGATGGAAATAGCAATGCTTCCACCTCCAATTGCCCAAACATTTGAAACAAAAATCATCATTTACGTCGCTAAGGCGCCCTAACAACCTCTGTTCGAAGAGTATCAGGTTCAAATCCCGCTTTGAGCATGAATCTATGAGTGCGTTTGTCTAAGTGAGGTCGAGGACTAGTGACCTATTAACATTGCGTTGGCTCACAAGCCCCCTCCCACCCTCAAAAGACTCTCCCACCCACCCTCAAAAGACTCCTCCCCCCCCCAAAAAAACTTAGATATGATGATATGAAACGAACTGACGCTGGGACAAGCATATCTCATTGTACTACATAGTGAATATGAAAACGAACGAGGTTTTGTTGGCATTTCAATAACAAATACTGGATGTTCTTACTCGCGAACGGAGGACCAGAAATGAAGTCAAAGACAACGAGAGCTTATAAATAAAAATAATACTAAAAGAATATTATTTTTACAATTGTTAATCGGATTGTGCTCAATACTGTGTTATTGCAAGTTCCTTCTTAACCCCAGAGCAGAGTCTACAAGGTTCCAATCGAGCCCTACTCACGATTCGGCTCACTTGCGATCAGGCAGAGCTATCGCACGAACACGTCAATCAGGGAAGAGAGCCTATTTCTCAATTGACGGGTACGTACGCACTAACAACGGTTCAGCGAATCAGTAATTTTAGGTTATTTTCACTGCCTCGTATAACGTTACTACTTCATTAGCCCTCCTAGAAGCGATTTTTATATTGCTCATAACCATTTTTTTTTGTTACAATGTGATGATTCTACGAATTACTTTACGACTCTGATTTGAATAGTTCATGTTATGACAAATGGAATATATTCCATTTACAGAATTCCCAGACCCCTTACTTCCAACTTTCCTAGTGCAGTTACTGCAGTCTTTTTACTGCAGAATAAAAAACCTGCGCGCAAAAGTGAAAATTTTCTTGTGAAGTATAACATTTTAATTTAATATTGATTAATTTTGTGAATCTCTGAAAGAGCGTCCCTTCATATTTGATGAATAGTTATGATCATTTTTCTCTTATCTTTCTTGAACTAATGTTTGTCAATTTCTTAAAATCATTACAAAGATACCGATTCCACCGTCTCCAGGTTATAGTGTTCAAAATTATGAGCAAACTATTTAGTTCCATACAATTTTAATATGATTTAAAAAATATATATTGAAACAATGTCTGCAATAACAATCCATGTCCCTAAACAAGAAAACGTTTTAATTAAATTTTGCATCGTTTAAATGCATCACTGAAATCTTTACTAGCGTTGCATAATGTAGCATCACTCCAACCCATCTGTAAATCAACCAGCTCAGAAGTTATGACAAAGCACAGATGTGAGTGGTGAACATATGGCGATAGAAAACATGTGATAATGACCTTGCTGCGGTGACGTGGCGAACTGACGCGATAAATATGAGCATGCTTCTCATCATATTATTTATAAAACAGAAGACATAAATCAAATAGCTGATACTGTCATCACAATTAAAACTTTTTCTAAAGCCTTGTATTTTGAATGATTTAATTTACTTATTATGAATTCACCAAAACGTGAGTTTTGAGGTTATTAACTCCGATAAAACTTTTAATACAATGAAATGATCTAAATCATCCATTATGTATTACACAACTGGATACATCCGGATTCTGGGCACATTTGCATGGATTTCAGAAACCAAAAACCATAACTAGTTGCCTCTATTGAAGTTCTGAACTAATTTAAATTATGATCTCTTGAATGATGCTATTGAAGAATGTTTACTACTTTTATTCATGTTTTCAAGCTGCGGAAAATATTATTTCAAAAAGACAATATGATAAGCACTCCACGTATCAATGGAAAGGGAAAAATCCAAATACTCTCTTACAATTTTCATATTAATTAAAAATAACTGTAGTCTGCAATAACAATCCATGATCCTAAACAAGAAAAATCGCCCGTTATTCTCTCCTTTCGTAGGCGTCATTTTTCATTTTATTAAAAAAATATCTGTATTTAGAGTTCCGAACTGAGGTCCCCACCCATGGCCTGCCTTTAACTTATATGCGCCCTAGGCTGTCAAATGTTTTAGAGCCTTTTTAATTTGCTTTTATAAAGAATGCTATTTATAATATTTTGAATAAAAAATTGTTGTACGATATTAGTGACCAACGCAAATATTGTGTACACAGAAATAATGGATTACACGTATTATACGTGCAAATAATTCTCGCCTCGATATTGATTTAATAAATATACGATCTTTTTGTATTCATTTTATCTGCATACATCAATGGATATATATATATATATTTGATTAATTAACACTTTCTTTTGTTATAAATATGGAAAGCAATGTTTCTATAAAAACATTCAGAAGTTCGCCTTATGAAATTTTGAATCCGCTGAAATTCATTTGCCCCCAAAACTTGCGCGCCCCAGACTGCAGCCTACTCAGTCTGTTCGATAATCTGGCACTGTCCCCACCCACCCACCCAGAAAGGACTTCCTGATTCCGCGCCCGCTGAGCAGGCGCGTGTTCTGCACTACTAGGGCCCGCCCGGGGCGCAGGGCCGCGTGCGCGTGCCGAGTGCAGCGGCGCGTGCGGGAGCGCGGGCAGAGGCGCCCGCGAGGCGGGCCGCACGGGGCCACGCCTCCCCACCCCGCCATGCCGCGTCGCCGCGCCGCGCCGGCTGTCGAGTGCGGAGGGGCAGGTCGTGGTACGGCACGGTAGGGCAGGGCAGGGCGGGGCAGGGCGGGGGAGGCGGGGGCGGGCGGGGGGGGGGCGGGGGGGCGGGGCGGGGGGGGGCGGGGCGGGGGGCGGGGGCGGGGGGGTGGCGGGGTGGTGCAGGGCTGGGCGGGGGGGGCGGGCGCTGTTGTGTGAGGACAGACCTGTCGCGCCCGCCCGCACCCGGGGCTGTTGACCTACGCACGCTCCGGCGCCGGAGCCCTCCACCATTCACGCGTGGTTCAACCCTGTTCTCAATGGCCCATCGCTGTGGTGTGGTATTGAAGTCATTTTATTTTGCTTCGTCGACTTGTTCATATTCTGAACACGTTTCTGTTTCGTTTTCATCACACTTCTTTTCACGGCTTTTCAATTCTTTATGCTTCTTTTTTCTTCACGTCAAAAAATTGTCTTATCTACATGCCGATGCCGACGTTGTAAACAAATATTCTATTCAAACTTTCTGTCTTATGGTTTTCTTAAAGAATCCTATGGGATGGGTACTCAGCTCTACACGTACGTCTCATAAAAAGTATTAAAAGAAATGGCCTTCACGTGGTCCCTTAATTTGAAGTCTTTAAGATCGCGAAATCCGAAGTGGAAAACATGATTTTTGGAAATATCTTTCATTGTAATTTAAGGGAAAAAGTACAAATTTTTGAAAAGCTAAATGTGCATCGTGTGTTGAAAATATAAACAAAACGCTGTTTAAAGACTAAGCTGAAAATATGCCAACGGAATAGCCCGTCAGCGTGCAAATTCTTCTGGGTCCATTCATTCCGCCTATCCTCTTTGGAGATTCCTGGTCTTTCAATGCCTGCATGATTAGGGTTGTGGGGTAAAATTTATCTCCTTGGCACGAATTGCTTCATGCACAACCGTCGTTTTTTGAAGGAAGTATTTTCGATGAGTGTTGATTTGTTTCGAGCACAAGGTTTCACAATCAAGAAGATTTCTATCTCTTCGTTCCGAAATACATATAGCCTTGCCATTGAACTGTGGTGTTTGTGCGTGCGATACTTGTTAGGAATAGTCCTAACTTTTTGATTAAGCTGCTGTAGTGCAGTTGTCCAATGAAGAAAACCAAATGTATTTACTGCCACGGGTACTACCGAAGTGTTGATGGCTGATATGAGGTTCTTTCCACTTAAATGTGTTTTACACATTTAATTAATTAAATGTGTAAAATGTGTAAATTTAATTAAATGTGTTTTACACATTTTTGTGACTCTTTGCAAGACGTTATCCTGCATATCTCGCGTCATCTTTGCTGCACTTGTGTTCAAAAGTTGATGCAGGCTTAAATACGTAAGTACTACAGTATCCTCTTGCCAAAGTTCCCTCTTGCCCTATTATTATTACTTGTACTATTATTATTATTATTATTATTATTATTATTATTATTATTATTATTATTATTATTACTATTTCAGCTCATTGAGCGACTATTGATTATGATTCATTACAATTATTGTGAGACTAACACAATTAATATTTCATACTAAAAGTACTTCTTATAATATGTCAGTTCACCTTCTTTTTAATTGTCAAGGCTATCATTCTCATAGGCAAGTCTAATGGACGGCTTCTACCCACAAAGGTATTTAAATATTGAAACTGTCACCTAAGGAGTAACACTTCAGCCGGAGCATAAATATCGAAGTTTTTGGTATAAGAAGCTGTTAAATGGTAGAAGTAAAACAGGTTTTCATTTGTAGGTTGTAGATGATAGTTCACATTCAAAACTAAATGAATAAAAACGAAAGAACATCTTTGTTTATTTACGTATGGGAGATTGATTAAACTCGTCGTATCTGAACTATTTCATTCATGACGCCCAGTTTGGACTTTTATATGTATATTTGCATTTCAGTCGTTCTTGAAAACATGAAGGGTTTGCAACGGGGAAAAGCAAACACGAGCCACTGAAGAGCGTATGGACGCAGAAACGGCGCACGATGCTACCACTTCTCGCGTTCGACCTTGTCCCTCTTGAGATCTCATTCAGGAAGGCAAAGCAATTAAAAATACATTTACCTCGTAATTCTTTGCTGTGCCACTTTTAAAAACGTTCACCCACAATGCATGTGGTCATAATTAAGCAATTTTATTTTGAATTTTCTTTCATTCCTCCCAACAACATTCGCACCCAAAATCATACAACAATATTCATTCGCGTTCATTATTTAGTTTCAATAATGGTATCCTCTGCGCAACGTTGCTGGGTAACGGGATAACGTGAATTCGAAGTTTTAGCACGGATTTGGTTGTATAGAGAATTCACGTGGAGTAACACAACAGCTTTGAGAGGAATTGATTGATTGATTGAATCCAACCTCTCGTATTGTAGTATCGGGAGAGTCAAGAGCTTATCTGATGTTTAAACTAAGATTTCCTAATTTGGAAAGCTTCTCAGTCACAAACTCAGATTTATTTGACAGTGCGTCCACATCCCGCGACAGCAGAACTTCCATCCAGCGGCTTTCTTCCCGGATGCTCCAGCGTCAGAGGCGCTCAGAGGGGCGGTAGAGATCGCGATGGAAATGGTGGCTGGCGGCGGCGCCGACCAGAATAGGCCCATAGGCGTTTCGACGGCGCGCCTCTGGCGGCGGGCCAACGCACTCGCACGCGCACTGGCGCCGCCGACCTTCCGTGACGTTACGCACGGGCGACCGCTCGCACGCATGTTGGTTCGCTCGCCGGCGCCACGCGCGGAGAGCGAGGAGATGACTGCGGGCGGTAGGTGCTGGGAATGGGATGTTGGTTGGTAAAGATAGTAGAGGGGAACCCCACTGGAACGTGAATCCAGAGCTGACCTATCCACGTAGGTTTGTGGGGATTCCCCTCGCTAGGAATCTCCCCGAGCGAGACATCGCCCCACACGAGAGAAGTGCTTGTATTTCGTACGTGTGTGTGTGGAACGGAAATGACAAGGACGAGGAAGGACATATCGCGCGCGTCCTGCCTGGAAACTGCGGGAAAACTACCGATCAGCGCTACCGGCAGTTTTCTTTTCCAGCCAGCGGCTGAATTCGACCTTTCTATCTAGCTAGTGTCGAAAATGTGCTAAGTGGGGGTCTCGAACCCAGGATCTCCTGGTCAAAGACGTTGCAGGGACAACGGTTGAACCTTCTCAGCCATTAGTACAGGGATCATGCATCTTGCACTCGGCATCTCTACGGGCAAAGAAGAAGAAGAAAGAGAAATGCAGAAAAGAGGAATGGAGAAAAGAGAAATGCAGCGACGGTTCGTGAAAACCAAAAAAGGTTTGCACAGGTGTAGAAGGATAGAAGGGAAGATGTGGGACATGGTGAGATATGGCTTGAAATGTTTATTACAGTAAGAGAATATGGGCATTCGTGCCACCGGAATATGTGATTTAAGATTGAAAGAAAGGAACTGATTAACGGGCGGTGAAACGACGAATTAATGGAACGACGAATGGTACTGATTAATGGGCGGAGAATAATCGGTCGATTGCTTTAGCAGTCCGAAGTAAAACTAAAATATCATCTAGCATGTAAAGCGTTATTGACATTAATCGGACACGTGCAATATTACGAGACTGCTGAATCAAAGACAAAAGTAAGGATAAAAAGGAGATAGGGCAATATGGCAATGACTTCCAGTAGAGCCCGCGAGGAGAATGAAATGGTCATGAAGTAAGACGCGTTAGAAATATCCAGAAAACTAATGTTTTTCTTCAATCACTATATATTTTAGATTATTGTTTGTGTTAGCATGCTGTAAATTCGTTGACTTATTCACACCACTTTCTAATGAGTTCATTTTGGACCCCGTTATTTATTATTATCATTAATTTCAAAATTTCAAATGTCACTGACAAATAAGAACAAGCTGCGTACTTTTATTAACGCCTCAGCCCTTACGACTACCAACGAACATTCATTTACGAATGTATTAAATTATAGTTAAAAAAACCAATGCAAACAAATGTACTTAAAAATTACTATAAAACTTGACTTCAAAAATATAAATTATGTAATATTATCAAGAGGTGCATCTAATGCACAAATCCCTTTTCATATGAAGGAACTTAGCTGAGATAGTCCTTCTCCTATACCAAATCGAATTCATTGTGAAAAATTCGTTAAAAGTTTTATTTAAACTGACGTTCCTCGCTACAGAATAGGCACAAGGCACGGTCAATTAGTAGACCAATCACTCGGGCATCATACAACTAACAAGAAATGTGGCAGTTGAAGAGGTGAGTAGCAGGATTACGTTAATTTTCTGAGAAATAGTATGATAGAGGATAGACCATTTAAAAGCCAAGTCCTGGATATTTGTTTTACTTATTTTTTCTTTCTTCATTCTTTTCAGGAGTTGCTTGTTTTTATTTGACACATTCGCTCAATAATAATTATTTTACGCGGCATCCTTCCATTTGACAGAGCAGTGCCGGCGCTAGGCAAGGGCAGACTGGGTGATCGCTCGGGGCCCGACACGTCAAAGGGCCGGGTCATAGGAACAAATTAGTAAAAACATGGAAAAGAAATTGGAATTCGAGGAAATCGTTATCGTAATTTTATATGTCGCGTTACATTACTCTGATATTTAAATTAATTTTCAATTAATTTTGTACCTTAAATAGTTGATTTCAGTCTTCTACTGGTAAGGTAGGACTCTATGAGATATTGTAATACACATGTTTGTAAAATATACATATGGTACAGATATTGGGCATGTATTTTCATTGAAGCATAGGACTGAATATCCTTACTTGTACGCAGTGATAGTTATTAAAAAAATCGGTGGTATAAAGTAAGCAGGTACCCATTTAGTACCCACAAGAACCCATATAGTTTCTTGACACAACGTTCACATTTTTAATTTTTTCGCGTAAGGGGGGAGCTACGTTTCAGCATTGCCCCAGGCCCAAAATTGTCTAGCTGTCCGGCACTGTGTCAGCGATCACGAACGACTGTGTTTGATCGCAGGTAAAGCGACGGCCGCGGAGCACCGCCACCGTCGCCGCGCCTACAGCGGCCCCCTCTCCGCCACCGCTGCCGCGTCATGCGGTGCTCGGGACCGCGAGTTCGCGCTCATCCCAAGCTTGCCACCTCACGTAACGGGCGTCTGCCGCTCAAGGACTTCTGCACAGAGGCTCGTCGACGCCGCGGTATGGAAATGAGCCGACAAAAAAAAAAGTGTTTCCGCCCGGGATCGAACCGGGGACCTTCCGCGTGTTAGGCGGATGTGATAACCACTACACCACGGAAACACATGTTCAATGTGCAGCCATGACAGAGTACATAAGGAAGTTAATTGTATAAGGAAATTCATTTTAAACGTTTTTATTTAGTCCACTGAATGTCGTTCTTGTTTTTATCGAAATCTATTATCGAAATCTATTTCATGTTCCATTGAAAGTTAGATGTACCACTTTATCCGCACGACTTTTACAAGAATATAACGTTTATAACGTACGGCTACCTAATACGAGGACACAACTGAACAATTCTTTATCGATTTATGAATTTTTCTCTAAATATATTTCCATTGTTACCGAAAGATTTGATATTTTGAACGAACTGCTCATTCAAAAATTCATTTTATATGACAAGTAGAACCTGTGGGGGAACTGGTAGGAGCGGGCATGTCCCCTCTCCCAAGCAGTCAACATTATTTTGCAATAAATTTAAGTTGTTGTAGACAACTACCACATAATTGTATTGCAATGGATTGCAACGCATTGTATTGCAAAGGCGTAATTGTCATTATGAAAACATTTTTTTTAAAACTTCAAGCTAACGATTTTTCTTTTTAATATACTACAATCCGAAATATACAGGGAGAGTAACAAACTGAAATCATCTCCCACCCCCGATAAACAAAATAAATAAATACAAAAGTATTTTTGGAGCAGCCTCTGAACAGAATCGCATAACCACTGTGAAAACAAAAAAACTTAAGTGTTTTACATTTTGTACTTGGGCAAGTGCAAACGAATATGAAAATAGCACACGTTGCCTACCAACTTCTTAAGACAACAGAACCTTATTGACAACGTCACAAGGCCACTTCGCGTCTGCGTTTAGAGGTTTATGTGAAAACCTTCTGCAATGTATGGGCTCGAATTATCACCTTATTGACTATTCCACAAGTTTTCGAAATTTTTTGCAGTGTGACACAAGGCTGCGACTATTCGCAATTGCATTCACCATTCATGCTAAAACAATGAAATATTTTACAAGTTTTCAGATTGTCTGAAGAATTGGAACTAAAGAGAAAACAAGATAACGTTGCAATGAGAGCCTGTAACGAATCCTAGAAAAGATATGAGTGACTTCTTTGACGAGTCAGATCTATATCATATTACAACAGTTTTCAAATCAACCTTGTGGATTCCCAACAAAATGGCAAAGCGCTTGTGTTTCATTATTAGACACCTCCAAACTTTCAAATTGCTCTTCAGTAAAAATTCCTCAAAGTCCGATAGAAACTTATTATTTTCAGGCCGCGAATATCAAATACATATTTACACAGATTTAAAAATAATAATTAAGTGATGACAATGGTAATAGATTCCTGGGAAAACACTTGCTGTGTAAATAGCTTGTTCGTAATAGCTGTAAGGGACGACACACCCAACCTTAACAGGTCTACGAAGTTATTTAGATCTCTCGCAGACAAATTTCCCCTGAGAACGATGGTGGTCTTTTTCTGTAACGAAAGCGCTTTCGTCGACCTCTCGGGAGCAGCTCGGAGCCGCCGAGAACGATGAGAATGTGGCAGTGGCAAGGATACAGAGAAGAGGTGAGGAGCGAGAATAAAACTTGTTGATCTTTGTTCCTTAGAACAATCCAAAAGGACTAAATCCCGTAGCGTCCTGTTCCTTCACCGTTTCCTGTTTCACTCTCGCAACACATAAAGGGATGCGTAACTATGATCTCATCGTTTTTTCAAAAAGGACGTAAGATGTGAGTTTTCCGAAAACGTAGTGGTCCTCAGAAGTACACAGACTAGACAAGTATAATCGCCACGATCAAGTCAGACCACACTGATACCAAACTATTTCTTAGTCGAATAACTCGAAAATGTATCAGAAAAATCGAAGGTCCCAAATTTAAAAACAGAATGATGTGGAAATAAAAGTAGATGTCAAATCCTCAAATTGTGTTTGGTCTAGCAACAACTCCTTTCGTTACATCTCTTTGCCAGTCTGGCTGCTGTACGTCTGTAATATCTATTCCCATGTAGGAATGTGCAGGTAAAAGGTTCATCATAAAAGGGACTAACGAAATGAGTGCGGACCCGCCCGCAAGAGTTTTTTCATCCGGGTTCTCGTCATGAAAGTGTATAGAAAACGCAAGTAGTGTTAGCACCTTAAATAATAAAAATATCGTTTAACAAATTCAAATTATCTGGCTATGATAACCATATAGAAAATCGCAAAACCGTACGCTCGCAATTCTACATTCGCGAAACCTTCACTCTGAAAATAGGCCCTTTTTTTACCTGAGCCGCATGCATTGCGAGCATTGCAGGCCAGAACTTTCGCCACTGCATCATACATGGCCATTCCAATAATGCTAGTCTAAACTAGCTTAATATTTTTTTAAAACGACGTAAATATAACGTTTGTTATATTCTCTGATGATTGATGCCATGAATTCATTGCCAGATCCTTACAAAATTTAACTCAATTCGATTTCTACGAAACATGGCCGGGTAGACACTTAACGCAAGCATCTAATTAATAGTTTGTACATTAGTGAAGAATATGAAGTAACTCTTCAACTTTGAGTGCAGTAAAATAATGTATTTACAGGTAATAAATGTACGAGTAATAAATAAATTCTATTGAGATTACTCCAGAAATTGAGGTGTAAGTACACGAGTCGCCAGGGAGCGCTTTCGGAGCCAATTTAAATCAAACAACATGGAGAAGATGTCCTAACAAACGTGGGGTCCGCTCGACTTCCTTTAACAGTACGCCATTAGCCACAAGCAGGAAGGGTTAATTATGATCCTAGTGCCTAAGCCTTATGGCCCCACCTGCATACCTCACCTGCATTGGATAAATTATTTCGACGGGTAAGTGAATAAGACGATATGCCATGAATGAAGATGGAACAAAAATAAAATGAGAGATACGGGAAACAGGAGAATTGCTGGAAACCCTCCCACAATCCCGCTTTGATCACAACAAATTCCACACGGATCTACAAGGATTTGAACAACAATCCAAGCTGCGGAACGCAAGCAGTCTGACAGCAAACATGCGCGTCGCCCCTACCCAAAGTATGTATGTCACCTGGAGTAAAATGTCACCTGAAAGGGACGCGGATTGCGTGGCGCGCTTCGCGGCCGAAAGCGTGACAACTCTTCCCCGCCCCCGCCCCCGCCCGGCGGAGACACCTCAACGCTCCGGCGGCGCCGAGGCGCGTCGCGACGCCTCGCGCAGGATGACACCGCCGGCGCATGACCGCGACGCCGCCGCCGCCACCGCTTCTCCTTCCGGGCGCCTTTCTTCCATTCGTTCTTTCTTCCCCTCGTCGAGAAAGTCGCTTCCGCGAACGCCATTCATTTGGAGGAAACACACGTGAGGTATGCTTGTAGAATCGCACCAATTAAGCGGCTTTCTTCAGCGTGTCGCTTCTCAAAACAAAGGGGAAAATGTTGGCGGCTGAACCGCATTGAAGAGATCGTAGATTCAGAAGGAAGGCAGACAACAAAACACTTGCACCACAAATCATAATCCGAGTGGAACTACTGTTTTTTATTGATTAGTGATTCCAGGCGCGATAACAGCTAAGGTCATTAGTCCCGTCAGTGCAGTGCATGTTTTTCTCGGGAGATGGCTGTTATCTTCCTCCAGCTGGATGGTGAGATATGGCGCCCACTTACGTCGACTAGCGAGATTTTCCCCTACTAGGTATCTCTCACGAGCAAGGCACCACCCAAGTTGGAACAAGCTCTAAGCTCTCGACCGGTCTCCCAGCATGTGTGGGAATGTAGCCCATGTAAGTGTGTGTAAGTAAGGAGTGTGGATAGGACAAGGAAGGGCAAGAAAGGATCGCGCGCGGTCCGTTTGTTAGGGTACTGCTCCGGCATTCGCCTGGTATTGATAGGAGAAACAACGAAAAAATAACCGATCAGAGCAGCCGGCCGCTAGAATTCTCCTTCAGACAGTGTCTGAATTCGACCTAGCTATGTAACTAGTGTCGAAAATCCTGTCATCGTCCGAACTCGAACTAGAACCTCCCGATCTAAGGCATTGCATTGACATCCGTTGATGTCCTAAGCCACCGGACTGTGGACTACTCGGCGTGTGCGAATATTTTTCTTTAAGTTACGGGTTCTCGAATTGGCGTTATTGTAAGTACTATGTGCGAGCCCGCAACCAACGCTTCTTAAAGTGGAAGGCCTCACATTCCGGTTCCAAAGATGGAAAAATACTGCCACTAAGAAGACAGGTCGCACGATGACACTACCATTGATGACGAGTGATTGCGGCCGCGAGATCTTCTTGGGTCGTCAGTCCTGTAAGTTATTCCAGGAGGTGGCGGTGTTCCTCCACTATATCCGGCGCAGATCTGCAGGCTGCAGGTCTATTTCCTGGGGAGGGGGAGTTCGCTTTCAGATATCTCTCCCAGTGGGACATCGTTCCAATCCCAGCAAGCCCCAAGCTCTCAATCGGTCTTTAGTTACGTGGGAGTGCAGTGTATTTAAGTGGAAGCACATGGTATTGACCTGAGAAACCACGGAAAACTACCAATCAGAGAAGCTGATCGCCAGATTTGTCCCCCAGACAGTGGTTGAATTCGGTCCAGTTGTATAGCTAGTGTCGGAAATCTCCCCCCGCACCGAGCCTTGAAACCTAGGATCCCCCGGTCGCTGATGCTGGAGAGGCAACGGTACTGTCACAAACGATGTCTTTATGCTAATTCTAGATGTCAGATGCTTTGCTGAACTGGCGTTTCCATGGTTTACTTCCATCAATTCTAAGCTGGACACTACAGCAGAACCACACGTGATTGTTCCTTCGCTTCCTCACACTATTCCCATTCTTATCGCTGTGGGTAATGTTCATTATCAACAAAGAGTCTATCACTACTGAGAGAACTCGAATGTTAGGAAAATGCTCGAATTTGGCGGTAACGTCTTGGCAAAATAGCTTCCAGGTTGAACGTAATTCACGAAACATCTTTCCCACAATAATTCGTAAAAATGTCTAACGAGAGTATACATTTATTGAATTCTTGGCTGTCCGGACGACTCTACATTTATTGAAAATAAATGCAAATCTAAATTATCAATCAACTAGCGTTGTTCAGTGTATTCGTTTCAAATGCCTGAAAACCACTGAGCCTACTTGCTTCATCGTTTCTTTCCCCGCGCTCCTTGCATTCTCACAGCAAACAAGACTTATCAGGTCGCCAACTCGAGCGGTTGCGGAACGAAACAACCTGTGTTCCTTTTCGCGTCCGTGGTGCTCGCGCATTACACAACGCGTCGGTGTCGGCGGCAGCGCGGGCGGGCGTATCTTACGCACCGATCGGGGGGCGGCCGTTCGCCCATCGCACGCGGGGAGGGGGGAGGGGGCGGCGCCGCGAAAGAGGGGCAGGCGCGCGGTGACCCGGATCGGATCCGCTCCGCTCGGCGTACTACGACGGGGGGGGGCCCCGGGCCGCGTGCAAAGGTCGCGCGCGCTGGGAGCGCCCGATGCGCCGGCATCAGGCGGTGCAATGCGCGGTGTATCTGGCCCTCGTTAACTCGATACATGCACAGTATAAAGTGGCAATAGTGGCTTTCTACCGAAAAATTACTGTGGTGTTGGAACATTGTTGATGTAAAATCGTTGCGGGAGACGTTTGAGGAAATGATAGTACTAATGATAGTAATAAGTCGCCCTGGGGGCCGAGATCGCTAAGGCAGTAGTGTCGTAGTGATATCGGACCGAAGGGTCGCGGGTGCGAGTCCCGCCTCGGACATGGTTGTATTTGTGTTCGTCCGTTTGTGTGTGCCACCCATTCATCCTTCATTATCATCATTCCATCTTCCCAGGACTAACAACCTTGGGGTATAAAATCGGATTCAGCGTCATGCTGATCCTTCTGATTACATGCAAAACTTGCAACGTGATAAAAATGATACTGAGCCCGTGCAAGTGCATGTCCTGCCATGAAGTGTAAGTAGTTTCTAAGTAGAATGAAGAAATTATACACATTATTGATTCGTTTCGTATTAAACTCATGCTGAATAAATCATTTCGTTTTACTCTCGTAACACTGAATTTCAATTCCGAAGATATAATTTGAAGTTTAAATTTTAACATTCTAACTCTTCCACAATTCTCACATATCCATTCCACACTTTCACTTCACTAAATACACTCGTAAGTACACTTCACATAATTATTGCAACTTCCAAGGATTTTATGAAAATTTTATTTAAAAAATTAGAACTATTTAAGCTCCCGAATTTCAGATACTGACTAAGACTGGATCATTTAATGCAAAACACCAGTAGATCTGGGGCACAGAAACGCAGAAGTAAAGGTAATTGAAATAAAGTGGAATTACCAACCAATTTGGCGTAAAATGCTGCTTATAGACATGATAAGAAATGGAAAATAGTGGCATCAACATTCTAAAGATATATATTCCAGCAGAATATCTATTTAAACGACAAGAAAATGAAAAATGAGAATTGTGAAAAACGATCGTTGTGACATTAAAAGGTTTGTTTTGTTACACAAATCAATGATGTCAATGATCTAGATGTTATTTAAAAAAGAAATGTTTCCAGTTTCACCAGGTAAGAAGTTTTGGTCAACATAACTGTGTTTATTTGCCTGAATTAGTGAAACTACCAAATTTTTAGGAAAATAAAATTAACATGAGACACTTCTCCAATGTAGAAAAAGGAGTTGTTTAAAACAACGGGAATGATTTGAATCATTCTATAGCAATACTTCCTATTTCAGGAATTATTTGTTTCATTTTGGGAGATGAACCAATTGCAGATTTATGGTCTTCTAGATAATTATGTTGACGTTCCCCAAACCATATTGCATTGGTTCAATCATAGGACGGCGTTCTTTCAACACAGGAAAATATAATCTTATCACCTGATATCAGGAGTTTTGACTGGTTTAGTTGTTGAAATAAAAGGGCGGAAATCTTTGCGTAAGGCTTCAACCTAATGCAGTGACACTACAGAAAGATACATATGTGCAAACACACTTTTATTACACTTAAGATATAGTTTATCGCTCACGTATTTCACGAAATCAGAGAATCAGAAATATATTTTGGGCCCGAGCACCCGAAAAAGAAAATTAAAACTTGCAGGTATGAACAGCATTTATAAAGGTTTTTACAACCGTTTAAATTATATAAAATAAACAAAAAGCTGCGAGATCAATTTCAGGAATTTAACTCTACTACTTATATCTTGAAAGGAAACAAATACTCATCAACATTATCTCCCTAAACGTGCCATACATATCCTGGGTACAATTTCCTAAATAAATATATTTTCCTTCCTTTGGACTAAAAAGCATGAAACGTACGATATTGTAAGAGACAAAAATATCTCGACCAGCAGACGTGAATTGGGAGCCTCCTTTTGCTGGAGAGGTCAGTGGCCAGGCGCGAGCGCCGGTGCAGCGGGGAGCAGCTGGAGAGCTCCAGGGGAACCTTAGAAAGCCGCGGCACGGCAGGCGCGGGGCGGGGCGGGGAAAATCGCCTTAGCGCTGGCGGCTTGCCCCCGGGGCTTCGCGACCCCTCCTCCCCCACCCACGGCACTGTTACGCAACGCTGCCCCTCTGCCGCCGCCGGGCGTCGAGATCGGCGCTCCGGACCGGATCCGCCCCGCCCCCTCCGCGCCGCATCGCACCGGCACAGCCGGCCTTGAACCGGGCGGCGGCGGCGGCGAGCGCTATGACGGAGCGGTTTCGACCCTGTCACCGAGCGCAGTGGGCGGCACGAGCGCCGCGTTCCTCGCTCAATTGCGTCCGTCTTCATTTACAGGAATGCTGCTTTGTTTGTGTTGCCGCTTCACAGCCTGTTAAATTGTCTACGCAGCTCTTTGGGAGCCGAACTGAACTGCTTGGCCACAAGCCATGCATGTTTAACGAGCAAAATGGATCGGATCTCGCAGTAGTCTGGTCCTTCGTATCTACACAGTGCATTGAATAAAGACGACTATAGAAACTGCCTTCGTATTGAAAAAAATTAGCAAACACAATAAGGGTCAGCCTCAATTTAATATTGTAATTAATGCAGGTTAAAGATGTATAGCGCAGGCATTAGCAACTCAAATTTGTGCTTTCGCAACACTGATTTTCATTTATTTGCTTCTGAGTCAATCTACTTGTTAAAATGTTGATATTATTTTCAGTTTCAAGCAAGAAAGAAGTTTCAAAGGAGAAACGTTTAGAGATAATACAAATTAACAATGCATTGTAGATATTAGCATCAACCTCAAAAATAAATACTACCAATTTCGGAAAATAACTGTAGATAATAAATCAACGAGAAACGCTATTTGAAGTTTCCTGTAATCATGAGATGTCCTTAAATAACCGAACTAGGTGAGTCAGTCTCAATAAAATTTCTTATTGACAAGATAAAGTATTTGAAAACATGCATGTGCCGTTTTCCGCAGACCTGCGAGCGAAATCGGCCTCCAGTGGGCGTGCACTCTGAAGAGAAAGCCCTCGTTTAACGCAAGTGTCGCCTGCCGAGTTTTAAGGCTCATTCACAATGCAATCACAAACATAAAACACATAGACATATACATTAACATAAGCGAAGATTTGGCGTATTCACAATGTCGAACATAAACATAGGCAAAATAAGAGTTTCTATTGGCTATGAGACATTCTAGTTTACTATTGGTTGGATATGAGAATCGATTTCGAGATATCAAAACAAATACGACAAACACAACCACGCATCACACGAATAGTTCGCCAACCGACTTCGATACTCGATTTTGAGTTATCGAACTGTGATTGGCTCATTCCTTATGTCTGACATAAGCATAAGCACAGAAGCTTGAAGCTTGCAAGCTCTTAAGTTAACGTCTTACGTGTTATGCTTATGCGAACGCATTGTGAATGAGTCCACTTGTAGACGTAGTCCTAACTTTTATGTTAACGCCATGCTTATGCTTATGTTTGCATTGTGAATGGGCCTTTATCCTGTAGCTTCTTCGCGCATGCAGATGGCAGAAACTGATCTTGTCCGTTTTCTTCGCCTGCCCTCGCCTTCCCTTTCGACCGTTATTTCAAGAACCGGTGACACATGTAATAAAATGCTTTGCGCAAATAATTTTTTGAGACTTAAAATTGCAAAGAGAACTGGCGGATGCGCTGTAACTACCTCGATTCGAAAAGTTATGTGTTCGAGCACGACCTTTGGCATTGGTGTTTGTCACTTCGTACACCAGAATATTTCATAACCCATATTTCAGCTCCATTTAATCCCTTATACTTACACTTTTGATCACTGATGTCATGCCGTTTCCTCGTTATCCAATATTTGCAGCCACTCATGACTCGCCACAAAAGAAGTAACGAAACGTTACTTTATATGAACGTGGCCAATATAAAAAAAATTGCTCTGGACAATATTTTAAATGAAGCTCTTGAAGATACCATGTTTGAGCCTGGCGGAGAGGGAGGTCATAATAATCTCGTCATTTAAGCTCCTCTTATGGTTCAGCAAAGGAAAACACCCTGTAATTTATATATAATTATTCTTTAATAACAATTATCCATAAAAAGAAAATATAAAACAGGATTGTCACTTTAGAATGGGTACGTTTATCATAGGTTTCAGTACAGAACATTCAAGTCACGGAGACAGGGGTACGGTGTATATGAAATAATCACGAATCGACAGTAAAATACACTTTATGAAATATTGCCTATTCATTTTACCTATTCGAAAATATCTTCAATTTGTCTTTATTGGCCAATATCACAAAGAGAAACAAAACAGTTGCTTGGAAATTCTCAAATTTAATAAAAAAAAGCACAATAGAAAAACCGGTTAATCTCCTGGCATTTTAGAATTATCTCATTGAAATTCTACCTTCCAGTCCACACGTATGTTCAAATTGTTATTTTCAGTGGCTGATCGGCAACATATTCGGAAGTTCTAAATTTAAAAAAACCTAAAAATTCAAATAAAGTCAGTGTTCAAGTGTGCTGTATTCTATCGTATTTTTCTCGAGAGAATTGAGGGTGTGGTATGAATGGTGCGAATCGTGAGGAAGGACTCTGAGAAGGACCATAACTAGCGCACACGTTTAGTGTGCTGGCGATTATTACTCCGGTCGTACGGAGCCCAATTACAGCTGGGCGTGCAGGCCTTGAGCTCACTGTAGCGGCTAACGTCACGAGCCCTCTTTCGGCCACGACCTTCAAAGGAGGTCCCGCTTCATTGCTTCCGCCGTCCTTCTTGGGATAGCATGGGTGTCGGAAGACTCCTCCGCAGAACATGTATCCCGACTGCATACCATTGTTGTACGTGTGAATGATGTAACCCACGCTGAATTAAAATGGCTGGGCTTGTTTCAAAGTAATTGCGAGGACTCTTGTAGCTAATGATGTGCGTGCAAGACACGTCAGAAGACTCGTTCGGAAAAAGTAAATGAAGGTGTGATTATCAAACTGATTGGGAAGCATCCAAACACAAATTAAGTTTTTGCTTTTTATTTTCACTTTTGCAGCACTGAAGTATTGGCTCTCCCTTCGCAAGAGCATTTTAAAAGAGAAAAGAAATTTGTTGATGAGAATCAGCAGCAACTCGCGATGTTTTCATTGTTGTTAGGATATGAATACAAAATAGTACTGATATTGAGTTAGTAGAAGTTATGAAGTACTTTGGTCCTCGTTTTTAGTATCAAAATAATCAGACCAGTTTATAACAGTTTTTGTGCTTTGAATAATTGTATTTGCTTGTAGCACTTCTTTGGCGTGCTAGAAGTTGCGACTCTTGTACAATGCCCCAACCAACACATCATATTTCATGGTATCTTAAAATTTCCCCTTGTAATGTCATTGTGTAAAAACTTAGTAAAAAATATTATGAAACGCACAAAAGTATTTTTTTTTAGTTTCTCTAACAAGGTATTATACAAAGTACAAGGTATGTATAACAAGGATAAAGACTATTACAGTCACAATACGTTAACGTGATAATTAATTGTTTTGCTAGGTATAATCTTCAAAGGAAACAAAAATTTCGCATCCAGATAATCCTTTTTTTTCGATAATTTACAAAACAGAAGCATAAATAAGCCCCAGAGCTGACATATACTTAGTCATTTTAGGATTCGAATAGAAAAACGTGACTTTCAATTAAAGCTGACCCACAGCAAAGGAACTTCACCCGCAGACACAACGTTGTTCTATGTCATCAGCCTGGCAGTGTTACATAAACACTACGTAATTTGTTAGTAATGTGCTATGACAAATGTCTGTACCAAAGGCTTACCAATACGCAAATTAATGAGATTGAGTAAACGAATGTCCAAAACCATAGGGCATGACACCAAAGAATCAACATTGTCAGGGACAAGTTGCTATCTTACAAACTAACGAAGTATTGTTGAAAAAAGTTTTATAAGAATTTCATTGATAAAAAATTACAGCAATTTAACTTCAAAAAAGGTCGTCAAATTGGCAATACGACAGTGAATAGATCTTTTTCTGAAATATCTCATATCCGCGCTTGAGCAAACATATCGTTACCAAATGAAAATATTTTCCTAGAGAAAGTTAATTAGCTGATAGAATACTGATTTCGCCAAACTTTTCATTCTAATACCAAAATTATTTTAATTATTTGACCTCTAGAATAGCTCTGAGAAATTTGTGAAAAATCTATGAAAAATAATTCCACTTCTGCGTTTGAACAATAACACTTGCACTTTAGTGTTCGTAATATTAAAAAACATGCTCCATAAAAAGCATATTGTGAACTACTTTTTTGAAAGGAGATGAAAGAAGGAAATTCTAAAGATCAAGATGAGAGTTGAAAGAAAAAAATCTGACAGCTCAATAGATGGATAGTTAATATTTCCATTGAAGTTTACGAAATGTAATATTGTTCCCACTGTTATTGTTAGTTTGTGTCTGCTTTTCATTATCTCTGTTGTGCATCATTACAAAAAATAAAGTAATTTTTATGTCACAAACATATTTCTTAAGCAAATTAGGCAGATATCAAAAACGATTTACACGTGGTTTTAGAAGATGTCCTCGTCTGCACATGTCCAAAGTTTTCACATAAATCTCGTACAAAAAATAACTTGAAATCATAAACAGTACACAAAACAATGTCAATATACAACGGCATAGAAATAAAATCGAAACTTGCACTTCACTTTTCTTAAAAACGTGGTCACGAAAAGAACACTGTCCACAAATCAAAGAAGTAATGTAGGAAGAATTTGCTTCATCCTTCAATGCACATTTGTTACTTAAAACTACAATTTTGTTTTTAGTGTTTACAGGTGTAGGAAGAAGGCAGTCACAGTCCCACAAACTCGTCCGTGGAAAATAACAATTTCTGAGAAAAGGTTTGTGAGTTGTCAGAGGAAGAGGAAGTGAAAATTACAAAACGCGTAAAGCAGGTGACAAGCCGAAGTGCTTGACGAAACAGGAAAATAAACTTGGCAAGTCCATTTCTTCAGCGCTTAATTTATTTAGACGCAGATTATCCGTGAACAACAATTCCAGGAGGGCATAACGACGTCGTTACTTCTACCGGTTCCCACTAGAGGAGAAATACAGCGCACGAGCGGAGTCAGGCGAGGGAGGCGGCGCGCGCGGCGGGCGTGCCTTGTCACGCGCGAGGTGAAGCTCCGAAGCACCTGCGCCCCCGACACGCGCGTATCGCACGCGACCTATGCACGCACGCACACAAACACGCGTGAGCTCGCTGTGCTAGGAGTCGCAAGGAGCTCAAGGACGTGCGCTACGACGCGCTCGCCAATGGGGCGGGCAAGCTGACTGTCGCTGTCCATGAGGGCCACCGGTAGATACGGTTTGTTGCGGAAGGCGGCAGTCCCAAAGAGTGCTGTTTGAAATGATTGAGTATTGACGTGAAGGTCGAAGAAGAACAGGGAAAGTGTAGTAGAGGTTGATAGAGCGAGAATGGTATAGGATGACCAAAGGACTAGTTAGAATAGAAAGGACTCAATAGGAAACCAAAGGACTAGAAAGATAGGATGACCAAAGGACTAACTTTAGAGGCGAGGAACTCCAATAGGGAGGATGGGAATTGGATGATGAGTGGAAGAGGGGAGAGGGGATTGGTCAATAGAGTGGGTGGTGGCGGAGCGCGTGAAAACTGATTTGTAGAGGGTGAAGAGGGTAATAAATGGTGGAGAGAGAGAGAGAGAGAGAGAGAGAGAGAGAGAGAAAGTGGGTGGTTAGAGTGGAAAGAAGGGTCGGGGGAATTGATTAATTGATTCCGGCAGCGTCAATAGCTACGGTCGTTATATCGCTGGAAGTGGCGGTGTTCCTCCCTCACTAGAACGTGAGATACGTTGACCTAAATGTCGGCTGGGGGGGTTACCCTCTCCAAGTATCTCCGCGAGCTGGGCACCATCCCGGCCGGGACAAAATCTCAACTCCTAACAGGTCTCTTCACATGTGTGATAGAGTAATGCAGTAAGTATATGTGTGTGCGCACGCGTATGTGTATAAGGCGAGAGGAAAGAGCAAGGATGAGAAATAAAACATCGTGTGTGGTAGAGAGCCCGTTCATTAAACTACTGCTCCGCCTTCCATCTGAAATTTACCAGAGAAACCACAGAACACTACCTGCTAGAGCAGTAGGCCCTAGAATTCTCCTCCACAAGGTGGCTGAATTCAACTCAGCTATCTAATTAGTGTCTAAAATACGCATCCGTCTGGAATCAAACTCTGCGACCTCCAGATCGAAGTTATCGTACTGCAGTAGCAACAGTTGCCCTGAGCTCACTCAGCCAATGGAGGGTGGATAGGAAAGTGGATGGTCAGGAGAGGAGATGTAAATGCATCGTAAAGTGTCAGGTTCTTCTGGACCGCACCGTCCTCACGAAGTCCACGGCAGGTTTCCAATATTGAGCGAAATCTCGCCAATTGCACGGAAAAATTCCCAGCTCGCGGGAAGACAATAAATTTTACGGAATTCTGCCTAATAAGTCGAACTTGGCGCAATTTTGAATGTAATTTAGGCTGTTTTGTTTTCATCACTTTCATAATAAGTGGAAGTTTTAGACCCCTCTAGTAGCGGCGGCTCGTGTCAGAGGGAAGAGAGGATCAGTTTATCATTACGGGTGAAACTGCGA
This sequence comes from Teleogryllus oceanicus, assembly GCA_964035755.1. NCBI lineage: Eukaryota > Metazoa > Arthropoda > Insecta > Orthoptera > Gryllidae > Teleogryllus > Teleogryllus oceanicus. The sequence continues at coordinate 46,565,450 of CAXIVR010000009.1, forward strand.
GGAGGCTCCTCGCCTCCATTTCGTGCACCCCCTGAGCAACAGGTGTGGAAAGGAAGAGGCGCATCAGGTTGCTCTCTGTTAGAAAAAACAATTTCTCTCCGCCTCACAAACTCTCCGTCAAAGCCTACAGCTAGAACTTGTGTTATTTTTGTCGTTCCACAGCGACTAACATTAACCGTGAAGATTCCTGCCGACTCGGTTGGCTTTTTTCCCATCAACTTGGCCATTGGGCGGAAGTGGGCGGAATTCTTGTCCTTTGGTGGCGCATTTTCTCGCGGCGGATCTGGCAACCCTGGCCCAGGGAACGACAGACACGGCGGCGAGCGGTGCGGTGGGTTCCGACCTCGTCGCCGTCGTCTGCAGCGACCGCGGTCTGGTTGCACGGCGACGTCTGAGACGGCGGCGGCGGCGGCGTCCGTCCCATCTCCCGTCCTGTCATTAGTCTCTCCCGGCGCCTGCCGGCGGCGACCGCGAGTCGCGCGCCACGGGCGTCAAACCCCTGCGCAGCGCCCGGCTCTCCAATGCCACCCACACGGCGCGCCTCAAAACTACCGGCGCTGCAACAGCGCATACTTTCTCGCATTCCTTTTTAGGTTTGCAATTTTTGAAATATCAGAGATTTCTACGAAAATGAAACCTGTACTAAAATCTTAAGCGTCATTGGCTCTATTCGAAAAAAAAATTTAAAATGTTTGAACTATTTTTGAAAAAAAATTGAAAATGTTGTTAAGGATTAACGTAAAATACTCTGAAAGTTAAAACTATGCGGTTCAAATTCAAGGGATCTTGACATCAACCAGATCGATCGGGAAATATCAATTTTGGTGAAAATCCTGCTTTAGTTTAGCCGCAAGTGTTTATCACAGTCGTGCCGACGTTTTCCACAAAACCAATTTTTCTGTATCAGGAACCTACGAAACGTGAATTTTGACTACACGGTATTTTAGTTAAAGTAATTTACTAAATTTTGGAACACGATTTATTCACTTTTTCTGTATCAGAACTCCCCAATAAGAAAAAACGCCGCTTTTTTGCAGCATTATACTTTCTCTGTATGCGTAAGTACATAATATAGCAAGAAAGTTATAATAAAGTTTAGAAAAATGCTGTTCACACGGCGGAGAATGCACGAGGAAAGCGATAACAATTCGGTGGCTATTTGAGAAAACTACCCAAATTAGCTTCCGTAAATCCAGGCCACCTTCCGAACGAAGCGGCTGAGGAAGTGTTTACAAAGCGTGTTTAAACTACTTGAACTGGAAAGAAATGTGGATGGATCTATCGCATTTCATCATTCTAACATATTGCAATGTGTATATTGTTTATTTTCTTTTGTATTCAATGCACTGAATTAATACTACAATTATATTTCATACTGCATCGTCTAAGGTTAGTCTGTACATCAATGTCATTTCGTTCGCCTATTTTGTTAACTTTGAATGAGTCGTTATGTTCTCGATATCTTAGACCTAAAGAAATTTATTATTAAAATGATTTTCATATAAACAGCAACGAATTTACTTATTTACGTTCAATAATGGTTACTTCCTACATTGGTCATGCAATTTTATTACTTTCGATCACTGAACGATTTCACTACATCCATTTAGGCACAGATATTTTTGCAATTTTCCCAGCGTAGACATCCAATCCACAGAGTAATCATCTAATATATACAGTTATCAGGTCCAAATACGCTTTTACACAATGGTGTACAACGCCAGTCGAGGTCTCTTGGCACGCTTTCTGGTTCGTCGTTTTCGAACTGGACCAGCGCTTGCTAGCGCTTCGCTTTAATGAAGCAGCCGGAGGACGTTCCGCTTTCCAGGTTACGCTCTCTTCGTTTCCGTACTACGATGGTTAAGCAAGAAACGATCCAGAACACTGACCACTTGCGTATTCCAATGGCTTATGAAATTGAAATTTCCTTTGTATCTCAATTCTTGATCTCCAACATAATTTGGTATTGACAAGAGACACTTGATTATTTATTGCGACATTACTATAATTTTTCCTGTTTACTCTTAATTTTACAACAATAATGAAAATATATAGAAACAGTGACACAGATGTATTTCAAAGACAAATATCTAAATATTTACATTTAAAACAAAAAGCCAGCTTTCTATTCTGTCGCTTTCTATTACCATCGCGGTATTTTGATAGGACATGCACTGAGCCAGATCTCGCAAACATTGCTTTGGGCCCTGATCTCTATAACGACTGGGGAGGGGGTATTGGGGCCTCGGTTCCCGATCTCCCGAGCTAGGAACTTGGTCCCACATAAAAAAAAAAAAAACTTGGAGAGGCATAGGAAACTCCCGCCCGGGTGCCCAGCGTCTCGGTGCCTTTCATATCGTCAGCGGAAAGTGATTCCGTGAGAAGACGGGTGGGTGCTTTGGGCTCCCGGATGCAACCATTTTTGTCCCATCCCGGTGGCCACCATTTTGGCTCCGGATTCGTCCGGAGCAGTGCCCAATACTCATGGTTATTGGGGATGTACTTGTCTCGGCATCTGTGAGCGACGCTAAATGACTCCAGCTCCCACCTAGACAGTTGGCAGGCTTTGGACCGCCATAGCGGCCCCACCCAAGTTATGGGTAGATATTTACATCGCGTTCCGGGGTATTTGGTTATCAGTCCAATCGAGTACTTGTGCTCCTGCGGATAGAGCTTGACCCCTCCCTGGACAGTGCAAGCTGTGATTAGTTATAACGCCAAATGATTTATGATGTTCTCAATAATATAACTGAATGTTAAATTATTGAAATTTTCATATTAAGCAATTTAACATAGTCTCAGGCATCAATCTGTATCGAAAAGATAAATTAAAGAAAATTCTAAACCATCTTTAGGAAGCGTTCGATGTATTCTCTTCCATTATTTAAGAGCTATGAATGCATACGTTATGTCATTTGTACAAGCAGCAAAGCAGGATAGTGAGCAGGCGTTTGCGCTTAACGCACAAGACGTTTCAAGGGAAGTAAATGAAGATGTGTTCAAACGAGTTACTCTTGCTGCCAATGGAGACTTGCGTACTGTGTTCACCTGTCGAAGTCAGTCAACGCTTGCCTACGTGCGTCGTAAATGCAAAGCAGCCATTCACACATCCCTACGCTTGCCCATTCCGTGTTACGATAGCTTACCATTACGTTACGCAAGGTTATGCCGAATACGAATTATTCATATCAGAAGTAAATTCAATAGTAAGGTCTTCTGAACAGGTCGCAAGTTCAGTGTCAATAACTCATACAGTAATGCGAATGCAAATTATCGTACGCTTCATAAACGTAGACCTTTCAAGGATGATAATGAAACCGCGTTCATCGCATACACGAACAAATAAACACTGATTTAAAAAGGTTAAGATGCCTTGTAAAGTTGCTTAACATTTCTATTTATGCAGCTGGCGTTGCATCTACCGTTTGAGGTGTGCAAATCGTCACACCGCAGTTACTTAACTAGAACGGCTCCAGCACTTCGCTAACAGATTATGCCCATAGCCTCGTCCAAATCGGGACTTCCAACCGTTCGCCAAAAGTAGACACTTAAACGATGTTTACCTAAACCGATTCGTTGGCACCCAAACACCAATATCTCGGCCATCAAAGGATGGTCGGAGCCGGCGCCAGGCAGCGTTAAGCAGCGACGTGATTGGGCACGCGAACGAGTGATACTCGGGGCGGTCGTATACCGCCGTCACGTACAACGCGTCGCCAGGGACTGCGCACGTTGATTCGCAACGACCCGCCGACGCTGCGAGGCGACTGCCGCAGCTCAAGGCTTCCGTTCGGAGACCGGTTATTCCCAAACCCAAGGTCTCGCCACGGATCTCAGTAACGCCGGATGCAATAAACTTGAGAAACCAGTACGTAAGTGGAAAAGAGCATCTTATGGCGGCTGTAAGCTATAATTGTAGTCACTAAGTAATTATTTCATGTACAAAATATAGGTGTAGTTCTGAGTGTACACTGGAATTAGTACATGTGAAGATTTAAACATTAGGGAAAACGTGCCATTATCTCGCATTCTCTAATGCTGTAACCCAAGATCAGGTGTCAAATTTTAAAGTAGTCATTTTCACTCAAAAGAATATTTGAGATGTAGAATTCGCATGAGTAGTTTTCTTCGTACAGGACTAAAATTATTGTGTGTAAAGAGGCATTAGGTAATTTGATTTGCCTTTGCTTTTCATGTATGTTCTGAAGTTATAGAAAAAGGTTTGCATTCTAGAAATATAACATGACTTTTCTTCATTTACACATTACGAAACACAAAATCCGCAAAAACTTTATAAATTGCTTTCAAGGCAAACTCACCAGTATTGACCAATTAAGAACGCATGTTTCAAAGAGGCACAACTGCGTCAACAGCAACTCACCTGAAAAACAGAAATATAATATATGTACAACTATTACTTTAACACCAGTTGGGCAGTGCAGAGAACACACATATACAATATTTCTCTTATTCTATTATTTGCTGCACTATTTTAAATAAAAAACAGCTATTGAAAGCTACATAATAGTTGTAGAAATAAGAAAAACAATGCTCCATAATTTTAAAGAAAGAGAAGAAGAAAGCTATCCAACCTTCACAAACGATAAAATACATCGATGTTTGCTATTATATATTTCAGACAAAGGCAAGTCATTCAAGTATCAGGTTGGGAACAATTTAATTTTACATTGCAATGAAATAATTAACTAGTTGAATCCTCAATGTTATTTTCAGTTTTTATTTCAAAATTTACAAGATAAGTAAAAAAGAATAGACGCAAATACCAATCCAAGTAGCACTTGCGCAGGTAATTATGCGGCAGAGTTTATGAGAGTTCTGGGTTCGAATAAATATCTCGCAAACACAATTTTTATCTTGTGACCATTAAGCAGAGGCAAATTTCCTCGCATCCCTTACAATTCTCTAAATTTTCAACAATGCACAGTTCCAAGTAAAGACAAGCATACGCTCTTAGTCGCCAAAGGATCACTAAGCTTGAATTCACGTAATACACAGTTTTAACTGTCTTTTTTTGGCGAAAAATAAATAAAATAAAAATAAAAAGTTCGTCACTAAAGGAAGAGGGATACACTATACTTGTAAAATCTGGAATATTTTCAAAATATCAGAGCGGTAATTAGACAATCTCAGCTTTTGTAAATATTTCTAAATTGAGAGCGAATGTTGATATGATAGCCTATGTGCCCCTTTGCGCAGCCGTATAAGCGCATTTAATTTTAGTAAGATGTCAAGTTCAACATGCTTTCGTTTTGGTTCTATGCCAGTCATAGAGTTTGGTCCTCCGCCAGATATATCTCCGACAAAAAAATTAACTACCAAACAATCGCATCTTGTAATCGGTAACGACCTACAAAGAGAGGGCGAATGTTGCTATCCCGAAGGACAAGTCATGTCTTCCAACGCCACCGCATTGGTCGCGCTAGACAGCTAGTCGACGCCTGCCTGAACGAGCTCACAGTCGAAGTTCCGAGACGCCACATAAATAACGGATAACACCGCGTCAAGAATGACACTTTCCATTATCTCGCCGGAGAATGATTTACGTCCACACAGAAACATAACTGCAGTAAGTGACAAACTATGACCATGTGGTTTCATCATTCGGTCCAATGCTTACCAATGCACTCCAAGACACGACGTTCGTTGAATAAAAAATGTTCATGGTGTATTGGTGAGGTTCTGTTACTAACAAAGAAAGTATTTCGGTTCTAACAAACATAACTTAAAGCAGTGAAGGGCAGCTCAGGGCAGTGAAGATGGCACCGAAGTGCCTCTGACCGACCAGCTAGGTCGAATGCAGCCGCTGTCTGGGGGAGAATTCTAGCGGCCGGCTGCTCTGATGTTTTCCGTGATTTCTCCGATCAACACCAGGCGAATGCCGGAGCAATACTTTAACGGGCAACGGACCGCGCGCGATCTTTCATTTCCATTCCTTTCCCTATCCTCACTTACACTTATATGCACTTCACTACCACACATCACCAACTGCATCGGATGCCCCACTGGTGGGAAATACCTGGTTTGGGAAATTCCACTAGCCGGCAGACAGGACGCGACGGATCTCACCATCCAGCGGGGGAAGATCATTGCCTCCTCACGAGGGAAAAACATGCACTACGCTTACGGAATAAATGACCTTAGAATTTGTCGCGCCCGGAATTACTAATCAATCAAAACACATCTAAGAGGTCTTAAATATGATCCATGTTTTCCGGGATGATGGATCAGGATCTAGGGCCGTCTGTCACATTTACAATCAAATATCTGCATTGCGGATACTCTGTAGAATGACACCTAGTGAATGATTGCGAAGCTTTGCACAAACCGCCGCTCACCAACACATTCAAAGGTACCTACATGAAAGTTCTAAAATAAAATAAAATTTTCGAAAATAATAATTTTCGAAACGAGCTTAGAATACGAAATATTTAGAACTTTAAGTTGAATATATAATAGTTAAACTTTTGAGATGATGATGGTTAGTAAAGTACGCGGCCACCTTCAGGAGGCGAACACCTTTATACCATCCCCTTTGGGGCAGATGTTCACAGTGCTGCTTTGTTACCCTGAATGGTAGATGATTGGGTGATCTTGAGCGGTGAATGACGATGAAAACTGAACTGATATGAATGGAATGATGGTACAGATTTGATATACGGTGGTACGAAAACCAAGTCAGAAAGTCGTTGTGAAATCGCCCGACTCGACGTCATAACCATTAGCTCTGCGTACGAAGCCATAGCGCCCATACTCGCATCTCAATGGAAGAATTATTTGAACTATAATTATTAGACTTATTAGACATATTTCATTGAATGGAATATTCTACTATTCCATAGGCGAAATTGTCAATAGAAGATACCGATGTCATAAAATTTCACAGATTGTTTCTCACTTCTGTGCAGTAATTTATTTTCTTTTTCGAAGCGTCAGATCCGAGAAGTTACAGGGACCTCCAGACTTCCCCACCGACATATGTGGGTTATGAAAGGGTGGGTGAAGTTGACGCTCCCCTCCACAGCGCCTCTGGCCGGACTGAGTAACTGATGGGACGAAGAAGAGAATGAGAATGTAAGATGCCCGTTATCCGTTGAAAAGGATGCTGCTCCCGCATTCGCGTACATGTAACCAGGGAAAGCATGTAAACCATTGGTCAAAGCAGACAGCCTACCAATTAGATTGCGTAAGGCGCCACAAACTCACTGATGTTACGCAAATCTCTGCAGCTTTGAGGGATCGAACACACGACCGTCCCAATCACCGGTGCGCTCAAGCCGTCAGGCGACGCCTTTATGCTCTTCGCTATCAAAGTTTGTTGACTTCTTTGCAAAAACGCTTAATCACCAGCGGAGAACTCCAGTGGGCGGTTACTGTGATTGGTATTTTTCCGTGGTTCCTCCGGTAAATACCTGGTGAATGCCGGAGCATTACCCGGACAAACGGAACACTAACCGCGTGTGTTCTTCCCTTCATCTTTGTTCCTTTCTATGTTCTTAAACACATACACTCTCTCTCCCGCTTCCTCTCTGGCTCTCTGGTTCACATACACACTTTTATGCATTGGCGTATCACACACATCGAGAGACCAGATGGAACTTAGAGCTAGTGTGACGGAGATAACTTGAAAGCAACCCACTCCCGCAAATCGACATGAACTTCAGCACTGGATTTCATTACCACTTGCCTGTCTGGGAGTTGCAGAATCCTAGGCAAAGATGTCAACGTTTCGACCGTGATACTGCGACTTTCCTTAGGGCACCCGGAAACATGCAATACTCACACATTCGCACATCAAATTTCACAACACTATCCTGGAAAGCGAAGCTTTATTTCTCAACAAACGCCCCTAGAAGATCGTCCCTTCGATCCTGCACTAACATTGTCCCCCGTGTTCCAGGGCGAGCAGAAGAAGCTGCAACGGCCGCTCCTGGCGCTAGTGATGGCAGAGAGAGTCGCGTCGCCTCGCGGCGTCCGGCGCCTCCTGCCCTGAGGGCGCAGCGCGGAGCGGAACGGCGCGTACACTCACCACTCGGAACGACACCTCCGCGCGACCCTTGCTTACGAAAAGAACTCTCGCATGTAAATGCAGGACAACCAATGTTTCTTAAACAATGCTAACATAATTCAATGTACCTTCAATGTATCGTACTCGGCTGCTGAGGGCCTTCGGGCCAAGCAGAAATAAATGAAAAAAAAAGACAACCAATACGAGAGGTAGCGAAAGAACAATGGCATGGGACATAGGAATATGAAAGCTGTCGTCATCGATCTATAACGTGTTCCGGTGAAACATCTTGTATTCTCTAATTTTTTACTTGATACAATGTTTTTGTACATTACGTAAGTACGTATACTATGTAAGTACGTAAATTACTCGAGCTATATAAAAATGTAACAAATAAATAAGCTTACGGAAACGGTAAGAAATAAAGCCCCGGACAGCCAAGAAACACGGTAATAAATAAAGTTTTAAAATACTTATTCAAATTAAATGAATATTGGATATAGGCTTTTAGGCCAACTAACGGAAACTCTACAATACAAGTAAGATTATACACGCGTGTATTTAGCACAAAGGACAACTTTGCATAATAAACATAGAAACAACAATATGAATAATAGTGAATTGACATTAAACAACTTGGCATAATTTTATTTTTTTTAGAATCATTACTGGCTTTTATAAATACAAAGCGTTGAATACTGCTAACAAGGACGACAGTAGATTCCAGATCTGAAGAAAGGTCAGTCTGAAATACCTCTGTGAAGAATAAAAAAGACCCCGCTTTAACAGTGGTCTTGAATAAGCCAAGGTCGGTTTCCGTTTCCCATAACAGACAATACATTATTTGGGGAAGGAGATTAGACCCCCGTTCCGCCGGTCCGCGACAGAGACGGGTGGCACGCGCGTATGTCGCGCCCGGGTTTCCGCGTGCGCCCCCCCACAGGAGGAGCCGCAGGCACACGGTGCGCGCCAGGGGATGGGCCCCGGGGTATAGTTTTACCCGTTCCATTCTGCCCAGCCGGGCAAACACAGCAACTAGGGCCACAAAGAAGCGATCCTCGCCCGAATAAAGGCGAGCAAATGGTGGCCGGGAGGGGGTTTTACATCTGCTCTGACAGTTTAAATGATATTAAGAAAAGATATTTGACACATATCTTTGATGAAGAACTTTATGGAAGTTTTTTGAACTTTGACAAAGAAATTTGACGAACTCGATTTACGATGCATGATACACAAATAGTTGTGTTTGTGCTACTTTATGTTTTATAATAACTAATCTATGTTTAATGCTGACGAAGTAAAAGGTAAAGAGAAAATTTTTGGGGTGAGATTTCCAACAACCCCATGGCTTTCCCATAAAAGGCCAGGGTTTTGCCCCCGCTTGCAAAAAAATGGGCGTGCCCGGGCCCGAATTTTTACCAGAGTTTTCCGACCCTGCCCCCCCCGGGATCGAGCTGACCAATCCGCTTTAGCTTCATTTCAGGGAGGCGGACTATTCATCTTAACTTTAAAAAAAAATGGCGGTGACCCGGAGTTATATTTTTAAAAATTTTTAATATAAATATTAAATAAACCCCAACAGTTTTACAAAAATTTTTTGAATACTTTTAATTACAAAAAAAGTCTGCTTTTCCCCAGTAAAACCATTTTTAAAACTTTTTAAAAAATGTTTTGGGAAAAAAAACATGACAACGAGTATTAACCCATGTCTACATTTCGTCTTTTTATTATTGTAATATTTAATATAAAATGAAAATAATTTGCATTGTATGCATTTCTAACCTAGTTTTTTTTATTAGAAAAACAACTTAAAAAATACGTTTTATAGTAGTTGCAAAACCGCCGAGATAGCAGTTTTAGTTGTGAAATACTTCATCATCAATTTCTCAGATGACCAATTAAAAATACTATATGGTCCCAAATTTAATATTGTAATAAAATAGTTTTGATATGTAAAATACTAAATAAAGAAAAAAGTGTTTAAAGTTCATTTAGCCAAATGAAATTTTTCTACTAAGACATTATGATTGATGGGGCATCTGTAAGCAAATGAAATTTTTGATCTTTTTTTTTGGGGGATCACAATTAATTACTTTTCAATTAACGTTAGGTGATTGCTTTTTCATGGAGTTCTTTAGCAACTAAAAAAAACATGATACCTAGTTTTTAATTTTTTTGTTTAAAGAATCAAAAACAAGACTCATATAACTTTTTTTATATCTTAATGTTTGCAAAGAAACACCAGTTTTTGTCTATTGGTGAACTTGGAGGAACACTCACACACACACACACACACACACACACACACACACACACACACACACACACACAAAAATCAATATATGACAATGTAATTTATGTATGTTTTCCAACCCAACCCCAAATGAAATTAATATATTTATATTATTATAGCAATTATTTTTTTACGTTACTTATTTTTTTTTTCGAGAGACGGAATGCACACAAAGTTTTTACACGTCACGGAAGTTACACACTTTTCTAGATGCAGACCATGAAAACACTGTTTTCGCTAATCCATTAAGAATCACTAAATTCTCATGTCATCAATTATTTCAAAATTGTAATTGTTAATAATGTTTCAAAATTTGTCAAACTTGGGAAATCTGTATCACGATAATCTTTCGAAAATGAATAGATATCCTTTCTGTAAAATATTGTTGCAAAATAAATTTTGTTATTTTAAACATTTTTACTTTTTAAAAAAAAATTGCCAATTTTTTGGGAATGTATTCATAACGCCTCTTCTGTAATATTTGCATATTTTTTTTTTAATGTTTTTAAAAAATTTTAAAAAAAATAGGTTAAATTATTTTTTTTTTTGGGGAAAAATTTCATTCGAGTTATAATTTATAAAGAAATTTTTAATTAAAGTACTATAATATAATTAAGGTTGAATTTAAAATTATATTAAAATATTTATTATTGTTGAAAGGGGATCTACTGTATTATAATGTAACGCTTTAACTTGTACTGCCTATTAATGATAGTTTGTGTTCGTATACAGTATATCTACGAAAAGACGATTTTAAAAGAAAATCTAAATAATAACACAATGACCCAAATTCAAATTCTTCACATTTAGTCGCACTCTTCGACCACTTCCCCCCTTTTTTTGGACCATTTTAATGCAAGGTGGGGAAGAAGGAAAATCTGCGCTATGCTTTTGGGTTGTAAAAAAATCTTCAGGTCACCATTGCCCTTTTACTTAAGTGTTAGGATTCCGAAAGTGATATAAAATTTCACCAAATTGAGAATACATGTTGCATACCATGAGAAAAATGATGAAAAAATGTCGGGATTTTTAAAAAAATCCCCTTTGGAATACTTTTGGTCCTACTAGCTTTTTAATTTATATTTTCTGTCATTCGTCGATAAAATGCTGTACACTTTCCTGTGAATTATTTTACGCAGCTAAAGCAAAAAGATTTCTAGGCAAACCCCCCAAATATTTAATTCGGAATTGAACTATTCATTGGCAAATACAAGAAATGTGAATTTTTTTATTTGTTATAGTTTTTTTTTTATTCAGCCCCCAATTTTTTTGAAAACAAAACAAAAATCTTTTTCCCTAAATACTAATTTACATTTCGACCTAAAAACCGAAGAATAGTTTTTCCCCATTGAAAAGGATATCCCGATAATTAGACAAAGTTTACAAATATTATAAAATCAAAACAGTAATATCTACATTTGTTATCTAAAGGATTACCTAGAAAATAACCCAATTTTCTTTTTTCTTTAATCTTTTCAAAAAGAATTTAATTTGTTTTTGGTTTGGAATTGGAAGATCTGTTGGGCCCCGCTTACTTGTGCCAGCACAAAATAAAAAGGGCTTCTTCACCCATTTTTTTTCCACTTCGGGTTTAAGGTAATTATTAAATTTAAGCGAGTATTTTGGATTCTAATGATCGTTTTTCGCACTTACACGCTAATTTTTTTTATTCCATAAATTTTCCCCTCTACCCTTTTGTGTGCATTGTCGAATCGATGACGCAAGTTTCCCCTTTGGCCTTCCTCGTTTTCTTTTCGAAAGGATCCACTAAAAAAAATTTTTTTGATATTCGTCGAATCATTTAAAGATAGCTAACCATTGGGTTTTTTTGATTTTAAATTTCGATCACTTGTCCCCAATCTTCATTATCTGTCTAATCTCTTCTTTTGGATTCTATCAAACAGTACCCTGACAACATCGCTCCAAAATTCATTTTCATGGCATTTAACCCCAGAGTTTATTGCATCATTTTTAACCCAAATTTCTGATCCATACAAACACAGCTTCTACCATTGTCTTGTATATTTGTCTCTTAGTATTCTTTCAATATTCTTATATCAAAAAATATTTGAAGTCTACTAATAATCGGCCTTCCTTGTTTTTTTTTCAATAAAGTAATTTTTAGATCCACCGCGTAATAGTCCCTAAGATCTTTAAATTCTTCACTACTCGAAATATACCTATTTCTTTCTATATCAATCGATATTTCCCTACAACCTGTATCTTGACTTTTCATTATTTATTTTGAATTTCCATTTTTATTTTGTATTAATTACGGGATTAAATATTACAGATCAAACAAATTATTATTTCTACTTATTTCATGCCCCGCTGACCCCAAAAAAGGAAATCGCTTATGTATGAAGTAAAAACATAGCCGTTCTAAGTTTTAAACGATAACCACCAACATTTGTAGTTTTTTGGGATGATGGACTAAAAAAATTTTCAAATTTTGTTTTAACCGTCTTGCATGGCTTTTGGGGTCCCCAAAATAATGTAAAAAATAGTTCAACGTCAAGTTAAGGGTTAAAATTTTTCTGATAAAAATTTTATTATCTAAATAAAAGATCTTCATCTTCATCTTCATTACTAGTTTACCGAGTTCATTAAGAGAGATAAATGTATATTTTCTAGACGAGAGGGCACTGACCCTAATTCTTTTTTTTGGATCCGCGGTTGGGAGATTTTTGTGAATAGTTGAGAATACTCTTGAATGAATGATTGAAAGAATTTTTAAATTTATATTTTTTATTAATCAATATCTTTTCAAAAAATGTGTTTCGAATGTTCAAAATGGGCATGAAAAAACATATTTACATCAACTGATAATCAAATATTTATTATATAAATACAGGGTTTTTAAAACCAAAATTTTTTTTCAATCATTCAATTTCATCACTAACTCATTCCAAAAAATTTATCACGAACGCATGTTAAAACCCCCTTTAAATTACTATTCAAATTAGTATATACAGGTAATATACGTAGTATAGAAAAGTTATGTAATGCTGCGCGAAAAACGGCAATTTTGGGGAAAAAAGCAAGGGCTCTGGGACAAAAAATTGAATCAAACCAATTCAAATTAAAAAAAAATTTCTAACACGGGTTAGCCAAAACCCCATTTTTGGATTTTGATGCCAAAAACCCTAATTAAGCAAAGCGTCCGTCTGTCCGTCTGGTGTATTGAACACGCTAGCGCCAAACATGCATCGATCTTTCCAAATTGAAGAAACCCAGGTCTTTTTTTCCGACAAGCCCGATTTTGAAAACAATTATTATATTTGGGGGGGGGACTTTTTTTTCACGCCCCCGGACATTTTCAAAATTTTCAAAAAACGCCCCCAAAATTTTTTTTTCTTTAAATTTCTTGTAAGAATGAGTAAAATAAGTTATAAAGGGACTGGGCCCGATTTTCACGGTTAAGGAAAGTTTAAAAAAATTGCAAAAGTTTAATTTTTTTTCGTCTTCCAACTAAGAAATTAAAGATAGAGTTTTTTCCTTCAAATGAAAATTTGTCTAATTGGTTTTTAATTAGGCATCAAATGTTTTGAAAGTTTAGTGATTTCTAAAAGAGGGCAAATTTGCAATTTTAAAAGGGCATAAAAAAGATTTTCAAAAACGGCCCCAAATTTTTTTTCTTTAAATTTTTCTAGGCACTAACTAGATCATTATCCATGACATAAACGCCACATTGTTTTCTTTTGTTTTTCAAAATTTTTTTTTTTGGGCTTGTCTCTCATATTGGTAATTTTAATTAGGGGAATTTCCCACATACTTTATGTGTGCTTCAAATAATGTCAGATAAATTTTCTCAAATTAAAAAGTTTTTAAAAATGCCCTCAAAATTTCCCCATTTTAAAGCTAAAATTTTCAAAAATGGCTCCAAATATTTTAAATTTTTTTTCCAATGGTAAGTGCAAAATTGCACTGTTTAATATGACAAAGTTATTTTGTTGCATTTTTTATTTTTCAAAATTTACACAAATGAAATTTTTATGAAATTCTCTCACCCATTAATATACATTTAAATGATTTATACATTATTGAAATTGTGAGAAGGTTCAAAGACTTTAAATAATTTTTTTGAAACTCAATAGATTCCTGTGAAAAAGAGCTTCAAATTTGCCTTTACAGTAACCTTAACCTATTTTCAACAACGGCTCCAAATTTTCCATGAAAATAGCTCTTAGGACAAGATTTGTTTCTTTAATATTCTAGAAATATTTGGTTCTACTATTTGGAACCAAAAGTTACAAATGTCAAAAATGTATCTTGTGGGGCGATAGATGGCACCTGGAAGAAATGGAGAAAAAACCTTTAAAACCAGTCCAAAAAAGGAAATTAGAAACATTTGCTAAAGAAAGTCTGTCCCATTGAACCCTTTTTAGTTTTTTGACCCTAGTTCTTCATTTTTTTATAGATATGGAAGTTTCAAATAAAAAAACATTTCAGCTAGAGAACTTGACAAAGGGCAGAAAACAAAAAAACATTAATTAAAAAGGACTTTAAACTGTATTGGGGTTTGGGGAAAGGGAAAGAACTCTAATGTAAAACCAAAAGGGATAAAAGGGGAAAAAATATGGAGAGGAAGATCTGGTAAAGACCAGTAATCAAAGTACGTCAAATTCTTTCCGCATTTTTGTAATGGTATCCCGCGGAGAGGAATGTTTAGAATATTCTCGACATCGTTATTGGGAATTGTTTTTTATTGTCGTCAATTAAAAACCCTGATACACTGCCGGATTTAAACCCGCTTTCCCTTTATTGTAAAGCCACGCACCTAAGGATTGGCCCCAACACAGACATACACGATATCCGTGTACTTAATTAAGAATCTTACAATTTTTTTTAAACTCATTGCTTTTCCGCACTTCTGAATTTAAATATTAAATAAATTACCCAGGAGACAATAAGAAAAAAGAAATCTACCACACTATAAAATAGTTAATTTACTAAAGAATGTTTCAGTTTAGTACATGAAATTTCTTGCTCCAGACGTTTTCCCCCCCGGGACCCCATTTTATCGCCCGGCCCGGTGAGATTAAGACGTAAAATGTTGAGCAAAATGTAGCAGACAAGTTTCGCACGGTCCATTCAAAATTCATTTGCTGCAAGTAATTATTATAATCTAAGAAACATGTATTGCCAAGAAAACCCTATCATTAGCAGTTATTATCTTTTGTTCACCCTAAATTTCAAAAAAAATCGTCAGTTTTCGTTTATTGGTAAGGTTTAAAAAATTTAAAAAAATTTTCACTATTACCCTCCATTGGTTTTAAAACTCTCAAACGACGACCACAAATACATACCTTAAATTTTAAAAAAAAAAAAGTTTTAATTAAAATCTCACATTTTCAAACAAAAAAAATTGCATGAACAGGCCAGGACCTGAACTAGCCCTGGTTCTGCAAGAAACCTTCAGTATGAACTAATGACCCTGCAGACACATATACAATTTTTCACAAAGGATGTGTTGAGGATACTTGTTGAGTTTTGTTCTAAAGATAGGAATGTTTTTTTACAAAAAAGAACAATTTCACAAAATCTTTTTTCGAAACTTTTATGTTAAAAAAAAAACGGTTTCAAGGGATTTTGCATTTAAAACCCATTTTTTAAAATTGAAATTTTGTCACTTTGCACGAAAATCCAATATTTAAAAAAACCATGCCCTTATGCAAAGAACGATGTATGGAAAACAAATTTCATTTTAAAAATCTCTGTTTTCAATTTAGTAGTTGTTGGTGACGCCCAAAAAAATTAAAATTTTTAAAATTTTTCAAAATTCAGAGTTACCCGGGAAAATTTGGGACCTATTCTTTTTTTCAAAGGGTATTTATTTTTTTAAAAAAAATTTTAAAAAAAAATATGAAGCCGTTTTGGAAAATTTAAAAATCCCCGAAAGGTTTCATGTAAAGCCCCCAAATTTCAAAGTTTTTTCAAAATTCAAAGCCAAAAAGCCAGAAAAAAGGGTTTCTTAAATTTTTGGAAAGGATCGTATGTGGTTCAAGACGGAGGGACGTTTTGAAAAACCATTTTTTGGGATCGGGGGACCCCAAAACGTGTATTACCGTTGAAATCGCGAAATCGATTTTCCGCGCTTTAAAAAATTTTTCTACACTACGTATAATACCCAAATTCTTATACAGAAAGAAAACGAAGAGGTAAGTTTTGTTTTGTGCTGAGATGTCAATTATCATAGTTAAAAATCCATCTAAGTTTATTACAGCAGTTCTACAAATGGATAAAAAAAAAGTACTGGGGTTTTCCCATTACTGACTGTCATTTCAAGGATTTATTTTTTATATAAATGATCCATTTTGCAAAATATAAAATGTATTTATCTAAAAAAGAAAAAATGAGTAATTTGTAAAATGGGGGAACAACGTTGTGAAAAAGGTCACAATTTTATTCAATTCAAAGGTTCAAACCTTCCGTCATACTTGACATCGTAAATCAGACAAAGTGGTGACAAAAAAAAAAATGCGTGGGAATACACGACCCAAAACCCAACTGAAAACGCTTTTTTTCGGGCCAGGGTCAGAGCAACGGGTCGAAAACGGAACGGTGCGGGTTTTGTTTCCTGTCCGAAGGGAAATTACTTCTTTAGTACTAAATTAATAGGTTACGGTCACAATATGGATATCACTGAACGGGAAAACTTTTCCCCCTCATACTTCATTTCCCAAAAAGTGACAGAGTTGACAAACGTTTTGGAAGTGAATGAAAATGTAAAACCCGTTCACTATCTTTTAAAGGGGGTTGGGGTTAAATTCTTACTAACTAAATATAAATAAGTAACATTTGTATAAAATTTGTAATAAAGGGGGTAAATAATTACACATTATATATATAAAAGTTCAGCAAAGATTTATAAAATAAAAAATACAAGTATTTTCCCAAACATTCTTATCTTTTAATTTCAGACTTAGGTAAAAAGAACCCGGGAAAAGAAGAAAAAAAGGGACGCGCAGAACTCGATCCCCAAAACCCCCGATTTAAAACCCGGTGTCAAACGATTTCAGCACAGAGAGAGTTATTGGGCTTTTTTGAATCTGGCCTTAAATATCTAGAAAACGAAATATTTGTTCTGTAATTTTTCCATTTTTTCTGAGAGTAACATTTAAGACGTAATAAAATCATATTTCTAAACATACTTCTCAAGAGTACAATTTCTGGAAAATCCAATATTAGGGCAACTGATGTTTTTAAAATACATGATAATATATTAATTTATCTAACTCCTTTTATTTATGAATTTTATAATTAATTTTAAAATTTAGATTTAAAAAAACGACTTTATCCCAGAAATTTTGAGATCCAAATTCACCTTTTCCCTTTTTTTTTCCTATATTGAGACTAAATGACAGGGGTTTGCATTGATCCCCACACAACATGGCGAATAATCATTGGATATAACTAAATAATTAAAATTTTTATTTTTTTTGTGAAAATTTGGGGTGATTGAATGCTCCCACTTAGTCTCAGTCACCCGCACTAAAAATAAGCCGTATCAAAAAATTGTTCATTTAAAAAAAGGGAAAATAATAAAAATATTATTTCTTTACGACCTAAATCATTTATTATGTTTTGGGGTTCATACATTTTGAAATTTCCACCTACCGAAACCATTAAAATTTTAAAAAGAATAAAATAAAAAAAATTATCAATTTTTAAAACAATTAAGGGGTGCGTTCTGTTAGCATTTATCACAAAGGCAAAAAACAAAAATAGTAATTTTAATGAGTTCGTAATAGTTCAGGGAACTTTGTTAAACTTAAAAAAAATATTCTTTCTCAATTAATAAAAAAAACGAAAAAATTTCTTTTTTTGCAAAATTTTTAAAAATCCCACAGACTTGTTAAGGGTTCTGATTATTCTAGAACTGTTAAATATGTAAATTACTAGTGATTATCAACTTGAAACAGACTTTTCATATTATTTCTAAGATTACATAAAAATATGATAATGATATTGCAATTTGGCATTTAATATTTGACTTCTCTTCCAAATTTTGTTTCGTCACATTGCTTGGAAAAACAAAATACCAGCACACAATCTTAATATAATCACATTATCGTTTTAAAAAAAAGTTTTTTCCTCCTTTCAAGAATTTTGGGAAGTCTCTCTCGTGATGATAGGGAAATTTTTTCCGGCATCAGGTAAAAAAAAAAATTCGGCAGGGGATCTGGGGCCATTCCTCTATCTACTGCGTTTAATCCAGGGGCTACAGAATTTTCAGCACCGATGAGGGGTGTTGTAGAATGAATTTTTCTTGAAATTTATTGTTCTTTTGGATACAACATTTACTTCAGGTTAAGCAAACTACATTCTTGATAAGAATGTAATCATCAGGGGATATTATTCTATAGTTACAGTTAAAAAATTTCGATTTGAATGCTTTTTTTGTAGGGCTCGCGGTATTTATCCCGCGAACTGCTATCTTTCCCCCCCCCATATCTTCAAGGTGATCTCCAATTACCCATAAGACTGAACTGTAATTGTCGTGAAACACCAGTCTGAAATACAGAAACCCCGTAGTATTAAGCAAGTAACTATGTGATTTTTAAAAAATTAACACAACAAGAGAATTTCCACAAATTTGATTGTTATTCAAAACTTTAACCCAAACTTGAATGATATAATGCTAAAAATTTTAATTATCAGCAAACAGTTGATTGATTTTTAAAAAATTATAATGCTTATAATGTAAATAACGAAGAATTGTACTACAACAGACATACTTTCTTCTCTAATGTCACTGCTCCGCAATATTATACTATTAAGAATTGGGAAAAGAGTTTTTAACCAGTAAGATTTATTTTAATTTTTTAGTTTTGAAAAATTAACTTTTTCATTTTCAAAATATATGAGTTCCTCGAAAATAGGAAACCCAGCGCCTCGGTCAGATTACAGAACGGGGGTTCAGTGTCATGATGGAGAAAAAGGGCCCCTTTTTGGCCCCAAGTCTTTTCAAAAAAATTTAAAATTAATTTAAAAAAATTGACATATTTCTACTGAAATCACACCGTAACAGAAGAAAAAATCCTTTTTGGATTCAAACTACAACGTTAGCAAGCCGGGGTACCATGACGTTAAACCATTTGGGTAAAGGATTTGTGTTTCAGTTGCCACTTAGAAAAAAGAAATATAATAAAAACCCATCTAAATAGAAATAATCGTTTCAGTATATTTTTTTCAGAGGGCAATTTTTAAGTTTAAATATATTGAGATAAAATATAATATAAAAATTATAATATAGGGGAAAAATAAAAAATATTAATATAATATAATTTTAATTTAATAGAATGCGAACTTTTCTATAGAAAGAAAGTACAATATTTTTTCTTTTTTTCATGCATACTTCATACCACATTGTGATAATAAAAATAGAAAGGACTTGCAATTATTCGAGAAGAGCCTAATGTCTAGAAGTAGGACAGTTTTAAAAAATACTAGTGATGCTAAACAGGGGTACTTTCTCCTTTTTAGGGGAAAATTATGCGGAAATTCTAAAGTTTTTGAAAAATTCGTTTATTTAAAAAAACTTATCTTTAAGGATAAAGTTTCATAAGGGAAAATTTAAATTTCAATATTTTACTTTGGGAATACTTACGAAAAACGTTTTTAAAAAGGACCAGCAATTTTTTAAATGCACCCCTTTCCAACCATAAAATTTAAAAAAAATTTTGGAGCCATTTTTAGAACATTTGAAAATTTCCCAGGGGCTTATTAAATTTCCCCCCCTAATTTAATATAGGTTTCAAAATTTAAGGCGCAGACATCAAGATCGATTGGGGTATCAATTTTGGTGAAAATGAAACGGTTTAGCGCCAGCGTTGTTCAGGGACGGACGGACAGACATTTTACCGTCATCGATTTTTTGCTATCAACCACCCACAAAAAATGGATTCTGGCTACACCACGATTTGGAGGGTTTTTTTCAAATTTTAAGTGGATTTATCCTTTTTTACACAAGGGGCCGTAATAGGTTTTTCTGCAGACAATTCGCCGTTTTTCCGGGAGCATTACGTAACTTTCTACTTTTAAGAAGAAAGGATAATATATGAGAAAATTTTTTAAAGCCTTCAAGGAAAATTTGTATGCTTTCACTGCAAAACAATTTTCTAAATTTGGAAAAATTTATACAATTTTTTTTTAACTTCATTTGTAGAATTAGTTATACGAGAAGAAAGTAAAAGTTCATTAGAAAATTTAAAAAGATTAGTAATTTTGTTGAAAAATCCAGAGAATTTAAAAAAAGGTAATTTTTAAATATTTGTAATAAGGGATAGTGTATCGAAAGAAGAGGAAAAAAAAAGAAAGAGTTTTTTTCAGAAAGTTTCAAAGAAAATGATTGAAAAGAAAGGGGTTTCTTTTCAAAAAATTTATTTTTAAAAAAAAAGTTTGATGGCAGCCATCATCATTGGGTTTGCCATCAGAAAACTGATGATGATGGGTAAGATCAAACGCTATTTTAAAAAAAAATAATATTTTGACAATGACAACGCCTTCAATAATTAATTATTAAATTCAATACACCTCACCACTGAATAATATCAAAATGCAATATGAGCATAATGAAAATACCCTCCGAAATTTGGATTCTCTTGGGTTCAAATCCCAATGAACTTCTAGTATAATATCAAATTTTAAAAAAAATACATTGATTTAGAAGTCAGTAATGTTTTTAATTTTTGGGTACCATGCGTACAAGGTCCTTTTCCTACAACGAGTCTAAAAATAAATACATGTTCGCAAACTTTTGGAAATTTTTTGGGTTCGTGATTTGCCGTTTTCCTTCAAAACCCAAATACCATTTTTTCTTGATATCATTGTTTCTTTGTATGCTGCGCATTCGAGAAAAAATACAGTAAAATATTTAATAAAGTCTTAACTAATATTAGGAATTATTTTCCGTCACTGTTCCTCAGCTTAAAAACTATGGGAAAAATTGAATGAAAGAACATTTTAAATCAGTGGTACCAGTTTAATAAATATGTTTATTTTACCAACGAAATAAAAAAGTGTGAATAAAAATGTATTGGCCAAAATATCATTGCAAATTGTAGGGAAAACTCTGGGGAGATGAATATTTAAATTATAAATAATAATCAATTAGCTGACATATATAAAATTTTTTTTGATTAAATAAATTTCCGTTTTTTAATACTATTTTGCCCAGGAAAAAAGTTTTTAGGTTTTATTAGGGAACGATTATTGAAAATCCGAATTCCAATTGAAATTTTCGACAACGGAAGTTGTTGTTTTTTTTATATATTTTTAATGTCTCTTTTTTTAAATACAGGGCTATAACGACCACTGTGATTTTTTTTTGTTTGGGGTTTTTTGTAGGAGAATCAAGGACATCACGAAACACATCTATGTCCGAGGGGGAACCCGCCCCTTCAAAGGAAACTACGGGCCTTGTCCATTTCCTTTCTCTCCTAGTAAACCTTTGACATCATATATCCAACACCAAATACATGAAATTCGCTTAATTCTCCATCATTTGAATTACGTTTTTTCCTGTGTCCCCCCAGTGGGGATAAGTGGAAATGAAACCCCTTTACTAGGTAGTAAAGGGGCCTCGAGGAAGCCAGAAAGACATCTTTTTTGGTAATTCACTTTACTACCCAAAATTTTATCCCAAAGTTGCATTTGAGTGAAAAAGTGGCAGAACTCTTTTTTTAAACTCACGGATCATAAGACCCCTTTTCGTGGGCATCCCTGGGTCTGGGGCCCAGGCAAAATTGTTATTCACCTTCGGGCGGGGACCGCCACTTCTCCCCGGACATCTGCAGTTTCCCACCCCCATCCCGAAAAGAAGAACAGACCTTACTGTAAAGCATGCCCTGTGCATTTGGGGTAATGAAAGAGCGGGAAAGGGTTAGCTTTTTACTATGGAGGGGATGCTTCTGTCCTGCAAACTCTTTAAACTTCTTGTATGGATTTATAAATCTAATATGGGGAAGGGGTGATTTTTTAAAATGCCTTTTATAACTAATTTTGGTTTTTTATGTAACACTGTCTTTTATTTTTTTCATTTTTTAAAATTTGTCATTTTTTTTGTTTTTTCTTTTTAATCTTGTAATTAATAAAAAAATTTTAATGACTTTTTTAAAAATTTTTAGAAAATTTTTAAAAAATATTGCATATGTAATTGAAAGATATTTGAAAATAAAGTTCTTTTTTTTATTAAAAAAGGGAAAATTTCATTTCGGAAAAAAATAAAGACTGTAGTTTAGTTTTCAGATTTGAGAACTTGGACTCATTGAACTCTTGTGTTTTCGTTGATCTAAAACCAAAAGTATTTTCGTTCGATATGCATTCAAGATTGGGATCTTATGAGCACAAATTATTTGTCATGGGATATCTTACAATGGCTAAAATTATTTCACAATTAATCATTAGAAAAAAAGGACGGTGTGTTTCCGTGAATAAAAAGGGTTTTTACCAATATTTATAACCGCCCAAAGGGTTTTTGGATGTTTGAATTGGAGAGCTTCTTTAATCGAACTAAACACTCCAGAAACTGTTTCTTTGGGGGCATACAAAACCTAACATAAATTGGAAAAAAATACGATTCGGAAACACTGGTTCCCTTAAATATTTTAATTGGGAAAAATTTTCCCCGGGAAATTGAAATTTTTTTTAAATAAATACTCAATCTCTTTAAAGTTTATTCAAACAAGTTTTTTTTTCTTTCTTAACCCCGTTTTTAAAAAAAATTACATTGATTGTAAAATTTTTAAAGGTTTTTAAATTTATTCGTTTTTACTTCGTGGTTATTCAAAAATTTAAAAAAATTTTTAGGTGATTTAAAAATTAAAAAAATTAAAAAATTTTTTTATATTATTATATTTTTTAAAAATATCAATTTTTACAATTTTGCAAAATATGCAATTTATATGTTAAAAAAAAATTTAATTATGTTAGGCCATTCAGGGATATCAGATTTGATATTGCCTGTATATTACCTTTTAAAAAAATAAAAAATAAATAAATAAATAAATAAATAAATAAATAAATAAATAAATAAATAAAAAAAAATAAATAAATAAAAATATCACTGGGAAGGGGTAGATATAATCTTTCACAGTGTAACAGAAAATAGTAACTTTGAAAAATATGTGAAGAATAAGAAATTATATTTTCGAAATATTTTAATGAGGGTTCCCCGTTTCCTTTTCACCATTATCATAAAAATTGCACAATTTTACAAATAGTCAAAAATATTAAAATAGAATTTTTCAATGATAATCTACTTGGGACACCCGGCAGTGATTTTTAATTGATTAACGAAATCACGTTTGCATGCACCTGCTCATATAGAAAAATGACGATTACATTTTCATAATGCGTAAAAAATGTGTGTATTGCTTGAATTTCCTTAATAAAAGGGGTAATAATGTCAAAATAAAATTTTTTAAAAACGTGAAATGAATTTCAATTTGCTTGATAGGAAATTCATATTATGTAAACGATTATATTGTTGTTTCCGAAAAAGATTATGTAATAATTTGTGTTCCTTGCTTTAGAACATTAGCATTTTAAAAAAGTTTGTAAGAAACAAAACCAATACTATTAATTTAATCTCCCAAAATTTTTCAAATATTAGATACCATAAATTAGAATTAATTTTTGGGGAAAGAACTGATAAAAATGTCCAATCCCATCCGTGACCCGCGCCCCCTTGGGTTTGTCACGTCCACGGGGCAGGGCCAACGTCCCGTGCAATTGGCGGGGATCCCCCGCCCGCGCACCAATCTGTTTCGTATCTGTGCCCCCTCCTGTTTCCCCCCCCTTCCTCTCCCCTCCCTCCTGTTTCCCCCGTCACGAGGGGGCAGCGTCAGCCCCAGAAATTGCTCCGCCCCCTTTGAGATAACTGGAAAAAAATCTTCAAGGAGGAAGGGAGTGTCTGCCGGGGAAAAACCAATGATAAGGCGGATACACCTCGACGCCAGGATTGGCGGTCCAGCGATGGTTGTCCGTGTGGCCGATTTGGGCCCCACAAAGGGATCGCCCATATTTTGTGGGGTGGGTTACAGGAAATTTTATTAAAGAACTTCCAAAAAGAAGAATTATTTGGATGGGTGAGGAAAAACCAATTTTTTTTCGCCCCTTTTTTTAATTTAAATCCCCAATTTGGGAAATTTAAAAAAAATTTTCCGCCAGTGTTTTCATCTTCCCAAAAACCCATTTTCAAAACCAAAATTTCTATGGCGATTCGTTTGGTTTTAGTTTCGGCGGATGGGCAGTATAAAAAAAAATTTTTTTTTTTTAAACTGTCCATAAAAAAAATCTTTTCTAAAATATTGGCTTTTCACTGTCATATTTTATTTTTAAAAGATCTTAGACAAAAATCTTTACAGTCAATACCGGTAAAGGGGGCCGAGCTCAAAAAACGGGCCTCGGAAAACCGGATACCACCCAGTGTCGGCAGCGGGGGTACAGGCGTTTTTCCCCCTTCCCCTCTGCCCAGCGGGGAAACTCGAGCGACGGGCTACGTAAAAGCGACCCCAGCCTGAACAAAAGGGAAAAATAATGGCCGGGGCGGGGGGCAGATATCATCGACAGCAGCTGAGGTCAGAAACGTCGTGGTAAAACCGAGCGATCAAAATGCGCTTGTTCGGGGGGCCTTCAAGATACGTTATATTTTATCCACTGTCTTTTTGTACAGCCACAAACGAGCGTTTGAGACCAAAACCAGTGCTTCAAACGTCCCGAACGAAAACGACGTCCTCATACTTTTTTTCAAAAAACCCCAATTGCCGTATTCGAAAGGTCGGGCACGTAACGTTAGATTTCGTTTCACAAAGCAGGTAGCGTCCTTTTCAAGTCAATGAAATTTTTACCAGGGTTAAAGCGGGGTGGATGGGGGTTTGGGGGGAAAAATAAGTTGAGGCGACGGATGAGAACACGCCGCTGGATCGAGATTGTTGGGGGTGCCAAACAGGGGATCTGTGAGTGCCCCTTTAGTATGGTTCAAAAGGGGCACTGCTCAAAGATAAAACTCACCGATAAATCAGCTTATATTTTTCTCCATACGAACAAATCAAAACTGACTTGAGAAAACTTTGAAAACAATATTTTTTATTCATTTTATTTTACAAAAAAGTAAGGATTTATCCCAAGCTTGTTTTGATTTAGACGAAGGTTATCATAATTGCTGATATAATGAAATTATTACTTATAACTTTTGAGAATCTTAGTAAATTCGCTAGTCGTGCTTTAATGGAGCTGCGTCGTGGCAGGGGAGGAAGGCAGGAGTGCGAGGGAGTGGGAGGCGGAGGAAGCGGGACGCGGCGCGCAGAGGGAGCGGCGACGCTTCCGGTGGGGCTACCGGGCGAAGACGCGCGCGGGTAGCGAATAAGCGCGTGGCGACAGGTCGGCGACGAATAGATGTGCGGCGCGTGCACGCACGATGGATGTACGGCGAATGCAAAAGAATCGGACTCGTAACTGACCATGCAGGATGCTGCGCGATTTGTAGTTAGGGGGATGAGCAGGATAGAAGTTATAGGTCGGACTACCAACATATCAAATGAACCTTTCATTGTAATCCATTGTGTTCCATTTTATGTTCCATTGTAAAATTCTGTGCCGTGAATCATGATGAAGTTCGTGTGAATAGCTCGCCGTTCGATTGCTTGGAAATAATACTTTATTTTTAACATAAATTCGAACTACATGTATCCAAACATTCGCAGAGTTAACTTCTCATAAGATCCCTACAACATTTGAGAACACATTCAATTTACTTATAAAATGTATATAAAAAACAAAAGATAGGACAGTAAAACATTAGAACCACCTCAAATCGCCTGGTGTCCATCTCAAAGTGTCTGCTTTATAAAGGGCTAATATGAATTTTAGATGCGTAGCATTTGCTATGGCTCCTTTATGTCTCATAAAAATGTTCAGGGTCATTCTTTAGGACAGGTCAATGAACAGGATGTGCTTAATAGCACACCAGAGACATCAGCGATGAATACAAATAATTTTTTCGCAACATGACTTTCAGTAACTGAGAAGCGATGATGTTCCATCCATGCAAGAGGTGTTTAATGAGTTCTAAACAATTTCATTTGTTAGTGCATTACTTATATCACCTCTGTCTTTACAACAACGTGGTGAGTATTCGTAAAGTGGTGGATGGGTAAAGACGCTGTAACACCAACACCTCTTCATTTTATCAAATTCGACATACAATGTATTGTTATTATCATCAGCAAAAAGAATGGATTACAAAATATCTTGAAATATTGGTTGGTTGGTTAGTGATTCCGGGTGCGTCAACAGCTTCGGTCATTAGTCCCTTAAGTGTAGTGCATGTTTGTTCCTCGGGAGATGGCGGTGATCTTCCCCCGCTGTATGGCGAGATCCGGCGCCGACTTACCGTCGGCTAGCGGGGTTTCCCCCTTACCAGGACTCTCCCACCAGCAGGGCACCGCCCCAACCGGGACAAGCTCTAAGCTCCTGACCGGTCTCCCGGAATATGTAGTAGTGTAGTGTATGTACTAACATATACTATAACGGAATATGTAAGTGTGTGTGTAGGGGAGAGGATAGGACAAGGAAGAGGAAGGAAAGATCGTGCGCGGTCCGTGGTCCGTTTGTTAGGGTACTGTTCCGGCATTCGCCTGGTGTCGATCGAAGAAACCACGGAAAACTACCGATCTGGGCAGCCGGCCGCTAGAATTCTCCACCAGAGAGCGACTCAATTCGACCTAGCTGATCTTGAAATAAATAATAATCAAATTACAGACTATAAAGCAGGTAACCAACAATGCAGATGCATTATACTATTGAAGTATACTATTCGGAAAGAAACGAGCCGGAGCCTAGGAACAAAAACCAATACTTGTATGTCGAATATACCCACTTCGGAAAGAAACATTATCATTGGCTTGCTCCAAGTTTCAGACACGTCCCCTTCCTCCCTCGAAGATTTTCCTCCTAGTTATCTCAAGGGGGAGCAATTTCTGAGGTCAGTGACGCTGCCTCGCTAACGGAGCAGGGGGAACAGGAGAGGGAGGGGGAAGGGAGAGGAGGTAACAGGAGAGGGACAGAAACGAAACGGATTGGTGGCGCGGCGCGAGGATCATCCGCCAATTGCACTGACGTTGGCCCCGAACCGTGGACGCTGACGAACCAAGGGCAGGGGTCACGGGGTGGGTCTGGGAATTTTTTTCGAGTCCTTGTTTAAATGATTAATCAGAAATACTTAGCTACTGTAAGATATATGCATGACACACAGAAATTATAAGATCCCAACACTTGAAATGCATATCGAATCGAAAACACATTTGTTTAGATCACAATGGAAAACACAAGAGATTCAATGAGATCACAAAGTTCTCAAATCTGAAAACTAAACTACAGTCTGCTGTTTTTCACGAATGAACTTCTTCACACCTTCTCAATAATATAAAGAACTGTGCATTGTGCTCAAACACTCAACTATGCAATATTATTCGCAAAATTTCTGAAAATTTGTAAAAGTTGCCAAAATATTTTATTAATTAGCAAGATTAAAAGAGGAAAATTATAAAAATGACTAATTTTAAAATGAAATAAATGACTAAGACAGGCACCAAAATGCAAATTATTATAAAAGCATGTTAAAATCATCCCTCACGCATATTAGATTTATAACCAGCTAAGAAAGTTTAAAGAGTTGGTGGAGTGACAGCAGCCAGCATCTCCTCTATAGTCAACAGTTACGCCTTCTGTTTTCATATCGCATGTAATAGGAGCATGCTTTACAGCAGGTCTGTTCTCATTCTGGGATAGGGGTGGTAACTGCACGAGATGTCCAGTGAGAAGTGGCAGCCCGATCCGAAGGTGAATACCCTTGTCTCAATGAGCCATGGACGACCAATGACAATGGTCTTATGATCCTTGCAGTTTGAAAAGTGTTCTGCCACCTGTTTGCACTCCAAATGCAACGCTGGATGTAACTGTAGTAAGAGTGATACACAAATATGTTTCATTTCTCGAGACAACTTACTACTCAGTCAGAGGTTTCATCACTTATCCCACGGGCCAGGACATGGAAAACGTAATTCAAATGATGGAGAATTAAGGATATCTGATGTATTTGATGTTGAGTAGCGATGTCAGAGGTTTAATAGGAGAGAGAGAATGACGATAAGCACAGCCTCTGGGTCTGAAGGTCATGGGTTCCGCCTGACATAGATGTGTGTTCGTGATGTCCATGTATTCTCCCTACAGAAAACCCCAACATAAAAATCACAGGTCATATGACCTAGTAGTTGTAAAAGAGACATTAAAAATATATACAAAAACAATAACTTCCAATTGTCAAAGAAAATTCTACATATTTGAATTGCACTCACACTGTTGTCAATAAAACCTAAGGACTTTATTTCGGGCAAAATAGTATTATAAACGTGAAATTATCATTTAATCAAAATGAAATTTTCTAAGTATATGGTCAGCTAATCTGATTTTCATATTTATAACTTAACATTCATCTCTCTCAGACTTCCTACACATGTAAATGATATTCATTGTAGCCAATACATATTTTATTCACACTTTCTATTTCGTTGGTAAAATAAAATATACTTATTAAACTGAGTACCAATTGAATTTAATAATGTTCTTTCATTAATATTTCCATAGTTTTAAGCTGAGGAACAGTGACGGAACAATTACCTAATATTGAGTTAAGACTTCATTAAATATTTTACTTTATTTACATCTCGATCGCAAACACTCAGAAACAATGATATCAAGTAAAATGGTATTTAGGGTTTTAAGGAAAAATCTGGCTTGAATCACGAACCCAAAAATATTTCCAAAAGAGACTTCATAACATGTATTACTAGACTCGTTAGAAAGGACCCCACAAAAAGAAAATGCAAAAATTTAAAACATTACTGACTTCTAAATCAATGTATTCTTTCAAATTGATATTATACCAGCAAGTTCATTGGGACTTGAATCAATGAGAATCCAATATTTGAGGTATGTTACATTATGCTATATTGCATTATTGAAACTTTCTGAAAACGAATCTTTCTTTTTACTTTGCATTTAACAACACTGATAATTATTACAAATACTAGTAATGTAACTACTATCATCTCTGGATTTTTCAACGTTCTAATTACTAATCTGTTTCTGAATTTCTGAACTTCTTTACTCTTCTTCTGCATACCTAATTTACAAATGAAGTTATAAAATTACAAATGTTTTCCAATAGAAAATTGCTTGCAGTGAAAGCATAAAAATTTTCCAGAACGCATAATCTAAATTCTCCATATATTGATCAATTGCATTTTCTTCTTATGAGTAGAGAAAGTTACGTAATGCTACAGAAAACGGCGAATTGTCTGCAGAAATGCATATTACACGGCCTCAGATCGAAAAATGGATAACCATCATAATCGAAAAATCCTCCAAATGTAAACAGAATCCAAGGTTTTAGGGGTGGTTGATAGCGAAAATCGATCGATTTGCAAATGTCTGTCCGTCCGTCCTGAACAATGCTAGCATGGCTAAACCGTTCAAATGGATTACCAAAATTGATACTCTAATCGATCTGGCTGATGTCGAAGGCCTGAATTTGAACCGATATTCACTAGGGGGAAGGTACTTTGATGTAGTTCTGGACGTATTTCAAGTCAACAATGTTCCAATTTTAATACATTTGCGTTGTATATGGAAGGCATGGTGAGAATATTGCAGGTCCTATGTTCTGAAAACTGATTTTTCGTAAGTATTCCTACAAGTAAAATATTGAAATTTGAGACTTTTCCTTGATGAAACTTTTCCTTAAAGATAAGATTTTAAATAGTGATCATGTAATTGGAAACTTTACTGCAGCATAAGTTCTTGAAAATACGGTGAGAAAGCACAAGCTGTTTTAGCATCACTAGTAATTTTAAAACTGTCCTACTTCTAGACATTATTCTTCTGAATAAATTGTAAGTCCTTTCCAGTTTTATTATGACAATGGTACTGAAGTAATGAAGAGAAAAGTAAAATATTGTACTTCTTTCTATAGAGAAAAGTTCACATTCTAATAAATATAATTATAATATATTAATATATTTATCTCTATATTATACATTTTTATATTATATTATATATCAAGGTAGTATATCAAACTTAAAAGGATTGACCTGAAAAAACGAAAATATATTGGAAATGATTATGTTCTATTAGCATAGGTTATTATGTTTGAATTTTCTAAGTGGCAAATTGAAATAGAAACTGCTTTAAATATCGACAACGTCATAGGTACGCTGTCAGTCATAACGTTGTGAGTTCGAATCCAGAAGATAATTTTTCTCTGTTGCTGGTGTGATTTCAGCAGTAATATGTCCAATATTTTGTGACTAATAATTTTGAAAGACTTAGCTGGCCGTAAAAGGGCCGATCGTCGTCCATCAGCACGACACCAGAAACCTGTTCTGTACTATCTGACTGAGTGCTGGTCGTCCATTGAGTGAACTCTTATACTTTTGAAAATGAAAAGTTAACTTTCAAACCTACAAAATTGAAAATAGACTACTGTTGAAAACTCTTTCCAATCTATAATAGTATACACATTAGGAGCAGATATTTAGAGAAGAGGCATGCTGTCAGTACAACTACTATGTTTGATATCATGTTACTATAATTTTTAAGAAGCACCAATCAACTATTTGCAGATAATGTCATTGTTAAAGTAATATATCATTCAAGTAGGTTACAAGTTTTATGAATACCACAAATTTAATCCGAAATTCTCTAGTTGTGTTAATTATATTAAAAATAACATAGTTACTTGCTTACTACGCGGTTCTGTATTTCAGACTGCGTCACGAACGAGCAGGTCTGTCTTATCGCAATGGAGATCACCTGAAGATAAGGGGGAGGCGATAGCAGTTCAGCAGATAGAAGCCACTTCGCGAGCCCTACACAAAAAAAGACATTGAATCGGAAATATTAACCAGAATCAACTATAGAATAGTATCGCATGATTAATCACATTCTTATCAAGAATGTGAGTCTACAACTCAAGCAAATGTTGTACATCATAAGAACAATAACCAGATAGAATTCATTCACAAATACCTCATCGGTGCCGTAAGGTACCTGTGATAGCTCCGTGGATTAATGCGTAGTAGATAGAGGAATGGACGCCAGATCAAATCCCATGAATATGTATTTTTTTACCTGACGCTGAACACATTAATCACCATCATCACGAGAGACATTCCAAATTCTTGCAAAGAGGAACAAACTTGTTTTTGTAACCATAATGGATTATATTAAGATTGTGTGCTGGCATTCATTCTAAGTAATGTGACGAAAACGAAATTTGGAAGAGATAGTCAGCATACATAGTGTCTGATTGCAATATTTATCATATTTTTATGTAATCGTTAGAATAATATGAAAAGTCTGTACTCAAGTTGTATAATCAATTAGTAATTTATATATTTAACAGTTCTAGAGATAATCAGAATCCTTAACAAGTCTGTAGGTTTATATTATAAAAATTTTGCACAAAGGTACTGTCTCATTAATTGAGAAAGGAATATGTTCTTTACACGTTTAACAGTTCCTAGAAATCTATTATGAACTCACAAAATTACATTTGTGTTTGTGCCTTTGTGATAAATGCACAGAATGCGTCCCTTTAATTGTTTGTACAATTGATAATTCATTTTCATATCTCTTGTACTTTAATGTGTTCTGTAGGTGAGCCACATTTCAAATGTATGAACCTGCAAAACATAACAGCATGATTTGACGTACGTGAAAGAAACAATATTGTTTTATTATCATTCCATTTAATAAAGAATGTTTTGATATTAATATCTTTAGTGCGGGTAGACTGAGACTAAGTGGCGAGCATCAATCAGTCCCACTTTCTCACAAAGATAATAAGGAATTTTAATTATTTAGTTATCCATGATTATTCATGTTTGCAGGGTGATCCAATGGCAAATCACCTGTCATTTAGTCTCAATATAGGAAAAACAAGGAGGTGCAATTCTGATCTCAAAATGTCTGGGATAAGTCACCTTAAATCTAAATATTAAATTTATTATAAAATTCATAACAGGATAACGGGAGTGATACAAATATATTATCATGTATTGTTAAAACATCATTGCCCTAATATTGCATTTTCCAGAACTGTATGTTTGAACGAATATGTTTAGAGAATATGATTTACTATGTCTAAATACCTCTCAGAGAAAAAATGAGAAATTATGAACAATACTTATCTGTACATTAAGGCTTGCATTACTGAAAGACCAATACTCTGTAGCTGAATCGTTTGACACTGTTTTAACTGAGGTATTGAGGATCGAGTTCTGCATGAGTTTTTTCTCTGTTCATGTTCTGTTTTAATTTAAGTCTGAGAATTAAAAGATAGAATGTTTAGTAGAAAATACTTAGCCATTTATTGCTATAAGATCTTGCTGAACTTTATACTATATAATACCAGTTTGATCCCATTTTTATTACAAATATTTATACAAATGTATTTATTACATTATTAGTAAGAATTTAACCCAATCTCGCTTGAATTAGATAGTAACTGTTTCTGACATACATTTTGCATTCACTTCCAAAAAAGTTTGTCATAACTCTTTCACTTTTTATGGAAATGAACATGAGGGAAACAAGCCTATCCTGTCTGTTAGTGATATCCATTGTGACCTGATAACTGCATTAATTGAGTATCAAAGATAATTTCTGACAGGAATCAAACCTGCATCAAATTGATTTACGATTAGTTGCTCTGGACCACTGAGTCTGAAAATGCGTTTACAGTTGGATCTTGCCTGTATTCCTACTATCATATTTGTCACTGTCATCATTTACGGGTCAACAGAGGAAGGTTGGACTCATCATTGATATCAAAGCCAGACTTTAAGACAACGTCGTGTCTAGATCAGACAATCACTTTTTTCTGATTAGATAAAATATATCTATATTTTGCAATATGAATCATTTGTAAAATAAACTCACCTTGAAATGACAATGTAATGCAGAAAGTCTTAGTACTGTTTTTTGTATCTCACCTTTGGAACGCTGCAACACGTTTAGACACTTGAACTATGATAATTATCTCAGCACAAAACAAAACTTGTACTTCTCGTTTTTACTGCTTACAATGAATACATGTAGCAAGTATATTCATGTGACGTATATACGTAGTATATTCGTAGTGTATACGTAGTATGTGAGTTATGTACACAGCGAAAATCGATTCGCGATTAAATCGGTATACACTTTGGAGTCGAGAAAGGGTTTTATCCAAAACTGTCCGTTCATCCGTTCAT
Source organism: Teleogryllus oceanicus (assembly GCA_964035755.1). Lineage (NCBI taxonomy): Eukaryota > Metazoa > Arthropoda > Insecta > Orthoptera > Gryllidae > Teleogryllus > Teleogryllus oceanicus. Next base: position 46,599,090 of record CAXIVR010000009.1, read on the forward strand.
GATCACTACTAGCGCCCAAACCACACGTACGATCCTTTCCAAATTCAGAAACTCTGTTTCTTCTGGCTGAAAACAGTTTGGAAATTTTAAAAATCTTGAAATTTAGTACTACAGCCTTCTTGACATTTTCAAATTTTCTCAAAAACGGTCTTAATTCTTCTGGTAAGAATAGAGTAAAATACACTGAAGGGATGATATAGTTCCAATTTTCATGGTTAACTCTGAATTGAAAATTTAAAGTCGAATGACTTTAAAGGTTCTCCTAACTACAAAATTAAAAACAGATTTGTCTTCTCAAAATGAAATTTGTTAACTATAATTGTCTTGCATAATAACTATTTAGGCTTGAAATGAAAGCATTTTCGTGCAAAAGTGCAAGCACATTTACAATTTAAAGAATGATGAAATGAAACTGCAATGAAACTGTTTTTTCTTTTCACTATTAAACGTTTCAAACCAATTTGAAATCACGCACTGCTTCCTTTTCACAGCAACATTCTGTCTTCAGTTAGAACCTACCAAGTATCACTATCAATACATCCTAATATGTAAAACATTAAATAAGTGACTGTAAGTGACAAGTGTTCAGGTGCTTGTTTGAAGAACTAAGACTCAGTTCACAGTCCTGGCCTGTTCATGCAACTTTTATTTTTTGACTATGTGAGATTGACTATCACTCTTCCTTTCAACAATTTAAGGTATGCATTTATTTGTTGTCACTGAGTTTTCAAAAACGAATGAAGTGGTAATAGTAATATTTGTTATATATTAAGAAAATCTTACCAATAAATAGAAAATAAGAGTTTATTTTTATATAAATGTGAGTAGATGAACAAAAGATAATAACTGCGTAATGATAGTGATTTTCTGAAGTCAATAAATGGATTATAGTATTTATCTATAGCAATTGACTCTGTCGTCACGTGTCAAAACTTCTGTCCTAGCCCAACGTTGTCACGTCTAATAATCACCTTGGCAGAGGCGATATATTGAGCGCCGTAAGAAACAGCGCCTGCTAGGAAAATTGATAGTACTGAACTGAAACACTTTGGCAGAATTAACCATTTTATAGTGTCATGTAGATTTCTTTGCTTTATTGTCTCTAGAAAATTTATTTTAATATTTAAATTGCAGCGTGAAAGCAAATGATCAAGACAAATTGTAAGACTTAATTGAGTACGTCTAATGGAAATGCTTACGTACGTCTGTGTTGGTATGGCATCGTTTAGTGTATCACAACAGAGGAACGTGTTCAAACTCACGATATCATGGCTTTATCGATTATAATGAAAATAAACCCTAATAACGATGTCGAGAAATGTTCTAAATATCTTTTCGCAAGAAGATACTGCTACAAAACCAAGTGGAAAGAATTTGATGTAATTGATCATCAATATTTCATCAGATCATCTATACTACCCATTTTCCTGTTCATAGCTGTTTTGGTTTTACATTGGTATCGTTCGTTTCTTCCAACTTTAATAATATATTAAGGTCCTTTGTAATTAACTCATTTGAACTCACTGTTCTTTTGTCGTTTCAGCTGAAATTTTTCTGTTTCTTAAAATTAAGAAATGCTTACACTTCGCTACCAAAATATGAAGAACTATAAAGCACAGAATGGGATGACTTCTTCTGTAGCAAATGTTTATACTCCTTTGTGACTATTTAGTGTTCTGCCAGCTCACAAGGTTCTGCCAGTTCCTCTGCCAGCTGACACCATCGCCGCACAAAATACATTTTTACAATAACTTTTCGGTTCAAAATAAAGCTCTTTTTCACAGGAATCTATTGAGTTTTTGAAATCAGTTACTTAAAGTACTTTACCACAAGTTAAATAATCTATACAAATCTATCTAAAATGTCACATTAACAGCCTGAGGTATTTCAAAATTATCAGGTAATTTAAAAACATAGAATAGAGCAACATTCGTTTATGTCACTGGATAGGCTGTATTTGGCATTAATTTCAACCAAAAATTAAAGAAAAATTTGAGCTGCTTGAGAAAAATCTGTTTATAAATTTAAATTGAAAATATTGCACGCTATATTGTAAGAAATCAACTAAAACTTTTAAAAAATTGCATGACCTATTAAAGATCTAATTATAGCAACATTTCATTTGAAGTAAAATCATCTTTAGTTTTGTAGTTGTAGTAAGAACAAAATATTCAAATTTATGATTTTAAAACTGAGTTAACTGTGAAAATTGATATATTCTACCTTATTAAAGGTATTTTACTATAGGCAAATATACTTACAAGAAATTGAAAATTTGTCGTTTTGAAAAAATTTAAATGTCCGAAGTATACAACAAGGTCCTCCCAAAATTAAATGAATGTTTTCAAAATCGAATAGTTTCAGCCTGTATGAAACGACAGGGTTTTAATTTGAAAATCATGTACAGTTTAGTTAGATTGTATCAGACGACAGACGGACGTTTCAGCTCCAATTGTTTCATAATTATCAACAACAAAACTGAATTATATTTACACCGCGGGTTAGAGGTCTTTTCTTAATTTAGTAACTTTTCATTCGTTTTTCAACAACAGAGTTGCAAATGATTTTTTCACAGAAAATGCGCAGTTTCGCGCAGCATTATATAATATTCTATACTACGTATTACCACATACGTAAGTATACGAGAAATGTAACATGTGAAGTATTTGTTAACATGCGTCACGCAGATAAATTCTTAAGGAATAAGCAGTGATGAAGTCGAAAATAATTCTTGGTTTTTAAAACCATGTATTTATATAATAAATATTCGATTATTAGTTGAAGTGTTGTTTGATTGTTCATTTGATAACATTCTGAAATATTAAGCATTGTTGTGAATGATACTAATGGCAACAAGTCCATTATTAAATACCTTCTCAATCATTCATTCAAGAGATGCTACAACTATTTTACTAAACCATCCTAACCAGGATCCAAAATAAAAGACTTGAACATGTCTTCACCTAGAAAATATCTATTTCTCTCACAATGAACTAGGTAAACTATAGTAACAAAGATGAAGACAAGATCTTTATTTATATAATATTATTTCATCAGAAACAGCTCTTTACCCCTTAATTTGACGTTGAAATACTCTACATTATTTTAGAGACACCCATTGTTATGCAAGATCATAAACAAATGTTGATGTTGCCTAATGGTGCATAATCCTACAACTAAAAATATTGGTGGATATCGTTTAAGACTTGAGAACGGCTGCAAACCTTTGAATTACATGTTGATTTCCGCTTTTGAGTCAAGTATCACTTGAAAATAGAAAGAGAACATTTTTTCATCTATACATTTAATCCAGAAATTAATAAAACATAAAAATGGAGGCTCAAATAAATAAATGTAAAGTCAAGACATGGTTGTAGGGAAATCGATATGATCTAGAACAGCTTAGTATACTCTGTAGGAAAGGAATTTAAATATATCGAGCATGAGTAGGGATCTAACAACACACTTATTAAAAATAAGCCATAGAAGGCCAATTATTAGTAGATCATACATATTTATAAAACAAACATTTTCGAAAGAAAACTATATAATATACAGACAATACAGAGTTACATGTATGAATCGGAAATTAGAATTAAAATGATGCAATAAACTCTCGGTTAATCATGAAAATGAATTTTGAGACGATGTTGTGTATACTTGTTTGATAGAACTAAAACGAAGAGATTAGACAGATAACAATAATTGAGAGGCAAGTATTGTTAAAGAACTAAAACAACTCCATTGAAAGCAAGGTAGAATGCATGCTGACAGAATATCAAAACACATTTGAGTAATCCTTCGAAAGAAGAAACGAGGAAGAAATCTTGTAATTGTCATCGATTGACAACAAGTAGAAGAATAGAGGAAAATGTCGACGAATAAAAACACAGTGAGAAATTGCGAAAACGGTCATTAGAACTAAATACTGCTTAAGAATTAATAATACCATTTTAAACCCATGGAAGATACCGATTATTTTATTACATGTGCTGGCACAGTAAGCAAGAAGATTCAAGATCTTCACAACTAAACCAAATAAAGTAACGTTCTTATTTGAAAGATTAAATGAAAACAAAGAAAATTTGATTATTTAGATGAGTCCTTGATAACAAAATAATGATATTACTCATTTGGCATTTATGATATTTCAGAACTTTGTCCATTTATCGGCATGGATCGCTTTTTCATTGAGAATAACTATTCTTCCAATTGGACAGGTCGAAAAGCAATATTGTATTTAGGTAAAAAGATTGAATTATGTTTCGAAAATTGATTGGAGTAGTAAAAGAGAAAAATTATCAGCAATAAAAATTCATTTGTATGTTGCAATCATCGAGTAATGTCAATCTAATAATTGTAACCCATTTTCGATCCACCAACATATGGGTCTCTTTAACCTGAAATCTTTCGCTTTAGCGAAGGATAACATAATTCACTGAAAAATTGGCAGCTTCATCGACGAATGACAGAAACTGTACTGGCAATAGCCAGTAGGACTTGATGGTATTCCAAAGGCAGAGTTTTAAAACCTGACATTTTTTCATCATTTCTCTCCCATGGTATGTAATATGTAATTCTTGCTAATACTGAACATCTATCACTTTCGGAACTTAAGACTTGGCAAAGGAACGTAAATGGTGACTCTAAAGATTTGGTTACGGGAACCAACAGCTGTTAGTACAGATTTCTCCTTCTTCCGACTAGACAAATGGTCGCCGAAGTGGTGCGACCAACACAATGAATTATAAATTGAGGTTATTTCATATTATTTGATTTTCTGTAAAATCGTCTCTGCGTGAGATACTATATAATGAAATAAACTATGAATCATCATGTACATTTAAACGTTACATTGTAATATAGTACATGCTCTAACACACAACATTAGAAGTTATAGTTTAAAATCAACCTAATTCATTATACTTAATTAAATTACTTTATAATATTTATAACTTAAAATGAAATTTCTTCCAAAAATTAATTGCTTATTTTGTTTACAATATTTATTAACAATTCACAAAATTATAAATACAGTGCAATATTACTGAAGATGTTAGGAACACATATCCAATAAATTGGTAATTTGAAAGTGAAATAAAAATGTGCTGAAACAGAGAAATTTATTTGGTAACAACATTTTTTATAGAAGATGATCCCTATTCATTTTCAACGATTATCGTGACACAGATTTCAGTTTCCATAAAATTTAAACACATAATACTCATAATTTGAAATATTTTATATTAGAGAATCTCTAGTGGATTTAATGGATTAGCAAAACAGTGTTTGTATACTGCTTATCTAGAAGAAGTGGCAATATCTGATGACGTGGTAAAACTTGTGTGCATTGCTTGTCTCGAAATAAATGACAATGTAAAATATACTGTTATAATAATATAATATATTAATTTAATAGAAATCATATAAATTATATGTAAGTATTATATTGATATGGAGTGTGTGTGTGTGTGTGTGTGTGTGTTCCTCCAATGTTCACGCAGACAAAAGCTGGTGTTTGGCCTTTGCAAACATTGTGATATTAAATGTTATATAGTAGTCATATGTCGCTGATTCTCACGCAAATCCTCAAAGACTGCATTACATGATTTGACATTTATGGTAAGAACCCACAAATGTAATTTAACGTTAGATCGAAGAGGTAATTAATTGTGATCCCAAAACAAAAGATCAAAAATCATTCATTTGCTTACAGCTGTACTCTACCAACCAGGCAATGTTCCATAGAAACTTACTAGACTAAATGAACTTAGAATACTTCCAAGTTTATTTAGTATTTATATATCAAAACCATTTAATTACAATATTAATATCCGTGACTATAGTATTTTAATTAATAATTGAGAAATTGATGATGAAGTACTACAACTGAGCTGCTATCCGAGACGTGTTTAGAAACTTACTCTAAAACGCATTTCTGTTATTAATTTTTAACAAAGGTCTAGTTAGATAACTAATAATGTAAATTATTTGTACTATATTAAATATTATACACAAACGAATGAAATGTAGACATTTGAGCTTATTGCTGTCAACATTATGTTTTGCAAATACCTTTTATAACAGTTTTAAAATGTTTACTGGGAAATTGTATGCCTTATTTATGTAATAAATGTATATACAAAATTTATGTAAAACTGTTGGTTGACGTAATATTTATCAAACATTTAATATGGCTATAACTACAATACTGCCATTTTGTAATGTTCAAGATTGAATATCCTGCTTCCCTGAAATGAAGCTGTATGGATTGGTCATTGATCTGCAGAGTAAGGGCAGGTAATGAAACTCAGTGTTCGGCTCAGGACATCGCCCATTTTTTGTGTAAGGAGGAATGGTTTATATGAGGCACTTGAACCATTGGCATATGTTGAACAGTTGTCCTGTAAATCTGGGCTGTGTTGCATGAAACACTGAGCTGCTGATTGTTCATCGAGGGTGAATCGTTTGCCCTTTAGAGCCTGCTTTAAGGGACCCAAAAATGTAATCGCAGGGAGAGACGTCTGAACTGTATGGAGGGTGACCGAGAACGTCCCACTTGAATTTCCGCAAGAAACGTCCAGACAAGCTCACCCGTGGGTCATGCAGCTCCACGACAATGCATTTACATGTACAACACAATTACAGGACTTCTTTGCAGAAATTCAAGAGGGAGTTCTGTCACCACCCATCTAGACTTCTCCTTGCAACACACCATTTTCGATCTCCCAAAAGTGGGCTCTAAAGAGCAACCATCTACCAAGGACTACGTCAAGCAGTACGTACGGAACTGATTCACAATGCAGTCTAGGGAATTTTACAAGACAGTCATTCACCGCCCTGTGTTGCAGTAGGACAAGTGTCTCAACAGCCAGAGCAAGGTACCTCTGATGTACAGGTACTGTTTTTTCATAGACTCATGGGCTCCTTCTTTGAACGCTCCATGTTTTTTCAAACCACTTCTTTCCGAATTTTAGAAATATTGCATTTACTCTATAACTGAAAATGTTTGTCCCCATGTACAGATTTTCATACTCTGAATACCTTGTGACACTTCTTCATACACTCTCCATCCAGAAGAGGCGCCTGTAAAACTGCACTGGAGCTATTGCCTATGGACAAGCAATGGATGACTGCGTGAGTTGAAATATTGTGAGCTGAAGTAACTCTCGCTGGCGCACCGTCAAGGATGAATCTTTCTGTCGTTATTGTATGCATTACGTTGCACAATTAATTAGCGAGAACACGACAACAAAGAGTTCGCAAATGATCACACTAACGAACGGCGCATTATAGCAACTATAGTTTGTAAATTATTTACATATCCATAAGATCACTCATTGCGTTCACGAATCATATTTTTTCTTCGAATGTGTAAAAGAAAAGAATAGTTGGAAGTGAGGCCTCAACTTCGTTGTCGCTTATGTTTATATCATCCACGTTAAATCGACCATCTTTCTTAACGAAATGTATCAAAAACACAACTAGACATTATAATGCACACGGAGAAACTTAGAAAAATCATGAGGCGCAGTTAGCTACATTCGTGTACGATGCGTGGAGGCCATAACACGCATCCCGTGCATGTGCAACCCCAACGCAAAGTCCAGGCGCTAAGATACAACACGCGTCACTTGGCTGCACAACGGTAATGGAACAAAAGGAGGCGCAATCAGCTGCTGCGTCCACTAGTCAAGATGATCTGTCATGGCCGCGTTGATAAGTCGACGTGAGGATCGACCAGTGTCAGCAATGACCAAAAGCAGGAGGCCCATGTTGACGACCACTACTTTTAAAGGAAATGGCAGAACTGCCCACAGCAAAAACTGACAAATGTTTTGAAATAAATGTTTTATTTATAATTGTTCAGTACATTTATAATAAATTTGTATGTTTTTATAATTCTTCAACATGCATGCAAAAAATTGACATTTTCATAAAGCATTTTGCTTATTTGGTTCATAAAATTTCTTTTATAATCCTGATCCCTACATTACCTTATTTTTCGCAAAGTATTTTGAAGACAAAGTTGGTTCAGACAAAGACATTATGAAAATATAAGGAAATATTATAAATATCAAAATGTAAGAACAAAACACCATATACGTTAAACGTAAAATGTTCTTATCACTCGAAACAAAAATAATAACACGATCAATGCATTCTATTTTAATAAACACTGTTACTGAGATATCAGGAAACAAAAGAAGCATTTATTTCTGTTTCATGGACGTGTCATTAAATAAGTAGAACAGATGAAGAAATGAGAATGAACAGCGGTAACTCTCACGCTCTATGAAACTCATCCACATTTTTGTGGAGCCTGGAGCGACGACGGTGGAGAACCACGTGATTGAGCACAGGAGGGGAAGGAGAGGCGGGCGGTCTCGTGGCGGTCGTGCGGTTCGGGGGTGTCTGGGACGGTTCGGGCGGTTCGGGGTGGCTTGGGCGGTTCGGGATCGGTTCCGGGGCGGTCTGGGCGGTCTGGGCGGTTCGGGCGGTTCAGCGGTTCAGCGGTTCGGGGCGGTCTGGGCGGTTCTGGGGCGGTCTGGGCGGTCTGGGGCGGTTCAAGCGGTTCAGCGGTTCGGGCGGTCTGGGCGCCCGCGGTCTGGGGCGTTCAAGAATCGCGGTCCAAGTAATCCATGGCGGTTCGGGGCGGGCGCGGTCTGGGCGTTCGGGGCGGTCTGGGGCGGTTCGGGCGGTTCAGCGGTCCGGGCGGTCCGGGGCGATACGGGCGGTCCGCGTCCGGGCGTCCTGGGTGGTCCGGGCGGTCCGGCGGCGGTCTGGGCGTGGCGGCGGTTCGCAGCGGGCGGGGCAGTCTGGAGCGGGCGGGACGGTTCGGAGCGGTAAGATTCAGGCGGATACATTCGGGCGATCTGGGCGACGCGGCGGGTGGGTGGGCAAGGCCGTATTCTGTCCCGGCCACTCGACGCCCTCGCGCGAATCACTTGAGCTCGTTGCGCCCGGCGCGCCGTCGCCGCTGCTCGCTTGCCCGCCCGGTCGCCACCAATAGCTCCGCGACGTGGATCTGTCAGCGTCCTGAGGTCGCAGGCGCGAATCAGACGCTGAAGGCGACCAGTGGGATGGATGGTCACACTCTGGGTTCATTCTGACAAATGTTTCTTATGATAGGGAACTTTTCATTTCATGCGTGTCTGAGCTGGAAGTATACCACACACAATGTGCAAAACCAAACTAATGTTTGATCAATATATTGCAGTTTTATTTCTCGCTTAGTTCAATATATTGTACGTTCTAGTGAAAACGACGATCAAGCAACTGCAGAGACATTTTCCCAATTTCTGGAATCACTTCCAACAGCTCTCCTGATTTGTACACAGTTGAACAACTAATAAAAATGTACATAACGAAATAGAGGAGTTGGAGAAAACAAGAGGTTCAACTACACATTGTCAATGATTTACCTTTATACTTATAGTTCACCATCTCAGTCAGTGGTAACAGAATAATTTCACAATAAAATGTATTCCTATTAACGTTTTATATGCGCACATTCCACATTAATATATTATCGTGGAATTATCGCATTTACTCAACCGTGTAGGTTTTCACAGACGGCGCTGTGAGTACAGAGTTTATCTTGAACTTTTGACACCTGAACTTACATTCACCTGAACTACATCCTGAATTAGTCGACAAATATATTTTGCAATATTTCATTTCCTTAAAATTAAATGATTGTCGTGGACGCTACGTTCAAGGTCGGGAGTAAGTAAAACTTATCTTTATTGTATAAATACAAATTCCAACCGTAAAATATAACAGCCCTGCTGTAAGATAGGAGAATATTTTAGAAAAAAACGTTGTGGGGAGAGCGAAGGTTTTAAATACATTTTCTGCAACATTATATTAATAATGTGTTAAGTATTGGAAATGTGAAAAGTGAACAAATAGCTATGCTGAAGGTAGAAAGAAATGGTATAGAAAGAAATACGTGAATTCAAATTCAGGTAGCTTCCAAAATTACCCCTCAATTGCGGAAAATTACCATTGACATACACGGCCCATCGTCTTGAAAAGTAATGTTTCGTTGTCATCCCACAACCAACAGCGTAAGACAATCCTCCCAACTCCAATTAGTCATTCATATCTTAAGGCAACCATCGCCTGTAACTTTTCTCTGTTACTCAGGCACGCCCCTACAGTGGCATCCACAAAACTTAAGTGACAATTCCCATTCACGACTAACACAGTGAACGCCGGTGAAGAAATCACAATGCATGGCTCAGCGCGTATTATCCGTGCTTGTCGTGTCACGTGACGTGTAATCATAATTGAGAGAGGTCCGACAAGTCATGAATATACGTGACAAAATATTTGACGATTCGATGCTGAGTGCACGTCTCCAGCGTATCAGCAAACAAATAGGGCTTGTAAGATGAATATTAATAAAGATTTCAAAAGAAAAATTTCGAAATAGCCTTAAAGAAGTCATCGCACCTTTCTATGAGTATAGGAAGGTTGTCAAGGTCCATAAAAATTACTATGAAAGATTTATGAATTGGACATGAATTGCCGTTTGAACATAATAGAAAGAATTGAGCTTTGGCCACTGTGTTATACACTAAGTGTATCTGCTAAAGATTAAGATATATCTATGCACCTAACATTTGCAAAATATCTGGGCACTCACGAAGTTATCACAGCTCGTGGAAATAAATGACCATATCAACGCAAACAAAACGGAAAGGAGGTCCTCAGGAAAAAACATAGATGATTAAAAGGCATTGCGGAACTGCAACATCCTAGATTACGGAAAACTCAGTGTTACTACACCTAGAACCCGACAACAAGGTTTATAGAGAACAGATAGGGAAATCCTGGTTAATAAGCGGCAAAGTGAGGCGATGAGACAGTGGCGGAGGTAGGCAGAGCTGGAAAGAATGGTAGCAGGTCTCATGCCCTCGTCTGCCTGGAGTACGCCAACTGGAGCACGTATTTGACAACGAAACTGTTACTTCGAGGCATCCGGGTGTGCAGTGATCGGTTAACGGTCATAACTCGTCTGTGGATGATGTTCACATGAATTGTTCTCATCCGATTATTAATTACTATGGATTTTTAAGAGAGAATTTAGTACCTGTCTCAGTGACCAAAAATAATACACATATATTTTTCTACTATTTATTTACTTATAATGACACAATTACAGATACAGACCAATATTTTCATCAGTCTTTTTGTTTTCATTTACGACCATTGTAGAAGTTTAACTTTAGATAACCAAAAAGAATAAAATATATTTACGTCACCATCTCCCGCATTATGCGCTTCTTCTGGAGCTTCCAGAGCAATGCTCAAAAGCGTTCACACTGTTTTAAGGGTGGTAGGTAGTCAAATTGTCTAAATTCTGAGTGACGTGTAATGGTGCCGAGTGGTCTTAAAAGTAAGACAGTGGTTCCCAAATATCAATAGAGATGTTAGAAACCAAAGTCGCCAGCTCATCGCGAAAGCCACATCAACGACGATAATAGTGCTTCGTGGCAAATATTTGTACACCAGTTTGGACATATCTGTTTGACGACTCAACAAATGCCTTAAAATCTGCATTTAGAAAAATGATGATGGTAAAATACTTTACTAAAATTAAGATCGTTTATATTAATACATAATAATTAATATCTGAATTATTATTATTATTATTATTATTATTATTATTATTATTATTTAGGGCTTAATAGTGATAGTTTGAAGGTACAATCGATTTTTGATTATGATCAAATAACGAAAGTACTTTATTTCACCAAAGGACAGAGTAATTATGATTAATTTGTACAAGCTGCTCTGATTACAATGCACAGCAATCTCTGGTGATTGTAATATATTTGAATACCAGTTCCAATGTCAATCGTCACACATTAGATGTAAAATAACAGCCATTTTAGTTATCTGAATGTAAATCATTCAAGTTTTTCCCTGACGTAATATGCATAATAGCTACATTTATTGAACCTCATTTGACTAATTTCAGGAGGGCAAAATAATGACAACTCCCCCAAAATCGTCTTAAAAATAAGATATTCAAAATAATGAATTTAGAATTTCCACACACAAAAATTGTAATCGAATTCTGTACAAATATAACTCCAGAACTACAGAATGTTTATATAGAAGCTGTACAATGGATTCACAAATAGACGTCTGACTTGCATAACTATTTTCCCCAAGGCTCACAAAAAATGCTGAAAGAGGGCGACCAGGTGACGCATGTGTTATAAAATACACCAGGAGGAGAAGCAACACACGTATTTCACACAATGAATTAGTATTTACGATCATGTTAGTTGGCTAATAGCATCATTTCGAATCAGCATTGCCAAATTATAGGGGAAATAAACAAGTATTCTCTTCTCCACAAAAAAAAAGTGTCTTATAGCTTATTCGTCTTTTACCTATCATCCTAGCATTACGTTGCCTCGCCCCACCCCCCGATATCCCTGACCAAAGACAGCGCCGCTCTCCGTTGCACCGACAGGGGCCGCTGGTCCATCGCGCAGCTCCCAGCGGGCGCAGAGCTCTGCCGGCCGGGCGGCGGCGGCGCGCGCCTTGCATCGGCTGGGTGGTTTCCAGCGCGGGGCGCGCAACGTGACGCGCGCGTGACCGGTGTCGCGTCACGCGGGCGTCGAGCGCGGTGCGGCGTGCGCACGGCTACGGGCCGCGCGTTTTCCGCCTGTTGCGTCCGCGCGTCCGGGGAGAGAAGGTGGTCGACAGCGAGCCCGCTGCTTCACCACGCGCGGAATTTGCCCTGCGCGCCTGTTCGGCGCCGCGCCACTCCTCGCGCCTTGGGGCACGCCTGCTCGCGCCCCGTTGCGCGCTGCTTCGCCTGAGATGAGATGGCTGAGGCAAGGATCAGAGGTAACTCATTTGCTGAGGGCAACAACAAGTTCGCGTAAATGTCTCTGATCTTGCGTCAGGTTCGAGATGATTGAGGAGGATTTTCACGGATACGCAGCACCCAACCAGACTGGCGGAGAATTGCAGCGAATTGAGATCTCATTGACAGTTTTTCGTCGTTTCTCCGATGAAAATCAGGCGAATGTCGTTGTAGGGCCCTAAAAAACGAGTTTTCTTCCCGCTGTCTCCTCCCCTTCACACACACTACAACTAAACATGAAAATTCAGACAGAGATTAGTGTTATCAGTCCAACTAAAGTACTCACCAGGAGACGAAGAGGGAAACTGCAAAATGGTAGGTTGGTGTCAGTCCTTCAAGTACCAGTTGTATAACACGACTACCTAACATGCACTATACTGATGGGACCAATGACAATAGCAGTTGACTCGCCCAGAACCATACAATCATGAATTAAAATGCGTCACGTTACACTCCTAAACTTAGACGAGTTTTTCTCTCAAAAGAGTAAAAATCATTAATTGGTATCGTTGATTTGAAATACAAACAGTCAGCACCACATATACAGCAGTGAATGTGAGAATGTTTGAGCAGCACAAAATTCCATAAAAAGAACCAGTATTGTTGATAAACTAAGAGGTGGGTGAGATCACATGTCTGAGAAGAGTGACGAAGTCGGATCAAGAGCCTAATCCCTGCAGCCAGAAGAAGGCCACACGTTCTTAATTTCTCAGCTTAGATCTGAGTATTGCAGTTATAGAAACATGAAAAAATAATGGAGTATGACGATGATCTAAGAGATGGCTTGAATCCCAACCATATTTTCAAATATATTTTAACCTAGAACTATTGTCCGATTAACGATACCCTTTGAGCCAGTCCGTCTATTCAGTGCAATGTACTTTCGGCCTTCGCTGATAATGCAGATCTGGGCAACGCCGGCTATGATGCAGAAGAGAAGGAAGAGACAGGCCAACGACCCAATCAAGGTTCTGTCTTAGTCCTGGCTGGAGCCACCTGATTCATGCACCAAACCCGTTTGTCCAGCCAACAGTCCCCTATCATCTACATAGATTCTAGAAAACAACTGCTTGATTAAGAGTAGATTTGCTGCCATCACCATGGAGAATGATGTTTGACTCGCATCATTACACGTATATTTCAGCCATGATTCACAACGGTTTGGTGAATTTATTATCTACTTTTCTCTACTTACAAGTTTGATCTGTATTAAAGATCCGTTAAGGCATTGAAAACAGTACTTCATCTTTCACTTATTTATTCCAGGCGCAAGTAATCGCTACAAACCTATCCAAAAAAATGGAGCTGGAGGGAGGGAGAGAAAGAGAGAGAAGAGAAAGAAAGAGACAGGTGAGTGGGAAAGAGATAGAGAAATGTAAGACCGTAATGTAAACACATACTGTCGGTGAAAATTGCTCAACTTCAACAACTACAATGATCAAATCATGTCGTAACGCATTCATAACGTCCGCCAAACCACCACGAATTTTGTGACAAAGTTATCTCATCCCTCTGCTTTCTTTCGCTAAAGGTCCCACGACCTAATTTGCGCCCAACGCGGCCTGTCCCGTCGCGGGCCGCCCGGCCAGCCACCTGCTGCGGCGGTCACTCGCTGGCGTTGAGAGGCGCGGGCACAAAACCCACCAGCTCAACGCCTGGGGCGACGTGCGGCCCACGTCTCCCGCCGCCGGTCATGCTGGCGTTCATCGTGGTCTCTACTCGCCTGCGTGACACCGCCTGTCACGCTATCACCCATGGAAGCAGCACATGAGCACCAGGTTTGCGATGCAGGCAACTCGAGAGAGGCACGCAGAGGTCGAATAAGTGGATATAAACGACATGAAGGAGGGTCTGATTTGAAACACACGATGTTCAAGAGAGTACACAGCTAACTTTTAGTTTCTACGAGAGAGACCGTTCATTTGTTTAATTATACCATTTTTCAGCATCAATGCATCGAAACTAGACCTACGTTCATCAGCATTTGTTGTTCATGTGCAGCAGCTCATTTTTCTACGCGTATCGCAAAGGTGTTCGCATACACAGAACAAGTCAATATTGAAAATAAACAAAACACTAGCAGAGTCAGCAAATCAACAATAGTATGTTGAATACGATAATGATCCTATATAATGTACCAGAAGGTTACATGAATTCATACTAACAATAATGTACGCAACTCGAAAGAAATCGCACTCACTTTAAAATGGTAAACATCTCATTTCCAAGCCAATGAATCATGACAACATTTTATGTACTAATAACATAAATAACTATTCAATTGTTGACAAAGACGTGAGAGAATATTTATTCCGACTAAAATAAACTTACAAAAAAAATTGTTCATAAGAAATTTAATCCCGAAAATCAAGGTACATTTAAGATCATTGTTTGGGTAGTAAACTAACAACTAAAAATTAAAAAAAAACTGTTTCGGGGGAGCAACACAATCATATCCATTTACATGCCGAATAATTGATTTTTTAAGAAATTCATTTGATTGTACTAACTACTTTTTTTAATAAAACATATTTAAATTTCATTTTCATTCATGTAGGATTACATATACAAATATTGTAGAACATTTTCAATTCTTCCACATACATTCTTAACGATGGATAGGCTATATTCCAAATGAACCAATGCAACACTTGAGTTTCTCTTCTGGCGTAAACATATAAGCAATCTTTCTTATAATGTGATTTTGAATCACAAAATTATGAGTTTAGGGTTTTCACCTTGTATTTGTAACTTGAAAAACAAAGTCAAATATGCACCTACATCTTAAAATGTTCTGAAACAAAATTCGTAATGGCCTAGACAAGTCATATATGTTCTCTTGTACTGTCTTTTAATCCAATGTCCTGGCAGATTAAGAATAAAGGAAATCCAACTAAACTAATGACAAATGTATCTGATGAGGTATTAGATGAACTAATGACAGCAGAACATGAGAAAGAGCATAGGTGAACAGCACAATGATAACACAGCCCATTTTATAGCTTTCGTTCTGTGTAAGGGATGATGAACACGACCCCAAATGCATATTTTCCCATCTTTGTATTTGAGCCACAACTACCATGCCATTGAAAGACGAGCAGCATTTTCCACCTGATGTTTTTCTATTGAAGTAAACGTTTTCACCGAAAATCATTCCTCTATCTCTGATCCAGCAATCATTCAATTCCACGTGTCAAGAGATTCAATTATCTTCAATGATGCTTAGTCGCAAAGTGAGATTAATATCTGAGCAATCTAAAAGTATAACCAACTATGGAACTGTAGCACTCAACACCATCACATGAAATTAACTCGGTGGTTCCCGAATAAATCGTGTGGACATCCATATGGAAAGAACAAAAGGACACCCACTCATAATATAGAGATTTAGCAGATGAGGATAGGATAAACAGTATTGAATGAATACAATATTTTTAAACATTGTGCATCTATTGCATCTTAATGACAATGACAAAACCCTGTCCTGCTTGTCCTACCTTTTATTTTATTAAATTTCACTTTGATAAAATGAGTATTCTATATCTAAAAATTCACACTTATTTAATTAATCTATTTTATACGATATTCGTTTTTTTATTGTAAATATCGTAAGACTGGAATCCAGAACCACAACTCCCACATTCTTGTAATACCAACAACCCCTTATGGAAAGCATCTGCACTAAATCGCAAAGTACACTATACTTCATTTCTGACATATTTTGACATGTTTATCAGGACAGGCGTATCATTCACCGTAAGATTAACTGAAATAAAAACTAATGGTACCGCCAGATGCAGACGGTAAGGGGATGTATTACCACTTACAGTAACGCTTGAGATAGAGTTACAGTAAGTTTATCTTCACACATTATCTAAACCCAGGGTTCCATTGAATTGCTTTACTGTTTTATGTTTTCGAGGTGTCACTCCACCCAAATTTTATCAGGGCTTACTTAAAGTCAACAAATTTCTCCTTAGAATCAAGAAATATGTTGTTACTTGCTAAAATATTACAATGAATCAATTAATTTACATAATGTATGCATTTCATTGTATTTATCTCATCAATATCACACAGTAAAGTAGCCATGAAGGAAATGAAAAAAGGACAGAACACTCATGATAAGACGTGAATATCCATTCTAAGTCGTATGTTATCCAAACGAAACCGAAAATACATTGTAGTAGCATGACTTGCCCATTGAGTGGAAATTCGATGAACAAGTCTTGTATGGCAAGAGTCCAGAACATATTTAGTTTATCTATGGTTCAAAGTTCATATAACCTCCAAGAAATCAGAGGGGAATAGGCAACACACGTAATACCAAAACGTGATCACATCACTTGAACACGAAATGAGTTTGAGTAAAATAAGATTTTACTTAAACACACATTTGAGTAAAATAAGATTGATTAATCCATGTTTCCGGGGACGTCAACTGCTACGGTCACTGGTCCCGTTAGTGTAAAGTGGTTCCTAGAGGGAGAACTCATTAGATGGCAAGATCCGGCGCAGGCTTAGGGGGAACTTCCCCCTCCAGGTATCTCCCTCATTGGACACCGTCCCAATCGATGTTGTATGCTCTGACGTAGGTCGGTGTAATGTACTCGCAGGCTGGAGTGTAAGGGAGAGACAGGCGAAGACAGAAGAATGAAGAAGAAGAAGAAGAAGGTAAGGCTAGAAGAAGAAGAAGAAGAAGAAGAAGAGATCGCACATGGTTTGGACCGTCTGTTTACGGCAATTGCCCGGCATCTGCCTGATACTGACGGAGAAACACAAAACCACCGAACAGAGAATGACCAAATTATCTTCCAGACAACGCTGAATTCATCCCATGTGTGGTTACAATCCAAAATCCACCAACGTCGGGATTCGAACCCTAGGTTTCTCACAATTAGAGTAACTACAGAGTCAAGGTAAAGCTGATTGCAATACAGCGGCTGAGTAAAATAAGAAAAATAATGTAAACTTGAAACTACAATCCTTTAAGCTGATACTCTTTCGCATTCAATTTAATATTAAAACTGGAGTACTCAAAGAAAGCAAGAGGCTTAAAAAGATTTTATTTTGAAAGTACTTGAAAATTAGAAAACAACCTGTGTCTTATGACATGGAAACAGCTGCTGACGAGACGCAACTCATTTTTGAAATCGGCTCTCATTTGAGTTGCTGGATTCCGAGTCCACTTTACATATACACGAGTTTAATTTTCTACCAGACCAATATTTTCAGACCCGTAATAACCAATACCGTAACATCACGCAAGTCCATGGCGACTGCGGTGTCTTTGCAATTGCTTTGTCCAACTGAGTCTTTCGGTGGTTCTGTGAATTGCAAAGACTAGTATCATCCACTCTGGGCGCAGATACTGCAGCCGAACCATCAACCTATCGTATCGAGAAAATGGTGGTCATTTGCTGGATTGTTGCGATGCTGTGGAAAAATACAGCACCTAATCAAGGAAATGGGATTGACAAAATGATTGAAGTGACATTTTGTTTCCGAGAGGATCAAAGAGTTCTAAAGAAAGAGATGTACATAGATGTCAGCGGATACTGATAGAAATAACACATCAGCATTCCTGGATGATCAGATTTGCACCTTAATGATATATACACATTGTTTAAGACACCTGTAAGATGTTTAGAGGGAGCACTGCCAAAAAAAGGGAGAGGAGTCACAGACTGACCAAGAAATGTTTAAGACACCTGTAAGATGCTTTCTGAATGCGAAGGGTATAACTCAGTAGAGTACATCTGATAGTGCAGCAGTCTTGAATATAAGATCAACACTGTTAGTAAGGTAATAGTTCCTAGATGGAAAATAGACAGTACTCATTAAACATATTAACTTTAAATATCTACTTTATATAGTAGATATTAGATATTTATATATAAATTAATATTTTGTACTGATGATTTTACACAAATAAAACATACTCCCAAAAAATTCCACAATTTTTAAAATTAAAAAAAAATCCTTCTCGTTCGACCTAAGATCTTTCGAAGGATTTCAGTTTTATATGCTACCTTTTAGGATTTGGATATTCCTTGACAAATTGAGGTTAAAATTCTCTGACTCATTTAAAAAAAATTGTTTTCTTTTAAATACTACTGAATTTTAATCTAATTTTGGGGGATAAACTGTTAGGATTGCCCAGTCGAGCAATAAGAAGGAAAGGAAACATCTTGTTAATGATATTATTAGTTTAGGTTGATGGAAGCACATCTTGGAATTGGATTTGATTTGACTTGAGATGGTTGCTGTCTGGTTCATGGAATCAAAGGGGGTGAGATGAAGGGAGGGAAGAATAAAAATTATTTGCTTCTTATTGTTCTAGAACGGTATCGATTCGGAGTTCTCTGTGAATTTGATGGTTCAGTATAAACTATGGAGCTTTAATTAACTCCCTAAGAACTTTATTTCGAACTATTTGAATTTTTTCTACAGTGGTAGATCTGAGTTTCCCCACACTGGGCAAACAAAGTTAGTGAGGGTAGGATAATAGATTATAGTATCTGGCGTTGCAGGCTAAGTGTTGAATATGATTATTAATGGTACAGTTTGATACTTTATCATCCACAAATTTATTCCAGTCTACGAGTTCGTATAATGCGCTATCCTTAAAGATGATTTTCAATCTAAATGTTAGGAAGTTTTAATTAAACAGGCAAATGCAATGATAAAGGAAAGGATAAGGACGTGAGGAGTCTTTCCAGCATGAAAGACTCATGTTCAAATCATCAAGAGAGAATCAATTTATTGCAAATTGACTGACAAACCTCAAAAATTCGCATTTCATCACAAGAGATCTTTCAAGGAAACAATTATGATCATACTATCATTTTGTTTTAATTGTTAGAAATACACTTCCTTACTGAATACCTACAATTTCCGACTCAGAAAAGCTGGAAGCTGAGAAATATTTGGTAATAAATTGTTACTTACGCTAATGAAAATAATAAATGTACTTGGATATGAAAAGAAAATATAGTCTATTAAATGAATAGAAACGATATTAAATGATCCAGTTGGTTCAATAACTTCACTTTTATGTTCTAAATCATTGCTTGAGCACTATTAATGAGAGAAAAGCCAACTGGAAAACTATTCAGCAAACTAATTTTAAAACCGTGTACCAAACACTTTCTACGTTGATCCATGGAAACACTATTATCGTACTAAAAATATCAATTCCTTAATTATTTCAAACGTTCAAGATGTTACTTCTAAAGAAAGAGCACTTAAATTGGCAAATGAACTCTTCAGTTCGAATTGATTATCTGCTGATACACAATATTGTGTTGATGTTATCATTATATTAATTTACTCGTAATTGTAGGTAATTTTTCATGACAAAACATACAGGAAATACAGGAAAACCGACGCCAGTTAGATACCATCACAAACTACCTGTCGTCTCTTTTTTGTGTCTATAATATCAGAGGTGTACTTTGAGCAACAAGAAAGATATGACTTAACGACATCCAAGAAACGATAGCAAGAACATATGAAAATAGAACATTAACGATGATTTATGTTGGTCAATACTAAAGGTTGCGAACTGAATGCGTTAAGGCATTTATGTTACTAACTGGACTGAATAAAAGTGGGAATTTAGTGTTGTCTAAAATAATAGAAACTTACATTCATTTAATTTAATTTACGAGAAAACAAGTGATCTGCAGAAGCTAAAATGCTCCTTAATGAACCCCTAAATGCTTTTCCAAAGAGTAGTACGTACACTGCTCATAAAGAGTTTAAAAAATACTCTCGTATAACACTCCAATAATTTAAATATAATAAAGACTTCTTCACGGATACTGCAATAACATAATATAGGGTTACACAGTACATCAGTTCTTTACATACCAAGAACATAAAAGTTGTTGTTCATAACGGCATGAACAGCAACTAACATATATTAAAAAATTCACCGCTTGGTTCTGATAGTGATTTAATTACGGTTAACAACAATAGATCTGAATTCCATTTATCTATTTTCTTGTAATTTCAAAGAAAAGACTGCCAAACGAAAACACTTGATTTATGAAAGTTTCACGAAACACACAGTGAATAATAAATTTAAAACTAGATATAGACAATTCCACTGAAGGAAAGTAGCAACATGTATATGAGACACACTTGGCGCTAATGATGATCTACAAGAATACTATTTATACAACAATAAGAGACGCCAACACTTTCCTGAAATTTTGTCTCGTCGTCAGTCTCTGTGCAATTCTACACTTTCTTAAGGATCAACTGTATGCTTACAAAATATCTACCTTGGTAACGTTTTTCCATCTCTTTCAAGCCTTGATAAAACTTTTCTCCATGTTAATAACTGAAATTTAGATTGTAAAAGGAACAACCAGTGGTTGTGGTATGATGCTCTGCAGATTCTAACTTCTTCACAGAAATTAGCATTTCATCCAACGTAAATTTGAAATCTAGATGTTTTTTATTGCCTTAAAAATTGGATTTGAGAGACTGTTTGAACCTCTTTCACCACTAATAAAGTTTTAGTGTTCATCTTCATGAGATTTGACTTATAGTTCCAATGTAATTTTCTGCTTCATTCTCTGAAAGAAAAGGAAATTTTGAACAAATATATTTAAAACAATCTCCATTCTTACTCAGAGCTTTGACCAACTTTAATTATACCAAGCTTGGTACGGAGTGGTGGCAAAATAATCTTTTTACGATTAACCAAATTTCTTTTTTCGTTTTTATCTCCGAGATACAAAGTATTTGTGATTGACCAATCCCTTTTGACTCAGTGAAATTCATGAGCCTCACATCCCATTCATATAAGAACGTAGTAACCAGCAGTCCCCCAACAACATTCCAATAACTTCCAAGTCTCTGCAGACAACCCTTTGGTGTTCTTCATATTTTTTTCAGTTTTTTCCCATCTTTTCGTATTAACCTTTAAATGAAAAGAATGAACTACTGGCCCTAAGACATGTTGATTTCTTGTAAAGTAGAATGTTTGAGGCTGTTTCGAAGAATCTATACACAACCTCTATTTATCATTGACATATCTTATTCCCAATTCTGAAAGTTCATCATGAATGTTGTTGTACTGTAAAAACTGAACCTCCTTCGTGAAATAATCAAGGAACTCTTCCTCTCTCTTTCTATATCAGAAAAATTGCCAGCCTGGAAGTGAGCATATTTTCTTGATCTAAAACATGCGCCACCTTGAGAGGCCAAGATCCGCACCAAATCACTGTCTTCTTATTAAACAACTGGGGTGTTCTCTAAAAGAGAGAAGGGGGGAAATCAGTAACGCCCACTTCACTATCACAGCAGTCTGAATCATCTGAAGATGATGTAGATGGTAGTATCATGTAGCAAGGTTTGTATAGCTGACGTCGCATTGTAATACATTGCCACCACATTTGAAATCTGACTCAACTGTAAATTTCAGAACTGTAAGGATGTGAAATGAATCACACATTTAATCGGGTGGTACACTGACTCATTGTCACCCTGCTTTTAATCAAACTCAGCAATTTGCCACAGCTGTGCGTTTAGGTATGGCATAGTGCGTGTTAATTTGAAATACGAAAAACCCAAAAAATTTGACAAAAACTGTACGTGATAGAAAAAAATTAAAATCATGTATGTAATCAAGATAAAAACCGATTCATAATCACCCATTTTCATCAAAAGTGGCAATCGTTGTATTCTGTAATTAATATTGGCTGCTTGATTTTTCCTGAGTTAATGGATATTCATTGAACCGCACACACTTCAATAATGGTCAGTTGTATAGTGGTATTGAATGGTTGCATTGTAAATTAGTACATGATTTTTTAATTTCCTGGGTATATAATGAAATCGTATAAACCTCTCATACGACCAAAGTCTGCTTAGTTTTCTATCAATTTATGAGTATATTCGAAATTAGTAAAATTGGATTTTATCCGGATTTGTGGGTATCTAACTAAACCATAAACGTCTCTCACATGGTCAGAGGTTGCCTATTTTTCTTTCAATTTCTGTGAGCATTGGAATTGAGTAATATAGATTATGATTGAAGTGGACAACATTTTATGTTAAACTATGATTAAAGATTACATTTTATAAGGAATCTTCAAAAGAAAAGGACGGTAATTACAGGATACGCAGTAATCTTATTACACTGTCTTTGAACTTGTCAGAGAGCAAAATCTCTGTACTGTCACCTCAATTTCTAAGGCAATCAAAGCACAAACCATCTGAACATCAAATTTAAAGCCATTTATATTATATATTAAACAAATTGGAATTGAGTTGTCCAAATATATCTTTTCTCAGCATAAAATGTTAGTGATTATTTCACGGACAATTAAAACATACTTTGGGAATTTTTTTCGACAAAATATTCGAATTTTCAATTAAACTCTATCAAAATATGTTTAGCCGTTCCAGATATGAACCGGGATAGACAAACAAAAATGGAAAAACAGTTCACTGGGTGTTTATATGAAGAAAATCACCACAATAGCTTATAAAAATGCCTTGTTTTAAAATGATGACCAAACCCTTCAATTTTATTTATTATAGTGCTAATGCAAACGATAATTTTGGTAGTTTCTATATTAAAGGGACGGTTTAATGTTTAACATCTGATGGTTAAACGTAGTTCGTTTCTTACTTAATAACTACGGAACCATAAAAAATCGTAATAGAACTAGCACTTTTTCGCTGCATCATCTAACAATCGCACAGAACAAAACCATGTGTACTTTTCTACCTAGAAATATTTTATATGAATGCAAAAAAAAATTGTTTTCAACTTTTGAGTTTTATGTTTATTTTGACCTAGTATCAAACAAATATCATTGGTATCTGTAGGCCAACTGCAATAACGAATGTGAGTTCTGTTTAGCGACACCTGTGTTAAGGAAAGAAATTGGTCCGTTATTTTATAATCTGCAATCTGTTCGCGCAAACACAAGATAACGGCGTAAGGAAGTCTCTATCAATATTTACTTTCAGATCTTGGGGAGAGAAATACCCTGATTCTAACGGCTCCTACAATCACGATTCAAAAGCAGAATGATCACGAGAAAAGGAAATTAAAAAGAACTTCTCCTAGTTTATCTTCTCACAATGCAAAAAATTGTACAAACTGTAAATAAGCCCAATGGAGAGAAAATACAAAATTATTGAGATAGTAAACCACCACGGAGTCCCTCTCATTTCAATTGAATTGGTGATGTTAAACATACAGAATGTAATCATTCATGCCTATAAATCTGTGGTCGTTAGGTTCTGAAGTTCGTCTTCCGTCATGAACAGAAAACCTGTAGTGAAAACACATCAAGGTTCCAATGAACAGGGGAATGGAGGAGAACTCATCAAAGAAGTTTACGTCCGACTACACATCTATGAATTTATTTTTTGTCGCCAAACACCTTTCCTCGTTTACTCAGTGAGTAAATCAAGATTTAAAATTTCCGTGCTTCGGCAGAAAAAGTCCACATAAGACTCAAGGTTTAAAAGATATTTTGCACAAATTAGTAAACGAGTACAGTCAGTATTGGTCTTCAATTATTCCTAGTTGTATTATTTGACTAGAGCATCACAGCCACAATTAAACTCTAAAATAATTAATGCAAAATAATACAAAACGATACAATTAAACCAAAGGATCTCCCAATTAGTATGTACTATCTTTCAACTTCCTTCCTTCCGTATCTTAGCAGTTACCCTCTCCCAAAACCCACTACTAGAGGCGAGATGGGCCAACGGGGCACGTGGATTCTACCTATATATACAGATGAATACAAAAATTCAATCCGAGAAAGGTCTCAGGGCTGTCTTCACCTGTGGAGGGGGAGAACTGTCCCGCACCTGTACGCAAGTGGAAGCAGGATGATATGATCCGAAACCCACGATTTACCTGGACGAGAGTCCTGAGTGTTCCTGAATAAACCAAAACGCAGCCTAATAACTAAATACTACAAATAAGTTACGTTTCACACTGATTTCTTTTACGTGAAGGACAGTGACTTGGCGCACTATAGTGTCGCACGGTGGTCCGGTGGGCGGGGTGCCCGCATTCGCGTCCTGCGAAGATTGGCAGCGTGTTCTAGCGCCCGGCCGCACAATGGTCGCGGAGGCAGGTGGTCGTAGAGGAGGAGGAGGAGGCGGGGCGGCGGGGCGGAGAGGCGGCGGCGAGGCGGTGCGGTGCGGCATGGGCAGGCGGCGGGGCGGGCGGGGGCGGGGGGTGGGTGGGTGGGCGGAGGCTTGGGCGCGGCGGGGCGGCGCTGCGGCGCGGCGGCGTGATGGCGCGGCGGCGTGGCGGTGGGCTGCCATGTAACCTGCGCGACCCTACCGCGCGCCTGCCTCCACGCTCGCCTGCTCGCCCTGCACAGCCCGCAACGGTTCATCACCGGCGACGAACCCGCGATCGTCATAAGGACCGCCTCACAACACGTGTGCTTGTCGCGAGCCTTTTCGGTCGTCCGAAGAACAATTGGTGCATCGTGATCAAACGCTACACATCACGCATAGTTGCGAAGCATTCACGTAGGTGTGTATATTGGGAGATGCGTGAGTTACGAATCTTTATAATACCAATCATTTTAATACGAATGTACGTGAATATGCGATTACGTTTTGTTCAGAATAGCACTTGAATCTCGTGTGTTATTGTCGCCTGTGTTTTATGATATGAACATTTAACATGCCTATTTATATTTCACCAATATTTTTTGTACAGAATATTTGCACTTGAATGCCAGAACATAAACTATACAACCAACAATTGAACGAGAATGTAACATATATTTTTATAAACCATTCCATTCAGATCAATAGTATCAATTAGTTAATGTACTTTCCAAAGCAGCAGTACATAAGTTACAACATTCGACAAGTGAAATTAAAATGTGAAAATTTCCCTCATTAGTACATCAACTGGCAATTCAATCTACCTATATTACAAAACTATTTTTAATGTAGTTTGTACGTGCTCCATCCTTCTTGCAGATTCCATTGTCTTGAGATAGCTCATCATTATCTCCAGCAATAATAAAATGCGCAGTAAATACCTGTTTTAAAGACTCTTCATTCCTTGTCTTATCATAAAGAACAAATGCGCTTTCGAAAAGGACTGTAATGCTCCAACGTTCTTCTTGGCATCAAAACATTACACTTATTCTACTAAATAATTTTAGAAAATTATAATTATTATGAAATCATAAATAATGTAACCATAAATTATGCAATCATAAATATCATTATTATGTAATCATAGTTCGTTTAATTTGTCAGTAGGTTTAATTGACTTTGATTTAATTGAGTAACATTTATTTGTTCTCAGAAGTGCGGGGGTTTTGTGCACGTCACGGAATCGAATTGGCTCTGAGCCTACGTATGCACAAGTGTTGTCTATAAGTGATTGCGGCATGGTCGGATCTCGTACCTTCACATACCAAAACCATCAACCCAGAATCATTTATTCATCCCGATAACCTCTCATAATCGACCCTACATCATCCATTCAGTGGAAGACAAGGGCAGTGACCTATTATCTGTGGTAATAGTTACAGGAAAGACGTGGGTGTAAGCTTTCCCTTTCTCCAAACCAGAGACTGTGCCTTCATCATACTATATAATTCAAATGTAACAATATTTGGAAACAAACTCTTTAGACTAATTGAAATCGAATCATCTATACCATGAGTTTTTTACTTTCTCGGTTTACATTTGCTGTAGTGTATTTCAAGTCCCAACATTGACAGGATTTCGATAGTAGTTAGATTGATAGGTCGGATTCGGCCGTTGTGTAGAGGATAACTCTAGCGATCGGCTGCTCTTATCGGTAGTTTTCCATTATTTCTCCGATTAACACCAGGCGAATGCCGAAGCAATATTTTAACAAACGGGCCAAAGATCGCGCGCGATCTTTCCTTCCACTCCCTTGTCCTACCCTCACATCTTAGTTACAAACACTTACATGTACTACACTACCATCCATGTTGGGATTCCAGACCGCTGCTTAGAGCTTATTCAGGCGGGGGTGTCCCACTGGTGGGAGATACCTGAACGATGAAAACTTCGCAGGGTGGCGTCTAGGTCGGCGCCGCCTCTCACCATCCAGCGGCGAAAGATGGCACCACCTTCGGCGATAAAAGAGTGCACTACACTTACGGAACTAATGGATATTAGCAGTTGACGCTCCAGGAAACACTAATGAATCAATCATTAACCGGCACCCGGTAAACGCCAATGGGGAAGGGGATCAATGGTGGATCCCAGAATAAAATAAAAAATATTCGAAGGAGAAATGTATATATTTAATAAAAAATGCTACATGTCTTTATAATCACTTTCTGCTAGTTTGTGTTACAATATTTTCATTTTTGGAGGTACGGCAAGATCATACATATTTTGAAAATTTTCTATAGGTAATTGTGGTCCTCTCCACGCGGATACTGATAGCCATATCTTTTTTTCAAAGAACTCGATCAACATTCACTATGTAGTTCCGATTGCAACTGTTATCTACATCGACTGACACTAAAATAAGACCGCAAGTCTGGCACGTGGGAGTTCCCGTGGATGTTACTGATTTTGGCAATGTTTTGCTTTTGAAATTGTTTATAGACATCTGACAAGCATTGAAAGACGATACTATCACTAAGAGTTAATGAATATTCTAAGAGAGAGAAAAAAATTCGCTGGAGAACGTCGTTACCTCCTACCAATTCGTATGCAACTGGTAATGTCGAAACTAGTCTGTATGGACCAGGAGCCACACTAGAAAGAAGGCAAAACAGTATAATAGAGACCAAATGGCAGCAAAGATTGAAATGAGACAACAATATTTCAGCATTAGGGAACCAAAGTGTTTTGTTAAAAAAAGAAGAAAATTTGGATGTTCACGTACAGACCAGTCTGCTTTTAAGAAATGGACTTTTAATGAAGTATTAAAAACGATCAAAATAACTTTACTTCGAGTTTTAATTAAATTTGATGGCTCACATTCTGCAAAAGTAGAAGCAGAGTAAAACAAGACTGTTCTTTCTTCTACGAATGAAAACAAATCTCTTAAGCAAAATAATCATTTTAAAAAGTTGTTTCTTTATTGTTAATGAATACATAGTTCAGTTCCTTAACCTTTTCATATCTATTGCCTTGACCTACAAACTATTCTTATTCCAATAAGAGTAAAATCCTCATCCACTGTAACCCTAAAAACAGCATAGAGTAAAACTAATATTCTCATTTTATAAACAAGATATATTTCTCCCACATAACGGAGAAGGTTATCGACGAATGAAGGGTATTTTTAATGACTTCCGCGACAGCGAGGACAACTGAAAGAAATGGTGATGTTTATCATTCTTCAGGAAAGAATTGTCAGAAGTAGTTATCCTTATGCACAGGAATTCATGCAAATTTTCACAACAAGGGCATTCTTAATAACGAAACTATCAGAATACATAAATACGGCGATGTTTAAAAGTCAGACTCATTCGTTCTCAACTTACAATATTAATTTTTCTCGATTCCTAAAATTATGTACGTACAACTTCATCTTCCGATAAAATGTCAACTTGTGACCTGCCCGAATACTAATAGAACAAAAAATTCTAATGGCAAGAAAAACCGCAGACCTTACAATTTCTCGATATTACTTCCCCCATTTGTGTATCATCAGGTTACCACTTCCTTTCGTGGTAACAAGACGAGAGTGCAGAAATTTAATTTGATCTCGGGAATTCCCATATTCTGCAATATTTCCGCCTTTCAAAAGAAGCAGTGAACGATCACACAGACCAAAAACACCACACAGACCATATCGCCACCTTTTTTGTTTTCTTCGATTTTGTATCACCTCTTAGATGTCTTTTCTGGCAAAATATGATATAATACAGCGCAAAAGATAAAATGGAAAATATATTACGTGCACAAGCATAAAATAACGATAGCGATAAAAAAGTTCCGCCCAATGAATCAAAAGATTCAAGTGAGATACGCTGTTTTTGGAGCAATGACTTCCAACCAACGAACTGTCATGAAATATCAAAGCTAAATAGTTACGCCAAGTTGTAAACAATTATACCTTCTACGAGGTATTGTAAGGCACCAGGAGAGTTTCAGAGTACTCGTGAGCAATGTTAGGTCCTTTCTTTCCTTCCTCGAACCCTCGTGGGCGTCTCTTTTGAAGTAGGCAAATGCCGAGATCTCAGGGAATGCAATGACGTCAAATTCTACCCAGCGCCCTGGAAGTCGACGGTGGCGACCGCAGTGAAGACTTGAGTTGGGCTACACATGCAGTTATGAGAGGCCTCAAATGAATGCCGTTCCAGGATACCAACGTATCGAAAAGTAATAACTTAACACATGTATCCACTTTCTTTTCTGACAATCAATGAAAATTTTTTCAAATAAGGTTTTTTGTTGTTTATACAATGTTGACACAACGCTTCGCTTGATATTTACATCCATCTTCAGTTGTGTTCATATTGATATGTTTATTTCAAATTACATTAAATTAAGCAATTAAAAAACTTTGAACAATATAGATTTTTACAAAAGGATAAACCCAAACACAAACAAGGGGAAAATTCCATTGTAAATACACACATCTTTGCTTTAAAGACAAGGCAAGTATCAAATTATATTTATAATTTTAAAAAATGCTTAATTTAACCCTGATTTAACATCTAATATTGATATTAGTTTCATTAAAATGTTACTTAAAACGTGTTGCTCTCAAATTAGTATCTATGTTGGGTAAAAGTAAGGATGGACAGTGTAGCGTTGCTCCATTGCTGAAAAACAATTTTTAAAAGAAAATAAATATTCCTTCCAAATTCATAAAGGTACAAGTACCTGGTCAATCTTTTAGTCCATTGTAGATTAAATGTATCGGGAGTGCGTGGGGAACATGGTCGTCGTCGGTAAAGAAAGATCGAAGGGGAGAGCCATGGTCCGCCTCACTCAACATTAATTTTTTTTCAAATTATTCAAAATAATTACCATGTATCATCACATCCAAAACAATATTCCCATTATGAATATACTAGTACGTTTTTTATTATAACTTAAAAATTAAAAAAAATATTTTTAAAATATGTAGGGGGCGAACTAAAATTGCCCCCTCAGGAACTAATTTTGAAATATTTTGTTTCAATTCTTTAATTTAATTAAAAAAGTACGTGAATATTAATAATGAGAATATTGTTTTGGATGGAATCACACCTATCTTGTAGTTATTTTGAATAATTTGAGTAAAATTTGCCGACTGAAATTGCCCCCTCCCCCTAAATACTTTCAAGAACCGCCCCTGGGTGAATGGCAATTGGAGAACTCCTCGGCGAGGGGGGAGATACCCCACGGCTGATTGCTTCCTTAGGGCCCCTTCACCCGGAACCATTGGCTTTCACTGGTTTAAATAGAGGTGTTCTATTCACTCATAGGAATAGGACTGCAATCGTCCTGCTGTGTAGCTTAGACGTCATTTGGAGGGGGCGGGGCCCGGCGGTGGCGGCGGCGGCTCCTTTCCCAAGGCGGAAACGCGCGTCATGGGACGGTCACAAACGGAATGGAATTTCGAAAGTGGGATTACGGCACTACGACAATACACACGGTACTACCAACCAAATGACAACGCGGAGGTAGTAACTTTCCTCATCGAACTCGGAAACCAACTAGAGTAGGAAATAGGCTTATAAACAAAATTGTTTCTACTAACCCATAAAACCATCGTAAAATTATGTAAATGCCACAGCACTACTTCCTACTGGTGAATTTCCAATGTCAAAATCTGAACTGTTAAAAAGTGAAAAGAGAAATATTTGATGTTTTCTAATAGCCATCCCCCTAGAAATTCGGTGAACTAGAACACATTATTAGTGAATTATAAATATGTGATAATATTAAAAGTATGTTTTTGAAATCGTAGAGCCATACGTCTATTTTTGTGTCCTCGCAAAAAGAGAGGAGGGTAATGCAGAGATATAAGGGCGTACAAGCTTTAATTCAAATAAGTGATACGATCTCACTGGTCTATTATTACTGTTTGGTCTAAAATATGTGAATGATACATAGTTGCCCACTTAATTTAAAGGTAAGGTCAAACGTACGAATAGCTCCTGACATTCACTTTTCAAGGAAATCTGTTACTTTAGCATTTGGATAACGTGACAGGTAGCAATTGAAAAGGAAAAATGCCAACTTCAATTTGTCTAAAATTTTACAATTTTCGTCTCATCATCTTACATTTTGACAGTTTTGAGAGTCGTATCGCCTTACGTTAATTTAATGATATATTAACATTTTCTACAGATATTCGACACCTCTGAGCGCGTATTTCTTCGGTTGGCAGCCAACAAATACTCTAGCGGCACATCTGCTGGAACAGTGAGAATATTTCGAAGAAAATGAAAAACTACTTTCAGTAACCTACGTGAAACTGTCCTTTTGGCGAGTGAATGCTATTGGACATTCACGTATTATGAATAAGTATAATCTACATTTTTATATAATTATATTACGACACTCGGAATTCTTTCATTCTTAGGGTCATTCATTCTAAGAGATTTATTCCACGATTTTTTGAAAACAAACTAAAGAATATAAAACTTTGTATTTTATCATGGTCTATTTTAGGATGAACTGACATTCAGCATTAACAAACTAATGTCATTTATAAATAATCGTGAAAAATGATTTTAGTCGTAAATAACGTCAATGTAAATCTGTACATCAAATACAACTAATAATAAATTGGATTTATTACAAACAAATACAGACTAGCGGAAAGCCAAATTTCCTATTGACTATCTTCCTCTTCTGAGGGAGTTCTATATAATCTGTTTTCGATCATTTCCTTATCATTTCTATTCATGTTCAATGATGTATTGTTTTGTCACATTGTTAACACTGCGGTGTGAGGTTTACCACTGTCTCTAAAGCGAACGCTGACACATAACTGGATATCCTGACCGCAAGTAATGCCACCGATAAGATAACGACAATTGTGGTGCTAACCACAATAATATGTTCCATTTTTTGGCACAGACAGTAAACTATCTGTCTAAAAATATTTCAGTTATGAAACACCAACTTGTTTTGTTTGGATTTAAATCCTGTCTCTTTTCCACAAACTATATACGATTATACGTATATACAAGTATTATACGATTTCCATAGGTTTTGTTTTGGTCTATTTCCATGTTCCAAAATCACTAAACACTCGTTTTACTTCCCATCCGACAAATATTAATTCAAGTTTGGTAAAAAATCTAATTTTCTGGATTGCAATCTACCTCGCGACAAAGTGATATGAATTTGGAACACTATTTCCCAAAGATAGTATTAGCATCTGACTAAGAACCACACTAGTCCAATTCCACCTAGGAATAGTTTCAAACTGTAGGGTGAGGTGCAATATAAAGCCCCCCTTAGCAATTTCCGTTCTTATGCAACGAAGCATCGCAAACACTTGAAAAAATTAATAGCCTGGAACATTCAGATGAAGTCTCCGGACATCCATTTATCATTATCTATTCCAAAAATGAAGAAAAACCAAAATATTAAACCACTCAATTTGTTTTTTATGTGCTTCTGATTTCGTCTCCCCATATTGCTAATTTTACTACGAAGATTTTAGCGAGTGTAAGGCTCGAAATGGATCTAAACTACCTCCTATGACAGTGTTCTATGTTTTATTAACAAAAATACACTTACATACTGTAAAACAAACACAATTTAAAAAAAAAACTTTACTTCACACTTTTGGAAAATATCACATCATTATTTCTTTGATCACATAAAGCATATTACATCCTATACATTTTATTCCGAATTTCTTCAAACAATGTTTATATGAAAAATAAAACAGTCCACTCCTAAAACTGCAATCGTTCATCGTCTAGCACTGACGTCTAATACTAGGAAGCGTGATGACCACAGCGAAAAATGCCCGGCTTACTGAAACATTTTTACGAAATGTAATCCAACTTTTTCATTTCACTAAGTAACAGCCAATCAACAGTTCAACTCGCAAATTACACTTCTTCCCCATAGAGCACATATAGTTATACTGTTTTTTGATAATAAATTAATCAGTTCTAATCTAATTAGTATATGCAAACAGATTACATCGTGTTCCTAACCACGACCCTGTAATGAAAATGGGAGTCACCTAGGGAACGAACTTCGCTGAATAGTAATTCTTGCAATTAAAAATATTTGGGAGAAAACAACAGCAACTTTAAAGAAACATTAACTACTCCATATTACATTAAACATTTCAAACTACGTTCAGACTAATAATTCGAAGAAAAATATTTATATTTTATCACGTAATCATAATTATTGAGTTTCTAAAACTTATTTAATTAAAAAACAGAAAGTCTTCTGTCTTGAAAGTTATCTGTCATAAAAGAGTCTCTATCTAAATGTTCTTGCTGAATTTCGATGCGAACAGCCCCGTTTTCAATAGTCAGTTAAAGTGTAAGCTACAGGTTTCACGTACCCACTGTGAAGCTAGAGAACTTGATAACGGAGATCGAGCAGGGAAAAGTTGTTGCGGGCACGGCGTATGGATAACGTATCCTGTACGTTTCAGTAATTACAACCTTGCGAGTGGAAAGGGTATTTTACTTTAACATTTGTATCTTTATGTAATACATATTATATAACCCTCATTGCATTTTTCAAAAATCCCTTAACTTTTCCTTTTACTACCTATAATTTTATTTAACTAAAATTTTTGATTTTTTTGCATATTATTTTACATTTGTTCTTAATCGCTGCTATTTAAAGTAGAAAAGGAGTTTTGAGAAAAAGAGTTAGAGAAATTTTTTTCCAGAAGTGACTCTTACAAAAATTTGTCATTCAAAATAGGAATACTTCTCTTTTTAGCCTAATATTACATTCTAATCAAAATGCCGAGGATTCCTAAAATTAGGAGAATGTGAGGTTAATGTGAGGTTTTATTAGTTGAAATCCAATATACGTTTTTACTATCGAAAGTTGAACAACTCAACTAATTGACATATTTCTTAAATATTGTGTTCGACTTTATTTTTTTGTAGAATTTGCGAACATTCTACTACTTTACTCTATGACATTATCAAAATGTTTACTAAACATAATTGCTTCAATTTCTCTATCAAAAATCATTACAGAAGTGTTTTAATGGAATAAATATTTTATTATATAGCATAAATACTAAACAATTAAACATTCAACTAGATTGAATTCCATGAATTCATAATTTATTTAAATCTTTGTCTATCATATTACAATACGTTGATACTCAACCAAGTGTAGCTTTCTCTTGTTGCACTTATATTACCGTACGTTTACAGCTTAGTTTCTTTAGTTTCAGGGCTTCAGTCATCCTAGTTAATTAGCAGGAATACCGTTAAGACTCGAACACATTACTTAAAGTAGTCGGTTACACATTTAACCTCTTTGCTTATTTCACATCATATGCGTTTCTGGAGGTAAATTGGAGAAGTTCCTTATCGTAATGTAAAAATATTTGGGGCACTAAAAGTACGACTGATTAATACAAACCTCTACGAGTTTCCACGAAATATCTGGAACCAACCTACCTCAGATTTTTAGAAAATGATTTGCATTTCCCTCACTTACTTGCAGCTATACCTGCTTTTCCTCGCACCAACCTGTTGTCCCAAGAACCGGTCCAATTGAGGTGAACTTGACCTCGATTCGTTCCTGCCCAGCGTTAACTGGTCATTTGATTACGCTAAAGTATTTTCGTAGGGATCACGACGTTCTTATCGTCCCGAGACAGCCAAGATTTTTTACTCTAACGGAAGAAGATAATCTTGGCCTAACAAGTGTATGCTCGATGCAATGCAATGAACATATATGAAAGCAATATCACATACTTCACATTGCTCGCTTTACTCACTAAATACGAAGGGGAAAACACAAGAAGCTGAGGAGCATGTATTTAAGAAATATTCTGTGTATTTAAAGCCATGGTTTCATAAGGCAAGAAATGTGTATCAGAGAAATATTGTATCTCAAATAAAACGATGTTGGTTAAAAAATATTAAATCGGAAATGGAAACAATTTAAGCAATGTTTCCGATCACCACCTTGCAAAGCGTCATTACAATTGTGATGGAAACTCTAAAATGAAGCTCTCCGTAGGGCAATGGCGCAGAATCGAATGAAGAAATGGAAAAAAATTAGCAAGCTTGCAATTGACGTGATCCTGGAATTAATTAGTGTAATCGATTTGACAGACGAGTCGCAGTTTCCCTTTTAGGGTCTTTTCGCTTTTCAATCATCGAAAGCCATGTGACCACGTATTCTGCAGTTGTCTGAAGGTGAACACGACCCTCACTTTCAACTTCTATTCCTGGAAGCTTCAGTAAGCAGAAACTCTCCCATTAGCCAGTGTGTAAGCTCCTCGTCTCACAGGATCAAAAGTCTACCCTACGGTTAATGGGAATTCATTTCCTAGTTTAAAACAAACGTTTAACACATCTGAATTACTCTCAATCATCAAAATTACAATAAATTATTACATTTTATAATGTGCTTATATTTTATTTCGTAAATGTCTTCTACAAGTAGATTAAGAATACGTACAATAAGAATGACCAGCAGTTGATTTCACAGTTTTGTGCAAAAAATAAAAAAGGCAAATCCAAAAGGACTAATGAAGAATTATTGTTTTGACCAGCAATTTCGGAAAATGTCGGAGTTGAAGCCAAATTCCAGCGGTGGACGGCAAGCAGACTCGACCGTATACCACGGGTTGCCCTAGCTAAATCGAACACCACTGCTGGAGGAGAGTTCTAGCGGCCGACTGTTCTGAAGGGTAGTTTTCCGTGGTTTCTCAATCAACACCAAGCTAATGCCCGGATAGTCCTTTAATTCATGGACCTCGCACGACTGTTCTTTCCCTATCTTTCTCACCGCCCCCCACTTACATACAAATACACACTTTTAAGCTCTCCACTACCCACACATTTAGACAGATCAGTCGAGAGTATAGAGCTTGTTCCGGTTAATGCGGTGCCCCCGCTGCCTTGAAGGGAACCACCCTACAAGCCGATGAGCAAGTCGGTGCCGATCTCAGTTTCAGTGGGGGAGGAACATCGCCACCTCTCGAGATATAACAAACAGAACTGATCACTAGGTGCGGATTTTGATGAACTAAAAGATCGCCAAAACTGATCAATAAAATGCTCTAAAAATACTTTTAAAATGCCCCGAAAGCAAAGAAAAATCACGTAAAAAGTTTGATCAAAACTAGTTCAGATGAATAACTGAGGATTATTGGATATGTTACTGATGTAATCGAGGCTTCTTCCTTCCGTTGAAAAGAACACAGCTTGCAAAATTTGGATTTGAACTGTTCTTTACCAGGAAATCTGTCTTAAGTAATCGCAAAATCGGCCGAACCGACAATGGAGCTGATAGGCGTCACAGTAACCTTAGATTACATAATCAAAATGGTTGACATTTCAATTTCTGAGCAAAGAAATCGAATAGGCTACTCAGGAATTGTAAAGAGAATATTTGTTGCTTCTCATAAATATTATTTGAAGCAAGTATAATTAAAATTACATTAAAATCGATTAAATCAGCGAAAACCTTTAAAATACAAAAAAAAAAAAAAATTTCATTTAAAAAATGGGTCATTCTCTTTTGTCAAAACATAAAATTAATGTCCACACTAAAAGGCATTGTTCTAAAGTGAAAAGAAAAGAATGACATTTTATTAAAATCCGCTCCCTACTAATAATGCCCATAGTAGTCGACGTGCTCTAAACCACTTAACAATCTATCAAACTGCCTATCAAACCGGCTATCGCTCATTCAGAAAATTCGGGTTTTCGTCCGGGCGGATCGCTCGAATTCCGCACTGTGCGCAGCGACCGCCCCCGCCGCCGCCCACCGGCGGCCGCCAGCGCGGCCGCCGCCGCCGCCGCCGCGCGGCGCGTGAGCTTTCCCGCGATTCCGCGTAATGACGCGGAGCTTCCCCCAACACGCGGCGCCAACGCTCACGCACGCACATTTGCGACGCCATTCTCTCTCGGTAGTCTTCACCGGCTGAGGTGGCTCAGGGCATCAACAGATGTCACTGTAGTGCCTTTGACCGGGAGGTCCTAGGTTCGAGTCCTCAAGGAGGCAGGATATTCGACTCTAGACGGTGAGCTAGATCAAGTTCTGTCGCTGTCTGGAGAAGAATTCTATACCGGCCGGCTGCTGTGATTGGTAGTTTTTCGTGGTTACTCCAATTCGCCAACCAGGCGAATGTCGGAGCAGTTCTCTAACTAAACGCGCAATGGAGCGCGTGCAAAACATTGAAGGATACATCCTATCTCATGCTTATCCTATCCTCACTCCGTACTTACACGCACACTTACATGCACTACCTATCACATATAACGAAAAACCAGACGGAAGTTTATAGCTTCTCCCGGTTGGGGCCGTGCCCCTCGGGAGAAATTTAGATGAGAAATACCGCCGAAGCAAGCCGAAGTCGGCGCAGAATCTCAAGCCTGCGAGGTAAGAATACCGCCGCGCAGTCTCACGTGATAAAAACATTCTGTCAACGTACGGGAATAATGACCACAGCAGTTGAAATGCTCGGAAACACGATATAATCAATCCGTAGTCTCGTAAGCAAATTAACATCAGTATAATTTTACCGTATGGTAATGGAGTATAAAAATACATTCTTCCACAGAAGGTGAGCTTAAAATTGCAGCATAGGAAACAAACAACGATTAAAAACACAGCAACATATTTTACGAAGATGTATGTTTCTCTACACTTTCAGGCTAGATGGCGCAGGGGCAGATAGGTAGGGCACCCCAGTAGGCTTACCACTAAAAAGCTGTCGGTTCTTATCCCACCTAAGGCATATACGAGGCATCAACCCAGTTGATAATCGGGTCGGATAATGTCATCCCTTTAATGTCTGTAGAATACGAGTTCGATTGTATGTCCTCAAAGGATAGTGGCTTTTTCACCACCCCTTCTATTGCACCTCCAGCAACCATTCACCTTCATTACCTCTACCCATCCCGATTATAAGAGCTGGAGTGGGTGTTTGTGAGTTATCTTGGTGTAAAATGGAATAAAAGACTGTTTGAGACAAGCCCATTGGCTTCGTGAGGTACCCGGGTGTGAGCCCGGTAAGAACTAAGCTTAATATTATGGATAGCAAAGAGACAAGATAGTTGGGAACGCTCTGACCAGAGAGGTGATATAAATCTAAAACAAATGTCCAATGTCTTAACTAATGACATAATGCTCGCGTTGCTGTAACACCTTCGCGAGCGAGTCTGTATCCCTGAAGCACGTGTGGCGCCTGG
The DNA here is from genome assembly GCA_964035755.1 of Teleogryllus oceanicus. Taxonomy (NCBI): domain Eukaryota; kingdom Metazoa; phylum Arthropoda; class Insecta; order Orthoptera; family Gryllidae; genus Teleogryllus; species Teleogryllus oceanicus. Next base: position 46,637,322 of record CAXIVR010000009.1, read on the forward strand.
CTGCGACCGGGTTCTCGGGCACAGTGCCCGGCGTAAGACGCCGCAACGGCGAACCTTAAAATAAGATCGATCAAAGGACGAGGCCCTCTTTGCCACACAACGTCCACAGGCATTCGATTACCTCCATGAAGAGCTGCTCTGCAAGTCTGTTGTCTCTAGGGCAGCGAATGCTTTTTGCGACACTTTCTGGCTGTGAGCTGAACTCCGTAGATTGTTTCATTATTGTTTCCGGGCGCGCGTCAATTACTATGGGTATTAGTCCCATAAGTGTAGTGCATCCCGGGATGAGGCAGCGTTCCACCCCCGCTAGAAAGAGATTCGGCGCTAACATACACGTCCGCTTGCAGAGTTTCCCCCTCCAAGCGTGTTCCCCAGCGGGGCACTGCCCCGGTGGAGACAAGCTCTTAATCTCCCGACATGTGGTAGATAATCGGAACAGCTGGCCGCTAGAATTCTCCTCCAGGCGGAGGTTGAGGAGGTCTTGAGGATGTTATCGCTTCATTCTGTCAAGTTGTCAGATATCCAATAAGCGTCGAGATTGAAAAAGTCAATCTAGTACTAAGATGACAAAGATAAATCAGCAATGTTCTCGAATGATCACAAAGTAAAGAAGAATCAATTTTCATTATTTCCTTTCTTAAACAACAAAGTTATCAAAATCGACTAATGAAAAAACATTATTACGAAGCAGTATTCACACGTGTCTAATGCGTTCTCATCTGAAATCATATTACCAAAATTAGCCTTGAGAATCTTCTGGTAATATTTTCACAGAAAGGGAATAAAAATGCTTGTTAGAGAAAAAAAATCCAATGTTAGAACAAAGTATAATGCAGTACAACGGGTTCTTTAAATTCCTCGGGAAATTTGTGTGTAAGAAAGAAGTATCACTTTTCAATAAAATGAAGTGCAAATGTCTTAACTTTCGAAGTGATACTCGATTATTCAGTTATTGAGCCTGTTTTTCCGCCTAATTATTGACGTTGCCAATCGGAATCGACTGAAATGGGCGCTGAAATTGTCGATCATGCTACTATCATCACAACGTTAAGCATTCTTCAAATAAGCGACAGTAGCTGTTTTACTTCCTAGTCGACGAAACTCATATAACTAATCTTGGTCGATCGAGAGTTTCACGCCATGACATATAAAGGTGCCAAACTTCATAAAGTGCGCACAAGGCTAAATGTATGATAGATTTCTATTTCTCTTTGAGGTAAGTTTCCTTCAACTAAGCCGAGCCGTAAGAGGAATTCGGGAGGAGAAACAATGAGGGTGATAATTCGTCTCCGATTTTACCTTCTTTTAAGAAAAGTAAATAATCGGAAAACGAAATCGGAGTTCAATCTTGACAAATAAGTAGTAACAAAATTGTGTATCTTCGTCTTTATTATAGTTCATCTGAAATAAAGCTATTATTCATGCTGTTACTGTGAAAAGTTGTGATATTAATTGTAACGTTAAGTAGGACATATATAGTGTGAAGTGTCAAAAAATGGAAAGCCATCATAATTCGGAATTCTAGAAAAAACATCAGACGTGAAATTACCTCGAATTGAAATATCCCGAAATTCATTTAACATCAACAATATGACACAAACTGGATTGCAGAGTAAGAATTTATGTTCAAAGCAAAATCTAAATGACGTATTACCATACGACTTTATTAACGACATGACGTTGATTCCGAATAGATCATGAGTTCGAACAGCTTACTTTCAGTTGAGTATCTTGTATTACAGATCTGTCATATAAGATAACTCAACTTAGTAGCTGGAATCGACGAGACTTTACATTCTTTGCATCTATGCTAAGAATACAGTCGTTAAGATAATTAATATTCTGTTTTATTTTATTTATTTATTTTATTTATTTTACGTAAAAAAACAGTTAAAAACTGCGTATGACGTATTCAGTTTCTAATAATTAAATGATTCTTGGTAATTAGGAGCACGGAATATTTTGTTGGATCTAGTAGATTTAATGCAAATCAAGGTCACATTACATACATTTTTTTATGAATAATGTTTCTCTGTGGAGAACCTCTATCTAACCAACTGATTGATCGTTGTATTCATCAGATACTCGAGGGTGAGAAGTGGTCATCGAAAAACAAACAAAACATTTTTTCTTTGACTCTGCAATACAGCCAACCGAGCGGGTTACCAGTGGGAGGAGAAGCGGCCGTCGGGCGAGCAAATCGCTTGGAGACAAATGGTCGCGAGTCGGGTGCCGGCTGACGAGTGTGAGAGGCGGTGGGGGTGGGGGTCTCGCGAGGGCGCCGCGTGCGATCGGAAGGCGCGGCCGCGTGCCAAGGCCCCCTCCCCCGCGGAGGCGGTGACCGCCTGGCCGCGGCCCGCGCCCGGCCCGAAATAGGGCGTCGGCGTCGACGTCGCTGACAGAACGCGCCTGGGGCGACGCGCACGCTCTGCCAACGCCGGCGCACGCCCGCCCGCCCGCCGCCGCACCGCGCTTAACACGCACGCGATAACGGCGAGCGGGAAGTAACGCCTGCACCGAAACGCTAACAAGAGCTTTGACACCGCACTGTTCGACGTCTGCCCTCCCTCTCCCTCTCTCTCTCTCTCTCTCTCTCTCTCTCTCTCACACACACACACACACACACACACACGCGCGCGCGCACACACACGCACACACACATACTTCATTCCACACACATACACAATTTCCATTCTCTTGAAAGATCATTGGAAACACATTGTTAACAGTTACTGTTTACTTGTTAGCAAATTACAGTATTATTCACAGCTTTAATCATGATCATTAATCAGAGTCACTCCATGAAATGAAATTAAAATAGGAGTACATCGTCTGGTATCGTTTGGGGTCGAACTTGTGTATACAATTCATTTAAATAAAAACCTGTGTTAAAATGGCTAATAAAAATTCTTCTTAAGACCTTCAGCATTTTTTAAATTTGTTTTATGGCTAGAAAAACGAGATTAAAACGATATTAGAATAATTTACTTCTACATAATTGACCAAATAAATTGAGTAAATTGTTCAAAGTACATGCAGGTGGTAACACAAATGATTTAATTAAAAAAAAACAATACAAATTTTTGAACGATGAGCAAAAATTCGATGCTCCTCTCAATATTCGATAGCTTCATTCGCACCTCAATACAAGAAGTAGGAATAAGGTGCTACCTGCTTCGCAATGTGGAGGACCTAAGATACGTCGGAGTAGACGGGGGCTGCAGGACGCACCTATTTCGCCTCCCCATGGGGCCGCCACTGATCCTTTCCACTAACTGAACATATTTATTCCATTAATTAGAAACAATCACAGTCAGCAGAAACGATTACACACAAGAAATTTGTCTTTAAGATAATGTAATAGTGTTGAAACGATGTCGTTATAGATAGAGAAAACTGCTATTAATTCCTCCTAATAGTGGTTACACGATAGATATATTAAGTTATCAATAAAGAAAGTGAAACGCTTTAAAATCAAAATATTTGTCAAAAATATTTAAATTAAATGTAAATAAATCAATCTGAAGTATTACTGAACAAATACACATATTACATTACTCCAAGAGTTCAACAAATTGCATATGTTGCAAAGGTTACATTTTCCCTTAAATTACTCACTACTTTGCAATCAAAATACAAATATATGGGATCTATTACTTAAAAGGGCAAAGGAAAAAATACTTCTTTATAGAATAAACGTCGTTTACCAAATTGCAGACACAAGCAGTAGGACGTCTAAATGTTAATTAATTCTAGGTAATGATTTTAAAAATCCTAGTATATCAAATTGTCTGTCGCAATAAGTGAATTAATTTCATTTTACTTGCGACTTGCAGATCAACGAATTTTTGTGCTTTCAATTTCCATTTAGTTAAATTTTATAGTTACTCGAAAACTAATTCGCTGATAAGTCATACGCTGATAAGTCATAAACACTTAATTTTACAGGAGAGCAAAAAACAACTTTTAACTGTATTAAAGCAGGGATTAATGATATTGAAACGAAGGTGATATTCAAACGAAACTATTAGCGTGTAGGTTCTGTTTGAATACCATTAATACCTGATTTACAGCATTAGTTTAAAGATTTTTTTTTTTTGCACCCATCTAAAATTGTTTTTTTTTTTACTTATCAGCTTATTCACCGAGGTCAAAGATTTTTGCTGCGAAAGAAAACGCGCGGTACTCGAAGAAAAGCGGCGCGGGCGCGTGGACAGCGCGCCCCGCGGGCGGAGCGCGTTCCGCGCGGCGTTTGACTCCCGCGCGGGCCACTGACAGGTCGCGGCCGCCGGCGCCGCCGCGCCGGCCGACGAAGCCCGGCGGTGGGAAGCGGTGGCGGGCACACCCCGCAAGCCACAAGGAAAACTCCCGGCAGGCACTCACCATTGTTCTGCGCGTATCCCCAGTCGAGACTCATGACTGCGTTGGCGGCGGCGGAGGAGGAGTCGCGGAAGAGGCGTGGAGGCGCTGAGTCGGGCGGCGGCGGCGTGGTCGGGCGGTGTTGTGGCGGCGGCCGCGGCGGCGGCGCGCACGAGGACCGCCGGGGCCCGCGCCGGGAGGGGGCCCGGTCACGTGCCCCCTGACGTCACGCCCCCCGCCGCCGACGCCGCCACTCAGGCCCCGCACAGACGTGGAAAGCGGCGGCGGTGGGCGCGCCGGAGGTCCGTGACGCGGCGGCGCGGCCGGTGGCCAGGTGGTCCGGCCCCTCCGTTCGTCTGCTTCCTAAGAGGGGCGCCAGACACGGCCGACACCGTCTTCGCCAACGTCCCCCAGATTGTCGTCATCCACAGCAGCGCTGCCCTCCAAAAGACCTTCCTCCAACTGGTTCCCTCCGTCGCGGGAATCCCTCGAGCCGCGTGGCGCGCCCTCGATGACCCCGGAGGCGGCGGGCCCTCCGCGGGGTCCGTCTCCACCCCCACCCGCCCCCAGGGGCTGTCGGCGCTCGCCGTGGGCCCCCCCCCCCGCCCACCCACGCCCCCTGCCCTGGCTCGCCCAGGCGGGCGGCGGCCGGGCTCGGCCCGTCGCACCCCTCGAGGGCGCCCGTCCCACCCTCCGCCCGCACCGGGCAACGCCGCTTCCGAGAAGCAGCCGCTTTGAGAACGTTGATAATAGGGTCCGATTATGTCATCCCTTCAAACTCTGTGGAATACGACTTCGAGCGGTGATAGACGAATGTAGTAAACGATACACTCCCAAATCGACGGCAGGATTTAAGGATCGACTGAGTGAGCTGCAGGCCAGATACCCACAACTACTGGGCCCCACAAATTAATTTAAAAAACATGTATAATTATGTTATTTGATATTCAAACAATTAAAAGTTTGAATATAAAATAACATAATGTTCAAAATGCTAAAAAAATTACATTCAGCAAAACATCCAGCCAGGTGATGGTAGCGTTATTAAAATTTCCAAAACATGCGAACTTATTCCTTTATCCTTTACGACTTATCCAAAATTCAGCTAAATAGGTGGGGATACTTGGTAAATTTTCATTGTAAGGAGTTTTTTTAATATTTATTTTTTTATTTTTGCTGGTTTCGCTTGCCAGATTTTCAGTAAAATCTTATTCAGTTCGTTCTCGGAAACGAAAGCTTGTCGAAACCCAACAGAAGTGAACCTATAGTGATTTCCGTGCGTGACGGCGGCTCGTGGAGAGAAAAGAGGCGAGTGTTGGAAATGGGAGAGGGGTGAAGGAAATGGGTTAGGCGCTGTCCAGGCTTTTCCGGGCCACGATGCTCTGAAAAAAGTTTGTTGAGCACGTCTGCCTTAAATCATCTTAATCGTTTTTCGTGCATCTACAGTGACAACTGAATACCAATAAGGTTTTAAAAGACACACATTGAGACAGATGTTGGTCAAATCCCACCGTGACAGTAGCAAATTGAACTTGCAACAGTGCAAGTCTTGAATTTAAGTTATAGGGGGATTGGTCTCCATTTTAAGTCATTCGCGATGTGACTCAGTTCCCAAACTGCGCACCTCGGTGGCCGAGTTGTACGCGTACTGATCTCTCAACCCGAAAAACATGAGTTCCAGTGAGGTTCGTGGCTTTTTGAAAGACGTGAACTCCACTTAGGCCACGTTGTATGTGAGGTATGTTCAAAAAATGTTGGCACGAATGTCAACAATTACATTTTCTTACAATTTTCGTAGTAATTTGATCGCTTGAAAACTACTAATATTTTCAAAACCATGAACATGATATGAATAAAGAACTAGATGTGAAGAACACATTTCTTTTGAAGAAAAAACCTCTATTTTCAATTGTAGTTTAGGAAAACGCCGAACAAACGTTGAAACTTCATTCGTTTTCAAAAATGCAGAGTCAATTTTGAAAAAAGTTTAAAAATGTCAGGGGATTCATGTAAAATAATCACAAATAAAGAATTATTTTCAAAATCGCAGTTTGGAATCGGGTCAGATCGATTGGAGAATATTCATTTTGGAAAATCTTACGCATAGTTTAGGCTCTAGTGATGATCACAGGTGGACAGACGGACGGATGGGCGAACAGAACGTTCAAATTTGTTGACGTTTTGATGCCACATATGTCACTTCATGAAGCATTTAATCTTTAATATCACTGGACAAAACTTCATAAATATTTTTTTCACTTTGTAAATTGGACACAACAGTTCGGTTTTCGTTTGTAAAATAATGAAATGATACCTTAGTGACAGCAAATTTTCTAAGAACGTCGCACATTTATGGCCATTTTTCATCGAATGTTTATTTGCGAGAATATGGTTAGGACACTAGCGCTGAACTCAGAACGATGCGTCCTTGGTCCTTAAAAACAATGTTTTTACTGCGTCTGAGATGACACGAAATTTGTGGTTACTGTTGAGTTTCAGGGGAACACGAGATTTGAGGGGACATGTGGGCAATAGTCGAGAACAGGTAGACCCGTTTATGTTTCTTGAGCAGATTTCTACTAAATGACCCCTTTGAATCTTCTTTATATGTTTAGAGATTTAGTTGTTTGCGAGACACTTCGTAGAAAGGGCTATCAGGACTAACAGTAACTCGAAACTATGTAAAATTAAATTGAAGGAACGAGCCAGATAAAATATTTCAAAAGTATGGATTCAGTATGAAGTTACTTTCACTTTTAAAACGATTACTTACAAAATGCAGAATGTTTGCATGGCTCCAACCATTAATACAGTAAATTAAATCTTCGCATCAATCGAGAACATTATTACGTTTCGTATCTATGGATACTCGTATCTACAAGTTAGATTTCCATAGTATACGGTACATATTTTGACCATCTTTTAATGAATAGTGGGCATATCATTTGTATAATATATCTGAATAAATGTAACTTGTAAAAACAGATACATCCAATTTTACTGCACAAAAATTACAACCATTTCAGTAATCATAATACGGAAGGAACTTTGCAGTAAAGAGAATAAAACGTTTATCTTAGTTTTCTCGCATCGAATTAATTTTCCTGAGTACCTTACAGAAATTGCCATGTCTTCCGTAATAAAAAGTGGTTGGTGCTTTTATGGTCCGACTGATGACATTGCCCACTTTTGAAAGTAGTTTGCAATGGAATCGCTAGATCATAGACAGATATTCCTCAGTCAGTAGTGAATATATTTTACCTGCCAGAGACAGTGCTAATCTGCCGCTCCTGCATTGTCAGCGTGATCAGTAATTTTTTACTTTATATTTTGTTGCCAGGCATCTTATACAATTCTCTAAGTACATACCGATATTTTATGAATTAACAATTTTATTCTTTCATTCATACTTTTTCAAAACCGAATAAGTAATTGTAATAATAAATATAATTGTTTCCACGAATTAAGTTTAAACTGTTGTCTCCATAATATTTTCTTTGCACATATGTTAACGTTTAAGAAGGTGGAACTGAGCCAAATTACTAGCAGTCGAGAGGGCTAATAAAAATCTTCAGCCTGTTTCATCTGTTATTTTTGGTCTTTTTCTATTGCATTTCTTTTCATTTTGTACATTCAGGGTCGCTTCAACAACTTTGGGGGTCCTTGGACATTCGTTAATTTGGGGGCCCCCTATCTCCCGATATCCCACCGATATATATCCCACCGGTCTCCCCCTCCCAAATTCAAAGACAAGTTTTGTTAAAAAAAAAACTCATCACATTTTCGTATCAACCAGCAACATTCCCTATTATAAATGTGATCCAATGATGCGAGACACGTCACTTTCTTATGCCAATTTCGTGCGTATCGTTTAATCATAAATCGCTTCTTTATTTTATTTTTGAACAAATTATTATTATTATTTTTAAGAACTAACGGGGCCCCTTCAACGTTGGGAGCCCTTCGGACCCGTGCGTTAACACGAGCCTGTGTACATTTGGACATTTTGTTTCAAAGTTTTAAACGTAAATATTTTATTTCACTTCTTTTTATGGTCACTTATTTTACAATTTATGATATGAAATTAAGTGATTACAATTGATAATTTCGGCCTTTGCCTGATTAATTTAACCAAATATTTATTTTCGATAATTAATAAAAACAATCTTCATATCCCGGAGAAAAATGTAAGGTGTACTAGCACGTGTTGATATGACCCAGATACAAGCTATTCGTAGAAATGTTACAACCAGTAAAAACTTGAACATTTTCTGCTTGTATCCATCTTAAAATGGGCTATAACGTTGACATTTTTTTAAGTTAACGGCATCTGGGAAAATTGCCAAAACCTCAGAGGGTCTAGTACATCCAGGCACCTTACCTTATTGAAATAAATTATGAATATCCCTTTTTTAAGTTTAATGAATGAACATTTGAAAACAGAAAGGCTTCGATTGATTTATATACATTTTTCACCTTTCAAAATTTTCACATTGATCTTTCAAATTGATCTAAGCTTTAATTTACGTTAAGCATATAAATACCAATACCTCATATATCAAAGTTACGAGAGATTTAAACGAAATGTGAAAATTTGAAGGCAAGTTTACGACAAAGATAAAATGGATTAGGAAACCATATCCTTAGATTTGCAAAGGAAATTGTTAATAGCCGGGAAGAAAGCATTGGACCTCTTCCAATATTCTGTGAGAAACACGCGCAGTCAAGGTCTGGTGGGGTAATTCTATAAGAGCTTCTTAAATTGAAATGCATTTCTTAAGATCTTGGTGCGTGATCAACTATTGGCATTGCCATAAATAAAAGAAGGAATTTTGCATTAACTTATTTACGAAGAAATCGATTTGTAATACTCCTTGGCGGATATGCCAAAGAAAATAAATAAGCACATGAGTTTCCAATGTTTTCTAAAATTTTGCAACATGTTAATGAGGGGTAGTTCAATTTTTTTTTGTGAATAATAAACTTGAGTACATCAAAATCAAAGAAATGAAAGAACACAGCCAAAAAAGAAATGTGTTGCATTTCTCAATAAATTCACTTTCATTCGTGAGAAACAGAACTTTAAATAATGATTTGTCGTTGGGTCCATATTTATATATTTTTTATATTAATAGCATTTCCGATATTATTCAGTATAATCTAAGATTTATTAATGTACACCACACAGATTCCTATTACATTTCTGTTGCAAATCTACTATGACTATTCCACTCGTGAAATTAAAACCAATAGTGTTTAACTAAACATATAAAATGGCCCAATAAGGGCATTAGATCTTAAACATTTATCTCTTCCGCGCTCTTCCCTACTGGCCAATAATTTGCTGCGAGTCGTTTATCTTAGGAGGTGGTATGTGTCGATTGGTGTGGTGATGTGCAATAAACGGGGTATGTACTATAACATAACATCTTTCAATTTAACATGCTTTCAGTTATTTTCAATATCTGGTGCATTTTGGATATGTGTTGGACGTAAATTCATTCGTGAAATAGTCCCATTAAATACCACTCGTGCTTTGGAAATTCTCAGATAATTTCCAATGCACTAGTGGCATTATCTATGATAATATCCCATTATCACTTTCTCCTTCATTTTATTTCTTCCTTCTTTAATATTTATTCTAGCTATCTCATTTTATTTTCTCTCTCTACTATACCAGGAGTCTCAATTCCTTCACATCCGCAAAATTGCAGAGCTCTGAGATTGGATGCTGTATAATCTCAGCGAATAATGTTAAAAATACATCTGCGAAATTTAAGTCCACAAAGTTATTTTACAAAAAGATGAATGTTCCTTTTTTAGAAGTAAATTATAAATCTGACTTAAGTAACATTTGTGCATTTCATCTTCACATGGCGATCAAAATTTGAAGTCAAATAGTTTTGTGCACCTTCATACACGATTCCCTAATCTCCTTGCAAAACTGAATTCCGACACTAAGACAAACGAACGGTACGAAACGTAAATAGAACGGGGAAAATGATTTTAGGAGATTAAGAAGGAAGGTTATATTATAGCACGTTGTAAATATATAAATAAAATATTTGAAAATAGAAGTATTTTATTATTTTCATTTGCCTGGCATTATTTGCATTTGAACAACACAAACACAATCGCAAGTCGAGTATTGTTTCCAACAAATTGTTAACCATAAATAATTACTCCAGAATTGTGGGAAAATCTATGAATTCACATAAGAAGGCATAATACGAATGTATTTTTCCGACAATAACATGTGAAAAACATGTTGAGGGTAGGGAAGTGAGAACAGTACTCATAACCAATGTGAGAACGAGACACGAAGGAATGAGAATTTGAAGAAAATATATATCCTTGGGCGGTGTGGAATAACAAGCATGACTAGAGTACTGGGTCGTTAGGTGCCTCAGCGAAATCACATATTTGCGTCTTCGCGATGAACGTAGAGATCACAGGAAAACAGTTGGGTGATGCATGAATTGTCGAAACTCAAAGAAATCATCCTACTATTCATGTTCTCGCACATTTTGCTAGGTAATGAAAAATCGAATACCCAAGGATATGGAATGAATATACAACATTTCTCTCTCTCGTGTATTGCTTTAGATCTACGTGACCGTTGAAAGCTAGTTCTATGAATTATTGTTCTCGAACTCCAAACGACTCTTCGTTAGTTCTCATTTACTGTGTGTCATTGGAAGATAAATGATTTTGCTGTTAGCAGTATTACAATGTATTCATTAAATTTCAATGAATTATTCAATATTAATGTGAACTTGCAGATTATGCTTTTTTCCTGGCTTATGTACTATTTGATGTACCATAAGTCTGTGTTTCCCTACGATTTATAATAATACACAACTCAGTCCCATCGTAGTGGTTCTCTAAAAGGACTGGCATAGGAAAACTCTCCGGACACTTTTTCACACTAGTTCTATACGAATTGGGGGTAAATTCTTGGAGTAAATTCTGTTTGCCACCTGGAAAAATGTCGGCTTCAAAAAAAAAATAGAAAAAAATCCTTAAAAAGTTTGCACTTTTTAGTTGTTTGCTAAATCTTGAAAATGGGCGTTTCATAAAAAATATTTAAATAAGAGTTCTTTTTATAAAAAGGGCTTAAAGACTAACGGAGGTCGCGTTACATAAATGTTTTTTGTTATTACTAGACATTCAAAATAAACATTAAACACTTTCGTGAGTTAAAAGCTATTATTCTCGATGTTCTGTAGCAATGGTTCTTGGCACAGGGTCTCGGTACCATTTTTAAATAACAAGCGCGGCACGCGGAAGAACCAAAAGGACAAAGAGGGACAAATGGGGACAAGTGCAACAAAGCGGGGACAGAATGACGAAGAGTGAAAAGGGACAAAATTGAACAAAAGGAATTGGAAAAATAAAGGGAAAAAGGAAATGAAAAAAGGAAGGGAAAATGAAACAATGGGCAAACGGAAATGGGGTCAAGTGGGACAAATAGAATGGGGCAAATGGATCAGGGACATGGGGGACAAATGGGACAAAATGGACGAGGGGGACAAGTGGGACAAAACTTTCAAAATCAATTTCTTGTAGTATTAACCAAGATAAATGTCACGGCTTCAAATGGCATTGCATTCAGTGGATTCAAAAATTGGAGCAAAATAATGGTAAAAAATAATTTTGTTTAGATTTATTCCAAGAATTCTGTTATGTGGCAACGACATATTTATCCAAAGATTTGTGTGTACTGGTAAAATCTAAATTCGATACCATGCTAAAATGTTTTAATGGCCGTTGCTAAGGATGCGCTCTTAATGGGTTGTTTAGATGGCTGATTGCCAAGGAACTAAGTGCGTGTTACCGACGAAAACAACAAAACAAAATAAAAGTTGATAAAATTTACTACAAAATTAGTTTATGAAATTTAATTTTTGACTAATGGTACAGGCACTAGAGCACACTGAAAAGGGCCTGCGTTTAGGCCGTCTGGCCAAAACGGGAGAATAGCCCTCTCCCGCCCTATCTCGCGGCGGCGATCTAGTTTACCTACATCATGTTTGCAAACAAACATTTTCAACGAATAAGTTGCATATGTGAAGATTAATGAAGACATTAGTATTTACTAATATTATTATTTTTCAGTCCAGGCAAGGTGCAGTACTTCAGTTATCTTCTTGTACGAAAACCCACACACAAACCAAAAATCAGCAGTGAATTCCTAACTCACGTTGAATTGCGTTCCTGACTCGTGTTAAATTGCGTAAACTCTCCTCTATTATTCCTACCTAATTGTACGAAATTAAGAGAGACACTGGCCGATATGAAACAAACATGTGGACTACAAACTTTATGTCACATGTTCCAACCACACTTTCACTACTCTACTACAATTATTATAATCACACTATTACAAAACGATGCTTGTTTGCAACTGTGCTGGCCCACTATTCAAATATTCGACTGCCTTCAAAGGAAAGGGTTTACAACTTCCACGTTATCGATAGACAAAGTTGTAGTACATCCGAAACATCTCAGAACGTGTAATTTCATTCCGGTGTTTTTTTCTTCTAATTGTTGTTTAAAAACCTAAATAATAACATACACAATAGTGTTTAATATTGAGTCATGCAGGAGAAATCATAAATACATACGTGAATAGGTGTACTTTAAAATGACAATATTGATTTATAAACAACAAATCGGTCCAATGATCAACGCAATTGATACAACACCGAAGAAACCAAACACGTTACCTAACAACTACATCCATTCAAAACTCACAGAAGTTGCAAGTGAGTGGACGCTGAAAAGGCGATTCTAAAAGTGCTGACGTAATGATAAGCAAAGGCATTTGTACGAGCAGCAGTTTCATTTGCTATATTTCGCGTCTGTAAAGCTACTGAATGAAACATTAATGACTAAGTGCACACAAAAAGATGTAGTTAAGATACAATGCTGGTATTAGATGTATGCATCGGATAAATGCACAAGCTTTCTGATTTCATGTAGAACGTGAAGTTTGTCCTTTCTAACTTATTGGCGTAATGACTTGGCAAAGAGGCAAACTCATCGCAAACACTGTTTACTGATACGCCGTTCCAGACACAATTTGCAATATCTCATGCTTGTGATGATATGCAAAAATTATTACTAGTGAGATGCGTTTCTGAAAGGGACCAGATAAAACCTGTAGACAGTCTGCCTAGCTGTGTTTCTTAATACCCACAGTTGGTTTTTTAATTCAGTGGTATATTTTAAGAAATATTTCAGTAAATTACATAACACAGTAAAAACATTATCTAGAGTTTTATGAAGAAGTCTGCCAAAAATGTAATCAAGACACAAGCGTTTATTTTGATTTATATTTCGTTTGGTGTGAAGTCAACAAGAATGAGTGACAGATCGGTTTGACGTTTTGAATTTGTCCCAAATGAAGACTACCCTATTATTGATCCCTGTAACTAACATGTACCATAATAAAAGCGTAAAGATGAAGATATATACCACAAAAGTTATCAGATGCAATTACACAATCAAAGCTCAATACTTTCAAATTAAATCTGTCTGTAATAGAATTTTAAAACATTTATATTACGCATGGAATTCAATTACAGTTCATTATACACTGTGATTGCATGAACTACGCCCATGTAATGAAACAACTGCAAGTTTACTTTTTTGTGAGCCAATACGAACTAATGTTGAAAATACGAGCCTGTCTTCTTTTAATTAAGTATAATACGTAAATCACCAATTCGATTCACATATTCGTATATATATATATATATATATATATATATATATATAGAGAGAGAGAGAGAGAGAGAGAGACACACACGAATATACACACACACACACACACACACACACACACACACACACACCGAGACCTAGGTCCTCTCATAACACTGCAGCGAACCCGTGCGTGTCTACGCCGATAGGTGTTTCTCAAGCAACCCACCCTGCGGCTCAACCCAAGCGACACTTACGAAATCCAAAACAGTATTACCTTAAGTAAATTTAAAAGTCAAGTATCTTGTTGTGAAGAACTGCTTTAGAAAGGGAGACTTGAAAGAAAAAGAGGAAAGGAGCCTGGGAAGAAAAGCGTTGCAATGTCTTCACCAACGAAAGAACATAATTGTAATATAAATTATACCTAAATTACTTCCGTTACAAGAAAACGGTAATTTTCACTAAAAGACGAAAGGTTTCCTTAATACTGCAATAAGAGAAAAAACAACAATTCGGTCACGACTCGTTCCACTACTGTTCGTAGAACATTTTCGTTATACTATAAAGATGTTTGCTCATTAGTACACAAGATAAAAATAAATTTTACTTAAATTTTTGTTCCGTAAGCGTCGTCACTGCCAGGCTACCTGTTTACTTCACTAAAATTATAATACTGAATTTCCAAACAAACTGTGTTATATGAAAACTTATGCACATTAGCTGACCCCATGGGCCATGACTGCTCACAAGTATTTGATTTAATTTGAGTTATGACAGAATCTTTGGCTGTAAATAATAAATTTGAGACTATTCACTCAAAAATTGAATATTCAGAATACATTTTGGTAACATTTGTACTTTTTTCGTAAGTCTAGTTATTTCTAAGTTTAATCTTTTTAAGTCTACAATTATTAACTATATTTAAGGATCGTTATCAATTAATATGATATCAAGATATATCATTTTTATTTGACATAAAAATATAATAGATTTTGCCCGTAAATACAATGCCAGAAATTCGATATTTTTTTAGTTTACAGAATAAAACATTGAATAATGTTTTTGTTGAAATTAAAAAACTTGTATATTATTTGCTACAACAATTTATTAATGTATCACAATCTTCAAAATCAAAATTTAAGAACAGGGCTCCGAAGACCCTCTCTTCTTAATTAATAAGATAATTTTAATCTATTCGTCGGGTTAAGTTTTCAATTCTACGACATTGTCTAAACAACATCTTTGACGAAAGGTGCTCGCAGACTGCTAAAGCTGAAGCCACCTCAGTTTACCAGAATCATGTGCCTCAAATCTAAAATTTTATTGCAAAATTCTATTGAGAAAGTCTGGGAATGAAATTTTTTAAATACATTGTACTGCAAATAGGGTTAAAAGGAAGTTAATAAGTGAATGCTTACAAAATACTTGTATGATATTAATTTAATTTAAAATGAGCATTAACATAACCAAGGAATTTAAAATTAATTAAAAGTGTGTACAAGAAAAAAAATTTTTTTTGTAATACTTAAAAGTTTAGTTAATACAATCATCTAGGGCACGAGGAGGAGTAAAAAATGATCGCCTTTTTACTACTGAACTTTTAGTGGGAAAATTCAATTACGTTGTTACACGTGCCATTTGCCCCTTATTGATAAGCGACTTCTCATTCCAGAGTTCGGCAGGTCGCGTTCTGACGCAGTCAGGGACACATCGGGTGCCTGCCGAACCCGTGTTCATAAGGGATTGCCTAACTATCAGGGGTAAATGACATGTGCAACTCTATCGTAAGTACTTTCCCATTACACTATCTGCATTGGGAAAGATATAATGTCGTTTGAGCTTTACTCAAAATGCGCTATTTTAAGCTGATTGTCTCACAAAACATTTCCCAGAAACTGCATACGAAATCAACTGATGCGTTTTTCTCACAATCATGTGTAAAGAACGCTCCAATGAAAATATTAACAATGTGAGAGATATTTCAAAAAATACTATTCTGTAACTTTTTAACATCAAAAGAGTACATCAAAATTGCGTTTATCTAACGTTATTTAGGACATTTAGCCGTTCCCGTACAACAGTAAAAAACTGAGGCTTTAATTTTTTTAAAAAGATATTGCCCAAATTTCTCTCAAAATGACTCGAAAACTAGTATTTTTTAAAATTTCTTACCTTAATTAAAGAACAAATTGTAGAGAAACAAATTCATTCTAAGAAAAAAATATATTTCTTCTGTAATGTAGTTGAAGGAGGGAGTTCAACAATTTCGACTTTTGCAATTTTTCGGAAATTACAGGGTAACAGAGAAAATCGGACCTTTGTTATCTTTATCGGTGTATTTTACACTATTCTTATAAGAAATTTCAAATTTAAACATGGAGCCATGTTTGAGAAAATTTTGAAAAAGTTCAGGGGCTTGAGTAATATAACTCCAAAATCTAAAGAACCATTTAAAAATCGCAGGGCATAGAGTTCATCCAAGTCAAACATTTGTAGCACCAAAATTATAAATTTGAAATTTTAAACATAGGGAGTTTTCAAAATACAGAGGACCTCCATTATTTTTATTAAATTACTCTTTTGAAAAAAATTGAGCCGTTTTTTAGAAAATCTTGTTACAAAATGTATTTCATGCACAATTCAGTGAAAATCACTCGTATACTTGAAACATTATGCATGACCTTGCTCTATCTTTTAAGAACAAATTTCATGAATGTAAAAAATACGCGTCTTAAATGCTGTAATTGTAGGAAGATGCCAGAAATATTTTTATACTTACAATATTTGAAAATTATGGGAGTTCAATAAAAATGAGACCTGTGCCGTTTTCAATTGTCCTTTGCTGTTTTCCAAAGGAATATCAATTCAAACATTTTCAGCCATATTTGAGAATATTTTGAAAATATAAAGTCTTCAAGTAAAATGTCCTCAAAAATGAAAATATGCTTTTGAAATTCGTGAAGCCTCGAGTTCGGTCAGATTAATCAGAAATGTCAATTTTGGGTAAACTCGTTTGAACGGTATGGACGCTAGTGTTTACCACAAAAAACAGACTTTTGCCGTCAAATTATTTTTCGATATCTAGGAAGCCACAAGAAGTTGTATGAATTCCGAAAGTACAGCGTCATAGAGGCTCTATGACGGAAGAAGAATGTTCCACTTGTTCGGCTTCAGGGACTCACAAAATCAAGTTTTTCTGATAACAAAAATTGTCGGTTTTGCTCCAGCATTACAATACTTCCTTAATAATTCATAAGAAGTATGCGAGAGAGTAAAAAAAATAGTTTGCAGATGAGGAAATAAGGGAAACAACATGCGCAGTCCAAACCGCAATGCACGGGAATCTGGAATAACGCTGAACTCACGTGCGTTCTTGGCCCTTAAAACCAAGTTTTCGTGTCCGCAATTGGGAAATGTATCTTAAATAGTTTTCTAAATACTGAGATTTTTTAACCCATACGATTTTGGGAGATATAGCTCTTCATCACTCTGTAGCCTGAGTCAAGGAATCAAACCGTTCCAAAATCTGTTTATTATATTTCCTACGCGTGTTGAAATTGATAGAAAACTAAATAGCCTCCGGCCATGTGACTGTTGTTAGATACCCAGAAACGCAGGAAAATATAAAATCATCTACATTACTAATTTCCAATGCGCACAAAAATTGAAAGTAGACTACGTAGCCTCCGACCATCCAAGGGTGTTTACGCTTTCGGTAGATACCAGGAACTCCGGAAAAATATAAAAACAATGAAACGGTTTGAGGTAGATTGAAAAATTCAAATGTTTCATTTTTATTCCGCTTACGAGCATACTGCGCATTATGACTGAATTCTCATAATCATAACAATCAATTGTCATAATCAAACCACTTAAGACACAACTGACATTCGACAGCAAGATTCCAAATAAGAGACTGCCTGCAGTTAAATATTTTTCGTACTACTGTGATGTAAACACTTCTGCGTAACGAAACCCAATAGATGAATGAAAAGGTAATCATAATGGTCGCCGAACGTTAAGGATCAAGTGAGCTTCGAAATATTTATTCAACTCTTAAGACAAATGACAACGTAAAACATAATATATTAAATTTCAGTAATTAAAACATTCTTCTTTTTAACTCATTTTTGTAAAGTCTCATTATAATAAATATTAATATTGAATGAACAGTTACTGTTATTACTAATTTCTTAACCTTCATAAGAAGTGGAAGGTGCCGACGTCGACGTACGTGAATCATTTGATGCAATCTGATTGGTGCTGAATAATTGCTTAGAAATTTTAACTCTTTTTGAAACAGATTGTTCAATGTAAGTTTCGGCTACAGACTCCCAACCTCCCAAGTTCTTTCAAAGAAAACTGAGCGCCACCGTTTTCCACTAGCATTGTGACCGATGATCCTCGAAAACAATACCCTGTGTAGAGCTCAGGAGAGTAACTAATCGAAATTAGCACTATTCGCTGTCTCCACAATATCTTTTGGAATATCCATACCAAATTTTGTGGAAAATTTATCTTTTTAATGATGTCAAACAAAGCCACTACGTATTAAACAATCGCATCGAAATGTCACGCCAAGACAAATATTATAGTTGGTCTTGGACTCGCGTCTGAAACGATATAGATGGGGGCCTACGTAAGCAAAGGCAAGAACATTTATTATTTTTCTTATAAGAAGATGGAATGAAAAGTATTGAACGACACACTGCCGATAACACAAACAACAGGCTAGGTTGGTGTGACGTTTAATACTATACTATTAACGAGTTCCGTTACGGAACGGCAATTTTTAATTTCTCGCTACCGCTTATGCAGTAGAGAGAAAGATATGTAAAGATGCGCAATAAAACGACGCATTTTCGACCGAATAACTCATATTACAGAGCCCTGGCAATGAAAAGGTGGTTAAATACAGCTACTAAATATAGGGGGAAAATCCTCTAACACACATGGTGTAGCTACAACCCAAATTTTGTGGGTCCTTGTTACCGAAAAATCGAATGACGACAAAACGTTTCTCCGTCCGTTCGTCCGTCTGTGAACTACGCTAGCGACTAAACCGTTAAGCCGATTTTCTCCAAAATTAATATTCCCCAATCGATCTCGCTGATATCGCCGCCCCTTGAATTTCAAACCCATATTTTAATTCTCGGGTGTACTTTTCATGAGGTCTCTGGAACATTTTCAAAATTTAAAAAAAAGGCTCTATATTTTTTTATTAGATTTAATTGCTGAATAGTGTGAAAGACGTTTAAGAAAATGGTGCACGTCTCATTTTCGTTAAAAACTCTGATTTTCCAAAATTGCAAATATTCAAATGTTTTTCGACCTCTTCCTATAACGACAATTATGAAGATAGAGCTTTTTTCCCTTAATGAAATCTGTTCCTTAAAGAGATTTTAAAATAAGGTCATGTCCAATTTTTCGAAAATTGACTACTTTTCGCATAATTTTGCGTGAAAATACGGGCGAGAAAGTGCGTGCTGTTTTAGCACCACTAGTTTTGTGAGTAAAGAACTGTTGTACTGTGTAAATATACAATACTAAGTTTATGCAGTGCTCCTGAAGCTGTTTCTGTTATAATGTTTAATTTACTACCCTGTTTATACGAGTGTGTTTATATGCTGTTCTTGAGCAGTATGCGCGCTACTTTTTGGAAAATAATTTTGCGTTTTGTTCAGCAGCATTTGTGCTGTACAGGCCACCGATTTACAATAAATCTGACTACATCGCATTTTGGGCAATTTAATCTCAACGCTCAGTAATATTACTATTCTAGGAAATTATGTTTACTCATGCACATTAAACCTACTTGACCGATAAAGTGCGAAACGCACGGTTTCAACTAGTTTACTGTGTCTTTAAAACAGAAACCCTCAACAGCGTTTCCTTGCTATTTTCATAGTCTGTGCATCACTCAACACACTATCTCCTACCCAAAGGAGTAGGAAACTAACTTCCGTTCGATAACGACGCCCGTCATGTTTGAGGGGAAGACCCAGCATCCTAATAGAGGAACCAAAAACTATACAGCGAAGTGCGACCTGCATTTTGAATGACGCATTTGGAAGAACGTGTATCCGGCTTCTAACGAGTAAATAGTTAACTTCAAGGTCTCATTTCTCTGAGCTCCGCATCCTTAGTTGACTGATCAAGAAAGGCGTCAACAAACACGGACGCCCAGTTAAATGTAAAAGTAATCAACTGTGAAATGAATAATAAGTACGAAAATGTCAACAAACCAAATACCCCTCACACTTATTTAGTATTGAAGTTATTTCTTTGTAAATCTTATGTTATTTTGACAATGAGGGTTCAAACCTCTTATTCCTCAATTTACATTCCCAGAATCTAGTATATTTAATAAGAAAAATTCGCGATGATTCTCTTCGATTCTCCTCGTTTCTATTTTTCTGAATGTTTTTTTTAATTATATTCTATAACACTATTCTACAGTACACTTCTCTCTATCAATGGATATTACTATGACCATCACTTATTAATTGAATCAGTATTTGTTTCATACTTGACTACTAATGACAGACAAGCTCCTTCTCCCAAGATTTTTTTGTTTTGCCGACACCAACCTTTTCATTCTTTGAAGAAAACTAGAACATATTTCATAGTTTAGTTCATTGGAATAAAAGATCAAGTCGGCAGTTTAACGTGTAATTGACCCCTCAGTAATATAATAAAATAATTAATATGAAAAACATTTTCTTTTAGATAATACATAAAAACATATTTTTTCCCATATGAACTTAAAATAATAACTTAATTATTGCATCAACTGTCGACACTTGCATTACTTTCCTTCTTGGTGCAGGTGAGTACACAAATAATCCAACCCGAACGAATAAATTCATTCAATATTCCCAATACTGAGAGGTGGCTCAGTGCATCAACTGATGTCACTGCAGCGCCTCTGACCGGGAGGTCCTAGGTTTGGAGTCCAGACGGCGGCTGGGTTTTCGATAATAGCTTTTCAGCTAGGTCGAATTCAGTCACTGTCTGGAGGAGAATTTTAGCGGCCGGCTCCTCTGATTGATAGTTTTCCGTGGTGTCTCCAAATCAACACCAGGCGAATGCCGGAGCAGTACCCTAACAAACGGGCCACAGACCGCGCGCGATCTTTCCTTCCTCTTACTTATCCTATCCTCACCCCTTACACTAACATGCACCACACTACCACACATGCCGGGATACCGGTCGGTGACTCAGAATTTGTCCCGGCTGAGGCGGTGCCCCACTGGTGGGAGAGACTTGGTTGGAGAAAACCCCGTTAGTTGGTAGGTCGGCGCCGGATCTGGCCATCCAGTGTGGGAAGACCACCGCCACCTCGCGAGAAAAAAACAGGCGCTACACTTACGGGACTAATGACCATAGTAGTTGACGCGCCCGGAATCACTATCAATGAACCCAATGGAACTCAACATCATTAGTTACGGCCACAAGAACACTGTCCGCGGCTTCGCCGGGGCAGTGTCCCACGCGCGTCGCGCATGACGTGTCTGCAAGACGTACGGCCGAAATCGCAGGGCGGCGGTGACTGAGGCAGCGGCGGCGGCGGCCGCGAGGACAATTGGCCCAATTAGGACGTAGTGCTCCATCTCCGCCGCTGCTCCATCTCGGGGCTTCCAGCCAGCTTCCCGCGCGGCTTGTCTCCGACGCATGGGCGCGCGCCCGTCCGCCCGTTCTCCGCACACGCACGCTTCAACGGTCAGTCAGCGGCTCGGCAGCAGCTCAAATACTCCACCCTTCCCATGTTAAACGTACTTCATACTAACCGTACGCAAGAAAAGTTACTTATCTTAAAAAAAATAGACATTTTTGTGTTAAGTGATGAAATATATTTATAAAATAGTAACGTAGACTCCGGTTGTAGTGAACTCGGATATAGTGAACCCTCAGTTATAGTGAACATAAGTCACTGGTCCCGTTTCACTTCCATTACAAATAAGAATAAGGATATTCGGTCATAGTGAACCTGAAACTCAGCTTTAGTGAACTTAAGAAATACAACGTCACGGAAATTATTTCCCCCCTGGAAAAGAATAAATCGCCTGTGCTACAAATTCCAACACTAGGCAGCTTGAAAAAAGTAACGTCGGCCTTAATCGAAGAAGTCTCCCCTGGGGTAAGGTAGCGGACCCGAAATGAGGACCTTACTGATGACTTTATGCTATTCAGTTTCACTGCGAAAGAAAAGCCATGCCCTGCGTGGGATACAACTGGCGGCGACAACGCACAATTGCTTGCTTCAGTTTCAATCTTGGTGTTACTTGATATTCCACGGGACAAAGCGCGTTGAGTTCTACAGGGCGACAGGAAGCTGCCACAGCCTGGCGATATCCGCCGTGTCGCGCGGAAAAGCGACCAGTTTCATTAGTCGCTTGCGCCATACCGAACGAATCTCGTATGTTATTAGGAAAGTTTTTACTCTTTGGAGAGTTGAACGGTGTTACAACAGTGCAAATGGTATTGAAGCGTGTTAAGAATGCATTACGATACTTTGAGACAGTGTACAATGCAAAATCAAGTAAGGAGAGAACACTAATTCTGGAGAAGGATCTAGAGAAATTACTAATGAAAAATGTACGAAGCAAACAATTGAAAATAATTGAAATTATTAAGGACAAATAAAGACATTAAAATGTTCAGTTCGTACTGTTAATTTATTTTACTGTATCTCTATTCTAATAAAAATAGTCTTTGTGGGAAAATTCTATTTAATTTTGACATCGGATATAGTGAACCTCTGATATAGTGAACTAAATGTGTTAGTCCCCAAAAGTTCACTATAAGCGAAGCCGACTGTATATACTTACTAGCAAAAATTTCAGCAAGATAGTTCACAAAATACCCGAGTTATAGAGCAAAACTTTTTACTTTCTGGAGTTGCAACGTTTATGTAATAAAGGGGAAATATTACAATACTGCGGCGGAAATAGTCGTTTTTCGACAGAAAAGCTCACATTGTCAGGTTCTGGTAACGAAAAAGGGTATAAATATTGCCCCCATATACAATAAGATACTTCCTCTAACCTTCGTGTTGTCAGAATGCACATTTTGTAGGATCTTGACATCAAAAAATAGATTGACGGCAAAATGGTGTGATTGTCCGTCTACGGCAAATGCTAGCGCCTTAACCTTTCGGATAATTTTCTCCAAAACTGATATTCTCTGATCGATATGAACGGACTCGAGAGTTTGAAATTGATAATTCCATTTTCGAAGGTACTTCACATGATCCCTCAAAAAACTTTTAAAATGTTCCCCCCAAATGGCGCCAACTTTGTTTTAATAAACTCCCCTCCCCCCCCCCAAAAAAAGCGCAAAGAACAATATTGCACAAGTCTAGTTTTTGTTGAAATCTTTGAATTTTAGAAAAGTTTAAAAATTCAAAATTTTTGGCGGCTTTCTTCAACTACAATTTTGAGAGTCTTTCTTCAACTACAATGGAGCTGTTTACGTACGTACAAGGCTTGATTTCTGGCGGAACGCGACGGAACCTCGAGAATAATTATTAAATTATGTATTAATATTATATTATAAATACATAACTATTTCTATTAAATTAATAGTTAATTTTGGGCGCGTTCCGGAACCTAAAATTTTATAAATCAAGCACTGCATACGTATGTAGGGAGTAACATACGTAGTATAAAGTTATCTAAAGAAGAAAATCATTTTTGAGATTTCACTGAAAATACACGTTTTAGTGTCCCTTGATACCGAAAGAGTGATTTTTAAACAAACGGACCCACAAAATATGGACTCTGACTACACAACGTGTTACAGGAAGTAATTTGTTGAATATAGGAACAAAATTAATCCACTTTTTCGTTACCACGGCCCGGCAATAATAGTTTTTCTATTAAAAATTCACCGTCATTTTCCGGCGCACGATTACAATACTTTCTCTTCTTACGAATTAAGAGCGAGAATTTAAAAAACAGTCTTCAATGAAAAGGCTGCTCAAATGCAAGAATTCGGGTCATATTGCCCGCGGTGGCTCACAGCAGTGGCCGGCGTGCCTTCCATTTGATAGATCCTTTGCACTCACGTTGCAGAGCCTTCGCGGTTACCCGCCCTACTCTCCCATCGGGCTGAATCGACAAATAGCGAGCCACATCGGCTGCCCGCAGATAAGCGCTGCTGGGGCAGGGCAACAACTGGATCGGCCACTTAAGAACTCTGATATGTGGGATGTGACTACCTTATAAAACGAAGTCATGAAGGTCGAGGAATCCGCACTGGGCGATTTCACACCAAAGAGCTCAGCTTTACGTATAGTTTTACGAAATCAAATCAGCGACCCACACTAATCAGAGGACTCACTCTCTTTCCAAAAATTACCAAGCTTTTGTCAGTAGTTATCACAATTTGAGTAGATGTCCGTATGATGTGTGGAAGTAACCAAGCCTCAACATTCAAATTTCCCAACAATGGGTGATGGTGTAAAATTAGATATCATTAAAATAGAGAAGCATTTGTAAACATCTCTGTTATATGTATTACAGCACCTGAATGGTGGAAATGTCCATCATTATTTGACGATACTTTACAAGTCTAAACTTTGGAAGAATTGGCACGGAATGATAAACTCCACACGTCGTATAATAATAATAATAATAATAATAATAATAATAATAATAATAATAATAATAATAATAATAATTACAAATGTTGAGTGAATAAAGCATGTTTAAAAATATCAATCCCTGCTGAGAATAAAACAATTAAAAAATAAAATGTTAACACATTTTTCTGTCTTAGAAAGTCAATTATTGTATTCAATGGAGATCACATTAAACGGGAACTTGGAAAATGAAATAATATCAAGGTTGGAAAAGAACCGACTCCGTAGTTTTGAGGAATAAAAAAAAAAAGAAAAAAGAAATTCGGGTTTATGGAGAAAAAATATTTTTATTTTGGAAGTTGGTATTACATACCATTTCATATTCATTACGCTTTGAAAATAATATCCGGAAAGCTGGAGGCCTTTGGCAGCGATACCCTGTTCGAGATGGTCTGAAGTTTCGAACAGCTCGTTGACACATTTCGCAGGAGTATGGCGTTGACTGAATAAAGCATATTTAAAAATATAAATCCCTGCTGACAATAAAACAAAAAATACGATAATTGACTTTCGTTCCCTTGCCCTCGGTGGCACGTAGATTAGCGTGCTCGCTTTGCACAGCACAACCCCGGGTTCGATTCCCGGTCGGGGCAAAATTTAAGTGTGCGCTTTCCTTGCAATGTCCCAGTATCCGTTGCTGTGTGACGATGAGAAAGCTCACTTCTTAGGTTGGGAAGACCAGAGACCCGGCGGCGTAGGAATCGCTATGAGCTAACCACATGTATGTCTCAACCCAGGGCGGAAAGACCAGGACGCCGCTGGTAGGCTTTAGTTCGTAAAGAACTGTTATGCCAAAGTACATACCTACGTACTAGGCGGTCACTTCTTCAATAGTTTACACCCTTAGCCTTGGTAGAGTATGAAGGTGGCGTTTAAACACCATTTCCTTCAGATATTCCCAAAGAAATAAGTCCCGAATGCTCAAATCTGGTGACCGCGCAGGTCGCTCCACAACACCCCTCACAGAGACCAGACGTCCCGGAAACATTTCTCTCAAAACATTAAGAGAATTTCGGACTGTTTGTAGCCTCATCCAGTTAAACCACAAGTCTTCCAATAATTCTTCAATAGTCTCTTTAATTCTAGGATGCAGAAAATTAGTCAAGATTGAAACATAACGTTCAGAATTCACAGACACGGTCACGCCTTCTTCTTCTTCTTCTTCTTCTTCTTCTTCTTCAAAGAAATATGGGCCTAGGACGCCAAATTGTCATACAGCGATAACATAACGTTAGTTTAACGGAATGTTCTGGCATTTCGTGAATAATTCCGGAGTTATTTTCAGACCAGTAGCGAAAAATTCTGTTTATTCACAAATCCACTGATGTGAAAATGTGTTTCAGCGGAACAGAAGAAAGCTGCCTCCGGGGGGGGGGGAGTCAGTGCACGCATCTTGGAGTGGCCTGCGCGGTCGCCATATATGACCATTTGTGACTTCTTTCTTTGAGGATAGAGAGTTTTGGCGCCAGGCGTAAGGAGATATCCTGAAACTCTATCGGTTCGTGTCGTGTCTCCGCGTCGCACATGGTATTGCGTATAAAAAGCTGGCCAAAATTATTTATTTGTTAGAATTTATTTAAAATTAGTTATTCTGTATATTTATGCTAGTTTACATATTTTGTGAGAGGAACTACTTAAAAAGCATACAACACAAATTATTAAATGTGGGTTAGTTCATTTGTTAATTAGAAACTCTTCTAAATTTTCATCGATAAATTTGTTACATTAGTTTACTTAAATGTATATTTCTCTAATTCCCGATATTGCCAGTCGCTAATATTCTTCATCTTCATCATCATCTTCTCCATCTTGTACTTCTTAATCTTCTACTTCTCGGACTTCTACTTCTTCTCCATTTTTTCTGAGTTCTGCCTTGTACATGTAGCATCTTCAAAATATACAGTTTCCTGTAACACTAGAAATTCTAATGCGTCTTTTGAGAACAGCAACCTTGAAACTTAAAATATACGTCATCAATGAAAAACATCAAAGCATTTGGAGAGAAATCGGTCGTTCATATAAACAAAATGAGTGACCAAGCGTTCCACGAGCTAGGTGCGGTAACAATTCAAATGGAGGTAGAAATGTTGGTTGGCCATAAAAAAACATGGAAATCAATAGAAACATCAAGCAATACTGCCTCAACATGAATAAGAAACATAAAGCTAAATATAATATATACCATCATATTAACTATATATTATTTTGAAACGAAGTCAAATGAATTGCTGTTTTGTAAGCATATTGTTCTTTTAGAAAAATGACTTCACCATAATTTTTCCTAAGTAGTTTCTCAGTGCTAGAGTAAGGATGTGAATTGGAATTTCCAAGAAACCTTTCTTCAATAATATTATATCATTCTCTGAAATACTTTACATCCTGGAAGTATTTTCAAAGTCATTTTCGATAGAAGTCGACCCCATTTCCTTCCTTATTTAGAACGAAAACTTCGTGCTTCGAAGAAACAATACCGAGCGACTACAAAGAACAATTCGAGAGCAACTACTAGCTCCCAGCCTCATCTCGAGATACGATATCACGGTGATTGAGACGAGATTGCCCAATCGCTGATGCGCTAAACGCTCGACATTCAATCTTTTATGAATCCGCCGGATAGAGCCACGTCGTCTGCGGCGTTTATCCTCCATTAGCGACAAGCATCGTGCCTGCTCAAAATAAGGGGTGAGAAATTTATGAGCACTTATCAAGGTCCTTTTTCCGGACCGCCAGGAGACGGTGAACGAAGAGAGAATTAAATGAACGTTGTTAGTCCATTACTGAAAGTTTCCCTTTCAGTCAAATGGATGTTAAGTGGTCACAATCATTCGCGTAACAAAAAAATAATTTGTTAGAATTATTATTTTGAAAATACATTGCACATTAGGGCAATTTATTGGTATTCAATGTTGAAGAAATAAACCGGAGAAATTCCATTTTAAAATTGTAGAGATTATTTCTTAGACTTCGTAGATATTCCGCTTAATCATTTGCGGCTTAATGAACCAAATCTCTCGATTCTGACCCTGGGGTTTCTTCTTCTTCATATTTTGTATGCGATATGTATACTTAGTGAACAGGATTCCATTATTCCTACAAAAACCCAATGTGAGAAATAATGAAAGCTCTATATATGGTCGTTTCGTGATATAGTGAAAGCAAACATGGTGAACTTTCAGTTATAGTGATCTAACTCTAGATCACAGGATTAAAGCGAACTCCTTACATCGGCTACAGTATGCACAACTTCCAGGAAAAAGTATTTCGCCTCAAGACTGAGAATTCAAATACTATGCATGAATAGACAATGCAAATAAAAGCTACAGCAAAATTATATAGTATCATCAGTGGCAACAGTTATTTTAAAGCACATTCACTGTCCATACCTGCTTCCTTGCAACGACTGTGATTTCTGACATGCTATGATTATCCATTCGATGATCTGTTAGAATATTAAAATTCCGAAGTATTTTCATATTATAGTATTCGATCACCTTGTCCGCTTTATGATTCCAGTATTGATCAGTTGCTCCTGATAAATACTTTCTGCAGAGATTCCAGTGTGGCACGAAGTTTGAAAACTGTCTTCGCAATCTTGTTATAGGTACTCATTAAATTATTTTATTTTTATCCATCATTTGCACAATCTGCATTTGGCTGCCTACGGTGATTTTGTATATGTTTTTAGTGACCTGGATTATTCTTGGGCTAGGTTTAAGCCGTCGCCCTTTTTCTTATGGAACCAACACGGTAGCAGGCGGCGAGTGAGAGTGTGCATCTTTCCTCCTACCTGGCACTCTCCATGGAGCTACTTTCCATTAAAAATTATGAAAAAGAATTCATTTTAAAAAAAGAAATCTCAAATATTAAAGACTATATCGTGCGTATTGTATGTTTATGAATTCGGGGCCTTAAAGCATTATATTATGGATTTCCTCCTGCTTTTTAGTTTTGAGGTGGTTTACCCAGCATACTTGTGAATAGAATATCAGATTAATTTTGTCGTTGTTGGTGGTTGTTGTTGTTGTTTTTCTTTATGTGCCTTGATAATATACCTTTCCTAAGTAATTGTACGTGTTGATTATTTCTTGAGGATACCTTTATTTGAACTGTCAATCCCATGCAGTATGCTCTGTATGTCAAGAATCAGGAATGGGGGAAATTTGCTAACATTTTTACTGAACCATAACATCAATTTGTTCGAAATTCGCTTTTGAAATTTTGTTTTTCTGATCACGTCAGAGAACAGAAGCCGAGACCCACTTAGCGAATATGCCTGAAGCGCGTCATTTGTCCCTGCGACACCGGCTCCTTGTCCTTGCGTGAAAGCACCTACGACAAATTTCGTTGCCCACGGTTCACGCAATCTATCTTGCAGCATTGGTGTACTCTGTCCCTCTTCGTAGTGTGTCATTAAGAGAGAAAATGCAACTCTAATCAGCAAATAGTGCGTGTGGAGTACCAGAGGGAGACGCCACGTCGGCAAAAAAGACGTCACAACAATAGAACACAGCACGCTACTCACGCCAAAGCGCAAATGAATCATGATAAAATCTGCCCATCATCAATGTCCGTTATATAATAAAATTTCCAGCTCTGATTTGATCTTCCAACTTACAATTCAACTTGCGTCAATGATTAATTATTCTCTAACTCGTATGTACTTGAAAAGTGAGCGGCGTTGTCACATGTTAGGTCGGCTCACATTCGTCCACCGTTCATTCGCAACGCCCCCCTCCACAAAGTTTCCATTAGAGAGACGGGTGAGGGAAAGCTCATTCGGTGTTCACACTCAAAGACACATGGATGCCGCAACAGCTGATATAATCATGCGCGCTGATTGGCCGACTATGACGTTATGCTGATAGCAAGCCAGTGTTGTCAGATGCACCAATCAAACTGCTGGGATGGTTAATAAGCTGGACACAAAGTATTACTGAATGAATTTACGGAATTTAGTAAATGAAATGTCATACCATTTAAACAGAGCTATCTCATTTTCATATTTTTTTCGTCCTTGTCTTTTTTCCGTTTCTATGCAATCGAAATAAATTCTAACCTTTTCATTTTCCAACACAGGTTGAGGTTTGTATGTGTAGTAAGGGGCAAATCACTAAATTTTTGGTTGGTTACAATTTTTTGTATAATGGAAGCGATATAGTTATGGCGCCTTGTGTAATTTTTCTGTACGAGGGTTGCACATCCTGAAATGATGTGATCTATATTTTTCGTTCACACGTTACATGTGCGGCATTTATCAGATTGGACCTAGAGATCTTTTTGAACTTGTTTTCTGTAGTTTCAGGTGGGAATAACTTCATCTTGAATGGGCTAGCATGAAACCCTCGGTTTCAGCATATAAATCTCCGTCATTATTATTATTATTATTATTATTATTATTATTATTATTATTATTATTTTCCACACACTCAATTTTTAGCATGATTTGCCGATGTTTTACGGATGCACTTCCCGACGCCAATCACAGGGGTCACACAAGCATATTACACATAGACCAAACACAATAACGAAACAACCACAACCGTAACTCGAACCCGTGATCCGAGACCGCCACGACACTACTACCTTAGCGATCTCAGCTACCCGAATCGGTACATTTTTACAATACATGTGAATTAAATAAGTAAAGATAAAATGGTCTACATTCAGTAATACAATTTAAAAAATTCCACTATCAAACTTGAAGAATGTATTAAATTAAGAAAGTGCTCTTTTTCGAGAGATTCGCTTAGAAAATCAATGTTGAAATCTACACATACAATGGATTCAAAAGAGCAATTACAAATTTTATTCGGAGATATATTTACATTTTCTAAGAAAGAGAAGTAATAAGTAACTCGCTTTGTTGACTCCACTTGGGTAGAGTCGGTCGTGGATTTATTTCATTATGAGGAAATCACTGTATCGCGATAAATTAAATGTTATTCAAAACGGATTGAACGATATGAAACATAACGGGAATATTTCATATGTACCTATATGGATTCTTTTCTGCTGCATTTGAGTGTCCTTGTTATTTATTTATTTATTTATTTACTTGTTTATTTAGTTATCTCATTTTCCCCTAGTGCGTGGCCGAAGGAAATATTGTGTTCTAGTAGACGTGAGGCAGGGGACGCGACAGAGAGGAATGAATATAATATTTATTCTTATATTCTATTTCCATAGCTAAGTTATGGCCTAGTTTACAAAC
Source organism: Teleogryllus oceanicus (assembly GCA_964035755.1). NCBI lineage: Eukaryota > Metazoa > Arthropoda > Insecta > Orthoptera > Gryllidae > Teleogryllus > Teleogryllus oceanicus. Next base: position 46,668,245 of record CAXIVR010000009.1, read on the forward strand.
TAGATACAAACTAATCTAAATCTACTTTGTCTTACATCCTAACTTAATCCAACACCGAACATTATTTACAGTAAGCAATACATACATGTACACTTATAAAAACATACACTTATAAACATTACACGTGAGCTCGTAAAAATTATTCACACTATACATGCATCGACCACATTATTTCAACAGCGGTTGCAACTTTAACACCGTACACTATTTACATTATTTACACTGGGCAATATATACAAATACACTTATAAACACAACCATGAAATCATTTAAACCTATTTAACTGTACATGCTTGTAGCTCCTCATTTAAACCGTGACTGCACCATCCATCCACAGACCATACTCTCCCATCGAGTACAGGGGTATTGTCTTGATGTTTAGGCTCGCCTGTACTTGACTGGGATGAGGTCATCCTGGGCAGTGTGGCGAAAATATCAGGCAGCGCTCCCTGCTATAGCCTCGGCGACAATGCGCTCACGTAGTACGCGCATCTTTTCGCCGGTGGTAAATTTACGGAACAGCGCCGCAGTTAACTCGCACCATTCGCCCAGAGCTCCTATCACCATGGGGAGGAAGCTGACGTCCCGGAAGTTCCTGGCTGCTAAGAAGGGGCGAAAATGTTCGCATTTCACCGCCTTCGCATCATAGCGTTCACCGAGGCGCCCCGGGTATGCTACGCAGACCGAGGCGTCAACGACGATCGCTTGACAGTCTTTGACCAGCAGCAGGTCCGGACGGTTCCGCCTTCCGATGGCTTGGTCTTCGAGGAGCACCGTCCACCCACTCGCGACTGCCGCTGCTTTAACGTGTTCCAGTATTCTATTGTGGTGCAGCCGCCAGATCGCAGAGTGGGAGCGGCACTCCGAGACGACATGGGCGATCGTTTCGGAGGCGGGGGAGTTTCATGTTATCAGCAAGCTTGCAGTTGCGGCGGCAGGAGCGCTGATCCCTACGCCGCTGGGGTTGGTGATTAAGCAGCCGGGAAGAATTGAGGCGTGCCGAGTGGATGAATTTGTAAATCGACGGCCTCATGTCCACTCCCGACCGCAAGAAGAATGTTGATTCTTTACCAACTCCTTTAAGTGCTGCCGCGAAGATACCTTACTGCGGCAAACTCCCGCCACAACTTAGAGTATGGTTCCTGGAATAGGTGGCGTAGATTTCGGACGAGCAGGTGACGGTTGCGGGCATTAAAGCGGCTGCCAGTGGTTTCCATGACGTCTTGTTCCTCCACGAGTTGAGCTCGCTCGGTGCGTGGTCAGGGGAGGGATGGGGCGGTAGCGCCGAGGAACGTGGCGAGCGCCTCAACACCGCCGTCACCTTCCAATATAGCACTACTAGGAAGACCTTGGGAGTCCTACTCATTGGCGCTCGGTTGCAGGTGGTCACGTGCTCCGCTGCGAGTACTCGTGACGCTCTGGGGGAGAGCTAGGGGCAGCCAGTTACTGCTACCCGTGCATCCTGCTGCATCCACGCAGCTGGCGGGGGGCGTTCCTAGTGTCGGGTGATGTGCTCGGTGGGACCCAGGACTGCTCCGGGGCGATGCCTCTGGCTGCAAATGGCCGGGAATGTTGCTGCTCGTGGCCGCTTGGCTCGCTGGCTGCTTTTGGCGGGTTTCCTGTGCCGCCGTGCATTATGCCAGGTGATCGCTGGGGATTACGAGATCGCTGCCCGTTGTAGCGGGCCAGGGCTGCCACTGATCACGGCGGGAGGCAGGCGGAGTAGCGGTGGGGCGCCTCTCTGTGCAATCACAGGCATTGACTGCTCCGGGGCGGTACTGCTGTCCAGAAGGGGCAGGAGCCATTGGCCGAGTGTTTCGTCGAGGAGGTTAACGCGCTGTTGTTGAGGACTTGTCACAGTGTAGCTTGTGTGTGGAAGCGTACTGTTCATTCCGATCTCTTCTCTCGACCTGAAGAGGTTCTCAAGCGTTATGTCGACCTGAGACTCATCCAGTGGCTGGGCGAGGGCGCCTTTTTCCTCAGCGCCATCGAACTCCATTCCTCCCAACCCTTCCTAGTCAGCTCCCAGATCTGCAACTTCATCAACCATCCTCCTCTGCAACATCAACACTATTCCACCGTCTTCGGCGCTGTGGGGCGTGTACAGGCGCCTCTCTCGGGAGCTCAATGACGGGGACGCCGAGATCTTCCTGTTTCAGGCGGGCGCCACCGCAATTGTAAACGTCTTGTCACTTGCCGGACTCGTGTGAAGAACGAGGGATGCGGGTCAGTGCGGGATTTTGTGGCTCCATTTAAGTAGCGGTAAATATCGCATGTGCCGGGGCACACTCGTTGTCAATTTGAGGCGTCATCAACCAGGTCAGCCATCGCACGCTCCCGCACCACCAGGTCGCGACTGGTACTGACCAGGTACGAGCTTATATGCGCTGTCCACTGCCCAGGTGTCTGCTTCCGTTGTCATTTTCAGCAGTCCGACACCTCCCTCGTCCCTGGCGGCGTATAGGAAAGCCGTCGATGAGCCGCCGGGGAGGGACAGAAACTACCGGGCTCTTGCACGAATAGTAAGAACGTACGGACCGAGCATACTTTTGATGTAATGGCCCATGCAAAGAGGAAACACCGTGGCGGGTTGCAGAAACTGGCACAGTGCATCAAGCTTCTGGTGGTCATGCATGCGTGAAGAGGCTATGTTGTCTAAGTTACGGACCTGCTCTTGTAGTCCGGTCCAGTTTTCCACCAAACTGAATCCAACGGGATGTCCTAGGTAGCGGGCGCTCTCCCCGGCCACCATGGCGGGGATTCTGGCATCTCCCACGTGAAACGTCAACTCCCGTACCTGTCGACGTATTACACAGAGGCGGAAGGTTGCTGCTCGTGGCCGCTTGGCTCGCTGGCTGCTCTTGGCGGGTTTCCTGTGCCGCCGTGCATTGTGGATAGTGCGTGCCAGGTGCTCGCTGGGGATTGCGAGATTGCTGCCCGTTGTAGCGACATTTGGCCGGATTAAGGCGGAGGTCCAGATCCGTAAGGAGATCGCAGCTGCTTCAGGTCCGCTGGGGTTGTGGCAAAGAGTGCCAAATCGTCCGCGTAGGCCAACACAGAGGGCGGGCCGGGAGGGGCAGTCGCTTCGACTGCGCGAAGGACGGGGTCAATTCGAATGTTGAAGAGGAGTCCACTGAGAGGGCACCCCTGCACATTGGGATAAAATGGACTAATTCTTGGCCAAAAGTCGAAAAATAAGTTGTAACATATCACAAATTAACATGAATATAAGTATTCTAGTATAATCAAAGCAGCCTGAATCGCTATTATTACTCAAGTTGGTTGTCCTCGTTGTACGTACAAGGTGCTGGAAGTTGTCACTTATGTAAGCAAGTTGTAAGGCGCGAGTGCCATACGCCTGATTATACAGAATATTTTGTTTCTTGTAACAGTATTTATGAGTTGGAATTGTAGTCGAAGAATGGATACTGATAATGAAGGTAAGTTTTATTACTTCTAATAAAAATAGTAGATGTAGACATTCACAACGCGGAATATTCGTTCCTTAAACATAGCCTGAAACAGTTATCATATTTTAGGTTATGTTCATGTTTACACTGACTTATAACTAATATACTGCCGTTTGCTGCGACGAATCTATTTCTAAAATGTCAAATCTCGAACAGGGCGACCTGTTCGTTCCTACGAAGAGAAATATGAGAGGTCCAAACGAAGAGTCGCTGGGAAATTGTCCTTCGAAGACGACCATCAGGCAGATTTAATGGTGAAAGCTGCAAGCATGTCGGCTCGAGCTTCGGGGAAGAGAGATCTAGCTGTTGTTCTGGATCAAGTCATATAAACTCCAAGCAGGCCATCTAAAATTTTAAAAAAATATTATGCAATTCCCAAAACAAGAAACTGCATTATCCGAAGAGGAGGCATTATACTATTTGCTAGATAACAGTTTGAGCAAGCAACAGTATATAAATACAAGGTCACTATCTGAAACCCACAATGCAGATTTGTTCCCATCATACGAAAAAGTGAAAAGAGGAAATCAACATGCAGACCTTCAGGCTTACATGTCACATGGTGTAGCTAGGGTCCCCTTACTGTCCCTGTTAAATCATACAGCAGGGATAAAAATTCTTCTCCAAGAAGATGTGATTATTCACCAAACAATGTTAATAGAGACAAGAGTGTGCAATGCCCAACTAATTTGCTCTTACGGCTTTGATGTGAGCTCCAGACAGTCTCTATAGGCAAATTTCTTCTTCACTTTCTAAGTCCTTGGAATCCACGATATTTGCCACAACATTCAAACCCTTGCGCTTGGTTAGCCCAAATAGCATTCTATGGAACAGTCAGACACCTCAGTCAGTTCTGGAGAGCAATAAAATTGGAATATACAAAGGAAACCAGCAAACATGTTCTCCAAGAAAAATTAAACATCGAGAAAGAAATTCATGAACTCAACGAAGTGGAAATTGTGCTTAGCAATGGACTATATGTGTTTTTATTTGTTCTATATTTGACATTAATCGATGGTAAAATTTTAAATATAACGGAAATAGATGTAGTCAAATCTGTCCAATTTGTGGCGCAAAACTTCAAGTAAAGGATGCGACAGACTTTGACGCACCCGAATTTTTGCATAAACCTGGTACTTTACAATTTGGAGTAAACCCCCTACATCTTTGGATTAAGCATTTTGAACGTGTACTGCACATAGCTTAGAGAATATATTTAAAAGTATGGCAAGTCAGGGGTGATGTAAATAAAAGTTTGTTGCTAAGACGACAAAAAGCAATTCAAAAATTGTTTCGGGAAAACTGCATCTTCATGCCGATAAGGTGGAAGATAATGGTTGCGGCTCGTCTAATGACGGCAATACTGCACGACGCGCCTTCTCGGAGCCTGCAGTTTTTTTCGCAAATTACTGATGTTAATGAAGATCTAATTCAGAAATTTAGGATTATCCTGATAGCCATGTCATGTCAATGCAGCATTGACCCTAAATTGTTTGGCAAATATTGTACGGAGACTGCTAAAGTATGCAGAAAACTGTTTGGTTTCCAATGCCTGCAAGTGTTCATAGTTATTGTTAATGAAAAATACATACTTCAGCATAGTATTCTGCCACTTGGATGCCTGGGAGAAGAAGCTACAGAATCCAGAAACAGATTGTACAAAAAGAACAGAGAGACTCACGCAAGGAAAGACAGCAGAATCCACAATTTAACAGACATTTTCAACAGAGCTTTGGAAACATCGGATCCCATCATTTCGACTGTCAGCCTCCAGAAAAGAGTTCAAAATAATAAGAAAAGGAACTTCCACTTGAAGTAATTAAAATGTTCATTTGCCCTGCACCAGAATCAAGTTCACATGAAGCAATTGAGGAAATATCTGATCTTGTTGAAGTATCGGATGACGATGGTATAGAATAGGTTCTCTATAGTGATCAGAGTGAACATTACTTAATATTAATAATATGAATGGTGTTTATTCCTTTCACAACAATATGAACTCTTGTTAAATAAAAATAGAGATGAATAATTTCATATTAAAAGTTTTCATGCGAATTTTTAATTCCTACCTTTTCCCACCTGAAGACAGTCCGTATGCGTGAGCCGCCATCTTGAAATCATGCAACAGGTAATATGGTAAATGTATTATCTTTTTTAGGTCTATATATGTACCAAACTGTAGGCGATTTGCTCCTCAGATAACCGAGTTATGACTATTGGCCAAGGACAGCGCGCTTTCATCCCATGGTGCCCAGTCGGATGCCGCATTGGATAGGGATAGGGGCAGTTAGCCCCTCTTCAATGAAGATTTCAGTCGTCGTTTGCTTGTAAATATCGACAACTATGTTTCGGAAGACCGGTCCGACTCCGGCCGCTGCAATCGCAGCGTCTAGCGCTGCGTGTGGGGCCGACCCGAACTCATTCTCATGATCCAAGAGCGCTAACACATGTTAGCGCTGGAGTTCACGGTTTAATAAGTAATTCTGCTCCAGCACGCCATCAAATGGCCGGAATCCCTTTTGTGCCTGCGAAAGGATTCCATTCTCCTCAACCCACCGTCCAAGGCGGCGGCCCAGAGTCCTGTGCACAGTTTATACATTGTTGACATTAGGGCAATGGGACGCCAGTTCGAAGGGTCTCCGCTGTCACCCGTCTTTGGTGATAACATAGTTCGGGATCGGCGCCAGTCATCAGGTATGCGCACCATCTTCTTAACTAGGTTAAGGACGGGGGTTATAAGCTTAGCTTCTAAGTCAAGTGCGCGGAGGTGACCGTAAGAGAGGCGATCAGCGCCTGGGGCCGTGTTGGCGCTGTATGCCAGCCTTTTGACCACCTCCTCTTCCGTAAAATCGGCAGTCTCGACCTGGTCCCGATCTTCCACTTCTTCAAATATGTCCTCCAGGTTGATTTGGCGTGTATTCCCGTGCACCAAGGTGAAATATTGTTGCAATGTCTCTTTGGGAATGATGCAACGCGAAGTTTTGGCGTTTGTTATTTCCCTCATCGCTCGCCTGATTTGCTGTTAATACAATTTTGCGACCTCTCGTTACGCCTGTTCTTCTCTCTGACCCGGGCGACGGTTAGGGATGTAATCCTTCTTGTGTCGTATCCGAAGCGCTTTCCGCATTTCCGCCACGATCGTTTCGTAGAGACTCTCCTCTTCACTCTCCACAATCGCAGCGCGCGGGAGGCCCAGCGACTCTCACGCTCTGCCGATGCTGCGAGGAGGGCGTCACTGGTGCGAGAGAGGCGTGGGGCCCTCCGACGTCGGCGGCCCCTCAGTTGCTGTTGGTTGGTGGAGGCGTTGCTGCAGGGCTGTGTCGATGAGGCGGAGGGCAGGGTCGAGGATTTCTCCGGTCCGGCGACATTGTTGAGGGCGGTTCGCGGGTGGGGTGGGCCGGCTCCTCTTAAATGATTTCGGGTCAGAGGTTCGCAAACCTATTGACCGTCCTGGCCGGCCGCACCTGTCGAAGAGCCTTGTTGCAGGGGTTGGGTTCTGCTGGGGTTTCGATCATTCCTAGCAACGTTCGCGTCCGTTTCTTGCCTACCTCTATGGATCTTGGAGCTGGCGTTTACACGTCGACGGAGGTTAGATCTTCGGACAGAGACCTCATCTTGGGCGGATTTTGGCGGGGGGAAGGGGCAGAGAAAGTAAATATGCCAGCGTTCGGTGAGGTTAGTGCATGCCTCGTTTCCGTGTCCTATGGCGACGAGCTTAAGAGGCCGCCCGAATTTCGTGCAGCTGCTCGGTATTTGCGTGGAGTTGATTGGAGAAACCACGGAGAACTACCGATCAGATCAGCTGCGGCCAGCCGCTAGCATTCTCCTCCCGACAGCGGCTGATTTCGACCTAGCCACGTAGTTCCTCCCGGTCAGAGGAACTGCAGTGACATCAAGCACTTCCTGAGCCACCTAAGCCGCCATCTCTTGGATCTGGCGTTTACACGTCGACGGAGGTTAGATCTTCGGACAGAGACCTCATCTTTGGCGGAGTTTGGCGGGGGGAAGGGGCGGAGAAAGTAAATATGCCAGCGTTCGGTGAGGTTAGTGCATGCCTCGTTTCCGTGTCCTATGGCGACGAGCTTAAGAGGCCGCCCGCATTTCATGCAGCTGCTCGATATTTGCGTGGAGTTGATTGGAGAAACCACGGAGAACTACCGATCAGATCAGCTGCGGCCAGCCGCTAGCATTCTCCTCCCGACAGCGGCTGATTTCGACCTAGCCACGTAGTTCCTCCCGGTCAGAGGCACTGCAGTGACATCAAGCACTTCCTGAGCCACCTAAGCCGCCATCTCTTGGATCTGGCGTTTACACGTCGGGAGGTTAGATCTTCGGACAGAGACCTCATCTTGGGCGGAGTTTGGCGGGGTAGGGTGGGGTGGAGAAAGTAAATATGCCAGCGTTTGGTGAGGTTAGTGCATGCCTCGTTTCCGTGGCCTCTGGCGAGGAGCTTAAGAGGCCGCTCGCATTTCATGCAGCTGCTCGGTATTTGCGCGGAGTTGATTGGAGAAACCACGGAGAACTACCGATCAGATCAGCTCCGGCCAGCCGCTAGCATTCTCCTCCCGACAGCGGCTGATTTCGACCTAGCCACGTAGTTCCTCCCGGTCAGAGGCACTGCAGTGACATCAAGCACTTCCTGAGCCACCTAAGCCGATCTAATTGCAGAGAAATAGTTGTATAGCAAACAAAAGTTTACTTTACATTTAATCATTTGAATTGGCTTTAATTGTTTAATGACATCTGCCAATGTGTTGTAAAATGACGTACATGCACGTGGTTTTCGTGTAGAGAGCTGACCTGCTGCTCTGACCAAGAAGGCCCAGGGATCGCGTCCCGACAGTGGCAGATTTTCGACACTAGTTAGATAGCCAGAATTGTGGCAGATGGCTGCACTGACCTTATTGTTCCGTAGTTCCTCCAATCAATCCCAGGCGAATTCTGAACCAGAACCTTAACGAAAGGCCACGAACCGCGTGCGATCTCTCCTTCATCCTTGTCCCTTCCTCTTCTCTTTCACACAAACTACACTTGCATGCATTGCACACCCACACTTGGGAGACCAATCGGGATCTTAGGGTTTATACCGTCATGCAGCGGCAGGGGCAGTGCTCCGCTGGCAGTGATACCTGGAGAGGGAAACTCCGAACGCCTATGTGTAGGTCGACCCCAGATCACACGTCTCAGCGGGGAAGGAACACCGCCACTTCGCGGAATATAACACGCTCTACCAGAGGCGTATCTAGGTATTCACGCGCCCATGGCGATCATAGAATTTGCGCCCCTGTCAGGATACTTCAAAATAGGGCTATTGTTATTTGTTTTAGGGAATGTACTCTAAATAGCGCCCCCTGTGAGTGGTACCCATGACTCGAACCATGTCTGCTATACCGTAGATACGCCTCTGTGCACCAAACCTAAAAGATTTCTGACTAAGGCTGTTTTCCAGGTAGACGTGCCTGGGACCACGAAATAATCAATCGTAGCGAGCTGTTGATACTGACACCTGATGAATATGATTCTGTGCGGGTGTTATAATTATAGATATTTGCATTGCATGGAAATATGTTCCCATCTTTGAGTAAGCCAGTTTTGACAAAAATCACTGATTTGTAAATGAATGGACAAGGCAATGGTAGTAATCCAGGCTCAATGAAGAATCTGTTAAGATCTGGGGCAATACCAGGCGTACGTACGAAATATTGGTGCGTTTTTAGAAATCTAAATGCTTGTGAACTGTCCGATTAAATTAACTTTGTCTGACAGCTGAGTGTAGTGGGGGACGAGGTCGCCGCGTCGATTCAAGAAACATGTGGACTCACCGCGACTTCGACGAGAAAACATGCGAGCGTAAATGGTGATTGAAATTAATACGTTAATGTCCTTACAGCTGGCAGATTCCGTTCGAACAAACGCTGGCTGCGAACTGTCAGACTCAAAGTTATTTTAATACTATATAGAATATGTTTTCCCTTTATTATGTCGTATCTCAGGCGGGAATGTACTATATTCGCAATAAAACTTTGTTGAAACATTTCCCAGCTGCCATGAAATATAATTCTAGGCTTGATATTCGGCTCAAGTGGACACTTCAAATGTCTGATATAAAACTTCCGGAAGTCAAATTCTGTTTAATCTGAGTTGCGTCACTTTTGTAGCAGGGCTGCAATGAAGTGTACGTTACGAAAAAGTAAAATAATATATTGTGTGTATAATATACTGTATATATTCACAAGAATTGAAACATTATTTGTAATTAATATTCCATGAAATGTCAAAAACTCCGAACTCTCAATCCGAGGAGATACCAGAATAGTATATAATGAAACTAGTTCATCTTCTTCTTCTCCTTCAGGTATATAAGCACTGCCTCCATTTCCGTCTGGTCACCCCATCTCTTCTTCGTCCTTGTGGGTGGTATTCTAGAATTATTTTCGGCAGTCGATTGTTTTACATCCTTTGAATGTGCTGCATCCAGGAATTTCGATAGTAATTAACTTTCTCTTGAAGCTTACATACATCAAGTTCTTTACGAATTTCTAAATTCCTTTTCTTGTCCATCAGCTTATAACCAGCTATTGATCTCAGAAATATCATTTCAGCACTTTGTAGTCTTGTGCTATCTTTTTTGGTCATTGTCCAATTTTCACTTCCATATAAACAAATTGGGATACTTATTACATTATAGAATTTAATCATGGTTTCCTTTCTGACTTTCTTTTTCAGGGTTCTCAGGATTGTTCCGTTCATACGATTTAGTCTTTCAATTTCCCCCTGTATATCTATTTCCCCTCTGAATGACATTTGAAACTAGTTTATGATGGTACAAATTTGAGAACTAACTCCTATCAACGTCGCTCGTTTTAAATCATGTATGCATGCGATACAACATTATAAAATAGTAGCATACGTTATTTTTATATAACAGCCTCATATATTTATTTTAAAAAAATTATTTCGTAAACGAATTTCAAAAGCGGTTTTGCACTTGGTAGTGTGTCTGTATTATATCACGCAGGAAAACGGCAAGGATCCCGGCCAGTGTCATAAAATGCCACGTGATGCCACAAAATGTCAGTTTATGAACGATTTCTTGCAACGGAAAAGGTCGTTTATAATGGTATAAAATACATTTTACGTCTCAATTCCCGTCACTCATAATCGCGTCATAAAATGCGCAAAAATTCCACAGAATTTGATCCCAAGAACACCTGCGTCAGTTTCAACGGGAGACTGAAATATACTTTAGAGTGCATAAATTGTGTTTTCATAGGGTGTGTCTATGACATTAAAAATGACAAAGAAAAGTTTCTCATTTGACTTTTCTTGTTGGACATGGATTTATAATTTCCTTTTTATTACTTTTATGTAGTTTTTTGTTTTCCTAATACTTTTCTAGTGCATTCTAAATTATTGTTATCAGCACTCGATCACATTTTTCTTGATTCTCGGTTTCGTCAGTAAATAAACTTCATGTTCATATTTCCAAACGTGCTATACTGAAATGGGAAAATTTACGGCCTTGCACATAATTCAAATAGACCGCTCTGAAATTCGTTTCAACACAAACGACGTTCCTGCCATCTAACAGTGAAAACCGTAACAATTAGTGCAGTTGACGGAACGAAGCGGATTAACGTGTTTGTACTGTTTTTTAGTAAATAATCTTCTAAAAATCTTCACTTTTGAGGCTCAAATCGTAAAATACACGTTTCTTGCACCAATTTAGAAAAAATAGCACAAACTTCCGTAATTAGTGATTTTCCTCCCCAAAGATAATGTTGGGAATTGAACTGTTATTTCCATCAGTTTCTTCCGTTATATTCTTATTTTTATTAATATTTGTAAATTTTATCACTCTTAATTTTATTATATGAAAGAGAACAACTTTAGTCCCGCGAAAATTGATAGAAATTCTTTGCATATTAATCTCACTTTCACAGATACGCAATATGTAAGTTCCGCGGGTATTTTGCATGGCTTTGGAATGGGATGCGAGAATTTACAAAAGCTTACACATCTTATGTGGTTGTTCACAGTGACAAAAATTTTACAAGTTAGTTTTAGCTGGTAAGTTTGGTGCGCGTATGGCACGTGATATTGTGATTGTGCGCTGCCCCCTGCCTGTGAAGTAGTTGACTATTTTGGTTTATACTCTTACGAGGAAGACATATATGTAACGTAACAAATTTGAAGTAGTGTGTGTTCGTCTGTACACTAGAATTTATGTTACCAAATAAAAATTGCTTTATATTTATTGACTACAACAATGGCGGTGCAGACGAAGTCAAACATTGACATTATGCGATTGCCTGTCAATTCTGAGGAACATACTTTTGGTGACTGGGAGCTGAAATTTAAACAAAGTCATATATTGCATTCCAAGTGTTACCAGAGTGATATATGCGGTCCCAGCGATCCATGTTTTTTTTGCCTTTACAACAGGGAACTACAACTTCCACACATGCCTGATATGGTGTTTCCTCAAAACAGTTTGGTGTTAAGACACAAAACTGGTTGTGGTATACAATTCAACGCATTGGAAGCTTTGAAAAGAGTTTGCAATGGGAAACAGAACTTGAAAGTAGCCTGTGCCGATGAATGGCTAGAATCAAGACAAGATATGGGACCTTTGGAACAAGTGAATCCCTTTGACTGGACTTTCACCACTGATTACAGAGGTACAATCCTGGGCGACATGAAAGTTGAAGCAACAGAATTGAAGTTGGATCTGAACAAATTGCGTCAAAAAGAAAAAATTCTTTTTTATCATGATCTTACATTGTATGAAGACGAACTTCATGATAATGGAACTGCAGTTTGCTCTGTCAAAATTCGTGTGATGCCTAATAGTTTCTTCATCCTTTTACGCTTTTTCCTACGTGTGGACAATGTAAAAATTAGAATAAATGATACACGCATTTATCATGAATTTGACTTGAACTATTTGCTACGTGAATATTCATCACGAGAGGCTAATGTAGGTGATTTAAAAGTTCCTCATTCGGTTCTTGTTGATCCCAATGAGGTAACTCAATTTTTACCTATTGTGAAAATTGTGAATGAAAAACTTATTTTTCCTTCACCTACTAATGATGATTCTGGAAAGTCTGGGAGTTAATTTCTCAAGTTAAAAATAAACAGAATAAAAAGAATGATGTAAGGCATTATTTACTCAGTTTATCAAGCAGAAATTTTTATTCATTTCTATTATTAAAGTATTTGCTCAAATTGTCAGTAATAATGTTTAGATGTAACATATCAGTACAAATTAGAAGAATATGAAAGACCCATGTTGACCCTGCCAAATTTTACGCTTAATTATTTTCTAAATCATGTCATAGACATTACTACTTCATAGAAGTACACATTATAATAGTAAAGTTTTGTTTAAGCTGGTGAAATAAATCAAGTGTTACATGTTAAGAGTTAATGATGCTAATTAGTAAATGGAAAGATGAAACAATTCTTGCAACTTTTTCTCTCAAACACCTAAATACTCTTTTTCACAATCTTAAACTTGCTGCTGATGGCATACATTTAAATAGAATGAGTTCCTCTAGCAAGTAAATTTTAAATATTCTGCAGATAACTTGCAACTTACTGTCCTACATTGACAAAGAAATTTGGTAATATTTTTAACTACTTTGTTCAATATGTGTATATATTTAATACTTTTTTAGTTATTAATAATCAATTTGTAAAAAAAAAAATTGTTATACTTGCTTCATTACCTTTTATTTTGAATAAATATAAAAACTTAATTTTTCAAACAAATTGTTTCAATACAAACTTTCCCGTTCTGAACAGTTTTTATAAATCCTGAGAAAAGTATTTGCTTTCAGAGGATCATTCAACAGAAATAAATTAAAATGTTTTTTGTGATGTACAGAAGTATTGATCCTTCAGGAATTTTTATTATTTCAAATTCCATCATTTATTTCACTTTGACTATGTTTTAATAGTGAGAAGATTAAAGTGTACCTATCTAAATTCCCTGGAGTATTGAAGAGGACGGTCTCCACAAATACTCACATTAAAAATTAAATATTAAAAATGTTGGTGGGTGAGCACTAGCTGTCTTGGGTGAACCGTTCATTTGATATATATTGGGTAGCAAATTTAAAAGCACAGTTTAGGGAAAAAAGTCAATTACCAATAAAAAATAATCCAGATTAAAACCCTTATGAAATTTTCTTTTCTACCAGTTAATCTTGGTTTTGGAAATAGATTATTTTTCTGAAATTGATTCTGAATTTAACCATAGGCCATTTCACTTGAATGAAAGTAAAATAAAATATTTGCCATTTTTGAAAACCCATAGATACATACTATGGGTAATGATGAGGGGGCAGATTTTGATGAGAGTTCAGAGTCGTTGATGCCTCTTAATTGCAATAATTCTAACCAGCCGGCCCTACGGTTTTGGATCCCAACTGGGGTGGAATTTTCAACACTAGAAATGTCGAATTCAGCTGCACGGAGAATCATGCGATCTTTCCACCATCGGACCACATGCAATCTCTCCTTGTTCTGGCTAGTGGGATTTACCTGAATAGGGAAATCCCCCACAAGCTGACATGTATGACAGCACAGGATCTCACCTTGCAGTGGAGAAACACTGCCACTTCCTGGGATAAAATATTCACACTAACAAGACTAATGCCCATAGCAGTTGATGTGCTCAGAAACATCAATCAGCCAAGTTCATTGTTAATGAAATTCCAAACTTTTAACATTTTTAAATATGTAATGAAATAAGTTTACCTTTTTTTATTGATCTAAATACAACGTTCCCTAAGCAACTTATTTTTGATATGTAGATACGACTGATGAAATATACCACAATTAATTGAAAAAATTACTTAGTTTTATAAAGGTAAGTAAGGAAAAATATTATAAATTCTCCAAAATCTTAACTACAATTGAAAGAAAAATTAAATCCATTATATAATTTAATATAAAATATAATTATTTTTTTGCCAATGCAAAATTAAATAATTCATTTAAAAAGTCATCACTATTTAGTAGTTGATTAACAGTGAATTCAAAAGCAATATGCAGAATATTTGAGTTAAAACACTAGAATTGCAATCTGGACTGCACTAACCTGAGTAACGCAAGTACAAAAATTAATTTAAAAAAGCCGGAAGTTGCATCAATAGAAAGTTCGTTATCAATATAGCAAGGTGCTTCCAACTCAGGATAATTGAATTCATGGAAACATTCATACTGCCAAATATACAAATTAGGCTCCAGCATAAGACCTCACAATTTGTGAGTTATCAATTGCAAATAACGCAAAAAAATGTTCATTAATACCTAACAATAATTATGCAGACAATTCACTTGTCAATTAACTGGAAATATTGGTTAAAACGAAGATTGGGATGCATAATGTGAAGTTATAATCCGGCATTCCAAATTAAACAAAAATTACATAATGTTATAACATATTTTCTTTGAATAATTAAATAGACTACTCCCTACCTTAAATAGCTTATGGAAAATATGGATGGAAGGACAACGGAGATCACATAAACGTCCAGGAAGTATGTGCACAATTGATTTGCAGGAGTATTAATTTGCCGGCGAATATTCAAATTCTATCTTCCGATTGGTTGCTTTTATCGTACAGACTCGAGTTATCGAATGTACAAACGAAGGTGTGCTGGATTGTGTGCCAACATTACGAATATTTCGTGCACTATTATCATTATCCATATATCCCGAAATTAAAGAATGGGGTCATGTGTCGTGCATTGAAACACAATAATAATTAGTTAGAATATCCCAAGTAAATTCTTGAAATGATAGGAACACGGATTCAGAGAGTTCACTTTTACGATTCATTCTCAATCTTTAGTCAACTTCAGTTGGACTTTCTCTACCATCCCCTTCTGCCGCACCATTGACACATGGAAAGTGACAGGCGTGTAGTTGCCGTGTGATTGGACATATTTTTACGTTATATCATACACAATGACATCTCTGAAGGAAATGGAAAGTAGGATTCGAGAGCTTGAAGAGCAACTAAGGATCGAAAGGCAGAAAAATGATGAACAACGACCTATTCGTGAAAAAATTAGTCAGATGTCTTCAGAAGTGGTGGATTCTAACCCCTACAGGTGACATCTGTTTTACCAGTAAAACAAGCATTGTTTTTTTCATATCAAATACAAGCCTGCCGAGTTCACGATTTAATTGTTTTATCACAATTTCAGCCGTCTAATGGCCTTGAAACGCATGGGAATTGTTGACAACTACGAGAAAATAAGAGAATTCACTGTTGCTGTTGTGGGAGTTGGTGGTGTAGGAAGTGTGACAGCAGAAATGCTGACACGTTGTGGTATTGGAAAGGTTACATTCACTATTATCATTTCAACCTTGTGTACCTAATTGAACACATTATTATTTGTTTATTTTATTTTATTTTATTTTTTTAGCTCATCCTGTTCGACTATGATAAAGTAGAGCTTGCCAATATGAACAGATTGTTCTTTCAGCCACACCAGGCTGGCCTTTCCAAAGTACAGGCAGCAGCGTATACTCTTTCATCAATCAACCCTGATGTTGAAATGGAAACTCATAATTACAACATAACTACTGTAGATAATTTCCAACATTTTATGGATCGTATTAGGTAAGCTGTTAAGTTATAAAGTCATCTTTCCTATGTAGTTTGAAATATTGAATGAAGAAAATTGTGGTATTAGCCAGGGAAGTCTCACTGGAGGGCCTGTGGACTTGGTTCTGAGCTGTGTTGATAATTTTGAAGCACGGATGGCCATCAATACAGCTTGTAATGAGCTTGGCCAGACATGGTTTGAATCTGGTGTCTCAGAAAATGCAGTTTCAGGACACATTCAACTTATTGAACCTGGACGAACCGCTTGTTTTGGGGTAGGCTGTGTCATGTTTGAATAATATGTAATGATGTTCCCACTGCTAATATGTATTTTTTTTCCTGTAGTGTGCTCCCCCTCTAGTAGTTGCTTCCAACATAGATGAAAAAACCTTGAAGCGTGAAGGTGTATGTGCTGCAAGTTTACCTACAACTATGGGAATTGTTGCAGGATTCCTTGTACAGAATACACTTAAGTATGTGTCAAACAAATTGAAAAATCTATAAATGCAATACTTATTTCTAAATCAAGAAACAGAGAAAAATAAAGTATTTTATAAAGTGGTTATTTCTAATTCTAATGAATTTCTTTATATTATTGAAAATGAATACTATTTAGTCATAAAGATTTAATTTTTAATTTTAAGATCTTAATTTTTCTTCCTACTCGGCTCAGAAAGTTGTGTTGCATCTTAATCACCTTTGTTCTGTAACTTAATTTTACCATTAATTCCTTAGTTTTTATGACATTTGATGTACTTTAATATTTTAAGATGTTGTATGTCTTGTAGATATTTATTAGGTTTTGGACAAGTCTCGTATTACCTGGGATATAATGCTCTTCAAGACTTCTTTCCTACCATGCGACTGCGACCCAACCCTCTGTGTGAAGACTCACATTGCCGACGGCAGCAAGAAGAATGGGCTAGTAAAGCTCCTACCAATCTGGCTGAGGTTGATGTTGCAGCAGGTGGAGAGGAGCCAGTTGTGCATGAAGACAATGAGTGGGGTATGTCATTAAAAAAACATGTTTTCTCCTTCCATAATTCCCATACATTTTACTCCATCTTCAGTACTTTGATTACATAAAATCATGTACAGTGTAAACTCAGTAATTATACTCAAGGGATGAGTACTTTCTTGTATTACAGAGTATTCCCAGTGTATGGGTTTCAAGGATAACATACAATTATTTTATGTTATAGATAATTTTTCATATAAAGAAGTTGCAATAGAGAGTTTACACTGTACAATAGAAAAAGTTAAGTAGTTCATAAAACTTTGTTTTAAATGTTTCATTTCATTAATTTAAAAGTAACGTTTAGCAGAGTGCTTTTAATATACTGTATTTTACATAGTTTTTCTCTTTTGTGAAGATTAATAGAACATGAGGTAAACTAAACTAATGTTTGGGCATTAAAACCAAAAAGAATATATATTCAAAAAACCTTCTTAGCTTGACTAGATATCCAAAAAGCAATTTCTTATTCATAACATAAATTATTTTATGGCTGTGAAAATTCCATTAACCTTATTCGATTGTTTTGATATTTACACCTTTGTATATTTCCATGTGGGCTCATAAATGTTCACATTATCTGAACATTATAGGAATCAGTCTGGTGGATGAGAGTGCCCCGAGTGAGGAGCCTGAAGGAGCAGGTGATGTGCTGGGTTTAGTCCAAGGAGTGAAGACTGCATATTCACTTCCTGCCACAACCTCTGAAGCAAAGGATGAAGATGGAGCTGTAGCAGCTGGTGCTGATGTTTCCCTAGAGGAGCTAATGGCTCAAATGAAGACCATCTAGAGCAGTTGAAAACCTTTGACAGTTTTACACTGTCTTCTAAATTCAATACCTTGCTGACAACATGAGATTTTAATATCATTCCTATTTATCATGTATGTGAATTTTATTTTGGAGAGGATATACTTCTATAAAGTTTTATTACTTGAATTTTGACTTTTCTATTTTATTTAAATTTTCCTAACTGAAAATCTAAGGCCCTAACCCCTCTTTCCACAAAATATTCTAAAGTGAAGTAGATTAAAAAGAAAATTGGAAGTGTATATAAATCAATACAAATTATGAAAAATTCTTCTATATTGTACTTTCAGTAATTTGTAAAAATTGATTCAACATTTCATATTTCTACGTCAAAGGAAATCGCAAACAAACAACAGTGATTCTTACCCATTTTATTATCTTGCAAAAAAAAACAAAAAAAAAAAAAACAACAACAAAATATAGAGTTACTCTATTTACATCACACTCATCTCTTCAACTTTTGCAGCTGTGGAGCAGACACTTTCACTTTGCCTGGTAGATTTCGCGCCAAATCTTCATCTTTTACACTTTTAATCAAGTCCCGTTCACGTGGAGTAGTGTTACGATCCTTTAGGAACATGTTCATTGCTGTCTTTGCCGCCTTCCCCCGTTTCCCAGTGCCAGGAGTCAGCTTCACTTTGAACCTGCACAGAAAATAAGATTACATGTGACTGCCTTTCAAAAAATTTCATTTATCTCGGTGACATTGGAACTAATTTTTTTTTTTTTTTTTTGTTTATTTGTTTTTCTTTTCTCTATTTGGAGGAATTGGACATTCACTATATTAGACACAAAAATTTCTTAAGGCTGCTCAATCTACCTGATTAAGAAAGCTGTACCCCCCCCCCCCCCCTTAACTATTGTGAACATTCAAATTGAAATTTAAAAATGTATTGAAATTAAAAAGTACATACCATTCAATAATTGATACTGATGACACCAAGTTGCACCTAGATTTACTAGCTGTCAAAATTGGTGCCTTCTGAATAACATATTATTGCACCATGACACGTGCTATACCATTAGCTTCTTCAGAAAATGGGACACTGTTAGTTTTCCAATGAGTAGACTCAATGGGAGGATATTGGCTATGGCTGACAACATCAGAGACCTTGGAGTTAACTTTATCAGTAAATTCAACTTCAATGACCACATTAACAGTATTATTAACAAAGCTCTACGATCTTTGGGTTTTATCCTACAAAACTCATCACAATTTTGACCACTACACAATTAAACTTCTCTTTAACTCGCTGGCTAGATTCTCGCTCCTCAATTATGCATGTCTGATTTGGTCTCCCTTCTCTGAGAAGGCCGTATATCATCTTGAGAATGTCCAACACAGATTGTTGCGCAACTTATTGTTTTGCAATGGAAACCCTATCCCGCGGTTTTGTCATGATTATGCTGATTACTACTCATTGTATAACATTCCTTATCTTCAAGACAGAACAACAATCTGTGACCTTATCTTTCTATTTAAAATTTTGTCGGGTAAAGTTAATTGCAATGATTTTCTCCCTTAAAATGTTCTCAAAAAATGGCTCCAAATTTTTTGTTTTAATTTCTTGTAAGAACAGAGTAAAATATACTTATAAAGGTGGCAAAGGTCCGATTTTTAGGATTAACTCTGAATTTACAGAAATTGTAAAAGTATGCATTTTTAATATCGGATTTAGAGTCCCTCGCATGTCGACACACAATCCCTTATTATTTTCGGTTAAAACTGACTATCAAATGAATGATACCTTCTACCATATTTGCCTCTACTGCTAACAAGTATTGTAAGCGAATTGATTTTTTCAACATTACTTACTCAAGCTATGTGCTATGCACTATCCGAGAATTGCTCTCTAAACTACCTGATTTGTAATTAGATATTGTTCCTAAATTTTATAAATTTCCTCTTTTTGACTTATAAACAAATAAATAATTAATATTTAATGCTAAATCTATTGTTTACAATCCTAAATGTTTGAGCATCACAAGGTTCTATGCAACAATCAAACAGTGTATGTAAAACAGCCTTGACGCCTGATGTTAAAATTTTAAACTTTTACAATACTGTATCATGGTCCAGTCATTATATAATGAAGGCAGAGTTACCTGGAAAAGGCAAAAACATTTTCTTTGGGAATGTTGTATGTACCCAGGCACTAGTTAAAACCCCAAATTTTCAATTCCTCAGACCCTGGGCTTACTGCAGGAGACCTGAAACAGTATTTTTCTGATTTTTTCAGGTTTTTTCCTATAACTCTTTATCTTAAGTCCTGCCAAAATTTATTTCAACCAATTTGAAAATAATAAACTTCACTACAACTTTTGTGTAACACTTTTTTTCTGAATCCAATTATCATGTGAGTAATAGCTAACATGATGTAAAAATATTACACTCATCATGTAAAAATATTACAAGCACAGTGTCTGTGAGATTGGAAACTTAGGGCCTGAGTGTATAAAACATACCCAAAGAAAAAGTTTTTATGACCTTTTTCCAGTTAAAATGTACTTGCTGACTGGACGATCACTATTCTTCCTGTTTCCTGCACTCCCCAAAATCTCTACATTATTGCAAGGCAAAAAGCAATCCTCCCTGATTTACTTTGTTCTATTTTCTTGCATTTCTAAAATATCTGTAAATTTATTTCTATCCTTTATGCTCAACTAAATATTCTTTCTGCATTTCATCTGTTTCTTTCTTTTTTCCTTGTACCTTAATTTCCCTAAAACAATAATAATAGCTACGTTCACACAAAAACATCTTTTCTGAAAAAATGTATACATAAAAATGAGAACTAATTGTAAGCTAATGCAAATAAACCCTAAGAGAAAATGAAATAAAAAGGGCACTGCACATCTTCAAGTACTCTTAGCTGACCTGTGAAATTTGACTTTTGAATTAAGACCCCTCTGTATAACAAAACCAAAGGCTATTGCTTAACTCTTCCCTTAACTCCTTCCATACCGTATGTCTTGTCCATCCATCCATCTATTGACTGGACCCCCATTAACACAATCTTATATGATAATGTGAACAAAGAAACAATAAAATGCTAAAGCAATACCCTTCACAGTGAAACTCACTTGTAACTGTGCAACGTGCTGTAGGGTGCCACAACTGGTACTGCAAACAGGAGCTCATCCTCTGTAACAGGTTGGCCAGTGAGGGAATCCAGCATGTCCACTTCTGCTGCGGGCACTCGCTCCTCTTCCCCTCCATCAGAATCTTCCCCTGCCTCGCCTTCTACTGGAGCCTTTGGGGGCTGTGCGGGGCGAGGCTTTCGTACTGCTTGCGGCCTCGGCCCTTGGCCCTTGCCCTGCTCCTTGCCTTTCTTCTTGCCTTTATCCTTGCTCTCCTTGGATGAACCCTCAGGCTGCAAATAACAATCAAATCCTGATTCTTTTTGTTTGTGGCAAAACAGATACACAGCAATTTATTGTTATTATTCAACCATGTTACATATTACCAATATATTATGTTAGTATGATGATATGAAAGGTCATTTAAAGATAAGTTTCCTGATGAAAGTTTTCTAAATACATCTCATACCTTCATTTAATTTAGTTTGATTTTTTTGTATTAATTTCCATAACTCTGCTATTATATTTCTTTAGAGTAATTCACTTTTGAAGCAAAAATACATAAAGTAAATTTGAAATTTCTTAGAAGCTTCAGAAAGTTGATTTGTTCTATTCCCACAAGTAAATGGCCCTTAAATGTAATACAATAGTTAAGAAGAACTTCTCCAGTTAACCCATAAGCTTATTTTCACAGGGTACTCCATCGTCAGATTCAGACATTTACTTGTTGCCTATAAGATTTCATTACAACTCTAGAAAACATCGAAAATCATTCAGAATGAACATTGCTGAGCAACTTCTTTCGTTTAGATATGCCGGCACACAACATCCCAGCCAATGAAGACAACATCACCTGTATCAGGGCCATTTTCCACCAACTGCAAGGTGTCTTTTTAAAGTGAACTTTAAACTTTCTTCTGGAACAATCTTTGGATGAAGAATTGGTTGATTTTTCAAGTGAATCTGAAGGTGAAAATGAAATTACTGAAAAGATGAACACAGCAGTGACTGAATAATCAGTTTCAGAAGGCAACCTCACAACTGAAAACTATTACAGTTATCCTTGACTAAATAAATATCTGTTGAACAATGGAATCACATTCTTAGGGAAAATGAAAAATAATAAAAGAGGAACACTGTCGAATTCTGTGCCAACAAATCAAACGAAGTAGAACCGTCTGTTTATCAAGAGGACTGCACTCTAGTGACATATGTTCCAAAGACAATAAAATATTTTATATTATCAACAAAGCACAACAATGGAGAAATTTATGAGGAAACAAGCAAGCCAAACATTATTCTCGACACCAATATAACAAATGAAAGCCTTGCTGTAGACCAAAAGCTTAAGTCGTATTCTACAGATTGTAAAAAACAAACAAAATGAGAAGATAGTGTTTCCCTAGTTTTTAGAATGATTGGCATAGCAGCAACAAATTCATAGGTGCTTTTCAGAGAAAATAATCCAGATATAAATTTCCTATGAATTTGGTAATGGGACTCCTTTAAGACATGAAAGAGGGTACAAATTCGTTCCCTTCCAAAAGATTTTGATATATTTAAGGGAAATTCAGACCAAGTATGAAGGAAGTTTAAACAGTATTTGAAAGAAGTCAAGCAGGTTGAGAATGTGGCATACGTAAAACCATTAGAACAATCATATGTTGCACATTGTGTTCCAATAAAATTCTCCACAAGAAGAGGAAGATGCAGGCAACTGAATGAAGAATTGAGAAAAAGAGGAAGAAGTCTTTGGAAAATGTGATAATTTTTTTAATTTTATTATTTTAAACATTGTCTTTTGTACTCTTTACTTGTTATTTTGTTGCAGGTGTTCTTATCCCTATACAGTGTTTGAGTAACTCCCGCGTGTGCAGATGTTTGGACGTGTACCAATCGAGACATGGCTAGACCACTTCCCGTGCACTAATCGAGACATATGAGGTGTCTCGGTCTCCTGATGGCAAACTGAAAATTTGTTTTTGGATCTGACCTGAGATTCAAACAAATTTCCAAAAACATGGTTTTCCTTTTTTTTAGTGATCTTAGTGGGTAGATGGAGAATTAAACCAATATCACCTAAATATTATAAGCCAGCAAAATGAAATGAAAATTGTGCGGCAGAATTTGTTGTGAATTTGTATCATTTGAAGTATTTCACGGGTACTTTTTATAATAAATTTGCAAATTGACATGGAACACTGAATTTGAAGAATATGAAGTAAATAAGAAAACCAATAATGTAAGTGTAATACTCGAGAATACATTTCTTACGAGTGCAAAGATTGATTTCAATTTAATGTGACTTATAAATTATTCACATAAACATACAAAACAGTAACCCTTTTAATGCTTATATATATTTGCCTTCAGAACATAAATCAGACTGAGTTTGTGGAGTTTTAAAATCTTAAAAAAATACGAGACAAAAATATGATGTGGGAATCCAATGTATTTGTAGAAGCTTTTGCTTCAGAATTTTCCACACTAATTGAGAATGACGTTACAATAGGAATAGAGAATAACGCAGAACAGCTTAAGGTGATGATTTATGTTCATATTAGAAAACAAAATTTAAAAATATAGCTGTGCTAAATTCTAACTACTTGCAGTATTCATACTTGCAAGTAAGTTTTTACAGCCGTCATAATTTTGAAATTGCAATATTACAGTTTCATATGGACATAATATACAAGGACATTGGGTGTTGGGAATTTTTGAATGGAAGTAGGACATTAACAGCTACTACGATTCATTGGTAAGTCAAACGCCAAATATTGTAAGAACACATTTGAACAAAGCTACACATGAAAGAAATAAAGTATAAAAGAAATTTTCAACACATGAAAATACTTTTAAAACAGTTTATAGCATCGGCGATGCCACATTCAACTAGTACCTTTGTATTCTATTCTTCTCACAAAAATATTCAATATTTCTTCTTAATGCAATATTTATACAGTAAAGCTTATGTAAGCCGGAATCTTTTAGGTCCAACATTTTCTTTCAGCTTATTCTTGTTTGCAATAAAACTGACAATTTAGAAAATGCAATCATTCAAAGGTGGAATAGGTTGTTTGAGTAGTTTACCTCACCTAAAAACTACCTTGAAAAGAAACAAAGATGTTCCAAAAGAGACAGAAAAAGACTTACAAAAATGCAAAACAAAGTCTAATGAAACAAACATAAAAGTAAAGGATATATTGTTTTCTTCAATATTTGTAGGAACAGCTGAATTCATCTGATAATTTAGGCTTAGGCTATTCTCCTAGGCCCTCATGAATATTGTGGCATCACCTATAAAAAGTTTCTTTTAAACACTCATTCTTGATTTTGTCTTTGTTTTTAAGGTATCATACACTTGACTTTTCTCAACTTCAAATTTCTTTATGAAAACCTTGACCGAATTGTTACTTTGTTCGTGTTTTTCATTTACTCTAATTTTCTCCCTGAGAGTTAAAGTTTTCAATTTGCCACCTGACATCATAAACACTTGATTAACACAATACCTTCAATTTCGACCTGGACAACAGTAAACGTTTAGAACCCACTGAACCGAAAACACACATTCCAAGAAGTATGGAAAGATCACTCTTCACGTCTATCCCTCCACACGGGCTTACGAAGGTCAGTGATATTACAAATAAACTGTGACTCTTGTACAACCAGCATAGAAAATACAACATTCAGAAAAGGATAGCTGAGATAGAAACGGATGAGCACAGCTCTGAGTCTCTTGGTATGATGTCGCCGCACTTACAAGTCTATGTTTACTTAAAAAAATTGTTTTCTGTCTTATCCAGAATATTTTAATACTGTTGTACCAAAAATTCCTTTCTGTTTCTGCGTCTGCTCTGTCTGGCTTATCTGGTGTCCTTTGCATTGGAAAACAGTCCATTCTGAGATTATTATCCAACGAATGCAGATTTTCTCCTTATCCAGGTTCTTCCTTAGACGGGCTTTATTGTATAATGGAACTTACTTGGCTATCTGGGAGACGCCGCATCCACGGCACAGGTGCCGACATTTCGGTCGCCATTCTGCGATTGATCAGCCATAGTGGAGAGAGTGCAAGGGCCAATCACGGAGCGGGCTCCCTGTGCGGAGTGGACGAACGCACACCGCGTGTGATCGGACGGTGTGGAACAGTGGGTCCCGTGTCAGGTCTCGGTTGGGCGTTCTGGTAAAATAGATGCTTCCAGGCATCATGGAGACGTAGGCCTTGATCAGCATTGAGATTTTGAGGATGTTTAATGATCTCTATTGCCTCTTTAACTCTTCTAGTTCCCCAGCAGTCTTCTCTGGTTAGGAGGCGTGTGTCATCAAATAAAATGGCGTGGCCAGTTTTCTATGCGTGGAGGGCTACGGCCGATTTATCCATATTGTTGTATTTATAATGGCGAATGTGCTCCCCGAGGCATTCCTCTGTGGTCCGTCCTGTCTCGCCAATGTAACTGCGGCCGCAGTTGCATGGGATCTCGTATACCCCTGATGACATGAGAGGCGGTATGCGATCTTTCACACATACGAGTTTTTGCCCGAGTTTCATATGAGTTTTTTAGGCTACCTTGATGTCGAAGCGGCTCAGGAGCTTGCCAATTTTATCAGTGACACCTTGTATATACGGTAGAATGGCCGTCCTGCGGTTGGAATCATCATTAGATGTGGTGATGTCAGCAGTGCTAGAGATGGCCATTGCCTGCCGTACAGCTTGGTTGGCGGCGTTGGCACTGTAACCATTAGCTCAAAATGTGGATTTTAAGAGTTCTATTTCAGAGTCTAACGATTCCTTATCACATACTCTCATAGCTTTGATGGCCAGAGTTTTCAAAACCCCTCGTTTTGTTGCCGGGTGATGGTGAGAACCGGCGTGCAGGTGTTGGTGTGAGTTGATTTCTGGTAAACACTGTGTCCTAGTCTTCCATTCTCTTCACGACTCACCAGCATGTCGAGGAAAGACAGTTTTCCCTTATTTTACACAGTACTACAAATATATTAAAATGTAACAAAATATATAGTAATAGGTAAAAATGTGTAATTATATGTAAAATAAAAATAGTTCTAGTTCATTCAGAATGTCTTGTAAATTATAAAAAGTATTACTGAATGCAAGCATATACATTCTTAGTTTCTGTATATACATATATATATATTAATTACATGGAAATCAATTTCCTATATATTAACATTAACTAAAGATTAACCGAAGACTAAATGGAATTATTCACTGGTAACATTTTTAACTGCATTTTCATGAAGTAGCTTGAAGAAAGATTAAAAAACAATATCTTTAATACCTTTAATATTTTCATCATCAGTTCCCTGTCTTCATCATCTTGATTCTTATATTTTTCTTTCATCTTCTTTAATTTTCCCCTTTGTCCACGTTTAAGCTGCTGCTGTTGCTGCTGCTGCTGCTGCTGTTGTTGCTGCTGCTGCTGCTGCTGCTGCTGCTGCTGCTGCTGCTGCTTCTCATGTTTTCCTTGATTTCTTTTGTTCATTTCATTTTCTGAAATAAACCATACAACTGTACTCTTAAAATGACAATTATTGAATAAATGTTATTGTGAAGAACATGCAGTAGAATGAGATCAAACAAAATAATAAACTAGCATTAATAAAAAACAATCTAATGATAAGTTATTTTATCATGACAAAATTAGTTAAATTTTTTTATAGTTATTCCTATTGTTTCAAATTTTTTTCAATGCAGTCTCACAAGGCTGATTTGACCGACATCTAGGATATTTTATTTACAAATGCTTGTGAACCTATTTATTCAAAGTTCGTTAACTGAATAATTTATTTCTTCAATGAAAGAGGCCAAGCTTTTCCCTCCATGTCGTATTTGACGACATGGAGGGAAAAGCTTGGCTTCTTTTTCATTTAAGAAATACATTCACAAGTCTTAGTTTTTTTTTAACAGAATACCAACTCGAGAGACAATGAACAACCTTTAACCAAGGAAACACCTCCTTTTCAAAGCATCAAAATTATATAACATTTCTACATTACCTTAAAATTTGAAAGAACCTACTGAACTTACCATGCTCAACCGCTTTAGAATCACTTTTGTTTTGCTTCCTGCTAGTCCCTTTATTTTTGTTTTGCTGATTGTGAGGACCTGCATTGCTTCGAAGTAAAACAGGTTTATCATCGCCCAAGAAGACAATCTGATCACCCTCAGGTTCTTCCTTGGCCAAGAGTAACGGAGTAGTTGGAACCTCAAGGGTCACTCTGTTATGTCCAGTGAAAGAAAAATATATTTCAGTAATTATTACCAAAAAGGCGATAAACATGAATAAAAGAAAAACATACATGCCACAAGATGGGCATTTCTCTTCTTTTCTAAGAGAGTTTCACTCTAGAAATTAATACCAATAGAAATTAAACATTAAAATACTCAAAAGTGTTATTTTAACAAAGGTGGCATTTCATTTTGCAATATAATATTTATCTTCAGATTCACAATACTTTCCAAGACTTCATGACTTTTTGAAGTGTTTCATGGGTATTCAAATTGTTTAAAAATTTATAAAACTTAATTTTTATTCAACATGTTATCTATTCTGTCCATGGGTATCATTTTGACTCATTTAATATGATAGAAGCATCGAGGTTGTCACACATTCTTGCATATTTCACTAATCTCATCAGCTTGTTATTGCAAGATAACATGTGAGAGTCTACAGTTCTTTTCATTCCATTTATCACTCACTATTGGTTTCCGGTTCCAAGGATAAGTGCAACACATTTCACATTGCACGATTGTTTTTGAGGTGATTCAGTTCTCTCTCTTTTCATAGGAAATGTTAGCCAAATTTATAAAAAAGGTATACCAGATATTTTAATTCTGCTGAGAATCTTCAGTTTTTGCAAGATATTCTGGATGATGATGATGATGAATCGAAAAAAGTGAAGAAAACAACAATGAAGACCGGCCCAATGATGCAGTAGGAACTGTCAGCTTCATAATGAAATGTCTTTACAGACTTAGGTACTACCTACATAGGATTTTTTTTATTGATTTTTTCGTGTTTCCGGGCGCGTCAACTGCTTTGGTCATTACTCCCGTTAGTGTAATGCATGTTTTTCCTTGGGAGATGGCAGTGATCTTCCCCTGCTGGATGGAGAGATCCAGCGCCGACCTATCGTCGGCTAGTGGGGTTTCCCCCTAACCATGACTCTCCCACCAGCAAGGCACCGCCCCAGCCAGGACAAGCTCTAAGCTCCCAACAACTCTCCCAAAATATGTGGTAGTGTAGTGCATGTTAGTGTAAGGGCAGAGGATAGGACAAGGAAGAGGAAGGAAAGATCGCGTGCAGTCCGTGGCTTGTTTGGTAGGGTACTGCTCCGGCATTCGCCTGGTGTTGATCGCAGAAACCACAGAAAATTACCGATCAGAGCAGCCGGCTGCTAGAATTCTCCA
The DNA here is from genome assembly GCA_964035755.1 of Teleogryllus oceanicus. Classification (NCBI taxonomy): domain Eukaryota; kingdom Metazoa; phylum Arthropoda; class Insecta; order Orthoptera; family Gryllidae; genus Teleogryllus; species Teleogryllus oceanicus. The sequence continues at coordinate 46,696,676 of CAXIVR010000009.1, forward strand.
GACAGCGACTGAATTTGACCCAGCTGAAATGCTAGTATCGAAAATCCTGCCACCATCAGGACTCAAACCTACGACCTCCTGGTCAGAGGCACTTCAGTGACATCAGTTGATGCACTGAGCTACCATTCCCAGTACCTACATAGGGAAAATATTTCACCTAATTGTTTACCTACTTCCTTTTATGAACATCATATACAATATCTTTGGTGGTCGTAAAAGAAATTAAATAAACAATCAGCTGAAATATTAAGAGAGAGGGGGCGAGCAACTGAGCAAGAGTGCAGGAAAGAGAGCATGTCCAAGGGATCAAATATTGCAAAAATGCCAGAGGAGCTTTTTGTACCTCCAAAAACTACACAATCTGTTTCAAATTCAAAATGTGATATCGTAAGATCAATTAGAGAAAATCCTTTGCGAAGAGTAATGTTAGGGCTGTTCACACTTTTTTTTTTTTAAACAAATTTTTGGCCAAAGTGTATTGATAGAGTTGTCCACACAGAGACAGATGGACAGACGGTTTTTGAGAAAAAACAAATTTTCACTATTGAAGAACCATAAAATGTGTTTTCTGATGAAAAATTGGTAAAAATCAATTTTAAGTAATTTTATAAGTGGAGAAGCTGAAGGGTAGCCTTAGAATACCCAAATTATTTTTCAACAAAATCTGTTGTTATGTGTGCCTTTTTCAACTTTTTTCTACTGAATTGTTAAAGAAAACAAAATGTTTTCAACTCCTTTTGTTCCGCTTACTGGGGAAGGAATCCACAGGGTCGCTCGCTGAGCAGGGAGCCTGCTTGTCAAAAGATACTGGGTGGCTCTGTGGTACATGTGCACAAGGGGGCATGTAATATCTCCTTCTCTCTCACACTAGGTAGACAGAGAGCCTAGGCTCCCAGTGAGGTTCCCAGCATGCGCAGACTTCTACTGCGCTGCATGTCCACGTCCCAGCCCCTAAAGCAAATTCGCCTCATTACCCTAATATTGTGCAAAATAGGAGTGAGTTCTTTGCGTGATTTTGGTTTTTCATGTTTTCTTCATGAAATAATTAATGAAACTCTAGATTCAGTGTTAAAGAAAATGTCCCACCAACTCTGGGCCACTTCCATAACTTCTAAACAGTTCACAATATTGAAAAGCAGTTGTCATTTAACACTGCGGAATCATGAGGCAATTAATATTCCGTAGAGATAGAAATAGTAGATGCACGTAGTAATATGCTGGGTTAGATACGAAGAGATTATTGGAAACTGCATCAAAGCAGACATGTCTATGAATGAACTTTCAGGATCAGAATTATTTGAAAGACAAAAAAATGTTTGACACAGAAGTGACCAAGATGGAATATTGGTTTGAAAACTTCCATTTTATTGAATTTCTAGACGGAAAGCAGTTTTCCGCTTACAAAGGGTCCTTTCCTTTGGAAGTTATCTTTCTTAATAAAACAATATCCATTTTTGAACAATAAGCAGCTTCGAAAAGAACTGACAAATGTATTCATAGATAATGCAAAATTCATGCTTACAGATTTATTGCTTAAGTATTTCTTGGACAATGGTCTAGAAAAGAAATATCAAGAGACTGTTCAGTTGATGGAACTCTGTCTAACGTTCCCTGTATCTACAGCATTTTGTGAAAGGAATAGGATTACATTAAAGAGAGAGAAGACATTTCTAAGAAATTCCATGGGAAATATCAGCCTCAGTAATTTGAGTACACTAGCTACCAAAAAGTGCCTGTTAAATTAACTTACCAGAGTCGAGAGCTTCAAAAATACAAGTTATCAATGTGTTTGCTGAAAGATAATCTTGAATGGATAAGCTGAATGGAGCTGATTTACAAAGAAGTGTAAATGTGTAAAAGCGTTCATGGAAAAGAGGGCCCAGAGAGACTCAGAAATACGGTTGGCCCCTCCTCAAATTTTAGGTTGTGCACACCTATGTATTAAGTGGATAAGAGCAATTAAGAAGCTGTAAAACAATTGTAAACTAACTTACGCAGTTCCTGTGTGCTGGATTTTCAATTCTACATCAGGGAATTCTACTTCCTTCTCTTCTTTGATAGCATCATGTCCGCTATCTTCTTCCGCTGAGTCGCTTTCAACTTCTGGAGATTGTTCTCTTTCTCTTAAAGACACTTTCTGGCTATTACTGTCTGGCGATACAGATTGATTTTTCTCTTCATTCTCTACTGAGTCAGGGCCCTCTTCATGGCATCTCTCATTGCTACCCTCTTACATCATTAAAATGAACATATATTAGTATAATATTATAGCAATAATAAGAGGTTAAAATAAAAATACTTTCATTAATACTTTTGTGCAATGCACACAAATTCCCTAATCATTCTTTTTTTATTGATCAACTTACCATTGCCATCATCATTTTCTTCATCTGAATCTTCTAATTCAATTTCTTGATCCTGCTCTTGCTCTGATAAAAGTGACATGTTGTCCAGAGTAGAACCAACAGAAGAGATTGTATCTTCTTCATGTGTTCTCACTTTTCGGTCATCCTTGTGACTGCAATAACAAGTATTTCACGTTTTACTTTGTTTTAAAAATGCATAATCACAAATAGTGCATAAATATTAAGTTTAATAAATATACTGACATTAAAATAATAATTACTAGGCTTCCCATTTCAGATGTATTTTAAAGGTTAACATTTAATGTGTTCAAACAGTGACAGAAAAAAGCATGTAATAAAAATAAAATAATGAATGAAATTGAATTGAATGTAATAAAAAAATAAAGAACTAATACTTTATAAGTATACAAGAAATGACTCTTTCAAAGGTTGCTAGTTCTTAGTCTTAAAAGCTTTCGAGTTGCAACATATCAGTAAGTGACTAGATTCTATTGTAACTTTATTTTCTTAGAAATCTTAATTGATAGCATTATTTTGAGTATACCAGGACTTTTACATAATTCTATTAGCCACAAAACGACATTTAAAGTAACACTACATTTCGTCTTCCCCCATAATACAAAGCACTCAAAATGACTCTCTGAAGGTCTGCTTCATCACTTCATGTTGGTTTGTATGGAAATGAAGTCATGAGAGATGGCATTTTCGCTCTCATCCTGACTTGCTCAAACTGCTGATTCAGGTCATTGTAACCCTGAAAATGACAGCACCATTTCATTCCCCCCCTATCCCTCTCCCCTCTCACTTCCCATGTAACCTTCTGTGCCACACATTAACAACAATTTCATTGCAAGTTCAGGAATGTTTGCTGTGTTCACAAGAACAAGCTGAAAGAGATTGTAGTGGAATTCCTACAGACAAAATCAGCAGAAAAGGGAGAAACTAGAATAAATTGAAACACTGTTCTTCTCAAGCACATTATTCATTTACATTAATTCATTAGTAATATGAAACCAAGTCAAAAGATCCTTCCTTGAAAGACTGTTGAAACACTGCCCTAGGTAGTGAGATTAACGGAGGGTTTCAACACAGCAATGCCATTTCCTTATAAAAGGACAACATTTACAAGGAAGTTAGTGTGGAGAAACTTTCTGAATGCACTGCACTTAAACACTGTGTCCTGTTGTTATATTTGTTTCCTAAAGCAATATCTTAAGTATAATAATAGTAAATTGTCTGCAGCGTTCACAAAATCTTAGTTAAAATCATACCGTTCAATGGAGCTTTCTTCCAGTTTGAAGAGAAAGCTAAATCCCATAATGAGATGAGAGTGGGGCAGGTAATTTTTCTTGCCTCGAATCATGAATGCACCAGTGGTAAGGTATTCTCCTGTGGGAGCAGTCTTTGAAACCTGGTCATGATGAACCCACCATGCACTTGTAACAGCTTTTGCATCCCAAGCCACACTGTCAAAATGAAGATTAATATCATTCTTGTGAAAATACTAATCACCATGAAAAGCACTCAAGAAATTGCACAATAAATAATTGAAATAGCTCTCTTGGAAACTTTAACTTTCAAAAAGATCTAGTGAACACTAAAGGCAAAGGTTCACTCACAATAACAAAAAAAAAAAAAAAATTTTTTAAATTTAAAATAATGAAGGGCAACAAATAGGAAAATTATTCCCTCCGTAATAATGAATAACAAAAGTAAACAGGTTTTGTATTCACAACTACAATCTGTAAATGACACCAAACAAAGGTGTAAAATCCCTCACTCTAGTAAAAATCCAATTTCAACCTTTTCCACCCAACTTTAAGCAATTTTAGAACCATTAAGGGAAATATCAATTTCTAAAACCACTCTATACTGTGAGATGATATGACAACTCACATTATTTCTAAAAATGCTGTATATCACTAGAACTTTCATTTGCAATACTCTAATAAAATAACACTATCATCAATATTTTTAAAAAAAAATTCAGATCAAAACAACCCCGTTTTTGTGGATGTTACCTACTGATTAATTCCTTGAAACATTTCACATTCTCTTGTGCCCTTGTGTAATACAGACCAGATAACTTTTACTGGAAAAAAATACAATAGACATTCATTTTAGATTCCTTATTTACAAACATTTTCAATATTTATCTTCTTCACTTTTATTAATGTTTTAAAGAAAATCTTGTATGACTTCCTACCTGTATGACATAGCCATGATTCCTGCTTCATTCAGAGTCTTAGGAGGTATAGGTTGGTTACTTGGGTTCTTGATCACAATGCTACTGGCTCCCTGAATATCAGCATGCACGTACACATCCCCAGGACGCAAGTATCTTTTCACTATTAGTTCATTTTGTTGAGGATCCCGGCCACCAATTACTGCACAGATAATTGAAAAATAATTTTAAAATGTAAGTACAAAGAAGTGCAAAAGGCATTTTTCTAAGATTGTCTAAAAGTCTTTTACACATTGCTTTACATGACTGTAGTTGGTCACTTCGTAAGACTTTGAAAAGTGTAATGTCATTTAGCAAAAGAACCATTTCTGCAAGATGATGTCACAACAGTGCAAAAAAACTTTATCACATGAATGTGGCAGATTGTTTTAATAACCATGAAGACTAGAAATGAAACAAATAATGATTCATAATAGAAGTATTTTTTACTATTCTACAACAAAAAAAATTATTTTTATTTCACAGGCAAAATTATTGTTTATTATAGTCTCTCAACTATTTAATTGATCCTCAATCTTCATCATGACCAAAACAATTATTTTGTGTAAAAATAACCATTTCGATAATTACAATTAGAATTGTTTAAGAAGCAAAAACCTTTTTCAGTTATTTTGAACATTTCTTCCATACCGTAAACCTAATTTCCAAATAACAAAATATCATTTTAATTTTGTTTTATGAGAAAATTATTCTACTTAATCATTTCCACATTTACAGTAAAACTTCACTTATACGTTTATCAGGGGACTAAAAACTCAATATTTTTGCACTGTTTTACGAGTTCTTTGACAACATCCACTCCTTTTTTTATTGCCACTCTTCTTAACAACTTTCAAAATTTTTATTTTATCTGGTATATATCGCAATGGGGGCCTTAATGATGATTCACTGCAGTTCACTTCAGCTTCACTGCAGAAAGAAAGACCCAGTCCTGAGTGGACTAGAACTGGCAGCAGCGACACGCATTAGTTTGCTTTGGTTTCAAACTTGATGTTACTTGATATTATGTGGTCCAAAGCACAGTAGGTGGCAGGAAGTACACAACTGCTACAGTCTCACAGCCTGATGACACCTGCTGCATACCGCGGAAAAGCAATGTTTCATTAGCTGCTTGTGCTGTGCCGCAACGGAAATGATCTTGTATGTTATTACAGCGAACAAAAGGGTCTTCGGAAAGTGAGACAGTTAGTGCACAAACTTTCTCACTTATTGGTCATCTACGTCATTACTCTCTCCCAGGGACATCTTTGACCTTCCCTGGGAGCTAGCTGTTGCCTCTTGAGATCCTCAGAGAGCTGCCGTATGCACCCAACTCAAATTTTTCGAAGTTCCACTGCCGGAAATGGCCCAAGAGCCAGCTTTGCACTACCACCCTGTGGGCTCGTGCAGTTTTGGCCGCTCACCTAGGGCGAGTCAAACTTCTATATTGCAAGTTTGACTTAAAGTCACCTCAAAGGCTGAGCGACAGGTAGCTCCACGGGAGCATTCTGGAGCATGCCGACTCAAGTAACATACAAGATCTGGGCTCTCGGCACATGTAAGTGTGAAAAATATACAAACGTAAAACGCATAACTGAAATAATTTAACATGGGAATTATAGGAATTTATCCGGGACTTGCAAAATAAACGTATGAACGTATAATTAAGAAACGTATAAACGGAGTTTCACTGTACTTCTCAAAAAGAAGGTATTTCTGAGATCCTCATATTCTTCAGATATGTGGTAAATTTGACTAATAATTGCAATGACTACTTATTGAATAAGATTTTTAAAATGGAAAAAAGTCAGTAACAATATAAATCAAATTTTACCAAGATAATTTTCAGAGCTGATGAACCAGTGGAATTTTTCAAACCAAAATACTTTTCGGGCCTTATTAATATGAGTTATAGCTTGCACTTCTTTCAGAGTTTGCTTTGTTTTTTTTTCTGCAGATTTGAAAGCTTTTGTTTGTGCATCTATGGTCTTCTGTTGCTTTTTAGCTGCATTTCGTTTCTGATCATAGTACCTACAAAAAGAAAAATTTATCTGAAAAATCAAAATGTAAAACCTCTACAGTCAACAATTTATTAGTTCATAATTCTTACTTTCGAGCATTGGCAAATGCAGTTAGATCAAGGTCAATGTCAATGATCATTGACTTTGTTAGATCTTTTTTATCATCCTTATCTTCACCATCATCATCATCATCGTCGTCTTCTTCGTCTTCATATGTATCTGCATAGGGATCACTAAAAAATAACACATTTCTTCATATAAGAACGTAATACACACAATTCCAATTCTAAAAGAGATCCCAAGTAAAATAGTAACCAATAAGAGAGTTAAGGATATTATTCTTTCCAAAACACAAGATAAATTCAAAAATAATTCTCACTGATTTCTAGGCCCAGAAAGAAAAATAATTCACCAGTGAAAACAATAGAAATTCACAACAAATTTTATAGTTTTGTACAGCACATGCAATTCAATTTGCATCTGAGGGAAATTTAATTACATTTTTGAGTAACATTGTAATGCTCCTCAACTACCCTACCCAATCAAACCGTACAAAAGGTGATATATTAAGTTCATGATTATTAACATGGCTATTTCACTCTTGAAATTGAAACCAAAAGTGTTCAACTATACATACAAAATGCAGTGATATATCTCAAAAACCTTTATTTCTTTTCCTATCAAATTTTTCTTACTGCTTCTCCCTACCGGCCAATCATGAACTGTGCCAATCATGAATCTAAGGAGTAGTATATATTGATTACCATGTCGAAGTCCAATAAACCATGAATGTACTATAACATAACCTCTTTGATTTTATCATAGCTTTCAGTTATTTTCAATATATGGCGCATTTTGGAACTCTATTGGTCATAATTTCATTTATGGAATAGTCCTATTAAATACCATTCGTGCTTCGGAAATTCTCAGATAAATCTCCTCCTCACTTTGTGAGTTGGGAATTTATTGACCATTTTCAAAACACTCAGGGTATTACCTATGACAATCGCATTTCTATTGTTCAAACTATTCAGCCATCACTTACTAGACTAGTTTATTGACATGAAAAGAATAGGCTTTTAAATGTTTCTTCTTTCAGTAAAAATTAATTTTAATACCACTTTACAATCACTAAATTCCAATCTTTCTGATGTTGAAGATACTACTTTTACATTATTTCTCCCTTTATCTCTCAACAAACAGTAATTTCACAAATAGCCTGTCTATCAGCATCAAAAATTGAGTGCGTCCCTCCTTTTCTCTACATAAAAAACCAGCCAGTTAAGCACAAACCTGAGTTTCAAAGCCACATGATTCACTGAGAGTTTCAGTTCATGAATGAGACATGCAACAGGATCTCCTTGGGCTTGGGCAGCTTTCACCATCTCCTCAATGTCAGGCCAAGAAGCTTGACTTGCAACCATGGCTCGCACAGCCATTACCACATGATCTACCAACTGCTGGTTCATTGTTATGAGCTCAGCACGCCGCCTATCAATCTCTTGTGTTTGTTCCAGAGCTACAAGTCTTTGTGAGTGGTCTTTGCGTACATTTTCCAACTTCTTCAATGCCTCTTTTTCCTGAAAAATGGGGAATTTGATTGCTCAAGAAAGTAGGTAGCAAACTCAAACTTCAGCCATGTTATAAAAAGGTATTTCAAAGCTTCTGTTTTTCAAATGAACAGACATCTTGAGACTGAATAGAAAACACATGTTTTTTGTTGTTGTTTTTTAATGTATTTAGAAGACTGAAGTCATATGTAAAGTATCAAAATGATGAAATTCACCTCACACAACTTTTTACAATTTTTTTCTGTTAACTCTACAGAAAATGTAAACTTCTTTTTGAAAACAGTAAGACGTAAATGTAAATTAGGTAACTGTTTTACAGTGATCATTTTATTTAATTGAAGGGTTTCTTACAAGAATCAAACAAGTCCAAAACTTCATATTTTAAGATTTTTCACTATGTTTTTCCCTATAATTGGTGCTATCTGCCAGGACATTTCCTTTTGGGAAGAGCCAAACACAATGAAAAATATGAAGCAGGGAAAAATTATAAATTAATTACTATGCACATCTACACTATGAAGTATTTGGTGCCTCCTGAGAACTCAAATTTGAACTAGTTTGGTGCCTGTAAGAAACCCTTCAATTATTGTCAAATTATTTTCTCATGTTATTTTTCATGTTAATAAATAAAATTCCTAAACGCAAAATCTTTCAGAATTTATTCTGAAAAATCACTTACTTGCTGTAGAGCTTTCATATCAATTTTTTGGCTCTCAAGAGTTGAGAAAAACTCATCAACAGCAGCATCAAAAGACTCAAATTCACGTAAAGGACTGTTTGTATGCTGCTGAAATACCATGGGGTGGAATTCCTGATTTGAGTAAAAGTCCTCCTCTCCTCCATCTGCAAGTGGTCTTCGATCTCGTTTCTGTACTATGTAGCCCTAAAAAGAAAATAAAAGCAATCAGTAGTGCTATGTTATAGCAATGATCTTTATCATATTTCATTTCTCTCTCTCTCTCTCTCTCTCTCTCTCCCATAGAGCCTAAATTGTTATTTTCTTAATTATTATGTCATAATCAATTTTTTCAGTAAGAAGTAAGACAAACAAACTGTGAAACAAGAAATAAAGTAGAATCATAACTGAGGGGCATCAAAAACAAATTTTCAGGATAGATTTTTCAAAGGAAGGTTAGCTATTTTAACTCTTTAATAGATAATAAATTATTAACATTTTATAACAAGACCAGGGTAGCTTGGTCAAAGGCAAAAGTGCTTTAGTATTTTCATTCAAAACCAACATCATGGTGTAGAGAAGTTACAAAATCCGAAAATTAAGGCTTTTATTGAAAACATACACCAAAGAAACTATGCCAAGTGACTCAACTTCACACAAATGTTACTTCCATTCTGTAGATGTAGAGATAAGAAAAATTCAGGACGAAACTAAAAATATGGATATCAGGATTTCTATTGACAAGACAACTAATGTCACTGGTTGTTTTCAAGCCAATGTTACTGTTGGGCCTTTATATCCCTCTTCAGAAAACTATTCTATGAAGTCATTTTTAGTCAACCCTAAATGTTTAGAAAAAGTTCAACTATTGCACCATTATTCACAAATTCAATAATGTTAATATGGGTCCATAAAATGCAACAAGATAATGTGGTACGTTTTCAAACTGATGTAGCATAGTAACTGATGCATGAGTAACTGAATCCAGAGATCTGTAGAAGCAAGATATTTATTTTTGGGGACAGACAAATTGATTGAAACTATTAAGAACTTAACTAAGAAGAATATTTTTGAAATGCTCTTCAAGAATCTATATATTCAAAGATACTGTTCCTATTCTGACCCTACCTCCTCAACCTGACTTCACGAGATAGGAAACCTGGATTTCCGCAGCTACTCCTCCAGTTTTTTAAGAATAAGGGCTGTGGTCAACACTCTTGAGGAAGAAGCATCATCAGTCGAATACCAAAGAAATGTCTTGATTCTTTACAAATAAAAAATAAACTAATTTTTTTTACAACCAATTTTGCTTTTTCCCAATATCATTACTTGATTTGATGAAAGGGTGCAATTTCTACTGACCCAGTGAAAGCACTGAAATGTATGGAGGATGCCGTGTATCAGAAAGTGACAGGGGAAAAGAGATTATTGATAACAGAAAAATCAAAGTGTTTTTTCCCCAAAACTTTAAATGTCCCAAAAATTCTGGAGAGTGGCAATTCAGTTGCTATAGAAATGATGCTTCTGAACTACTGTCTTCAAAAGTAACTGCTCCTTAACCTCTGTCGATGTAGAAAGATCTTCCTCTCAATTGAATGATGTTTGTTATCTGACAGGTACAAATTAACTACTAATAAATTAAGAAAACTTGGTTGCTTTAGGTAACTAAAAAGGTCTGGAAACTCAAGAAATGGTGTCCGAAACGTAATTGTCTTTTTTGTCTTCTTATTATTATTATTGAAATTGATATGAAATCCATTTTTTATACCGAGTAAAATTATAATAGTGAGTACAAAAATATAATTGGTAATAAAAATATTGTTTTAAGGCTATATGAAGACATTGAAACTTGGAATTCATGGCATTTGGATATTTTTCGGAATCTCCTGAATAACAAAAACAATCTGGAGAGACTAATTTTTTTACATGCTAGGTACAGTGGACCAAAAATGTTGGTTCCCGGAGGTTTGTAACAGCCAGAGTCTAGTTCCTGTCTCCTACATTTTTTTTCTATTTTTAGTAATTTGCATATTTCTTATTATAAAAAATGACATTTAGTTATAGCAAAAACAGATTTTAACAATACTTGGGAAAACTTGGGAGTGTGCTTGCCTTTGATGGTTTCTCCTGGCCAATATCAAAAAGAGCCTCTGCTCTTTGAAAAGCTTCCAAGAGTTGAGGAATGTCTTGAGGAACATGGAAGCTTTTCCCCAGTTTACAGTTTGCAGCAAAACCAGCTCCAAGTAAAATATGCTCTATAATTGCAGGTCCATATTCTACAAAAAATAACAACAAAAATAATTTGATCTAAATTAAACTGATGCAAAGTCACATAATGAATAGTTTTAACTAGGCTTTTCATGAAAGGCAATGCGTTTGTTTTTATTATCATACCTGTGTTTCTATTAAGAATATTTTTAATGTTATCTCCTGGCTTTGCTGTTGCTAAAAGTGCCTCCACCTCTTCCTGTGACAGAACCTTTCGCTGATGAGCTCGATCTAAAGGATATTTCTCTCTCACTGCAAACCTGCAAAACAAGATAAATTTTTATTTCTTTAAAGAAATCCATACTTCTAAAAATAAATGACCACAAGATGCTTACCTAACTTCTTCACCCTCAGTGTGAGGGCGCAACACATTCAAGATCGTTAGATCACAGTCTGTGAGAATAATATTGCCTCTATCATACAATTCAAGAATGATATGATATGCAGCCTCACCAGATCCAAACTGTAAATCTACTACACGATCAATTCCTAATTGTTTCATACTTTCAAGACGTTTATTCCGAAGATGTTTTCTCATCTGAAATATAAAGCACATGGTATCAAATAAATCTCCTTTCACCATGTTAAATAAATTAACCATTTTAATAAGGTACTCAAACAAACCTTCATGCTGAATCCAGAAGGTGCAACATTTTTAGGCCATTCAAAGCCAGTTGTGTGCATTCGACTTCCTGACTCTAGAAGTAATACACATTTTTCTTCTGTTCTCTGAAGTTTGATAAGGTACGTCTTATGATCTATATCGTACACTTGTGCTACTCTCATACCAATTAATCTGCAACATGAAAGTTATTACGTGTCAAATATGTAGAAGTCAACTAATTTTCGTGATTTCCCTTAATTTCTCAGTTTTCATAAAAATACAGCCAGTAATGGCTAGATGAGTAAGTATCTTGAATGAAATAAGCAACTATTAACCTAATTCCTAAAGAAAAAAATATATGATAGAATCACATAGTGATGGACACTTGTCCATGAGCAAACTATATAGAATATTATAAAATAATCAACAAACCTTTGAAGTTCTGTGATGCTGCACATCAAATCAAATGTGCTAAATCGTGTCTTCATTTTTGGTGTCTGTTGGAATATTTACCTCACAATATGTCAATTATTATATTATCCTTTATTTCACCTTTTCCTCACAATTTCTTTTCACACTACGTTGAAACTAATCATGCACGTACGTTGGCAATCATTTCTTCTGAAAGAAACATTCTCTCTTTGAGAAGTTACAAACGTCTCAAAGTGCATCAATGGTTCACGTAACCTCAACTCAGTTCAATTCTCATGATTCTCATCGCGATAAACAGCTGACATCGACACCACGAAATCCACCGCATCGCACCGCATTCTGCCACCGCTTGCGCGAAACGAATTTCCTTCGCGATTTCAAGAACTGATGTAGGTTCATTGAACATCAATCTTCAAATCCAGATAAGTGTGAAGGGTTGAGAAATTAATCCTAAATGACGTTGGTCGTAACGCCCAATATAAAATATATTATTTCAAGTACTATTAAAAATTCTGAAAACAAAACAAAAATGAAGGCCTAACAAGATTTGATTTGATTTATTTTACCTCAAAAACAGTTAAAAACTGTGCGTGATGTGCTAGGGGGAGAAATGAATTCTGTGCACGTTTTCAAAAATTCTGTGATCTCCACCCTAAGCCATATACTACTTGAATTTTGAATACAGAAAGAAATGAGCGTTTTTTGTAAGAATTGTTAACAAAAAATTGCACTTACCTATTCGTGGACATCCGGTGTGTCAAATCTGTTTAAATTACCAAAGAATGTCACTTGGTTTAGGTATTTTGAAATTAAATTTATTTAAAGGAGGCGAGTTTTAATGACGCACTTTAGTCATGCGATGGGGGCCTGAAAGCGGGCCTGCCCCTTGCCCCGAAGGGGGAGTACGACCAAGAGGACTGTAGATGGACTTGGGCCGCTCTTGAGTAGGATTGACTGAGTGGTGCTAATGATCTATGAAGAGGTCGCCAGATGTCGTACCTAACTAGGCACTTGGGTTATTTCTTCGGGCTCGGATCCTAGGCGCATTCACCCCGACCCAGCACTGTACAGATCAACGAAGAAGTCTCTATTACCTCGACGCATCACTATTTACTTAGTAGTAGTTAATAACTGGTAACCAATGCAGAACGTATCCAGCACTGATTACATATACATTTGTATTACGATAAATTCAGTTCGCAAAGGAGTTTACAAAATTAACAATTTAAATGAAGTACTCAAACATAGCTTCATGCTTAATCCAGAAGGTGTAACATCTTTAGGCCCTTCCAAGCTTGATGATTGCATTCACCTGCCTGAGAAGTATTTTTCTTCGGTTATCTGAAGTTGAAGGGAACTAAATTGCTATCACTTGCGGAGAACGCTGAAGAAATGAACTATGCATGGTCTTCTTATAGTAAACTGTGCTATTATAGGCGTGAACAGACCGGGCGATCGCCTAGGGCCCGGAATGTCCAGGGGCCGAATGATGGGACTTATAGGGAAAAAAAATAGTTTAAAAAATAAAAAATAAATTATAATTCGAGAAAATCGTAAACGTAATTTTATAAGTCGCGGTACAGTAGCGATATTTCACCAACATTTCAATTAATTTTTTACCTTGATTAGTTAATTCCAATCATTACTTATAAGTAGACTTCGGATTTTGGGAAATGGAAAAATCTAACTCGTGAGGCCATCGCGCTTGGTCTTGTACAAAGGAAGGAAACCAGGCCGCTTCGCATTGCCGCTGCGGCCCGAATGCCCGTAAGTCGCGCTTCAAATTTTATCCGCTTTCACACAACTTACCGGCGCAGCGCAGGGAAATGGTTTAAGTGGAGGGTTGAGGTTCAAGTGACATACGTGAAATGCTAGGTTGCACACCAAGTCAATAACACTCAATGTCTATGCCGTATGCGGGATTCCGAAAATCCTCAGCAACGATGGAAACCCGTACTTGGCGGTATGTGTCCCAAGCTCCATTTAGAACGTTCGGGAATGGAATGACGAGGTGTGAGAGGTGATATCTGATGTGATTGGTCACACCACTCAAGCAAATATCCATGGCCGAGGTGAGTTTCGAGCCTGCGTTCTTTCGAATCGTCACTGCCAAGGTGCATCAGCCGTAGCCTACCTAACGATGGCAAATTTTATCAAAACATCAATACATCACCAAAAGGTTTCTGATGTCGATGAGAACATTGATAAAAACATCGATGTTTAAAATATGGATGTTTTAAATATAAACTAGATGGTATTTTCCCATCATGTTTCCATTTTTAATTAGAGTAGTTAATAGTTTTAATTCGAGTAATGAAATACCGGTATATTTTATTGTTTGGTCACGTATAAGTAATATGTTAATAGGAATGTTTACTGAATGAAAAGAAGGAAATAAAAAAATAAAGGACATGGGGTCTGGGTGTTATTCCAATTTATTCAGTTTCATTCATAAATCATCGAAGTAAAACGTCCTGTACCTTATATTCATAATACTCATTCGTAAATTTTAGTTTTAAGTATATTATGCCTTAGAGCACTCTGTCATTTAATTTTCTATTCAGTATTCTATATAGACTAGGTTCAAGATGCAGTTTAATAATATTACAATATTACCAAGTACAAAATCATCGAAAAAGATAACAAATTTGTTTTCAAAATATTGCTGTTTCTGTAAAAATATATCGATCTAAAAAACATCAAAACAAAATACCGATGTCAATATATCTATGTTTCAGGGGTAAAATATGGATGTTTTAAAAACATCGATTTTTTTTACACCCTAAGTCTTCCCAGGTCGGCGAAAAAATAATAATTGTATGAAGAAATAAAAGAAGTCATCTTCGTCAACATTTTTTTGTTATTGAGATAGCAAAAGTCATCATCCGTCTCGCTGCTTTCGGCGAAAGTGACTCTGCCTTGCCGAAAGCAGCGAGACTGATGATGGCGGCAAAGCCGTCGAAAGTCGGCTATCTCAATAAAAATTCTATGTTGACGAAGATCATCTCTTTTATTTCATTTAAGGACGTCAACAACACCGAATCAGAATTCTCATAATTAATAATTATAACTAGTAATGCTACAGAATGCCACAGACTTCCTCGTATTCGTTTTTGTATTTTATTTGGTCTCGGCTAGCTATTCGGGCTTGCCACATACTCTTGCCAACTGCCATCTATCGTCTCCCAAAGTACATTTCTTGCTAATTTGTCGTTTTTTCGGTTTCCTAGTTGTATAACCGATATATTTCTTTGATAATATTAAAGAAGAGTAAAATCTCGTTATAAATAGCCATTTTTATTGAAAAATTTGGAGTTGTTTTTAAGAAAATGGCGTTTAAGCGTTAATGTAAATACGAAATTTGAATCTCCTTTTCACAGGAATCTACTGAGATTTAGAAAAACTTAATTTGAAGTCATCGGAAGCACTTCCACTCACAGATGCAACAATGTATACAAATCGATGGAAATGTGTATATTAAAGGCGTGAAAGGTATTTTAAAAAAATTACATTTGTGTAGTTTTGGATAAAACAAATGGCTTGACATGATAATAAACAGTGCAATCAGTACTTTTCGTTGGATAAAAATTAGAACCATTTATGAAAAATGGCGTTGGAGCGTTTCTAAAACTGCGGAATTTTGAGATTTTAACAGAAAACTGTTTAGTTTTCGAGAAACTTTATATGACATTATTTAAAGCGTATGTACTCATAAATATAATAATGTGAAGAAAGCGCTTCTAATATAAATATTAACGACGTGAGAGACAAGTGAAAAATATTATATTTTTGTAATTTAAAAACAACAACAAAAGAATACAGCAATATGGCGTTTATGTTATCGTATAGGGTACATTTGGCACTACTCCATCCAAAAATTTAAAGAAAAAATTGGAGGCGTTTTTGAGAAAATATTGTTTTTGTTATTTTTTAAAATTGCAAATATTGCAGAATAACTATTTATGCACAACGAATTTGAAGGGAAAATCTGTTTTCAATTTTATAGTTTAGGTAGACATCGATAAAAATTCAGTTTTGCAATTTGCGAAAACTCAGAATTAACCGTGAAAATCGGACCAATACCAACTTTATAAGTATATTTTACTCTAATATTACAAGAAATTTAAAGAAAAAATTTGGAGTAACTTTTGAGAAAATTTTGAAAATGTCTTACAGGCTTCATGTAAAGTACTCTCAAAGTTTGAAGAATGTTTTTCAAAGTTTCAAAGATTCAACCAGAGCCGGATGGACAGTTGGTTTCTTCAACTTTGAAAAAATCCTACGCATGGTTTAGGCGCTAGTAGTGTTCACAGACGGACGTTAAAAAAAAAAAAAACATTTTTTCGGTATCAGAGGACCCAAAAACGTGTATTTCCGTTGAAACCTCGAAATCGATTTTCTGCAGCATTACATGACTTTCTCTATACTACGTATATTCCTCCGTATATACGGATGTATACGAGATAGTAATAAATAATTTGTAACCGATTTAACATTTTAAATTTAGATTAAAGTGTTATTAACATTTCCGCTGCAAATATTGAACTTTTGAATGTAAATGATAAAAAATTCCCATGATGTACTTTTGTGGGTTATAGAAACACATGTTTCTCTTGCTTCTTGTTGATCAATTAAAGTTCTCGGAATTGAATGTTCACGAGTGCTTTACGACCAACGGATATCAAAAGCTAATCCATCTAGAGTGGGAGATAAAACCAACAAATTGCTTCTCGATTTTCACTATTCATCTTGTCACTTATCACTGAAAATGAGTCACATTATCTCTCACGCTCGTCAGTCCGTACGGTGAACATGTCGAAAGATCACAAAAGATACTTGACATATTTGAGTATGTTTTTAGAGAATGAGACTTTTTTTCGGTCGAAATATACAAATAATAATACTCTTCATTCCTAGAATACGAGTTGTTAGGACAAGAGTTAATATTCCATGCTGGGTGTCAACGAGGAGAAAATGGACATGGCACCGAATATGATATAATGACGAACATGATATGCAGAAAATGTGAAGAGGTCGTTGGTTGGTCGTGATCGTCAGGAAGGACGCGTTAATTCACACTCTAGAAAAACTTCTTCGTGAGCAAACGTAAGTGGTCGGTGAGATGCGATTGAGTTTCCAATGTAGGTTGGGTTTTATGTAGATTATAATAAACTGGGGAATTGTTTAGTTGGAAGTTTGGGAACTTGGTATCGTGCAAATTGTGATATTAAATGGTAATTGGGAATTTTGATTAATATAATGGTGGAAGTTGAAATTAAATATACTTCATGTTTAGAGGAGATATACATCAGAGTAGCTTCGTAGATGGAAGAATTTTCCAATAATTACATAAATATAGTCAGTCGCGAGTAGATGTTTCATACAAAGCACAGATAGGGAAAGTCGTGACCGCGAGTTAGATTTGTGATAATATTAAATCTACTTATAGCAATCGTTGAGGATATTCTGAAACATTTTTATTTAGGAAAGGACACGAAAATTGGTTCACCAAGGATTCTGGGGACTTCATTCTTCCAGTCAGCCAACAATCAAGATTACGAACATAATTCTAAACGTAAGCTTACGAACTATAATCAAACTCGTACGGTGTTTCAATGTTTAAAGTGAAAATAAATTTACGTAAATTTGACAGAACTGCCATGTAAAAATAATAAGAATAAATTCTAAATTTTTATTATTGAAAAAGGCTGATAATTCATATTAGTTGAGTTTCCATCAATCGAATAACTGATTCCAATTAAAAGAACTTCCAGGAATCGCGGTTCTGTATAGAATCACACGTCCACATGCAACAGGTAAGGAGTGTATGTTGTAGGTCGAACCCATGCTTGCAATTGGCAGGAAATTTAATAATTTAATAAATTAATAATTCAGTTTTATATTAAGCAATAGAGAACTTTTACAAATTCATCACAAATAGCTAGCCTACCGCGGAGTTTGAAGAGAACTTTATAAAAATTATCACGAGCTAAGGCCTACCAGCGGCGTCCCGGCCTTGCGGCCTTGGGTTTAGGGGTGCGTGTGTAGGGGTACGCCTCTCTGGTCATCTCAACCTGAGAAGTGGGCTTTCTCATCGTCACACAGCAACGGATACAGGGACATTGCAAGGAAAGCCGTCGGCGCTAGCCGAATTCGTTTACTACGCTCCGTGAAGTCACGAAGGTTAAGCGAATTCGAGACTCGCGGGTTCTTGGTTGGGTGACCGGCCAGGAACCCCGGGATCTAACGGCGTCGAGCCCCTGGCCGAAGGGATAAAAGGCACAGACTGACTGCGACGTGACGAGACTTGACTTAGTATTTAACGGAGGATTACTCCAAAAGAATGCGCTCAACGCCCCTTAAGGAGCTTGGAGACGCGTTGCGTCAAGATGAGGACGCAAAAAAAAAAAAAAAAAAAGCACACAGTTAACACAGTTTTGTCCCGTCCGGGAATCGAACCTGGGATAGCGCCGTGGAAAGGGAGCACGCTAACTAACGAGCCACCGAGAGCTTCTTTAGAAGAATACTCTATTGACATTTAATTTGAAACTTTGGATTGACGTTCGCATTAAAAAATAGTTAATTCGACATTAAAAATTGATACAATAGATGATAGGTAGATGGCAAGGGGATTCTTCTGAAGTAATGATTATTATGCCGCCAGGTACTTTATCTATATGTTTTTAATAACTTTATTAATATTGTCAGTTAAAATGTGAAATTGATTAACCATTTTACAAACTATTTGAACTGGGCCAGACTCATTGAAGTTTGTATTAAATAACATGTTCATAATGGGCATACCAGCAGGATGGTACGTTCAGAAGGTTCTGCAAGCGTTGGCTCTGCCATTTGTGAACCTCTTTCATTCTCGCCCATGCCCTATTTCAAACAAGACGACGCTTGTTATTCACACCGCTGCCGCCATCAGAGTGTACCTTGCAGGCGCGGATACTCTGCCGTGTCCAGCCGCATCGTTAGATGCTATTTGGGATACTATGGAGCGCGCCTCGTCCGAGAATGTTTGGGGTACTATGGAGCATGCGATGCGATCAAGGCTCCACTTCTACCGACCAGTCGGCAAGATCTACATGATCAGATGCCAGCTGCTTGGGATGGATTATCACAAGTCATTTGAGACCTGCACAGCTTCTTTTGATTTTGAAAAAACAAAATAATACAGCAATTTTGCGTTTATGACACGCCATAAGGTTAGGTTGGCACTAACCATACTAAAAATTTAAAGAAAAAAATTGGAGCAGTTTTTGAGAAAATCTTGTTTTTGTAATTTTTTAAAATTACAAAGATTGCACGCACTATTGCACGAAAACTACTCAAATTTCCAAAAAGTCTACATGACCTAATTGAAAGAACTATTTTTGCACAACAAATTTCATTTGAAGGTAAAATTCATGTCTTCAATTTTGTAATTGTAGAAAGACCCCGGAAAATGCAAACTTTTGCAATTTTCGAAAATTCAGAGTTAACCGTGATATTCTGACCTATGACACCTTATTAAGTGCATTTTGTCTTATCTTACAAGAAATTTAAAGAAAAAATTTGGAGTCTTTTTGAGAAAATTTTGAAAATGTCCGGGGGACGTCATGTAAAGTACCCCCAAATACTAAAGAATGTTTTATCAAAATTTCAAAGCTTCAACTAGAGCCAGATAGACAGGGGATTCTTCAATTTGGAGAAGATAGTACGAATGGTTTAGGCGCGTGTTCACAGACGGAACGACGGACAGACACAGACAGACAGATGGACTGTCGGACGGACTGACGGACGTTTTGCTTCCAATTGTTGTTTCGGCATGAAGGACCCACAAAACAGGGATTCTGGCTACACCACGTGTTAGAAGATTTTTTCTCTTAATTTAGCAACCGGTTTTATGCATTTTTTCGTCACCTGAACTCGGCAATGAATTTTTTCCGACGAAAATCCGCCGTTTTTCGCGCAGAATTACATAACTTCCTCTATACTACGGATATTACATCGTATCGTGCGCATACGAGAAAGTAATAAATCCGCTGGAAAATATCATTATATTCTCGAGGGATTTATTAACTAGGTATCTTTGGCCTTAATTGAATGATGATTTAAGCACGAGGCACAAAGTACAAGAACACGCTTTTATAATGCTGATCATACTGTAAATTTAGCAACAAACCCAAAAAATATAATGCCTTTTTACTATAAACGTTTGGTCTACATTCGCTTGTGGTGAGTGTTCTTTTAAAATTTCACTTTTCAGTTTCTTTTTTGCTGATTTCCAACCATTACTTTGCACGATAGAATTATAATTTTTGTGAAATAAACAACCATACCATATTAGCGTGTCCGTTCTCCACTGACTGGGACAATTTTACTAGTCTCTGTTCTATTTGTCTCCGACAGTTACTGACCGTTCCTGGTACAGCTTTCTCTTGCGAAAGCTACGCTTCGAACCGCTGCTGTCTGCTTGGTCGTGGTTTTTCAGCGTGGCACAGCGTTTCCTGAGTGCTTTCGGAGTTCAATGAATGTAACCAAACCCTCAGATTTCGACTTAATAGGTTTGCAGCAGGTACATTGTAACAGTGAAACTAGTTCACTTGTATTTGCTTCTGCCAAGTCAAAATCATGAAATTATATTTCGGGAAGAGCATTATCACCCTAGCTATGTGACTGGGTCAATGTGTGAGTGATTTACATGCTGTATTCGTAATTAGAGGAATTAACAAATTTAACCAATAGCGAAAACTTGATGATTCCTATTCTAATTTCTTCTCCATCCGCAAATAGATTTCTGTGATGTTAAAAAATTGTCAAATTAAAGCTCAGTATGTATTGTGACCTCCCAATAATGTATTTTGAAATGTTACTTGGATCACATTTTTGTGGAAGAAAATAGTTTTCATAAGTGAGATAACCTAGACTGAAAGTGCATGTTCGCGGGTGTGAGCGGCGTCACTGCCTGTGTTGTGTGTGTTGCGTAGCGACAAATGACAGGCGCAGCAGCAGCGTGACGCGCAGTTGCGTTCCAAGAAGAAAGCTACTTAGAGAAAGACAGACAACCTTCAAGGCATCGGCGCAATTAGTTTAGCATTCTGTACATGTTCGTATAAGTTTTTATGGTTTTCTTACAGTTACCAACAAAGTTCAGAAAATTCCCAATACAGGAAGATGCATTACAAGCTACTTTGCATAATTTCACAACTGGATATGAATATATGAAGGACTTGGGCAATTACAGTATAACCCAAATCAAACCTCCTGATTTCTTAATTGTCAGTATCTTGACATTGGAAGAATGTGTCGTATTTTTACTGCGTCCAGTTCTTTATAAATATCAACATGACTTATGTAAGCCACACTTTCATCAAAATAGATATATTAACATTTACGATTAGCGAGAGCCTTTCTGTAGCTGAAATTTATAGTTTTATATCTAGTTTATAGTTTATATATTTTCACTCTTCCATACCCCTTTTATTGCATGATTGGAGTACATGTTCATGTACGCTAGCAGATGAAAGTAACGAGGAAACGCCACATACATATTAACCCTGCAATCCTACTTTTTACTTACGAATTATTTTCCTTGTCAGCGTATGTAAACATGAAATGTTTTATATTTGTATAGGAAAATGAATTTGCATGTCCAGTATATCTTACTGGAATGTCTATGCAATTGTGACAGTTCAGAATATGAAACTGGTAGTTAAAACAAAATTAATAGAATGAATGACTTGCCAGGCATTAACACATAGAAGCACACATTTTTGACATATCCATTCTCTAAGCTGCTAATACGTTAGGTATTAGCAGACCACCGAGACGATTTTCTATTGGAAAAAATTGAAGGAAAAGGGTTGAAAGCAGAACAAACTGATTTTATTTCTACCGAATAAAATTTTTTATTTGCATACAAAATGTATGAAAATAATACATTGGTATTAGTTAAGATGTTTTTAATGAAACAAACTAATTTGCCAGTAAATTTATTTTAACATTATAATAATCTAAATCATTGTCACAGAGAACCAACGAGTGATGCAGAGTGCAATAAGAAGGGTGCGGATTTATATGCCCTAAAAATAACAAAAATGTGCATGAAAATATGCTAAAAATAGAAAAGTATGTACTTACAACTAAAAATTGCACCAACTAAAATGAATATCTTATTTACACCAATCAGATACGTTTACTTCTTGAAATATAAAAAAAATCATTTAATTACTAACACAACAAATATTACCATTTAGTTTTCTAAACTTTCTGGTGAAAATATTTTTTCTAATAATTGGCAATAAATTGTTCTTATGCATAAACAATTTCTTACTTCTTAGGGTACAATGCTTAAAAGCTGCAATTTTTATTGTGTAATAGTATGCGATTCACTTTGTGGAAGTTTTATTACATTTCTCAAACTTAATAATTCGGGAAAATTGAATCAATTGTTGAAACCAAATAAGTCATTTTTTTGTACTTTTCAAAGGAAACAAAAAACTGATTATCTCTTCTTCTAGTGTTATTAACAGAGCAGATTTTTTTTACTTCAAAGAAAGCCTTGTTTTGGTTACAGAAAATATGAAATAGTTTACGTATTGCATATTGCTTTAGTTATAAAAAATATTCAAAATTTATTACTTATTTGGTTTCAACTAAAAACTCTCAAACTAAAAACAAAACTATATTTTTTTATTTATTTTACACAAACTATAAGATTAAAACCCCAGCTTCAGGTGCCACATATTCCATTACTTTCTAGACATCATCCAATTTATTCTTTGCAATAGGATCTTTGTTTGATGGGTAGGCAGCTGGAATATTGTTCAATAAAGTTGGAATGATGGCTTTATGCTTTTTCTTAGCTAGAAAGTGTATTTTAGTAATCCATCAATATATAGCAGCCCTACTACCTCTCTGCTTTCTAGGTATCTCATTTCTTTAAAACTGCTGGGAGAAAAATCTTTCTTATCCTGCTCATTACGTGCTGAAAATGATGCAACATTTTTCTTAGTAACCCATCCGCAGCTCTACTGCTACCACGAGACCTCAACAAAACGTGCGCATAGTGAAGCTACATTTAAGTCTAGAAGCAAAACAAAGGGCTATCTCAGCATTTGCTCAATGGATCAGGGAAACTGGACAAAAACCTGATTGAGATGGAAGTTCATTGACCTGGAAGCTCAAGTACATTACTTATTACAGACTTATTAAGTCCTTTTTAAAGAAATTATACAATACAAACCTAAACTATTCCATTATATATCATTGTTTTGTTAAAATAAACACTATTTTTCTTTGTGATTATCAGTAAAGACTCTAATTGTGTAGAAACAGTTATGCAGCAGAAAAGATTTGACTTTTAGCTTAAATGTGTGTACCGACTTTAATTGTTTAATGTCATCTGGCAATGCGTTGTAAAGTAACGTACGTATGTGAATTTCTTGTAGTGAATTGTTGATACTGATACTTGATGAACGTGATTTCTAAGACGTGTATTGTAATTATAAATATCAGTAATGCATGAAAATATGTTCCTACCATTAAGTATGTCAGTTTTGACAAATATTACAGATTCGTAGATAAATAGGCAAGGCAATGGTAAGATTCTAAGCTCAATGAAAATAAGCTTTCAGGGATCACGTGGATAACATTTTTTCATTATTCGAATAATTTTCTTTTGCAACCTAAAGGTCTGGGTACTAAAGGATGAGCTTCCCCAGAACGTTATGCCTGATATCAGGCATAATGTACATTTGCAAAATACACGCAACGAGCTGCATGAAGGCTGACAGAATGTGAAATAATTCTGAATGCGTAACATAATGATTTTAATTTAGTGTTTAATTCTGATATATGTAAATTCCATTTGAGGTTTGACTGAATTGGAAGACCTAGAAATGTTGTTACTTTAACATCAACTAATTGCATATTGTTCATTTTCACTGGAGCATGCGATTGCCGATTTGAAAAGCAAAAAATGCATTGAAACCGTGTTTCCTTCGTTAACTATTAATTTGTTATTAGGAAGTCAATTTGAAACTTCCGAAATTGTACTATTTACTGCTTCTTTTTTGCAAAGAACATTCGTGTCATCGGCAAACAGAAGTGTTCTTCCATTTTTAATACAGGAGGGCATACCATTTACGTATAACAGAAAGAGGATTGAACTTAGGATCGAACCTTGCGGGACCCCGTGCTCAATTGGCAAAGAATTGGAAAGAGAAGTATATAACGTCCTTTCGTGCCAGTACGGTATTTCTACTCTTTGAGTTCGATGTTTAAGGTACGATGTAATCCAATCTAGGGCAACATCACGCATTCTATGTGGAGGTAATTTTGAGAGCAAGATGTTATGGTCAATAATGTCAAAGGCTTTCGAAAGATCTAAAAATATTCCACTGAGTGCTTCATTTTGGTCTACTGATGATGCAACATCTTTAAGAAAAGAAAAATATGGCAGTTTCCGTAGATTTTGATTTTCGAAAACCGTGTTACGAGTCTGAAAACGCTTCGTTTTTCCAGAAAAAAGTTTCCATTCGAGTGTAGAAAAGCCTCTCTAATATATTTCAGAAACCTGACAGGAGAGAAATTGGCCGATAATTTTGAATGTCATTTTTGTTCTCTTTTTAAAAAGTGGCTTAATTTTTGCTGTTTTGAAAATATCTAGAAATATTCCTATACATAAAGAAGCATTGAAAATGTGAGTCAATGGGTGTATAAAGGCAGGTGCACAAGTTTTTAATAAACAGTCCGGAAATTCATCTAAACCAGATGAATATTTATTTTTTATTTTTCTGACTATCCTGAGGATTTCGTTGGAAGAAGTTTCGGAAATAAACATCGTGACGGAAATTTGTGAGGAAGCGCATGATGTTGGATTTTGTTGTTTTAGTTTCTTCGTGAGATCAGCCGCGATTCTGGAAAAGTGTTGGCTGAAAAGATTTGCAACTTTTTCCGGATTACTTGCTTCTCTTTCGGTATCCTTAAAAAAACATTCTCTACAAGGTATCGAGATGATGTGGTTGTATATTTTACGATATTCCACATTGATTTAGTTTTCTTACTAGCGTTCAAAATATCCTGTTATTTTTCAACATTTTTGGCTGAACTATTACTTCCCTTAAAATTCTTTTGTATTCTCGAAAGTAGACATGGAAACCGGGTGATACGTCATGATGTTTAGAAATAAAGTGAAGGGTACGTTTGTTTTTACACTATGTTCTAATTCCTTATGGGATCAAAGTATTACTTTTCCGTGAAATGTTTAATTTTCTCTTTTTAAGAGGAAAGCATGCGTTAAAAAATGAAAGCTTTGAGAAAAATAAATTATATTTTTCATTTGTGTCAACCGCATGCCATAATGTGGCAACTGCGGCACTTGTGGCAACTGCGTGCCATAGTACCTTCAGCAAGTAGCCCTTAAATAGTTTTATAACTTAAGTGAATGCTCTGCACATGTGTGTATTATTTATTGTATCAGTGTTCACGTTATTACTAATTGTAAGAATTTGTGCATTGTAATTGTAAACATAGTAATTATAATAATATGTAGTAAAATAGTAATAATAGTTAATAGTAATAATAAATAGTAATAGTAATATAAATATATAATATAAATAGTAAATAGTAATAAAAAAAATTGAAATATAACAAATTAATAAAATGCAGAAATTCGGTTTGTCATACAGAATAAGTTTCAGTTGTGAAAAGATTTCTTGCCAATAGATAACCAATGGAGATTACAAAAGTTAACGATGAACTAATAAAGAAAAAGTTTCCTTGTAAGTACTAGTATTAATATCAATAATACAAATAAAATTTGAATATCATACATTTTTAGACTTAAATTATAAAACTCATGTCATATTTTCCTGCCTTTTTGACAGCCTATATTTGGCAAATTAAATGCCTTAATATCCGGGCTGTACTTGCATCAATGCGTACTATTTAATTGTTTAGATAAAAATTTACTTATTTATTCATATTTTAATAGTATTTTATGATGAATTGTTATTAATTATTAATAATTGAATCAACAAAAAGTAATATTTAAAATTGAGACTGGAACGTAAATGAATTTATTTAAATACAAATAGCCAATGGCAAATATTAATAATTAATTTATTTCATGTAAAAGAATTAAATAAAAAATAAACTAAAATGAAATGAATGAATATAATGAAATAAAACAAGATTGCTACTGAAAACAGAGAAACACAACTAAACCCACCTTACCAGAGAACAGCGCACGCGCTATGACATGGCAAAACGAAAGATAGAATAAGCAGTATTCAGTTATCGACTGTGTCGCCATCTATAGGTTGCATCTCCAAGTTGTTATAGTATATATAGTTATAGATTCCATTTATTTGCTTTATGCAACCGTGCACGGCCTATGAAATCTATAAATTTTATTGAACCCATTGCTATCGAACCCATATGGAAAGCTTTATGCAATCGGCCGTAAGTCTGATGAAATGTACCACGCAATTCGAAAGCAATTCTGTTGTTTACAATTTATTAAAAAACAATAACTACAAAGAAATATATCAAACGTATTAAAATATGCCAATACATGCCCTAAAAGTAAAATAATGATCATTCGTCACACATATGCTTAATTATGTGCATTAAGAGTGCGTATTGATTCCAAAGAAGAAATTAATTTATGTTTTTTGCATATCATTATACCAAAGGGAAATAACATGTAAATATGCAAAATACGCAGATTAGTAACATCTAACATATAAATAATTTTGTTTTGAATTAACTGGATATAATAAATTATTTCAGGGTACTGTGGAAAATAACGGTTGAGTAGAGAGAGGTAATTTGCACAGTATTGCAGCCCATATGTAGCATTAGTAACAGTATTTATTCTAGCATTCTTACGATCGTAAGCACGATGTGTTTCCTGTCAAAATTACCTCATTTCATTAAAAATATTTTGCAAGTGAAACAACTTACTTCCTTACAATCTTACTTCCACACGCGGATTGATATGAAAGGGAATGTTATCACATATGTTAGGTGGAAATACGGTGGATTTGAGATATATTGCCTAGAGATATTAAGGATCTCATAAAGTTAGCAAAAATGAAAAAAAGAGAATTTTAGTTACCGGGCTCTTATGAGCTGGAGTGATATTACGTAGTCGTTGAGCTCTGTTCATTTTTTTTAAATCATTAATTCAGGTTCGAAATTTACTGATCAGTTTTTGAATACTCTATCTTCTCCTGGTCCATCTGACTCAATTATCTAAAACAAATCTCTCACACAAATCATCCGACATTTCTTTATTGCATTTTGACTGCGTGCTTAATTACAGGTGTTATCTCACGAGAACATTGCTTCACACTGTATGATGTTATTAATTCTTCTTTTTACGGTTTTCTTGCGTGTTACATTTTTTTTAACAGCCGCCGAAGAGTGTTAGCCGTCGATGTTGTGGGCAGTCCTACTTCCTGGCGCCTCCGCAGCAGCCGCCCGGCGCCGCGGCCGGCGGTTTGGGGATCCTTTCCTTCGAGTCGGAGGGTGGCACGCCCGCGGCGGGAGTTTGGGCGGCAGCCCTGTCGGCGGGGACTTCCGGTGCGGGTCTCTTGTTCGCGTCGACGACAGGCGCGGAGATGGCGTGGGCGACGGCAGCAGCCCCGGCGGGAGTCGATCCACCGGCGTCGGTCTTCGTCTGGGACTTCTGTTTCGTCACGTCTCTCGCTTTTTGGGCTGCGGGATCTGGCGTTGCGGACACATCCACAGCCGCCGCTGTCGTGATGTCGTCAGAGAGGGTGACGACATTGTCGGTCGAACTTTTCCTCATTTTGAAGATGGTTTGTGAAGCTGCCTGCTCGTGAGTTGTATTAAATTAGCACGAGGTGCCTTATCTTGCCGTCGCCTTGATGGTTTCACGCCGAAGTAGTTGGAATATTACTTATTTGCAACGCAGCAGCGACTATGGGACCGGTTGGTCGGGTCTGTCGTGGACGTGTTATTGCTGTTTCCAAGAGACGCCAATAAATGAAGAATTAATCTTATTAGAAACGTTCGCATAGCAACGTTAGTATTCGATTTTTGATTAAATTTTACTTTCTACAATCGAGTAAAGTGCGTTTAATAATACAGAATGGGTACACTTTTCATTAAAACGTTTGGAATCTAAAAAAATGTGGAAGTTCGACTTCAGGGTATATAAACGCGACGGTTGAAAACGCTTGTAAAAATCAAAAAAAGAAATATTTGATTGTCTCTTAATATGCATCATATCATTTCACAGTACACCGCATCACGACCCCTAAAAGTTCCCAATATTCTCTTAAATAATAATAATAATAATAATAATAACTAATAATGCCTGAAAGAAGACTTGGGAACCATTACACGGGAAACTCTTATGAATTCCAAGGAAACGGACTATTCGGAGTTGTGTTACAAAAGTTTGTGTTATCTAATTCAAAAAAGAACCTACCACTTCTGAATAGATTGACATTTATTCCTTTACATGTAATCTATACTGACGATTCCTTTCATTAATACATCAGTTGTGATACGCTAAGGGTGATGTGGTATACCTCTTGCGCGCCCTCAAATTTATTGTTTTCCAAATACTCCGCTGAGAAATTACTCAGGTTTGAAATTTCTGCCAGTCTCCCCAATATTGAAAATTCTATACTTAATTCTCTTCTGCAAGGGTGATGGATTTCTTCTCTAAGTTCTTTAGCAGAGATTTTACCTGCTGCAGCTGTTTCTACATCAGTTTCATTATTCCTGCATACAGCAAACTCATCATCTGTACCCGTGCTCTCCAGTGAATTGATTCCGGCGTACATTCCTAGAACATTACCGAGTTACCGAATATTACCATTTACCGAGTATGTTCCATCTTGTCAGCGGCTTGAGAAATGCCATCTTCTGAATCGAAAGGCATCCAAATTTTTTCGAATGTTTTGCAGTCAACGTGAGATGCTGGTACCGTATTGCTTCGACAGTTTTGCTGTTGCACCAATGGTTTTAATATATGTTGGGTTTGATTTAATTTATTTTCGACAAATAACAGTAAAAACCTTATACGACGTATGAGGAGCAAAATAATTTGCGCAGGTTTCTTTGAGCTTCAGAATTTTACCTCATCCTTTTACTATACATATGAATAATTGGTAAAAGTTTAAACTTATATTTGTTGAGAATTTAATTTGGGTATATGAATTTTAGAATCATCACTACAATCTCCAGAAAATCGTACCATGAACACAGATGCGACTTTTCGGCAGTTTTGCATAGATATTGCGTCACAAACAGTAGAATTGGATTATTTCGTGTTTTGGGCACGTCAACTGCCATGGCCATTAGTCCCGTCAGCGCAGTGCACATTAGATCACGAGATATAGCAGTGTTCTTCCCTCGCTGAATGGCGAAACATGTCGCCGACCTACATGTTAACTTGCGGGGTTTTCTCCATCCAAGTATCTCCTACCAGCGAGAACTGCCTCAGTCGGGACAAGCTATAATCTCACGAAAGTTGTGGTAGCGTAGTGCATGTAAGTATAAGTGTGTGCATGTAAGGGATTAGGAAGTATAAGTGTGTGCATGAATGGAAGAGGGAGGAAAGCTCTCGTGTGGTCCGAGGTCTAAATGTTAAGGTATTTCTCCGGTATGCGCCTAGCTTGATTGAAGAAACCACGGAAAAACTACCGATTAGAGCAGCCGGCCGCTAGAATTCTCCTCCAGACAGCGACTGAATTCGACCTAGCTGAAAAGCTATTGTCGAAAATCCTGCCGCCGTCAGGACTCGAACCTAGGACCTCCCGGTCAGAGGCGCTGCAGTGGCACCAGTTGATGCACTGAGCTACCACTACCGGTGTACTGCTCCGACATTCGCCTGGTGTTGATCGGAGAAACCACGGAAAAAATACTGATCAGAGCAGCCGGCCGCTAGAATTCTCCTCCAGACGGCGACTGAATTCGACCTAGCTGAAAAGCTGGTGTTGAAAATCCTGCCTCCGTCAGGACTCGAACCTAAGACCTCCGAATCAGAGGCGCTGCAGTGACATCAGTTGATGCGCGCGGTCCGTGGCCCGTTTGGTAGGGTACTGCTCCGGCATTCGCCTGGTGTTGATCGGAGAAACCACGGATAACTACCAATCAGAGCAGCCGGCCGACTGAATTCGACCTAGCTAAGTCGACCTAGAATTCGACCTAGCTAAGTCGTTCGTCGAGACTGGAACCTTAGGACCTCTCGGCCAGAGGCACTGCAATGACACCAGTTGATACTTTGAGCCAACTGAACCGGTGCAAACAGTTGGGCAAATTACTCTGTCGAAACTACGCGCATTGCTTCTTTGTGAGAATTCGCATTTGAAATTGAAGACTTTAAGGCATAAAAAAAGTTAATGGATGAATTCAGGAAAATGCGAGAATGGGGAATGTAGAAGCTCCAATAAAATATAATTCTGCTTAGTTGGCGAATTCATTGCCTACGCAATTTCTTCCTATTTTGCTGCACTAATTTGAGGGTCATTTTTAAATTCTCGAATAATACATTATTTAACTGCTTCACTTAATATTTTCGATTATTTGTACGTGAATGATTTATAACTGATTTTTGAACACAGAACCTATCAATTGCTTGTACTATTGAGCGAGGTCTACTTACAAATTCACATGTTTTTGCAAAGATTTTCACTTATCGTGCAATTTTTTGTAATTTCATTTCATGCAGCGTCTGTAGTTTTCGGCCGGTTGCTATCGATTTTTACCTCCCAGGATGTGCTGGCAGCAATACACAGAGGATTAACCATGCTTTGCTCCTTATTGCTACATTGAGTTTCATGGATTGTAGATTTTTTGGCGAGCCTTTATCGACGCAACACGCCTCGACGATCACTTTCTGCGACTAATCTACACGTCCTCTGCAGCGTTTTGTTAATTTTTTTGATATTACATTCATCTTTTGAGGTTTTCTTTAATATACTACACATGCAATTTATGAATTTCATGATGAAATTCACTATACATCGTTATTCAGTTCTATTTTATGCTCAAAACATTTATTACACCCCCTGTTTTACACTAAAGACATTTATTATCAAAAGTGGTAAGAGTACGGTCACTTTAAGCCCTAATTACGAGCAGTGGGAGATCCAAGGGGGTGGGGGCATAGAGGCCAAGGCCCCTCCAAAAAACTTAGAATTTTCGTTTGTTACCTTCCTTTACTTCGAAAAATTGATTTAAACAATTGTTTAAGTTAGAATGATGTAATTATTTAAACAATAATATTGTATAGCTACAAAAACAATATAACAGATATGTTTATTATCTAACAAAAATCTATGTTATATTAAACACTGGATGTCAATGCAGAAACAAATGTTAAGATATACTTACTGAAAGTTGTTAAAGACCTATACAGCAGTTATGTAAGTCAAATTAAAATTGGAAGAAACCTTTGTGAACCATTTTCTGTAAATAAAGGTTTACGGCAAAAGTGTTGCATATCTCCTACTCTGTTTAAATTATATTTAAATGAAGCTTTAAAAATTGGAGGAGAAAATGTTGCAATCTGGGTGTTATAATCGACGATTCCATGCTCTATTCTCTTAATTATGCAGACGACCAAGTCATCTTTGCTGGGGAGGAAGATGATGTTCTGTGCATGGTGCGAAAATTTTATGAAGAGTACTTAAATTGGGGGCCAGAAATAAATTTTAATGAAACATAATATTTGGTTGTAGGAGGAGAAGCCAAGACTCTGAGTATACCCAACGGACCAGAATTGAAATCCTGGCAGAATGTAACTATCTAGGTAATCAAACAAAGGGGGTATACACAAGATATTCAGAGTAGAATATCAAAAGGGAAAGTAGCCATAAGGCAATTGCATCCTTTAATACGGAATCAAAACCTGAGCAAAAATGTTAAATGAAGATTATATAAGAAAAATGGAAATGGACTTTTGGCGAAGAAGCTGTAGATTGACACTGCTGGACAAAGTAAGAAATGGAGAAATTAGAAGAAAATCAGCAGTGAGTTTCAACATTATTGATACATTGAAATTAAAAGACTCAAATGATATGGTCACTTAAATAGAATGGGTGAAGAAAGATGGCCTCTAAAGCTCTGGAATTGGAAACCAACATCGCACAGAAGACGAGGAAGACCCAGAAGTACATGGAAGGAAGGAGTGGAGAAGGCGATGGCTAGAAGAGGATTAACTGCAGAAGACTGCAGTGACAGACTCAAATGGAAACTGGGATGCGAGAGACACCTAATGGTGTAAAATACTCGCACTACTACTGCTACTACTGTATGTTGCCCAAATGATGGCTGGATCCGCCCTTGATTACGAGTGTATATGGCTGTTCCTCGCCAAGCCACCCCGCTTACTGAGTGCGCTTGCTTGTAGCTATACTTGGGTTTTTCGAACGAGGCATCTGAGGGTAGTATCTCCAAGATGGAACATAGCACGGCTTTTCACGTCTTTCTCCGTCGTGCCGCTAGAGTCGCTTGATCTGCAGCACTGCTTGATACGATCGCGATCGTGCGACATCTTGCGGCAGGAGCGAGAAAGACGCAAAAAGTAGTGCCATATTCCGTCGTGGAGATACTACCCTCAGATGCCACGTAAGGATAAGCAAAGTATAAATGATTTTCTTCTTATCGCATCGCATCCTGTCTGTTTCTACCCTAATAGTTGCAATATAATTAGAGCTTCGTGTAACTATCGCAAATGCGAGAAATTTTGCCCATGTAACTTTTCTAGTTGTAGTATATTTTAGTCTAGCAAAAAAATCCTTCGGAAACGTCACCACAAATTCTCTTCCTTCCGATAGCCTTCGTAGGCAATTGCACGATTTCCTGCAGTTACAACTCTTTGAAGGAGATCTCTCTTGTTGAAGAAATTGTTTTTGCAATCTCTAGATAAGGTTTGCCCTTCAATGACCCCCGAAGATATAATCTATTAATTCTCTTTGGAATGTGGACTTTGCTGTGTCTTCAGGATATGGGAACATGCAACTGACTAATTTGCTGTGTTAGAAAATACAATACTTTCAATACTGAAAAAAGTCAAATACTCCTTTGGAATTATCAAACGAAACTAATGGCGATACAAAATAGCACAGATTTTCTCATACTAGTGTCCTAATTTGATTAGACTGGACTTGCTTTTATTTTTTCGTATACGTACGTATATACGGAGTAATACACGTAGTATAGAGAAAGTTATGTAATTCTGCGGAAAATCGATTTCGACTTTTCAACGGAAATACACTTTTAGGGCCTCCTGATACCGAAAAAGTTGTTTTGTTTTGTTTTTTCTTCAAAAAGTTCGTCCGTCTGTGAACACCCCTAGCGACTATACCATGCATTCAATCTTCCCCAAATTGAAGAAACCTCTGTCCATCTGGCTCTAGTTGAAGCTCTGAAATTTGAAAAGCATTTCTTTAAAATTTGGGGGTACTTCACATAAAGGCCCCCGGACATTTTCAAAATTTTCTCCAACACGTCTCCAATTTTTTTCTTTCAATTTCTTGTAATAATAGAGTAAAATACATTTTTAAAGTTCGAATAGGTCCGATTTTCACGGTTAACTCTGAATTTTCGAAAATTGCAAATTTTTTTTTGGCTTCTTGAAACAATGAAATTGAAGATAGAAGTTTTTCCTTCAAATAAATTTGTTGTCCATAATTAGTTCTTATATTAAGGTCATGTACATTTTTTGAAAGTTTTAGTAGTTTTCGTGCAAAAGTGTGTGCAATATTTGCAAGTTTAAAAAATTACAAAAACATTTTCCCAAAAATGGCTCGAAATTTTTTCTTTGCACTTTTGGTTAGGATAATGCTAAATGCGCTTTATAAGATGACATAAACGCCATATTGCTGTATCCTTTTGTTTTTCATAACATACAAAAATGTCATTTTTTGACTTGTCACTCGCGTCGTTAATATTTACACTAGCGGCAATTTGTTCACATTACTGTATTTATGAGTACATATGCTTTAAATAATGTCAAGTAAAATTTCTCGAAAACTCATCAGTTTTGTGTTAAAATGTGCTCAAAATTGCGCATTTTCAGAAACGCTCAAACGCCATTTTCTCAAAAACGGCTCCAAATTTTTCTTCAAACTTTTCGTAGGGTTAGTGCTAATTGCACTGTTTAATATGGCATGAAGTTAATTTTGCTGTTTTCTTTTGTTGTTGTTTTTTTTCCAAAAAAATACACAAATGTATTTTTTTAAATATCCCTCACGTGCAGTATGCAACCCTCAATATACACATTTCCAGCGATTTGTATACATTATTGCATTTGTAAGTGGAAGTGCTTCAAATGATTTTCGAAAACTTAATAAATTCCTGTGAAAAAAAGCTTCAAATTTTGCATTCACAGTGACGCCATATTCTTAAACACGGCTTAAACTTTTTCAATGAAAATTGCCATTTATGACGAGGTTTTACTCTTCTTTAATATTCTTAAAGTAATATTTCGGTTCTACTATTAAGAAGCCGAACAATTGAGAAAATGTCAGAAATATGTACTTTGGGCGGCGATAGACGGCAGCTGGCAAGAGGATGGGTCAAGACCGTAAAGCCCGTTGACACTAAGGAAATTAGGAAACTTCACTACGAGAAAGTCCGTGCCATTCTGTAGCACCACTAGTTATTAGTAAGAATATAAGAGAAAATAGACCTGGTGTGCTCTGGCGCCTTGAGAGTTCATTCGTATCCACAATGAACATAAGTACACATACTTACAGGTATGACAACAGTCACAAGTGCAGTGACGTACAGGTACTTACTACCTAGTTGGCCCTACATTATGTTCGTTTTCAGTGGTTAGCATATTCTTAATTAAAATCTTACTCTCTCTCTCTCTCTCTTGCACCTCTAGGGTAGAAATAGGGAAGCCATTAATGTTTGTTTGATGAAGCAAAGACAACAAAAAGGTAAACAATGAAAAGTCTATTACACCCTTTCAATGATATCAGCACGTGCGACCACAGATTATTCTATTACTTATAACGCGAACTTTTTATTAGTTGTGGCGTGATGCAACTAGTGCATGTGAAGTTACATCATGAGAAACAGTATTTATATATGCGAGATACAATAACAGTCAAGTTCATCCTCAGTTCCTTATTGTTGTAAAAGAAATGTCCGTCAAATGCTGCCTATTCATATTCTAAATGTATTGCTGTTCTTACGAAGAGTTGGAGCGAAGGCAATTCTTAAGTCTTCTCTTGCACAGCGAACAAATTCTTCAAGAACTGAAGATGGTGTGTATCTGGGAATATAGTCTACTCGTTTCTGATAGTAGACTCTACATACGTTTACCTCTGATGTAATGCCTTTAATTCAAGTACATTTTCAAGTTTTGGCTTAAAGGTTTTTAAAATATAGTTCTCGTTACAGATAACTGGGATGCAAGGCTGCCTAACGTGATGGATGAAATTGGTTTGTACGCAACAGCAATGGCCGGAGGATTAGCATTTATCATCATCACAATTCACCTCTTTCTCTTGTTATGTTTGATAATCGACTCGATATCAACGAAAACGATCGTAATTGATAGAGCAAAAGTTCGAAGTAGCATTCCCAAAATTATTTTGGATCGAGTAATACAAGATGAAGAGTATGACGATGTTAGTTGGGATGAAATTGTGGACGCGGAAGGTATTCACGCAAATGATCAGTTAGTACCGGATGCAAGGCAAGAAAGGGAAGAATCTGAAATTAATTTACCAAAAGAAGACCGAAAGTCAGTAAAGTCTCTTTGAATTTAGTTAAGAGAACCATCTCAGGTGGTTAAAAACAATTGCTATTTGGTTCAAATGTCACATGCAAAGCAGGTATTTATGAATTGATATACAAGTTTTATAATAAAATGCACACCAAACTGAAAAAGTTGAGTGCAGTGTCTATTATTAAACTGTAACAATAAATCAACTTGAAAATACATTTTTAAACCAAGATCTTTTTGTGAAAAAATGTATTTTTTTATTATAGAATTAATCTGTTTCATCTTTAGCAAGACAAAAAAGTAATCAAACATGTAACTGATATGTTGTTTATTTAAGATTTTGAGTACAGAAATAAACCTTCTGAACATAGAACATTTATATTTAACCCTATGTATAAGAGGACAAGAGAAACAATACTTCAGTTTTATTTCATAATCAATATAGTTTTATAATGTTTAACACAGGCCAACAATGTACTATAATAAAATACATCTTTGCATCACTTGTTTAATTTTTCAACAGAAATATATGTATATTTATTGGAATACTGGGCATGTCAGCTTTCCTTTTTACCATACAAACATTTATTTTTCTCCTCTAGAACCTTGGCCAAATTAAAACTTTGACCTTAATGTTTCAAAGTTTCAAGAAACAAAATTGGTTCTTGGGAATTGTTACAATAATTACAGTAATCTATTTTAGCAAACACTGTTTACTTCTAATTGAAAAATTGTTATCTGGAAAGCTGACCAACTTAAATGCAGTTGCCCAGTACTTCAATCTGAAGGATTCATTAAATTATATTTATAATGCATTGGATTGCATTATTCTTACATATTTTTATTTGATATAATTTATTAAATTCCACAAGAACTCACCATTTGCAGGAAGACCTACACCTCACATGTTTGAAATGTCCAAATATTTGGGAACTTAATATCGATGACAGTAATATACCTGTTAATATGTGCCAATGAGAGTTTTCATATAACACAAATATTTAAGCAATTTGTTTTATTTTATCTTTAAAATAATACAATTTTTGTAATTTTCTTTTTGGGGATTGATAATTTTGTTTTTGAGAATTGGACACAATGGGAACAGGATTGATCAATAGAAATTCTCATAAGCATTAAAAATATAATATTGTTTTAAATTTGTGGATATTTGTGAAACAGTAACATGAGGTGTATCTTAGTTTTAAATTTTGATGTGAGTTTTACACTTTCGAAAGATCAATCTTATACTTTTATATTCCAATAGAGAATTATCTGCATCAAAGAGCAGTTTTTATTTTTATAACTTGCTGGAAAAGCTGTAAAATTTTTAAATTTAAAACACACTAGTAAATGCTAACATAATTTTCTGACACTGAAAGTCTGTACTTTTTACATTATATACAAATATACACATTATGTACAATACTTTTATAACACTAATATGTTTACGTTGTTCAGTGTTCATTTCATCCTTCAACAAAGGCAGTGAATGTAATGTCCAGTGGATGAAATGCTTTCTGGAACCCCTTGATGAATATTTAATACTCACTCAGTTGCATTTTTAATGTCATCATTCAATGGACTTACATTTTCAATGTTTCCTCATGGACAGAAAATATATAAGGAAGCCACTTAAGCAAGAATATGTAATTTAATCATCTCTTTTCAGCATCTTGCTCAATTAGTTCCATACATGAAAATTATTGCTATTTTTTGCATAGGCAGTATTGTGTGTTCTACTCAAATAAAACACTTTCACAACAATAGCAAAATGTTGGAATAAACCTGGAACTTTAATAGTAAAAGGTTTCTGATGGATATATTCATTATTTCTAAAAGTTATTCTTACAATTTGCGTACACTCCATTCTTCACATAGAGTTTAAAATATAATCTATCCCCATATAGTTCCAAATTGGATAAAGTTCATTCTATAATTAAATATAAGATAGTTGAATATTTTGAATGAAATTCAACAAAAATACTCCAGATTAAATTCGGAAATAATTTTGTTAGTGAAAGTTCAGTCATTGAATGTGCAGCTGCCAAGACTGGTCTACCTAAATCCATGACAATTTCAAAAATTCATTTAGCTAGTTCTACTTGCTAAAGTAGATGCTACCAAAGGTACTAATAGAAATAACAAGAATGTATTGAAGCTGAGGAATGAAAGTTTGGTAGAAATTCTTATCAAAGAATTAGTGTTCATAGTGTAATGAACTGGCTTTGTCATATTTAGGGAAGAAGGAGGGGGAGGCAATAATTAAGGTATCAATTACCAGAGAGTCCACTCCAATATACCCCATATAGGTACCAAAAAATATTGGATGGGTGGGGATGCGTCTCCCCTTGCAGAGCCCCCAATGGTAATAGAACTAAATGAAACAAAGATATACCAAATTTCACATTCTGAATTATATTGTATCTCAAACCTGCCATATTTGAAAATAATCTTTCAAATTCCATAAAACTAGAACTAATGTTGTCAAGGGGGAGGGGGGCGGGATCTCCACATTGACATGTCAAAGTGTTGTGAATGCAAGAACAGTTTTTCTTTAATTTTTATCAACAAGCATTGGTGTAATTGCAGTTTTAAAGAAAAAGCTACAA
This sequence comes from Teleogryllus oceanicus, assembly GCA_964035755.1. NCBI lineage: Eukaryota > Metazoa > Arthropoda > Insecta > Orthoptera > Gryllidae > Teleogryllus > Teleogryllus oceanicus. The sequence goes on from CAXIVR010000009.1 coordinate 46,735,166, forward strand.
ACTGAAATGCAATCTCGAAGTATCTTATAACCTACAAAATTCAGAAAAGAAAGATCTTTATCCTAAATTTTTAGAAATGAAAGATTTTATTTTAACTTTCAACCTCAGTTTTATTCTCTAATGAATATTTTATTTTGTTTTTTTGGAAGTACTGAACATTAGTAATTTTTGCTTCTCATAAATATAATGAACACCTAGCCTATTTGAGAGTATTAATGAGCGACCAAGTGGGCAATTAAGTTAATTTTTATAAATAAAATAAAATAAAATAAAAGAAAAGAAAATGAAGTACAAACAGGAAACAAAACAAAAAGAAATTACATCCTCTTCTCAAGTTCTTAATACTAATAAATATTACGAAGAAGTGGCTTCAACTTATTCCAACAAGTTGTCTATTTATGGAAAGTTTATGTCACAAATTTTTGTTTTATATTTGTGACTGAAGTTTCTATTGTTGAAAGAGTTAAATATGGCCAATTCATTAAATATTGGTCCTATTCCAGTGTCACAAAGGAGATTGTTTGAAATTTTATTATAGCGTAAGCATTCAAGTAAGAGTCCTTAAAACAATCACGTATCGTTTTCATGTACACTTTACATTGTTTCAGAATTGGAAAATTCCATCAATATTAAAATGACCTTGTTTCAAACTGGTTTCCAATTTCTTCCCTTGTATCTTATTTGATTAAGAATTACTTTCGTCATCCTTACTTTAATATGAACACAGTATATTTCATATTGTTTCCCACTTTAGGTTAACAGGTTTGTTTTAAAATTGTGAAATCTTAATTACAAATAGTACTTTGGAAAATAAATCTCTAATCTGAGACAAATGCATAGACTGCCTAATTTTGAGAAACATGTGAAAATAATTATTTCAGTTGTTAGACTTATTAACATAAATTGTAAGATTCATTTGTCAAAGTTATGTCTGAAGACTGAGTTATAGTAATATTGTTTTGTTAATGTACAACAATAAATTACAAAAAATACATTGTTCTACAATTGTATACTTGAACAAATGATACTACCACATGCCTCAGGAAATACTGCTTTGCCATGTCATTGTGCTTACAAATACTATTTATATCCATATCACAAAGATATTATGTTCTTAGGCAAGTTGCCACATCACATAAGGTAAGTCTTAAAATGATTTTAAGTGGATTTTAGTTTTAAAAAAATATTTACAATATAGAACAGTTTAGGAAAAGCTTAAGTTACATGTACGAGAAATAGTGCAGAGTTTTAGTAAAAAGTTGAAAGTGTATAGTATGTTTGAATAAGGATAGGTATTTTTAATACATCAAACTTGTCAGTGGTTAATGGAGGAAGGTATATATTTATTTTATGCCTCTATTTAACTTCTTCTTGATCATTTAGTGTATCAATAAAGTTCACAGAAAATGTCATTGTCATGCAAAAGATAGCTTGGTTTGTTGCTTAGAGTTCCTCTTGCATTCAATGCTTCAACTACTTCAAATTTCTTCTAATTACTTTAATATATATGGAATGCCATGTTTCTTGGCATCTGCAATCATTAACAACTTAATCATTAATTTTGTGTTAACAGCTTTTTGAAGAAAAAACGTCTTTCACTTTAAGACATGAAAATGACATTATACACAGAAAAGACACAATTGAAAAATAAACCCTTGAATATCAATACAGCTAATGTATAAGATGTGTAGGGTATCCGAGATAATTTGTTTAATACACAAAGAAGAGTATCACAAATTTAAACTACTGATTTCATTATCACTTGCAATGAATAGTCAAACTAAACATATCAAATAATATTCTCTCTTAATATTTCAAATTCAGACCTGAATTTTGAATTCAGACACACACATTTTAATAAATATAATGTACATTTATTACTTTTGAAGTTACAATAATAAATTCCTCTAGGATATTATGATTTATTATCTCAGATTTTCAGTGCTTGATACGAATACATTTACAAAAATTCAAATATTTAAAAAATAATTATCAAACCGGAAACAATTTCTCTGGAAAAAATAATCAGGGCTCACATTCTTAGTATACACCTTGTATAAATACACACTCAAACAAACATTGAAACAAACAAAGATCAAAGTCAAAACAACACTGCTTTAATCCTTTGGGAATAAATTGAGGAAAGTCACAAAAATACATATAAGCTTTGGGTTGGTTCAAAAGAGGTAGTTTTCTGGATCTAAAGTCCCTTGTGCAGACTCCCATATATGGTCCACGAGAAAACAAATAGTTCACACCTATGTGCATGTACAATACTTTTCAAGTAGAGTTAAAGCAGTAGAAATAGTTTCTTAAAATATTTTCTTTTAGGTGCCCCCAAAGATATTGAAAGCTTATAAGAATAAGGAAGAAGAAAGACATATGGGTAAAGATATTTTGGTGAAAAAGAGAAAAATTGATTTTAAGAATGAGAAATATTGTCTCTTTGCAGAACCTGGAATTTGTCATTCAAATCCTTCTTCGCACGCACTCATTCCATCGGGGTTCGCTGTCGGCTGCAGCAAGAGATTGCCCAGTGATCTCACATCTTGGATGAAACAGAATTAAAAATGGACATCTTAATTAACAGGTAATCAATACCTGAATATAGATGCTTTTAAGTTTCCTACCTTTCAAATCTGGAATGCATAATTGTTAGTTGCCTTTTATGTGGCATGCAAAAACTCGTAAAATGTAACTATTTAGTTAGTTTACTTATTTTTCTCTATTTTCAATTTGTCAGTTACAAATTGAGAGTTAATTTATATGTAAAATAGTTTATACAAGTTCTTCATAAATACTAAGTCAACAGGCTTCCCATTTCATCTATTATGGTATATAATTATCCAAGCTATACATTTACAATTTACATTACTCTTCAAAATGCACAGTAACTTCTATGCTTTAAAAAATACGCATATTTCTAATATTCATTCGTAAGATCAGCTGCAACAACTATTCAAAACAGAAATTTGTAAGTAGGAGTGTTTAGCTAGCAAGCTCAGCATTATATGATTTTCATGTAAAATAAGCTCCATAGAACTGACTACTCATGCAAAATGAATTCAATGGCTTTGTAAAAAAATTGTAAAAAAGAAATATGAATATATCACAAAAATCAATGTAATCACAAAGCATACAGAAACTCTAACAGCCAACAAGTACATAGATATCATATGTAATGACTATTATTTACATTAAAAGTCTGATTTTTTAATGCATTGCAGACAATGTATTAAACACAGGAGAATTATCAAGGAAGCTGGGTGATTAAATATAGCTCACATTCATTGATGTTTAAATTACTTGAAAGCTGAATGTTGCTTGCATTGTTCAAATAAAACCGATTTGTAAGTTCTTATGTTGGCATTTACATACACACATCTTCACCAACAGGTACTGCATATATTAACAACAAAAACATAAGTGTATATTAGAAATTACTGAATGTGATGTGCTTATTAAACACATGGAACCAGTTGATTCAAAATCCTGTACTACCTTTGTTTCAACATTGAGCAAATTTCCTTCAAGAGATTTTGAGTAAAACAAAGGAATTGGAAAGTCAGTGTAAATGTCTACAAATACTTATATCTTAATTTATTATAGGTACTTAAGAACAGGACTAGCCTGCTAATGTAAGGTAACTTGCCCTGATGGAACATAAATAAATTAATGCTAATGACAATATGAAAATAGCACAGCCACAGATCACTATGTGATATTAAGTAGGCAGTAGCATAATGAAACTAAATAAAGAATATTAAAAGGGAAGAAAGGAAGGAAAAATAAATTTAGTTAAAAATAAATATGGGAATAATGGATTGAGAAGTCAACTGAATACATGAAGATAAACCTAAAAGATATTTTTTTTCTTTAACAAATTTTGGTTCAAAGGAAGCCAGCAATGCGTTTCTGGTTGCAGGAAATGGAAACATTCATTTATTAGTATCATGAAACAGCAAATTAAAATACAAGTAGCACTATTATGCTAAGCCAAATGTTTGCTACTCGAATGCCTCTGCTGTACTGAAAAATGCCGCACGAAGCGTTATGTATCACCAAAATGCTCAGCACATCAAGCGATATTTCAGACGCACACAATCATACAGGTTTCTAATAACAGTTTACAAGGATTTACAAAGTTAACAATGATAACAGCAGTACAAATTAGGCCAAATAATATGTAATAGTTTGCTGATGAGACCTGTCAAAGATGGAAAATAAAATTAACATTTTCAGTCACAAACTTAATGAATGTGATGAACGACAGTCATTCTCAAATAACAAAGTAATCACTAGAATTGGATCCATCATGATGAATTTCTTTATACAATATGTATCTACCTAATCTGTACAAAGTAATACAAGATAACTAAATTGGTTGTGTGGAAACATGCATCATGAATTCACACTTACCATTTAAGACTAATCTCTCATCAGTGTCTTTCACTCATGTATACACACACATTGTAAGTTTCTCCTAGCACATGTGAACACACTGGCATGCACACATGTAACATGCCACTGAGCGCATGGAAGCACATGTTTTTAATGGGTTGCATGCATTTGGGGTGGGTCACAGAGGTCAGCCCAATCCAAAGCGAATGCACACAGCTCTAAACCATAAATACATTGCAGTAACTATGAGAAACAAGAAAATTAGTAAGAAAAGTGACTACAAATAGTAAGTAGATCGAAATGAGTTTAATTTCAACAATTTTCCTTCCCATAAGGTGTCTACACAAATGGATGGATTTTGACATTATAAATAACAACATATAGCAATGATCATATGAAAATGAAATATGAATCACTGATGAAAAAAATGATAATTGTGAAATGAAATATTTTATAAATGTTTATAACTAATTTTCTTTAACTTTCCGATATGATGAAGACATTTCTAGTATGAAAAAGAAATTAAATAACAAAAGGTAGAAATCATACTTGTGCAACATATTCTCATGTTTTCTAATGTCTTTACAAACGTTTTTTCAGATAAGTTGTCACAAGAAGCAGACCTTATTGCACTATATAATATCATTCAAAATCAACTGTACACTTCAATAATTTCTTAAAAATATAAATCTGGATAAAGGCAATAATAGGTTGCAAATAGTATTTTAATCTCAACCACAATAGTCAGAGAGGTGGCCAGATACTATCCAGAATTACAATTTGTAATTATGTCACACAAGGTATTTCTGTTTTAAATTTACTAATGCAGTTTAAGATTTGTATTTAACTTTATATTTTTATCTTACTGTCTAGAATGTTATTTAAGTGTAATGTTAAAATAGGCACATCTTGTAAGGCCACTTTTCTTGGCTGTCTGCCTAAGTGTGCTACTTTTTCTCCTTGTTGTTGCTGAATTTGGCTGGCACGTCTCTCTGAACTATAGTGGTCGAGTTTTATGTTTCTTCCCCTTGGAATACAGACCTGCTGGAATTTCCATAATTTATAAAAAGCTCTATTCATAACTGTATTTAGAAACAAATCTAACATCAGGCTGAGAGAAATAACATACATATACTTTGCTTGTATATATACATTTGAACTCCTCCTGAGAGCTAAACAACATTGGTCACTTCTGGATATGGTCAGGTGCCTTCTAAATAAAGCATGCTATTGAAGTATGTAGCACTGAACTGTATCCCCTTCCTTGCTTCCCCTGGTATTGTGATAAAAACACAATTTATCCCTATCATTGAATCAAAATGGATTCTTTTGCAATGGCACAACCAAAAGCATAAATCAACTCACCCATCACAATGCACTCCTCTAACCTGGGCATTATCAGGGAACAACAACAAATGTTTGTATCTTCAATCTGAAGTAATTCTTTCTTTTAACGTGGTAACTTGCCTACCATTCGGTATCAATAGTTCTGGACTTCTCTTCAGAGCCTTCAGACGTACATCCCTTCAGCTTTTCAGCTTAGCTTCACTAATCCACCCAGGAAACCTCCGAGGAGGTTCTCTATCACTTTTCTTGCTCAAGACCAAAACAAAATGTCTGGTTTCTCTTCCATAACATTCGTTGTATCCAAACAGTAAAATATCTCATCCCACTTCCTGAGTCCATTATTTAGACACTACCATGTGTACTTCTTTAGAAGCCTTGAATCACATGGTACACTTCTAAACTGGACAGGATTACATACGTTAACCACAAACAAAAAAAGAACAAACTTGTGAAGTACTTAATGAGTCTTGGGCCCCCAAGTTCACCTCCCACAATTTTTGATCTTCTGAGTACAAGAACAATGATGGCTACAAAAGCTTCTGTGCAGAATATTGTCACAGAGAAGGCCATGCTGTAAAAGAAAAGAAACAAACAAGCATCAACAAACATTGCAAGAAATATTATAAATTTCTTTAATATTGTATTTACAATCAATATCACATGACAATTTATTTTAAAAAGGTACAGAATAGCTCCAAATGCTTTTTCATTTATTGAAAAACTTGTTATTTAACTAAAAGTTCTCATTAATTAATTGAAATTGGCATAAATAGGTCCTACTCCATTTCCGTTATTCAGCAACTTATTGTATAAATGCATCAATTTCTGCAGCTCTGAATGTAAGTATTACTTTTTATATTAATTCATTAATTTTCAGTTTATTACCAAGTTATAGAACGTCTCAGAAATACAGTTAAGTTAGAATATTTAACCAATTCAATGGCAATGTACATTGGATGTTAGTTATTGAAAACTGAACAAGATGCCATGAAAATATTTCCATAAAATATTTTTTTTTTATTTAGCAAAATTCTGAATGAAGGTTAATAAACTCGAGTATTACCTATTTTATGAGATTTAATTTTTAACCCACTCTTAACTAAACATACGAGGGGCAAGTAAAAAATAAGGTTCCCAACGCTGTACACTCGCCACGCGAGATACTAGGAGAAATCCGGCAACACCGCCTTCATTGTTGACCCCCCCCACTCCATTCCAACTACCTGGAAGATCACTGCGAAGCTTAGTGCCAGTCTAACAGCCATCCGCGATGGAGCCCGCAATCGCCGTCACCGCCAGGTGTGAAATCCGTTTAGTGATTCGATTTTTAAACGCGAAGAACTTTACACCTATTGAAATTCATAGACAGTTGGAAGAAGTTTATGGCAAAGCTTGCATCAGCGTCCAGCACGTCCGAAAATGGTGCAGGGAGTTCTCCGAAGGACGCAAAGACGTTCACGACGAGCAAAGGAGCGGGAGGCCATCGGTGTCCGACGAAGTCGTGGCGAAGATTGAGCGCATTCTCCTCGAGGATCGAAGAGTAACGCTTCGGGAGCTGGCTGATCAGGTTCCTGAGGTTTGTGAAAAAACCAAAATTGAAGCAACACTTGGGTGGACAACGCTTCAGTACAGATGAAGAGGTGAAGGAAGCAGCCACCAAGTACACTGGCGGCCTAGCGGCGGAGTTCTTCGAAGCGGGTTTTCAGAAGTGGATAACTCGTCAGAAAAAATGCGTTGAACGATCTGGCGACTATGTAGAAAAATAGTTTGAAATACAAGCTTTCAGATGGTATACATATTTATTGCAATAAAAAATGCCTTAACCCTGAAAAAAATGTGGGAACCTTATTTTTTACTTGCCCTTCGTAATAGTGGTGTGCTGTATTGACCTACTGGTACTAGGTAGTTTGTTTTGATTTGATTTATTTTGTCAATGAACAGTTATAGAGCGATTTTCCTAAGGATGAGCCAAAGTGACAGCTAGTGCTGGCAACATAACTGAAGGTTCTGTGGTCGCTGTGCCCATTAGACTCCCTTCCCGCATTCGTTCGTTTGCAGTTGGCTAACTTGTAAACGGCTTCGACACTTCCTTTTGTGGTGTCCTTGTCCGACCAAAATATAGTGCGCTGCGAGAAATAATTGATATTAGGAAGTGCAGTGTTATGTGCTCTTCTGTAAAAATTCTTTTTTTCTTCGTCTATTACATTGAATTTACTTTTTGTGTGAAAAATATTATGTTTATTTTAAAACCGAGACGTGAAAGCGAGATGCATACCAGTGCACGTGTTTCCGGCTTAAAATCATTTTACTTTCTATTTACATTCGTGGCAGTTTTCTTTTACTGATTGTGAGAGCATGTTAAGAGATTTTCTACATTTGTAATTAAATTTAAATATTTCCCGGACTCACGTACGTGCATGTACCTCGGCAAACTCTTAGACTTCTTAGGGATGTTTTCACAGAAGCCATTACCAAACATTTTACGAAGAGGCGTGGACAGCTGTCGCGACGGAGGAATACTTCTCTGAATTACATGTGATGTTCACTTGTTTTCGCGAACTGTCACTTTGGCTCATCCTTAGGAAAATCGTTGTATAAAATTATATGTGACGCATGGCGCAAGACTATGCTTGGGTTTTTTTACCAGACAGTTGACGTAAATCAGCTGTCTACGGTTTCGTCCAATTGGGAGCTTAAACGTCACTACAGTGACGTCACCGTGATGTTTTAGCTCACGATTGGATGACAACGTAACAGCTGATTTACGTCAACTGCCAGATAAAAATAAGTGTAGTAACGCGTGAAGATACCTGTGAAAACTATGATCATCTGTTTGCTTTAATTGAATTGTAAGAACTAAAAATATTATTTTAATAGTTCTATTTTTCAAACTGTACTGGCTACAACTTCCCAAAATTCAAATAAAATATTATTCTGATATAATTCTAGTAGAAAGGGAGGTTAAATAGTCGACATCTAAGGCAGAGAGGCGGCTCGTAAATTAAGAAGTTTTGTGGTTCCCAAAATTATGGATGGTAGAATTGTTTCTGTCAACAAACAGCCATCCTCAAGGCACTGCAGATCTAGTCCATGTTTTGTTGCTCGGAAGCAGCCACGTCCTACCACACGATTAGACGAAACGGGTAGCGTTCGCTCCGACACGAGGGCACAATGCGTTAGTTTTTCTTACAAGGTGAACAATGTTTTTTCCATAACTATATACATTTTTTAAGAAAAATTTTCAGTTCAAACACACAATTGGCAATAAAACATCAATGGAATAACAACGAGCCGCCGTTTCACTAGCTCTCTCACCAAGTTCGTAACCCGGTCCTTTGGGATCGTGTCACCAGCCCTTGTAAAAGCAGTGTGTCAAAGCGAAAGGTCATTCACGTGCTTTTTTGGTATGGTCACTTCCCAGGGCCTTGGGATGTTTGTCTATACAGCGGATTTTACAGAGCCGCGTTTGACATTTGATCACCTGTTACGGTGCCGCCCAATCGGGTCCTTACACGTCACTACGGTGACGTCATAATGGTGGCGTTCAACCTTCCGATTAGATGACACCAAAACAGCTGATTTACTTCAAATGCAGCTCTGTAAAAACCGCAGTATAACACCTGAAGTACATCCCTCAACGCCCTGCTACCCCCGCTTGGCTTCACCTAGGCTTTAGTGAAGTGACTCTCGGGTAGCAACGCCAAGTGAACCACCAGCAGCCCCAGTACTCACACGAATCCTTCTCGTATCTAATTTGCAGATAATACAAGAAAGTTGTTATGGTCACGAGAGTAATTTTACAAATGAAACATATGCACGTTATAAGTTAGTAGTGTGTTTAAATAACGAAATGTTAACTTCTTTTAACTGGCGCAAGCCGCGTCTGCTCAGACAAGAAGCAAGTCTTAATGTGAAAATATTTACATAATTAAGATACCTCAGGCAGGAAGGGATTCTACTAAATCTGCCCAGATTATACTTTTTCCTCGGACGTCACACGCAGTTTTTTATGGTAATAACAATACACGTTGTTCTTCCTATTTTATTTTTGTCTTGTGATAAATATGATAGGGAAACAGCAATGTCGAAGCGAATAAATTTATGAAAAATAAGTTAGTTAAGAAATAATTTGTTAGGTATGTAGGCAGGCAAGGATGAGATGGGCGAAAAGGTTGGAGGGAGGACGTTTTATTAGACTATGATAAATAACCCGGCAACGCTAGGTAATCAGCTACATTATTCAACATTTTTCTTAAAATGTTATTTTATGATGGTAATCTTTGGTAAAATAATTTGTCTTTTGCTTTTCTGATCAACTTTATTTTGCGCATAAAATTCTACCGAAGTCGAGAAACATTACTTAAAAAAATAAGAGTACAGAGTTTCTCTAAAGGCAAATTTTCAAGGTTCGTTGTGATAATCAACATTTTATTGTCGATTAAAGACTATAACATTACGCCAAAGGGCATGTGTATAATTGCCTACAGATTTACAGATGGTTTACAGAATAATTTCTAAAATAGTCATAGAATAATTTAAAGGTATTTATTGGATTCAAATAAATATTGTAAACCTTCATCCGTCACGGGAGCATTAGTTTTATGGGGGAAAGTAGGAGATGCGCAGATTTCACTGAGCGGTTGGGGATTGATCTTCCGTTATCTCAGGAAAACTTATTTTGAGATTTTAGCACTTATAATAATAATAATAATAATAATAATAATAATAATAATAATAATAATAATAATAATAATAATAGATAATACATGAAATGGGCGTTGGAAACAAGATTAATTACCTTCATCACCTCCTTAGTGAATGGTCTTTTTCGATGGTTAAATTTTTAACTCTGTGCAAGTAACAAAGACCATGCCATCAGGCCTTTTACCGTTTAGTTTTGTACTGACATAATAGAATGTTGAATATCATGTGTAATCAAATAAGAGATAGAGTGGCAATAGCGCCGCCATCTCTGACACGTAGTCCCTTTCCGTTATGTTGAAAGGCGACAAACTTTTCGCGGGAAAAATATTTTCTGATTTGAAACACTTTTGTAGGTTCATATAATATAATTGTATAATATTGCGGAGTCGTTACAAATAACGTGAGACAGTGTATGTTTTGGTGTAGATCACTAGTTTTAAAACATTTCAACTACGACAAAAAATCTGTAATCGATACTGAAGTTTTTGCAATGTTAATATTTTGCAATTTTCGAAAATGTAGTGTTAACGGGAAATGGGACTACGCAACTTTTTTTTATCGTTCTTTGATACGCACGAGGGGAAAAATTAGGAGCATTTTTTAGAAACTATGTTTGAAAATTTTATAGTTCACTAATTACGCGAAAAATACTCTTTTTCTTTCGAAAAACTGAACATGACGTTATTTCAAGATTTGTTTTTGAAGATCAGATTTTATTAAGGAAAAAATTTCTTCAGCATTGTAATTGCAGAAAGACGCCGAAAAGATAAGAAATTGTGCAATTTTCCTGAATTAAATAATTTCAACGAATACAAGATCTGTGTCATTCTATTAAGCGTCTTTTACACTGTCAGAGAACAAAGTTTGATCAAAAAATTTGAAGCTATGTATGAGAAATTTTTTAAAAATGTTTTGGGGCTTTGTGTAAAGTAAACCACAAAATCAAATTGCCCGTTTCAATCTCGCAGAGCCTCGAGTTCCTTTAAAGCGACCCGGAAAATACCTATTTTTGAGAAAATCGTCATAATGGTTTAGGAGCTTACGTTGACCAGACAAACGTTTTGCCATCAATCGATTTTTCAATATCAAGACATGGATTCTGACTACACAACGCATTTTATTACATTTAGGAATAAAAAAACTGAAGATTTGATACAGGGGCATGGTGGTATACATGGTTCATATCACTGTAACACTGCGGAAATATTTCACGAATATCACGTTAGGAGCGCTGAAACAAGGCCCTTGGCCACTATGTATCTCTAGGTCGTTGTGTGTAATATTGTGTTTGTATTATAGTACTATGAAAAAATAAATTATGCTGTTATAACAATGTAAGAAATAACTTTTGTTTACGAACGCATAAAACACGAAAAACAGTTATTTTCAGCGGTTAAAACCACCAGGTTACAAAATAACTGAATAATCTAAAACCTGCCATTTTCTTGACATTTGCCATCCCTACTGAGCAGCATAAGATTTAACCTCGCCGCTAATTTGCAGTCATTAGAGGGATATATGAAGCAAAAGTACTCACTTGCCGGGTTTCACATAGAAGGTTGTGCCACGGATGGCATGGTAGATAGCGGCCAGGGACCATGCAAGTCCGATGCCCAGGAACACATTGACAGCGTTGCTGCCGGTGACATTGCCTACCGACGCGTCCGCGTACTTGTCCTGAATGGCGGCCACTTTGCTGGCGAAGGTGTCTGTTGAGGAACGCAAAGTAAGCGCCACCGCCCACACAAATCGGGCGGGCGAGGAAGGCGTAGCAACGTGTCAACAAGCTTTGCTCCGCCCTTCTCGCCCGCTGTAAGTGGCAGAGAAATAAAGTCAACCCTAATTTCCCGCAGACTATGTTTTGCCATCGATTTTAATTTTCTCGTATTATACAGTAAAGAAGAATATTTTAAGAGTGCAAAAAACTTATTTCAATATTTTTTTTAAATAGATTATAGGGAATCTCCGATACCATGTTTTCTTAAAAAAAGTACATATCTATCTCTGAACTTTACCAGCTCCGAAAATGCACAAACATTTTCTAAATCTGTTTGGGTGAACATGAAGTTCTGGGAACTTTAATTTGGAGGGTAGTTAAGCTTACTTAAATTACATGAAATGGCCTACATTTTTCATTTTTTGAATTTTCTCAAAAATCACTGAATTTTTCAGAAGATGCGGGTAAATCGAGCAAATTAAGCTGAATAGTATGGTGACTTCACATTATCATTAATTTTTTTGAAGTTTGGAAAATTACAGATGTAAACTATTTGCTCACATCTTTTGTTTAATTATACGCATATTCTGACAGTATATTAATATTTCCACCCTGGTCTGATGATGTTTTCTGAAAAAATAATTATTTGGGACGTTGACATTTCACTACCGAGAGAACTTAATATTAACTTCATTCCCAGTACATATTCCTACGACAATTCCTTCATTACAAATCCCCAGTAATCCTTCAAAATACTGACTAATCTTGAGAAGATTCATTCCCTTTGGGTATTTTTGTCATGCACAATAAGTTCTTACTACACTGTTCTACAGTTCCATTTATTTTATTATTTATCAAACTGTTTTGTCGTACCGTATTCGATTTTTCTCAAAAGATTATATACAAGCTTGTCGCAAGATTTTCACACTGTCCTAGTAATTACCACTGACATCTACAAAACGAACTTAATTTGCATATACTCTGAATTTGTGGCTGATAATGAAAACAAAGATTCTAGTTCGAATTCCGGTTAAATAAGGCTTCTTTATGCAAATGTTTGTTAATACCCCTAAAACAAGTATAATAAACTTAGCAACACCAAGACCCACGTTGTATCGTATACAGTATGAAAACTTTTTTTGTAGAGGTGGTTTCAATAAAGTAGACAACCCTGTTGAATATTTTTGTAACGAGTGAATAATCCAACCAATCTGCGTTACAATTGGAATGTGATAACATCATGTTTTTATACTCTTTATTGATGGACAGGATTTTTAATACTTTTATTGAATTTATTGATGTATTGAATTTTATTTATTCTCCCGTCGACCGGGACCAAAGGACGAAGTGTAGCAGCACTATCCTTACCAGACCGATTCTTTCGACTTTATTCACAATTAATTGAAATGATTGTGAACATCATTCAAAGAAGAAAAAAAATCGTACTACTCTTTGTAATTCACAACATTTTAATGTACGCTGTTTCTGCGTTTTTTCTATGAAGAAAGTTTATTTAAAATGTCATTTGACAGCACTTCTTTGAAACAAACTTACCCCGATAAAAGGGCAATATAGCCATTTATATCGAATATTTTAATACGCTGTTTTCGAAGTCAGTAGACATTTAGAATTACATTCAAAATACAATAACTAATTTGGAAGCAATCTAAAGAACATTATGTCTTCTTTCGTTCAGAGGAAAAACATCTTTAAACTACTCTCCTGTAAAATAAGGTAAATCCAAAACGGTACCTTTTTTACTGAGGTCCATACGTATATTTAAAAACATTCTATTTACTTTCAATAACTAGACATCATGGGGAAAATAAAATGACTTATAATGATATTCCTTCTAATTTTAATCAAGTTCAAAATACGAGTTAATTTTTAAGTTGATTAATTAGCACACACAATTTTGTTATTGGTGAAAATGTACTCACGAGTGTTGAGAAGAGTAGTTCCTGTTATATTTGACGTTGTGCTGCCTTATTTTTTTTTCTAAACTGATCTCCACGACTACATACTTTGAAAGACTCCATTGATGTCAGACCTACTTCCATTCAAGGACCGCATTAGGTACTATTTGGAATTTTAAGTACCTATCTAGATATTACTTTTCTACCTTTGATATTGTAAATACCTTAAAAACCAGCCAAAAACCTCCTAATTTTAAATGTGTTACTGTCCATTATTGTCTAGATGACCACATTGATCATTAGATACCGTAGAGTTCTTGCTAAGTGAATATTACTTTTCCAGCAATAAAATAATCCATGCAGGCATACTTCCGCTAAACCTAGATTGTTGGCAGTCTCAAATTATTGCTTTCAGATTTCCCTTTCATTATTTTAAACACTCATATAAACACAGTCAAATGAATTAGGTCCCCACTTGATTAAATGTCCATTTCTGCAATGAATTTACATTTTGTTAAAAAATAAAGAATGACCATCAGATTCACTCAGAGTTTGTATAAGTTAAGAAGTGTGAGAAAGGGAATAGACAGTTATGAGAGCAGAAGAAAGAGCGATGTGCTACTGGTATTTACATTATTTACAGTGCTGGATATCAAAGTTTGACACAGAGGGTATTAATTACTGCGGTGTACAGGCACAAGTAGATACATGCGAAAATTCCCTTCAGAGCAACGCCAGAGAGTACGTTCTGCACTGTCTACATCAGGAAAAATATTTATAGTAGCAGTACACACTTCTAATGATATGATTTAATTTAATGTGTGTTTATTAATTTAATTTGGTTTAAAATACAACTTTTTCCATTAAGGCATTTTAACTATGCAGGCTTGGTATTGAAAAAATAATATTTCATAATGTTCTCTTGTTAACTTGGAAAATACAGGTTATTATCTCTTTGAATTAATTATTTATAATGTTTAGAGTATACTTTAGAGAATGGTACAAAATTATTTAAATTTTCTACATTATCATCACCAAATGATATCGAATCAAAATTTCTTATAAAACATTCGTAATACATAAGCAACAAATAGTCAGATATGCATTTTCCATGTAAGTATAATTATAATCAGTAATAATTGTTACTTTAGGTTCATCATTACAAATTATTTATATTTTTATGGAGATTATCCATAAAATCCATAACTTCGTAATGCTTAAAGTTTATTTCCTTAAGAGGACATGTTTAATCATTTACTACAAGTCATTATTAAATATTATGTTTACTTCCAAATTAAAATGGAAATTGTGTACCGTTTGGAAGTTTTTTAATAGAAAGTAATGAAAAAATGCCGATCTGGCGCTACTCCGAAAGAATCTGAGCAATAATACTCACCAACTCCTTGGCCTGAAAGTCTGTGGGGAGGTAAGGGTATCTCAAATGGAAATCGGTACTGAATATCATGGAATTTCTCGATCCAGAAACCACTTGTATCAACAGCTCTCTACCCTTCACAATAACTTTAACGTAGCAGAAACTCAATCACACATTGGCGTAGAGGGGGAAATCATTCAAGTTCAAGGTTTTCGGTCGATATACTTTAGTACTATCATGCGGATTAATCTACCACACGGAAGTTAGCAAAATTAAAAGTGTTGAGCACCATGTTTTTTATTATCTTTTAAAACATTGTTCGATTCTTTTCAACTTTCACGAAATGATCTGCGTTTACTTTATGAGTGTCCATAATATCTATACTTTTTAACCAACAATCATATTCGCTTTTTCGACGCACTAACAAAAAATTATAAGATGTATCCCAAAATTTGGAACCTGACCGCTGGTGATGGACGGGAGACGCTGAGAGGGGTGAGGGAAGATGGAATGATAGAAAATGATAACGAGGGACAATCCATACCAAGCGGCATAGCCGAAGAGGCGAAATTCATCTCTTCGTATTTTTCTATAACGTTATAACTTTGGAATATCTTTTTGTAAACACCCTCCACCCATGATCCCAGAGATGTTCTACTTTAGATATTTTTCAGGGGCAGCAGTCTCCGAGACAGCTCCGGAAGGAGCGAACTCCAGCTATGCAACTAGGAGGGGCTGGAGTGAAGGCAGGACGCAGAGACAGCGATGGCGACAGCTCCTGCTGCGGGCCTTGACGAGCAGCTCTTTCGGCAAACGTCGGCCGGGAGTCGACGAGGGACGTTCAAAGAGTGCAGATTTCCAAAGCGGTAACAAGGCAGAGTAGCTCGGGTTGGAATTAACGTGACAAGACGATGACTGGGTGTCTTCAAAGGCAGGAGTTACACAAAGAAATGCGTTCAGGGGTTTCTCCCGTCTCGAAGATTCGCCCTTTTCTCTCCCTTGGGAGAAAATCGAGAGAAACTTCATGTGGGTTAGAATATCAGGAAATGCTGCCAGGTGTTAAAAGAAAATAAGGTAAGTATATTGAAATTCTGCCTTGAAAAAGAAGTACAGATAACGCGATTGAAATGAAAGTAAATCAGAAACGTACTAAAGAACGTAGGTGTTTAATATAGGTATGGGTAAATACAAAAGATACATGATAATATGATGAAAAGTGGCTTGATTGATTTATTATTGTGTGTTTTCAGACGTGTTAACTGCTCATTAATTACTCGCGTGAGTGCAGTACATTTAAATCTCGGGAGGTGGCAGTATTCCTCCCTGGCTAGAACTTGAGATTTGGCGCCGACCTAAAAGTTGGCGTGAGTGTTTCTCCCTCCGAGTATCTCCGCCAGTGAGGCACCGTCCTAGCTGGGACAAGGCCTGAAGTCCCGACTGGTCTCCCGATTTGTGTGATAGTGATATAAATGGGATGTGTATAAGGGGTGAGGAGGGGCAGGGATAAGATTTTAATTGTGGGAATGATGATGTGTTATTGACATTATTCAAACATGAAATATAGAGAATCATCTTGTGTGAACTTGAATTTATTGAGAGTGGAGGCTTTCGGCGACACTGTCTTCCGACCTTCGCCAAATATTGCAAGACAGTAGAGTTATCAAAAGTCAGCTCTCTTAATACATTTAAGTTGACAAAGATGACTTCCATCATTTCATACAAGATTTAAAGTCCCATTTGGTCTCCCAACATATGTAATAGTGCAGTGAATGGAAGTGTAAGAATCTGTGTGCAAGATGGTATGGAAGGAAAGATCGCGCGCGATCTATGGCCCGTTTGTAAGGATACCCGACAGCCCAGATCATAGCTAGAATTCTTCTCCAAACAACGTCTGGAGCTAGCTATGAAGCTAGTATCGAGAATCCGCCACAGTTGAGACTCGAACCCTGGGACCTTCGGTGTAACCTGAGCCAGCTCAGCCGATTCAAAGAGTGGAAAATGAGTAGCTGAAAAGCTCGTAAGGCGCTGAAACCCTGGGAGCGCCATAGGCCTGCTCCGGGAGCCGCCGCCGTCGCTGTCATGCGCCCAGCCTGCGCGGGCTGCGAGGGAGAGGTGCGTGGGCGTTCGCATGCGGGGGGTGCGTGGGTGCGTGAGAGGCTCACCTGGCACACTGGTGCCGAGCGCGACGAAGGCCACGGCCGTGACGGCGTCGTGCAGACCGACCGTGCAACCGAAGTGCGAAGCCACGTCGCCGATGATGGCCGTGAGAGCCCCGACCCCCATTATGGACACAACGAAACACACATAGCCGTCTAACATATCTGGCGAAGCAAAACAAACACACATGGGCGCTGGAGGCGGCCGTTTGACACGGACGCCCCTGCTGATGCAGTTGTTGACGCTGGAGCCGCCGCTGATGATGCTGGAGCCGCCACCGCCGCTGCTGCTGGAGAGCCCCTCTCCCGCCCCACTACGAGGGACGCCATTCGCAATTGCTCCTCTCCACGTGTCACGTAACATTTCTTCATTATCAATGTAATAGTCCTAGTAATTTTGATAATAATAATAATAATAATAATAATAATAATAATAATAATAATAATAATTCCAAATATTGGCCATTACAAGTCAAGGCACCGAAACGAATTTTTCAATATTTCATGATTACTTTCTTACTTGTTTAATTGGGTTTAAATAATTTATTAGACAGAAACACCGTGACTTTCCGAATCCAATTTCGCCTTTGACGAGTCGTGTTTCGCGTCCGCTCGCGCGACTCGCCGTTTCCGCTTCCGGAAGAGGAGCTGTCTGCGCGGGACTCGCGACCCGGACCCCCGCTCCACCGCGCCGCCGTGTCGCAGGCCGACCCACCACCCATCAACAAGTAGACGGACGCGAACGATACTTTAACGCCCGCGCCACTTCATAAAGCGGCGGGCGACGCATCGCTTTTAAACCAAATTTACAGCGTCGTTAGGAAAGCAATCTGCGCAGATTTTACGAGAGGAAAAGATTTGAAATTTTAACGCGGCGGGGTTTCCGCGGCGCGGGGGTAGCGGTGGAGCGAGCCGGCGTGCGCCCCTCGTTGTGGGCGAAGGGAGGGGCTGAGCTTGGAGGCTTGCCTGGACTCCTGGCGCTGTTGCGGGTGGCCCATTCGCAGCGGGGGTGGCGGTGGCGCCGACAATTCGTTAACAAGTTCCTAATATAATTTTGAGGTTAATTTTTTTTTTCATGTAATTTGATTCTCTTCTCTGCACCCACCAGGTTCGCTTGGGTATCAAATTTAGAAGGAGTTCACTACCGAGAAGTGCTTCAGACGTTGAGAGAGGTGAAGTGATAATTAAATTACCTGAATGTTGTATATGATACACGAAGGTGTGATTACGTCAGGATTAATATGAAAATGCCTTTTTTTATAAAATTGAAATGGTACCTTTCCTTAAGTACAGGACTACACGTTCCAAAAATTGCCTTTATTTTGCTTTGGTGAACGCCGTAACAGGTTGGACATTTTGTTGTAGTACCCTCTACAATAAAGTTAACTAGTAGATCATTTTTGAAGTCCTTCCTGACAAAGACTGACGAGAATATATTCGAACTGTTGCATACACAATCAGTCTACGTAAGTGGAACATATTTATAAAAGCATCTATACTTTTCGTAATTCGTTTACAAGCAAAAGGGACTCAAAAAATGAACCCTATTTATTTAGATAATAAATTGACTGTATTGCTCGATTAAAGAATGAGAGTCACGATCGTTAGTTACAAACACATACATTAATCAAGAAGAATAGAGAGGTGAATTTGCGAGCTAGTGCTGTAACAGGTTATTTGTGTGAAATATGCATACGCTTCATTACGTAGCGCGCAGGTGACAATCAAATTCTTATTTTAATCAAAATGCAGTGATAACGTATCCGTGTGTAGAGGATTGCCCAGAACATACGTAGAAACCGCGCACAAAATCCTGGTTCCGTATGAAGACTACGTGGAGTTCGTTGGAAACTCCCATAACCTCGAAACTACTACTCTCGAAACATTTCTTTCATTATCACTTCACCGTTCTCAATCATCGTTAAGGTGTCCTTCCCATGTCTACATTTCTGAGGTTTCCCACCAAACGAACCGTGGGTTTAGGTTGGGCTTTATCCCAACCATGCAAGGAAACTGCCATCGCTTCCCGAGTCGATGAGGCGCCACCTCCCCGCCCCGGTTCGAGTGGGCCGCTGGACTACATACGTGCTCGAGGGCGCAGGCGGTGAGCTGCCGTGCCGTTTAGTGCAGGCTGTTACAGCGGCGAGGCCGCGCGCGGTGCGTTAGCGGTGGATGAGGTGGTTCGCGTCTCGTTAAGTCAGCTGCTTCTTTTATCGGCGGCAACGGCCACCGCACCGGGTTTACTCATTCTGAGGGGTTTTTAGCCATCCACGGTTATTTTGAGTTTTAGCCGGAGGGGGTGTGGGAGCGTTTATGGTTCTTTAGTGTTAGGCTGCGTTTGATTAGGAGGCAACGCACGGGCACCCTTGCGTGTGTGCTGCTCCGATCCGGATGTCGTGCTGGCGAGTAGAAAAGACTGAGAAGAACTTGCATACTCACAGTGACTGCGTCGGCGGAGTGGCGGAGGAATGAAGAAAAAAAAAGTTTCGAAAAAGAACAGACATCGAAAAGATACATCAACAAGCAACACCAAATAGTTAAAAATTACTACGAAAATGAAGCAGTCACATATGCAAATCAGTGGCAAAATACACGAAATATGTGCGGAAGACACACGTAGCAAATTTTAGATACAGCGAAGAATAATATAAAAAGTCAAAACTACAGAAAATCGCGTAGAGTAAGAGCCACAAATGCAGTGAAAGAGCGCTCAAATCCAACAGAGAATAAGAAGAGAGGAGAGAGGAGAAAGAAATGTTACAATGGATTCCATTTACCCGCAATTCTCTCTCATTTTCGCGCTGTATTTCAAAAAGCAGCCAGGGTGAAGGAAGAAAAAGGTGAAGTAGGTGAACCTTGTAAGTAGAGAACAGTAGAAAGTAGAAAATGCACTTACAATGAATATTCATCTTGAGTACTTCATGAAATATTAATAATATCACCGTGTCAGTAAAATGAATTTTTATATTGAGATATTTTACTGAATTATAAGAATTTATACATTGCTAGTGAAAATTCATATTTACATTTAAACTTTCGACTGCACGAAATTAATAGCAAATTGAATATTATTTAGTATTAAGTATTAATTATTAATTCATTTTCTCTGAATAATATTACGATGTTACAACTTTTCCAATTTATTTTGTGTATAACCACTTCAGCTTTTAGTTATTTGAATTCCCACGTTCTGTCATTGCAAAGAATACATGCAAAAGCAGCAAACATTTGAAGAAACAGTTGTTTCAAAAACTTCCACTTTGGGTTTACGCTTCGCGTAGCTTCGTGCCCGAGAGTGACTGTGGGTGTTCGATAGCTGAAGGAGGCCTCCGAAAAAGAAAAGAAAAAGAACAAAAAATCTGTTTCAAAACTTCACATTATTGCTTCAAAAGTGGAATGTTTTCTTTTGCGTTGACAACTTCTAAAAGAGTAGTATCACGTTTACTGAAAGAAAATTCAGCCGAAATCTGTCATTCTTTATATTCTAGTCTTATCGTGCTTTATTTATCCTCTGTATCGAGATGAATGTGCTTATGAGCGACCTGCATAATGTCGAATAACAATTTTATTTCAACATTAAAGGAAACCACTAGAGTATTGCTGTAGTATCTTCATAATAATTCCAGAATGTTTTGAAGATGAATTGACACGTTTACAATAATATTTCTTTATTAAATTCTTTGGACCGATTTTTAATATTAACTTAATCATATTATGATAAACATACATAAAGAATATAACGCTTAATGGTTGTATTCGACTAGCTTCAGGCAAAAAAAAAAAAAAAATTGCTTCCTTCCCATGTAACGTGCGATTGGAGAGCACAGAAGACCAGGGAGATCGGTGACGGACATCATGAGGCCACGGTGCAGGGAGAGTCAAATAATGCAGGAGAAAAATAGGGGCCGGACGCAGACCCCTCGGCGGGAGACAAAGAAAGGGAACGGGATGGAAGGGGGGGACGAGGGAGAAAGGGAGGGGGGGAGACTGAAGGGTGTGGGGGCAAAGGACGGAAGCAATATGCGCCTGCGGACGACAAAACCTCGCGAAGACGAAGGCGCAGGCGTAATTTGACGCGCGACATCCCGCCCGTGTGGCGGGGCGGCGGGGGCGAGGGCGTGCTCGCGGTGACGGGGCTTAAGTGTCGTGAGCGACGACCGCGACGTGACCTTACGGGCCGCCAGCCCTCTCGCCCGCCCTGCAGATGTCGCCGCCGCCGGGCTAACCGATTTTTTGGAGGTTGCCCAGTGGACCGATATTTCATTGCTAGCTAAAAATTGAAAAGGTCCCTCGAAAGAAAAATCATTTAATAGACGAAATATGTGTACAAATTGAAAAAATATCATATCCTAAAAATTATTTTTTAACAATAAAGCAGTATTAATACTATAGAGCCCAGAATTACAATTTTAAGATTTTCTGCATTACGAAGTTATTTTCTCTTTTAAAGCAATTTCTTATAATAAAACCTTCAGATTATTTGAAATTCAGGCAACATATTGCAATGAGACAGATGAGAAAGCGAAATGGTAGGGTAGAAGATTGATATTTTCGAAGTCAAGGAAAGGAATAAAAAAAGTATTGGGAAAAATGTAGAGGTACGTATTTCCAATCGCTCAATAACGTGCCACCACAAAATAACCTACCAATTATTTGAAGGTTCTGCACGAGCTCTGGAAGAACAGTTAATTATGTATAAATGTAAAAAGTACTTAATGAAGGGGACACATATCCGATCCAGAGATAAACAAACGCTGAAATATCCCTTTCCTCTATGAGTGGTTTTCCCTTTCCCTTGTTTATGGCAATTCGCTCGATATTTCTGCGTCTGTCATTCGTAATGAGCACTAATCTCGTGCAATTCGTTACACCGGATTTAATAGTTATGGCAATGCCGCTTCGCGGACAAGGGGCATTATTCATTGTTCAAAATAATGCAATTCGCTCATGCATTTATAATGTGCGTCATACGAGAGGAAAACAAATGCCAAACTGACCGATGGCAACACCACCGCAAAGTGTTACCGCATCGAAGAACGCTTACACGTTACAGATTTAATGTTCAACACGATCGTACGTTTCGGCGGAGTATGTCGTCGAATGTGTAACAAAAGTCGACGTGTCAGAGTGTAATAAAATTCAACGGTAAAACTCCAGGAATGGATTATTCATTCAGAAGGAAGAAAAGTTCATTCCAATATGGGACCAGAAATGCTTTAATGTTGATTAATACCAGCATTTTAAGGCAAATTATCTGAATTTTACAAGAATTCAATCACAATTTCATGTTACGAGGTGTGTAAAAAGTTATTTTGTGATTTCTTTGGTTTTCAGTGTACTGTAATGTTCACACACTGAAATCTGGCATTTCTTGTTTGATTAGGGAAATGGCAATTCTTTGAAAGCGCGTCGTTTCAGGAACTCTATTCAACATTTAGATCGCCAGACCGCAAGGTGTTAGAAGCCTCCCTGACCATTGCCTCTTCTGCAAATTTTACACTCCTATACAACAGCAGAGGGCACAATCTTTTTGTGTAATTACTGCTAATATCATTCCGGCAGCCTAGAAGACAGAGCACAGTACACCAGGCATTTTTGAATATATTCGGCACCCAATGCAAAGAAAAGCAGATGCCTGCAATCAGAAGTTTGACAATTTTGATTGATTGATGTTACGGGGAATGGCAACTGCTTTGGTTCGTAGTTCCGTTAGTGTAGTGAATGTTTTATCGCGGGAGGTGGAGGAGTTCCTTCCTGGTGATAAAGCGCCAACTTACACGTCGGCCTGCGGGGTATTACCAACTTCAGATCTCTCTCATAGAGACACCACCTCAGCCGGGACAAGTTCAAAGCTCCTTAGTGGTCTTCTTAGCAGTCTCCTTAGCGGTAGTGTAGTGTATGTAAGTGTAAATGTGCATACGATTGGAGAATGAAGAGGAAGAAAAGATCGGTCGCGTTTGGTGGCATGTTTGTTAGAGCATTGTCCCAGCATTCGTCTGGTATTGATCGAAGAACTACCGATCAGAGCGACCGGCCTCCACCCGGCAGCTTCTGAATCCGTCCTAGCCAAGAGTCGAAAATCTTGCCACTGTCGGGACTCGAACGTAGGACCTCGCGGTGAAGGTCCCAGCAGATTCAGCAGCAATGAGCTAAAATCAGCCGGTAAAAGAGCTCATACAATTAAGCATGTTCGGACCCGTATTGTAATGAACGTCCTCTGATCTTTCCGCACGAAGAATCAATTCCTCAAATTTCACCGTGTAATTTTGTCACACCCTGCCGTCGTGGTGGAAGCCGGGAGCACCAGTCCAGCAACGGTGCTCGAGGTGTGGGAGGCGGGACAGGGCGGGTTACCTGGCACGCTGGTGCCCAGCGCCACGAAAATGATGGCCGTCACGCTGTCCTCGATGATGAGCGTGCAGCCGAAGTGCGATGCCACGTCGCCGATGATGGCGGTCACACATCCGATGCCGAAGATCGACACCACGAACGTCACGTAGCCCTTGAGCATATCTGCGCCGCAGGCAAAGTGCGGAGCACGCAAGGCGCTACAGTGAGTCACAGCCCTCCTAGATAGCGTTGCAGTCGCAACAGGGAACTCGATTGCACTGAATACGTAACATTGGTGAAAGTGATGTAACCTTCTATTGCGAAAACAAAGAAAACAACAACGAAATGAATAATGTTTTGAAGATTTTTAAATTAGAGTTGGAATTTTATAAAGTTAAAATGAATTTATTCAATCCATCTATTAACTCAGCATTATGATGCACTAAGTCTCATATTTACTTAGATGTACGCGTTGGCTAGGACATTCTCTTCCTTACATTAATAATGTAACACACATTTTTGGCGAACTCTCAGTCTATGTTACGCTTACACCAATCAATTACATTAAAGTGCTCACGAACTGTAATCATTACATTATTAAAATATTAGATGCTATTATGTTGGGTGAATTTTTATCCTTAGACAACCTTTTAAATTCGGTGTTTACAAAAAAAAATAAATAATTTTAAAAAATATTTCACAGAGATACATCATTTTCACCAATGATTTCGTACTTTCGTAGAATATGAACATTTTTGACATAGCTAACGTATCTCGGAAATTAGAGACGATGATTTGGAAAGGAAGGTAAGGGTAAGATAAAGAATGTCACTCATTTTGTGCCAATTGTTGAAAACATACGGGACAATGTGAACAACAGCCCTGCATAATGACAAATTGAAATGTAAATCGAAATTACGAATAGTAATTATTTCATTGCTAGCAATGAAATTCAGTGTTGGACCAGAAGCCAAAACTAACAACAGAGCTGCATTCAAACTGAAATAAACATTGTGAGTTGTCCAATGCTTTGCTGTCACAGTAATACTCTAATATTGATAGGCTATTTGGAAAACGGTCTACCATGGGCTGGACTCCAGTAAAGGACTTTCATTTTGCTAGAAATCTGCGAATGATTCCATAAATTACTTTGGAAACGATATTATTGGTGAATGTGGAATGTTTTATACAGCTGAATAATTCTCACCTGAATTAATATAAAAAGCCAAATTCTTGAGTCAAAGAATTCTGTGAGATAATGAAAGGTAGATGATATTCATACATATGGGATTGATATTTCCCATTGACTTCAATCCGAACCAAACTTTCAGTGAGCGACTTTTTTTTATTAGGAAGGAAATGGGTTCACCGCCAGCCGATGCAATTGAAGGGAGTTGGGTGAAATGAAATTGAAGACTTACATCATTTTAAATAAACCTAACTGCATAATCTTGGCTTTGAAACTAAGTGGTTAGATATTCCACTTGTTAATCCATCTTTGATAAACCGTTTATGTTCTGTGTTTCTATGAAGTAAAGTAATGGCAGAAAAACTCCAAAGATTACGATAATAATAGGCAAAAATGTTTTAAATGTCATCACCTAGAATACAAGAGTGGACACGTTATTTAATTTGTATTGAAATTAGCAAAAGAAAAAATGTTTCTGAGATTTATAGTGCGTGCATCTTTATTTCACGTGTGTAAAGGAACACCAAGAAGTGAAACGAGCGAAAAACTTTTCTAACGTCACAATTCCATATGAATCTGACGTGACAAGATACCCGAGTTTTGACGGAGAAGAAAGAATAGAAAATATTTTATTGAATAAATATGATCAATATTCTATAAAAATGAAACCCATATTACTGACGACACGTTTATACTTGTTGAAACGTAACTCAATACATCGATTTGTAAAGGTTTTCCGACCTTTTTTAAAAAACAGATAATACAATATTATTTTTCAAATAATTTATTAATTTAGTTAAAATAAATAAATAAATAAACTGAAAAATAAAATTGTGGTGAGTTTTTTAAATGTCAGAATATACTTTCTAATCTACGAAATAACAGACGTTAACATATTCCTTAAAAAACGACTCAATTCCTGTCCTACTACGCGAAAGTCAAGGTTCAACTTTAACAAAGGCCAATTGAATCAGTAAGATTATAGAAGATGGTATGTAATAACACTTGCTCTTGTAGGCGCAGGAGAACGGAGGTGGGTAGGGAAAGTACAAAACAAAGCCTCAAGGACCGAAAAGATCCCGAGAGGCGATAGCAGGTGTCGGGGCGCACTCCTTGCGTTGCGTGCTTTAGTGGGACAGAGTAAAGTCCCGTGTAAACACGTTTGTAGGGCGCAATTTCACAGGCACTACAGCGGCGTTTGAACAGTGTTCTTGTCAACCAACCAAAACTTTTTCAGTCAAAGAACTAATTTAATGGTTTCTTGGAACACGAAAGTAATTTAGATGTGTACGAGTGCTCTATTTTGACCGCGAAGGCGACCGCGATATGAAGGTTATCATGACAACTTGTACATACACAGTTTTATTTTAAAAAAATACGCCGAATACAAAGGTAGGTTAGAATTTGAAATGAGGTAATAGAATTAAGAAGGCGACGAATTTTCGTAATATTTCAATCTTACTTTATGTTTAAAAATACAAAATGTTACTGGCTTGAAGTAAAGGACGGCTACAGAGGACAACGATAAACTAGCAATTATGCTCTTGAATAGCATCTGTGGTAACTACGAATACTTCACTAATCAATTTCGAAAAAGAAAAAAAAAACGAACAATTTATGTACAAATCTGGTAATTTTGGAATTTATCATGCTCCACTACAAAAGTTATTGAAGTTTTGTTAATGAAACATACTTCAAAATTTTGATTACCACAAGTTGGGTAAGAATGTTTTTAAACGGTTATTTGCTTGACGGAGTAACACTTTCTTCAGGATTTTTAAAGTGATGAGGCTGTTTTCACGAAATATTTTAGATTGGCCGTTGATCGAAATAAATAATTTCAGAAGATTTATTTCTCACAAATTTTATCTGTTAAGGACCGAAAAGAAAAATCAAAGAAAGCGTTTCAGAAATTAAGGGATAGATCAAAAGACGTCTTATAACTCGACACTTCTGCACAACACACGAAAACGAGTTGTTTCGCGCAAACTCTTGAGGGAGCGTCGCTCCCAGAGAAACAATGCGCTGCAGGCGACGCAGAGCGGAGCGGGGCGGCGCGGCGCCGCCGGGGCCGAATCGAGAGGGCGGGTGGGCGGGGCGGAGGAGTGGGGCGGGGGCGGCGACGCCGGTCGATACTACGCCGCCGCCGCCGCCGCGGGCGAGCGATCTGCGGGCGATCGCCCATGCGGTGCCCGTGGGCGCACGCTGGCCCCGTGGCGAATGCGGGCCCCGCGCCGCAGGGCACCGCCCGAACGCATGGCCATTGTAGCGAGAAGGGCCACCTGCAGGGAAGGGGAAAGTGGAAGGACGTTAGTAAGAGGGAGGAAGGGGATAGAGGAAGGGAGAAAGGGGAAAGTGGAAGGAAGGGAGGGAGAAAGGGGAAAGGGAAGGAAGGGGGGGGGGGAAAGGGGAAAGGAAAGGAGGGAAGTGGTGGAAGAGAAGAAATAGCAATTGGACAATGTGGGAAAGGAAATTTAAAAATTGGAAAAGAAGTGAAAGTGAGAGACAGAGGGCATAAGTAAAGTGGATGATAGATATAATATAAGAGTAGGTGATAGACATAATATAAGAGTGGATGATACATGCAATTTATGAACATAACAGCTGTAGTGTAAGGAAATTTCTGGAATGCGCAAGGTATTGTTCAGTATTCTATTGCTATCCTAATGTGCACTTACTCAGTTACTACTGTCTTGTAGACTCTAATAAGAAGACAGTTCTTATTTTTGTTTAAAAAATATTTCACGCGATTCTATTCACATTCAATAACTTATTAAAAAGTATCTAAACTAGTTTAATAAGTAACTAAAACTAAATTAATTCACCCTTAGTGAGGAATACAATTTCTTTTTTCTCGCTATCTACTCGTCAAAGAACCAGAAACTCATGACATTTTGTTAAAAGTCATCCTGTCGTAATGAAACTTAGCAGAACGATGTAACGTTTCAATGTTCAAACCAAATCGTCAAAGGATTTGGAAACCAGGCATCAAACAGATGGAGACATCGGACTGGCGGCGATGCAAAATCGGGAGAGGGGTGGAGCCAATTGGCTTGGAGATGTGCACCAGAGACGACTTCTGGGCGACAGGCTCTGAAGCCTGGCGACGCCCGAGATCAGACGAGGGGCAAACCGCGACAAGAAGACGGGAACTCGCGCAGGCGGAGAGAGAGAGCGGCGCTCGGCTCGGCTCACTGCCTTGCGAACGCCGCGGCCGGGCGGGCGGGGGTGGGGGTGGGGGAAGGGAGAAATGGGGTGGGAGACTGAAGAAGCGGAACTCGGAAACTGAACAGACTCCCGCGGGCGCCGAAGTCTCACGCTGCGAGACAGACTCCGAGGTACACAGTGGCCGCAGGATGGGGCGTTGAGGTGGGTCTTTTCGACCGTCTGGTGAGTGTACGCTGAAACTCCTCAAGACATGGTTAGATGCTATTCACTCTCCGCTCGCTCGCCGCCGCCGCCGCCGCACCTCGCTGGGGAAAGAGAGACACAATCAACGCTCACATGGGAATGTATATTGACGAAAGGAAGAAACTGAGTTACGGTGGTGCGTCCTTGGTGTTTTCTATCACCACCCACTTTTTTCTTTTCATTTTTTCACTTTTTGTTACTCTATTTTACCGATGATCTACCAAGAAATCCATTCCGAAATCAATTGCTTCCTCTCGTCGCACGTGTCTATTATTTCGAATGTAGAAGTGGCTGCTGTGATGTCAAATTTGACACAATACTAAACGTATTCATTAGAAGATTTAAGGGTAATTGCTGTTTCATGATTTTATGAATATTTAATCTTTAGCAAAACTAGTAAAACGAATTTATTACGGTAACTCAATATGATAAATATGTAACTAAGTGCCTACACTGCGTGATATAACATTACAGCATTCTTCCACTCAGAAATGTATGTTCTGTGTTGGCAAATTTGAAATGTAAAGCGTCCACAAGATTTCTCAAGTACAGATTTTTTACGTCGACTCAAAATGAGAGATTATACTTGAAACAATAGATTATACTTGATTCAATACTTGAAAAATTTATTTCTAAAAATAATTAAATACACAAAAAATAATTTAATTCTACGAATTTCAATTGCTGTCGTTCAGTATTTGAACGTTTCAAGTGCAGTTAACCGTATAGTTACCAGGACTTTATAGTTGGTAACATCCATTTAGGAGGATGTCTTGATTTAATTACTGAACTCTCATTAAGAAACTTTTAAACTCTACAATTTACTTGCGAAGCATGGTAAACAGACTTGAAAGTCTCGAGATATCTTGTACTGGACGCAAAAGATTTCCCAGAGGAATCCGGAAAAGAGGCTTGCTAATTTTAAGCTTCCTGGACATAATTTAAAACGTACATATCCTTTCCATACTTTCCATGATATTACAAAATTGCTAACCTCATAATCAATGGTTCTCATAACAACCATTCAAACTTTCGATTTGCAAAGGCAAACACCAATAAAAGAAATAACACTTCTCCTTGTTTTATTCTAATTATGAGTGAAATTATTCCTTTTAGATTTCATTCATCTTCAACTTTAGATTGTGAATGATTATGAACATTTCAAATTAGAGTGTAAATACTATTGAAGTAAACTTTTACTGTGTGATTGTTTATCTTCATTCAGGAAAACTTCCACAAAAACAATTCCTAATAGTTATTGTTCAATGTATCTAGAAAAACCTATAATTCTTGAGTATCAATTCTCATTTACACAATCCTCTTCTATGGCACTACATCTCATTTTATCCTCAACCTGAGACCTCACGAGCTTCTCAATCAAATAAATTTCATTACCAACAGTGCGTAGCGTGAGTACGGTGAGTGATAGGTGGCTAGCCTGATGACACCTTCAACCTTCTAGCCGCGAACGAACATATTACTCGGGCCACAAACTTTCTCACAACTTAGCTGAAACTTTTAATTTATAATATCGTTATCGTGTGCTGAACTCCATGACTAAAACGTACGAAATTGGAGTTGTATGCTAACCACTTCACCCTCGAAACTGGGCATCGCTCAACGAGTTTCGGTTTATGATGCTTTTGCGATCTGCAAGAAGTGAAAGTGCAATAAGCAAAAGTGGAAGCTGAAATGATTAGCTTGTAACGATTATAACTCGGCCAAGAATAACGTGATTCTATCCATTGGAAGTGGTTGATCTAATGCATGCTCTAGTACAGCTGTTCTCGAATCTTCAGGTGGTGTTTGCCCGCAAGGGACTGAATGGCCAGAAATGAAACAGTTAATTAACAAAAATGAAAAGTATTATTTGGAAATATTAGGTCTTCCTCCTCACAAAACTATTCCAAAAGCTCAAAAGTCAATCTTTCTTGAAACCTGCCGGGTTGTTGGGACGGTTCTAAATATATAAAAAGTTAGGAATGCGGTATACCTAGAGACCCCTCAAACCTGGACCCCCGGGTGAGAAAATCCGAAGAAAAAGAACATAACAACATGCCGATCCGGTGGACGAGATCGCTAAGGCGGTAGTGTCGTAACGATCTCGAACCTAAGGATCGCGGGTTCGAGTCCGCTTCGGGCATGGTTGTATTTGTGTTCGTCCTTTCACCCTTTATCACTATATCGTTTCATCTTCACAGTTATCATACCGTTAACTCTAATAGTGATCGCTAATGACCTAGATGTTGATGCGACCTTAAATAAAATAAATACAAAAATAAAAATAAAAACCAAACGTGTGGAAGCCTAAAGTCAGCAACCCTCCTCCGTCACCTCTTCCGTGGCGAAGTGGAAGCGGGAGAGGGGGGCCAGGGAGTGACGGGCGAAGTGGAAGTGGAAGTGGAAGCGGTGGGGCCAGGGAGTGACGAACTCTCACCTGTGGGCGGGACGAAGGCGAAGACGAGCTTCCAGAAGAGCGTGAGGAAGTGCATGATGTAGTCTCCGCAGGAGGGCAGCTTTTCGTCATCGTCGTCATCGCCGTCGCCATCGTCATCACCTGCGCATGCGCGCCAGCCCACGCGTTACACTTCAAGCGAAATGGTGACGGATGGCGACAGCACTCGCCTCCCCGTGATGGATAGGCGGCCAGAGATGTGCCCGTCCGCTCATCAAAACTTTGCGTCCTCAATCCAAACGAGTATAGGCTACCCATTTCATTTAATAAATCATATTTTCTTGAAAAATAATAAATTATTCATTACAATTGCCTGTTCATTTTAATTCATCTACATACTTTATTCATGATGTAAAATAGAAGTCCACATTACGAGAAGAACGCATATATATTTTCATAGGCATTTCACTAACAGATTCGAAATGAAACCTCAATTCCTTTTATTTTTGTTTTGATGAAAATTGACAAAGTATTCTGTAAAATTCTAGTCAGTTTTAATTTTTTCTTTCAAGATAATACATTATGTAGATCAATATTCATTCTTTCGATTTAACTGTAATAATCACTTTAATCAATGAGGTTATACGGAATACAGTGAGCTATGCTTTCGAAATCTGTTTTGTCGTATACATAAAATACCTTGTATGTTTGTGAATATTTGGAACTAAAACATAATTACTCTCACAAATCTATACAATCAATGCAATGATATTCATTATTACAAAATTAAAAACGACAATGTATTTGGGTTATGGATAAATCGCGTAATTCAAAGCAAAACAAAATCGGGAAAATAGTGTGATTTGTTGCCCACTAGCATTAACTGTAATTATACTGGTGAGTATCAGAGACACGCAATCCTGACAGACTTAATGGAGGGGAAATTTATTACAATGTATTGTAATGTAGAAGTTTAAGGTATAAGAGATGACATTGCTTTAAAAGTTTTTTTTGTGTATTACTCATTTGAATTGGTCCTTGGTCTGTGTAACTGACTGCTTAAAATGTTTTCACAATTTCTAACTATAATATAGTATCTTTTACAAAGCATTTAATGAAAATAAAGTTTGAAACGTATCATTAAATGACGAATTAAATTCAAAACTCGTTATAAAAATTTGACTAATATTATACGAATATTAATATTGTCTTCTTTAATAATACGCCTTCTATTAATGCTATTTTAAAGATATTTTTCATTTATTAAAATTGACGGAGTTTTACAGAGTCCAGTTGAAAATTCACACACATCTTGCTTTATATTCAAATTTCCCTGTAATTTCTGGTGGTATTACTTACAATTACATAATGGAAAATTGGAATCAATATGCCTCTGAGATCATACACAAACTGCTACGTTCCTACCCAAAGGGACGCAAATTTCAATTATATGACGAAATTCTAACATGTGTAAAAATGTCATGCATAACATAAATGTCATAAAATGTCAACATTGAGAATGGGAGAAAACTTTTTTAACACAATAACTTCTTAACTGTATTAGAACGATGATTTGTTTTATGGAAACTGAATTATTTTGTCTTCCATAATTTATTTATGGAATACGAGAATCAAATACAATAAATAACGTTTACTTTTATTCTATGGCTACAAACGTTCCCAGCGATCTTCTCAAAATAGTTCATTATATTCATAACACTACCTTGTTCGGAATCTTGTGTATCTTCGCGTTGCCCACACGGGGGCATCGAGCAAGGAAAACATTTATTAATGAGATGAATAAAATTGAACAGGTGAAGGTGCTATTGATGACGCCAATTTAGATAACATATTACGCGTATATTAGATAACCTCTGGAGATGTTTCAAGTTTAGAAGCCATCCGCGTTCCTCACGAATCCTCGAAAAGCTATGGTTTCATTGAAACGAAGTTGTTCATTGTAATGAATTAAGGTTTAATTTTTTTGTTACGTAAGTAACATGTTCCTCATCTGTAAGCATATTGTCACAACTGATGCTATTTTTTTACGGGTTACATGCCAATGAACATACCAACATTTATCCGTCTTATAAAAAAGCATTAAAAATTAAATTAACGTAACTGATTCTATTACTTTGTATTTATTTAAAAAACTCAATTTCACTAAAATAATTAATTCTGTATTCAAATATTTCAATAATTCAAATAATTCAAATTTTTCAAATTAAAAAATTTCAAATAATTCAAATTTTTCAAATTCAAAAATTTCAAATAATTCAAATTCAAAAATTTCAAATAATTCAAATTCAAAAATTTCAAATAATTCAAATTCAAATATTACAGCTGTATTTTCTCCACTTATTGAATCGAAATGCAAGTTGTCTGAGACTGAAGCGTGCGCACTCACCTGCGCTCACGGTGATGGCTTCGACGAACTGCTCCTTCCACGACGACGTGCCGATGAGGATGGAGGCGTTCGCGCGCTGCACCAGTTTGTCCACAGTGTTCTGCAACAGGAGGCGCCCACTGTACCTACCCTCACCCTCGCCTGTCTCTTAGAGACCTACTTGAACAAGGGCCATATTCATAGTCGTCACTTGTAGGATAAGAAAATACTTAAGCTATAAGACGTTACTTTCGATAAGGAAATGCTTATACACATTTGGCATTCGTAGACGATACTTATAATAAGTACGATGTGTCTCGTGTGGCAACAGTGTATTGGCTGCTTCACAGCCTCTTGAATCCTGCCACAAGCGCTCCATCAAACTGGCCGTGATCTACCATATGCGTGCGCCCGTGAGGTAACTTAACCTACACAGTTTCTTAAATAGTGCCAGTACTTTAAACAAAGACATAAACGTGGTGAAATCAGTAAATATCTACTTAGTTAGAGGTGGTTTTAGCCACCAATGTTACCAAAAAGTGTACAACAAAAGTCGTAATAAAACGATATTTTTTCTTAAATTCTTGATCGTTGTGCATTTTCAACGGGTTTTGCATGTCACATAAATATCGCTTGTTGCTACAAAGAAAGATACTACTGTAAAAACCCTTATAATTTTTGAAATAGTCGTCCATTCCATTTGTTTCAAATTACGACAATTTTCAACGCATCAAGAGAGGCTTCACTTATAGATATAAGTGAAAGTTGGACCTTCCTTACAGTTATAAGGATTTTCTTATGTTGATGGATAAGTTGCTACTATGAATTGAAAATTGTTATAAGGAACTCCTTAAGGTTTTCCTTATTATAAGTCACGACTATGAATATGGCACCAAGAGATGCATTTTTAAACGTGCGTTCGTCTCATCTCCATTGCGATTTGCTTCCAATCAAATTTGCCTATGAATTGTACATCTTTAGAAGGACATTTATGATATTTTAATGCTGTATGTAGTGCTTTGGTACCACGGACGTTTTAAATCGTTACAGCAGGAGACCGCATGTCTTAGAAGAGCATTTTGTAAGCTACATTAGAATGTTTTTATGTATTTTGGAGTTTTACTCGACCAGAGCATTAGGAAAGATTTTAAATTATTCGGCTATTTAAAAAATGTTATAGCTCTAATAATATGCCAGAAAATTGACGTAGAATACCATTTAAATCTAGAAGGATTCTTAATCACGAATACAATGGCATGGATTTTTTAAGCCTTATTTCTTTAATAACGATGTAACAAAATTTACTTGTGAAAAGAGCATGCAGTTTGTAAAGTGATTACAACACATCGTCGCCACTGAATAAACAACGCATTAAATAATTTAAAGATAAGTTCTGCGTGCAATGTATGTTTAAAAGAACCACCTAAACAACGCTAAATCCTCTTCGGCGAGGATATCCCGTCGAAGAGTCTCTCATCCGATTACATTTGGCGGATCGACTTCCCATAAAAGCAAAGCTATGTCGAGAAGAACGCGGCGGCCGAGGGCGCTTCGGCTCACCGCGCGGAAGCGGGGTGGGGGCGGGGTCGGGGGTGGGGTCGGGGGAAGGGGGCGGGGGTGGGGGCGGGAGGTGGGGGCGGGGGGTGGTGTTGGCCTGCAGGGCGTGGCGGTGCCGCGACGCAATGGCGATGCGCAAGCCCTGTCGACGGCGCACTGTGCGGGAGCGGGAGCGGAGCTTCACGTACAGAATCATAAAAGAAACCGTGAATGGGTCCGTGGTAAAGACCGCGAGCAGGTTTATGTGAGAGGGAGCGACAGTGGAAGCAGGAAATGGAACGAAATCACGAATGGAAGTGGGAAAAGGGACGAGAACAAGGAGGGAAGCGGAAGAGAAAACGTGAGCAAGAACAGGAGAGGTAAAGTCAACGAAAGGAAGAATGGAAACGGGAAAGACAGCGAGATCAAGAATGGGAGAGGAAATGAAAACGAGTGCAAGAACTGGAGGGGAAGACAGGAGAGCAAGAATGGGTGCGGAAAACGAGAGCCAGAATGAAAGCGTGAAAGACAGCGAGTGCAAGAGCGAGTTGGTAGTCAACGATAAGAAGAAAGGGAGCGGGGAAAGGGGAAAAAAAAAGGGAAAGGAATGGGAAAAAAAAGAACTGAATTTACTTTGTATGAACAGGGAAAGGGGGAGAGAGTTTGGAAACGGAACAGGAATCGGGATAAACAACCGGTTCGGAGGAGCGGAGCGAAGGGAAGAGAATTGGAGAAGACTGAAGTAGGGTGAGGTGGAAGAGAGTAGAGTGGAGTGGAGCGGGGTGCAGGGGAGTGGCGTGACAGAGCTTTCAACGCAGCCCGTCCCACGCTCGCCGTGGCCGAAGGAGAGCAGAGCGCACCGCGTGTCCATGAAGGCTAATGGCAGCGATCGCATTCATACTCATTAAAAGGCATTTGCATCATTGAGACATTTGCATAATGAACCGCCTCCTTTACATCTTATCGGAGCTGCAAACGGAGATTGCGTTACACACATACTATGACATGTTGCAAATGATAGAGCGATTTTTTAGAGTGCAGTCACGGGGGAAAATGCTGATTTTAACCAAAAAAATCCGTTCGTAAGTAGTTAAGATTGGGAGAAGAGTTAATCTATAGACATTGTAATTACTCGCAACCTGACATTACATTTAACACGACAATTATTTTGTGAATTAATTATTAATATTAATGCTAATTATTAACCTTACCGACACAATGCCACAAAAAATACTTGATTTATTATCAGACTATTACAGCCTGTTTCAAAATCAAAATCAAAACAGATTGAAAAAAATCAGATGCTGGTAAGAAATCACAGGATTACAGAATTCCATCAGATCAACAAGACCACAGAATCAAGGGGTCACAGAATTTTGAAAACCTGCACAGTATTCACTTCTCCCCAAAGCACGTCATACAGACTTTTTAACATTTTTTGACGTAAATAAATAAAATCTGCATCTTCTCTCTGCACCAGATGATACAGTTTTGATTTTAGGAATCTTTAACTAGAGTTTATGCAAATTCATAAAATGTAAATGTGTAGGTGGAAACCAATATTTGAGAGCATTTTCTCCTTCATGACGCAATCATGTTGGCTTTTCTCTTTAACCGTTTTGTGCGCTTTACTGGTCAACGGAACACACTGTTGTGGAATATACTATATTATATAAAATATTATTGGTTAAATTTATATTTGAATATACTCAACATTTCATGATGTTGTTCTTGAATAATTTCCCTTTCGGCGACTGCAACTAAAATTAAAATGTTTACAAAAACCTTTATGAAAATTTTTGTGATTTTCGATTTTTGTGAAAAACCTCTCGAAACGTGGCGATTTTGTGAAAAATCCAGGACCTACCTAAACGCAGCTTACCAAAATGTTTCCTCCTGGTCAGCGCAGTGCAGTGCAGGGCAGGAGAGGGCACTCACCTTGAACTCCTTGCTCTCCTTGACGCGGATCTGCGCGCGCGTCATCTCGCCCAGCTTGGGCCTGCCCAGCAGCGCGATCTTCTCCTCGCTGGACCGGTCCTCGGGCCGCTTCTGCTCCGCCTCCAGCGCCAGCCCTGCATCGTCTGCAACGCGCGCGCCGCGCCTTTAGCCGCCGCCTCGCCTCGCCACACAGCGCGTTAGCACGACAACGACACGCGTGGACGTGCGATCACTCATTTCTTAAGATTGGTGAAGTTCAAATAAAATATGCGACTCTCTTAGTTTCCTGTCTTTGTAAGGTCTCTCCGAGAGACGTGTTCTAGGCACAGATGCCAACGTTTCGGCTATCACACTGCGACCTTCCTCAGGGCAAAATACCTTCATTTTGTCCTGAGGGTGGATACAGACTCCGGCCGCGGAAGGCTACACTTTCATTTTACCAATACTCATCATTCCAGTGGTAATTTTTTATTCGGTCTTGCAAGTTTAACGTTCATTTTCTAAATAAACCTCCAATTATCGTTGAAAACAACAGGCGTGTGTCGTCGTACTAACAAACGTGAATGTTCAACAGTCATAACAACTACCTAACGTAATTCTAGATACTCGTATGGTGTCACGTCTTCGCTGTAATTGATAATCGAGACACAGCGCCTCCTGGTAAGTTGAGTGCGTTATCACGCCAAGGGCAAGCGGGAACGTGCGATCACCCATTGCCTAAGATTGGTTAAGTTGAAATAAAATCTCAGACTATTAGTTTCCTGTCTTTGTAACATCTACCAGCTAGTGCTTGTATCTACTTGGCTGTCCGGGAGACGTCATATTCAAAGCACAGATACCAACGTTTCGGATGCTACGACCTTCCTCAGGGCAAAATACTTCCTTATTTCGCTATGAGGAATGTCACAGCATGATGACCAAAACTTGGCGTCTATATCTAGGATGCGGCGTCTCCTGGACAGCCAAGTATATACTCTGACTCCGACCGCGGAAGTCTACGCTTTCATCTGACCTGATATTCCTAATCATGCGGAGTGTTAATTTTTCTTCGCAAAAAAAGCAAGCTTGCAAGTTCAAAGTTAATCATCTACTTAACTTAAACTAATCGTCGAAAACAATAGACGTGCGTCAGCGTGCTAACAAACGTGAGTGTTCAGCAATTCTAACAACTGCCTTGCGTTATTCCAGATACTTATGTAGTGTCGCGTGTTAGCTGACATTGATAATCGAGACAGCATTTCGCAGGATGTTCAGTGGATTGGCATGCCAAGGACACGCGTGGTCGTGCAATTGTTACATCTCTAAGCTTGGTAAAGTTGAATTAAAATCTCCGACTAACAGTGTCTCGACTTTGTAACCTCTGTCTGACAGTCATCAACCACAATGTTGGTACTATCAGTATCCCTACAGATTTGTAAGTGCAAGTTGAGTATCTTACTAATCCTTCAAAAATCGCGTGAAAACAATGGACGTGCATTAGTATGTTAACAATCGTGTGTGTGTTCAGCAGTCGTAAAAAGTGCCTTGCGTGATTCGAGGTAATCGTATGATGTCGCATCTTTCCTGTAATTGGTAACGGAGATGCAGCATCGTCCGGGAAGCATAGTGCGTTAGCACGCCATCCACACACGCGAACTTATAATCACTCATTTCTATGATTGATGAAGTTTAAATAAAATCTCTCCGTTCGAATGATGCACCGACTTCGTAATATCCGACTGACATACCGCGTGGCCTGGAGTGTTACTATCATCACGCCAACAAATGTGTATGTCTTATCTAAATAATATTTCAATATTCCCATGATACCACGTCTTTGTAAAGAGTTACCGTCACACAGCAATTCCTTATTATTACACACGTGCTTCGGGGTGTTAACATATGGCGTGTTTCCCATTACTCGCATGAAGCCGCGTCTTTGTCGATATTGGTAATCGAGACGTTGCAACATTTCAGAATGTAAGATCACTTTCACGAAGGAGGTTCAACCCTGAATATATACAATTATTGTGTCTGCGAATATTCGGTTGTTGAGTGATGCTGCAATCCTACTTTACGTATCAGGCTAATGGCACCTCCTGCCTATATTATACTGCATAAATTGTTATATGATCTCGCTACTCTGCGTTTCTGTGGTGTAACATGATTCTCTTCTTGCGTGCGATTTCGGCATTCCGATGTTATTGAATTATTCTCGTTTACTAATAGACACAAACGGCAACAAAAATTTCGTCGATACTAATTACGGTAGCCTCGAAACCATTTTGTAGAGCTCTGTACATATTTGCATTGCCCTGGAATAGCAATGCCAGATCTTCAACACATACATACTTGTATGTATATATGCACTTGCAACCTCATGACCTTTACGTGGATGTGACTCATATAGCTTTACAAAGACAGGAATAGCAGATGTTATGGCTAGCCATTAGTCGAATTCGGAAACAAGCAAAAACATTAACGTAAATACGTTGGGAAATCAAGCAACATTCATTCCGCTTGAATTTTCAATAGGTGGATACTCCATTAAATTACATGAGTGAATCTATTCGCCTCATTTCTAATATTTCACAGGTCACAAACCACACCGTTGAAACACACCAACCAGATCACAGTCGTACTCCATCCGATGCAGATACATTTTACAACCATTACCTCATTCTTTTGCCGTTATATCGGGCAATATAAAAAACGTTCTCATGAATAGAATCAAAATATAAGTATGCTTGTCAGTGAAAATTCTCATTCAAATTGAACCGTAGGGAAACAATTTTTTTCAATTTCATTTAAAAATTACGGGTCTACAAAGTAGAACAGTTCAAAGAATTTAAGGCAGTTGAATAGGGTATGTTATTTGAAGCACGAAAGTGTGTGCGAGTATTATCGATTCTTATACAAATCGCTTATATGAGCAAAAGAGGATCGGAGATGTGATAATTTAATAGATAATTTGGTATTGATGACTGAACGAAGCATTGAGATGTCGATATTATTGAACCTTGAGTATCTACAGTTCCTTAATTGGTTTACAAATGTTTGCAAAATGTTAAATCAAGCGATTTTATTTCATATTCAGACTATATGTGAGACATCCGGTGATTGATAGATGCGGCGATGACCAAACAAATTATAGAAATAATCCATTTTCAATGTATTAGAGAATAGTTGAATATTACTAAATCTAAATGCATAATCGGTAATAGTAAAAACACCGCTGCGAAATATTCATGAAACAGCGAAAAACTGTGCAAGGATTCGTCAATTTCTGTGTATTGTATATGAAGCTTGTAGCCGCTTAGTGTTGCGTTGTGATTTTTGCGTGCCGATAAGCATTCCAGTCACCATTGCATTTGGTGAATCTCTACTATTCCCGGCCTAGCATGATGAAACGTTCCATTAGGGCGCCATGTAAACTTTTGCGTGAAAAGAATGGTTTTTGTATGCTTCCTGATCGAGTGCTTTTACTAGGTTTATTGAAAGCTTTTATGATTTTATTACCTGTCATACACTGCGAAGGAACCTTAATATATTGTAGATACATCTTTTACATTTTAAGAGACGCTTTTGTTCTTGCCTGGAAATGTTTGATTTTGAAATTGGTAAAATTGTTCAAAAATTTAAAATAATAAAATACAGTAACATTAATTACAATAAGCATAACCTTCGAATTAATAAAATAGACAACTATTATTTATTAGTTATTTTTAATATATTATCATCTAGAGGAAAGGATTCAAAGGCTATCGCAAGCAATGTATTCCAGTCCGTTATTCTTCTATTTGTAAAGGAAAATTTCCATCTGCGGTTATATAATGTATTCTAGCGTCCCTGGTGAGAGCACATCCCCCTTCCGACCTCTTGGTTGCAAGAGTGTTCACACGTTTGCAGAGTCGGATTTGCCTACAAGCAAAATAAGCAGTTGCATAGAGGTCCCTCGTAAATAGGGGGCCTGCAACTCTAAAACAATCGTAATATTAGAAAAAATTACATACGATGTTTGTATCTGCAAAGAATGTTAATAGAATAAGCTGAAGAAAGAACCTACATTTGTTTTATTGACAAAAAGTTAAAAATATAATACAGCAAATTCTATGAGCAATTTGTTAATTATCATTTGTATTCGTACCTACAGTTATGCTATTATAATTAAAGATTTGAAACATTTCTAATACATACGGAGGAACTTTGTGTGTGTGTGTGTGTGGGGGGGGGTGACACTCCCTTGTATCTGGGGAGCCCGTAATACCTAATCGTTCTAAATCTCTTTCGCATGGTGCGGGTCTGCGCCCTCTTTCTCACTCTTCAGTTGGTCGGATCGGTTGGTTGGTGGAGCCGGTTTGTTGGTCTGGTCTGGTCTGGTGGTCGGGTCGGGTCAGGGTCGGGTCGGGTCGGGTCGGGTCGGGTCGGGTCGGGTCGGGTCGGGTCGGGTCGGGTCGATCGGTCGTCCAACGGGTAGCGGGCGCCGCTCATTCGTCCGTCCAATTTCCGCGCGAGCGCAGCCGACTGGCCGCAACAGAACACTGCTGCGCTGCGCGCGCTTCCCCTCGCAAATTCATTCGCCGTGCGTCTTCTCCGGATTTTGACAGCTCGGAAGACAAATGAATAACGACGCAAACGAACCGTTACGTGCCGTGGCAGAGCGCTCCACAAAGGCACTCTCGGTGATGCCCTGTGATCTACGAGGCACTACAAATTGTAAGTTTGATGCGTATTAATTCAGGGATGACATTTTAAAACTCGTGCACGTTCACTGAGTAACTCGGTGTGACGTTGCTGGGAGAAGCTCTTGTTTTATTGTTCGTGTACTAATTGGTGTTATGAAGGTACAATTTAACAATCACCTGTTGACATTTCATTCACTAAATTAACATTGCATTGTATTAGGAATATTTTTATACGGTAAAAGCTTTCAAAACTGGAGAGATAATTTACGTTATTTCAGAGAGTATGCTGAAAAATATTCCCTTTTGGAATTGGATCTCACAGCATTATTCGTGTTTTATTTACTTCGTGAATCTAAAGCTGTGAAAGAGCTGTGAGTTTTAAATAAAATATTGAAACGACATCGTTCATTTTTAATTACAAAGTAGTAACTGGTCCCCTTGAATGAACTTCATTTTTGCATGAATTATAAAGAACGACTGCACGTATCTATGTAATAGCATATCGTCTTTTCCATTGCCATTGTGCAACCACTGATCCACCCAAGACGATCTGGTATCTATCCGCGAGTTCGTTCTACATTTGCACACACCACAACCACAGACCACGCACTCATCCATCACAACGTTCGCTCAACTGTCCGCAAATCCATATAAACTCCGCACACTCATCGCTCACTTTCAACGAGATACGGCGTCCGGCATTCCTGGTTTCCAACACGGGAGCTCTGCAGACCGCACCAGCGAGGATTTTCTAGCAGGAATTCGACGTAAATACAGAGCACCCTATTACA
Source organism: Teleogryllus oceanicus (assembly GCA_964035755.1). NCBI lineage: Eukaryota > Metazoa > Arthropoda > Insecta > Orthoptera > Gryllidae > Teleogryllus > Teleogryllus oceanicus. Next base: position 46,777,422 of record CAXIVR010000009.1, read on the forward strand.
ACAACTTATGGCACATGATAATTACGTTAGTACAGGATTCCTACTTCCGTATACCGTCAACGTGACTATTTTGTTCCAGTTTTATCGTGGAGTGGCGCAAGACCGTGGCATTCATTGCATGCCTCTGTGAAGTTATGAGGAATTTTATTCGTTAAATAATGAGTTTTTGTTTTCTGTGTTGGTGTCAAAAATGTAGGAGACTGCACACACAAACACGTTCTTGTAGGTACTTAAACAGTGACAAATATGTAGTACAAAATGTTAACAAATGAATGTATTAATAGATGTATTCATATTATTTTCTCCGCTTTGAAAAATTAGAAGTTTTATCTACAGGTATTTGATACGCAGTTCAATGTGATCATCTGACTCTATAGTTTTCTAAAATAAAAAAAAAACAACTTATTAGTTTGCACCATCCTATTGTAAATGAAACAGATTAGAAGAACGTATGTTGCCAAATTCTAAACTTCCTGATAATGCTTTCGATTTATTAAGGCTTCTCTTTGCTTCTCAATTTATTTTCTAACCAGACACACCGCATTTGACTAAACAATGCCACGTTCTTACTGAAGAGTGAATCATTGAAGAGCAGCAAGCGATAAACAGTGTTGTGAAGATATAAAACCGTTCAGTGAAGTAATTAAGTGAAGCGATGAAATTAGCCTTTGAATTCGCGTGTCCTCTTCGCCGGCCGCGGTGCGCGTTGCTCTCCGCCTTTTAGCTCTTCCGGAGATTAGCGCTGCGCGAATGCGACGCGGCGATTCCACGCGCGTTTATGAAGCAGCAACAGCCAGATCCCGGGCGGCCATTCGCCCAAATTCGACAATCGACCTCGGCCACCCCGCGGGGCGCGACACCGCCGACCATTATTGGGGAGAAGTGGGTCGGAAAGGGGCGGGGCGGGGCGAGAATGGGCCGGAAAAATGGCGGGGCGGGGCGGAGTGAGAATGGGCGGGAAGAATGGAGAGGTGGGGCGGAGCGAGAATGGGCGGGAAGAATGGCGGGGGGGGCGAGATGAGGCGGGGCGGAGCGAGAAGGGTGAGGGTGAGGCGGGGAGGAGCGAGAAGGAGCGTGATGAGGCGGGGCGGGACGGAGCGAGAAGGGGTAGAACGGGGGGGGGGCGGGGCGGCGCGGGAGCGAGGGTGAGATGGACGCGGACCGGGACTGGGTGGCATGAAGCGGGAGTGGGTGGCGTGTAGCGGGAGTGGGTGGCGCGGAGCGGGGCGAGGAAGTCATTTCGGTTATGCGCCCATTATACCGAATCCAGGCGGATAAGGAGACAGCGTGCCCTTTTACACCTGCGTGAAGGGCCGCTCACCAAAGCTCTTCGGTCGTCAAGCGCACAGAGTGTCGTTACATCGATCCGATAGGGAGACAATCTGTGCTTCTAGTTTATTTCAACGCTGAGCTTCCATTAATAAAACAATCGAATCAGAGTTGAGGTGAACTGTACTACTCTAAACACATGCATGACAAAAACGGTGATTTTGCAATAAAATATGGGAAACATTTATGGAAGCCAACTTTCTAAAGCAACTGTAGCATAACTAAACTGCGTGAATTTACAAAAAGCATGACAGGAAGTTACGTACATTCCCATCAAAAATTTTGAAATTATTTCCAAATTTCCAATTAAAAAATAGAAATATTAATAATTAAAATATTTCTATAGCAAACAAAACTGGGGCGCGGCGGGGAGAGGGGGGTGGGGTGGGGTGGGCCGGGGAGAGAGGGGTGGGGTGGGGCGGGAGAGGGGTGGGGTGGGGTGGGCCGGGAGAGAGGGTGGGGTGGGGCAGGGCGGGAGAGGGCGGGGCAGGACCGGACAGGGCAGGGCCGGGGCAGGGCAGGGGTGGGGCAGGGGCGGGGCAGGGGCGGGCAGGGGTGGGGCAGGGGTGGGGCAGGGGCAGGGCAGGGCCGGGCAGGGCCAGGGGCAGGGCCGGGGCAGGGCCGGGGCAGGGCCGGGGCAGGGCCGGGGCAGGGCCGGGGCAGGGCCGGGGCAGGGCCGGGGCAGGGCCGGGCCGGGGCGGGGCAGGGCCGGGGCGTGCAGGGAGGAAAGGGAGGGTCTGGGCGGGCGGGGCATGCAGGGGGAGAATGGGAGGGTGGTGACAGGGCGGCGTGTCGGCGACTGTGCGGTGGCTTGCTGAACCGGGGCGATATCCGCGCACAATGCCTCATTCGCCGTCTGAATGCCGAGCGGGCGCGGCCATCGAGAGCTCCGGTACGCGCAGCAATCCATTTTCGATTTCGCATACGGCCGCCGTGCTGGCGGTGTTTGCGAGCGCCGCTCTTTGTGGCCGCTGTGTGTTCGCCCGCGCGCCGTCGGGGGTGGCCTGGTTGCGGTTGCGGGTGCGCCAGCGCCGTTGCTCTGACGGAAAGGTTACGGCCATAGCGAGAACGGCACAGGAGCTTTGTGGATTCGCGGAGGAATTAGTGGGTGATCGGACGGTCGCGGCATCGCTGTGGTGGTGTTGGCAGACGTGATTGTACAGTGGATACCTAATGGCGAAGGCGACAATAGTGATAATGCGTATCTAGAGATCAGTGTGAATATTGAACCATGTAATACGACGCAAGGAGGAAGAGGAGTAGAAGAAAAGTCTAGAAGTCTGACAAAAAATTAATAAAATACGCAAGAAATAAGCTAATGTATTGTTAAATATGGTTCGAGATGACAGATATTAGACATATTTCGTATGGTTCGATACTTTATTCGAGTTTTGATGAATAAAAACACTGAAGAGAAAAAGAGGATATTGGGAAAGAAGAAAAGAAAGATTGTCGGAAAGTGGCTGCAAGATAAATGCCTTGCAATTTAGGTGATTGAAACCGAAAGACCTACAGAACTAAGTTTTGAAATCGGCTACCGAAGAGAAAGAATTTGATACCAGCTGATTCGGATAGGAACATGCTGATTATAATTTAAAGTTTGTAATAGTATGGTAGGAGTTTCGAAAGTACTCTCGTTTGCTTCCAGGACATTTTGAGAATTATACATTGAAGTTCTCATGTCAAAGGATGTTTCATTTATATCTTTCCGCATATAAAAGATTCAAGAAAAAAACAGCAGTGTCTTTGAGCGGTGCAGATATATTCACAAGAAGATACGAGGGTAATTTCATGAATAATGCACAGATAGATTACATTGCAAAATTATGGACGCGTCAATAGTGATAGTGACGTCAGTTATAGTTTAAGACGGGAAGAATAACTTTCTGTTTCCTCGATAGCATTTTTTTTTGTTTAATAAGTGACTTAGAAATAGAATTTGCAGTGGTCTTAGTTTCTCCGGTTGTTGAGAAGCAAAGTCGTACATTTAAATTCAAACGGTACGGGGACAATACCCGAAAGAAATCCACAGTGGTTATTGATGCGTGCCGTAAAGAATATTTGAACCTAAGTTGAAGTCAAAGACAAATGAGTAGAGAGACCAATCTCCCGATGTTGAAACAAAGTCGAGAGAAAGATCTTCTGAAGTAGAAACAAATTACCTTGGCAAACTATTTTCATGGAATAATCATGACAGTTGATTATGTCACAATACTGTTTTATAGAGAATTTATTCAAAAAATGACCAGAATAATGCTTAATGACAACAATGGCAATGCAAAATGACCGCAATTGCTCTAGAATGAGCCTCCCCTAATAGCAACACTTGCTCGTACGTTTGTATATCGCTAAAGTTTCACGAACAGAGAGATTGTAGGGTGTCCATGCACCATGTAATTAACACGTGAGTTCTTCAGGCAAATCTCCAAAGTTGAAAAAACATATGCGATCTCGTCGTGACAAACTCCTTCAAGGGATCCGTAACTTCTATCCCAGGTTTTGTTCAGATGCACAAAAATGGCGTATTATATGGGATTGTAAAGTTTCCATGTATTAGGAATGCGTCATTAAGAAGCTGGGGAACTGTATTGAAAGACCGTAAAGAGATAGTCAAAAATAAACGTGCAATACAAAATCTAGGTATTATTTGTGAAATTATGTCTATAGAAAGAATTAAGACACCCCAACAGGGGAACGGCGGCTTATGTCGGTCTGTGCTAATATCTGTGCATTATTTATAAAAATATCTCCGTAGAAACAATAAGGAAACCCGGACAAGGGAATGGCCCCGTCTGTGTTTTTTTGTTAAACAACCATATCTGTGAGTTATTTATGAAATTATCTCCGTAGATATAATAAAGAAACCCGGACAGAGGAACAGCCGCGTCTGTCTGTGCAAATATCTGTGCGTTATTTATGAAATTTTATCCGTAATTATAATAAAAAAACTCGGACAGAGGAACAGCCGCGTTTATCTGTGCTAACTCTGTGTGTGGTTTATGAAAAAACCCGGGGTTTTTGGAAAAGGGGAAAGAGGGGTGGGAGAGGGGGGAGGGAAGCGATCGCGAGAGTGCGCGGCCGATGGAGGGGTGGCGGCAAACACGATTTCGCAATCGCTTGCATAATTCGGCATTGTGAATTGTGCAGCGCGATTGAGCTCGTAGCGTGCTCCGCCGCGTGCAACGCAATACGCGCGGTTGCCCCGCCCCCTTCCCCACCCTCCCCTCCCCCTCATCTGCTCTTCGCCTCGTTCGCGCTCCGCGAACACGCAAGTTTTTTTCCTGGTAATCACATGTGATACCTAATGTGGAATGATTCAGCACCACCGACATCCCGCAAAGTCGTTTGCTTCCGTGTTGGTGTAAAATTGATTGGGTAGTATTTGTTACTTTTGTTTCCCCAGACATTTGTGAATTATCCCGAACGAGAAATCATTGGTAGATAATTTGTACCTCGTTGTTTTGTGACAGTGAACAACAAGTTCCTGTGGCTCTACATTATTTGTAAAACGTGTTTGTGGGGAAAAATATGCTAGGTGGAGAATTTTATGATTGCCGAACAAATTTTTTTTGTTAAACAACCAGACGTGTGTGTGTGTGTGGGGGGGGTAACTGTAAATTCATTAGTTTATAACGTAAGCTCCCACTCTAAAGAGGGCGTCTCCTGTCACCATGGTACACGACTTCACCGTGACATTATTCTAGTCTTCTCACCTAAGAATGAGTTTCTAGGTGACATATAAAAACAGTTCAAAAACATAGGGTTATACATACAACTCAATTATATTTACTCTAGTTGCGAGCAACTCAAGTCTAAGAGAAGACATTTTATTCTCTTTGCAGTCACACAGTCTCATTTCTGACCACAATGTTCATTCACAACTATTTTTGATTCACACATCCGATTTCTCATTGATACCATTCACTCACGTATTAATCCATTCTACTTCCTTAATGCATTCCACCACATAGTTTTTATATTTTACCAATAAAATTGAAATGGAACCCAAAATATATTAGATTGTTGAACAAATTTGATGATTTGAAAGAAATTACTATTATGATGTAAATATAAATTTATTGAATTCAAGTAGCTGTAGGATTTAACAAAAACTATATACTTTATAATGCGTATTAAACTATGTCTTAACACAACTAAATTTTCTCTTGATATCTAAAACAAGGAGTATCCACATGTATCAAATACATTTACACATGAATGCTATACGTTTTGCCGATTGCTTTTCTAACCAACTAACAGCGAAAAAAGTCACCACCACCACAAGAGGAAGAGTTGTGGCCGCAGCCGACGACCGGGGAACGAGAGCGGAGGCGCCTGCGCTGACGCGACACTCCGCCGCCCGCGGGCTCAATGGGCGAGCAGGCTTTCACTTCTGCTGCTTCCTCCGAACAGCTGACCGTGTAAAACGCGCTACATCTAACATTTCCACGCGACTTGGCAGCTCGCCACTTGGCTGCCGGGGCGTTCGTCGTCGGGCTGCTGCAGCCCGGCCGGCCGGTTAGTCCGTTGGTCGGTTCGTCGGTCGGTTCGTCCGTCGGTTCGTCGGTCGGTTCGTCCGTCGGTTCGTCGGGTGTCCGTGTCGTGTCGGTCCGTCCGTCCGTCGGTCCGTCCGTCCGTCGGTCCGTCCGTCCGTCGGTCCGTCCGTCCGTCGGTCCGTCCGTCCGTCGCGTCTCGTCCGTCCGTCCGGTCCGTCCGTCCGTCGGTCCGTCCGTCGTCGTCCGTCCGTCCGTGGTTCGTCCGTCCGTCCGGTCCGTCCGTCGGTCGGTCCGTCCGTCCGTCGGTCCGTCCGTCCGTCGGTCCGTCCGTCCGTCGGTCCGTCCGTCCGTCGGTCCGTCCGTCCGTCCGGTCCGTCGTCCGTCCGTCCGTCGGTCCGTCCGTCCGTCGTCCGTCCGTCCGTCGGTCCGTCCGTCCGTCGTCGTCCGTCCGTCGTCGTCCGTCCGTCGGTCGTCCGTCCGTCGGTCCGTCCGTCGCGTCGTCCGTCCGTCCGTCGTCCGTCCGTCCGTCGGTCCGTCCGTCCGTCGTCCGTCCGTCCGTCGTCCGTCTCGTCCGTCCGTCGTCCGTCCGTCCGTCCGTCCGTCCGTCCGTCCGTCCGTCCGTCCGTCCGTCCGTCCGTCCGTCCGTCCGTCGGTCCGTTCCGGCCCGCTCCAGCCCGACTCGCCCCTCCGCAGATTCATCTGTCTCGTAAGTGAGACGACGTGTTGTAAAGACGAGCGAGGCGTGGCGGGGCGGGGCGGGTCCGGGAACGAGCCTCACCGCGTGGCCGGCGCCCGAATGACGTCGGGCCGCGCCATAAATAGGCTCCCGAGTCCTAGCCCCGGTGCTGCGTTCAATGAAGAATGCAGGCATTTCAGAACCCTGTTGCGCAAGTTCTTGGTTATGCGGCTGGTTCCGATTTCTATCGAGTTTGGTATTTTTTAATTAAGGCATTGTTTTCTTAGGCAGAGTTCCATGGTTTCACGATCCACTGTTCTAAATTTAGTTCAGTGTTACAAAAAAGACGCATCGCGTCTTTTAGAACTTATGTTGTTCCACATACTTAATATTTTTGAGTCTTATGAATGATTCTACAATAATTATTACAAATATAAAACTTACATCGAAATTACCATAATTAAAATGAATCTAATTTTTTTCAGACACCATTTTTGAGAAAGTAAACCAACCAGCTTTATTATAACATCTTAACAAGCACGCTGAAGGATAGTCATCTTTAAAGGAGATGCAATTTGTGATAGGGCAGTACTGTGTTTAAAGCAAAATCTAAAAGTTTTTGATGTCATAAAATATAGACCAGAAAGTCTTTAAAATTCACGAATAATTAACGAGTTTCAGAATTCCGTGCAAGTTAACGACGTAGAGCTCACGAAAAGTTTAGAAAACTGTTCGATATGCAAGCTGCCTTCTTACCCACGAAATCTCCATGTTGCGCAACAGAAACTTTTAAACAGATATGCTTTTGAGCGGTGAAACCAAGCCTCACCCGATTATTTCCACTAGATATTGCGCAGAACATGAAGGTGAAAAAAGTTCGTTCCCCGGTCTTGGCACATAGCCAGATCAGTCAACATGAAGACATACATATAACACTGAAGCATAAGAAGAAGAACAACAGAAACAGAAATGCTTAATGAAACAAGTAGAAAGAGTCGTAACAGGAGGAAAGAACAAATTCATCTACACAAAGGGGAAGGGAAATATTGTGGGGTGAGTCTATCCAGATACGTCTGGATTATCGGAAGCGATTTATAAGGAGCAGGATTATACTTTTACAAGCTGGCTATGTAAACCAAATACAGGTCCATTTACATACAATTTTAATTAATATTCAGCATGCACATAATTGTTGGGACGGAAAACTACAAGATTAACATATGATAGGATAATTAAAGGATATAGCCGACTAAGGTCGTGAAAAGTGCCCCCAAACCAAACCGATAATCGCGATGTTCATATGAAAGAGAATACAAAAAGACGTAAATTCACAAAAAATCAGCCTCCTAGGGCTATCTGTTGAAGAGACAACGAAAAACGTGTTTTCCATATTTTATCTTTTTTCTCAGCATCTATTGCGAGTATCAGAATGAAACGAATTGCCGAGACGGGGCAACCTAGTTGAATTTGAAGGTATTTTTGTCAACGACGCCAAATTCATATAGAAAAATATAAATACATTTTTGAAATTCATTTTCGACGTAATAACGTTGGAGTACTGTCTCAATTGTTTCCCCTGCTATTTTCCCTCCTTATAACATTCTGTAACATTTTTTTCACATATTTAAACAAAGTGAAAAAGAATTAAAACCATTTTTTTAGTTTAAACATTTGAAATTCGTGCCAAACTGAATGGAAAAACCTTTTTACCTAGGTTTAAACAATTTATATTTAACTTATTGAAAGGTCTTGCTTACCAGAATGATTTGGAACATTTTGCTGAAAAATGTTTGTTTTATGAGGAAAATATTTATATTATCCAAATAAAATTATGAAACACCTTTTGCTTTTAGATTCATCTATTGTTTATAATATAAATAAAATTAACTCGGTTTTAAGTATATTAATCTTTTATGTTTATAATAGAAATCAAATTACTTAGTTGAAGATTTATTAATCATTGACAATTAGACAAACATAGACAATTAATCATTGACAGTTTCTTCAATAACTGGGATCACGCATTTGTTTATTAACAGTCTACTCAAAATTTCTGTTCTTTGCAACATTTCTATTTAAAATAAATGATAAACAATTTTCGCCAAGTAAGAAGCTTGTGCCAGATGTGTGTTTAAATGATCACAGCTCTGTGGCAGCAGCATCAAAGGGTGCCACTTCCCTTCCCCGTTGACTATTTCGTTTACTTCCCATTGTGGAAAGAGAGGAGTGGGCACCTCCGGTGCACCAATTTTTGCTCGTTCTGCAAAGCATCAGTTTCCGTCACGAACCATGTTACCACTTCGTTTGAAAAGCAAGGCCAGACGTCGGCCGCATGTTTCATTGAGTGCACGAAGTGTTGAGAAATACTTTTTAAGTGGCATAAATGGACTATTTTCAATGGGGACCGACAAAAAATAACATGAAAGTGTAATTGCAATAAAAGATGTACTTTTTTAAATAGTACTTCTCTGTTTCTGTTTCAATGACTTGTAACTGATAATTTTGGCATTTAAATTCACGCTAATGTTATGACGCAAAATGGTGACTGAAGCTCATTGGCTTAAGTCGAATGCGCAAGAGCCCACCCATCTCTTTCCACCAAGGATATTCCGATTGAGTTTGATACATAATGGATGTAACACCAATATGATTTCGAGGTCTTATGTCGTGTTTAAATCTATTGAACTTAGACTGTTAGACCGTTTTTCTAATCACCTTTAGGCGCGAATATCAAATATTTAAACTGAAAAAATGGTTTAATTAGTTTTCACTACCCTTCACATTGTTTAAAAATCTGAAAAACTATATGTTATAGAATGTTATAGGATACATTTTAGAGGAAAAAGTTCAGACAGTACTCCAACGTTATTACGGCGAAAATGAATTTCAAAACTTTATTTTTTTTTCTACATGAATTTGGAGTCAAAATTCGTTGATAAAAATACCTTCAAATTAAACGTTCATTCAAATCGACTCTGTTTTCTCATCGCGGCAATTTTTTTCAGTCTGATAAACGTAATAGATGCTGAGAAACAATAAAACATGGAAAACAAGTTTCTCGTTGTATTTTTGCAATAGATTGCCCTAGGAGGCTGATTTTTTGTGAATTTACGTCATTTTGTATTCTCTTTCATATGAGCATCGCGATTATTGATTTGGTTCGGGGCACTTTTCACCGCTTTATTCCGCTATGCCCTTTACATAAGACTTAACCTCGAGATTATTACGAAGATTGTTAGTTCACTATTATTATATTACTGAATGGAAAATTTAATGCTAGTTTTTGATAGCCTTATTCTTCTATGTTACGTATAGCTATAATATAATTAATATTTTTGTTAGTCAATGATTAATGAAGTATCGCTCACAATTATTTAAGATCATCAGGCAGAACGTAAAATTCCTGGGACGATAAGATATGCTATGAAATTTCATACTTTTGCCAATTTTCTTCTCAGTGATCAGTTTTATTTTAAGCTCTATAACGCTTTCAAAATAGTACCTTTTAATATAGAACCGCAGCCAAGGGCCGTACCCACTCTAAACATTTCGAAACTGGTCCCTTAATCTTACGTTACAAAACCATTTTATTTCTGTAAATAAGATCAATTCTTGATTTTTGCCTTTTTTTAAAAGTTGACAATTTGGGGGAATGTACACACAAACTTTTTGAAAGTGGTTCTCCAAACCATCTAGAAACTCTGGAGATAGTTCAACATAAAACAAATATAATTTATTAACTGTACCACTACAGTTATGATATTGTCCTCCTTATAGTGTTTATTTATTTACTTATTTATTTATTTATTTGTAAAATGTGCCAGATGTGAATAAAGGTTAATGAAAGAAGGTGCCCAGAAATATATTTGCCACCCCCTCCTCGTTTTAGTCTGCGTACGCCTATGCGTATTGTGTGTTGTACTTCAAGCACCTTGATAAAGAGAGATTTGAACGTAAAAGCTGAATATTGAAGGTCCATTATTTCCAATATCTCTATCACTGCATCGAATCGTTACAAACATACGAGAAAGTCGTGGAGATGTTGAGGCATCATTAATTTAGATTTATAATTAATAACATTAATTACAATACACTTATAAAAATAAGTACAATTGAAAGACTATATTCCAAAGAACTTATCCTGAACCAAGATATATAAAAACGGATTAAAAATTAAAAATGATAAACTCGCAGTAGTGTGAAAAGAAGTGAAGGAAATTGGAACTTCCTGATTAATATTTATTATTCCCAATACATGCATACATTGCGTTTATCTCTCCAGTGCGAAGAGTCGAAATGATTGCGCTTCACAGCTTATTGCTGCGGCAATTTCAAGCGCGGGCGAGAAATATTATCCGATTAACGGTCTAATATTCTTCTTGAAATGGCCCATATCCAAGCTGTTGTCAGAGCCAAGGTAGGTCCATACTAAGGTGCCAGTAAAGGCAGAGAAACAGACCATTTCGTTTGTTCCATAACACTGACGTATGGATTCTCCGCTGGGGCAATTTCCTTCGGAAAGGCAGCGCGCGCCGATTTATGGCATCCCCCATCATCCACGTCGCCGCGGCGCGCGGCGGGGCTGAGCTGTATGAGCGCACTGAACAGAACTCCGCGCGAGGCAAAATATCTACGGGCGTCCCAGGTTCAGTTTGAATGGTCTCTGCTGTCCGGGTGACGCCGCGTCGAAGGCTGTGTTGCCGACGATACGACCATCTTTTCGTGGTCTTCCTCAGGGCTGGTCTCTAACCAGCCCTGAGCAGACCAGACCAGCAGACCAGCCCTGAGGAAGACCACGAAAAAAATGGTCGAAACGTCGGCAACACAGCCTTCGACGCGGCGTTACCCGGACAGCCAAGATCATTCACATGACTCCGGCCGCGGAAGCCTACGGCCTACGACTTCAGGTTCAGTTTGTAGCACAGAACCTTAAAGGGATTTTTCGATACACAAATATACCCCCTGCTTTTATATTTTCATTTACGTGACCAAAATCACAGTTTTTCGTTAAAGTATATAGTTTTTAACATTTGATGGATTATTTCGTGTTTCTCGGGTGTATTAACTGCTGTGGTCATTAGGTCTGTCAGTATAGTGCATACTTTCATCACGAAGGTTTCTTTTAAGTTGTTGCGTCTCCTATTGTGGAAGCGCGTCTCCAAACCTCTTGGGGGCGTTGAGCGATTTGCGCTTTCGGAGTAATTCTCCATTAATTTCAGCGCTTTTAATTTTGGAGTAATCCTCCGTTAATATTATCACCGTCCGTCACGTATCGTCGCAGTCAGTTGTCAAGAGGACCGCCAGGTAGAATCTCCGCGTATGCGCCTCCTGCTACGCGCTCTTGCGTTACTACTCAGCGGCCAGAATTGGGAAGAAATAAGGTTTGGGGTAGGATTTAGGACACTTCACAAGGGCTGGAATAACTCTTGCGAAGCTGCCAAACTCTTTTGTTGGAACAAATTTCACATGAGATTTGATGGGAATCGAACCCGGACCTCCTCGGTGAAAGGCGAGCGACTTCGCTCTGGCCGCTCGGTAGTGACTCATGGCGCGTTGACGGTATTCTTCTCTATCTGGATGGTGAGATTCAGCGCCGACTTACAAGTTATTTAAACGTTCACAGCGTTGAAACGTTTTATACGACTTACAAGTGCGCTAGCGGGGTTTTCCCCATTCAGATATTTCCCACAAGCGATGCTCCGTCCTAGCCTGACTAGCAAACTGTAAGATCCTGACTGATCTTCTGAGATGTGTAGTAGTGTAGGGCATGGGAGTGTAAGTGTAAGTGTAAGTGTAAGGGGTAAGTATTGACGAGAGGAAGTAATTAACGCGCGAGGTCAGTGGTCCGTTTGTTAGGGTACTTCTCCAACATTCGCCTGGAGTTAATTGGAGATACCACGGAAAACTATCGATCAGAGAAAACGACCGCTAGAATTATTCAAATAGCCACTGGATTCGACCTAGCTGACAAGCTAGTGTCGTAAATCCTACCATTGTCGGGACTCGAACCTAGGACCTTCCGGTCAGAGGCACTACTGTGACATCAGTTGATGCCCTGTGCCATCTCAGCCGGTATTTAAAAAACTTTATAACAAACATTTCATACGTAGGTTTACGACAAAATATTGTTTATATTCGCGGAGAAAATTTATTTTTGTAAGAGGAAAGATTGAGTTTTGGAATAAATAGCCTTGGCATCCTCGTCTACAGCGCCTATGGCTCGTGCCCTTTCTCATAACCTACACACGCCTTGGGCACCGCCGAGTCAGCGCACGCGTTCGTGTTCGCACGCGCGCCCCACGCCGCCCCGCCCCCTCCCCCTCCCCCGGGGCTGCTTTCGCCCGATTGGCGCCATCGCCTCAAAAATTCACGCGGCACGGGCGAAGGCGCAGGCACGCCCGAAATTGGTTACCCTCAGCGACGCCCCCCACACAACCACCTCAGGCGCTGCCGCAAGGCGTGCCAACTGGACCAAACGGAGTAGTCTTTGGAACAAAAATTACCTCAGCTCGAGCAATGGGAAAAATCGATTTAATAAATGAAAAATATTGATTTAATCTCTCTATCTGGATTTTTACGATTACTCCTATAAATAATTCATGAGTAAGGAACAAAACTTACTCTCGACTAACTAGAAAATGTCGGAGTAAATCTCACCGAATTTCTTCCCGACTGAATTTGAAACGAAGCGGATCCTGTACTATTTTACTGAGAACTTTTTTGGAAATATCAAAAAAGAAACAACACTACTTCTTGCCATCTTTAAATTGATTTCAATGGTATTGTACATTCATTAACTGAACTTCTTTTGTAAAATTTCTGTTCTTCATAACAATCCAATTTACTCTCTTTATATTGTTCTAATCTCATTTACCAATTAAAGCTTATTTACAATAAATCAACAAGACTTTTTGTGCAGACTCAAACACCGTCAACAACTACATACTGATAGTTTGAAATATGAAAATTTTTAAAAGATAGTTTCGGAGGGTGTTCTAACTTGTAAACTGAATATTGAAAGTTTGAGCAGAAAAGTGAAGTTTGAGTAAAAAACCTTTCGAAGCCCTTCACAACTAAGAAGAAAAAGAGATCATCACATCTGCCACAGAGATTCTTTTATAATTGTGACGATAATTTCGAATAATTCAATGTGTCTTTCCACATGCCGAATTTACCATTGAAATACACCTTGTTTAATCCGCTTCGTGGGGAGCCATTTGGAGTATCGCGAGGGTTGGCAACCCTTTCCTCGTGGCGAGGCCGCCGCCACTGGCGCCGCAAGATGAACTGCGGGGCGCGTGCTTGGGGGAGCGTTCCATTGCAGCCGAAAAGCTCTCCACCGGCGGAGTCCCGCGGGAAGGTGCGGCTTATGCTTTATTCCGCCTCCGAAGCCTTTTGAACCGGCGCGGCGGCCGGCGAACGAGTCGCGAATACCCAAGAGCCCCCCCCCCCCCGCTGCCACCACCCACGCCAGGTGCGGAAGAGCGAACGGACGAAATGGCTGCTTCTGTGGAGTGATGCAAGGGCAGCGCGAAACGCCGGGAGAGGGCGCTGCCGCTACCGTTCTCGTTTGGACCGTGCGGCGGCTTTTAAAATCTTGCTGAGTTTGAAATGGTTGGCAGTACTCGTGTGGTGTTACACCGATTGTTCTTAGTTGTTCTGTTTCAGCTGCAAGAAGCTGAGCACTAACGCACTATACACGTTTCAAAATACGCATTCAATTGTTAATGTCCTTTTATTGTATGAAAATACTGATAATAAAACATATCAGAATAAAACAATTGCGGGAAATGAATTTAATGTTTAGTAATAAAATACACCACTTAGCTGTTACTTTGCTAGAAATAACAATTAAAAAACGAGTGAATACAATGTTTAGAAACATCAGTTTGTATATTTTCTTTCAACAAATTCCACAAATCGATTAAATCGAGTAACTTTTATGTGTTCGCCGATTTTGCTGTTAATATATCAGTGACCACTTTAAAGGTACCTGAAAATGTTTGTAAACTACTTGTGTACACACTGTCGTCATCTACTTTTGCTCCTTCGGCTATTGAAAGGTTTGCTTAAGCCCGTATATTGGTTTAAGAACCGAACCGCCTGTGTATATTTGCCAAAGTGCAGATTTCAGTTCTGGAATTTTACACATTTCTTTCAAAATTTATCGAAGGTAGAGAGCTCTTTAGTGACAAACAACGTTAATGGTTGGACAAGAATAGAAAAATAGTTTATTAATTTTCGAATAATCGTTTATTAATTCATGAAGAGTGGGAATTTTAGACTATCTTTAATTCTTAATTGTTCTTTCTTGTAAATAATTGAAATAACAAACCTAGAAATTTTGGTTTCTGAATTAAAAATGTGAATCAATTTTTCTTGCAAAACGATTTGAATTACTGACCAATTTTATGACCTAGTAGAAAGAACATTATTTTGATCTATAGATCTGTTTCCGCCAACTTCAAATCTGAGTTTTCCAATCTCTTACACTAAATAAAAAATCACGCCCACTACTTTCAACTTTCATCGCTCTTGCACTGTTTCAATATAGAGAAGCTATGGTGTTCTTCATGAGGTAAGCACTTAGAAGAGAGTGCTTGTAATTCCAAGATTTCAAAATAATAACGAAGTACGTTTTCTGCGTAGCATCATCGGCATGTAGATTGATCAAGCAGCACGAAAACTACTTTTTTGTATACCTTCATTATAAACGACCCTGTTCGATACCCTGAATCGTGCATAATCCAGTATTTTATCGCACGCTACATGACGTCATCACACATTCAGCCAATAGTAGCGAGAGAATCGTGGGGAGGTAGAAGAAGACGGAACAGCCGACCACCGTTTTCTCGCACGGATGTCAACAATGCCATCTTGAATTTGATTTCCAGAGGGCGTTGGATGTCAAGCACCCGAGACGTCAGAAGAAAGTTGTTTCGCGAAATTAAGTTTGATTCTCTTGTAAATTTATAATGATTTTATACAAAAAAAATAGCGTATGCAACTCGTTTATAATGTTGATTTATTGCATTCGTACAAATCTGAAAACTCGCTCGTAACGTCGCTCGTTTTCAAAACATGTACTCATGCAATAAAGATTAACATTATAAACTAATTGCATAAACTACTATTTCACTCAGAGTAATCGCGCGAGATTGCTTAGAATGTGCTGTAAATAACGCGGGAAAACTTTTTAAAATTTATTTCCATCTGCTCGACCAAATAGTTCTACAGAGTTCGGAATACATATACAGTATTCTTGGAAAATTTCCTAAGTTGATTGTCTTATTGAGGTGTTAAACCACAAAGAAAATAAAAAAAAATATGTTTTACGGTGAGATGAGAAAAGGAAGATTCTTTGTGTTTGATATTGTTAAGATTTGGAGGGGGTGTTAAAGAAAGAGATTGTGAAAAGACATAAAATTTTGGAAAAAAAGGAGTGCTTGGGCAAGATGGAAGAAGGAATAAAAGTTAGAGGATAAGCTTATTAAATAGTAAGAGATATAAGGCATTTTAAGTTTACGATGAATTTGACTGTTACGAATAAACCAGGGTGCGTTAAGAAGTCTGCGAAGGCATTTATTTTGAAAAACTTAAATTTTGTTAGCATTGCTAGGTGCAGTGTTTAACCAGGCATGGTATGCATATTGTAACGTTGGTTTTATAATACTTTTGTATAGTTGTAATTTGGTTCCAAGTTGTAGTGAAGATGTCGGATTTATGAGTGGATACAGTTTAGAGGCTTTTGCTGTTGCTTTTTGTATGTGCGGTAAAACGTGAGAATTCGTTCGCAATGTCTGGAAAAAGGAAAGAAACCAAGTTCAATAAACTGAAACAAAGCGTTTCATAAGACTATTTTGCCTTGTTTTGATAAGTTTTTGTAGAAAACCTATCTACTGTTCTAAAATACTATTCCATGAAGTAGTAAAGCATATAGTAAGAATAAATAGTATTCTAGTTCGTGAAGCTGATAATGATGCAAGTCTTTTTTATACCCAACTCGACTACTTTTGTTCCCATTCCACATCTAACTCTGCAAAATTCGTATCTGAACCGAGTTGAAATTTTTGATTGGAATATCCTAAATTGACCAATATTTTTTTAAAGTGAAATTCAATCTCGAGAGTTTTATGTAATTTATGTTCGCTCAAAAAATATGCAACTAGAGCTTGAGTGGTTCGTAATGTAAAATCGTTTTCTTACTAGGTAGACGAACAAAAAGTGCAAGGCCTATAAAATACGATGGCGTGATTTAATGAAGGGATACCTTGGAAAGGAGCTCTTTTACAGTTGGAAAAGCTCTTGAAAACTTGCTTTTTACCGTTAAAACTGTTACTCTGAGATGCACGAAACGACTTGATTAATTGTTGCGGTCTCACAATTCGTGCAACAGGTTGATATGAAAGCATAAACTGCGGTTTAGTGACAAAATTCGCGGCTTTACTTCAGAGAGTTTACTTTTGTAAAACAAAGAGGCTTTACTGCTGGTGGTTTATGGAATACATCATGCAACGCTTTAACAGCGTTTTTTAACTCACATGACAACACGATTTGCACCTCCTTTATCCCTTGCGCGGTCTATTGGTGATCTAGGAACGCAAGGCTTCCTTTACAGGCTTCAGAGTATTCTAAGTAAAGGCTTTAATGAAAGTAGAAATTGCATGGTGGAAATTACATGTTCTATACTTTATAAATAAGTAATTTTTAATTAATTTAATGCCATTCTTGAAAGTGCACTGATAGAATCCATTTATTCACTTACATTGTGATTCAATAAAGTCAAAGTCAGTTATAACAACCTTGGGGGAACAAGCATTTTCATTATAACCAATTGTTTTAAACGATTGTGTAGAATTACCACATATTGCGACTTTTGCACACATAGAAATTAAAAGGATGTTAGAAAATAAGAGTTGTTCGAAAAGTCTTATGTTAATTCTTTTACCATGAGTTCGAGAAGAGTATTACAAGAATATGTAAACGATACATAACATCACAGACCTTCAAACCTCACTTTGAATGACAAGATGGTTTAATTATAATTTATTGCATTAAATAACTGTGAAGCGATACTTCGAACTTAAGTGTTACGATGTGATAACCTTGATGACTAAAATATATACGTAGTTTAATTTTTGCTTCTAGGGATGTTCCTTAATTTATTCATACACCAGAGATGTTATGCGCAAGAGCATTACATGCATCGCAAATATCACTGTCTCATGGCCAATAAATGTATGAAATTGGTATAGACAATTCAGGATCTCAAAGAGAGAAGTCTGAGAAACATTAAAATATTGTAATAGGAACATAATAAAGGAAAATACATGCCTTTGGTGATAACGCAGCGTTGCATTCACTCTCTCTCCAATTTATTTGTTTTAAATATCGTAATTATGTACTTGGTATATAGCTAATGTAAAAACTGCATTGAAAATTTACCCATCTCGTTTTTTGTAAAATTTGCCAATTTAAAAACAAAACAATCTCGTCAATTGCTAACAATTATCTAAATTACCAGCGCATAAACACAACATTTGGCAAAATAATTGTTTGGTAATGAAAATAATTAGAAATTATCTCGAATGGAGTATCAAATTTACTTCATATTTTTCAATCAAAACTACCCTTCACCAAAAAATTGTTTAACCTGAACTTACCAGTTCAGGTAAATGTTCTGTCACTGGCCTTTTTTACTGTAAAGGCGAGCGAGATTTTTTCCAGTGGCTGCATGGCCGTGCCAGACTAATAAATTCGATTGGAACGAGGGTAGCTGGAGTGAAACACTGCGTTGCACCGCGAGCACATGCGGGACAGTGGTGGATCCAGAAACTATTTAGGGGGAACGGGAATTTCCATTCAGACCCCTCAAAATATTTTTAATACTTTAAAAGCATTGTTAGTATGAAATATAAAACGAACGAGAATATGTGAGAGCGTAGGCTTCCGTGGCCGGAGTCAGAATGTTCTTGGCTGCCCGGGAGACGCCGCGTCCGAGGCACAGGTGCCGACGTTTGGGCCCGGCATTCCGCGACCTTCCGCCCTGAGGAAGATCGCAAAATGGCGGCCGATACGTCGGCACCTGTGCCTTAGACGCGGCATCTCCCGGACAGCCAAGAACATTGAGAATATTTATAATGAAATACTACTTTGGATGTGATGAGATATAAATTATTTTGAATAAGTTGAGTAAAGATCACAAAACATATGTCTTGGGGGATCATGGTCCCGTGCCCCCTTCCCCCTGGATCCACCTTTGCGCGGGGAGGGGCGGGGAACGGGGGACTAGCAGACATTCCAAAGAGCCAAGGGCAGGGCAAGAGAAGAGCTGGTCGCGTCTGCCTGACTGCTCATTCGCCGTGCACTTACATTCGCCACCCGGACAGCGGGCCGCGGGGAGACAGAGAAGAAAAAATAAAAAAAAGGAGAGAGAAAGAGAAACAGATAATTAATACACTCAGTCCTGTAAGAGAAGCACTTTGAGACAGAAGACTATAGCATTGAGAGACCCTCCTTTAGCAACGGGGAGGAGGAGGTCGGGGAGGATACAGGGATGAGGCATATGTACAAGCGCACGTATGTACATGTATGTACAGGCGCCGGCGGCGGGGACCGCCGGCATCTTAAAGAGGGCAAAAGAAGGTTCGCGGCGGAGGAGACTCAGGTCGCCTCTGCTGGTGCTCGTCCTTCAGAAAAGGCACCTCCCCCTTCCCCACCCCATCCCACCCACCACTCCCTTGAGGAGTTCCTCGCTTTGTCGGTGTACTCTGCATCTCCCCCGTCCGTCTTCCTTTGAGACGAGCCCTTCGCATGCAGGCACTTTTATAAAATGCTTTCATCTATTTCCAGATTCTTCCACTTTTTCGTAACTACGCTTCTTTCTTACCACATTATCTCCATCCTACATTTTGGCGCAACATTTATCTTTCCGTATTTCCTTACTTACCAAAAAAACCTGTTTTTTGGGTCACTTTTTGCGTTGTCTAAATTGTCATGTTTATCAGTATTCCACACATTATTTTCAATGCAGCTATATAGAACATTTGCGTAATAGATTACATGGAACAAGAATAACTATTACAAACTTTTTTCCAGTTCACTAATATATCCCTAAACATGGGAGATATATTTATGAATGAAAAATGAGGAGTAGAAATTGTTGCCGTAAAATTTCATATTTCGGACCTATCTGACAATCTTACGAGTACAAGTTTATAAAATTCCAATTCACTGGTCAAATTAAATTAACTATAGGTAAATTATGTTTAATAGAGTTTGTTACCTCAATATTTTTCTCGTTCAAGTAAAACGCACCTGCGGCATTGTAACTTTTGCTTTAATTAAAAAACTTTCTGCCAGACTAATTTGCTATGTAAACCCACTGTTCAGTACTCAAAAGTTTTCATACAAAACAAGGCATGTGATACCATGCATTTGTATGCTAACAAACAATGTGTGTTTACAGATACATCTATCTCTAAATGTTTACGTAAGGACGAGAAAAAGTAAAATTTTAGGAATGAAATTTGTTTATAAACTTGTACAGTACTAAAATATTTTCATATTATACTATACTCGAAATTCTCAAAGTAAATAACTAGGAATTACATATAAATTCTAAGATATATACTCTATCTATTGTAATGAAGCGTTAATGACAAATAGCTTATTAGGAATCATTCTTATGCGTCTTTAAAACATGTAATGTTATAGTATGTTTTGTAAAAAAAAAAAAATCAGCATAATTTTGTATTCTATTGTTTCTTTTTATATTAATATATTTTGTATGTTTTATTATATATTATATATTATTATTATTATTATTATTATTATTATTATTATTATTATTGTAGCAACTACTATTGTTAATAAATGACAATTATTTGAACACTACGAATTCTTTCGGGGCGCCTAGTAGTACAAAGTTTAACCGTTCTGGAACCTCGGGTGAAACAGCGATATCTTTCTTAGCCTGACTCATTTCCTAGCGCAGTCGCATTCTGCGGTGCTGATAGCCATTAGCGCTGGGCCGCGCGGCGCGACGTGCAGGCGACAAGCCGTCTGCTTGGACGCGTCCCTCCTCGCGGAAGGGGGTCGTGGGGCGACGGCTCCCAGCTTCCGTTCGATCGCGGCCCACCCCCGCGGAGACGCCAACTTTTTTGTTTCCTGGCCAACTCGGAAAGCCGTCGGGGGGGGGCCCTTTTGTACCGGGGGGGGGGGCGGGGCAGGCCAGAAAGAGCTTGAGGCGGCGGGACCGAAGGCGGAGGTGGTGGAGGTTGCGGCGAGGGTGGAAGATGTCGGATGTGGTGGGGGCGGCGCTGATGACACTGGCGGTGACGGAGATGGTGATGGAAGTGGGAGCGGTTGAGGTGGGGTGGTCAGGGGGGTGCGGGGGGGGGAAAGGGGGGGAGGAAGTAGGAATCACGGCGCGGGGGGGGAGCGGAGACAGGTCAGAAGAAGGGCGAGGAGAGGCAAGGTCGGCGGCAAAAGTAGTAGGGGTGGTGGCGCCGGAGACGTTAGTGGCGGTGGGACGCCCAAAGAGTTCCGGCTGGACCGCAGACGCGACCGCGGCGCTAAGTAGATGGACCGAAAAAGGCTCTTTCTGACCACCAACTCGCCACCAAGACATGCGGAAAACTTGCTTGGAAGGAAACGACCGTGTTCCACGAGCCGCAAAAAAAGGATTGCGAATCTCAAGTTCACAAAATAAAAGTTGTATTCAGCATTTTATAATCCGTGTGGATTGAAATGAACGCGTCCGATTTGCAATGATCGTGTAAACCCTAAAAAGCCAAGAAAGGATTGACATATATCAAAATCAATTGCATGTTCAGATATTCCTGCTTGAATTTATTTTTAACACGAAATTCAGTTTTCAAAAATTCTTAAAAATATTATTATTATTATTATTATTATTATTATTATTATTATTATTTTAAAAGCACTAAGGGTTTAATTAACACTAATTTATCCATTATTGATCATAAGAAAAACATGAAGGGTTTAGTTTAGAAAGAAGAGCGAGTTTTCTACTCAAGAAAATGTGATAATTTTTAAGTGAAAGGTAGTGAGCCCTAGATGAAGATTCCTGAACTTGTTCTTATTAACCGATTTTATAAAAAAACATTAAATTTTAATATATTTTAATTAATAGAATTTATGTTTATCAGTCATCATTTCTTCTTTACGTAATTTTTAAGACCAAATACAACAGTCTGTCTTGCTTTGTTTTGATGAGCGAATTGCAATATAAGCAATCATCTGGAATGTGAAACGCTACAGTTAGTGAAGCGAGAAAAGGTTTTTAAGTTCAATGATCAATGCGTTTTTTCGTATGTGAGGGTACCAAACCCTCAGTACATAATATAAGAGCACTCAATATCGAGCATTCATCTGACACCTGCGTCCCGTAAAAAAACAGTTGTAGCTAAGGTGGGTTGCAAGATTTCCTGCTGTAAGCAACTACGAGTACAACGTAGGAGCTATGTTCAGATCTTAGTAATTATAAAACATTTCAATTACATTTTCAGAAATACGCTGAACACTGTGATAATAGAATATTGTTGCAGAACGAGTAAACCTTTCACTTCATGAGTTTTTTTAAAAAAAATAAGTACCGAACAAAATGAAACAACAATTTTGAGGTTTTCGATTTTCCAAAAGTGTACACATGGTGTCGCTTTTCGGTTGTAACTTTTCTACAGCTTTTCCTTTTGTACGAAGTAATCGCTCGGGATCCGATCATCATCATCATCATCATCATCATCATCACTATTATTACTACTATTATTATTATTATTTATTAATTATTATTCATTATTATTATTATTATTATTTTATAATATTACAGGTATACGGTAACTTGGATCTTGTTTCTCGTTTCGTAGTCTGACGTTAGAGTATGTGCGAAAAGCGCTGAGATTTAAAAGGCAGGTAACTTGTGGAGCCGAAGCACGCAGCTCCGTAGCCACGCAACGTGCCGTACCGTGCCGCTGGCACCGAGGCGACGCGACGAGGGGCGGAAACCGGGCTTAATGCAGAGGCGTTTTTCGCCGCGCGTCGGCATCGGGGTGCGCGACGGCGCTCCGCTAACGAGCCCATCTGTCGCTCGGCGCCGAGACGGACGCAGGGCGGGCGGCGGCGCGCCTTCAATTAGACCGAGTGGCCTCCCCGCCCCTCCTCTCCGTTCCTCCTACCCCTGCGACGAGCCCCGGGAGCTCCGTCTGCCGGTGCAGTCTAGGTACGCCGCGCCGGGGGAAAGGAAGCACATAAAGGCTCGGGCGCCGACTGCCTAATTACGTGCTATAATTTTGACGCAACTCCATTCATACCCCATGTTTCTTTCACACGTGACCCTAGAATATTTGCAGGAAGTACGTTCATGAAGTTATTCATTGATTCTGATTATTCCATGACATTTTATTAAATTATTTTCACTTAAGTAAATATTCTAGTACTTATATGCATTAATGTACTCTAGATACAATATAAATGTTATAAAAAGGAAACTAATTCGTTTTGAACATATTTACGTTGTTGAGTTAAAAGAGCTATCGTATTATCACGAAGTGAAGATTCTCCAATGATATCTTCGATGTGTCTAATGAAATCTTGTTGGAAATTTTTGAGAAAGTTCACTAAAGGCATACTAATGTTTACTTACCCCAGTTAGAATATGAAAATTGGTCAAAATACATAATGCACGGATCTAGGTCTCTAATATTTCAAAATCAAGTATCAATGTCAAGTAGTAGGGAGAGTGAGTTGATTGAAACGAGTCAAGTGCTTTATCCCACTTTCAACAATTTTTCATAGGAATTATACAGTAAAAGCACTTTCTTTACCATTCCTGACACGTTCATCATTTCTCAGAAACTCCATTTGAATGTTTAACTCATAAACCGACTGTCTCTCACTTTAAGTCTCATCGTTCTCTACACTTTTTATCGTACACTGCGGTAACGAGTGGTGGAGCTAACAATTAAAAACAATACCGGTTACATAAAATAAATTTAAAATTATTACTCAGAAAAATATAGTACTGTGGTGCGATGAACGAAAAAGAAAATCATAAACGAAGATGTCGTGAGTAGATTATTTTACACACAAAAATGGAACTCTAATTCAGTCACGAAAACATAGTTAGACCTTATTGGAAGTGTTAATTTATTGTTGTACTTGACAAATACATGTGTGGAATACTGATAACGAATCAATTCACTATTTTTCAGATTCAATCCACAATTAAATAATTGCCTTAAGAAGGAAAGCAAATATAAGCGACATTGCTTATATTTAAAGTACATATTAATTATGAATACGCAACGATGACAAATTTGAAATTGCGAGTTTTTTATCAACTCGCAAAACCATATTATTAACTTTCAGATAAAAAATTTTGCCCCTCGAAAATTCAGAATCTACCTTAGTCGTCGTAATGAGCAGAAAAACCGAGAACCTCCGGGAGTTTCAAAGCAGATGAGATCTTGAGAGCGCACGAGGCCTGCGCTTACAGGGGTCGTCATTTTTCATTATTGTTTTAAAAATCAGATCTCATCGCATTAATCTCCTGTCGACGCCGTTTCACGACCCAGCCAACCTCTCCTTCAGAGGTGCATTTTCCGAATTACGTGCAGCGCTTTCGCCGGAGCCAATCCCGGCGGTCGATCCCCGACAGCAGAGGAGGCGAGACGTGAAGGGGAGGTAAGCAGGAATGAGGACGAGGAAAAGGAGGAGAAGAAGAAATGTAGAAGAGAAATGAACGGTGATTTACGTGACTCCTCGGGCGTGCCTTTGCTTGATCGCCAACACACCGTCAGTGTCAGAAACGTCCAACCCAACCAACGGTTTCCTTCAACTCCGGTGTGACATTTTATTTACAACATTTGTATGACGAAGGTTTAATCGGCACAAAAAACGAGTAGTAACTAAGACTTTATATCAATAATTGATTAAATTATTTCATTTTTTCCGTATTACTGATTGACATTTCGTGGAATATTATTCAATATTTGCGTAATATTTTACACGTTATTGAAATGAAAGCAATAAGCAAAGAAATTATTTTGAATAGTATTCCACGTTTAATAACTTGTTTATTTCGGCGAGGATGGCGACCAAGCAGAGTTATTAAGAGGTATTTTGGATTGTTCTGTTCTAGACGAATGAAGACATTTTTTTTCAGTAGTTTCTTTTACTGTCAACTCTGAAATGTCAAATGTTAATTCTCAGGTTGATTAGGCAGGCGGGCGGGTAAAGCCTTAAACAAGCATCACGTTGGGCCAGACCAGACGAGCGACAAGTTCAGTTTTGGCACATTGCCTTGGGAAAAGCTTTCTAAGAACCTGATGACGTATTAAAAGCCACAAAAGTCTAAATGTCCCTAGCTAGCAAGCCTAACGGCTTTTTAAATACATTTTTATGGTTAAAATAAAATGGATGTTTCAACGGACTCGAAAATAACAGAATACATTAATCAGTCAAATTACAAATTTTAAATGCGTGAAGGTGTCTAGAATAATTTTACGATTAATTAATTATCAACTTTTGCAGAAAAGACTTCAACCATTTAATCTCTTATAATATTCGAGTCTTTGAGCCCATCATATGCTTCTTTGTCATTAATGATCCCTGGATAACAAAATAGCTTATTAGTAAAGCTGTGCCATATTTGAATTTAGAAACCTTCAATATCTCGATTCCAAATGTTTAAGTTTGAATTCACTTCAAAAGTTTCTCCCCCTTATTTGTTCTGGAATTCATAATGAGAGCTAAATCGTTTATTAAATAACAAAGGTCTATTTGAACTGTTTTCTGAAAATTCTCTCAAAAAATTTGAACACTAGGAATCAGTTTGAATGTGGTAAGAGAAGGCGGAAAGTATTTCACAGTCACACTCCAGTGTAATGACTAAACGTTATTTCTGTACCTTCTCATATTAGCTTTTCCCAAGGAAAATATATAGTGGTTATTTTTAGTTGGAGAAACGAATTA
Organism: Teleogryllus oceanicus; assembly: GCA_964035755.1. Taxonomy (NCBI): domain Eukaryota; kingdom Metazoa; phylum Arthropoda; class Insecta; order Orthoptera; family Gryllidae; genus Teleogryllus; species Teleogryllus oceanicus. Next base: position 46,802,919 of record CAXIVR010000009.1, read on the forward strand.
CACAATTTTGTAAGAACTATTACGAAATAATCACTCCCCACATTGAAGAGGCAATGAATTACGTACGTCTACCACATGGTACCTCCAGCTTCATTTCCTCTTTGGAGGACGGCATACTTTATACTAGTTTCTAAATATGGGGGTGGAAACCGCACTACCCTGAGCTTGTTTCATAACGCAATCGAGGGAGCATGCTTCAGAAACGAGACCCCCGCCTGCCCGAAGGGGGAGGGAGGGTCGCCCGAGGAGGCGAGGGGGCCGGTGGGGTCGCGCAGGCGCACCAGCCGCCGCCAGAAGTGCTCACCGCCCAGCTGCTTCGGTTCGCCCAGCTGCACGTAGAATAGCACGTCCTTCTCGTAGCTGTCCTCGTCCACGATGTTCAGGGGGATCACCTTACTGCAACACAAGACGAGACGCACATTAGCACAGCTTCATCTCCCTGTAAAGAGGCTTGTTTCACTAGAATACTTGATAATAATCGCGGTACTATCAAGAGCATAAAAAACTAAAGTAATACTGATTAGAACAATGATATTTAATGAATTGGTTACCATTGGGACTGTTCGTTACCCTGTTCCTTTGGGCGAATGCTAAGATGATTCTTTATTTTGCTTCTGGATAGAAATGTAACTTTACTATCTTTGCACGTTTTCTAGAGTTTAGCGAGTACTACAATCACTCAAATTAACGTTTTCCATTTTCTCGCGGCAGTACGTCGATTCTTCCATAAAGGACACGAGTGATAATAGCCAAAATCTGTAGCTTCTTCCTTTGCAAGTTTGTTTTATTACACATGAGTTTAAATTCTATTATTAATTTTTACCAAAATTGCTCGTTCATACCTATATTCATCATTCAACTTCTTTGTGGGTTCGAGTAGAGATCGTAGAATTTAAGAAAACGCACAAAACACTTCTTCCCGTAGTACATCACGCACAGTTTCAAACTGTTTTTAATGTTAAGTTAATTAAATATAAATTGATCGCACTCATGTGGTTCGTGGACAGTGTACTTGCTTCTGTGAGGCGGTCTTGGAAGCGATTCCTGGCCGCGTCACAAATGAAGCCGTAGCTTTCTAATACAAATCATCTTGGTTTGTGTAGCGGTGGGACGAAAGAAATCACCGGCAGGCCAAATAAGATTGATACGCTGATAGAAATATGTCCTGCTCTTCTCATATCTCCCTTACCCCTAAGAGTGGATTATAAATAAAACTGAACCCAGGACTGGGAACACGAGTAGCTGTCAAAAGATGGATTCATTGATTGATTGATTTTTTCGTGTTTCCTGGCACTTTGGTCACCAGTACCGTAAGTGTAGTGCGCGTTTTTCTCGGGAGATGGCGGTGATCTTCCCCCGCTGGATGGCGAGATCCGGCACCCACCTACTGTCGGCTAGTGTGGTTTCCCCCTAACCAGGACTCTCCCAGCAGCGGGGCACTCGTCCCAGCCGGGATAAGCTCTAAACTCCCGACCGATCTCCCGGAATGTGGTAGTGTAAGTGTGCGTGTGTGTGTAAGGGGAGAGGATAGGACAAGGAAGAGTAGTCCTCAGTACCTAAGCTGCGGATCATCTACCATAGGAGGCGGTAAGTGTAGATTCCTTTGTCGATAAAGCGCACCTTTCAATTGTCTCATTCGAACAGATGTTAACTAAAGGAAATGGCGAGAAGATTTAGTGATGCGTCAGAAAATGAAATAGACGATATTATTTCACAAGCTACTCGAGAGAAAACCGATAAAAGTAGAAAATCATGTTTGGAAACAATTTGAAATTTTTGTAAGGACGGAAGCTGTATATTAAAAAAAAATACACAAATTCAAGAAATTAGGAACATTTTGAAGGAAACGTAATCAAATAAAACTATGCATATGAGAATTGAGGTTGATGCATATAGTACGAATTGAAATCATTGAAAATGTGTGAACATACCACAGTAACTTACCTAACAAGTATTAATAACCCAGCTTCTTAAATTCAAATTTCAGTCATAAAATATTCCTATTAAATTCCATTCATGCTTTGGAAATTCTCAGATAAATCCCCTTGACGCTTCGAGACACTGGGATTTATCGATAATTTCCAAAGCACGCGTGTAATTTCCTATGATCATAGTACGACATAAATCGCAAGTTGATGCGGTGTATTAGTTCCCGTTTTCTCGATATTTAGTTACTGCAGCAAATGTGGTAGGAATACATAATATTTTTCTAATAATTAAACAATAAAATGAATGTTTTAATTCAACTTTAATGCTAAATCTGTACGAAATTTTGATATAGCTTATCTTCATATGCAGTGATCATGTGTGTATTGACGAGAGAGAGAGGAAAAAAATATAGCAGATTGTCAATAACAGATAAATCGGATAATGTTCCCCAGCTGCATTTGGAATACTGATGCTTGGAAATTTCATTATATCAATAAAAGCAAAAGCATTTAGTTTCTCATTTTCTAAAAATATTTATCTCCACATTTACATTTTTTATAAATCCATAAAACCGTTGATTACGATAAATTTGACGGAATACACTCTTCTAGGAATTAATATTTCAAAAGTGACGGATATTTTTGATGAAGCAGAGGTCCGAGTGATTAATATTTTTGTACTAAAACCATGTAATTAATTTACACACTTTTTATGAAGTTTTCATTATGTTAAAGCGAAGTCTCGGAATCTAAAATTGAATTGTCATGAATCACGGAAACCCATGTGAATAAATTCACTTACTGGAGGACATAGAACAGAAAAATAGTTTCGACGGTCAAAATGAATCACCAACATATTGCAGGCGAGACCCGAAGCAGACCAAATAAAACGACCGCGGATTAAAAAAAAATATAAAATAATGGGGAAATATGTTCTGTCCATAAAAGCTTCCTGAACAGCGAACGGGAACTCAAGGCCCCCCCACACGCGACGCTATAGAGTCGCTGTACACGCGATGTGCTGAGCTGAAGAGTAGGAGGGAATACCGGCAATACGGAGGCCGCAGACGAAATTCAACAGAAATTTTTTTACGATAAGCCAGGCTATCAAAAATTAATTGTGTTTTTTTAATGATACGTTGTTGCTTATTATTGAATTCGATACGGAGGTCAATTTAAACTGCCTAACCTATCTTAATCGAGAGGACCGTAGATAAAGAGGGAAATATGAAAAACAGTGTAGTATAGTGTATAGAGTGTAGTGTAGTGTGTAGTGTATAGTGTATAGTTTAGTGTATAGTGTATAGAGTGTAGTGTAGTGTGTAGTGAGGTATAGTGCGGTGCAGTGAACGCGATCAATGAATTTAAAAAAATAGCCAATATTTATGTAGCTTGTATTAAATTTTAGCGTCACTGACATAATTGTTGGATATCATGACAGAGTTGAAATATTTGTTATAATACTTAATATTAGTGATAGTATGATTATTGCATGTTCGGCTTGACTGTACTCGTTTATTATTGTTATTATTGTTATTTAACTGCCACCGGGTCATACCAATTGCAGTTCAAATAAATGTATGTTATGTAAGTATGTATGCATGTACGAAAACAATGGACACGTGCATAGAAAGAAGAATCAAAATATTAGGTAGAAACGTAAATCACGCTTCTTTCTATTCTTTGTATGAAATTCCTAGTTTCGGAATTAATATTTTTAATGCTTTGGTACCATTTGGACTCAAACTTGGGGTGGGGATGTTTAAAGTATATTAGCATTTGCGTAAACATGTTGCGTATACATGTAGAAGTTGAATAAACATTCGTATGTATGAAAACAGTTGAATGATGCCATGCTTTCTTATAGAGGGAATTATGAAAGGGAATTACGGGAGGGCAATATGAAAAGACAAAGAGAGCCAAGTTAACATTAGTTAATTAGTAAATAAGTGAATATAACCAATATAATCATTAAAATTAAGTAAAAAGTGAAATATTTACTGTACTACGGGCTTTAACTGGTTCTAATAATCTCGGACGACAAAAAACCCTCGGGTAAAAGGCTCTCAGACCTTTTGTCGCCGCTCGATCATCAGAAACCTTGGTGAATAAATAACTATTAATCACATAAATCTACAACCAAGGAAGATAGAAAACTTTGAATATGAAAATATAGTATAGATTTGAAAATGACACCCTCACACTCGAAAAAAGGAAAGAACAGATAGACGACATTGAAATATTTATAAAAGCGACGACATGTGCCATCTCTCAGATTGATTTTAGAACCTACGTTAATTGCAATGAAATATTTATGATCATGACTGTGTGTCCTGAGAATTGCGTGAGAAAAACATGGCATATCTGAAAAGTATTTGAGAGAAACTACAATGACATATAGGGATAATCAACCACAACAATTACAATATATAATATTTTTATTGCATGCCCAAAGTTAACTTTCAGGAAAACAATTTTTCATCTTCAGTGAGTCTCTAACAAAAAAGGAAAAACTGAGAGAGATTAACATAAAGAAAACAATGACAAAAATAATATTGACAAATGAGATGAAATAAATAACCCGTGAAGTTAAAAATAAAATAAAAATAACTTTTTTTAACAAATTCTCCGTTATTGTTAGAGATCCACTGAAGAGGGGAAATTGTTTTCCCGAAAGTTAATTTTGGGCATCCAATAAAAATATTATGTATTGTAATTGTAGTTGATTATCCCAATATATAATTACGGATTGCCATAAGATTTCTGCTATCAACACGGAATTTAGAGAAACTACAGTTAACCGACTCTGGTAATCTTTCAATAAAATACCATATTAAAACATTGAAAGATTTACGTAGGGATAGTGGAATCTACAATGTACTATGATTATAAAAGATACAATTGCAATTGTCGATAACAGTAGATAATTATCAATTATGCGCCACGTAAGGGGAAATTTTAAAATTGATGTTTTTGTGTGTGTACTTTTGTTAGGCTCTAAACTCTTTGAAATGTTATTTCTAGCCCTGTCGTTTATTCATTTGAAACACTGGAAGTTCGGTAGTCAGGCCGATGTCAACGTATTCCGTGGGAACACCCGGTCTGTTCAGAAGGTGGAGACGCGGCCGAGGGACAAAGACTGTTATTGTCAGTTGCGATCAAGCTCTTTTTTCTATTTATGTAATCCTGAATTGTAGGCGATAGTCTTAAAATATTTAGCAATCTTCAGCCTGTAATTTTACCAGCCTGCTTCCGACCTTTGTTACTTCAATATAATTTCCTAGTACCTAGCTCAATTCAATTGAGAATATTATGCCTTTTTAACTTCGTATTTTCTGCTGGAATTCCAAGAAGGCACATTTTCCCTTGAAACTCGTTTTTACAAACTTGTCTTGCTTTGAGAGGGAAAAAATCAATAGCACACATTTGCGCAGATGCTTGATTGCCTCAAAATTTAGAAAGTAAGTAAACAAGAATTGAGGTTAATCCAGAACGTCCTCGATATTGTAATAATTTTATATACAAAATGACTGTTGGTTTCTTATAAGGCTTTTGCTTAAAGATGATGAAAAACGCCTAGTTGAATAGGATATTAGGTTAATTATAAGTAGTAATTGTGCGTGGAATGCAAAATCATTTTTACCCGCACATTTTCTATTTTTTCAGTGTCTCGTTGCTTATTAACTTATTTCAATCAGTGTAGAATATTCTTTCCTGAAAGAGAACTTGCATGAGAAATTTCAAATCTTGTGTATACGAGTTCATAAGAAGTATAGAAGGCTATTTATCGCCCGACGATATTTCCAAAACGTTCTTATAAAAATGTTTATTTCCTAAAAGTATTCGGATTCAATGTTGATCTCAACCAATAACAAAAAATTATTTTCGTCACACTTAAGTAAATATTAAAACCACTTTTTGGCGCCAAAATATCGCTGTGTACTATCCGTGGCGTCGTATCCATTACCTCAAAGTCCTATCCTTTACGTTCACGTTATACAGCAGCAGGCGGTTTTAAACAGCGACGAAACAGACGCAGCATACGAGACTTCTACGAATATTATTGTTTTCATTTGTGAGCTGTGAAGCCCTTGTAACCCCCTATGCTTTGCTTGGAACTTGAGGGCATTTTCCACAGCGGCATTTCGTGTTGACATGTCGCGCCCACGCAGGCTCTGCGAGTCCCACGCGTTTCATCTCCGCTTGTCGCCCTTGCGGGGAGGAGGTTGGTGTTGTGAGAGGGGAAAGGAGGGGGAGGGGAGGGAGGGGGAGGGAAGGCTGCTGCTGCTGCTGGCCGCTGGCGCGGAGCCAACGCACACTGCAGGGGACCCTGGACTGGAGAGCGTCGCAGCGAGAGCTCTCTCAGGCGGGGGGAGGGGGGCAGGGATTACGCGGGAGGTGCGAGTTAATGAGTGGCGCAGTAAGAAAGGGCAGTTTTGCTGCAAGCGGGAATCTAGTGTAGTATACCTCCTCGGTTTACTGGAGCTACCAGCGAGGAAGCTACTACACCGGGATTGTTAGAGAACTCTGCTTCCACTTGAGACTTTGGAGTAATATTCTTCTTTGAGTAAGCAATAATTTAAATTTCATTCGGGATGATGGCGGGTTATGAACATAAAGACTTAAGTATTCATTCTGTCACACTCATATCTGAGCAAGAGCCCTTTATATCTCCTGAAACAGGTATGCTGGGTTTAAACACCGTTTTATACTTTCTCTAATTGTGGCAGCATCGTCTCAAAACACAGGACGGTTGTTTAACAGGTTCATTACACATTCGCACCGTTGTATGTGTCGCACTCGTTCACATGCGTTTACAACTTCCTATCAACTTTTCATCCAGTTCTAGACCCGCCAGTCAATCAGCGACGACTACACAAATAACGTTTGACAATTCGTTCATTTTGCGGTATCTGCTGAAAAATGTATTTACGCGAAATGCAATCAAGCGCAGCGAGCGCGGTTCCATTATTACTGCCTTTCATCAATTGTCAAGGGTTGCCTGCGCTTCTAAAAGCGGAGCCGTAGCTTTGTCGTTCACAGATTTCTTGAAGATAAATTAATTCATTACATAAACTAATGGTGCTGCAATGCAACATACTTTCTATGAAATATTATAATGAATTCTGTGGTGGCAGCGGAGATTTTGTGGTACTCTATGATAAACTATTTGAGGTCAGTGAGGTATCTACCACAATAGTAGGCTATATAATTTTAATATGATTACATTTGGCCAAACACGTGTTTCGGGAACACTCTTCCCATCCTCAGTGGTTCTACAATTTTAAGTACATAAACAAATTACACATGCATCAACATCAACCTAAATACAAAATCATATATAAACTAATGAACAATAAAATAATTATTGAAAATTAACACTTACGCAAGTAACACAGATTAAACACATAAGATCATAGAGAATCGTCAAAGCATGACGCCGTTTTGTTCGTACGCTGTAAGAATGCAGACTGCCGGAAAGTGAGGAGGAAATGAAAGGGTGGTAAAATTAGCAATTTATTAATTTGATGAAAGGAATGAAAGGAAGAAATTTACTACAAATAGGAAAAAGAATTATCCACTTTATCAGGGATCAACAATAAGAATTTTTGTGCCGAAAAGCGCCATTTTTGCATTCATTCTGTCATACTCTGAGTAAGAACCCTTATATACTGTGCCAATACACTTTTCTGTGGTTTCCTCTAATTTCGACAGTCACAGACAAATGTCTTAGAGCGACACCCACAGTTCTTTTTGTCAAAATTTTAATTTTATTAAACTTAGAAATAGGGATAGGTATATAATAATAATAATAATAATAAAATAATAATAATAATAATAATAATAATAATAATAATAATATTATTATTATTATATATCCCTATCAATGGTGGTGGTGAAAGTGGAACTTTTCTTTTAACAACTTCATTCTCCGTTCACTACGTAATAATACCACGAAAAGCGATGACGCTCGTTCTGCGAAAACATGGATTAACAATTCAGATAACTCGTGCATTCACTTAATGGTAGTAACCAGTAGCAGTTATCACAGGCGGATCGATCTGACGGCTCGCCTCCGCTACCAGAGATCACTAGTTTGTCGTGATTCGATGTAATATATTAATTTTCCACGCCCATCTGAAGGTAAGGAAAATAAGAAGATAATTTTCCTTAGAGAGAGACAAAATTTGTCATTTGATACGTTTATTTAATTTATAATTTACTATTGAAAATTCCAACCTATTCTAAGTTTTGTCTATTTATGTTTTAATTGCAAAATAACTCACATTTCTTAGACAATTGAAGGACCATACGAAAGAGCCCTAAGTCCCTTCTCCTGAATCTACCACTGATTGATCCCCTGATTCCTCAACCCGATATCTCCCACCAGCGGGGCAACGACCCAGCCTGGACAAGCTCTAATGTCCCCGAAACGTGTGGCAGTATAGTTCATAAATATAAGTAAGGCGCGACGATAGGACAAGGAATGAGAAGAAAATATCGCGCGCGGTTCGTGGCCCGTTTGGTAGAGTACTACTCCAGCATTCACTTAGTGTTGACCAGAGCAACCGGGCCGCTAGAATTCTCCTCGAGACATCGACAAAACTCGACCTAGCTATCCGGCTAGAGTCGAAAATCCTGTCGTCGGAACTCACGTGTCAGTCGTAAAAAAATATCTCTCCCACCCGTCCCGCCCCCCAGCGCGCGATCAGTCGATTTGGACGCGCGCGCTCGAACAAAGCGGCGCAGCCCAGCCGCGTTTTCTGATGGCGGGTGATGCATGGCGCCCGCTCCGACGCGCGCGTCATCCACTCCAGTTGCAGCGCGCGCTAAATCGCGAGCGGGCCGGAACAAACAACATAATTTTCGGCCTCCGCCGCGTCGCGCCGGGCGAGTCGGTCGGGCGCTCGCCTCGCCGCTGCCCCCGCGCGTCCGTCACGATGGGTCACGCAGGACACGATGCGGTGGGGGTGAGGGGGATACCGGAATCACGCTTTCTGTATTTTACCGTTAGGATTTTCTTGTTAATGCATTTACCAAACGGATTTTTATTATTTATTTTGTCAAAAACAGTTAAAACTGTGTATGACGTGCTATGGGGAGAAGAGCATTCTGTGCACGTTTTTAAAATTCTGTGATCCCTACACTAAGTCATATACTACTTGAATTTTGAATTAAAAAAAAACGCTCATATGTAATAAAATCTATTTTCACGGATAAATAAGCAATACATTTTGGGCTCTGATGTCCTTCGTCTAGGAATAATACTTCCTACCGCGACAACATGGAAACGATAATTTGAATAACTGTATTTCCCACTGAATTCTAGAAGTCGTGTACGATAATGAAATTACATTTATGTCCAGAAGCATAAGGGGCCATCTCAGCATTTGTTCAATGGATCAGGGAAACTGGACGAAAAACCTGATCGAGATGGGGGTCATTGACCCAGAAGCTGCGATACAATACTTGTTACATATTGTTTAGAATTATACAGTCCAAATGGTAAATAATACATTAAATATCACTGTTAAAATATAATACATAATTTATAATTTCCACCGTGGTTTTAATTAGAGATTATTTACTGTGTAATGTACTAAATTACTGTCAATTATGTAATTGTCGGCAATAAGTTTTGAGTGTTTCCTCGTGTCTTGTTCACTATCTCTTTATTCCTCCTCTTGTCCACTTCTATTAGTTTTTCTTCTTTCCCTCTTCCTTTTATTTTCACTCCCAACTCTAATATTTTGTTTTCAATGTTCGGCTATCCCCATTGAGTTTTTTTCTGGGTTTACTCAATCACTTAAAGTCTATGCTGGGATGGTTGGTAGTAATGTATACCAGACGTAAATGTAAAATACATGCTTCTTTTTGTTTATTGTTCAGAGTTGAGTCGAAATTAGGATTATTGATTTTAAGTGATAAGTAGAAGCTCTAATTAATATCGCATTATTGCTCTCTCTTATTTTGAAAAAAATCGAGAATATACAACAAAAGGCAAAAACATTTTTTTTAAAGTTATGGGTTGTACAGACTTTAATGTATAGTATTTTCAAATTTATTGTAGAACATGAAATGTCATTTAATATCACTTAAGTCCGAACGCATCAACTGTAATTTATGAAAATGGAAATTTATTAAAGAAGCTAGATGAAGGAGCATGCCTTATGACGTTGGGCTTACCACATATAAAATTAATAAAGAAAAAGTTTATACTCTGTGAGATTGAGTAAACAAAATCACTATTTCTAGATTAGGCATTTTAATGGTTTGGATTAATAATTTCATTATTGTAGTAGACTGGTCGAACAGGTTTAAACACTTTCTGCTTTGTAAAATTACTGTTAAGTTAAAATAGTTTCAGATAGGAAAAAACTTGAAATGTTTCTGACAACCTTTGCCATAAAAATGGGTCCCACCACAAATGATATAGAGCTTCAAAAAATAATGTGTAATGTTGTAGATTATGAGGTAAAATACTCAACTGTCTTCTTTTCAAGGACACTAAAACCTGGTATTAAGGGCTACTGTCTCATAGTTTACGAGTTAAGCACTTGACAGGTTTTTAGTATAAGTGTTACAGGTTTCATAACATGTGAGCGTGCTCTTTTTCTTATATCGTAAACTGCGTCCTAAATATTCGTCATAAATCTGTATAATTCAGTCGGGAGGGGGACGGAATTCCCCCTCCAGATGCGGCACACTTTAAGAATTTTGTGTCGACATATTCTTATCAATGGTACAAAACTGTCATCGTTCCTTATAGCATTATATAAAGAAGGAATAGGGAATGCTGATGGGAGGTTCTCTGTTCAAACTCCCTATCGCTGGCAGAATTTTCACCATCAGCTAAATAAGTGTTTTAAAACCTCCCACTATCGCATTGAGAGTTATAGAAACCGACTGGTCTGATTGATTTCATCCGTTTTTTCTTACGACGCAGTATTCTAGATTAGGGGCCTATGACGGTGTTCTCCATTTTAGAGCAGAGCAATGAGCTGATCTCGCATCCTCGTGTGGCCCAAAATTTAAGAAAATCTCAGAAAAGGATATCTCCCCCTCCAAAAAAATCGTCGGAAATAAAAACAAAAATGCAATCATATATGGATCTGCCGAGAGATTAAACCCATTCCGAAGCAGAATACTTTCTTTCACGAATCCATCACCTAGATCTGTTTGCACTAACTTGTAAATGAAACTAAGGGTTTAAGTAATACTAATAATGGCGGAATGAGCGGCAGGGGGAACAGGAAGTACTGAGCGCTGCTGCGAACCTGCGTAGTTCCCTTCAAATTCCACACGGATCGATCGGAAATTTGAACTGCGGTGCCCGGAAGTGAATTATAGCGCTCTGGCCGCTATGCTATGACTTGCCTATTAAACAGAGTGTAATAATTTAACAAATAGTATATTCGTTTCACACTAATGTATGAGATATCCGTAATGATGTAACAACATTAACCGCTTATTATTGCTAAGGATTGAGTGTTGAAATGTGAGGGGGGTGACACACTGACGTATGTAGACGAATACACATTTCACATGTTTAATTATTTAATGGAAATTGCTTTATGTGAGTATTCGAGTCAGTTTACGTATGATTTTTGTGAAGTTCTTTTCAGATTTCGCAGTGATCGAGATTGAAATAATTAACAATCTTCTTATAAGGCGAAGCAAGCAAATGAGCCAGAATACAAACAGGACAGGGATAACTATATAAGGATAGGGACAGGGATAACTAACAAGTATATATTAAAGAGTCGTAAAAATAATTTTATTACTTCCGTAGCCGTTATGTTTGTAATCGATTGTGCCTCGTGTAACAACGAAACCTATTTTAAATTTTAAAAAATTAACAAAAGTCTTGAACCTTTTTAGTGATATTCCTTCGCATTTTAAAATATAACAGCTTTTGAAAACAGTTAGCATCAACCTATTAATTAAATATATTGATGGACGCGACTGTCATGCAGTAATTACAAATTTTCTTATTCTCCACTAATAACCTTTTACTTTAAGAGAGTCAATGAAACGTAACGAAAGAAAATCATTCTCTTCAGCATTAAGACACTAGCTTTAGTTTTCAAAGATGTGCAAATTTTACCGCCTAAAATGGCACAGCGGTAACATCGTCAAATCAGAGGTGCTAGGGCTTTACTCCATATGACGGCTGATTTTCGGCAGTAGCTATTTAAGCTGGTCGAATTCAATTACTGACTGGTGGAGAATTCTAGAGACTGACTATTCTGATCGCAAAATTTTCCATTTCGCCGTTTAATACTAAGTGAATGCAGAAGCAGTACCCTAAGTGCGGTGGACCGCGTTCGAACACACATACACTACAGTATCACATACATCAAGCTTGACTAGTTGAAGCAATCCCCTGGGGAGATACTTGGAAAGGACCCCTCGCAACTGATTATGTTGTCCTGATATCACTTTCCAGTGGGGAGGAACCTTGCGAATCAAAACAGCTGGGGAGGAACTACCTTGCTAATCACAACGTGCAGTGCACTACACTTACGGGACTAATGATCGACATGTAGGTTGGTGCTGATCACTTTTCAGCCGGGGAGGAACCTTGCGAATCAAAACAGCTGGGGAGGAACATAGCTACTTTACGAACCACAACGTGCAGTGCACTACAATTACGGGACTCACGATCGAAGTAGCAGATGTTCAGCATCAATACTCACTCAGACGTAAAATTCCAGACTTCAATTTGAATGATTCATGCCCCAACGCGAGCGACGGAAATGCGACCCTCGTCCCGGGGCGGGCTGGAGGTGTGAGAGGGGAGGGGCGCTGTGTCGCCGGGGCGCTCGCGGCCGTCAACTGTCGCTGATGGGGGCGGACGCCGCTTGTTTCCGCGCGGTTAGTGACGGACGGGCGCGCGCCACGTCACGTCACGCTCCGCCCCGCCCCCCCCGCCCCCCCGCCCCGCCCCGCCCCGCGCCCGTGCACAACGATGCGCACAAGAGGATGGGCAGGGCCGCAAGTTCTTTTTGTTTCCATTTTGGAAGCATTTCCGTTCAGATGTTATGTGGGAAGAGAACGAAAAAGGAAATGATATATTTAGGAGTCCGCGATACTTGAAAAAATGTGCAAAATAAAATAAAATAAAATAAAATAAAATAAAATAAAATAGAATGCCGATATGAATTAAAGGCTGGGATAAGTAAGACCAATAGCGTACGTGTTTTCCTCCCTCTAGCTCAAATTTTGCAATTTGTGTCGTTTGATTTGAATTTGGGCAATATTATTTTGAGAACATTGTATTACGTGTAGTTTATTTTATTTTCATTATAATACGGATAAACATTAAATATTAGTTTTGTATATAAGACTAGTACGAGATGAAATATTTATATGTTACGGTATCACATTCCTATAAATGTTTATTGAAAACTGCAACGATGCCAAGAAAAGGCTGAATATTACGACGTATACGACAAACTCGAAAAAGAAATTGGAATGGAATAGAAAATAAATTTGTAAGAAGGGCCCAACATATTGGCGGGTGTAACGTGAAAGGTTTCTTTCAGTATCGAACAACTCGGGAGTTTATACACGAACAGATGCTATATTAGGAGGAAATAAACAGAGAAGGGAAGACTAACCTGACAGGAATAGCGGGGGTGATCAGAAGGAGAACTGCCAGAAGAGCCGATCGGAGCGTCAACCGGAAAAAGAGAAATAAAAGAGTCCACGGGAAGCTTGGATGTTGAGAGGGCGGGCGATCGGAGCGGCGTCGAGTGGCGAACAAGGGCGGGGGGCGCCCCCCCCCCCCCCCCCCCCCCCCCCGGCGCCCGCGCGCTCCATTGACCTCCAAAGAAAATAAAATCTCGCCCCAGCAAACTCCACGGGCTGAGAATGCGGAGGCGGAAGGCACCCAAGCGAGGCGAGGCGAGGCGAGGCGCGGCGGGGCGGGGCGGGGCGGGGCGGGGCGGGGCGGGGCGGGGCGGGGCGGGGCAAACGCCACCCGCCGTGACATGGCCTCTTCGCCCACGCACTCACGCACGGCGCTGGCCTCTTCTGCTCACGGTTTCACCGGCGGATACCGCCCGAAGCTACCTCTCCTCTGATGCAGGACCATCTCGATATGGCCTTTTCCCACTCGCTTCTAACCAGAGTGACATATCGCACCCCCGCGGCAAGAGGGACAACTCAAAAATTGCCATTATGAAGGAGAACGGTGTTATTCTGATGGGTGCCATTGATTTCGCGCCAGAAGTTAGGTGTTACTTTTCTATAGTGTCGACTGCCTTGTGTATATCTTTATGATATTTTTCTATTAAACCGCTCTTTTCAAAAAGTATTCTTAAATATTAAAAATGTACTCTTAAATAATACATTTTTGAAGCCTAATTCGGTAATAATCTACATTTCTTTCAACATTATTACATCACTGGGTTTGGGAATTAATTGTTTATATAATCTAACAAGGCTTTAATGTAATAAGAGTACAAGGGTACTCATCGCCATCGGAACCACTAATTTTCCCAAATGCCACGTTAAACAGATGTGCATTAACGTCAACTAGTGGGATGCAGCATCACTCCAATATTCATATTACAGTTATTTGGCAACGCTCGTAAAGGAGATCGTTTACATGTAACTCAGTGGGTTCAGGACAATAAATCCTAATAACAACTCACCCAGGACTTAATTTCAATTTCTGTGGGGTATTTTGTGCCATCGCCAAAAGTACAAGTATGTTACTATCTAGTTGAGATAATTGGGATGGAGATGAGTGATGTATGTAATACTCATTAATACTCATATTTAATGAAAGTATAAGTAGACTTCGTTAGTTAGTTTTAAAGTATTTGATCAGAATGACCGGAAATGGCTTATAACCTGGGCGAATTCAAGAAATTGAAAATATTTCAAGAATACACAAGGAAATGAAGGAAACTGTTGAAAACTCGAGTTTATCGGAGAAACAAGCGCAATGGATGGAAAAGAAATTTCACGCAAAGAAAAAGATAAAATAAACCTATAATTTGTTCCATAGTTATCACTTTATATTGTCCTTTTACACTTTTTTTTTACAAATGGTAATTTCAGGAGGTATTTATTAGAAATTAAATACGTATAATTATGGTTAGTTCCGATGATGCTGTGTGGTTAAGGATTACATACCACCTCATCTCCTAGTTCTTGGTTGAATTGATTTGATTTGTTCGAGTTTCCGGGCGCGTCATCTGCTTTAGTTATTAGTCCAGTTAGTGTAGTGCATGTTTTTTCTCAGGAGATGGCGGTGATCTTCCCTCACTGGATGCCGAGATCCGGCGCCAACCTACCGTCGGATAGTGGGGTTTCCCCCTGACCAGGACTCTCCCACCAGCGAGGCACCGTCCCAGCCGGGCCAAGCTCTAAGATCCCGACCGGTCTCCCAGATTATGTGGTAGTGTAGTGCATGTTAGTGTGTGTGTGTAAGGGGAGAAGATAGGACAAGGAAGAGGAAGGACAGACCGCGCGCGCGGTCCGTGGCCCGTTTGTTAGGGTACTGCTCCGGCATTTGCCTGGTGTTGATCGGAGAAAACACGGGAAACTACCTATCAGAGCAGCCGGCCGCTAGAATTCTCCTCCAGACAGCGACTGAATTGCAGTGACATCAGTTGATGCACTGAGCTACCGGTCCCGGTCCTAGTACTTGGGATTTCTCCGTTGTGTTGCGAGCCACCTCAAGGCCGCTGTCTATCGGTGTCCTCGGCCGGCAGCACAATATTAAGGGCAGTGCCTTAGGGACTGGCAGGTCCGCTCGAGAAGCGCCTGGGTTGTAAAGGACTTTGAGGCGAACAGCGCTCAGACACGCGACCAAGTCCTGCGACATTCGCGCGCAGCTAGCGCCGCCTGCGGAGGTATTAAGGCTTAGGCGAGCGGCGGTGGAGGAGTGGGGGTTGCCGAGCACTGGAATCCATCAATTAAGCTTCCACCCACGCCCGGGGCGCCCTGCGGCCGGAGGAGACGGGAGGGATAAGGTCAGGGAGACGGAGAAAACTGCAAGGGAGGAGGTTTGTTGCGTCAGGAGTGAGGGAGTTGAGGCGGTCGCGAAAAGTGTAGTAATTGCTGTAAGAATAAGGGTGGAATTGGCCGGTTTGACGTAGGGAAGGGCTTAGCGGGGAAGAGAACGATGAGGGATGGGATGGGTAGACGTGGAACGGGCAGAAGCGGGGCGCCCCCGCCGGAGGAGGAGAAGACCGAGAGGGAGGGAGGAATGTTATGGGAGAAACCAGGTCAGAGAGAGGAGGAGCAAGGGAAGGTTAATTGAGTCAGGAATGAGACAGCTGAAGTTGATACGGTGGAGAAAAGCGTAGTAATTGAGGTAAGAACATGGGTGGAGTTGGTTCGACGTACGGAGGGCTTAGCGGGGAAGAGTCCAACGAGGAGGCACGCGGAGGGGTGGTCAGGAACAGGGGGGGGACGGATAGAAGGGGGCGGTTAGAAGCGAAGGGCGGAAGGGACCGAGTTATCCGAAGGGAAAGAGGTGGTAAGGCCGGAGGACATGTCAATGTGCGTTACGGGGAAAAAGGGGGTAGGAAAGGCGGGTTGGGGCGAGATAATAATGAGCTGATGGTAACGGGAAGCAGCGGAGAAAACTGATACGAAAAGGGCTACGCCCACGAGGTCGCGAAAGCTGAAAAGGATGAGAGAGGCAGGACTTTCAAATGAAGATGCGGCGGAGTCTGATCCAATTAATTTTAGGCCTTGGAGAAGATGAGGGTTGACAAGACTAATGCCATATGTTTGGTGACGAGAGAGAGAGAGCAGCGAGACAAATTCTCAAGAACAGGGAGATTCGGAATGAAATAATGCGCAATGGAAAAGTCTGGACTTTGACCGCCAGGTTGACGAATGATAACATCCGAGAGAAAGAGACCACAGATTTAATAAATGATGCGGTGATTGGATGTATTCGCGGTATCGTAATGGAGCTTCGCCTAAGAGTCGAGGACTATGGCAATCGGTTGTTGTTTGTTTGTTAGTGATTCCGGGTACGTCACTACTGAGGCATAAGTCCGTAGGTTTAGGCTAGTTTTTCCTCGGGAGGTGGCGTCGTCTTCCCCCACTGGAAGACGAGATCCGGCACCGACCTACCGTCGGCTAGCGGGATATTCCTCAACCAGGTATCTCCCACCAGTGTGGCACCGCTCCTTCCGGGACAGGTTCTAAGTCCCCGTCCCGTATCCCAGGATGTGTGGTAGTGTAGCGCATGTTAGTGTAAGTGTGTGTAAGGGTGAGGATAGGACAAGGAAGAGGAAGGAAAGATCGCGCGCGGTCCGTGGCCCGTTTGTTAGGGTATGATCCGGCATCGCCTGGTTTGATCTGAGAAATCACGAAAAACTACCGATCAGAGCAGCCGGCCTCTATAATTCTCCTCCAACATTCACCGGGAGTGTGTGCAAGGAAATAGGCACTACAGACGCTGGACGGGACAAGGGAGTAGAGCAGATACAATGAGACTAGTTTAGACAAGCGCATGAAAGAGGAGAATGCGGAATGAAGGAGAGGGGTCGAAGGGAGTTACATGGCACGCTCCATTGTCTGAGAATATGATGGTGGCAGCATGCCAGAAGCTGACGGGGATGATGGATGCGGTGTTGCAGATTCAAATGCTGGCAACAGGGATCGAGGTTTAAACAGAAGACAGATGACTGCCGAGGGTTACAGAAACTAGACGAATTGTGAGATATAGTTATGTAAATGTGAAATGTGGAAACTGCACGTAGTAATATACGCGAAATGTCTGATGACAGTGTAATGGCGGATATAATGAACTGAAGGTATAATGAGTTGAAACATTGCGACAGATTGTCAATATTTTTCCAAAAAAGTGATAATTATCACCAATAAATGTATACCTGAAGCGAAGGAAAGGAACAAACAAGAACATAGATGGTAAGAGATATATATCAAAATTCTTTTATGAATTTGAAACGCATAATTAAGAAATCGTTTCAATACAAGTGCGTTAACCGCTTTATTAAGTAAACATTAGAAAGAAAGACTTGGAGGTAAAGGTAAAGATAGAAGATCAAACGCGACTGACGAATATTGCCACCTTCATAACGATCAGAAGGAAGTAGAAACTATGAGAGTCAGAATAGCTAATACCAAAGATAAGACGTCGATTCTTAGCATCATGTTGTGGTAAGTACGCATTGGCAAAAGGTAGCACGGCGGAAGAAAAACTGAAGATACCAAAGTCCAAAGCAACATTGAACGACAAAAGGATCGAACATCGTTAGGACACATCAGCACAATGATGGAAGGATAACTGCGTGATACTAAGGGGGTAGAATGACGAAAACAGGCGGAAAAGGCCGGTTGGAGGGGGAGGGGAGGGAGGGCAGGAAGAGGGCGTGGTGGAGAAGGGTGAGGAGGGGGTGAGTCGTCGCAACAGGGCAGGCGCTATCGCCGCGCCCGAGCGGACCGGCAGGCCCCCGAGGGGGGCACTAAACCGCTATCTACAGCCCCCCCTGCCCCGAACCGCCAACTGAGAGGCGACACGCCCCCGGCACCAGCAGCAGCGCCGGCACTGCGCGGGCGGGGGTGTCAGATAGAGCGAAGAATATATTAACGCAGCGCGGCACCCATTTCTTTATCAGCCGGGCGCGGGGCGAAGGCACAAACTTTTTCGCAAAGTGGAAAATAAATAATCGACCGTCATGCGATGATATCTGCGTCGTGTAGGTCGCTCAATTATCATTCCGCCGCCGTCGGAGTGAAACATCCCGAAAGAGCTGCTGAAATGGCGAAGCCGTAGGTCGCTCACTCTGGAGGCTCGGCGTCGCGTATTAAATTACTCGGCAAAGCGGGAAAACGTTCGGGAAACGTGCAGAAGGCGCAGACGGCGCAACCTTTCACTCGAGCGAAGGAGAGTTTCGTTTTCAAGAGATGAAACCCTGCCTCGCGAATGCTCCTCGTGCGTAAATAAACCCTTTTCCGAGGAGGAACCTACTAGAGGCCACTCGCCGGTATTATTCCTCTCTTCGGAGGATGCTGCAGTTGCAACGCCAAGGACTCCGAGCTGGCAGCGTTCCATCTTCGCTCGCACTTAATTCGGAATTACTCTTACAATTGCAGTGTTCAACGCGGCAGTTACTGCTGGTATGCTAACAGAATTAATATTCATGTGCCTCTGATATGAACTGTGCAAGAGGGAAGACGTACGCAACAAAGACTAGTCTAAGAGGTTCCTACATCAAACTTCAAAGGTTTAATCTCATATTGTCTTTACGACACAGAATGCACAAATGCTTCAATAAAGAAACTGAACCTACACGATATTTCTTCAACGTATGACAGGAAAATCGGCAGAATGTTCTCTGAAGCAAATGAAATACATCACAATTGGACTCTAGATTAGCATAAGTGAGGCAGGAAAAGCAGGATTCATTTACCTCAACGAACGCTACTGGTCCATGATGAACAGCAATAATGTTTCTGACAGAAGTGAAACGAACACACAATCGTACGGTAAAGAGAGGAGATTAAATTTAAAAACCATACATTTTATTTGTTTTGACGGGTTCGTTACAGCTTTTTTAGATCACGTTTGACTTCTTTGGCGCGCCTTCCCCCGTCTAAATTCATTGCGTATATTTTATTTATATTTTATTAAATTATTCAAATTATTCTGAAATTTGAACTAATTAAAGCACTGTGCGAGTATTTACTGCATTTTATTTTCCATTATATATGTTGCGTAATTACTTGACAAGTCGAAAATAATTTACAAGCCGTTAGTTACCACTGCTTTAAAGATCATAATGCTATTTTGCTGCAAAAATGACTGGTAGAAGTTAAGGTTTCATTTTCTCTTCAGATGTTTCAACCCAACACTTCATACTTTTCACACTGCCAATTTTGTAATTTCTGTCAAGATAACTATGAATGGCAACAAAAATAAATAAACATGCAAATGGCCTACAATCGCTTCCAAACACGTGTAAACAATTAGTTGCTGTGAATTGTGTTGGAGCCCGGAGCATTCGCACACAACATTAATTGTTTCAGTAACCCCTACAGTACCTTTCGTTAGCATTCATTACAACGGAGCTTCATTTCCACAATAATACATGTATGTATGTATATACACATACGGCCCAAGAACTCGTGTACTACACCGTTTTGTTCCTTCCGCATTACACACGAATAAATAATGAAATGTAAAATTACATATTTCACTCGGAGTTATGGTTTAGAACACTAGAAAGAGAAAGAGTAAATCCACGAGTCCAAAGATAATTTTTAGAATATATAGCAGGGTAAGAGAAGACGCTTGAATAGATCATGAAAGTGCGCGCCCTAGGAAAACTGCCTAGAGAGAATCTAGCGAAGTGGTAGGAGGATTGTGACAGAAGAGGTTGAAAGGTTGCCATAACGCGATGAAATGTTGCTAACTTTCTCTGGAGAGCACCTAACAAGCTAGCACAGAGTGGGCCTGGCCACATCTTCGGCCGAGCGCCCCGAAGCTAGCGCGGCCTGGCCCATCTTGGCCGAGCGCCCCAGAAGCTAGCGCTGAGTGGGCCTGGCCACATCTTCGGCCGAGCGCCCCAGAAGCTAGCGCAGAGTGGGCCTGGCCACATCTTCGGCCGAGCGCCCCAGAAGCTGCGCAGAGTGGGCCTGGCCACATCTTCGGCCGAGCGCCCCAGAAGCTAGCGCAGAGTGGGCCTGGCCACATCTTCGGCCGAGCGCCCCAGAAGCTAGCGCAGAGTGGGCCTGGCCGCGTATTCGGCCGAGCGCCCCAGAAGCTAGCGCAGAGTGGGCCTCTCCACATCTTCGGCCGAGCGCCCCAGACGCTAGCGCGGAGTGGGCCTGGCCGCGTATTCGGCCGAGCGCCCCAGAAGCTAGCGCTGAGTGGGCTTGGCCACATCTTCGGCCGAGCGCCCCAGAAGCTAGCGCGGAGTGGGCCTGGCCATCTTCTGCCGAGCGCCCCAGAAGCTAGCGCTGAGTGGGCCTGGCCACATCTTCGGCCGAGCGCCCCAGACGCTAGCGCGGAGTGGGCCTGGCCGCGTATTCGGCCGAGCGCCCCAGAAGCTAGCGCTGAGTGGGCCTGGCCACATCTTCGGCCGAGCGCCCCAGAAGCTAGCGCAGAGTGGGCCTGGCCACATCTTCGGCCGAGCGCCCCAGAGCTAGCGCGGAGTGGGCCTGGCGCATCTTCGGCTAGCGCCTTACGGCAGGCGGTGGGGCCGCGGGGTGCCTCTCGGTCCCGACTGCGCCTTCCCCGCGCGCGCGTGCGGTGGGGGGGGGGGGGTTGCGGCCCGGGCGGCGCGGGGAAAGGGGGGCGCGCGGTGGCGGCCGCCGGGCCGCCGCCGCCGCCGCAACAAGTCGGGCGCCGGGGCTAGGGCCGGGGCCGGGGTCGTGCGCGTTGCGGCCACCAAGCTGCGCTGCGGAGTGGCGCGGATCGTGGCCTGGCGCGAACGCCAAACCAGGAAGAATATTTAGGCACCATTTTCCATTTACTCTAAGAATAATCCTGATGTAAACAAACATGTGTATTGTGAGAATTCTGACGCGGTTGACGATATTACATGAAATAAACGAAGTAATTAGTAAGCAAGTTCTCTGTAAGGACATAATAGAGAGATTTTGCACGGCGAAGTGTTATTGCAACCAATAGCACTATTGATCTTCAGCGCTAGCGCAGTTTTAATTTAGCATTACTTTTGTTCATCTGCGCATGCGGAGAAGATCCAGATTGGTATTCGCTATGCCGTGCAAAACTCAAAACTTCCTATTGATTAACAACTCTCAGATAACAACTCTCTTACTATATATTTTGGGACTATTATTATGGAAATTAACGAATATCAGGGTGGCGGGTGACAATGAAAGGAAATGAGGGTTAATAAAAACATGGTAGATAACGGTGGGCGTGTTGTTACCACTGCTCTGCACGGCAGTAGTTGAGCTATTGATACTAGTAATGTTCATTGTAATGAACGGCAAGGATTTTAGTGCACATTATTACACGTTATGGAAGTTGTAACAACTATCCTTATAAATCGGATGGGCATTAGCAACTTAGGAAATGTCCGGTACTTCGTTAGATGTACGTAAGGGTAATACTCAATAAATATGATTATGATCACTAAAAATACAATAGGTAGGGGAACGTAAGTAAAATGAAATAATGCGCAGAAAATTAACTGGAAAGAGAAAGAGTACAGTTGAGAGAAAATTAGGGAGATGTTGTAGAGAGATGGTGTAGCAAGATGAAGTTGGGGTAGTCTTGAAACTGATGGGGGTGGGAGGGACAGTATTCGGTGAGGGAGCAGGGCAATGGGGGTTGTCCACGGAGGTGGGATGGGGAAAAGCGAGGATGTGTTTTGGGGAGTGGCGGGGGAAAGGGGGGGCTGCCGATCTGAGATAGGAGCGAGACGATAATGTCTGGGAGAGGGGGGGGCGATGCGCTGTAGGAGAAAGTGGGGTGATGTGTCTCTGAGAAGGACGGGAGGTGGTTTGGAAGTGGGGGGGCGGGGCGTCTGGGAGAAGGGCGGGGCGATGGGTTTGGGGGAGGAAGAGGCGGGGCGATGTCGGACGTGGGCGGCAGCCACGAAGAAGCCATCGCGACGCAGAAAGCCCGAGCCGCGCGGGTGCAAGCGGGCGGCGGGCGCCGCACGGGGGCGGGGGTGGGGGTGGGGTTGAGAGCGCCCGAAGTGTCCCCAGAGAGCGCCCACCCCCGCGCTCTGGTGCCGACGAGGCGGAGCGGTACTCGCCGACTCGCGGCGTCGACGCGGCGAAACGCAGCGAGGCGCGGCGCCGGCGGCGGCGGCGCTGTGTCAGACAGCGCGCTCGAGCTTAGAGCCCTATCACCCAAGTCCACGAGCGAAAACGGTTTCTTTCTTGTTGAAGAGATACCAGTGTGAAAATATTTGTTGCGCTTTACGGCGAATGGAACACACCTTTGTTTCAAATAAGTTACTGTGATGAGGTTTTTCATATTAATATTCATTACATAATATATAACGCAACGTTTCGGAAATTATTTGTTTCCATCATAAGGAATATAATATATTTATTTATTGCAATTGTGAAAAAAGTAACGCTAAATATTATGTAATAAATATTAATATGAAAAATGTCCTGCTTTAAAAAATCAAGACCAAAATATATAGTATATTCTAGGTATTTACTTCAAATACTCCTGTATAAACCGAAGGACTGTGTTAGATTTTAAGAGCTTTGGATGTGGTATATTGTTTATAAGCAATTCGACAAGGGCTGTTGAATATTAAGTATAATGTTCTTGATGCAGAACGACTTAATAGTTCACTGAAAAAAATTCTATCAATACTTTAGATGGTGTTTGCTAAGTACTGTTCTAATTTAAATAACGACTTTTTTTTTTAAATATTAAGAAAGTCAATTTTCATAGTTATACAGTCTGTAGCATGTCGTTTATGTAAAAGACATTTTCCTCCTCGATACACGCTGTTCTAATTTTTGCGAAGAAAGTCAATTTCGTAGTTATTAGTTCTTTAGAGTGATTAAGTCACTTGACTTATGTGAGTATTTGATGATAAATAATGCCCGTATGGAGTGAAGTATATCCAATGGGATATTTAAGTGCATACAAGTAGAGCTGTGTAGTAGAGTACTCTCAATAGCGTCCAGAAGTGACTAATAGTTACATCTCTACACGTGGACTGAGTTTCTAGATTGCCTTTCTTTGTCGATAAGTTTTACTTGATGTATTCAGTAAAAAGGATTTTGAGGAAGATTAATATTTCTCATCACTAAACGTAACTTTGGTCCCCCACAGACTTTACACTCTGTTTTTTCATTTTTATTATTAATTGTAAAATTTAAACAACTTCGCTATCTTCCGTAAACCAAGGACGCCAGAAATATGTGCAGAGAAGCACGATATTCACGATGTGGTTATGTTATTGTTCTGTAACAAAACTTCCTCTAATTTTAAAACTCCGAGCATTCGTCACTTCGATCTGGAATCGAATCGGTCGAAGAGTAATGAATATTCAGCACGATGAGTTTCTCCATGAAGTGATGAAAGAATTCATGCTTAAGTCGTCTCTGGAGCTCAGCAAATGAACTGGGTGCTTATCAGCAGACCCTAGCTTTCCTGGACGGACGTTCTAACATTATGAGAAGATCAAATAAAGAAATACTCTATTGTAGACACAGGCACACCCAGGATTTTTCTCGCCGTGTACGTGTTGTGTGCGTGCGTGCGTGTTCGGTAGGGTCCAGGCGACTTTATGTTCTCTTTGGAAGAATTTTTCCTTTATGGTGAATATCATATGCATTGTAGTTTGTTGACTTATAGTTAATATTTATAAAAATTTTTTAAAATATTATCTGGGAGGGTGGCTGTAGTCCCAAGAGTCCCCTCCCTTGTGGCTAAGGCGGTTTTATACTTAAAACATTTCAGAGCATTAGTCTCCCCACCACAAAGCCATTGGAGGATTAGTCTCCTCCAACGCTCAGGTAATCTGGGCGCAAATCAGCAGACCCCGCCTCGATTTCTGGTCGAGCGAGCTACCGCATGTTAGTAACTAGTGCTATAAGAGCATATACTTTCTGATTATTTGTAAATTTTGTAATTTTCTAGAATTCAGAGAATTTAACAAAAATCGGACCTGCCCCATTTTTGTACATATTCCGCACTATCCGATAAAAAATCAATAAAAATTTTTTTAAAATTTTTAACCTTTTTTAAATTTGGGAAATTATTAAAAAATATAAACTACCTATAAAATCGATTTTGAAAAACAGATTTCATTGAGAAAAATCTCAGGCGATTGTTCCTTAACGAATAATTCTTGTAGAGTGCAAGAAACAAATTTAAACTTTCGAAATCTTTGAAAATTCATCAAAAAGGGAAAATTCCATTATTAAGAATTTTAAAAATATCCTCGAGACTTTCAGAACAGTACTTCCAAACATCAAAATACCAGTTTCAAATTTAAGGGGCTGCGACAGCAGCCAGATCAATCGGGAATATCGATTTTGATGAAAATCCTGCCTGTGCCTATTTAGCAGCTAGGGTTATTCACAGACGGACAGGCTGTCTTTTTAAGTAAACCAATTATCCGGCATGGTCCCACATAACGGATTCTGACTACACAGTGCGGTAAAGGATGTGGTTTTCTACATTTTTTCCTTCCTGCGGATCTTTCCAGCTTCAGGGGATGTCTGTTTAGACTATTCGCGCCGGGTACTCCTTATCTCTCTCACGAGGAAACATCATCCTTTACATTCGGAACACTTGCGGACTCCTTGGTCTGTGGTCAGCAGACTCTCGAGATCTTTCGCGTCAAAACACATACCCGAAAGACATGGGACAAACAATCATGCCCACTGCGGGACTGGAACCTCTGACCCTTCAGACCGAGGCGCTGATTCGGCACACGCTCAAGCCACATCGGTCATCCAGATCGGCAACTCATGTTCTACATGTAGGAACAATACTTATTCATTTTCTTTAGGATCAGAGACCCACTAAACGAGCTTTTCCGCCTACAAACCGCCTTTTTTCTGCAATATTACTGTCTCTACACCATGTAAGTAATATGCGAAAATTAAAACAAGGGAACTTATTTGACGGGATGTGGTTCACGGGATTGGTCAACTCATGAAACATTAGTTTACCAACGTTTCGGAATATATAATTCATTCCTCAGGGCTTACTAATATGCAAGACGGTCAAGCTTCATGTCTGCCTCCAGACCAACTCCAGTATAGAGTTGCTGCAGCCCACGGGTCCATTGCAAGCCACGTCTGAATGGTCCTGGCACAACACGTTTTTCATTCACTTGCGTTCGGGCCGTGGTCCCAGTCACCGGGCCGTGGACCTGTGGGTTGCAGCAACTCTATACTGCAGTTGGTCTGGAGGCAGACATGAAGCTTGACCGTCTTGTATATTAGTTAGCCCTGAGGAAGGAATTATATATGCCGAAACGTTGGACATCAGGGGAATGCCGGAGCAGTACCCTAACAAACTGGCCACGAACCGCGCGCGATCTTTCCTTCCTCTTCCTTGTCCTATCCTCTCCCCGTATATACACATACACACGCACACATTTGCACTACACTACCACACATTCCGTGGGACCGGTCGGGAGCTTAGAACTTATCTCGGCTGGGGCGGTGCCCTGCTGGTGAGAGAGTCCTGGTTAGGGGGAAAACCCCGCTAGCCGACGGTAGGTCGGCGCCAGATCTCGCCATCCAGCGGGGGAAGATCACCGCCATCTCGCGAGGAAAAATGCACTACACTCACGGAAATAATGACCTAAGCTGTTGACGCGCCCGGAATCACTAATAACCAACCAACCAACTCGTTGGAGTACTAATGTGTTTCATTAATAGACCAGTCTCGTGAACCACATTCCGTAATTTATTAATGGTCATGAATTCTGCGATGAAAATTTTTTTTGTGCCTCACGCCCCGGAGGCGGGCCCACTGTGCGGCGCGGCCGGGCGCCCGCCCATCCGCCCGGCGGAAGCAACGCGCAGCGCGCCGAGCGGAGCGGAGCGGCGGCGCTGATGAGAAACGTGACAGTGACGCGGCGAATGAGAGGGCTTAGCGCGGGCCACGCGCTCCCAGACGACGCGACGGCGACGCGTCGAGAGGCGAAGCGAGGCGAGCAAATGGGAAAATGTCGCGAGCGCACGAAAAGGCGACGAACGACCCCCTTCGGCGCGGCGTCTGGCCGCGCGAACTTTTTATGTAGTGTAGTTTTCATGCAGTCGACGCGCGTGGTGGCGGAGGTCTCTCAGAAAAGTAATCATGTTGTTTATGGTCAAGCTACGTGCAGGTATCTGATGAAATCACTGAAAACCAGTAGTAGATTAAACAGGTAGAGCTGTTTGACATGTAGGAATACCATCATGCTAATATTCACATTCTACAATTAACAAAAACGTTTCTCAATATTTGTCGTCAATATCACTATTTTTCAAAATTTGAAAAATCAACTTCAAAAAGGAGGAGTTTGCAAACGATATCATCTCGTACTATTTGACAACAGAAACTCAAATATTAACGCGCCCATAGGCGTGTTGTAGGAGCGGAATATGTAGTCGCAATATTTAAAGGGGATTACACTGAATTTGAACTACATGCCTTCGTGGGGTTTAAGTACCCGTAAATTACTAAATATGTCCCTACAAAGAGAAATTCGTACCGCCTGGAAAGAAGAATTGATCTTCACACAACAGACTGTTGGGTACAGATTTCTACAAAAACACCAAACCTAAAGTCAAATTCTCGCCTTAAACATCACTCATGTGCTAGCGTAACTTTACCATGTGTAGTCAGCATCAGATAACACCTCTTCAGGTGTGCGGTATAAGCAATATTTAACTCTTCGGTATTTCTACATTATTTCTTCGGTCTGGATTTACCGTTTTTTCCCTCTTTTTTCCCCGCTATCTGCAGCATTTCAACAAGCAGTCCGCTCCCCTCTGCGGGCCCGACTCCGGCTCTCGCCTCGCATCCGGCTTCCGCACTGATCCAGCTCCCGGGCCCAACCCGTTCCCGCTCGCTCTCGCCCCCTTCCGACTCCGCACCCGATCCAGTTCCTACTCCTTCTCGCGCACCCAATTCGGCCGCGCTCCCATCCCTCTCTGGCTCAGCGTGGCGAAGCGCTCGCCTCTCGTCTGCCGGTCGCCGGGAGGAGGGCCCCCTTCCCGCCCCAGTGCCAGGCCGAGCGTTTGCTTCGAGTTCGCGAGTTCGGCAGCAGCACAGCACAGCAACTCTGGCACCGCCCAACCCACGTGCGCGCCTCCCCTCCCCCTGCTTCCGCCACTCGATTCTTGAGAGTTGCGCCGCGGTGGGCACAAGAGGCCTCCTTGTTCGTCACTTGCACAATTGTTGCATGCAATTACGACGAACGCTTCGGGGAGGGAGGCCAACGCTGACGAGCGATGGAATGCTATCGAAGGTAGCGCAAGGGACTCAACGACGCGAGGGACGGAGGAAGAGATGAGTTTGTAGTGGCACCAAGTTCACGCGCCAATATCACGAATTGATTAATTGGTTATAGTGATTCCGGACGCGTCAACTACTGGGGTCATTGGTCCTGTAAGTGTAGTAGTTCATCGGGAGGTGGCGATGGTGTTCTCCGATGATTGACGGGATCCGGGTAGACTAGCGGGGTTTTCCCCAACCGGGTATCTCCCACCAGCGGGGCACCTCTCCAGCCGGAACAAGCTCTAAGTCCCTAACCGATCTCCCTGCATGTGCGATAGTGTAGTGCATGTTAGTGTAAGTGTGTGCGAAAGGGATGAGAATAGAAGGAAGAAGGAAAGATCGCGCGCGGTCCGTGGCCGTTTTGATAGGGTACTGCTCCGGCATTCGCCTGGAGTTGATCGGAAAATGGAAAACTACCGATCAGGGCAGCCGGTCGCTAAAATTTTCCTCTAGACAACGACTGAATTCGACCTTGCTGAAAAGCTAGTGTCAAAAATCCTGCCGCCATCGGAATTCCAACCTAGGACCTCTCGATCTGAGGCACTACAGTGACATCAGTTGATGATGCACTGAGCCATCGCTCCAGGTCCAATTTCAAGAAACTTGCGTTGATCTGCAATAAGGATTTTTTCGCCACAAATTCTAAAGCAATGGGTTTTTGAAGGCAAGGGTTCTTGAGGCCGGAATGTATAAGTTTGTGTTATTTAATGTTACGTTGAAGACCAGAGAAAATAGCGTTGTGTCAAACAGAGAACTAGAAGCGGGCGCTGTTGAACGTTAGTAATGTTACAAAATAACTAATGCATTTAAATGAGTAGGTTTACATTAAGTAGTCCAATTTTTGCTTTTTAATTATTTCACGCTTTTCAATTTCTTGTTAATTTACGCAGCATCACCGAGAAAATTAGGAAATAAATTTATGAGCTTCTCAAGGAGAGCTTTCTGCAAGGCATTTCATTGAATTATCATTACATAAATCTTTTAAATTGATGTTCTTAAAAATTATTCACATGTCATTCATTACACAAAAAAATTTAAATAAAAGCGAAAATTAAAATATGAAATGCAATTACTTTATTGAAATGCATGTATAACTGATTATTTCGAGCTAATACGTATCAGATTATTGTAAATAAAATTGTTCGCCTTGAAAATAAATTACGCGTTTTAAAATACAAAACCCTAAAAAAATGTGTGGATAATAATTGGTTATGTTCCTACATAATTCCACGATAGAATTTAAATGAAACGTTTCTTTAACACATGTGTTTGTTAAAATATAATGCATTCCAAATTTTCAAATTTACACCACAAATCCATTTAGTTAAATAACGAAATTATGCGTCCATCACTTAGAAACAGTCACATAGATTACATTAATACATGTTCATGAGAATGGAAATTAAACTGTTAATTAAAACAACGTATGTACGGATATGTAAGTCAGAGAAATGCAGAGTCGTTACTTTGCGTCACAGATTACCTTCGGTAGCCAGAAACTTCCTCATCCTTCCCTCTCTCCAATGGCTTGCGAAAATTGCGTCGTCTGCTCGCTCTATATGGAGGAAGGAGCTTACTCAGAGCTTTCGGAAGAACTGCAGCGACAAAGCTTTATAACATTGCTCGGTGGAAACTAATCCCTTTTATTAAACTTGGCACTGTTTTGCCATAACGGCATATACGGTTAAATAAGGCCCACAATACCTCCTATGCTTAAGAAGTTGAACTCTTGCATATTATATTTATACTATTAGGTAGTTATTTCCCAGTGTTCTTAAGCGGAAAGACAAAGCATGAATATCGAGAATACTGACTAGCTTATTTGTTTACCTTAAGATTATCAATTTTATACAAATAAATGTAATTTTTACCTTCACACATCAAATGAATAAGTTTATTTATTTAACGTAAAAAACCGTTGAAAACTGTGACACTATGGGGAGAAGTGCATTTTTTTAGCAATTTATTTTTGAATTCGCGGATCTCAACCATAACCCATACAAGTTGAATTATTAGTACTATAAATTATTGATTACACAACACTTCCAACAATTATTAATGACAAATTTAAACTCCAAAACTTATTTTGCTCCAATGGATAGACTTTAAAGACTTACGCTGTAGTTCTCTTCATTGTAGGATAATCGGCAAACTGAGTCTCCACATGGTTAACCACTGTCTAGAGGAGAATTCTGGATCCGGATGTTCTGATTGGCAAAGTTTCTTGTGATATATCAGATCAATTCGAGACGAATGTAGGAGCAGCACAATAATAAACGAGCTGCGCCCACTCTTTCCATACTCATCCTTGACGCCGCCGTCTCACACACATTTTTATTTATTTATTTATTTATTTAGTCAAAAACAGTCAAAAACTGTATGTGACGGATGGGGGAGAAAATATTTTACTTTTAACTTAAATTTGTGTACCAATTTTAATTGTTTAATTTCATCTGGCAATGCGTTGTAAAGTAACGTACAAGTATTGTATGTGGATTTCTTGTAGTGAGCTGTTGATACTGACACTTGATGAACATGATTTCTACGTCGAGTGTTGTAACTATAAATATCAGTTTTACATGAAAATACTCCCACCGTTAAGTAAGCCAGTTTTGACAACTACTACAGACTCATAAATAATTAGGCAAGGCAATGATAAGATTCCAAATTTAATGAAACGAGGCTTGTACGGATCACGTGGATGGGATTTTTTCATTATTCGGATAATTTTCTTTCATTTACTTGCTCCGCACGACTACAGATGTCAGGAAATCAGTCGGGAACTCGCTGCTTGTGCCGGGAAATCAGTCGATCAGACGGTGCTACGGAAGATACTTCACCTGGCAGGGGGGAGGGATCCCACAGATCGACGAGGAGGTTGGTGGAGGTGGTCTGGAAAATCACCTACCTTACACCTACGGAATTAATGCCCATTGTAATTGAAGTGCAGAAAAGCACTAAATAACAAATCATTCAATTATCATAATTCATGTAGACCTTCATCCCCAAAAACAATCCGTATTCATGCGTAATAGGATCTACAAAATCGGATGCCCATTTAAAGCTGAACAGCAAGTCGAACTCTCTTGAGAAAAATAGATCGCGTTACATGACGCAGAGCACGGAAGGAAAAGAATGGGACAAAATAGGAACATGCTGCTCGAACTCACATGACAAGGTGTTCACGGGTTTTTCCGCGGGGAAAAGAAAAGTTTTCATGTTGTCACGAATCACGCAACACGGGCAGGCGAAATTGCTAACACGAGCTGTAGCTTCCTGAGGGAAACTAGAACATGAGCATGGAAAGAAAGAAGAATGTCGCAAACATCCTCGTATTAGTTTCCTTATCTATTTAGTCTGGGTTATGTTTTCGGTTTTACCCACCCTCTTTCCAGTTGGCATGTATTGGCGTCTAAATATATATTTTTAACATATCCTCAATTTCGGCCTCTTTAATGTGTAATCGAACTATGACAGAATTTTAGAGAAGAGTAAAATCTGCCCCCCTCCCAATTGTAGAGAACAAATTCTATTTGAAGAAAAAATCAATCTTCAATAATGTAGTTGAATGACGGGGTCCAAATAATTCCAAACATTGTAATTTTCGAATTTCAGAGTTAGCAGGGAAACTTGGACATATGCCATCTTTATCAATATTTTTCGCTCTATTCACATAAGCAATTTAAAGAAAGAATTTAGTGCCATTTTTGAAGAAAAAATTGAAAATGTTCTCGAAATTTTACGTAAAGTATTAAATGCCCCCCCAATTAAATAATGTTTTTCAAATTGCACAGATCTGACAACAGGCATGATCTCTGTAATCAGCATTGGGAATTTCTACGGCACTAAATAAAAATAAAATATGGCAAAACTATACCAGAGGAGTTAAAAAACGCACAAAGCACACTATGTGTTTGGATTACTAGTAAAGGAGAGTACACAGAACGTCCGAGTGAGATCTAATAAATATCTCAAATACAAGTGAAAACCATTGCCAGAAGAATTGAACAATAGTGCGAAGGGCGTTAATCAGTTAATAAACCAAATAAATTACACGCGAAATAAACTTTTAACAGACTAACAGGTCCGTTCAATTCAATACGGTTAGGTTCAAGTTGTGTGCGATTGAGAGTGTGAAGAAAAGTAGACATCTGGATAAAAATTGAGGGTGAATGAAAAACGTCGACTGGGGTGGGGGGAAGGGGGAGACCGGCAGAGAGAGAGAGAGAGAGAGAGAGAGAGAGAGAGAGAGAGAGAGAAGCTCATGCGAGGGCTTGCAGAGCGCGTGAGCGCGTGCGGTCAACTCGCACGCGCGCTTGAAGGGTCGGAAGTGTCGTGGGGAGTCGACACCAGATCAGATCGGGAGAAGAACCACGGCAGTTTTACGTAGGGGATGGGACACTGAAAAAGTTCACAACTGGGGAAACTAATGAATAAATAACACATCAAATGGTCAAGGAAGCATTTAAATAAACGTAACACAGGGACATGAAGTGGTAAAATAAATTGGTATGAAAGTAAACGAACCCATTGAGAAGAAGCAGTGGGGAGTAAGACTGAAGAGGTGGGGTGGTGAGGAGCGGCAAGAAGCCATAATAGCTTCTAGCCCGGGGGGAAAAAGGGGGGGGAAGGAGAAGGGGGGGGGAAAGGGGTGATGGAGAGGGGGGGAAAAGGGCGGGGGAAAGGTGGAGAAAGGGAGGAAAGAGGGGAGGGGCTGGGTGGGTGGGTGGGTGGGTGGGTGGGTGGGTGGGTGGGTGGGTGGGTGGGTGGGGGTTCGGGGACTGCAGCACGCGACTGAGCACGCGACTGCGCACGCGACATCATTCCCCCTGCCCCGTCCTCACTGAGCGCGCGTTCTTATCCGAAGACCCCGTCCTCCGCGTTCCCGTCATTAAATTTAATTACGCTGGCTAGGATTTCCACTGCAAAACAACTTGCAATTTATGTGATGGATCTAGAAGCGTCGACTATTATTAGATAGAAAACGAACACAAAGCCCTTTGACATTTACTCATACCTGAATGAAGAGTAGGATGACGAGTCACAAAAACCTCTCACTATTCGAAATATGATTTTTATCCCCAAACAAAAGCAAATACGCTTTAATATTTCTATCTAGGAAGAAAATCCATTCTATTCAATAAATGGAATATCTTTGCTTAAATTACAACAAAAAATGAAAATTGTTGAACCGAGTAATAAAATAGAAGGTAATCAGAATCGACGTGAATTTTATAGGATTTGGTAACAATTATTTTTTACAGCTGATTTAAAAATAATTAATGAAAATTCAGAAAAAGATCTTATGTTAAAATATTGCATTAAATTATAAAAAAATATGAGAGCACAGACAATGCAAGAGAGAAATGAGGGATAAAATCTCAACTCTGTGCACCAAACCCACAATTTGTCTCCAACGACCATATTCAATTGAACAAAATTAATTCGAACAACAATTCACGGAACACCATATCACAACCATTTATCGACCCCGGCTAAGGGCACATCACGCTGGATTATACACGAACCAAAAACACCTCAAGCAAGAAAACAAAAATGCCCAGCCGAAACGACCAATGAGGGCCGATGGCCCGCTCACCCATTTCCTAATTAAGAGCGCATAGATGGCGCGCGAGAGATTGGCGTCGCTCTTTTATGGGCCCACAAAAGGAGGGCAGCCATTGTCCGGGCGCACGCCCTACCGCTCGTTAATGCTACGAAAATACTCGCGCCGCGCGCTGCCACCTGGCGGAGCCGCGCCTTGGCCGCGTTGGCCTCGGCGGCGGCACTGGCAAAGGTGACGACGTCGGTGGTGGTGGTGGTGGTGGTGGGGTGTGGTGGTGGTGGTGGTGGTGGTGGTGGCGGCGGCGGTGATGGTCGCGGTGGCGATGGTGGTTGACGAGGTAGTGGTAGCACTGGCGAAGGTGACGGTGGTGGTGGTAGTGATGGTGGTGGTGGTGGTTGCGGTGGCGATGGTGGTTGAGGAGGTAGTGGTAGCACTGGCGAAGGTGACGGTAGTGGTGGTGGTGGTGGTGGTGGTGGTGGTGGTGGCGGCGGCGGCGGCGGGGGTGGTGGTGGTGGTGGTGGCGGCGGCGCGACGCGACGGTGGGGTGGTGGTGGTGGTGGTGGTGGTGGGGTGGTGGTGGTGGTGGTGGTGGTGGTGACGGAGGCGATGGTGTTGACGATGGCAGTGAACGCGATGTCGACGATGGAAACAGTGGCGGCGGTGAGGGCGTTGACGGAAACGGCGAAGGCGGTGGAAGCGAAAGGGGCGAACGCAGGGGAAGGGGAGGAGGAGAAACGCGTGTTCAGTGATGACAGGGAGGTCTCGTTGGCAGGAGTAGCTGCGCTGCCATTGGGTTATCCGGCTAGGCCATCGTCCCCTCCGCAACGTGCCCATCGGGTTTTGTCATGGCAATTGAAATCGGTGTCATCAACGATTCATATACTTAAGTGTTTTCTGATGATATCTGCTAAGTCTTTTCGGGTGATGACTAATTTAATATGGGTATTTTTTCGATTAGAAAGGATTTTGTCTATTGACTAGAATTGAAAGGAATATTTGAAGGTCTTACCAAAACGTACTAATAGTTTTTAATTAGGAAAGAATTGATAGGATGTTATCGCGCATTTTTGTGTAATTGACCAAAAAATAAATAGAAATAAATATTACTATTATTATTCATTATAGAAAATAATAATAATAATAACAATAACAACAACAACAACAACAACAATAGTAAGTGAAAACCCGTGGGATTATCTCGCACGGGAAGTTTACAGATGAATTCAATTTTTGTATTACCGAGAATTATTTATCATATCCATCTATTCAGACAGGAAAAGGAATGAATTCTCTCTACAGTGAATAGTCGCCCTGGTCTGTTCATACTGCAGGCCGCAATATAATGAATTTGGCTGAATAAACAATCATTTTATTAAGCTACGTTAATATAAATCTTCTCGTGCATATTCGGTGTTATATGCCTGTCTGCTATCGAACATAATGAAGACAAGCAAACTACAACGAAACAAAGTGCACTTAAATGTTTCGAGAGAGAATCTGTATTTCTAATTTAATGAGAAACCTGTTACAAACGAGCACATGCAAACCAGAACTAATATTTCACATAACAGTTTGTTACGCCTCGTGTTTATTGTTAGACGTCAACATTTTTGTCGGAATTACGAGTGCATTAATGAGCCTGATCGCAGGAACCTGAAATATTGGGGAAGTATATCACTAGCGCACAATTCAACTCGAAGGCGGGAATGATTCATTTGACCCTCTTCCTTGGAGCTGCCACTTTATCTGCCTAACGAGCGTTTGTTGTGTATCGCAGCTCATTTCCGAAACCACGCGAAGCTCGCGGCACGCTATACAAATAGCAACAGCCACGGAACAAGATCAAAGGCTGCTGTTTGTTTAATATATTTGGCAGCACGCGGGACAACATCCACTAACACATACTTTCTGTCGCGGCATCACACCTACTTTAATTTCACGCGGAAAATTTGCAGGGGTAAATACACCGATTAAAATTTTATTTGCATTCGTTTGATATTCTCAAAATAAACTGGAAAATTTAAATAACACTGGAAAGTAAACACTAAGCGAACGCAATACATTTTCAAACGCGTAATAGTTTCAAGAATATAAAGATCAACAAAACTATATTGGTCCAATATTTACGGAAAATTTACTGTAGCATTGGTGTAAAAGGTTTCTTTTGCGAAGAACACAGTAGTAAATTCGATTGAACTTATTGGAATATTTGTCTAAACAATTACGATTTTTTAAGTTATTATCCTGCACAATCGGCACAAAAATTATTATAAAACATAGTCTAAAAATGGAAATAATGGATTGTTATAAAGGAGGACTGGATTGAGAAAGTGCTAAATTTATCGTCCACTTCCTTGTTAGCTAGTTCCAAAGGAAACTACTTGTTTCATCAAAATTTACTGACAAATAAGTAAATATAAAGGGAAAATGGTTTTTAGTATGCATTACAATTATCAAAGCAGAAGTAAAATTTCGACATTTTCCGAGATTTTTAACGTTCTGCCAAACTTATAAATTAAAATGTTGAGAGAAAATTATTTTTAATTATTACTTCTCGTAAACATTCTCATTCTTCTGATTTTTTCTCTTCATATTCCTTCAAATCGTACACAAATATTAACCTTTTCTATTTGTAATTTATAATCCATCCTTTCTTTATTCTTATTTTTATGGCCCGACAGCACTTACAGCGTTGACCTATCTCCAACATCAGACTGATTTTTCTAGATCAGAAGGAAGGCCTTAGAGGGTGGGTGTTTAGCTTATTACTTCACGTTCCCTGAAGGGAATGGGGAAGTATTGCGCACGCTCCGGGGCCTACATTCTTGGGTACTTCTTCGCCATTCACATGGAAGTGACAAGGAAAGTTACTGATCGGAGTAGTCAGCCTACGAATTCGATAGTTCGGCAGACGACACAAATTCTCCGACGCTTAACGCAAATTTATATCTAGTGGGAATACTGATTGATTGATTTGCGATTACCGGCGCGTCAAGAATAAAGGTCATTAGTCCCGTAAGTGTAGAGCATGGGTGATATTCCCCCACTGGATGGCGAGATCCAGCGCCGACTTACTCGGTTGGGGAAAACCCCGCTAGTCCTCGTATTTCGGGGGACCGCCCGTAGTCGGGACAAGTTCGAAGTCGACGACCGCTCTCCCGGCATGTGTGGTAGTGTAGTGCATGTTAGTGAAAGTGTGAGTGTGGGGAAGGTAAGGATAGGCGAAGGAAGAGGAAGGAAAGATCGCGCGTGGTCCGTGATCTGTTTGATAGGGTACTGCTCCGCCTAGTGTTGATCGGATAAACCACGGAAAACTACCAGAGCAGCCGGCCGCTAGAATTCTCCTCTAGATAGCGACTGAACTCTACCAGTGGGAATAGAACCCCCCGACTTCCCAATCACCAGAAAAACCAAGCCATAACTTACTTCATTAACTCTCATCCCCACCAATGTCAACTCCGCCTTTAACACGTTCCGCTAATCCAAGTCTTCTCCCTCTCCATCTTCCATTCAGTTCCACTTTCTTTCATGAATGATGATGCGCTTTATTTGCGGACTGGCTACACTAACGCACGGAGAGCCGGGGTGCGTCGCGCCCTGGTAGACGAGAGGGCAGGCGCTGAGTGGCGGGGGTGGTGGGGGGCGGGGCGGGTGACGGGCTGCGCGTGGAGGTGGCAGGGATCCACGAAGGGGCGGGGGCGGAGGCCAGATGAAGCCGCCCGGTGACAGATGGGGGGGACGGGAGGGAAGGGGAGGGGAGCGGAAAGGGGGCGTGACTCGCTTTCGCGGAGACGAGCGGCCGCGGCTTGTGACTATTTCACTGGAAGCGAAGCGAAAACGCAGAGCCGCGCCGCGCCGCGTCACGAGTTACGAGTCAATATTTCATCGGCCTTCACTAACAGGGCGGGATTAAGCGGCCGTAAAAAACAACGAGGGGAAATGCAGAACTGCACCGCGCACAAGAGCCCGCTACGACGGGGAATTCTTGCAAGTGGCGTTCATTTTGGCGAATCGGTCAAGCGGCATTCCCTCCAGGATCAGTCCGACTCGGGCAGAATGAAATACGTTTCGATGAAGTCTTCACAACGCAACAAACAATTGTTTTATTCCCTTTGTATTTCAGAGGATCATAAAATAAATTAGATATATTGACTTCCTTTTTTACATAAAAGCATATTTTTAACAAATGAAATTTCTGTGAGATTGTTATCTTAAAAACAATCATATTGGAGCTCAAACTAAACGTTATTTCGAGAATAAATAAAGAAATACTGCTGACAATATACTTTTCAGATGCCGTAGAAATACCAATAAATATAATTTTATTTAATTGTTTTTAGTTATATTAACCAGTTATTCAACAATGGCTTAACAAAAAGGTTGTACACTAAATTACCAGTACTACATAAATTACTTTAAACCTATATACAGTTAAACTTTTGACGAGAAAATGCATACTATAATATATTTCGCTGAATAATACTTTGTTCAAATAAAAAACAACTAAGCTTAAAAATGCTGTTGAATAAAACAACACGAAAGGTAGTTTTCAAAAAGTAGCAAGCACTCAAAAAGAAATAAAGAGCTCCCGTATAACATTACGAGAAGTTAAACATTTTAACAGAAATAGTTTTCACTAATATTGCAATAACGTAGTTTAGTATATATGCACACACAGGGTAACAGTTCTAAACATACCAAGCAAATGAACATAAAGTCGTCGATCCGTTACGCTACATGTGAATACCAAATATTTATTGGTAGGCGACCTCTACCTTGGAGGGTTGCTGTCACATGACGTCAGCTGTGTTGTAGGCACAGAGTATGATAATTCCGAGGGTACACGCGGGATTTGAATGTGCAAAATAATAGATCAAATATTTCCATTTTTCAGTCAATGTCGCATCTATTTGCTTCTGGATTTTACCCATGATTGTGGATAAACCGTTGGCATTATCATTACAATTTGTATTTCCTCGATCAATCTGGCTGGCTGATGTTGCTACACATTGAATTTTAATCGATTATTTTGATTTCTAGGGTGTGTTTCACACTAAGCGTTGAGGACTTTCTGAAAATTTTCTTTAATTTTTCGAGAGAGCAAAGTGTACTTAAAAATGGCGTAGGTCCATTCGAAAATAGTAGAAGTTCAAAACTTCTTTGGCGTCTTCCTTCAATTACAATATTAAAAATATATATATTTTTATTTAATATACTCTGTTTTTAAATTATCTGTACACAATCTTACGTTTTTTTAATCATGAAAAATTTTCCCGTAATTTCGAGTGAAATAATGACAACTAAACAATACCCAAGCAATATGTTTTCAAAGCAGGAAAATTTTCTTCCTTTATTTACTCGAAATAGTCTCCTTTTTATTAAAAGTTCTGAATATTTTAAATTTGCAAATGTGCGTATTTCTTGTTAAAGTGTGGGGAAGCTTGTTACCCTAGCTCAGGAGATTGGATTCACGGTTATGCTGTCTGCTTGCTGAACCTTCGTGGCATTGTAATATTACTTAAGCATAGCATATAATGTGAAACAACGCTTAGTGTTGTAGCACCACTAGTAGAAATTAGTTTCGTAAATATTCTTTTTTTTATCACAAAAACTTCTTTCACTCTAGCCAAAGAAGAATGAGGGAAACTGACTATTCAGATATTACCGACGGTTTGTATGGGACATCGCGATCTCAGCACGACTAAGGGGAGCTCCGCAACCGTTGGGTGTGGCCAACACTCCGACAGGCTCCCTTACACTCAACGGGTTTCAAAATATCTATCTTTAGAAAAGAAACGTCTGGGGAGCTATAAAAA
Source organism: Teleogryllus oceanicus (assembly GCA_964035755.1). NCBI lineage: Eukaryota > Metazoa > Arthropoda > Insecta > Orthoptera > Gryllidae > Teleogryllus > Teleogryllus oceanicus. Next base: position 46,842,183 of record CAXIVR010000009.1, read on the forward strand.
TCGACGGAGATCTGTTCCTGCCCCCGTTTTATAAAGGCTCTTAGACGAAAGAGCTACGACCACTGGCCCGGTTTGAAAGTGACACCTTAAAGCAGGTGAGATGTGCATTAATAATGGAAGCCGTAAGGATAACCTGGGAAGGACCTGTTCATTTATTGAAAGAATGGTTGAACGGTGAGGGGTTTTTCGATTGTATTGCCTTGTCACCCATTACGAAATTAGGGAACTATTCTTTTTAAAATTTAACGTTGCAGTCTGAATTTGTAGGAACAATGAACTGAAAATTGAATCAAAATGTGCGATCACACATATGCACTACTGAATTAGAATACACATCATTATGGGTAACTTTATTTTTATTTATAACAAAAATAGTAAATATTAATATTATATACGAGTAAGAGTTGCAATAAAATTATTTCTGATGCCCTGACTCAACAAAACGTGCGAGTGGAAAACAAGTCAACCGAAAGAAAAAAAGTGGGTAAATACTCGTATGTGGGAAACGAAAGGATATCAACAATATAGTTATTGTCGCATTTTCTGTTAAACTTCTTAAAATATGATCGCTGATCAATGCCTTAGATATGAAAAGTTTCTGTGGCACTAAACGTTGCATAGTTCTGGGAACAGATTTTACAGCTATTTCTGCATAAATGAACATTATTCGGGGGCACAAACGTAATCTTCTCATAATGAATTACAAGAGGACAAAGTTAATATTATATATAATATAATGACATGTCCCTTGTCAGCACAAGGTAATGTTTAGGAGCATAGATGGGGCAGATTTCACGGATTTCAGGGATGTTTCTCCAAACTTATTCGTCCAAACTTATTGGAAGATTTTACAAGGAATATGAAAAAAAGGAGTTTAAGCAATTCTTCAGGGCAATTTCATGTCACCTAAAACTATACAGAAAGAACCACGAAGATAAAGTGTGATACGAAGAAAATTACACATTTTGAAACAAAACCTGTAATTATTGTTATTTTTTATAACGGAATAAATGTCCATCTTTTTGTTTGTTAATTTTTTGTAATACTCTTCGGCGTTGTTATTTCAACAAAAAAGTTTGGATCGAAGCAGGCAGGACACGATTTATGCAGAACAAAATTTCACAAACTACTAAAAAGAAGTGGAGGAACATTTTTTCACGAAAATTAGTGAAGAACAAAGTCGCAACTGGACAAAGAAAGTTAAGGACCAAATGAAGATTTAACGAGCATTCTATTAAATATTATTATTATTTACGGGCTAATAGACCGTGTTCCAGTGGACTCTGATGGACGACGACCTATCAACCCGGAAATAATCATTAGTATTGACTCCGGCACCTGCACAATTGTTTTCATACAATTATAGACTATTTCAAGCATCAAAGGGAAAATAATATTGGTTTTAACAATGATATGTAATGTATTAGTTACCATATATACATAATTCTGAAAGTCAAAATTTGCCTGTAACAAGTATTCTAATGAATGAAATTGATGAAATGAATAAAATTCTTTTGAATCCCCTAATTACTATTAGAGCATTTGAAACACCTAGATTATGTCTACAAGTCACAATGAACATAAATAATTTTTTATATTCAATTGCAAATGAAAGAAAGTCTTAGCGTGAAATGTATCGAAAAATCTCATTAATATCAAATCATCAACCCACACCTAGCAAACGCCATTACTTGCACATGCGTCCGTCATAAACAAACGCAGTTAAGACGCACTGGAGCGTATCCACCTACAGCGCGCCGCTGCGTTCGCCAAGATCCGCGAGGCCCGGGGTCCGCGTGCCCCGCCCCTTTTGGCACGCGCCTCTTCCTGCGGCACCCCGCAGCGCCCCTTTCCCCGGGCGCCGCCCGCCTCGCCCCTCCCCCCCCCTCCCGGCCTCGGGCCACGGCGCGGGCCCAGCCGTCGCGACACCTTCCCCGTCGCCGTCCCACCGACCTACTTCCAGCGCCCCGCGCGAGGCCGCCTGCGAGGCGCCCCGCCTCCGCTCGCGAGGGCTTTTTTGACGAAAGCACATGAATGGACGGACGACGAGTGCAATGCGCGTATTTAATTAGGGAGAAATACTTTAGTAGTAGTACTAGTGCTACTAGTGCTCACGGTACTAGTGCTCGTACTGCTAGTAGAAATAGTATAGAGTAGTCTAGTAACAATAGGAGAAGTAATAATAATAATAATAATAATAATAATAATAATAATAATAATAATAATAATAATAATAATAGTAGTAGGAGGAGTTACTAGAAAGGATGTGAATGAAACCGACTTAGATGGCTCACGGCATCAACTGATGTTAATGCAATGCCTCTGACCGCGAGGTTCTAGGATACGAATACACTAGCTAAATAGCTAGTTCAAGTTCAGCTGCTATATGCAGGGTAATTTTAGAGGTCTGGTGGTTTAATCGATAGTTTTTGCGTGGTTTCACCGATCAGCACCAGATGAATACTGGAGCAGTGCCCTAACATACGAGTCATGGACAGCCGTGATCTCTCCTCCTTCCTTGCCTTATCCTCACCTCCCATACACACACCTACACTTGCATGCATTACACTACTACACATGTCGGAAGAGTGGAGCTTGTCCCGGTTGGGACGGTGTCCGATGGTTGTTGAGGAAAATACTGCATGCCGGCGTGTAGGTCGGTACCGGAACTACCGTTCAGCGAGAGAAGATCCCAGTCATCTTACAAAAAAACCTGCCCTACCATTAAGGGATTACTGACCGTAGCCGTTGACGCGCCCGAAAACACGAAATAAATCAATAAAGTGAGTGAAGATTATGATTGTTTATTATCAATGCTTTCTTTACAGGAATACTGCAAGCGACAGCAGTCTTAGGTGAGGGTCGGAAGCTTCCAGGTAACTCCCGTGTTCTCCTCCCCCACCAGAATAACCTCGAGTAATGTGATGTACGAAGTTCGTTGTTACAATAATGGAAATTACATGGATTGAGTCTTCTAAAGTAATGTGAAGGCAAGACGTAACTGTATTTCCGTTGTCAAATGCATTGAATGGCCTCAAGAATGTTTGTATTAATCGCGGAAGCGAAAGGCCGGGTCCGCGCCATTGTCTTGGAAATACTCGAGAGAAGGTATTTAAATTGGCGATATTTTTACTGAAAGTAGCACAAATGTTTGAATGCTTATAGTTACTCAACGCACTCCATGTATTGTATTTACGTGTTTGCTTTAGCTGTTGATTAAAAAAATACTCACCTCTTCCCTTTGACAGACTGTGAGGACGGGAACTCGGCCCGAAGTGAGTGAGTTACGTAAGTAAGTAAGTAAGTAAGGAAGGAAGGAAGGAAGGAAGAAGAACGAATGATTGAGATAAGTGAACAAGGAAGAGGGCCACAAGAAGGAACAGATGTGGACTTTGGGGACAACAAAGAGTCGAAGTAACATTTGAGACAAAAAAATATTTAATAACTTTATTTATGCTGTTAAGACATCGAAACCAACTTAGCATATGTCATTTATTTGGCTTAGCTATGATTTTCACAAGACATACTATCTGAAAGTTCTTATTCAGCTTGAACAGAAAATAATATCGAAGATATCAAAAATACTAATCTATTTAATAACAAACAATGTCATAATGATGCCAATAACATTACCTCAAGTACTACATAATTGTTCAAAACCTACGTCACTTATGAACATTTAGGATGATTGTCCACATTTTATTTAGAGAAGAATTTATTTAAAACATTATTTGAACGCTTTCCATTAGTACATGAATAACATATGTCCAGAAGGTTACGTTTTGTCATTGGCAGAACGTAATAAAACGTATTTTCATGAAGTACTGACTTTTGTTTTGGTAATTAAAGAGAAAAGTTTGACTTAAGTGTTGTTCATGGTCATTTCTATTTTGTTTATTGTTTGAAATTGAGTCTTTGTACACACAATAAAACTATTTAGTGTTCATAAAATACAGTCGTTGAGAAGTTAATATTCAATTTTACACACGTTTTGCCAGGGAAATTTACGACATTTAAACATGCCCGTTGGTAGGCTACTCACATTCACAATGGAATGAATCGACTAAACAGACAACGATAACTCGGCAAATTAACCAATTTCCCGCCCGGGGAGTATCCTATTGAAAACTAAATCAATTCGGGTAAATGAGGGCACTGAGAGGTTGAAATCGCTATCTGAAGTTCAATTACGTTCAGATGGATTGTGCCGTTTTACTCACCACCTCGTTCTGAATTGCCCACGAACAAAGGAGAAACGACGAATACGACAGGTGCCAATAACCGAAGGATCGTACGCCTAGATCAATATTTCCGGTTTCTCCTTGTAGGATCTCTCACATTGGTTTGGTGGAAAGGCAGCCAAACCATTCTCAGAAGTGTGAATATTTATTCAGCATACTATTTTTTGAAATTTAATTCTTTTTTACAATTTTATTCCAAATAATGTATTGTTCCAAAATATCTTATTAAGAAATGTACTTATGAGTTTATTTAATTTTTGTTATTAATACGGCTAAATAAATAAACAAACAATCTTGTTCAACTAAACAGGAATATGTATAAGTTTTTAATAAAATTAAAATTTTTCAACAAAAGGCCATTTTTTGGTAATTACAAACTTATTTCTTACGCAGTTGTTTTTACAAACATAAATAGGTAAGGGTTGCTTTAAGTTCAGCACGAAAAGAAGATGCACTCTCTCTCGCCGACTATCATTAAACGCCGGCCTGGAGAGGTGAGCCGATGACCATCCGGGGACTACGCAACATGGCGTCAGAACTTAGTAGCTGATGTGCCATTCAAGGAGCGGTCACACTGAGAGTGTTCAAACAAAGTAGGTGCGAGAAAACATTCTTTGGATTGATTGATTGATAGTGATTCCGGCCATGTCAACTACCGAGGTCATTAGTTCTGCAAGTATAGTGCATGTTTTTCATCGGTAGGTGGTGGTGATCTTCCCCCACTGGATGGCGAGTTCCTGCGCCGACCTACCGTCGACTAGCGAGATTTTCGTCAACCAAGTATCTCCCACCAATGAGGCACCGCCCCAGTCGGGACAAGTTCTAAGTCTCCGACCGGTCTCACGGCATGTGTGGTAGTGTAGTGAATGTTAATGTAAGTGTGTGTGTGCGTGTTTAAGGGGTCACTATAGGAAAAGAAAAGATTGATCGCGATCCGTGGCCCGTTTGTTGGGGTAATGATCCGGCCACTAGAATTCTCCTCCAGACAGCGACTAGTTGAAAACCTAATGTCGACAATCCTGCCACCGTTGGGAATCGAACCTAGGACCTTCCGGTCAGAGGCACTGCAGTGACATCAGTTGATGTACTGAGACACCGCTCCCGGTACATTCTTTGGAGCAGAAACTCTGTTTAGGACAAGTCATTCAATTTGGTCTGCCAGAAGTGCCCTAAAACGTTTGTTGCTAAATTTCAGGACGCCAGTATTCTCCACATCGGTCAACCATATTGGAGCTTGTCAAGAAAGTCCGTTACTGTGGAGGTTAACATAAATCTATTAACATACTCTTCCAGAAATTAACATAAGAAGAACTGTGCCTATTTTCAACAAAATCTCGACTACTCACGCTGCTTCGTGATGAAATGTGTATGCTTTAAAGATCGAATAAAGAATTATGACCTCACATACCATCTAATTACGGGTAATTTCCTTCAATATTTGAACTCAGACTGACACGAATGCATTCGAGCTGATGGACAACACTTTTAATATCTTTTCTTAGGTAAATTAAAATGGCATTTCGTCAGATTGTGTCAGCGCATCGCCGGGCACCTCGATGCAGCTCGCCGTGAAGCTGTTCCTGTTTTTTCTGGTGACTGATATATCGTCCCCATTGTATTATGAATGGTAAAGTAAACAAAAGAGTACTTGAGGTAATTCAAAATTCTGAAATTTCCGCATAAGCAACGCAATCGTATGTAAATATTATACTGCGATATTATAGGCACTAAAGGTAGTATTTATCGCAAATGAAACAACATGCCAAAAATAATTTGTTTCATTAACTACAATGACAGCTGTGTAAGTCGTTTCAAGTTTGCCTTGCATCGCTGCCCACCAAAAACACACGGCTGCGGATGAATGCAAGCCAACAAAATCCATTGACGAACAATACCGGACGAAGTTAATCAAACCAACTAATCGGCCTACTAATCCCCGTGAATGGAGGCGTTTGTGCGCTGACAAGAGAGCAGTTTAGCTTGAATAGGGATCGGTTTAACTGTAGGAGAAAGCCGGACGCTGAAAGCGAGCGGCCCCCGGGACGCGGCAACGAGCGCTGGAGTTGAGGCCGGCGGGTTGCATACACGAGCGCCTGGCGTCCCTTGGCGACCCACGTTCATCACAGCACCAAAGTGACTTCAGGAAGCAAACAAGCAAATTAAGCCTGTCCACAAAGTGGACGGCGGAACATTGAAATGCTATTTAGAACAAGAATTCAAGTGGGTTCTCCAACTTACCTCAAGATTGATAAAAAAGTAATCCTGAAGTAGGCATAAAGTAGTAATCCGGAAGTATTCTTCTATATTGTCAATATTACGAATTATGTTTTAATGAGGAGTATTATTTGGGGTTAATCCCTCCGATCATGTTAATATGGATTTGTGGAAAATTATATAACATACAATACACACGAGTCACTTTTTCACTGAGTAATCACTTGCGTAGCAAAAACAGAACCTATTTTGTAACTAACACGAGCACAAATTATGACCCAAAATCGATGTCAACGTTTCTAAATACACGCATTTGAATTTTTTTTGAAGGTACGAGACCAAATACAGGTACTTCAGAGAACGTGTCTAATGACTTACCAGTCGCTTAGTGTGCGCGAATGTGTGTGTGTGTGTGTGTGTGTGTGCGCGAATGTGTGTGTGTGTGTGTGTGTGCGCGAATGTATGTGTGTGTGCGCGAATGTATGTGTGTGTGTGCGCGAATGTATGTGTGTGTGCGCGAATGTATGTGTGTGTGTGTGTGTGTGTGGTGCGCGAATGTATATGTGTGTGTGCGCACGAATGTATATGTTGTGTGTGTGTGCGCACGAATGTATATGTGTGTGTGCGCACGAATGTATTTGCAAAAGCATTTGAGTGATCTCAAAGTATCAGGTGGTGACATACTGTGTGTCGCCGAAGATGTGGAATGTACACAAAGTACCATTTTATACAACTCGGTAGTGATATAATATACTTATTACTCTATCGTTTCATATTCCTTGGACGTACAGAGGGGAGATGGGCTGGAAGAGAAGTGACAAAGTAGCGAAAGGGCGTGGATGTGCAGACCGATGCGTTGTCGCCACGCAAGGGGCTATCGCGAAGCATTTTACCAGGCGTCATGACTTACGCGTACTATGGCGCGCAATACACAGTGGGGAGGGGGGGTAAAGGACAAAGACGCCAGTAGCGTCAGGCTAGAGTCTGGAGTACATAGGTAAAGGATAATATGCGATCAGTGAGGGAGTGTACGAGGCAATGAGATAGGTTAGATACCATCAAAGGGAGAATAGCAGTCAAGAGACTGCATGCTGAGGATCCTTTACGGCGAACTCCAAACACGTACCAACTTTATTATGAGTGCAAGGTACTACCAACATGTCAACGAGGAAACTCGAAATTATAAGTTTTGAAATATTGCCGTTTTAAAGTTAATCATCTCTCTGAAAACCTTCGTGGCATCTATTGAGTTGGAATTTTGTTATTAATTTTGTATTTTGATGCCAGAAATTTCCAAATTAAGTGATGTAAACTGACATTTACAGGGCAATATTAAACTTGATAACAGCAAAATCTCATAACGTAGTATTTTTGGGTTGTCTTTCGAAGAAGATTCGAAAAAAGAGCTTTTGGAGTCGCAAGAAAACAAGCGAATCACATGGAGACCTTCATGACGAGTTAGGTATTTCAGTGTAAATTTAAATATTTTCAGAAAAATAAAATATAGTAATTAAGTTTTAAAATCCATGATTTATGCATTTCACCATGAGCTATTATGTCAAATTTCTTTCAAGGCACATTACGACAATATACATGCAGAGATTGTGGATTCAATATTGTTCAAAATTCCATTTACTGATGAAATTTCCTTTTCTCCCTAGAACTGATATAACCAACCGTAGTGACACATAAATTACGACTTCTATTTAAGCACAAGAACTTGAAGACATTTCATCTTCAGCCATAACTCATTCCTTTAAAAGAGAAGCATTAGTAATACATCACTCGAAGCAAATCGTTAACCAGACAACCTACATCGCTGTCTGCTCCGCGTTCACCCATAAACGTAACCAGGATTTCGAAGCTTGCGTCGGGAAGGAGGCTGAGGGAGGGCGGGCCACGCCCACTCCGGGTGGAGGGCACCCGCGCGCGCGGGCGGAGGGGCGGGCTGGCTCACGCACGCACGGCCGGCGCGGGGGCGGGGCGGGGCGCCGATAGCGGCAGCGCGGGCCGCGAGGAAATCGCCCGAAAGTGGGTTAACCGCGCTCGTCTCCTCCGCCGCGATAGGGCGCATTAGGCTTTAATGCCGCGCCCCGCCCCGCCGCGCCACGCCACGCCGCACGCCCTGTCTTGCGCTCATCCCCTGCCAAGGCCTTTTGACGTTTATGCGCCCGTCGCCCGCAGGACTACCCGCCTTGCGATTCCCTGCACGTTGCAATTTCCTGCGCCAGAGGGCTCTCGTGTCGTTCTTTAACGGTTACGCCCCCCTTCACTTCCAGTTATAAACCGCAGGAATCGGCCTGGCCAGCTCAGCACTGCGCGTGCGCGACTCTGGCTTCCAGTGTATTGCTGTTGGATTCTACAGGTTCTCGAGTATTTGAAATATATATCCGGATTATCTGATACGTTTCATTTATGTTTTTCATCTATTTAATACGCTCTGCGGTAGCAAATTACGGGTTCGATTATCTGGCGAAATGGTTTAATCTTGTGATTGCGTGATGGTAGGTAAAAGAAAAGCCTACCAAGTATTATTACTTCGTAATTCCTAGTTATATGAATTATATTACATAAAGAAAGAAAAGCGAAGGGACTAGAAAAGTGTTAAATTACATTATAAAAGTGATTAAGTTGCTTATTAAAAGGATTTTCTTCGTGGAGTAATCAAATCCATTACAATACTAAGCGAAATAAAAATGAACACGCAACACATAGTGAAACTCTCGAACACAGAAAATTATTAAGGTTTTATATATTTTTTTTGTGTGTGTGTGTGTGTGTACGTATGTTGCGTATATTACGTACAGAGCTCTTGGAGGTGAGGACTTACCCTCTCCCTGGACCATTCTGACTTATCTCCTTCCATAATATTCTTAATGTTCGCAGATACTCACCTGCAAAGAGAAAGAAAACAAGCTATTAGAATTAAGTTAGTTTTCTATAACATAAATGAAATATTATATAATTAAATTATGCAAATCGATGAATAGATAAAAATTTCAACGCGGTTATAATATTATTTTAAACATATTTTCTTCCGTAGAGAAACCCTTGTCCCTGCGAAAATTTCCATTCATCGTTGAACATTCAATGCATGGTTAGCAATCGCGTCTCGCGAACTACATTGATCATTCGAATTAATACTGGAAGTTTGAGAGATGAGCAAGCGGTATTGGATTCAATAGAGGAGTCTAATTTCATGCAAATGAATGCAAGTACTTGGCCAAACGAACGCCCATTTAAAGCTTCTGGGAGGAAGCGAGCTTTCGACGGAGCCTCCTTCAATTGAAAGCCGCTCGAATCGTCCGCTAGGCGACCTTGACTTAACTATAACTGAAAGCTAGGAGTACGAGAGAGAAAATCTAGTATGGTGGAAGCTATGAAAGGGATATTTGAAGAAGTCGGACGTTAAGTAGAATAATATAAGGGGTTAAAGCAAGTTTTTTTTTTGTTTTCTGTTAAGATTTTCTGAAACAGAGGGAATCCAAACATTTTTCAACCAACGTTTTCGTTTTTTACAGAGTTCATTAAATGAAAAGATAAAAGAGAACGAGAGACACTCTTTATACCAAATTATTTGATTTATTTTTATCAATTTCTCACTATTAACATTTAAATTGGTTGCAATTTTAAAACTTAAACAATTTTTAGGCACACACTTCCACTTTTAAGAGGTTTATTTACTTTTCACCGTTGATACAGTAAACACTTCGGTTTGCACAGTGTTCGTTTGTCTAAATATTAACACGTCACAAATATGTACTTCCATCTCACCTTGCGTCTAACTTCTAGGGTGAAAATTTGAAATAATGAACTCTGAAGTTGCTACGTCGAGATTGATAACTTCGCAAGTTAAGAGAGAACGTTCATTTTTGTCAACTCAAACCAACTTTATTATTGACGTTACTTTCACCTCCACAAAAAACCATCCTCGTAGGCTGTCGGAAACAGACTTTGCGCAATAAAAATTAATTGATGGAAGTGGCAGCTTCCACTTGGCAGTCGTCTGCCGTTTTCCTCCCATGGGGGAGAAAAGGGCGGGCGGGCGGGCGGCGGGCGGGCGGGCGGGCGGGCGGGCGGGCGGGCGGGCGGGCGGGGCGGGCGGGCGGGCGGGCGGGCGGGCGGGCGGGCGGGCGGGCGGCGGGCGGGCGGGCGGGCGGGCGGGCGGGCGGGCGGGCGGGCGGGCGGGCGGGCGGCGGGCGGGCGGCGGGCGGGCGGGCGGGCGGGCGGGCGGGCGGGCGGGCGGGCGGGCGGGCGGGCGGGCGGGCGGGCGGGCGGCGGGCGGCGGCGGGCGGGCGGGCGGGCGGGCGGGCGGGCGGCGGGCGGGCGGGCGGGCGGGCGGGCGGGCGGGCGGGCGGGCGGGCGGGCGGGCGGGCGGGCGGGCGGCGGGCGGGCGGGCGGCGGCGGGCGGGGCGGGCGGGCGGGCGGCGGGCGGGGCGGGCGGCGGGCGGCGGCGGGCGGGCGGGCGGGCGGGCGGGCGGGCGGGCGGGCGGCGGCGGGCGGGCGGGCGGGCGGGCGGGCGGCGGCGGGCGGGCGGGCGGGCGGGCGGCGGCGGCGGCGGCGGCGGGCGGGCGGGCGGGCGGGCGGGCGGGCGGGCGGGCGGGCGGGCGGGCGGGCGGGCGGGCGGGCGGGCGGGCGGGCGGCGGGCGGGCGGGCGGGCGGGCGGGCGGGCGGGGGGGCGGCGGCGGGCGGGCGGCGGGCGGGCGGGCGGGCGGGCGGGGCGGGGGCGGGCGGGCGGGCGGGCGGGCGGGCGGGCGCCGCCCTGGGGGCCGCTATCCCACTGTCAGAGGCTGCGCGCGCGGCGCCTGCCCCCAATCTCCTGATGAGCGCGATAGCCGCGCAGCGCAGCGCAGCAGCCCCAACGCAGCGATAACGCCGCGGGCATCCATCACGCGCAGCGCCCAATTGAATTTCACGCGCGCACCGCTGGAGGAGAGAGGGGGCGCGGGCGCGCGGACGCGAGAGGGTGGGATCTGCTAGCCGACAGGGAGGAGCGAGGACTTGGCAGGGACGGGGAAGTGGGCGAGAAACTTCGCGCAAGAGGACTGTGTATGTACGCAGGCGAGAAAGGAGGGTTGGGAGGATAGTGGGTACGTAGGTTGGGTGGGCGGAGCAATGAAGACGAACGAGAGGGTGGGAGGGTGGTGTGAACGAACGAGTCTGTGTGTGGGTCTGGTATGTTCGTGGAGGGGGGGGGCGGGCTGGCGAGTGGGGGTTGGGGGGAAAGGGGGGTGGGGGGTAAGCTAACGGAGATACGCCTCTCACCACGAGCATGTTCTCTGCGGCGGATGGACGAATTCGATTTTCAGTGTTGACACAGCTTTATTAAATCGGCTGGAAGGCTACATTAATATCATGAAAGAGAAACGAGTCTCGAAGGATAAACGATGCACTGATGGACCTGCAATGACCGCACATTTCTCACAGGGGACCAAATTACGAGTAACCTACACACACGAACGTCAAACAAAGTGGACTTTACTTTCAACGAGGTCTACTTGTAAAAATATTGCATTAATGAGACCATGATTAGATTAGAGATGAACACACGTAGTTGAAATAATAGTCTTGGAAACAAAAGGAATGGGGAAAAAGTTTGTAAGACGGATGCGCTTTAATATAATGAAATGAAAGCCGTAGAAACAAGTCCGTGCCGGCTGCGGGAAGGAACAGAGGGCACCGCTCGTGCAAGAAGCGAGAAGATAGCAGCGAGTAATAGAGTGGGCGTGCGGAGGTGGCGGCGAGATGTCTTGCGGGCGGCCGTCGAAGGAGCAGTGGCGGGGTGGTGTGGATGGGGAGGGGGAAGGGGAAGCCGAGGCGGAGGCGCACGCGACGGCGCGCAGCGGGAGGCAGCGCAAGCGAAACAAGGGTTGGGGAGGAGAAGAAACCAGAGGAGTGGAAGTGGTGGTGAGGCAGGCGGGCGAGACGAGACGGCGCGGGGGGGGGGGGGCGGGCAGGGGGGGGTGGTTGAGGTGGGACGGGGCGGGGCGAGGAGAGACGAGACAAAACTAGGCGAGTTGGGTGACGTGACGTGAGGCACTGTGGGGTGGGTTGAGGCGGGCCGGAGCGGGTAGGGGTGGGGTGGGGTGGGGTATGTGGTTTGAGACGGAACGGGGCGGGGCGAGGAAAAGAGCGGGGGGGTGAGTGGGCGGGTGGGGGGGGGGGGGGGGGGGGGGGGGGGGGGGGGGGGCGGGGAGGAGAGGACAAACAGGCGAGCTGGGGGGGTGAGTGAGGCAGGGTGGGGTGGGTTGAGGCTTGAGGGGGCGGGGCGGGGCGGGGCGGTCGATCGGGGTCGATCTTTCGCCGGCGCCTCGTTAAGACTCCGTCGGCGGCGGAGGCGGCGACTGGAGTGCGGCGCGACCGAAGATGCAATCGGTTCTTCGCGCCTTTCCACACGTACGTTCTCGCCGTTAGTGTTAACATCTCCACTCTCACATCCACCCCTTCACGAAAGGTTATCCGAAATCTGCGTGGTTCTGGTCTTTGACAATCATTGTTGGGAGTTCATGAATATTTGATTACTTCGCTATGATAGTGCAAACTCAATTCGAAATATACCGAAAATGAATCGACGTAGGTAGATGAATGTTAACAAAAAAGACATGATACTTCATAAACCTACACCGAAGAATAATCCTCCTTCATGCATACAAGAGGTACTATACTTGTACAAAATGCACATACTTTTTTACACTATGAATTTATATTTTGCAATGTAGATGAAAGATTGAGAAAGAATGGAGATGTATGTTCCTTGTACCAAATGATATGCACATACATTTCATATTTTTGAAATTAAATACCCCATGAACATTAAATAAAATAATATCAGAAAATTATTACACATTATTCGTCGTATGAATAAAGGAAAGGAGTGCCCAAATTGTAAAACGCAGGATAAAAAGCACCAAATCAACGAGAGATAAAGGTAAAGAAAAAAACGATATCTGTGAACACCAAACCTAAAGATTTCATCATCCCGTCTGCACCACGAAACAAAAGGCTGACCTGCGCCTGAAAGACGGCGCGAGCGTCGACGCGTAGCAACGCGAGTGGGGCCGCGCGTCACACTTCTAACGCCGCGATCAATGGGCAAAATCAGGTAATTAGCGCTCAAAGCAAACGCCCTCCCCGGCCGGCTCTGCACGGCTAATTAACCGTGGCCTCGCAGACGCCGGCGGAGGCGGGAGGCGGTTGATCGGCGGGCGCGCCCATCGATTGCCCGCGGGCGTTGGGGACGGCAACAGCGGCGGGGCGGCGGCAGCCTTCTGGGTGGAGAAAATAGGGGTGAAGGCGATAGCGACGGGGTGTCGGGAGCCTCCTGGGTGAAGAAAAGGATGACGGGGAGCGACGGGCGCTAGGAGCACCTGGGTGGAGAAAAATGGAGGTGACGGCGATAGCGACAGGGTGTTGGGAGCCTCCTGGGTGAAGAAAAGAGAGGTGACGGGTAGCGACAGGGCGCTAGGAGCACCTGGGTGGAGAAAATAGAGGTGACGGCGATAGCGACGGGGTGTTGGGAGCCTCCTGGGTGGAGAAAATAGAGGTGACGGCGGTAGCGACGGGGTGGTGGGGAGCCTCCTGGGTGGAGAAAAATAGAGGTGACGGGGGTAGCGACGGGGGAAAAAAGAGTGACGGAGGTAGCGGCGGGGCTTTGGGAGCCCCTGGGGAAGAAAAGAAGGAGAGGGTAGGGCGGGGCGGCGGGTACCTCCAGGGTGGAGGAAATAGAGGTGATGGAGAGAGGAATGGAAAATAGAGGTTGAGGCAGCGCGTGGGAGGGGGGCGTTTAGAGGCGTCTCCTGAATGGAGACAATGGGGGTGATGGGGATAGCGGGGACGGGCGCGAGAGGGGGGTGGGGCGTGTGGTGGCGAATGCGTATGGGGAAGGTGGGCCGGGGGGGGGCCTGAGGCGTCAGGGTCGGGGTCGAGGTCGGCGGGGGCGGCTGATTGGCATGCGAGGATGACGAGGCGTCAACACCGCCCCCTCCCTGGCCGTGCGCGACCTGCTCCGCCTCAGAGCAGAACGAGGTCAACGGGATCGCGAAAGTGTACACGCGAAGGCGAGGGCGATTAGGGGCAATCTGTGGCTCGCACGATCTCGCCGTTGGAATTGATTGTATTTTTCCACTGCTTTTCGCCATTAGTAAGGTTGCTCAAGAATATTTGTAGCAAAAATGTAGCAGTCCTCGGAACTTGAAAGAAACCGACAAACTGGAAACCTGCATTTTTCTTGATGACGTCTTACGCTCTAGGGATGTCCACACATTTTTTCCCCACTTACCTTAGCCCTCAGTAATGAATTATAAGTAATGTTACTGATAAGAAATAAATAAATTCTTAGGAATATAAAATATATGTACGATACCACAAACTAACAACCGATAAATCGGAATACAATCGATCGAATGATAATGGTGTAAAGACGTTGCAAAAAGTGCAAGACAATCAAAATCAACTTGTACAATATCTTTTTATGTTTGAAGATTTATGGTCTTTGTACTTGTAACGTACTTGTAAACTCTCAGTTTAATTCATTTGAATTTTCCGTCATATATTTAATAAAATAATTTTCAGCTACGATGACCCTAAAATTCTAGTAAACCAGATTGTTGCCGAGAAGATTCAAAGCAAGAATGTATTGCAAGGTTGCGTGAGCGAAGGAGATTCAAACAGACGAATGGAGACCATGTGAATTACTGAAGGTTGCACGAACAGTGTTCTCATTTCATTAAGTGTGCCTCAGTACATTTCTGTAATAGTGTTCTGAATCATTACAAAACACAAATGGGCACTCAGGTGATGCTTTAGAGGTGGTCTACTATTTACGACATTATAATATTATTGTATCTAAACGTGCATGTTATTTCCATTCTCGAAGTTATTACATTCTGCATTCAATTTTTTTACTTTTATATGCTTACACAAATGTGCTCTGAGACATATTGAACCATAAATGAAAAATATCAGCATGTTCTTGAAATTGTCGAAGCAGATAAGTTGAAAGTTCATTAACGACAACACATGTGACCGTGTCGAAATGACGTGCACGAGTTTTTTTAAGCGAAACATGAGATACAACCATTCGCATTTTAACAGCAACGTCTGTATTGTTAAAGAATTTTACCGATATATTGGTAGAACACTATTCTATATTTCTATGTAAATTTCTTGCAAAAGAATCGTTGAAGGTGTTTCATGGCACTGACGTCATGCATTTTTCTCGATTAAAAAAAAAAGGTTAAAAAATGGAATAAAGTATTACATATTTTTTTAATCCTATGCAACAATCTTAGTCAGCATAAAGTCGTAATTTTTCAGCCAGCCCATCATTATTTTTCACAGTAGCTGTGTTGGAAAGACGGGAAAAAGAGATGAGATCTGACCCACTTAGTAATGCCCGCCAGCGGTCACGGACACTTAATCCTCCCACTCAGTTGTTCAAGCCCGCACGAGGGAAAATAATTCGACAGGCTCCCGTTTTCCGGTTAATAATATCACAAACCGTACTACAGTCGCAGATTACACGGGAATATTGGGCCATAGTGGCGGGATTGAGGTTGGTGGCGTAATTACATATCTATTACTTTAATATAATTCTATTAATTTGGCCACAAGATTTTGACAGACAGCTTTATACAAAATATCGTATTATTAATTTATATATATAATTATTTTATATAAAATAATTATAATTTATAATTATGTAAATTAAAACAAAATAGAATATTTTGTACAAAGCTGTCTGTCAAAATCTTGTGGCCAAAATTAATAGAATTAAACTAAATTTAAGCGAACGACAGCCAATTTTCTGTACGTGATGTTTATTACATCAATATTGCATACTGATGCCTACACGTAAATAGTGAGACTGTTGATGAGCTCGGTACATTGTACATTCAGTGGCATAGCAGGCGTTGTGGAGAGTACAGCACAATTGTAGGCGGAATGGAGATTGACAGGTGGGCGCGCCGACTGGAGGATGTATTGTAGGTTTGTGGAATTGCGGAATGACGAGGGTGGACGATGGTGCGGTGCCACCCTACAGTGCGACAGGAATGGCGAGACCTCGTGAAGGCGGAAGAGGAAGAGGAGCGACAGGGAAAGTAGCTTCGAAAATGAAAACGATGAGTGAGTGGGCGGAGGAGAATGGTGCATGGGCAGAGGGTTAGTTGGTTGGTTGATTGTTAGTGATTCCGAGGGCGTCAAGAGCTTAAGTCATTAGTCCCTTAAGTGTAGTGCATCTTTTTCTTCGGAAAGTTTGCGGTGATCTGGATGGCAAGATCCGGCGCCGACATAACGTCGGCTAGCGTTGATTTTGCCTCAACCAGGTATGTCCCACCAGCGTGGCATCCCCCAGCTGGGACAAGTTCAAAGTTCGCAACCGGTCTCTCCGCATGTGTGGAAGCGAGGAAATATAGGAATGAGCGCGCGCGGTCCTTGCCCCCCTTTGTTAAGGTATTGCTCCGGCATTCACCTGGTGTTGATCGGAGAAACCACGGAAAACTACCGATCAGAGCAGCCGACCGCTAGGATTTTCCAGGATGCGACTGCATTCGACCAAGCTGACTGGTGTCAAAAATCCCACCACTGTCGGGTCTCGAACGTAGGACCTTCCCTCAGAAGGACTGCAGTGACATCAGTGGGTGCCCTGACCCCTCTCGGTTTGGGCAGAGGGGATGCGTGTGGAGGCAGGGGCGCTGGCGTTGGGGACGGAAAGGAGACGGCGGGGTAGGGTACCGGGCGTGGGCGGGGTAGGGTACGGGGCGTGGGTGGCGAGACGGGGGGGGCGAAGGCGGCGGGCACGAGGCGTGGGGGTGGACGCGGGGGGGGGCGTGGCGACGACGAGGGCGAGGGGTTCTTTGCGAGCGCCGCCGAGGCCGGTAACGACGTCCGGCGCCGGGCAGCGCTCCGTCCGGTTAGTTAGCGCGCCGCACTGCTGCCGTTGGCCCGCTCTGTGGTTGTGCAGCTGCGCCCTGCAACGCGGTGCGGGTCCCTCGGTCGCTCTCTGGATTCTCACTATTTGGCTTTTTTACACTCGTTTTCGGCGGTCAAATTCGCAGTTGTGTGCAAGGGGATTTATGCGTTTGTGTGCAAAGGGGTGTGCTTTAGGGGATTAGCGAGGAGTTTCTCTTTGTGGTTTAATTCTCACCGTAGCAGCATTAGTTACCTAGATCATTCCAACGAGCAGGAACTACTTAAAACTCTAGACGCAATTCAGTTTTTTGACGGGTGAACACAGGCTAGCCCGCTCTCATGGCATGTTTTGTAATATGCTTTTTGATTTGTTATTAATAAAGATGAGAAATAACTCGATCTATGGAGTAAAACAATTTTGAGTATATGTTATGGCAGTTTTTATTTAAGAATTCATGTAGAGATATTAATGCATTTGCAGTACTTTACACTTTTGACCTTAGTAATTTTGCAGCTCGATCTTCTCAATTGTTTCTAGCCTTAAATAAACCGCATTAGTGAAGCATTTTAAGTGAGCGACAGGCTGCGCCCAGCCAGGCCCGCACAAAATCCAACGAGAGAAATCCCAGCGCTGCCCAGAGATATTTCCCAAAGTCAGTGCCACGTGAATTAAAACAAAGTTTCTTGATTGGAAATACCGCGCTACTTAGTAAAATACTAGCATGATGACTGTGTGAATAAACCATGATGATTGCGTGAGGGAGAAATACATTGTTTGGTCAGGAAGATGCACAACGGGAGTTAACTGTGAAATTCGGGCGTCGAGGCGCCAAGGCTCCTGCCAACAGTAGCTTCCTAAGCATAGAGGAACCAAGAAATTCCTTGTTACGTGACTAAATAAATTTCAAGAAACTTAGTCACCCACAAAAGCACGTTCCTAGATCAAATGATTTTCCTTGGTGGACAATTTTTAATTTTTTGGGGGACGCCGAACAAATCCTACTGAAACGTTTGAGTCTGACGAATAACAGCGACCTCAAGGAGAGGGGAGACAGCTTTACTGATTGAGAGTAGAGCAGCAAAAATTTACGTGTGTGATCAACTTTGGAGAGAGTGCTTCATCTTCTTCAGAGAAGAGTTTCTTCGCACAGCCCTGCGTGGTCCACGAAGACTTATTCGATAGACATCGGAGAGAGATGGCTGGCCAATTAGCACGTTTGTTATTCCGTCGTTGAACAGTGATCCGGAAACACACGAAAACACCATCACTTGTGTGCAGCGCAATATATTGCAGAGCGGATGTACTACTAATATAAGTGATTGGGAGTAACTTGCGCGTCAAACCGCTTTTCGAGCAGGAGTAGATATTTGGTCCTCCAGTCAGCATGGAGTCTTCGCTTGTTATAGCGAGTTCCTCATGCCATGGAACTGCTAGTTGCTGCCAAGAGACTGTTTCGGTCGCATATGTATGCGAAATGCTGCCTGCCGCGCGGACCCGATGACATCTTCACACTGCCTAATTGGGTGAGGGGCCGACCAATGACTGGACTGCTGAAGCCCAGGAATTATCTGCTACATTCGGAGGTGGGGGTGGGTAATGGCCACAAGCTCTGCCCCAGCACGAAAGGGTGACAAAACCTTTTGTTATAGCAATTTGGATAGCGCAAGCGTCTATGAAATGTTTTAATGAATCACTTGTAAAACCACTGGGGCGGGCGAAAGGAAAAGTTACAAGTGTAAATTTTTTTATTATTTATTATAAATTCGGTGTCTGCAATCAATATATCAGTTTAATTTTTGTATGTGCTTTACTCTTTCCACCCTATACATTAAAAAGATCAAGACATTGAAAATGAATTGAACATCATGGCTTGATAAGGCTGATAGAATGAGAGTAAGAAATAATTGAAATCACACAATACCTTAGCTTAGCTTAACAAAGTAGAACGTGTAGTCTGAGAAAGTGTGCTTTATTATTTTATCGGAAATTCAATAGAAAGACTTTCCAGTAGTTATTCTACGTTTCTTCCGATATTATTTCACATGTTTCGCGTTTCACATGTTTCACAAACGCGGCTCGTTATTTTTGATAGAAGGCAGCAGAATCGTACGGGGAATTTCTTGCTCTCGACACCAATTGTGAATTTTCCTGGATCATATTTACGACAAAATTCGAAGAAAACTGCAGCATAATTATTCACATTTATTAAAAAAATGTTTGAAAGCATTCAAGTGCTTGTAAGTGGAATGAACACAGGTCTGAAGTTCAAATTATACACGTTATTTTTCATTAGAGAAAAGTCTTACGATTCCTTTATTCAAAACGCAAAGAAATTTCTTGAAAGAAGTACATACACAAGAATAAACATATTCCAAATAAGATTGTGCTTTCGGATAAGACTAAGAAACAAGTTGTTTTGGAGTCTATTTCTGGAAGGAAGTTTCTTGCTCAATTTATGCAAACATAAACAAACACTTCATCTTTCACAATCTTTATTTTTAATAAATTATAAATACAAAAATAATATGCTTTTATAAATCACTTTTACTTTTATCATTTTGATTTAGTTTACCTTCTTGCTAATATGGTCTGGTATCGTGGAATATAGCTACTAACAACGTTGAAAAGGAAAATAAATTGGCAGCATAAAGTATTGGAGGTTGCGCGGTTAATCTACTTTATATAATCGTACGTTTCACATAATGGTGCTGCTAATCTGCTGCCCGTTCGGCGTCAAGGGGTAAGAATAATCCGTTATCGATGCGGGTGCCTGGCTGCCTGCCCTCCTCTACTGGTCGGCGCCGCTTTGATCTTTAATTGCAGCGTCGCGGCGCCACAGGGGCCATCGCCGGGCACGCAAAAAACACCCGGAAACAAAGGGCGCCACTTAATTAGACTTTCAAAGCGATGGGCCAAGGAGTGCCGGCGGACTCGCTCGCCGCCCCTTGGGCCAATCGCCCTGCGCTCACATACCGTCCACGCCCTGACTGCGAAATCTCATGCTCCCTCCACCTCCTCCACAACGACCACGTCGCATCGCATCGCATCGCATCGCATCGCATCGCATCGCATCGCATCGCATCGCATCGCATCGCATCGCATGCCCACTCCATTTATTTTACGACTACTTTGACTTCCTGCCCACATAGCTCTCTATCGCACAACTTTGCACTTCCGCCCTCCCAGGAACTGTCCGAGTGGCTCTGCGAAACCTCTATCGACCTTTCCCTCTCTCTCTTTCTCTGACTACCGATGCTCACCTGTACATCTTTTATCTCTCTCTCAGATTATGTTAGCGCCCGTCCATCCAGCTCCCTCTCCGCCTGATTTAAAAAAACCTCTCAGCTAGTTTGCACTCCGTCTACTTTGCGAGCCCGCTCACCCATCTCTGTTCATCCGAACCCCACACGTACCCGCTCCTAATCCGCCCACCCATCCCTCTGTCCACACTTCCGCGTTCACCCTCCACAGTCATATTCACCCACTCCAAGCGCCCGCACGCCCAACTTCCACTCCATTTCATTTATACACATGCAACTCCTCCACCGTTTCCGCCTTCATGAAGCAAGTGTTCGGCCTGGTTAGTTAAGAATTCATATATTCCATTTGGTAGCGTAACATGCTGGATGTTGTTGTTGTTATGCAATTTGTATAATATAATTGCTTTAAATTTCATTTCAATAGTTTAAAAAATATTGGTATTTTTAAAACTATTGAAATGAAAAATATTTGTATTTTTTCATTCCTGCAATTTTTGTATTTTTTTTTCAGGAGGACATGTTGCACGAAATATTACGTTTTAGACATGGATTATTTTTGTTGATCTCACGACATTATTACATAATATTTAATACATACCGTAACACACCTTAATTAAACGTTACCGGTTAGTTGGTTGTTAGTGGTTCCGGGCACATCTACTACTGAGGACATAAGTCTTGTAAGTGTAGTGCATTTTTTTCATCGGAAGGTGGCGGTGATGTTCTCTTGCTGGATGGCGAGATCCGGTACCGACATAACGTCAGCTAGCAGGGTTTCCATCATCCAGGTATCTGCGGCCTTCTACGGCATTCGCCATTGATCAGAGAACCTACGGAAAACTACTAATCGGAGCAGCCGGCTTCTAGAATTCTTCTCCAGACTGCGACTGAATTAGACCTAACTGATGAGCTTGTGTCGAAAATCTTGCCACTGTCGGGACTCGAACCTAGGATCTCTCGATCAGTGGAATTGTAGTGACATCAGTTAATGCAGTACAAAACGCGGTACCAATTTCATACTGAACAAACAGCTTAATCACATTTTTCAGATATAGTTTCATATTTTTCTGTAAAAACTATTCTAATATAAAATGTTGCATGATGAAACCATTATTTCCGATAATAAGCGTCACTAATCTCGCCGCGATCTTTTCGTCGTGACCTTGCCTACGCCTTTCCTTTCGTTCTTGCTTTGACGAACGGCGGCGATGCGCGTGACTCCGTACTGTTCGCGTCCGCAGTGTTACAAGTCGCCGCTCCACTTCCCAGGATTCTCATCAGCCGGCGCCAGCGGCCCCGACGCGCGCCGGCAGTTGTTCTCTTTCGCTGCCGCAGCTGAGCGGTTTCGACGCTGGAAGCCACAAAGCGAAGCAGGCAATTCATTCCGCCGCCCCTGCCCACCCCGCCACGCCGCGCTCGGCGTCGCACCGGGCCGCCTTACCCACGCCCCCCCCCCCCCCCCCCCCCCTGCCCGACTCCGCTTTGCCCCGCCCCGCCCTGCCCTGCCCGACTCCGCTTTGCCCCGCCCCGCCCCGCCCCGCCCGACTCCGCTTTGCCCGCCCCGCCCGACTCCGCTTTGCCCCGCCCCGCCCGACTCCGCTTTGCCCCGCCCCGCCCTGCCCGACTTCGCTTTGCCCCGCCCTGCCCTGCCCTGCCCTGCCCTGCCCTGCCCGACTCCGCTTCGCCCCCCTCCCTGCCTGACTCCGTCTCGTCTCTTCCCGCCTCGCCCTGCCCGATTCTGCTGCGCTACATATCCTCCTCCTCTCCGTTGCACTACCTTTCTCTCGATAGCCCAGCTCCGCACTGCCAGTCTGCCCTACTCTACTCCGCATTGCTCTGCTGTGCTGCGCCGTTTCCCTACCTCCCTGAGCCGCCTCCGCGTCCCTTGGCTGCTCACCACTCGGCCCCGCTCCGAGACGCATGCGTCAGCCGTCGCGACGAGTCGGTCCATTAGCCAGGAAGTGCCTTCGCTCACGCCCGCCTCGGCGGAAGGTGTTGCCGTCGGCACCTCCGCCACGGGCTGCGCAGCGGGGCCATTTGGCTCCGCAGTGACAGAAGGCAGGCCCTCGAGAGCCAGTCACGCCAAACAACGCCTCGCAGACACAAAGCTGACGGAAAGGCACATTCGAGGAGCGGTACTACAACACTGGGGCGAGATTTTGTAGCACTGTTGAGGTGGAATTTTCTTTAAATACAAAGGTTAATGTAAATGCTTATTGCCGAGTTTTATAATCATTCCAAGTTTTGGTACAGAAAGCGCTTGAGTTTTTCAAAACAGATTGACTATTTGCAATTTTTAAAAACTGCGTGTTCGTGAAAAATTATGTTTTGTAATATGTTTATTTTTTCTTGCTGTCAATGTATATTACAGAAACATTAAATAAGAAAGTTGTAGATGTTTTATAGAGAAACTATTTGTTCGCAAACGTTTTATACAATAGTTTACAAGTATTTGATGAATGGTGGTTATTTGGAATAGTTAACTGAGAAAGTGATACTATTTATTTGCTTTATTTACTATATCGTAATAAATAACGAGGAACGTTTCCAAATAAATATTTCAGCATATTCTCATAACTATTCATAGGTGTCTAATCTTATCAACATAAGAATGTTTGACACAGAGATACCAAATCGTAATAAACAAGAACCGGAAATAATCACTCGGAAACCGCAACATAATACTACAAAACGGAAATGATGACATTTTAAGAACTTTTCTTTTCTAATTTAGTTGTCAAATGTAGCATTTCTGACCCTATCCGTATAAACATAAAAAATTTAAAAAAAATAAAAAAAATGGACAGTTTACAACACATGTAAAACTGGTCATAAATAGCATATATAAAAGGAGAAGTTTATGTGAATAATTTTCAGTTTTGCATAATATTTGCTCCTGGGGTTAAAAAAGATCCCAAACAGAGTCTAAGGGTTAATATCCCTCCTCCACATTCAAATTTATCTGGTCGGGCTTTTTATCCTATATCTCACAAATTATGGCGGGCAACCGAGTACTAAATTGAAGCTCCGAAGCTGTGCGGTAACGGGTCAGTCCCTGCCGGGCCCGAGAGCGCCACAATGCCGCTAATCGAGCGTCCCGCGCCGCACGGCGAGGCAAAAGCCCGGCGGCGCGTGCCGGCGCGGGGCAAATCCCGCCCAGCGCTACGGGCGGGGGCGGGGCGAACTAACAAGTCCCCGAGGACGCCCGCCTCCTCCTCCTTCTCCTCCGCTGTCCTCAGCCTAATGAGGGGCGCGCGACTCGCCCTCCAAGTAATTAGCGCCTGCGAGCAGGTGTCCGCTCGTTACTGCTCCCCTCCCCTTCCCTCCTCCTCCCTTCTAGCCACGCCCCTGCGCCGTTTCCTTGCGCCGCCCCCATTCCGCCCGCGAGGACCCGCCTTATCCCCCTACCCCCTCCCCCACCCGCCGCCAGGATCCCCCTCCGCGTTGGTTCTGTCTCGCCGGGGCCAGATGATGAAGTCGGGTGTTTGTCCACACTGTGGTGCATGTACACGTTGCTTTATCGCCGGGATCTTTACAGCAAACAGATTCTAATGAAGAAGTCAATTTGCTTAGGGAGATCAACGAGATAGATTTGAGTTTCGGATTAACGAAGCAAAGTGAAGAGGAGTGCTGAAAATAATCTCACAGCAAATAGAGCAGAGTACTTTAATATGTATACTTTATTGTCGGATAGTTAAAGAATGATGATAATTTTATGGAAAGGTTAACTTGCCTCAATGTCTATTAAAACGAAAAAAGGGGAAAAGAATGCACGTTACTAAATATACTACTAATCAGAGACACAGTTTAAAAATATACAAACCAAAATTAAACAAATTGTCAAGTAATATATTCATGTCGTCAATATATTTTTCCAGAGGAGACTGTATTTTCGTGTTTTGATTTTATGTCGACATCAAGACTATAAAACCATGTGACCAGAAAATATGCCCAGATATTACAAACTGAGATCCCTGGGAATAAGCTGATAAGACACTGTACTTATACAATGCATTTGCCAATTATGGTCTAGTCACTACAGATATTGCCTCCCAGAACCTTCCCGATAATTCAGATAAACGTCTTCTGAAATCTTAACACGCTTTCCGCAATACACACAAATAGTGCGGGTTGCATAACTTATGACAACATCCACGAATACTCAACACGAAATGAAGCAACTATGTAAATCTTTATTCACGTAAATGCATCAATCATTTACGCCCGTCAGCACTCTTGCTTTTATATGACTTACTTTAAATGACCAATTGATTCAGCAAAACTGACTACTGTCTCTACTCCTCAAACTTTCCGCGAGTGCAGCCGAATCATTTGACATTACTCTTTCTTTCCCAAGGTAAAAACTGACTGAAGTGACTCAGACCATCAACTGATGTCAGTGAAGTGCCTCTGACCGGGAGGTTCTAGGGATTGAGTCCCGATGGTGAGGATTTTCGACACTAGCTACATACGTAGGTCGAATTCAGTCGCTATCTGGAGGAGAATTCTAGCGGCCAGGTGCTCTGATCGGTAATTTTCCGTGGTTTCTCAGATCAATCCTAGGCGAATTCTGGAGTAGTACCCTAAAGAACGGTCCACTGACCTCGGACGCACTACATCCACACATGCACTATTACTACAGACATCGAGAACTTAAGAGTTAGTCTCAGATTGGGCAGTATCCCGCTGGTGAGAGATACGTGAATGGGAAAAAACCCGCAAGTTGACGTGTAGATCGGCGCCATATTCCATTATTCAGCGGGGAAAGAACAACGCCATCTCCCGTGATAAAACATGTATTACATTTACGGAACTAATTACCATAGTAGTTGATGTGCCCGGAAATAATCACTGAACCACCTTAGGCAAAGTGAGGTACCCAATCAGCATTTCTAAAGAATGATCACAATATCAAATCCTCCTGTTCGCCGACCGACGCAGGTTCCGAGGTTTCGTCCAGCTCAGCGTTCTCTGGAATCTGAAAGGATCACGTTGAGCTAACTGCGTTATTCGCGTCGTGGGCCGAGCGCGTGGGCGGGCAGGGAGAGCTGAGCAAACTTGGGTGAGAACGCCTCTGCCCCCAATGTCAGTGATGGAGTCTCGCCGGGGGGGGGGGAGGGAGGGACAGGGTTGTCGCGTGTGTGTGCAGCCGCAATCTACTAGACGTGATCGATTGCGCTGCAGGAGGGTTCGATCGCTGATCGGTTCCCCGGCGCCTGCCATCACAAGGCCTTGCAAGGCGACCTACGCTCTGTAGGTTGCCTCGGGTTTCGAAGGTCTCCTTATACGTCATGTACTGTCAAGATTTGCGGAAGGTTATTCAAACGAAGGTGTTTGAATGCAAGGGTTCTAACAGGGATGGTTTATTTCTTAAAGGTTTTCTCTTCGTGTCGAACATTTATATGCTTTCAATAATATGTCAAGCTATCAAGAATAATCGCCAGTGCACTTTTTCTATCTTCAAAGAGTTTTATTGAACTGTATGTGTCAGTTTATAAATAGAAAATTA
This sequence comes from Teleogryllus oceanicus, assembly GCA_964035755.1. NCBI lineage: Eukaryota > Metazoa > Arthropoda > Insecta > Orthoptera > Gryllidae > Teleogryllus > Teleogryllus oceanicus. The sequence continues at coordinate 46,868,319 of CAXIVR010000009.1, forward strand.
TTGTTTATAAAGAATAATCTTATACTAAATCTCGCTCCTCCTCCCCTTTACTTCCTTTTCGTGGGCTGCTCTATTACGTTTTGTGCCGGCAAGACAAAGTAGGAAGAATTGTCTCGTATGAACTATTTCACACTCTAGGAGTACGTTTAATTGGTTAAACCCACTTGTAATACCTTGTTAATCACGAAATGTTAATAATTAAACGAAATAATAAATAATTAATGTCCAATAAGTAACAAGACGTTGAACCCGGGAGTGCTCACAATAGATCAGCGAAATCCAAGCCACGGACATTTTATGTTACTGAATTATTACGATGCACATCTGATATTTAATGTATTTCTTCATTGTACTTTTCCGAGAACGCTTGGTCTTGCATTTTTATCCTTTCGCTGAATTATTTCCCGGGAACATGTTGAAACTTCATCGCTGCACTGTGCGATATCTCTCAAATACGTTGCCTCCACTGGCACCAGTGCATTGTGAGCTCCTGGCCCAAGTGGTACGTATCATGTCATTATTGTCGGCCGTGTCTATGACAAGTGCATATTCAGAAAATATAATCATTTTTTTATCCACCGATTGTCACAATATCTTCCTAAAGAGAAAGAAGATCTGCAGGAAATGTATGTACAGAAATGAAAAAAATGCGTACCTTGCAAAAAGGAAAAAAAGGCAAAGAATTTCGTACATATTTTTGTGAAAAATTTATAACGAATGTTTCTCCAGATAATGCCAAAATTATTTGTGAAAATTATATTTAATATTATTTAATAAGATAAGATGTTTAATGATTTATGCGTGTTTTTTGTCAATTGTTACCTTTCTCGCCGTAAGAATTCAGACAAAGTTTCTGCAGTGAAGAATTCGTTTGTAATTGCATTGGGGGCACTATTAACTAAGTAAAACACGTTTTTCAATAAATAAAGCTTCATATAATTTTCATTGAGAAAATGTTGCTGCTGTATCTTAGAGGTACATTACGGGTACAGTCTTGAGTCTAACTTTTGCGGGCACTCCCGGGTTAAAATTAATTAACTGTCCTATAAGACAGCATGTATTGAACATTTAGCTGGCAATACGAATCTTCATGTACTATTTCATAAAGATTCGTACTGAGCTCGCTGGTAGTAATGTGATCATAATTCCACAAGGCCATTTAGTACCGAAGACCTAGTAATCGCACTAAGTACCGATGCAGCGCTTTATTTGTTTATAAAACCGGGTTGCATACATTCCAAACGCTCCATTGCCATAATTCAGGAGACAGCATTTAAAACGTGACCGTCTAGTTCAAGCTTTTCCAATGAAATTAAGAAAATAGCATAAGTTTTACACTGTCTTTAATTCAATAAATAAAGTACTACTTAATGTGTCGTAAGACATCTCACGTTTTTCTCTGGAAATAAAGTTCTAGGGAAAAAAACAGAATAACTCAACTTTTGCCAAATGGACAGGTCACTTTTTGAATGTTTGCTCCACAACTGTAGACGCACCACAAGGCATATGGTAGATAAAACGTCAGAATGTGTAGAGAAGCCATTGCGTGAAATTGGCGGAAATTAAAATATGAAATTAATCTCGTCACAATTACAATGTACATGAAGGGACATCTCTCGTGACGTAACTGAGAATAAAAGGGAAACCTTTAAAATAATTTCAGTTATTTTTATAATAATTCGCGAACATGGCAACCGGTGATTCAACTAAAGAGAGTTTGGCTCTCGTGGCCATTTGGGAATTGCTTACAATGCGAAACGTTTCGTTTAATTATTTTAGAACAATATTTTGTAAATGTAACGGAGTAACGTGTTTAATTAAATGTTCCACTGATTCACTCGCTGTAAAGAACGAAGTATTCGATGAAGACCGCCCATTTATGCTTCACAGAAAAATGAACAATTTCTTTTACAGCTTCCCAAATACTGTTTAATAACGCACAGCCAAAACATTCGTGTAATATTTATGACAAATGAAAACCCGGTAACAAACAAATTTATAAATTAATAACTCAATGTAAAATGGATTTTTAGTTCAATTCTTAATACCTGCGAGGCTTGCAAAGGATCCAATATTCCACGATTACAAAATTAATAATCAAACTAAACCAATTGATACTGCGAGTTTGCTCCTCACGAATCGTGACTGTTTTAATTAACTCTCAAAACAAGTTCTCCGAAATTTGTTATAATTGATACTTTTTGTCATTGCATGTACACATTCAGGTATTATAACCTCGCTGTTCTCTATTTGCATTAACATACAAAACAGAAATTATCCTTGATAGAGTTGTGTAATTTATTTTCATTAGTTGCAGCGATATTTGACCAGAATGATTATTTAGAACCAAACTCCGGAAGGCAATTCTTCCTTCATAAATTTTTTATTGAAATGTAGATATCCATACACATTTTTTTACACCGATTTATTTACCATGTTGTCTTTTATTTATTTCCAAAACTTATGTCCGAGTTAAATTTTCGTCATTATAAAGGACATTTTTTGAAACTCACGACGAAAACCAAACTCTTAAATACATTTTTCATTATCATTTATCACCACTATTATATCGACATCACATTTTCACCCAGTCGGCATTCTTCTTCGCTGTTGTCAGACCATGAACGTTGAGTGGGATTTTCTGCTACAAATGACCGAGTGGATCCGCAACGAGCATCTAAGATCAGAAATGTGGATGGCAGTTGGACCGATAATCCTCGAAAAATTAAAAGAAAATGTATATATAATATATTATGGAATGTGGATATTTTGAGTATGCCTGGCGTACAATGTGAGGAGTACCGAATTGTTATGTAAGAAGCCTCAAAGAATAACAACATTAAATAAATGGTCTGCGCGAACTTGTATTCTCGGGACCCGAAAACACGATTTTCAAGAGCAAAAACCCCCTCGTTTCAAAGTTTTGCACGATGGTACCTTGTGGCCGCGTAAAGTATGTTGAAAGTTACATGTCCGCCCGCTTTTACCATATGTGATGCGGAAAACTAAAAGGGACCATTTGTCGGGAAACAAAATTTTGCGGGAGACGTAAGAAACCCAAATAAGTTATTTCTTTTTTCATTGCATTTAGTTTTGTAAGTAACATTCCAAAAAATACTGTAAGCTAATTTCATTCCTTAAATATGTTAATTTTTGAAAATATTAACGTTTTTAAATTACAATAAAACACGTTTTTCTTAAAACTACCTTTTTGAGATAAGATATATTCAAACAATTTATAACTTCGCCAAATTTTCATATATTCTGAAGATTTTTAAACAAAGTTTTAGGAGTTTAATTGTTTATAATATGGCGCAAATAACTCAAGTTTAAAATTTGCAACATATGGTTCCTTTTAATTTTCCGCATTACATGTGTAATCCGAGTGCTGTTTCTTCGACTTAATTTTTGTTTGACGCAGAACTGAGGGATAATTCCCTATTCAACGATAGCACACTTACGGCAATTTGTGTCGATGGTTTCTTATCATTGTACAAATCCGGTGTCTTTCCTTAGCTTCTTGATTCAGTGGTGAGTTATAGTTGACATTTACATAATTGAAATGATTGAAGGCGTTGTCATTGTCAACAATTTGTTGTTGTTGACAATAACAACGCCTTCAATCATTTCAATTTCCTTAGCTTACTAAGGATACAAAGACAACAAAACAACCACACAAGTTGAAGGACATACGGAGGCATAGAGAAGGAACAGGGCGCAGCGAAGCAAACACTCGCCGGACGACACAGAGGTCAAAAAGCTGGAAAGCAAAGACGTCTGATGCCGAGAGGCCGAGAAGCCGAAAGGAGAACAGAAAGACCCAGCGTGGGAATCTCGAATGTCGGGAGGAATTAGGTTGAGTGGAAGGCAATCGAGAGTCGCGAGATGCCAGCAGCGTCTCTCTCGCTGTCAACAGAGCAGAATATGCCGCCAGTGGAGAACGACTCCTGCTGACAGCCAAGCAGCCACTGGTTGGAAGAGGAAAGCGAGCTGAGGAAAGCATGGGCTGTGGAAGGTGAAGCAGGAGGAAAACTGGGGCTTGACACAAGACGGGGTAGGGGTAGGGTGGGGTGGGGGAGGGGGCGTTGGCGAGATCCGTTTGCATCCATCGCGCTACGCGCAGCGCCGCCGCCGCCGCCGTCGCGCCTCGTTGGCCCAGGGTGGCGGCGGGGTTGAACGGCGTGGGGGCGGCGCCCAGCGAGTTACGAGCTGCGGGCGCCGCCCTCCTCCCTCACCCCAGTTCTGACTCACCTCGCAGCGGCCGGGGCCGGACAGCCTGCTCGCCGGTCTGCCTGCCGACCGCCTGCGCCGCTCGGGGCATTTATAGCCAGCAGGCGGCGCCGGACGGCTGGTTGCCGCGCAGGGCGGCGAAGAAGGAGAAGGAGAAGAGGAGCCCACCGCGGGCCCCGTGGCACCTGCCCGCTCCCGGACCCATCCCCATCCCCTGGCTGCCCCGTCACAGATCGAGACAGATGGCAGAGGACAGCCCGCCGCTCGGGAGGGCCAGCTGCTTAAAACGACCGCTCCTGGACCGGAGCGAGGAGAGAGGGCCCGATACTTGGGGTGCTGTGCTCTATTAACGCGCAGGTATCGACTGAAGATGAGATAATCTTGATTGCGAAGGGGTAAAGGGCAGTAGCAGGTGCCTAATGATTTCGCAAGGTGGATATATTAGCGAATTAACACGTGACGTTAAAAGAAAAACGAAATTTGATAAATTGTTAGGGTTACTTTTATATCTACTAACTTGATGACTCATGTAGATCCGGTAGCACCCCCGATACATTACTTCAATTTTCATTCTGACAGAATAATGTTTCTGAATGTGAAAGGGTCTCACGAATGATCAATAAATATACTCTTAAATCGTGTACGGGAATTACAGAAGAGTTTCATTGTTACACTCTTTCTTTAACAAAATTCGTGAGCAAGAAGTCACATTCTCAGAAAAAAAACCATTGAACCGTTCGTGATTCATAGGAAAGACGAAGTATAAAAAGATGTAAACAACGCGACTACAAACGCGATAGAAAAAACAAACGAATGGGGTTATACACAGCTAGTCGCTTCCTCGTCTACATTCCTAGCGCCAGCCTCCATTTGTACCTCGCGAAGACTCACCCACGCGACAACCTGGAACACATCATCACGCGTGACTCGCCTTCCGTCAGCGATCGTATCACCTTCAAATGTGAATCACGCAACGAACAGAGCAAAGGAAACAAGTGGAAGAGCGCAGGAGAAACACAGGAAAGAGCTGTCAAAACAAACACGCGCGTACACATGTGCGCGCATCCTTGCAGCGAACACGAACCGGCGCGCCGTGGAGTGGCGGCCGCGGCCCACGTTCGCAGAACTCTGACGGAGGTCCGTTTCGAGCGCGGAAGAGTCGACGCCGCCGACGCGAGGGGGACAAGGGCGAGACAATAGGGCTCGCAGGCGCGAAAATAGACGCAGCGACGGACGGCGGCGGTAGAGACCGCGGCGCGGTCGGCTTAGCACGTTCAATTGAATTGAATTGGCCTTATTTTACGTGGCGAGACTCCGGCCATGAGGCCTGCTCTTCCGTCTGACCACGCAAACTTCGCTACGCTCCTTTCACCAACTAGGGGAGTAAGAAGGTATTACTTGGGGGACGAAACAGTTGACAATTTGAATTTAACTGAGAGGCTTCATTTGTGTTTGTCTTTTTACATACACTAAATCCACTAACATGGGTTAGCCTGCTTTACTTCCACTCCGAAGAATAGTGTACGAAGGATTATATATGGATATAACAGCTAACCGTTACACCATCGACACCGCGACGTTCCACGTTCTACGTAGTCCATCTTTGATGTTTAGGTCATCATGATAATAAGCCTAGTGTTTTGAACTTCCTTTAAGTTCTGCATTATGAAAAATATATGAAACACAAATTTAGTGGTAAGTGTCTGAACCACCTATTGAACTAATTGTTATGTCATTAAGCCAATAAACAGCACATATTCAATGGAATCCGTGACGTGTTATTTGCCCTATGTAAATAAAAAAGAACGAGGAAAAAAGATCAGCGACAGAATTAAAGTACAGGTCGTTTACTTTAGGTTAAAATTAAGGATGAAGATTAAAACTATTCATCACATAATAAATGTTATTAACTTGTAGTAAGTTTAGATGGTCGAAGACTTCTGCCAATGAACATCTGGTGGAAAATCTCATATTATAATGTTGTGCATGAAACGTTTTCTCCTGATTGGTAGGGAACTTATCGTGCACTGGTGGTTGGCAGGTACGACTGACCAAGCAAAGAGACTCCATGTACCTACCAAATAGTAGTGTAGAAGAGTTTTTATCATTAGTGGAAAAAGTCTCACGTGTAAGACGTTATATATTTCCTACCGAAGGTTCATTGCACAAAGTGTTAATGATCGTTCTACATACTAGAATTTGTAACGTGTATTCGAAGACATCTTTGTAGAACTATTTTCCCACAATGCCCTGGAATAACAGCCCTAGTAAATATAGCTATTTAGACAAACTCCTTCATATCAGAGGGGTTTTTAATCTGATATTATTTCTTAATACTTGATTCTTATTTTCTTGACGCAACGATTTCCATTAGCTTGTTTTTGATTTATAGTAGATCCCGTGAATCATACAATTAATCTTGATATTTTGTGTCCTGTAGTTCGCCTTTTAACAGTATATTTCATGTTGGCTTCCTTGGAGGGTTGCAATAAGATTGGTGTTATGTTGACTTTGATGACAGCGGCTTTCTAAAGAACTTTACAACGGGATTAAAGACTTCGCATCATTCTCTATAGTAGGTTAACAGTCTTGCTTACGTCTACCGTGTTAACACCGACACTGAAACCTGATAACATCAACTTCTACGACTGTATTCACGACGCTAATAATGTAGATACTTGTAATCACAGCCCCAGAGCAATTGCGGAATATACGCTATTTCATGTGGGTTTACGGTTCCCTGAATTCCTGCCAAGATCTGTTCTTATGTCAAATATCTCTGTAAGACTGACCTAAATAAGATTATCCTACTCGAAATAGTTCGCCTTATAAATCATTTGGCTCATAATTTCAAACCATTCAACAAGTATTTTATTTTAAAAATACTAATTGAAGTAAAAAATGTTCTCTCCACATTTGAGAATTAGGTGACTTAACACTTTTTTTACTTTTTAATTTTAATATTATGAAATTTAAATTCAAAATTTATTTTTCATGAACTAAAACAATTTTCAAATCTGTGATAATACTTTTTTACATTTTTTTCACATCTACCGTGTATTATTTTATCATACTTTTATGCTGACATTTCCCCGGGAAACGTTCAACACAATATAAAATTTGAAAATTTCTTTGTGCTGTAATGGATACCATTACAACAGAATTCAAAACAAAACCACAATGTACCAAGTCATTCCCATTCCCATTAAAAGAAACCTCTTACATTCAATTCATTCATTCGACACCTCATTTTTGACGTTTCATTTTTAATTTCCATGTAGCGGCAGTACTGCAGGAAGACTGGCTGGCTCTCCGAGGCATTCGATGCGGGGAATACTTCGTTTCGAACCTAGTCCGTTGCGGGGACGCACGCCGCGCCGCGCAGTCTAGTTGGAGGGAGGCGGGGCGGCAGCGGTCGGATTTCACGCTCGTGGCGTGACGACACGCGCGCCTCCGCCTCCCGCCGCAACGGCGCGCCTGGCGAAGCGCGGGCGGCGGTGGTGTCTGCGGCACGGGGGCGGTGGCGGCAGGGTAGTGAGGGCGGCGGCAGCGGCAGCGGGGACGGCGGCAGCGGCAGCGGGGGGGGCGGCGGCAGCGGCAGCGGGGCGCGGGCGGCGGCAGCGGGGCGGCGGCAGCGGGGCGGGGCGGCAGGGTAGTGAGGACGGCGGCAGCGGCAGCGGGACGGCGGCAGCGGCAGCGGGGGCAGGGCGGCGGGGCAGCGGGGCGGCGGCAGCGGCAGCGGGGCGTGGCGGCAGGGCAGTGAGGACGGCGGCAGGGGGGCGGGGACGGTGGCAGCGGCAGCGGGGCGGGGCGGCGGCAGCGAGGCGGCGGCAGCGGGGCGAGGGCGGCGGCAACGGGGGCGAGGGCGAGGGCGGCGGGGGGCGGGGGCGAGGGCGGCGGCAGCGGGGGCGGGGGGCGGGGGCGGCGGCGATAACGGAGGTGACGGTGGCAACGGGGTTAGGCGGCAACGGAGCACGCGAAGCGCTGGTTCACGGAACAAACAAGCGCGGGGTCGGGCGAGCGGATTCCGCAAACCCGATGCGAGCTGGTGGCAGTCGGCCGGAAACCAAATACAGAGGAACTTCAGTGAACGAACCACCGCACACCGAAAGACTCCCCGGACAACCCAAGTTATTTGGAACCGATTTTTTGTGTCCGGAAGCCTTTATTTATTTAGTTTTATTATTTTTGAGATCAAAGAGTCGGTTTCAATTTACATCTTCGTCATAAGTACTGCAGCGGAACGTGGAAAATATTCCCCGAACTTCCATTGTGAAGCTCTGATATCGATCGTTATCGTTATATGACGGTTAAAATTTGTTCCAACTAAATTATTTCCTCAAGCACGTTGTGCAGTCAAATTCACGTTTTGTCAGCCCTTGACAACCCAAAAGGGGGTTTACGGCAGAATACACTGCCATCTGGCCGTCCGTCTGCGGTTCCCTAGCACTGAAACCATTCAGACGATTTTGTGAAAATTAATATTCCCTGATCGACCTGCTCGAACAATAGACCATGCAAATTTGAACGGATATTTTGGGGGATTACTTTACATGGTCTTCATGTTCTCAAATTTCAAAATGGTCCAAATTTTCGATTATTTTCCTCTTGATAGCATACAGGACGTGAAAATAGAGCAGATCTTTTTTTTCGTTGAGCACTCAAATCTTCGAAAATTAAAAAAGTTCAAAACTTTTTTGGTGTCTTCCTATTGCTGCAATATTAGAAAATTTTTTTCTTAACAATAACTATTCTTCAAAGGCAGATTTTTAAAATGATCATGAACAATTTTTCAAAAACATTAGTAGTATTCGCGTTTTTTAGCTAAAATATGAATTTAAAAAAAGTATTCCCCAAAAAGGCCCCAAAAGGGGGGCCCTTCCTTTTTCTAGAATAGAGGAAATGGTTAAAAAAACCCGGGGGTTTTTCAGCGTAATTTTTTTTTCGAAATTTGACAAGAAAGAAGGATATTATTGATGAAAGTGATTATTTCGTTAAAAAAAGAGTTTTTTTTCTGAAAATAATTTATATTTAAATAAGAAAAACACTTTTTTTTGAAAAAAAGTAGTTATGTGAATTTTTGCTTTTGGAATTTATAATTTTTTTCGCAAAACCATTCAAATTTTTCTATAAATTATTCCTTGGGTGCCTAAAATGGGTCTCATTTTTTTAAATTCAATTTTCGAACATCGCAAAGTTATAAATATTGACCACCCGTTTTTTTTTTCATTACAACACAAAAAAGAACCCTTTCTTGATAATTAATAAATTTAAATACTCGGTCTAAAATTAAGTTTCAATATCTGACTTTTTGGAAATCCTCAAACCCAAAATAGAAGGCTGTATACAAACGGAGAAGAAAGTGGGGGCGGGGAAAAAAGTATCTTGAAATGAAATATACATGTAAGATACTGTTGTAAAATAAAATCTTTTTCAGTAGTATCTTTTTTTACTATTGTCTATCATTATAGTAGTAGAATTATTGTTCTAGATTACATTTGCATTTGTAAAAGAAGATTTCAATACTACCAACAGTAGTATTGTACACATTTTATTGTAAAATCACTCGCTTGTTTATTGACAACACCAAATAATTAAAATATATATTAATTGAAAATAGTAATTGACTATACGATTGGTCGTTCAAGGCATTTCACGCCATACCTTTGGAATGAAAAGTTATGTCAATAAAATACATCGTACGCCGGTTGCGAGTCAACGATTTGGAGGGTAACTGATTGCCACGCCGCAACCACCAAAGGCATGGGAAACAATTCTTTGAAACGAGTAAACAACTATTTAAATAATACGTACAAAGATAAAATAATTATATACGGATGAAAAACGACGGGATTTGTTACCTGTGTAGAATAATAGGATTTTCTGTTTTAAATTAGCCGTCGTTTTGTCCTCTTCCCTAGGGGCAATTACGTTATGGGAGTAAAAACGGAGCAAATTGACTTCTCATTTAACAGACCCATTGGGCGAGTCTGAATAGAAGACTATTATTTGACCTACACGTGAAACTTTATTATGCTTCCGCAAAACAATTTTCAACACAATTAAAGCCATGCGACTCTGTACATTGTGTATGATTCAACCTTGTATAAAATGCACCAATTACCAACAAGGACTGGAAACCGAGAATACAACTCTGCGCGCAATCCTTGCGTACACGATCACGTAGATATGCGGGAACTACACATTTTATTCTATTTTCTGTGGAAGTATAGCGGTTACGTTTGTATATCGATAAATGCCACTTCAGTCAACACGAATAGAGTCATTCAACACGATCTCTTTTCCTGGTTATTTCAATGTGTTTGTACTCACGAAAGGACAGTCACGGAATAAAACACATGCAATGCCTCCAATATTCCTAACATTAGGGGAAAATCCGCAAGTCCGAAAACAGTTATTTTACCAAAAATTGTAGTACATAACAAAACGCAACGAGAATATGGCAATTATGTTGTTAGTTCCTATTTGTGCAACTTCAGAAGGGAACCATAAAAGACAATTATGGTCCACATGTCACTTTTAATAATCTAATAGTTATTCGTATTCCATTAGGACTTCTACCGAAGCGGAACAACCATGAAGAGAGCGCTGAAGCATTGCACATAATTAATTTAATCCAGTGACAGTGTTCGAGGTCAGGTTTCATGCCAATTAGAGAGGAAGTATCATTACATTGAACTGTCGGTCTATGGTCACCGACATTCGTAATATTTTGTTTAGAGTCGGCCAGGTGGATATGGCAAATATTGAAATTTATTTTAGTATCACAGGTTCATAATTTCCATTTAAAGCGATATTAAATTTTTCTTAACCTTAAACAGAACCTCATTTTTTACATTTAATAAATCAGAAGAGCAAGCAAGTACATAGTTACAGCCTTTTTGAATGTTTTTTAGGTACACTTCATGTGATGGTAATGCTTTACCACATCTATAGATAAAACTGGTGTATATACATATATTCTCAACATACTAACGTAAAAGGGGATGAAATGCATCTGCGCATAAATAACTATTACTTCGCTCAGACGTAAGTTTCATGATCAGTTGATGCACGACAGACCAACTATTTTTCATTGACGTTAGTTTACAAAGAACTGGCTATAGCGGAAACCGGCTGCGATGGATTTTTGGAACCATTGCATCTGCACCCAACGTAGACGGCGAAGTTCAGTCTAGAAGGTCGGGGATTATTGTTAGTAGAAACGAACATGTTTCGAATTCAAGCACTATCTGGAGGTCAATTCTAGTGGATGGCTGCTCTGGTTTGGTTTGGTTTCGTTTGGTTTGGTTTGGTAGTTTCCTCTATTGATCACCAGGCGAATGACAGACTTAAACTGTAACACATCCACCAAGACCCGCGCACGAACTTTCCTGCCTCATTCTTATATTTTACATTTATAAGCCCTACGCTCGTATCAGGAGAATATAGCTTCGCGCGGATGTGGTGTTAACTCTCTGGCGAGGTATCTGAAGGTGGAAAACTGCAAGCTGCAGACGTGTAAGTTGGCACGGATTTCTCATTTCTGGAGGAGGAGGAGGAGGAGGAGAAAAATGCCACCACACCTTAGTGACATTCCATTAAAGTAATTATCATGAACACACATTAAATTTAATGTATACCCACTCTCACAGAATATGGGCGATGCCTTGTGCGGCCAAATCTGGCTTTTCCACAGCTTGGACAACCATCGATGGACACTTGACCAATCCTGGCGTCGAGGCGTATCCGCTCTTATCATTGGCTTTGCTCCAAGTTTCAGACACGTCCCCTTCCTCCCCCCGAAGATTTTCCTCCTAGTTATCTCAAAGGGGCGGAGCAATTTCAGGTCAGTGACGCTGCCTCGCTAACGTGAGCAGGGGTAACAGGAGAGGAGGGTGAGAGGAAGTAGAGGAGGTAACAGGGGAGGCACAGAAACGAAACGGATTGGCGCGCGGGCGCGAGGATCACTCCGCCAATTGCATGGGCGTTGGTTCTGAACCCCGTGGACGCTGACGAACCAAGGCAGCGGGTCACGGAAGGGCTGTGACATTTTTATCGAGTTCTTACCATGAAAATGAAGTCTAATTTATGGTATCTAATATTGTGAGAAATTTGTGGCAGATTAAATTAATAGTATTAAAAGTTTTGTTTCTAAACTATTTTAAATGCTAATGGTTCTAGAGCAAGGAACACTAACTATTACATAATAATTTGGAAACACAATATAATGCATTTACATAATATACACTTTTCCCTATCAAGCAAATTGAAATTCATGTTCACGTATTTAAAAACTTGTATTTTGACATTTTTAAAGGCCTTTATTAAGGAAATGCAAGCAATACACACATTTTATTACGCATTATGAAAATGTAATCGCTCTTTTTTTCTATATGAGCAGGTGCATGCAAACAGTGATTTCGTTAATCAATTAAAAATCACTGCGGTGCCCCAAGTAGATTATCATTGAAAATTGCTATTGTTAATATTTTTTAGACTATTTGTAAAATTGATGAATTTATAGTGATAATCGGTGAAAAGGAACTAGGAACCTTTCATTAGAAATATTTCGAAAATATAATTGTCTTATTCTTCATATTTTTCAAAAGTTGCTATTTTTCTGTTACACTGCTGAGAAGATTATATCTATCCCTTCCCAGTGATATTTTTATTTATTTATTTATTTAAGGTAATACAGAACAGTACAATCTGATATGGCCTGAATAGGCGCTAACATAATTAATTTTTTTCAACATATCACATTACATATATTAATGGGCAAAATTGTAATAATTGATATCTTTAATAAATAGCTAATAATATAAACAGAAATTTTTAATTCTTTTAATTTGTGGAAATCTACACTGAAGTTAATATTTTCTAAATATTTTTGAATAACATGCAGTAAAAAAGAATAAATTTGAAAACCTTTAAAATGTTAGGAATCAATGTAATTTTCTTAAAACGAGCTGTTAGAAAAAAACAAAAACTTGTTTGAATAAACTTTAAAGAGATTGAGATTTAGTTAAAAATTAAATTTCCCGGGACAATTTTCCAAATTTAAAAATATTTAAGCGGAACAAGTGTTTCCGAATCGATTATCTTTCCAATTTATGTTAGTTTTTTTAATTCTAGAAACAGTTTCTGGAGTGTTTGTCGATTCAGAGTCTCTCGCAATTCAAACATCCGGAAACCTTGACACGGTTATCGATATTAAGTAAGAAACGGTTTTTATTCACAGGAAACACACCGTCCTTGTTTTGTAATGATTAATTGGAAAATTTAGCCATTGTAAGATATACGCATGATAAAAATTTGTGTTCATAAGATCCCAATACTTGAATGCATATCGAACCTGAAAATACATTTGGTTTTAGATCAACAAAACAAAGAGATTCAATGAGATCACAAGTTCTCAAATCGGGAAAACTAAACTACAGTCTTTATTATTTTCAGAAATGAAATTTTCTTTCCCTCTTTAATAATAAAAAAGAACTGTGATTGTGCTCAAATATCTTGCAATTAATAGTTCAATATTATTCGCAAAATTTTCTGAAAATTAGTATAAAAGTATAAAATATTTTTATTAATTACAAGATTAAAGAGTAAAACAGTAAAATATGACAAATTTTTAAAAATGAAATAAATGAAAAAGACAGTGTTACATAAAAAACGCAAAATTAGTTATAAAAGGTGTTAAAATCATCCCCTTCACGCGTATTAGAAAACCCATAGCTAAGAAAGTTTAAAGAGTTTGCGGAGGACAGTAGCCAGCATCTCCTCTATAATCGACAAGCTATGCTTCTTCGGCTCTTTCATTATCGTAGTCACAGGAGCATGCTTTACAGTAAGGTCTGTCTTCATTTCTGGGGATAGGTGGGTAACTGCACGAGATGTCCGGGGAGAAGGGGGTGCCGATCCGAAGGTGAATAACAATTCTGCCTCGGCTTAGAGCCAGGGTTGACCACGACAAGGGTCTTGACCCTTTGTGAGTTTGAAAAGAGTTCTCCACTCTGTTTTGCACTCAAATGCAACGTTGAAAAATCTTGGTAGGAGTAGATATTACCATAAAGATGTCTTTCTGGCTTCCTGAGGCCAACTTTACTACCTAGTCAGAGGTTTCATTTCCATTTATCCCACGTGGCCAGGAACACAGGAAAAACGTAATTCAAATGAGGGAGAATTAAGCATATCTTCTGATGATTTGATGTTGGATATATGATGTCAAAGGTTTACTAGAGAGAAAGAGGAAATGGACGACAAGGCCGAGCTTCCTGGTTCGAAGGGCCGGGTCCGGCCTCGACATAGATGTGTGTTCGTGATGCCCTTACGTATTCTCCTACAGAAACCCCAAACATAAAAGGTCACAGTGGTCGTTATAACCTAGTAGTTAAAAGAGACTTTAAAAATATATAAAAAAAACAACAACTTCCAATTGTCAAAGAAAGTTTCAATATTTGAAATCGAGTTTCAATAATCGTTGCCTAATAAAACCTAAGGACTTTATTTCCTGGCAAAATAGTATTAAAAAACGGAAGTTTATTTAATAAAAAATGAAATTTTCATATATGGTCACTAATCGATTATTATTTATAACTTAATATTCATCTCTCTCAGAGTTTTCCCTACAATATTGCAATGATATTCATTGTAGCCATAATATTTTATTCACACTTTTTTATTTCGTTGGTAAAATAAAATTTATTAAACTGAGTACCACTGAATTTAATAATGTTCTTTCATTACAATATTTCCATAGTTTTTTAAGCTGAGGAACAGTGACGGAAAAAAATTTGGGACTAATATTGAGTTAAGACTTCATTAAAATTTTACTATATTTTACATTCTCGAATGCGAAGCAATACAGAAACAATGATATCAAGTAAAACGGTATTTCCAGGTTTTGAAGGAAAATTGGATTTTGAAATCACGAACCCCAAAAAATATTTCCAAAAGACTTGCGAACATGTTTTATTTTAGACTCGTTGTAGGAAAAGGACCTGTGTACATGGTACCGCAAAAAAATTAAAACATTACGATTTCTAAATCAATGTATTCTTTTCAAAATTGATATTATACTACAAGTTCATTGGGATTCTGAACCAATGATATTCCAATATTTCTGGAGGGTATGTTACATTATATTTCATTTATATATATCCATGTATATTGTTATATTATATATTATATTTTCATATTGATTATTGAAACTTTCTGAAAAGAACTTTTCTTTTTACTTTACACTCTTCATTCGAATACACTATACCGTTATTACAAATACTGTAGTAAATGTCACCTTTATTAATATCTCGGGGTTTTTTCAACATTACAATTACTAATCTGTTTCAAATTTCCATGAACTCTTACTTTCTCCGTATAACTAATTCACAAATGAAGTTATAAAATTGTATAAATGTTTTGAAAATTTGGAAAATTGTTTGCAGTGAAAGCATACAAATTTTCCGTGAACGCATAATCTAAATTTTCTCATATATTGACTGCACTTTCTTTTAAGGAGTAGAGAAAGTTACGTAATGCTACGCGAAAAACGGCGAATTGTCTGCAGAAAAACGATATTAACGGCCCTTGTGACGAAAAATGGATAAATCCACTTGCTAAATTTAGAAAAAATCCTCCAAATCGGGGTTTAGCCAGAATCCATGTTTGTGGGTGGTTGATAGCGAAAAATCGACTGACGGAAAAATGTCTGTCCGTCCGTCCTAAAAACGCTGCGGCTAAACCCGTTCAGCCGATTTTCACCAAATAATACTCCCAACGATCTGGTTTGATGTCGTAGCGCCTTGAATTTGAAACCGATATTCAATTAGGGGGGAGGGTACTTTACATGAAGCCCCTGGGACATTTTTCAAATGTTCAAACAAATGGCTCCATAATTTTTTTATTACATTTTATGGTTGGATAGTGGGAAGTGCATTTAAGAGAATATTGCAGGTCCATGTTGTTTAAAACTGATTTTTCAAGTATTCCTACAAGTAAAATATTGAAATTTGAGTTTTTTCCCCTTGATGAAACTTTTCCTTAAAGATAAGATTTTAAATACTCATGCAATTTTTCGAAACTTTTAGTATTTTCAGCATAAGTTTCCGTGAAAATACGGGTGAGAAAGTACGCGCTGTTTTAGCATCACTAGTATTTTTTAAAACTGTCCTACTTTAGAATTAGACTCTTCTGAATAATTGCAAGCCCCTTTCCAGTTTTATTATGACAATGTGGTACTGAAGTACGCATGAGGAAAAGTAAAAATATTGTACTTTCTTTCATGAGAAAAGTTCGCATTCTATTAAAATATAATTATATTATATTAATATATTTAATATTCCCTATATTATACATTTTTATATTATATTATGTATCACAGTATATTTAAACTTAAAAAGGATTGACATTGGATTAACTTAAAAAGGATTGAAGATTGATATGAAAACGAAAAAATATTGAAACGATTATGTTCTATTTAGCATAGGTTTTATTATATTTAACTACTTTTCAAATGCAACGGGAAACAGAAACCGCTTTAGCCGAATGGTTAACGTCATAGGTACGCTGTCAGCTTGCTAACGGATTTCGAACCCAGAAGGTGATATTTTTCTTCTGTTATGGTGATTTCAGTAGTAATAGTCCAATATTTTGAAATTTAAATTTTAAATTTTGAAAAGACTTGGGGCCGTAAAGGGCCAGGTTTGTCGTCCATCAGTACGACGACCAGAAGCCTGTTCTTTTCCCTATCTGACCGAGGCGCTGGTCGTCCTATTTTCGAGGAACTCTATATTTTTTTAAAATTGAAAAAGTTAATTTTCAAAACTAAAAAATTGAAAATAGAGATCTTACGGGTTTGGGAAAACTCTTTTCCCAATTCATGTAATAGTATAATATTGCGGAGCAGTGACATTAGAGAAGAAAGTATGTTGTTGTAGTACAACTATTCGTTGTTTACATTATAAGCATTATAATTCTTTAAGAAGCAATCAATCAACTATTTGCAGAAAATTTAAAAATATTGTTAGCATTATATCATTCAAGTTTAGGTTAAAAGTTTCATGAATAAGAATGCAAATTTGTCCGGAAATTCTCTTTAGTTGTGTTAATTGGTTTTAAAATCACATAGTTATTCCTAATACTACGCGTTCTGTATTTAGACTGGTGTTTCACGACGAGTTACAGTTCAGTCTTATCGCGTAATGTGGGGATCACCTTGAAGATATGGGAGGGGGGCAAGATAGCAGTTGGCAGGATAGAAGCTACTTCGCGAGCCCTACACGAGAGACGTTCGAATCGAAATATTTCTAACTAGAATCAACTATAGAATAGTATCGCGCTGATGATTCCACAATCTTATCAAGAATGTGAGTTTGCTGTAACCTGAAGTAAATGTTGTACATCATAAGAACAATAAATTTCAAGATAGAATTCATTCTACAACACCCCTCATCGGTGCGGTAAGGTACCTTTGTAATAGCTCCGGGGATTAAACGGAAGTAGATAGAGGAATGGACGCCAGATCAAATCCTGCCGAATATGTATTTTTTACCTGATGCCTGGAACACATTAATCACTATCATCACAGAGAGACATTCCAAAATTCTTGCAAGGAGGAACAAATTTGGGATTTGTAAACGATAATGATTATATTAAGATTGTGTGCGGGTATCTTGTATTCAAGCAATGTGACGAAACGAAATTTAAGAGACAAAAATATTAAAGTGTCTCAATTGAAAATATCATTATCATATTTTTATGTAATCTAGAAATAATATGAAAAAGTCTGACCAAGTTGTATAATCACTAGTAATTTACAAATATTTAACAGTTCTAGAGATAATCAGAACCCTTTAACAAGTCTGTGGGTTTATTATAAAATTTTGCAATAAAGGTAATTTCTTCGTTCTTTTATTAATTGAGAAAAGGAATATGTCTTTTACACGTTTAATAAAGTTCCTTAGAGACTATTACGAACTCATTAAAATTACCATTTTGTGTCCCTTTTGTGATAAATGCTAACAGAACGATCCTTTAATTGTTTGAAACAATTGAAAATTTTTATTTTTTGTCTTCTTAAAATTTTTAATGTAAATTTCGGTAGGTGGACCCACATTTCAAAATGTATGAACCCCAAACATAATAAAGTACGACGGACGGTCAGGGAAAGAAATCAATATTTTTTTTATTATTATCTCCATTTTTAAATAAACAATGTTTTGATACGGCTTATCTTTAGTGCGGGGTAGACTGAGACTAAGTGGTGAGCATTCAATCAGTCCCAATTTTCACAAAAAAAAATAAGAATTTTAATTATTTAGTTATATCCAATGATAATCGCCATGCTTTTTAGGTGATCCAATGCACAAATCACTCTATTTAGTCTCAAATGGGAAAAACAAGGAGGTGCGAATTTCGATCTCAAAATGTCTTGGATAAAGTCGTTTTTTTAAATCTAAATATTAAATTTATTAAAAAATCATAAATATGATAACGGAGTTCGATAAATAAATATATTATCATGTATTGTTAAAAACATCAGTTGCACTAATATTGCATTTTCCTGAAATTGTACTGCGAGAACGAATATGTTAGAGAATATGATTTCTATTACGTCTTAAATGTTACCTCAGAGAAAAGGGAGAAATTAAGAACAAATATTTGTATTCGTAGATACATTAAGGCTTGAGATTACGGGAAAGACAATAACTCTCTCGAGCTGAAATCGTTTGACACGGGTTTTAAATCGAGGTATTGAGGATCGAGTTCTGCGCGATGCCTTTTTTCTTCTGTTCCGCGTTCTGTTTTACCTAAGTCTGAGAATTAAAAGATAAGAATGTTTAGCGAAAATACGTGATTTATTATTGCTTATAAGATCTTTTGAATTTTTATACTATATAATGTGTAATTAGTTTGACCCCGCTTTATTACAAATATTTATAAAAACGTGCATTTATTTATAATTAGTTAGTAGAATTTAATCTAACCTCGCTTTGAATTAAGATAGTGAACGTTTTGAATACATTTTGCATTCATTCAAAAAGTTTGTCACAACTCTGTCACTTTTTAGGGGAAATGAAATATGAGGGAAATGTTTATCCCTTCGTTAGTGATATCCATATTGTGACCTGATAACCGTATTAATTGAGTACTAAAGATGAATTCCTTCGGACAGGAATCAAACCGCATCGTTCGATTTTTCGACCAGTTTCTCTGACCACTGAGCCTGAAAATGCGTTTTACAGTTGGTTCTTTGGGGTCGGTATTCCCACGCATTTGATATTTGTCACCGCTGTCATCATTTACGTAAGTCAATAAGGGGGGGAGGTTTGGACCTTAAGTAATTGATATTAAAGTTGTGACTTACACAACGTCGGGCCCCCATTGTGACAAATTACTGTTTTTTCTTGATTAGATAAATACATTCATATTTTGCAAAGAATCATTGTTAAAAATAAATCACCTTGAAATGACAATCAGTAATGCGAAAATTCTCAGTATTTTTTGTATCTCACCTTTTGGAACTGCTGTAATACGTTTAGATGGATTTTGAACTATGATAATTCGTTATCTCAGCACAAAACAAAACTTGTAATTTCTTTTACTTTCTCAATACGCACGAATATACGTAGTATAAGTAGTATACCGTATGTGACGTATACGTAGTATATTCGTGCGTATACGTAGTATAAAAAAGTTATGTAATACAGCGGAAAAACGATTTCGCGATTAAACGGTAATACACGTTTTGGGGTCGAAAAGTGGTTTTATCCAAACGTCCGTCCATCCGTTCGATTACTACTAGCGCCTAAACCACACGTACGATCCTTTTCAAATTGAAGAAACCCGTTTTTTTGGCTGTGGTTTGAAGCTTGGGAAAATTTTGAAAATCTTTTGAAATTTGGGGGGACTTTACAAAGCCTTTGGACATTTTCAAAATTTTCTCAAAACGGCTCCGAATTTTCTGGTAAGAATAGAGTAAATACACTTAGAAGGATGACATAGTTCCAATTTTCATGGTTAACTCTGAATTTTCGAAAATTTTAAAGTTTGAACATTTTGGGGCGTCTTCCACAACTACAAAAAATTTAAAACAGATTTGTCTTTCAAATGAAATTTGTTGTCCATAATTCGTTCTTGAAACAATCATGTAGGCTTTGAAATGATGGCATTTTTGTGCAAAAGTGCAAAACAATATTTACAATTTTAAAGAATGGTTGAAATGCAAAACTGCAATGAAACCGTTTTTCTTTTCTTACTATTAAAACGTTTCAAAAACCCATTTGCGAAATCGTACTTTTACTGTTTCTTCGTTGCAGCAACATCCTGTCTTCAGCTAGCAAACTCGCAGTATCACTGTCAACACCTTCTAATATGTAAAACATTGTATAAGTGACTGCGGGGAGTGACGTCATGTGTTCAGGTGCTTGTTGAAGAACTGGAAGACTGAGTTTACGTCCTGGCCTGTTCATGCAACTTTTTATTTTGACAATGTGGAGATTTAATTAATACTTTTCCTTTTTAATAATTTAAGGTATGCATTTACGATTGTCGTTTGAGAGTTTTCAAAAACGAATGAATTGTAATAGTGTAACATTTGTTATATATTAAGAAAACATTACCAATAACACGAGAAAATAAGAGTTTATTTTATATAAATGTGAGTAGATGAACAAAAGATAATAACTGCGTAATGATATGTGATTTTTCTTGAAGTCAATAAATGTTTTTTAGATTCTAGTAATTACTTGCAAAATGAATTTGAATGTCGGCCCTGCGAAACTTTTCAGCCCAACGTTATCACGTCTAATAATCTCACCTTGGCAGAGGCGATAAGGGTTAAGCGTCAGGGTAGAACCGAAGCGCCTGCAAAATTAATAGTACTGAACTGAAACATTCTTAAGTAGAATTAACATTTAAAGTCCGTAGTTTCTTTGCTTTCATTGTCTCTTTGAGGTAATTTATTTAATATTTTAAATTGCAGAAGTGCGGAAAAGCAATGAGTTTGAAGACAAAATTCAAGATTCTTAATTGAGTAAGTTCACGGAAATGCTTTACGTACGACTGTTTGGGGGGCGCAATCGCTTAGGTGCGGGCTTCACAATAGAGGAACGCGTGTTCAAATCCCGTACGATATCAGCGGATTTTTACTTGACGAGCAATGAAAATAAATTCCTAATAACGATGTCGAGAATGTTCTAAACATTCCTTTCTTTAAGAAGATACCATTACAAAACTGGGGAAAGAATTTGATGTACTTCGATTACTGGTCGTTTTACCAGATCATTCACTACTCCATATTTTTCCCGTTCATAGGCCGTTTTGGTTTTTACATTGGTACGTTTTGTTTCTTCCCAATCCCCAATACGAGTATTACGTCCTTTGTAATTAACTTTATTTATTTGTGTCTCACTTTGTCAAGTTTTCTAGCTGAAATTTTTCTTTGCTTTTAAAAATTAAGAAATGCTTACACTTCGCACTACCAAAATATGAAGAACTAGAGGTGCTACAGAATGGGACAGACTTTCTCGTGCAAATGTTTATAATTTCTATGTGTGGACTGGTTTTAAGGTTCTTGCCAGCTCACATAAGGTTCTTGCTGTTCTCTGCCAGCTGACATCTAATGCGCACAAAATACATTTTGACATTTTTCAACTTTTCGGTTCAAAATAGCTCTTTTCACAGGAATCTATTGAGTTTTTGAAAACTTCCTCTAAAGTCATTTGAAGCACTTCTACCACAAGTTAAAAAAATCTATACAAATCTATTCAAATGCTCATATTAACAGCGTGAGAGGTATTTCAAAAATTTCATTTGTGTAATTTTAAAACAATAGAATAGAGCAATATCTCGTTTATGTCATCGGATATGCTGCATTGGCATTACCCCAACCAAAAATTTAAAGAAAAATTTGGAGCCGTTTTTGAGAAAATCTTGTTTATGTAAATTTTTTAAAAATTTCAAAAATTGACGCCTTATTAAAGAAATCAACTAAAACTTTAAAAATTGCATTACCCATTAAAAGATCAATTATAAGCAAACATTTCATTTGAAGCAAAAAATTTTATCTTTAATTTTGTAGTTGTAGTAAGACGCCGCAAAATATTCAAATTTTAGCGATTTTTCAAAATTCGGGGTTAACCGTGAAAAAATTGGGCATATTCTACCTTTATAAGGATTTTACTATAGAGTAAAAGTCCTTACAAGAAATTTAAGAAACAATTTGGAGCGTTTTTTAAAAAATTAAAATGTCCGGAAGGCTAGAAATAGTCCAAAATTAATGAATGTTTTTCAAAATCGCATAGCTTCAGCTCAGGCGAAAACGACAGGGTTTCTTCAATTTGGAAAAATCGTATGCATGGTTTAGGCGCTAGAGTTGTATCAGACGGACAGAGGAGTTTTGTTTTCCCAAATTTGGTTTTTGGCATCACGGATCCACAAAACTGGGAAATTTTGCTACCGGTTAGAGGACTTTTTTCTTAATTTAGCAATTTTTTGATTCAGTTTTCGTCACCAGAGCGCGGAATGATTTTTTCGCAGAAAATGCGCAGTTTTTCGCGCAGATTTTATAACATTCTCTATATACGTATATTACTCTGTATATACGTAAGTATACGAGAATGTAATATGTGAAGTGTTTTTTTAACATGCGTCAAAATAAATTTTAAGGAATAAGTTAGTGATGTTGAAAATAATTCTTGGTTTTTTAAAAACCCTGTATTTATATAATAAATATTCGATTATTAGTTGAAGTAAATATGTTTATCATGCCCATTTGCTAACATTCTGAAAGGCTACATTGTTGTGAATGATATTGATTAATAAAAAAAGTCCATTATTAAATATTCTTCTCAATCATTCATTCAGAGTATGTCAAACTTTTTACTAAACCATCCCAACCGGGGTCCAAAATAAAAGACTCAGGGGCACGGGCCCCCCCCTTCATCCTAGAAAATATTCATTTCTCTCCATAATGAACTAGTGGTAAACTAGTAATGAAGATGAAGATGAAGATCTTTATTTATATAATATTATTTCATCAGAAACAGTTCTTTACCCCTTAATTGACGTTGAAATACTTGTTACATTATTTTAGGAGACACCAATAAGTCATGCAAGACTGGTAAAACAAAATGTTGAAAGGTTTGATTAGTGCATAACCAAATAACTAAAAAAAGTTGTGGATATCGTTTAAGACTTGAGAACGGCTGCAAAAACCTTTGAATTCTACATTTCCGCTTTTTGAGTCACGACACTTGAAAAATAGGTAGAAAAATAATATTTTTTGTATCTGTAAAAATTAATCGAGAAATTAATAAAACATAAAAAATGGAGACTCAAAATAAATAATGTAAAGTCAAAACACATGGTTGTAGGGAAAACTTGATATGATCTAACAGAAATAGGTATATTTCCAGTAGGAAAGGAATTTAAATATATCGGGATTATTAGAGCAGGGGGGCCTAAAAATATGGGCTTTATTAAAAAAAAAAGCTTTGGGGAAAGGGCCCAAATTTTTAGTAGACTTCAAAAATTTTATAAAACAAACATTTTGAAGAAAAACTTTAAAAGACAATATACAAGACAATGGTGGAGAGCTGTGTTTCGTATGAATCGGAAATTAGAATTAAAAATGATGCAATAAACTTTTGGTTGAATGCTATGAAAAAGAATTTTGGGGACGATGTTGTCAGTATACTGTTTGATAGAATACTAAACGAAGAGATTAGACAGATAATAATGATTGAGAGACAAGGGTCGAAAATGTAGAACCAAAAACTCCAATGGTATGCTGCAGAATGGGTGCTGACAGAATATCAAAAATTTTCTTTTGGTGAATCCCTTTCGAAAGAAGAAAACGAGGGAGGCCAAGGGAAATCTTGTAAGTACGTCATGGGGTTTGACAATGAAGGGGAAAGAATAGAGGAAGATGCCTGACGAATAAAAATTTGGGGTGTAGATTGGAAAAACGGCATTAGAACTGTAAAATACTCGCTTTAGAATTAAAAAAATTACCTTAAACCCGAAGTGGAAGATACCGGGTGAAGAAGTTGTTTTTATGTGCTGGCACAAGATGCGGGCAAGATCTGTTAAGATCTTGCCGGAATACCAAACCAAAACCAAAGTTACGTTCTTATTTGAAAAGATTAAATGAAAACAAAGAAAAATTTGATTATTTTCAGAGGGGAGTTCCCTTTTGATAACAAATATCAGATATTACTCTATTTGGTATTTTTGATATTTTTAAACGTTGTCCATTTATCGGCATGATCGCTTTTTTTATGGGGACAACTATTTTTTCCCAATTGACAGGTCGAAAAGTAAATATTGTATTTAGGTAAAAAAATTGAATTATGTTTTCGAAAATTGACGGGACTGAAGTGAAAAGAGAAAACTAGCACAAATAGTAAATTCACATTTCTTGTATGTTGCACCAATGAATTGTCAATTCCACAATTAAAAACTATTTTCGATCCACCCAAAAACATATGTGGGTTCTTTAACCTGGGAAAACTTTTGCTTTAGGCGATAACATAATTCACCGGAAAGTGTTCGGCGTTTATCGACGAATGACAGAAAATGTAATTACAAAGCCAGTAGGACTTTGATGCAGTATTCCAAAGGCAGATTTTTTTAAACCAGACATTTGTTCATCATTTTCTCTCATGGTATGCAAAATGTATTCTCAAGTTAATGTTGAAATATCTAGTATCACTTTCGGGAAACCTAAGACTTAAGTAAAGGAACGCAATGGTGACCCTGAAGATTTGGTTACGAACCCAGCGCAGATTTCTCCTTCTTCCCGACCCCGATTAAAGTGGTCGCCGAAGTGTGACCAAATGCCAATGAATTATAAGTTTGAGGTTATTTCGTTATTATTTAGATTTTCTTTGTAAAATCGTCTCTGCGTGAGATATACTAATACGAACACAAACTATCAATCAATGGGCAGTACATTTTAAAACGTTACATTGTAATATAGTAGAATTGGTTTCAACAATAATAAATATTGTAGTTATAGTTTTAAAATTCAACTTTAATTCATATTATAGTACTTTAATTAAATTGCTTTATAAATTGATAACTTAAATTAAATTTTTCCCAAATAAAAAAAATTAATTGCTTATTTTGTTTACAATATTTATTAACAATTCATTAAAAATTATGAATATGCAGTGCAATATTACTGAAGATGCGTTAGTGAACACATATCCAATAAATTGGCAATTTTGTATGAAATAAAAAAGTGAAATAGAGAAAATTTTATTTTGCAACAATATTTTACAGAAGAGGATCCCCATTCATTTTCTAACGATTATCGTGACAAGATTTCCGAAGTTTGACAAAATTTTGAAACAATTTAAAATTACAATTTTTAAATAATTTATGACAGGAGAATATCTAGCGATTCTTTAAAGGATTAGAAAAACAGTTTTGATAGGTCTGCTTATCTAGAAGAAGTGGGGGTAACATTCCGATGACGTGTAAAAACTTTGTTATTGCTTTTCTCTCGAAAATAAAAAAATCGTAATGTAAAATATACTTGATAATAATATAAATATATTAATTTCATTTGTTGGGTTGGAAATCATACATAATTACATGTAAGTAATATATTGATAGAGTGTGGGGTGTGTGTATGTGTGTGTGTGTGTTTGTGTGTGTGTGTGTGTGTGTGTGTGTGTGTGTGTGTGTGTGTGTGTGTGTGTTCCTCCAATGTTCACGCAATAGACGAAAGCTGGTGTTTCTACCTTTGCATACATTAAGATATTAAAATGTTATATAAGAGTCATAGTCGTTTTGATTCTCACCAAAACCTCAAAGACTAGGTATCACATATGAATTTTAATATTGGTAAAGAACTCGGGAAAATGCAATTACCTAACGTTAGATTGAAGAGGTAATTAATTGTGATCCCAAACAAAAGATCAAAAATCATTCATTTGCTTACAGCTGACTTACCAATCATAATGTCTGCAGAAAAAATCTCATTGTGACTAAATGAACTAAATACTTTAAGTTTATTTAGTATTTTAATATCAAAACTATTTTATTACAATATTAATGTTCGCGACCATATAGTAAATTTTAATTGGGTCATCTGAGAAATTGATGATGAAATTTTCACAACTGAAAGCTGCTATCTCGAACGTGTTTGTGAAACTGACTCTAAACGTATTTTTTAAGTTATTAATTTTACTAATAAAATAACTAGGTTAGATAATGGCTACAATGCAAATTATTTGCATTTATATTAAATATTCAATAATAAACGACGAAATGTAGACATGGAGCTAATAGTCGTTGTCCAGTGTTATTTTTGCAAAAACCCGTTTTATAAAGTTTTAAATATGTTTTTCTGGGAAATTGCATGCCTTTATTTATGTAATTAAATGTATATACAAAAATTTATGAAAACTGTTGGTTGATTTAATATTATATTCAAATATTTCTATAATATAACTCCCCCATCACCGCCATTTTAATGTTCAAGATGAATAGTCCCCTTTCCCCGAAATGAAGCTAAGGATTGGTCAGGGCCCGATCCCGCAGGGCGGGGCAGGGTCGGAAAACTCTGGTAAAGTTCGGCTCAGGACATCGCCCATTTTTTGTGCAAGCGAGGGTACACAAGAACATTACAGCGCAAGAGTCAAAGCTTTATGGTCATATCGGGAAGGAATGAACGAATCATCTTGACGGACTGACGATTATAAATATACAATATGAATGATGAGTGGCAGGAGAAAAGGAAAAACCTCTACGTAAAACTACACAGATTTTAACTTCTGCTTTGAATTTAATGTACATGTATATGAAGCTGTTTTTAATGTAAAGTTTAATTAAGTTTCATGTGCTATACATTAATCTTCATTAAAGTAATGACTTTTCTGACACTGTAGTAAACGCCCTCGAAATCATACTAACTTAGTATCATACAATTTACGAACTACAATTATTCATCTGCACTGCAGATCAGATCACCCCATAAAATAAAGGCATGCACGGTCTCCCTCACTCGTTTCTCCTTCTGATCACGAAGGCGAGAGGGAATATCGTTCAGAAATGAATTCCGCGGTATGTTCGTTTTTCGCCGCCGTAACTTGCGCCGGCCGCCGCCGCGCGCGCCTCCGGCGCGGAAGGAGGATGCTGCGTGGCGCGGGCGCCCCGGGCACAAATATTCATGGCGGGCGGCGGCGGTTTGCGCCACGCAAAAACCCGCCGCGCGCCCACGCGGCCGCTCCGCGAATTAAAATTGCGAGGCGCGGCCCGCCGCCGCTGCGGAGCCAAAAGCCGCTCCGTGCGAGAGGTCGCCTCAAAACAGGAAGGCTTGGGTGAAACAAAGGAAAGGGATGGGACAGAATAATATTGAGGCGGGGAGGGGAGGGACGTAGCCGCCTGCGACCGTAGTTATAGAGCGATTTACCTAAGGATGAGCCAAAGTGACCGCTAATGCTGGCAACATAACTGAAAGTTCTGTGGTCGTCGTGCCCTCGAGCCCAATGGACTCCCTTCTTGCATTTGTTCGTTTGCAGTTGGCTAACTTGTAAATGGCTTCGACGCTTCCTTTTGTGACGTCCTCGTCCGACAAAAATATAGTGCGCAGCGAGAAATAATTGAAATTAGGAAGTGCAGTGTTATGTGCTCTTATGTAAAAATTCTTTTTTCCTTAATATATTACATTGAATTTACTTTTTGTGTGATAAATATTATGTTTATTTTAAAACCGAGACTTGAATGCGAGATGCGTACCGATGCACGTGGTTCCAGCCTTTGTGGTGTGTGAGAGCGTGATTGAGAGCTTTTTTACATTTGTGCAGTTTCTTTACTGGTTGTGAGAGATGTTAAGAGATTATTTATTATTATTTATTAATTATTTCCCGGACTCGCGTACGTGCATATACATCAGCGAAACTCTTAGACTTCTGGATAGGGATGTCTTCTCAGAAGCCATAACCAAACACTTTACGAAAGGGATGAACAGCTGTCGTGGCGGAGGGATACTTCTCTGAAATACATGTGATGTTCTCTTGTTTTTGCGAACTGTCACTTTGGTTCATCCTTAGGAAAATCGTTCTATACCTCGAAGGGTCGCGGGTTCGAATCCCGACTCGGGTTTGTATGCGTGTTGTCCCTTCTTGTTCCTACAGTTCCATCTACAGTTAAAACAATTGCAGTGGTCGCTTATGACCAAGTTGTTAAAAAGCGACCCTCCAAAAGAGCGAGACGGGAGAGGAAAACAGAAAAAGCACGTCTGAGGAGAGGAAAGAGGTAATATGAAAAAAAAAATAATAATCGAGATATCAACTCGGGATGCTGTAGTATTCGTAGGAAGTGTATTGCGAGATTGGCGATTTCTGTCGCAGTTTGTAGCTCATAGGAACTGCGCTTTTCAAGACACAAAAACACTTTCTCGAATCATAGCGCCTCTGATAGGTTCAGGAGGTACACGATTTGCTCATTCAAGGTTCTGAGCTTCGGCCGTAGGGTACATTGACAGAGCAATATTGCAGGATCAATACAGGGCTCTTAGCTGCCCGAATCCTAATTCACAAATTTGTGTTTTTCTTCGCTTCAAAATAAGTACCGTTTGTTTTTGGTGAACCAGAATGTCTACTGACACGTCTCCTCGTAAACAAGCATCTGGTCGCAAAACTACAGAATACCGAGACAAACTGTTCAAAGAAGAGAATCTCAGCAACATTATTTCATTAATGTATTAAATTGATAAATTTTATTGCATTAATTCGGCTACCTGAGCTCAACTATAGAAGGTATTTACCCTCGTTCATCTTTTGTCTACAATCACAGATTAAAACCAAACGAAAAGGTCCAGAGGTTCAGAAAAAAAACCTGACAGATCACCAGAATATTGAACTGACATTAATGTAAATTGACAGGTCTACACAACTGGCATTTTTTCCCTTCAATTTATTAAATTTGGATGTGAAATTTCAAACACACAATACAGATATACATTCCTCAGTTTTTCTCAGAAAAACAGCAGAACTGTAATATTGAGCAAAAAAGAAAGCTATAAAACCAATTAACACCGGCGCTCCTCATCAAAGGACACAGAAGGTTAAACCATCAAACGCCCGAACGGCAACTCGAGTGCAGTGAAGCACATCATGCTTTTTCGCGTCGGTGCTAATTGAGCGGCGCAGATCATTATCTCGAGCGAGCGCTTCCACGAGACCGCGTGCCGCCCGGACCACTCTCCGCGATTCGTTCGCCTGATCTCGCCCCGATGCTCAACGCCCGCGGCCCCGCCCCCGCCCCCGCGCGCACAGAGATCGCGTGTCCGCGGGCGAAAAGCGCCGTAATGCGGTGTAAGTGAGCTATCACGCGGCAAAAAGGTCGTCAGCCCGGAACTGCTGTCAGCCGACGCCCCAAAGCGGCGGAGGCGGCCGGCACCCGCTGTGCACCATCCAACAAATCTAGACGGACCGGGGGGTATTTAATGGAATTTAGAGTAATCGAAGTTTTCGAATCAATCAAATTCTATGAATAATAAGAATGCATTTTCGATAAAAAAAAGTAGATAATGACCCTTAAAAGTTATATTTGATTCTCAATTAACGCAGCACATTCACGGAAATATTTTTCAAGTTAGTAATCAGCTTACATTCTAAAAAAAATTGTAAGAAAATTTCTGAAGTAAGAGTAACTGTTTTTATGATGTATCGAAGATTACAAATGTAATGATTCAGCACAGTAGGATATGTGATAAAATTAGGCAAAACGCGTTCTCACGGGATCTCGCTTCCACTATTTTATGATTTGGAAACTCAATCTACTACAATATTTTAAGAAATTCGAAGGAGGATATTTAGACGAAGAAAAATGAACAACGTGTTGCAAACATTCATCTAATTAGTCACTATTAAGTATGGCCAAATTTCTTTAAATTTTCAATAATGATGTATTACAATTAGCATATTTTTATATATCAGCGTTTCGTACAGCATGTATAGTAATATATTGGTATTACTAATCAATCCATAAATTGAAAAAGTTAAATCAAATAAAATATAAAAAATATTCAATGCAAATAGATGGAATAATTTAGATTGCTGAAAAAACACAAACTTTAGTGGTAATTGAAACGAAATGCTTTTATTTACGAACTACGAAAATAATTTTTTTATCGGAATTTGTTTATTTTTACAAAGAGAAAAAAGTTTTTTCTAAAAGCATCATATCACCGACTTTCAAAAGACATATTACGCCATTTGTAATTAAAAGAAAAGGAATTGTGAAAATAAACAAACTAAAAATTCAATTTGTAACTAGATGACCTTCCGTGGTCAGTCCGCATACATTATTTCTTTAATTGTAATTTAAAAACCAATGCAAAGAAGCTGTGTTTTAGTGATTCATGTAATATTCAAAACCTTGACAGGCGTATGAGGCCGAACGAAGACGAAATAAAAATAAACAAGTGATGCTAAAACAGTGCGTACTTTTGAACGAGACCGGTACGGTAGGAAAAATTGTATCTGACCTTATTCGAAAATCTATCTTTACAGAATAGATTTCATTAAAGGAAAAACCTCAATCTTCATCTTTGTAGTTGTAGGATGAAGCCAGAAAATGGTTAATTTTTGCAATTTTCGAAAAATCAGAGTTTTGAACAAACCTGAGATGTGCACCGTTATCTTATACATCCTTCACACTATCCAACAACAAAATTTAATGAAATATGATGTAGCCATTTAAAAAAATATTTTTAAATTGTTCCAGGGACTTCATGTAAAGTAACCCCCCAAAATTTAAATATGTTTTAAATTCAAGGGTCTGAGATACAAGCTAGATCAATTGGGATATATCAATTTTGGAGAAAATCGGCAAAACGGTTTAGCCGCCAGTGTTATTCGCAGACGGATGGATGGATGGGCGAACGGACAATCGTTTCGCCGTCATTCGATTTTTCGGTATAACGGCTCCACAAAGTATGGCTTCTGGCTGCGCCATAGGACTCTTTTCTAAATTTAGCAACGGGATTTCTTCACTTTCTCGTTACCAGGGCCCTGCAATGATTTTTTTCTGCCATAAATACACCCGTTTTTTCCGGCAGCATTACATAACTTTCTCTCTCCTCCGTAACGAGAAAGTAAACAAAAAAGCTGAAGTCCTGCAACGCGCCCGAAGAGCTTCGCCCAGCTGGAAATCCGCTGGCGCCCACTGTGGGGCTGTGGCCGGGACCGAGGTCGAGGCCGCTGGGCGCGCGCCGAGTGAAAAGGCCCGAAAGGCCAATCAATCGCCGCCGCCTCAACGCCAAGTGCCCGCCCGCCCCCGCCCCGCCCCGCCCCGCCGCACCGTCGCGTGCTGCGCAGGCCGGCGGGCCGAGGGGCGAGCGGGAAGGCGGCGCAGTGCGGATCGCGGCCCGATGAGACTACGCCCTCTGCCAAGGCGCACGTCGCACCCCGCTCACAGCGCTCCCGGCTTAGAGCTTGTCCCGGCTGGGGCGGTGCCCCGCTGGTGGGAGAGTCCTGATTAGGGGGAAACCCACTAGCCGACGGTAGATCGGCGCCGGATCTCGCCATCCAGCGGGGGAAGACTACCGCCATCTCCCGAGAAAAAAACATGCACTGCACTAACGGGACTAATGACCAAAGCAGTTGACGCGCCCGGAAACACGAAAAAATCAATCAATCAAACCAACCAGTGGGAGATCACCGCCATCTTCCGAGAAACAAAACGTGCACTACACTAACGGGACTAATTACCAAAGCAGTTGACGCGCCCGGAAACACGAAAAATCCAAACAAAACCAAACCAAACCAAACCAAACCACAGCGCTCCCGAGGGGTGCGGAAACCGCGCTTAGCGAGATGGGAAGAGTTTCTACAATCAACACGTGTCGAATTTTGTCTTTCTTCTTCTTGCGAATAAGTTCAATTGGGACTACGCAAAGTACTCAGATTTTTTTTATTATTATTTAAGATCGCACTATCATCTAGGTCATTAGCGACCACTATTGCCATTAACGTTATGGTAACTATGAAGGTGAAACGAAATGGTGATAAGGGGTGAAAGGACGAATACAACCATGTCCATGGCGGAAATCGAACACGCGACCCTTCGGTCCCAGATCACTACAATACGACTGCCTTAGCGATCTCCGCCACCGGGCCGACTTTCAGATGTCTTTCTTAGACTTTCTCTGTGTCGATTTTTCTTTCATTCTTTAGCTGTGCGCATTTTCTTTCTCTTCGGTCCAAGCTTTTCCTGTTCTACACTTATTTCAAATCAATCCGCCCTGACTGCATTTTAGATCTAAAAGTGTTCCTACTTTGAATGTGTTATTCTGTGATCCCTGATAATTTGAGGTACTTTTTAATTTCGTTGATCCATTTTATAGTGTCAGTTGCTGCTTTACTTCTATTCGCATAAAATTCCACAATTTGGTTTGTAAGACGTTTAGGATTCATTCTTTTGACGTGTCCATTAAAATTTGGCTACATTTTCTGATATCACGAAAATCCGTATATTGTCTGATTTTTTTTTTATTTTGAGTTTGTACTGCTCGTTTGTGAATTTTGGACCAAGAATTTTCCTAATGATTTTGTATTCCTTTTTTTTCATAATTTTTATCTTTTTTTCTTTTAAAAGTTTTGTTTCCGAGTCTTGTAGACATTTTAGTTTTATCACTGTAGTATAGTTACTCAGTTTCCTGTCCTTTGACATCAATCGTTTTTTATAGATATTTTGAGTGAGACAATACGCTGTTTGCATTTTTTATGTCTAAATTCATTCGCCTTAGTTTCAATTCCATTTTCCTGAATTATTCTCCCAGGTATTTAAATTGTGTGACACTTAAATTTGCCTTATTTTGTTTTCATGAATATATTCTTCTCCATCTTATTATTGTCATCATCTGTATTACTTGTTTCAAATGCGCACAGAAACTGAAAACTATTCAGCCTCAGGCCTTTTAGATGGAGTCTATAGTTTCCTTACATAACCAAAACCACGAGGAAAATGTAAAACATTGAAACAGTTTCTATTTTGATTAAAAAATGCTAACATTTCTGTAATTATTTCACCTAATCTCAAAGCCCGAATTCTCATACCTTGTGCGTCACTGCTTATGAAAAACAGCGTGCGGCAGCAAGGTTCCAAGGAACGTTTTAAGGTATGGGAAGTCCCAAGAGGACCGGTTGCGGGGGGGGGGGGATAAATGTAGGGAATATGAAGGGCAAGGGGAAGGGGAAGTCACAAGCATTCGTGTCTATACAGCGCTGTTTTGTCATTCACCTGAAGTGATCAGAGAGGCTACCGATTAGAGCCATCGACCTACGAAGTCTATCCGAGCAGGTGCATCACAAACTTCCTGATCTTTAATACCTCAAATTCTGGGCACTCGTCCGAGATCGAACGCGCATCTTCTTGTCATCGGTACTCTGTATCGTCAGGCAGCGGTCATAGCTACCGATGATGCAGCGACTAAATGTGTGGCACGCATAAATAAAAATAAACCCGACACGCTCAGAGATAAATTTACTTTTGAATTCTGCTAATTTTGTACGTGCATTATCGCGGCCAAAGAGTTCTGAATGTGACCTGATGCAATACGCTTTGGCACTCTGAATCAACCAACGATTTAAAATTGGATCCTTTTGTAATGTTCATTCTATTTGGTGGCATGAAAAGTGAGTTTTGTCGTAATAGTAGTTTTTATATCATCTTCCTCCGATATGACTAACTAAAAAGTAAAATACCTCAAATTGATATTTCACAATGAACAGGGCGCGTTGCAAAGCATTTATTTACTTTTATGGTATTTTCAAAACGTTACGATTTAGCGCGAACATTGTTTATAATCTTCAAAAATAGTTCTTTGAGTTTCATATTTTTATTAATTATTTTAATTATATATATCGAAATAAGTACTTAATTATCTAATTAATTCGCATTATACCGTACTGCATTCTAATTCAGTACGTACGAGAAAAAATGGTCGATCATGAATTACTTTCTGAACTGTTGTAGTTACCAGTTTGATTTGAGTTCAAATCAGTACAAAACATTGTGAGAAATACCTTATTTAAATTTCGAATTCACAGACTTCAGAATAAATGTTTCCAAAACAAATAGGAGTTCAAAATTATTTATTTGAAATAAAAATTTATTGTACAATCGAGAAACTAAAATAAAGACTACATTTCAAAACCGTCTAGTGTAAGCTAATTTTAAAAGACATATCGATGTAAATTTTTTCATGTAAAAAGGTAGGGCGAACTTCCCAAAGCAAGAAAAAGAAACTGCGGTCCGTTTGTGGCTCGGAGATAAAGGCATCCAACGCTGCTTCCGAGAGGAGCAGCGGCGGCGGGGGGTGGGGGGACCGCAACGGCCTCCCGCGTCGCGCCAAAAGGAGTGGCTTGGCGCAGCAGGCGCCGCCGTCACGCCTCTCCCGGGAATCGAAGGCAGGCCGGCGGGCGAGGCCGGAGGTAATCCGCTCGAGTAAACATACACAGTGGAAGCGCGGTGTCCAGGTCGGCCCGAGGGTCGCCCCGCCCCCCGCCTCACCGCTCCTCTCTACCCTCCCTTTCTTCCCCCTCCTCGTCCCGCAGCCCGCTCTCCGCGCATGCTCCTCCCTTCTCTCTGGTCCATCCTCCGCCTGACCTCTCCGACTCCCCCGCGCGCATCGCCAACGACACCTCAGACAAACTTGTCCCACCCACGTTTCGCTGGGCGCCGGCCTCCCGCTTCTCATCGCTCCGTCGTCTTCCACCCGGCCGGAGCCCTCCATTCCGCGCCCTCCGCCTTCCCCTCTCCCCCCTCCACCCTCACGCCTCCTCCCGGCGGTCGGGCGGGTGCGCGCGAGGCTTCGCGGCCCAGGAAGGTGATTCGATTATTTTGCATAAACCCGAAGCCCGCTGGCGCCCTGGCGCGCCGCCTCCGTCGCCCCGCCCGCCCCGCCCTGGTCCGCCCGCCTCTCCCGACGCCCAGTCGCCCGTCGCGCTGCCAACTTTCGGTAACCGCCCAGCGCTGCTCGCTCTTTTGTTCTGTCTGGTTACTGTCACGCGAGCGGCAGCAGGACCATGAACAGGAGCAAACGCCCGGCGGGCGGGGTTTTTTAACCCACTTTGAATTTCAAACCAAACACACTGAATACATTAAAATAGTATACATTACAAATGTGCACGTCAATTTTCACATTTTAAACATAAAGTAAATGTATAATGTTTTGTAATAAACGTGCACACAATATAGGATGACAGTTACCAAAACAAATTGCGAAAGGTAAAATTGCACCTCATAGTCATCATAATATTAAGGGGTTTTGAGTTTATTACTTCTTCCTACTTCGTAGCACGGCACGTAATTTACAATTATGAGTCAGAAATAAATGGCGATAGATACTAAATTCCCCGTTTTAAGTCAGGCATGTTCTTTTTCAAGAACGTTGATCTAATTTTTAAGACTTCTTAAGCTTTCTCTGCAGATTGGAACAGGATTAACGACGAATATATGTGTTTATGCTATGCAACGCTCCGAGACACTGACAAACTGTCTGGTATGAGTTTGATCACTGCTACCTCATCTTTTCTTGTGCATTTGATACCATCTCGTGTGTTGACACTTCAATTTTCTCGAAAATTTCATACGAATGCTGACGTTATAAATATATACTTGCAATATTTTAAGATCTTCAGACTTTCGGTTAACTGTAGATGAGCACACACTGCATGATATTATGCGATCTTCCCTGTAAAAATAGCTGTCAAGGTGAGTAGTTCAATATTCAGAAACATTCACAATTTAACTTTTATGCCCATATGCATTTGTAATCGCAAACCGATACACTACTGAGGTCTCCCTCTACTCGGTACCACAAAATTGTTAATGGAATGTATTATTCGATTTAAAATATATTTCCACCAGACTTCGTTTCACGACCAAAATTTATCTCATGTATGAACACCACAAGGAACAAATTTCGTACAATTTGCACTCCTTAAAGTATTATTATATAATTTATATACCATGAAGCGAAACGTAAGAAGTTCAGATAGCATACTATAGAAATCGTCGTTTTTAACGAAAGAAGCTGGTGTAAAGCATGTGCTTGAGAATAATCAAATTTCCTCAAAATACAAATTCTACAATTGGAGTCCTAGAATATCTTAAAGAAATGTTTTCTAGATCAAAAATACAAACACAGCAAAAGCTTATGGGGATTAGTAAAAAAATATTTCATTCATACAAATGTTTTAAATAAAATTAACGTACGTAATAATATTAACAGTAACGGATATTTACAATGTAAAATGATTTAACACTGCGCATAATTTGAGTTCGAGAGCTGGAATTGAGTTACGAAAAGTCACCTCGTATGACTGTACCCCACTAGCGCTTGAATGTTCAAAAAAAAAATATTCGTGGAAATGTGAAGAGACTATACGTGTTCCATTCTTGAGTTTATGTTCACCCATATACGAGTTATGACTGAGAATCTTTCATGCGTTATGTTTGACGACCTCCATTCTCATAAAAAGTGGCGTGAAAAATAAAAATGGGGAAGAATGGCGTGAAACTACGAACCATACGTGACTACCTGCGAAGTGAACATTTCACGATCAATAGAGAACAATAATATCCTATGGATCGGAATATTGTTGAATATTCAACAATGCGAAAAAGTCAAACCAGGTAGGCCGTAAATGTCATTTCTGGGAGGCTTTAGCGCATTAAAAATTAATATTTGATTGTATTATGAAAACATCCTACAGCATCAAGCGACGTCGCACGTGCAGAAATGATCTTCGATTTTTGCACCTATAATATAATACTCTGGTACAAACAATGTCTCTTACATTCGTCGACGCATAGTATAATTTATTTCTTGTTGCTGTTGCTATAGCACTTTTTTGTGTTTAAAGAAATGTAATGAATATCACAGAAATAAGTGTTAATATTACAATACATGTAGTGATACCAAAATCATAAATTAAGCACAATTAAAATGTGAGATTTTGAACACGGAACATCTATACCAAATGAAAACGAGAGAAAGGTGAATGATTTCTGTCCAAATGACTAATGAATCATTTCGTCGCCTCAATACAGAATGAATGTCCAAAACGCATAGCAACCCCGGCCACACAACATGCTCGGCACACGCATGGCAGTCTGCCCCCGCTCTGACATTTTAAGGATACGTTCACAGGACCGACTTGTCTCCCGCCCGCATGGATTCCGCCACGTCGAAAACTGTGAATAACGTCTGTTGGGAGAATTATCAACAACGAAATGTCTCTCATTAGGACTAGTACGGGCCTTCCTGGTTGAATCAGCATTAGAGCTCTTCCATTACGAGTGTGTGTAGTTTCTGAAGGCAAACATATTCTTGTCACTTAATAATTATCATATTCTTACGCTGAAAAGTCTTTATGATTATTGTGCAGGTGAACACAGTGAAACTAGCTTACAAGGGAACTCTTGTGAACGACAGTAGGGGGATGGGACTTGCCAAAATCACTATTACCGTTCAAAATATTTAAATCATTATTTTTCACAGTCATGACAAATGACAAACTAAAATGTTCAAGATTATTAAGAGTCCAATTTATTACGTTTGTATTCAACTTTCCAAAAGGGCGAACTCAAAATTTAACGAAATCACGTATGCCATGGGTGCGTTAGATTTTTTGGTTTATTTTAATCATTTTAATTTTTTTAGAAAGTACTTGAAGCTACAGAGAATGATCGTTGATATGATTATTCGATGGAGGATATATTATTTGAGGCCGATATTCTTCTATTTGATGGAACCCCCTTATGTTCTCCAATTCAAAACCAACTGCGGTGTCAGACGTCACTTCCATCCGAGAATGAAGCTCCGCTTCTTTAGGGTTCAAACGAGTGCTCTGTGGGGGATGGGGCGGGTCCCTCGAGTGAGAGCGTACGCTTCCGCGGCCGGAGTCTGAAAGTTCTTTCTGTCTCTGTCCGGGAGACGTCGCGTTCAAGGCACAGGAGCCGACGTTTCGGACGCCATTCTGCGAGCTTCCTCAGGGCGTAATTTCCTCGGGCACCGACCTCCTCAGGGCTTTGCATCCTCAGGGCATTCTGCGACCTTCCTCAGAGCGTAATGCATCTCAGGGCATTCTGCGGCCTTTCTCAGAGCGTAATGCATCTCAGGGCATTCTGCGACCTTCTTCAGAGCGTAATGCATCTCAGGGCCTTCTGCGACCTTCCTCAGGACATTCTGCGACTTTTCACAGGGCATTACGCCCTGAGGAAGGTCGCAAAACGGCGGCACCAGTGCCTTGGACGCGGTGTCTCCCGGACAGCCAAGAACATTCGGGTCCCTCGAGGGCTACGTTCGCATGGGGACGCGTGACCACGCGCGTGCGTGGCTTGCGACACGGCACGGCACAGGGTAGCGCCGCCGCCGCCGCAAATAGAAAGTGGGCTGCGCGTGGCCCCCGACGCCTCGCCGCGCCGCTCCGCCAAAATAAGGCGCTTCTCTCGGAACACACCCAGGTATTATACACGCACGTTTTCTTGAGCCCCGGAATACCTACCCCCACTCCTTTGCCAACATTAGTTGAATTAAGAATAAATGATCGCAACGAATGTTGTGGACAAAATGTGATAACCAGAAATATTCGCTCTCTTGTAATAGAAACTATTTTGCATCGAAAAAGGAACTACACATTTGATTTAAAATTCCTTTTGCCAAAATAACCAAACTCCCCACTCTTCTCGCAACTAGCGTAGCGGGGGCTCAAGAAAACGTGCGAGGACAATATGCTCTTTTGCGGGCAGCAAAAAGAACATTTCACAATAGCCATTTCTCTGAGATACATTCCACCGAGGTTGGTGTTATTTGGCTTGCGTTATGTAATGAGAGTTTTTAGAGGAATTTTATGTCTAATGCAGAGATAATTCAATAAAGTTAAACAAATGTATTTGTTATATCTCTTATTTTTTCGTTAAGTTATTTTTCGATTGCCTAGCGGTGGTACTAAGAGATGGCTTACCGTAATACCGCTGGTAATATTTTCTGCCACATGACTGTTCCAATTCACCGTTTTAAAGCTATTATATGAGGAATATCCCTTTTTATCAAATCATGTGTTGATTTATCTAAATTATTTCTTTCAATTCAAGCACAAATTGAATTTTCCAATATTTTGTATGAAAACAAATATTCTTAATAAACCGATATTCTTAATAACCCTACAGAAATATGTAATGATGAAACTATTTTAAATATATTTCCGTGGTAAAAGTGAGGTTTCAACTTTTGATCGTAGTATTAAATATAATAAACACTAGGTAGAATTGCTGAACATCCAGCAAGTAGTTTTTCAACTATAAAACGTAATAAAATACGTACTGACACGTTTAAATTGATGCATGCATCCGAATAACGTATTGAAACACGTTAAAAACGCGCGATGTTATGATATATTGCGTAACAAACTGATTTATTTCCATTGAAAAATAATCTAGTCGACTTCGCTCGAGTCGTCTATTTCGTTTTCTCGAATCCTCATACTACATCATGCAACATCTCGTCCTGTATGACCTCTCCCTTCAATGGTTCTCAAAACTGAAGCCATCTCATCTAGCAAATTGAATTTGGAAGCGTAAAAACCCCGTCGTTTTGGACTAGGAATCGGAAGGACTAGCTCGCTGCCCTGATCCACGTTTAGGTCCCAGACGGCCTAAGAGAGCTGGTCCAGGCCTCGCCCGTCGGCGGCGGATTTAAGAGTCCCACCCGCGCTGTCATCCCCCACCCCCCGACGTGGGGACCGGAGGCTCACGCTGATCCACGCGAAGACAGCGCTCCTCGCGGCGGAACCGGCGACGCGCGATTTATTCGCATCCCGGCCAATCCACCTGCGACATTGTTCTTCCTGTTCGGCACATAAATCTTTCGTCGCTTTCATGAAGTCACGAAACGTCTTGGCCAATAAGGTTTAAAATTCAGCGACATATTTATATAAAAGGAAATGAACAACTTTTCTTTTTTGGTTTGCACAACTATTTAGTAATATCGTACAGCGCTTTTTTAAATTTCTACTCAAACGATGGAGTAACGTCGTTAAGAACAAATGGAGGAGATTCCTTTCTCTGAAGCATCCATTTTCTGCCCGTTAGTTTCAATCAGATAATTCTTTACTTAGTCGGTATCTTGGATGACTTATAAAATTGGCATTAATTATAAATGTACTATACCAATATTTTATACATGTAAGTGGGGTGTATTGCCGAGTTTTATGATCTGCAAAACAAGGAACAAACAGATAGTGAATTACACTGGCCCACAATTTTTTTTTTATTCTTACCTTCGCTTTTTAAGTCAAATATACCTACTTTTGGGTTGAGAAAAACTAATATCCAAAAGTATTTCGATAGACAGAAATATTTTAACAGTTTAAGAGAAAATTATAGCTTTTAATAATATATGCCAACAACATGGAATGTTCGCTTAAATATTTTTAAATGACAGTTACAAATAAAAAGTTCTAAATTGATGGAAAATACTTAATTGTTGCGGTTGTAGAGAATTATGCAGTGGTTTCATAAGATCACGGTATTTTGGCTTCGCACTCTTGTGAGTTCCGGAGTATCTCTAAGTACAGGCCAGCAGTAATATGTAAGTATTTTTTCGTTTCAACAGCCCTGATATCTTTCTTCCATTAAGAAAATGTCCTGATGGAATATTTCTCCGTTTTCATCACTCTACAACTTGGAGGGGAATACTGTAGGAGGGAATATGAATTTTAAGATGCATCCGAATTTATGGTATTTTTGCAGAGCATCGCCACCAACGAAGTGTTATTATCATCTCTTGTGTTGCCTACAAATCCATGAATAACTCCCTTGAATGCTTCCTAAGTTTCCTTTTCCTTGCCCTCCAAAACTCTTTCAAACGTAGAATTCTTTACATGTTGTCGCATTTATGGCCCAACATAAATACCTTCCTTAAATTTTGCACCATTTTATACCGAAAATGTTTCTGTTAAATACCTAAGGCCAGTGTTTCTTGGTTCAGAGCTTTCACATAATTTTTCATCGACCCCAGCTTCATAAGTAGGGATGGAAAAAGAACACATTTTGGGTCTACGAAAGGATCGAGCACATTTTCTCGCCAGAGTTAATTTTTTTTGCAGGCCAATCCGCTTGAAAGTAACGTGATTTGATTTCCTCTTTCTGATGACCACAATACATAAAAAAAGGCAGTCACGTTTTTTGGATAGTTTCCATTTGCGCTCAGCATGTAACAAGAGTTACTATCTGAAGATCCCATGACTTGTTCTGGTTTCGTTCCTTCAACTGAAAATAATGCTGACAGGTAGTCTTCACAAGAGACGTGAGATTGCGTTTTTATATCGAAAATGTGATTTCACCACAGATGTAACAAATATTATTCACTGAATATTTAGGTGGCATTTTAATTTAACAAATTGTACACTTCAAAAGCATTCCAAAACCAGAAATCGTGCACTAATTACCACAGAAACGATGTTAAATTCTCAGTCACTACAATAGTAACTGTTTTTTTAATAGATAAACAGCGAAAAAATGTGATGTTTCGTCAGTTGACGGGAGCGACAACTCTCAAAAACAAAATTTTCCCTCAAACTGAAAATGTAAACTCTAAAAACTGGCATGTCACTTTATCTCCAAAATATGAACTAATTTGTCATTTTTATTGCGATTTTTGAAGTCAGTTGATTGAAATACATAAGAATAAGGTATTTTTCCGCCTGAAACCTTTTCATTGTTAGGAAGAGTAATCAGAGAGCGTACGTGATTAAGTGCAGAGAGCGAAATGATCTATACATAACAGGAGAGGTGGTAACAAGAGAATTTGGAGTTTCCGAATTACAAAACTTCCTCTCTGCGACGTAAATATTCACACATTAATAAACAACACCACTTTCCTTCCTTCGCAGAAAAGTGACAAGTTTTCTCAGAAGCAGTGAGCAGTGGGTATCAACGTTTTCCTCCTCACCGCTCATACATTTATAATAGTTTCGACCCTCTTCGCGGCTGTTTGTTCAACGGCGTTTGACGAGTTTCCAAGTGCAAGAATTGTGGAGACGTCTGGAGCGTGGGCGCGGACTGTGGGCGACGGAGGCCGGGCGGGGCGGGGCGGGGCGGGCGGGGCGGGGCGGGCGGGGCGGGGCGGGGCGGGGCGGGGCGGGGCGGGGCGGGGCGGGGCGGGGCGGGGCGGGGCGGGGCGGGGCGGGGCGGGGCGGGGCCGAGCCGGGCGGAGCGGGGCGGAGCCGGGTGGGACGGGAGGCGGTGGGGCGGGAGGGGGCGGGGCGGGAGGGGGCGTCCGTCTGGCCGTTGGTCGGGCGGATGTCCGTCAGTCGCTGGCCGACTGCCTACCCATCCCCTCCCCGCTCTCTCCGTCTCGCCGGCCTCCGTCGCTCGTCTGGCTATCCGCTTGCAAGAAAAACGTCCGCGCTGACAGACGGATTACTCGTGACATCACAGCGAGGGAGCCGCGCCGCGCCACGCAACGCCGCGCATCTACGCTCCGCTTGGCGCCTCTTGGAAACGCGCTTCAAATGGAGGGAAATTATTCAGACTTCTTGAGAAGCGCCGGCCCGCAGGTTCGCACGTCAGAATGTAAATTGACCAGATAAATTTTGATGCCGGGGAATGAAAAGAGGAGTCGTTTGCCCCCAAAACGTGAAACGGTTGAATGTGGATCAGCTAGAGAGATGCCATTACATTCATTTCGTTACGATTGTTTTGCATGACCTCAGATATTCGAGAAAACACGTTTCTAATTTGGATAATTTTATCAGAACATTTATTAACGTTATTTTCATGTTCAAAATGCAATGTTTGGAATTTCAACTTAATTGAAATATTATCATGTGGCATACTTTTGCGAGGAAGCAAGAAAGTTCGTCATGAGTATGTTGTACTTGCTCGTAATAATATACAATATGAAGTAGTAACATAAAAATCGCGATCAAACACTATCAAATAAAACCGGTTGGAAGAGTAGATTCTATTATAGCGACA
The DNA here is from genome assembly GCA_964035755.1 of Teleogryllus oceanicus. Classification (NCBI taxonomy): domain Eukaryota; kingdom Metazoa; phylum Arthropoda; class Insecta; order Orthoptera; family Gryllidae; genus Teleogryllus; species Teleogryllus oceanicus. Next base: position 46,911,558 of record CAXIVR010000009.1, read on the forward strand.
CTTCTAGCATCCTCAGAAAAACAATGAGAAATTTGCAGAAAGAAACTATACATCAACGAGCACTGAATAATGAAGGACTAACACGTGAATATACACTGAACGCTTGAACGAAAGGATGAGGAATTGATCGGGGAGCGCCTGGAAATGAAAAAAAAAGGCAACAGACATGCAAACAAACATAATACGCATCATCTAAGAAGTGAAAGGACAGGACGCACAATGCTTTGTGGACGGTGGCATGACGTAAGGAAGCCAGGAAATCTTCCCCGAACGATCCGGAGACACAAGATGGAAGAATCTGTCCGAGGAACAAAAGACCTTCCGTCCGTTGCAGAGACGAGCAAATAAACACGAGTTCATAGGGCGTTCTTGTTTTATGACAAAGCAACTTCATAGCCCTCTCGTTCTCTGTAGCATTACGTGCTCCGCCCTTTCTGTGAAGGGGGGACGGAGAAAGGACGCGGCTGCGAGGCGCGGGGCGTGGAGGGGAAACGTGGAAGGGCGGGGCGGGGAGGGGAGGGGAGGGAGAGGCAAGGCGGCGCCGGGCGGCCGGGGCCCCGTCGGTCGATGGAGTTCAGGGGGAGAGGAGGGGGTGCGCGAGCGACAACAAGTGGCGCCCAACCCCGCCTCGCCCCATCCCTCCCCTCATCCTCCCATTCCAACTCCCCGCCCGCGCTTAAAGAGGTCCCTGTTGCCCCGCAGCTCTACGCCAAGTTACAAGTACCCACAGTGGATATTAAGAAGGAAATAATGCGCGTTTACTTTCAGGCGCAAATCTGTAGGCGTCATGTTCTCTCTTTTTTTATAATTCTCTGGTGGGTAATACTTTGCCACGTACAAAACCTCTTGCACTTTTTAATCATTTGCGCCAACTACCACTCTGAGGGTTGGGTAGATGTTATACTGTCAGTATAAAATGTTTGTTTACTTGAAAAAGCATATAGTGCAAATGAAGTTAGGGTTGAAATTCTATCTTAAATATTCTAAAAGAAGTAAAATGTGGGAGGGCGTGAAAGACATTTTATATAAACAATAAAATCTCCAGATATTTCATTTAGAATTCACTAACATCTGTTTCGTACCGAAGTACTAAAGATTTCGTGCACCAACGTCCACAAAATTCCATACCCCACTAAATTCCGCCTTCTGGTACTAGTTTTAGTATTATTTCTTGAATTACATTATATTACATTCGAATAATGAATGACAAGCAAATTATTAAAAAAAATTTATTTTTTGTATGTTTTGTTATTGAAAATTTATTCCACGAAGCAAATTATGCTGTTCCTTACATTTCTTTGAGCAATAAATAAACGACGATAAACAATATTTAGTCGCGCTCTGAAACTTCAATTTAAACGCGTTATTTTCAAACCACATGGTCCCTTCGCCTGCCTCAAACCACCCTTCCTCCCAACTTTAACCTCCTTAGGCTCCAGTCTTTATCCCCAGCACTGCACTCCGAAGCAGCTTCGCCTTCCTCGAGATGTTCGCCTCGTGCGTCAGTTTGCAAGGGGCCGCTGGCCGTCCGCCTCCGCCTCCGCCCCTGGCCTCTGCGCGACCGTGTGCTTGCTCAGCACCAACGGCGCCGCCATAACCGTGGAGCCGCCCGAGAAGAGCCATATTAATTGCCACAACAACGCCGCCCTCGAGCGCTGGGACGCGATAGGGCAGTTGAACGAGCACCGCTACCACAACCCTTGGGCAGTCAGGCGAGCGGTTGGGTGGTTGAGAGGTTGGGCGGGCGGTCAGTTGGTTGGTTGGTTGGGCAGGCGGACAGTTGGTTGGTTGGGCAGGCGGACAGTTGGTTGGTTGGGCAGGCGGACAGTTGGTTGGGTGGGCAGGCGGACAGTTGGTTGGGGGGCGGGGACGTTGGTTGGGTGGGCAGGCGGACAGTTGGTTGGGGGGGCGGGCGGGCAGTTGTTGGGTGGACAGGCGGCAGTTGGTTGGTTGGGCAGGCGGCAGTTGGTTGGGTGGACAGGCGGGCAGTTGGTTGGGTGGACAGGCGGGCAGTTGGTTGGGTGGACAGGCGGGCAGTTGGTTGGGTGGACAGGCGGGCAGTTGGTTGGGTGGACAGGCGGGCAGTTGGTTGGGTGGGCGCGGGCAGTTGGGCGAGCGAGCAGTTGGGCGGCGCGAGTGCGGGAGTGGGCGGCGCAGCTACGATGGCAAAGAAAGGCGGCCGGTCGAGGATCAGAACGAGAACGGTAATAACGCGTGGAAAGAAGTTGGAAGGTCCGGGGGCGAAGCGATGAGGGGCGCCTGGAGAAAGAAAGACATGAGCAATGATGGTGGTCAACAAGAGAACGACGGGTATGATCGCAGTAATGGGAAGGGCGGTGGGCGCAGAGCTCTCACAAACGACAGGAGGCGACGGAAGCGACGAGGGTGATGGATGCGATGCGTGTGCGATGGACGAGAAATAATAGGCGGTGTTTGTTCAGCACGGAATGAAATGGGGAGAGAGGCGGATGCGCATACGAACTGAATAAAGCGCATTAAAAGAAGGATCTCTACTAACGCTGCAATTTTTCCATTTTGTCTGTTTCTTATATTCTTCTGAATTCACTCAATACAATACGCGGGATGTACACAAACGTAAATTGCAATACAATTTGTGAAAAGTGCGTAAAAAATTGAACTACCATTAAATTGCCACTTTGAGCGACTATAGAATTGCATATAGGACGAGTATAGAAATAGAATACATCAACTGTTTGGTGCAATGAACATGTTTTTTGATAGAGGAAGTTTTTGTGATACAACGTGTTTTTGTTAAAGTAATTTTATTTTATTTACACAACCAAGCTACTAACTACCACCGAGGGGTATATTTTTTTTATTGGATTTTATAGAAATAAACAGCACTATTTAATTAACAAAGTGATGTTAAAAAATTCTTAAACTGAAACAGCAACTTCATGGCAGTTTTAACAACGCGATATATTTACTATCTTATATATAATAAACTAATTGTGGCAATTAATGCAACTGTGACAGCATTACTGTACTAACTTCTAAATGAACGCAGATTCCATTTTTTTTTTCAAACATTGTTAGAAATTGCCGTTAATTTCACATGCTGCTATAAGAAAGTAATACGAAGTCATTTTGAACAAATCTGAAATCTCCATAACTTTTGTAAAAAATAATCTATTGCAATAGGATTTCTGTTCGAGTATAATTGTGGACACTTACCACCAGACGCCTTGCATGTTAAGTTTAGGATTCGTTTTGTTACTTCCACTGGTCAGGTACTCACCTAAAACAAAGAAAACAAATTGTTACTATCACTTCAATCGAAGATGAATATTGACAAATATTTTTCAGTGAAATGATTATTACGAATATCAAGTATTGGACAACTTGAGAACGTATATAAACCAACAAGAAATTCACTTTCATTCATGAATAAATAATACATCATAAATCCAGAAAATACGTTACAATAAACACTATGAAGTAAGCAATGGATTTTCTAGTTCAAGACATATGGGCATCTAAGTATCGATTCGAGCTTTGCCCGATGCATTTTTTTCTCGTTAAAAAAGGCATACAAGCTTGCTGTCAACTAGGAGTCATTCCCAGATTCAATTTCTGACCGGTAAAAATGTAGCTGTAGCTTTCTAATATAATTAGTCTTCATTTCTACAGCTGTGTGACGAAAGAAAGCTTAGGGAGGGCAAATAAGCTAGACGATGGGAATAAGATCACGCTCCAGACAAGTCTTCACAAAAATAAAAAAAGCACCCAATTTACACCAATTGACTGACTTTTTTAAAATATTTCTGTGTTAATATTTCTTTCTGAACAAATATACAAATTTATTTTTAAAATAATAAACAATTAACATGTTTTTGTAATACAAATTGCTTAAAATGGTCTTCAGAGCTTATTTTCGACATTTCGACGTTTCCTCCCTGGATTTTGATTGATTGATTGATTGATTTTTTCGTGTTTCCAGGCGCGTCAACTGCATCGGTTATTGGTCCCGTTTGTGTAGTGCATGTTTTTTTCGGGAGATGGCGGTGATCTTCCCCCGCTGGTTGGCGAGATCCGGCGGCGACTTACCATCGGCTTGCGGGGTTTCCCCCTAACCAGGACTCTCCCACCAGCAGGGCACCGCCCCAGTCAGGACAAGCTGTAAGCTCCCGACCGGTCTCCCGGAATATGTGGTAGTGTAGTGCATTTTAGTGTAAGAGTGTGTGTGTAAGAGGAGAGGATAGGACAAGGAAGAGGAAGGATAGATCGCGCGCGGTCCGTGGCCCGTTTGGTAGGGTACTGCTCCGGCATTCGCGTAGTGTTGATCCGAGAAACCACGGAAACTACCGATCAGAGCAGACGGCCGCTAGAATTCTCCTCCAGACAGCGACTGAATTCGACCTAGCTGAAAAGCTAGTGTCGAAAATCCTGCCGCCGTGGGGAGTGGGAACCTAGGACCTCCCGGTCAGAGGCGCTGCAGTGACATCAGTTGATGCACTGAGCTACCGCTACCGGTTTCTCCCTGGACATACTGTATACATTAGATCTAAGCTTTGGTTTATTTTATTATTTTTTTTCTTCATTTGGGAGATGCGCTAATTGAACCAAATTCATGCATAGTTAAATCGGTGCGGGGTCGGGGTCGGGGCGCCGAGGCCAGGAACGTGGTGGGCGCGAGTCGTTCCAACTGGGCCGCTCCGCGGAGCGTGCCGCCGTGCGTGGGCGGGTGCGTGCGCGGCGCCTTCGCGTGCGAGCGCGGCGCTGGCGGCGTGCGCGGGTTGCGGCAGCTGCCGACACACGCGCACGCCACCTCCAACCCCTCCCTCCCGTTACGTGCGCCGTCCAGAGTCGTGGGCCCACTCACGCGCCATGTGTCGGCCCACCACTGGAGAGGCGGCGGCGGCGGCGGCGGCAGATGACAAGGCAGCCGGGGGCAATGGGGCGTGCCACGTCCTGCACTTGTTATTCACGTCGTCTTTCACGCCCCCGTCCCTCGGTTGGCTGCTCGCAATATGCCCTTTTTCACCCCGACGCCCACCATTCTTTTAGTCTCTCTTGATCATTGCGTTTTTTTTTGTCTTCACCATTACTCGTATATTTACAATACCATTTAGTGCGATCAATCAGTTTTTTTTACCTTCTCACTAGAGCTTACGCAGAAGACAGAATGTTACATTTTGTTGCACAGCAACTGCGCATTTTTTGGCAGAGAAACTCTTATTACAGGGCCCTTGTAACGAAAAAGTGGATAAATTCAGTTGTTAACTTCAGAAAAGTATTTTTTAATACCTGGCGTAGCCAGAATCCACGTTTTGTGGGGCCTTACCGAACAATTGGATGACGGCAAAACATGTGTGTACGTCCGTCCGTAAATAACCCTACCGGCTGCGGGCTAAACCGAACAGCCGATTTTCTCCAAACCTGGCATTCTCGTATCGATCTGGCTGATGACGCGGCTCCTCGAATTTGAAACCGATATTCCAATTTTGGGGGATACTTTATATGAAGCCGCTGGGACAGTTTCAAAATTTTCAAAAACAAGTGGCTCCATCGTTTTTTATTAAATTTTGTTGTTGCATAGTGTGAAGGACTTTTAAGAGCATAGTTGACGTTTAAGAGCATAGTGGACGTTTAAGTTGCATAGTGTGAAGGTATAGTTTTCATTGAAAACGGATTTTTCGAAAATTGCGAAAGTACAAAAGTTTTTTCAGCGTTTTCCTACTACTACAATTGCCAAGATAGGGGTTTTCCCCCTCAATAAAATCTGCTCTTTAAATATAGATTTTGAAAGGTCATGTACAATTTTTCGAACATTTGTGAACTTTCCGCTTAGTTTTGTGTAAAAGTAGGGGCGAGAAAGTACGTGCTGTTTTATTACCACTAGTTTATAATGCATTTTGAATTTAATGTTTATTTGAACTACAATTGAATGACAAATGTAAGCTCATAGTGAATTTCTTTAAAGTACATTCTTCCACACCGCCCTGAGAGGTCTGGAACGCTGTAAATGTCATTAGATATGCGAATCTGTTGACCTTCGCGTGATTTTTAAACTATTCTCAGATTCGCGTGTTTTATTCTAATGATGTTAAGGAATAACAATAAGGGTTGGCACTTGGCGTGTGTGTTTTCATGAATTTATGTTTCAGTTAGGTTTACAAGAATTTACAAGTTGCATTTTGCATGCGAATATTACTTTTTCTGAACCCGTGAAGATCCCATGTTATCTACAAATAAATTTCAATTAGTACCCCCTAAGAGGTGCAAAACATTGTTTCTCAAGCTGTAAACACCAGATTATACGAGATGGCGTACATCACTGCGGATAATTACTTCACAGGACAGACTTCGATAACACTTGCGGCAACGCCCCAAAACACGGTACCTCATGAAACACACAGTATGTCAACAGTCATATCCACAATGAAGCTATCCCATTAGCGACTTCAGACAAAAGCTATTTGCTTTTTCCTGTCCCGTCTTCTACACAAGAGACAAAATTCCTATGATGAAATCATTGAAACCTATCAGCACGTGACAATGTTTATATCACTGCATCGAAAATGTCTAGTTTCTTGCTTCGATTTCTAAGCTACTATTTACCTCTCGGTTCTGGACCTGGTATTCCTATGTTGGCATAGTCCTATGTAGGCAAATATTCGTACACTGCCATTAGTCAAATGGCAAAATCACTTCAAAAACACTTAAAACTATATATTTTTAATTTGATATTTTATAATTGGGAGATTACGTACAAGTCACGAAAGCTAAATAACTAAACGGAAAAGAAACAATACGGAATAATATTATTTTCCTTTTATTTCAGTCAAGGCACACTTCCCTGAATATTCTAGGATTTAAAACTTTATAAGGTATTTAACGATTTCGGATGACATTTTTTTACATCTTACACGTAGTAAAATGTTACACAGAATACTTTATAATTCAAATGCTCAGTATTCTTTAGTATTGCACCTGTGGGCTTACTTAGGGCTTCTAGAAATTTCGAACAGATTGCATACAAATTTAGCTGATCACATCAAAATCATATTGACACATTGGAACATTCCTGTCAGATTCCTTCACATTTTTTTCTTTTAAAGATGATAAAGTGTTCCAACTGTGAGTGCATTTATGCTACGGGTAGTGGGAGAGCGATTACAGTTCAAAAATGAAATACTTATTAAGAGTTTTAAAATATTTAATCGTGTGTTTACTTACGGTTGTATACTTACTTACGTGTGTTTACTTACTTACTGTAGTACTTCGATTTAATAATAACCTCGGAAGAAAACCCACAGCTACGAAGAAAAAAATCGTAAATAATTTTAATAGGAAATTAATTTTTTTGAAGTTTTTATAGGCTGTTTATTTTTATTCTATTACAGGTTTATACCCTATATCAAGGTTCCCTTAATTGGCTTTCGATAAGCCTCTCACAAATGTTTAAATATTAACTGTCAAATCTTTAAGTTTATTAACGTTTTTTTATATTTGAGATTTTATCACAAAGAATAAACATTTACGCTGTTCATCTCGGCTACCCCGAAACCATTTTCATTTTTGTGCTACGGGCTCGTCAGACGTTTCCTCAAAGGCGCACATCGTCGCGAAAAAATGCTGGTTATTTTGGCCTACAAAACGAAAATCAATAGTTATCGTTTAAGAAAACAGTTTGTTTGCCTAGGGAATCGCAGCTTCCTTGGAGTGCGTTCTGAAGGCGCTCGCCGGCGTGGCGCCGAATCGCCGCCCTCCCCGGGGCTTCGGCGGGCCGTCATGCCCGTCACGCGCCCAAGTGTATTGATCCCGCTCGGCTGTTTGCGTAATGAGCTGTCGCATGGCAGAAGAACTGCGGCGCCGCGACGCTCTTCGGCGCGCGCCGCCGTCCGCGCCCCTGGGAGCGCACGGGTGGCAGCAATGCGTCGTCTCCCCGCCATGACCCACCCGTCGCCCTCACTTCACGTCGCCCCACCGCGTCCGATCACCTTTTTATCATTTCATCCCACCTTCTATCGTGTTACCCAGCATTTGGAAACTTCACATCGCTGCCACCGTTCGCGCCCCTGGGAGCACACAGGGTGGCATCAAAGCGATGTCTCCCTGCCCGTTTCCCTCACTTCACCTTTCCCAACACCACGCCGCACGTCTTTCCATCGGATCACTCCTCCCAACCTCGTACCGCACATCTTTCCATCAGTTCACCCCACCCAATCTCGTGCCGCACATATTTATATCACTTCACATCGCCCAACCACTTGGGGACCATAATTCATCCCACCCAATCCCGCACTGCACACCTTTCCATCATTTGACCTCGCCCAAATACTTGCAGCCAGCTTTCCCTCATTTAACTTAACCCAACTGCGTTAGACCTTTTTATCACTTAACCCCGCTTTCCCCCATGCCGCTAAATCTTCGGGAACTTCACCGCACTCAGAATATAGCTACCTCCATTGTCGAGAAGAAGTGAAAATATCCTTGGCTACCGAACTGAGTGGCATTTTGTGGTTGGTATCAGTAGATGTAGGTTCCTTTGGTCATCTCCAACTTTGTCTCGCTTCACAACGCCCACCCCGTGTGCTTTTGGTAATTTCCGCGCCCGCTTTCCCATTTCCCGCCCAACCGCGTCCAACCAATTTTTATCATTTCATCCCACCCTATCTCGTGTTGCTCAGTTTTTGGAACTTCACATCGCCGCCGCCGTCCGCGGCACTAGGAGCACACGGGTTGGTATCAAAGCGATGTCACCCCCCCCACCCCGCCATGACTGCCCGTTTCCCTCATTTCACCCTCCCAACACCACACCGAAAATCATTCTATCAGTTATCCCCGTCCAACTTCGTACCGTACATCTTTATATCACTTCACCCCATCCAGCCCCGTTCCGACTAGCTTTGTCACATTTCACCTAGCCCAACCCGTGCCACCCTTTCCATTACTTACCTCCCACATCCTTTCCGACTGTTTTCCTTTTCACCTCGCCCCGTCAAACCATCTTTTGATCGCTTAACCTCACGCCTCCATGCTGACAAATCTTCGTAACTTCACCGCACCCAGTTTCTCTTACTTTACTCGCCCAGCTTCGTACGAACATCATTTTTCGCATCCTCCCGCCTTACCTCGTATTGCCCGGCTTTAGTAACTTCCTTTCGCCCAACCTCATGCCGCAGACCTTCCCATGACTTTAGCACGCCCAACAATGAGTCACCGAGCTTATCGTAACTTCACTGCGCTCAGCTTTCCATCACTTCACTTCGCCCAAACCCGTGCCGACCACCTTTTCTTCACCTAACCCAGCCTAACCCCATGCCGTCCAGGTTTCAGTAACTTTACCACGTCCAACTTTTCCCAGTTTTTAAAAGCACGATGCTCCACAGAATAAAAAGTTACCTTCGAATCTCCGTGGTGAGGGTTCTGTTATCCATAATAGTGACATTCATGCAAACAGAAATGAAAAATCACGTTTTGAAAATATCAAAAACGTATTTAACAATACGAAGAGTCAGGAGCTTATGAAACCTTCCCTTGCAATAAAATGCATTATCCTCAATTGCATGCATATATTTTGTTCTCGAGAGATAATGTAGGTGTGAGGTTTAACGTGTGACACAGCCGCCAAACGCTCGATGATACGAACGGAATTATGAAACCTTGAGTGCCGAGCACTCACGACGCTAAGTGCCTCACTTTCGTCTTTTTCAGGGCCATCGCGGGGGTGATGCTTTTCCCGTTTTACATTCGTAAAACTCCACTTACGATCTCTGGCCGTGTGAATCGAAATTTTTGTCACCATTGGGTACGCCATTTTTCTTCTCTAGCGGGAATACATTTACGATTTTGCGAGAATAGGATTTCACACACGACATCACAGAGAGGCTCAGCTCCCTACCGAGTGAAGTTTGGGAGTCTTGAGGTGTATTCAGATGGTGGCGAATTCACCTGATGACGCTGTCGTGTCGACGGTTTCTCATTTTTCGCTTTTTGTTTGTAGAGTTCCATAAACTCATTAGGTGGTCATATCTTCCAAGAAGGTATGCAGTCTCATTTTGATAATTTCTTATGCAATTCACTTGTCAGAAAGACATGCATTGTTATCATGTATTCAGTCTGAATTACGCCAATAAACATGACACTATGGAAAATCGCTGAATGACACGTTTTAGTCAAGACAATAATTTTAGATCCTTGGCTGCCTAGGAGTCGCTGTATCCGAGGCAGTTACCAACGTTTCGGTCGTCCTATTGCTTCAGAGTGAACTGCATCGAGGTGGACTGAGCACAGACAGGGAATGTCTCTCGGTCAGCCAAGAAACCAATGATTCCCGACCGCAGAAGCCTACATTCAGAAATTATTTTCAGAAATTCAGTAAATCTGATCGAATTGTTTTTTCATTTCCGATCCTGTAGCTTCTGCTTCTCTTTCTTTAAGCCTACGACTAGAAGCTCTAATTACAACAAAAAAATGTGTGAAAATTGGGAGTAAATCTTTATGTAATAAAGCTACAACACTAGATATACACACTGGATTATTCGTTTCATTTCGAGTTCGCACACGAGTGGTAAGACCTAGAACGCAATCTAGAGCACTCCTCAAAAATAAATATTTTGTCAGGGCGCTCTCTTTTCCTGAAAGGTCAGAGCTTACACGATATAACGTGGGGATCCCTCTTGCTCGGACCAGACAGAAATAAGATTTGCAAACTACGTGCAGAGTGGAGTTTGAAATTTAAATACGGCCTACCAGACCTCTGCGAGTGTACGAGCTAATTTGAATAAACGTTACCGGCGCCAAACGTAAATTCTCGCGTTAAGTACTCCGACTGCCTGTTTAAAAAAGGGCGAAAGGGAAGCTGAATCCCGTGACTTTTCTCGTTGTCGCAGTTCCCTTTTTCCACGCGGCGAATAGCCTCTATTTCCGGCGAACAATTTTTATGACGGCCGACAGCCAGGGTTTTTCCACGCCATGCACGATCACTCCACTCAAATCGACTCCCTTTCCGCAACGAAATTCGCAGCGCTTGCAGAGAGAAAGCTTTTGTGGATGCGGAATTTGACGTTTCGAAATTCTACCTTGTGGCAGTCAATTTTACGTAAAGTTCTCGGGGGAAAAATCGAGATCATTTGTAATGAGATAATGGTACAGTTTCTGCAGAGATGTGAAAATATTTTGAGCATTTACTTCGTTTATTGAAACGAAATTCTTAGACCACTGGACATCATTGAATAAACACCCACATTAATATACGTCTTACTTCATATATTTTGTAGATAAAATAGTTGAAATACATCTTAAAGGTAGGAGAGCGCTAATTGCTTAACTAATTTAGAATGCAGAGATAAAATAGTAGTGTAAAGTGGTAGTCCTGACAGAATGGAATGTTATTTGCTACTTTTTGGCTAACTTCGGTTTTCTGCAATGATTTCGGACATTATCCGTCATATCCAACACAAAGAACATTCAGCTTAAACATCAATTAATAAATATATTATATCAATAAATAAATCAATACCTCATTTTTCTCTAGCTTAGCCCTCAACATCCCAACCATGCAGTAGACTATGAGCAGAGGAAAGTGAATGTCAATGAGTCACTGTCTTTAGGAGGGGATGAGACGTCTACGAGTAAGTCATTTACCCAGTCTCACTATTCCATTCTTTGACGAGTCCACATTAGATATTGTTGAAGATCCTTCAGAATCTAAAGGCTTTCATTTGTAGTTGTTTGAGTTTCTTGACCATCTGTCCTAAATACATTGGTTCATGTTCAAAACGTTTGAAGGACTTTGGGCAGTAGAAGGATAAGCCACTCCAGCAACAGAGCCACCCATTACTGTTGATGGTAATGCTTCAATTTTGGTCGAAGTGTGACTTACATTCTTGTTCATTCTCATGACGCGGTATGGACAGTAACAAGAAATGACACTTCGACCAAATCGAGGTATTAACTTTTAAGAATAATGGGAGTCTTGCCGTGACTTGCTTAGTTTCTGCCTCACTAGCAATTGACATTCCCAATTCGAATAACGTATAAAAAATACTTGCATGAAAAAAATTGTCAATATACCTTCTTTGACATATATTTATTTGAATAAAAAAACAAAAATTGAACATTATGTGTTACAGTTTAAATGAAACAAAAATATTTTAGTATCCTAACCTATTAACATTCACGTTCTGCTTTACTTCGCAACAAAGTTCGCAAAATATCGTGAAGTTCTTAATATGAGAAGTGAAATTATTGACAGGTATCAATGATCTAAGGACACAAGTCTGTGCTACAAAAAGGAGATTATTTCAAATCGTGAATTTATAGAGAAAGATTTGAGAGCCTCTCGATGAGACATCATTTCCTTCCTAGTTAAATGTTTACCCATCATGACAAGTATCTTACTTTACGCTTTCATCAATGTTCATAATTATTCACATGTATTTGTTCTTTAATCTTCGGTATCAATTCTTTCGAATAGTTGCCTGTCTTATTTGATCACCGCCCAGTATATACAAACCATCGACCTTAATCTTGCTTGCAAACCATCGTCCCTCACGACCTCTCCCCAACCTCTCTCCACGTTCCCATCGTCCCTCACGTCCTTCCTCTAACCTCTATTCATGTTCCCATCGTCCCACACGTCCCTGTCCCTCTCTTCACGTTCCCATTGTCCCTCACGCCGAAGTCCCATCGTCCCTCACGACCTCTCCCCAACCTCTCTCCACGTTCCCATCGTCCCTCCGTCCTTCCTCTAACCTCTATTCATGTTCCCATCGTCCCACACGTCCCTGTCCCGCCGTCCTCTCCCCAACCTCTCTTACGTTCCCATTGTCCCTCACGCCAAGTCCCATCGTCCCTCACGACCTGTCCCCAACCTCTCTTGACGTTCCCATCGTCCCACACTCCAATCCCGCCGTCCCTCAGTCCTCTCCCCAACCTCTCTTCACGTTCCTATCGTCCCACACGTGGACGTCCCCGCCGTCCCTCGTTCTCCCCCCGCTCTCGCTTTCAATCGCGACCCGGCCTCCGCCAAGCGCCGCGCGGCACGCGACTGCACAGGCTCCGAGGCCGACCAGGGGACGTCGGAGGCGGCGGCGAGGGGACGAGGAAAAGAGGCGGAGGGAGCAGGAATTCAATTTAGCAAGTTGGCCCCGATGCGGAACTTGGGGCGCGGCCAACTTGTTTTATACGCCGCCTCTGTGGCCACTGCCCGGAGACGCCGCGATCGCAAAGTTGCGCCGCCTAAACGCGCGCTCCCTGCGCCCGCCACGGAGGGGAAGGGAGGGGAAGGGAGAGAAAGGCAGTGCAGGTGCAAGCGTCCACCACTCCGAAAGTTAGGCGAGGCCGCCGCCACGGACCCGCAGGGGCAGGCGCTAATGGGTTTGGTGAGGCTCTGCAATCCCGAGGTCTGCGCGGTGGCAGATGAAATGGGTCACTGTAGCGAATGAACGATTTATGGACGTTTTCTGTAACCTGGAACTGACTGGAGTCTGAAATCTTAGAGAAATGGGATAGGCTGGTGGACTGATTACTGACCTGGCAGTCGACTGTTCACTGATTTCATGATAGACATTAGCTACCTTGTTAAAGGGAATATTTTGTTAAAAGATTCATGTACTGACTGCATTTTGGAATCTACGATCTACCCAGGAATTATTCAATGAAAACGTTCGTAGATTGATTGTTTCCAGGCTCATAAACTGGTATGGTCACTTGTCTCTTGTTCGGTTAGTGTAGTAAGTATTTTACTTCGAAAAGTAGCGGTGGGGTGAGATCTGGCGGGGACCTACACGTCAGTTTGCAGGAGATATCCCTCTTAAGATTTCAATGCCAGAAGGGCACCGCCCCAGCCGGAACAAACTCTGATCTACATGTGTGGTAGTGTAGTTCATATGAATAAGGATGTGGGAGTTATAAATAAGGAGAGGTTAGGATAAGGAAGAGGAAGGAAATATTGGGCATGGTTCTTGGCCCGTTTGATGGGATACTAATTCGGCATTCGCCTCGTATTGATCAGAGAAAACGTGGAGAACTACCAAACAGAGTTCTTATTCAAATAGAGGCAAAAACGTCCCTTTCTATAAATAAAATTTACATTACGTGGCAGGAAATAACTGTTCTTATGTTACAAAAACTTTAGTGAAACCTAAGAGAGTTTACACACACTTGTTAGTTTCTACATTTTCTATTCAATCTCTTAACAAGAATACAGGTGTGCACCAGAAAATTTAAAAAAATCCGTTATCATCGCCACGGCCAAGAATGTTTTAATAATTAATGTAACTGGTTGGGTTTAATTTGTAAAACTAGAAATAAACCAATCGTTTAGATTGAAACTAGACTGAGCTTCGTTAATGGAAAAAGTACACCAAAACGAGTTTAGTTTATATACAATCTATAAAACACCAGATTCTTTCGTAGAACACAAATCACGATGTTTCATTCTAATTCGGCGATGTGGAGGAATATTTTCCGCTACTGTCTTCAACAGGTTTCTCCACCTTGAAAAATTCAGGAGAGTTTGTTAAGCGTTTTGACTCCAGCCTTGCCAGAGACTAAACAGTTCGGAATGGAGGAGCGACAGGAGAATTGACAGAGTCAGAAACTCGGGAGGACAAGTTCCTCCGCCGAGGTGGAAGAAGCGTGACAGCAGAAGGTCACGAGGCGGCGGAGGCAGCAGCTGGCAACCGGGCCACTGCGCCAACACGAGTATATTGAATGAACAGGTGACGTGAGGAAGCAAGAAATTTGATTCCATCTTTGCAAATTCAATAAAGAACTTGTTATACCCGAAATTATATAAACATTTTGTCGTAAAACCTCGAAGACACTGTCAGCAAAATATATTTGAGTCACTGAAAGTAAAATACAATTTTCTCTGATCTATATTTAAAAGGTCTAGAAAAAAGTGCCCTCTGGCACGTTAACATACAGGGAAAGCTTTCGTCCCTCTTACTAGCTGAATTTCAAGTACATAATGACAATTTATATGCAATAACTTTAGTAAAAACAAATTGCATATTTTTTGTTTAGTTTTGCAAATAATGGAGTTCGTTAAAGGGCTGCCATATTGAAGAACTCCTAAAAATACTACGGATGATTTTGGAAGGCAGATAGTAAATCCAATTTTATATTATGGCGCACACTCTTGTGATTTAAATAACGTCCGTCCTTCCCATGAGATGGCAGTGGCCACTCATTCACATACCCATGAATATAAATATCACCGTTTTTGATCAGTGTTTCAACGGCAGACCATAGAAGTAAGAATAATATATCGTGAGGTAAAAAAAAAGGTTTCTGTAGTGACAATAATTACTAATTTCGCTTTCTCGTCATACTACGTATTTATGTAATAAAGAGGAAGCAAAGCCGCAACGGGAAATGGCAATTTTTTTTTATCAGAAAACTGGTATTGTGAGACCCTGGTATCAAAAGCGAATAAAACTTACTCTTTATGTAGTAAATTACTTCAGCTAAGAGGATGTGTAGTCAGAATTCATATGTTGTGGGTTCTTGATACCGAAAAATTGGTTCATGTCAAAACGTCTGTACGTCCGTATTTGATTAACGCTATCTAAAATGAGATCTAAACCGTTAACATTATTTTCTCTAAATTTATATTCCCCTATAGATCTGGCTGAACTCGAGGCCCATAAAATCTGAGACGGATATTTTGATTTTGGGAAAGTAATCTGTATGAAGCCTTTAAACAAATTCTGTAAAAAGCCTTTTTTTGGATTTGGTCAGCAGCGGGACGGAAAGAAGCGAGATCTGTTTGTTGTATTGCCTGAGACGAAAGCGGTGTCTGATGGCCGTATTGCTAGACATTGAGCAGGACGAGAGCGGAACGGAAATCGGACGTGAGCGGGACGAGAGCGGAACGGAAATCGGACGTGAGCGGGACGAAGCGGAACGGAAATCGGACGTGAGCGGGACGAGAGCGGAACGGAAATCGGACGTGAGCGGGACGAGAGTGGAACGGAAATCGGACGTGAGCGGGACGAGAGTGGAACGGAAATCGGACGTGAGCGGGACGAGAGTGGAACGGAAATCGGACGTGAGCGGGACGAGAGTGGAACGGAAATCCATCGTGAGCGGGGGCGGAGAATAGCACGGTCTAGTGGCCGTATTTACAGCGGCTCCTGTGACTCAGACTAGCACGTAGAGGGCCACCTCTGCGACGTGCCTACCAACTCCAGTCGCCCTGCGAGCTCTCAAACGCAAACTCGAGCGGCAGTGTGGGCCCGCAACGGGACGGCAGTTGCGCCAACTTTCGAGGTTGTGGATGGCCGGCGAGGGAACTCGAGTTGAAAAATAGCACGGTAAATGCGAGCGGGGCGTTAGCATCGGGGTCATTGGATTCGCCCTTCCCTGCGTTGCGAGGTATTTCCCTCAATAAAGGCAAGAGGCGCTTTATGAATTGCTAATGCAATAACCATGAAAGCACGGAATTGGATGCGTTCGTTCCTGGCACAGGGTGGTTGTGACACGACATTAGATTAGTCTGAAAATTTCAACTCACCTGATGTTTAACTGCGTTTCACGTGTTTTCAGAAGACTTTCCTTTCGAATACTGTTACATGTCATTTTAGATCAGTAGTTAAAGAACATAAAGGACCATAAAACTGTTGTTTTGAAAGTGACTTTTAGATATAAAGGACTTTCCAGATTTTTACTAGAAGTACACTTTTCTGTCTTGCGCTACATAAAAATGTTCTTTTAAAATCCCTGACATCAGCTTTAAATTTTAATTTTCTGAACTGTTGATAAATTTGAGAGTAAAGAGAAAAACGACCGCCTATCAAACTATTCTTTGACACGTTAAAAGCATCAGGAATCTGAAAAAATTACCGATCGTCTGGTAATTATCTTACGGAATTCAACAAGTTTCCCCCAAGTTTAAATTAGCGTGATAATTTGATTTGATTGGAAGTTAAGAATTCCTATGGATTGATCAATTGATGTGAAAGAGGAACTGCAAATCTTGGCTAATATTATATGCATTCCGTTACATATTTATTTTATGATATTTCAGGGAAGACTGCTTCGAAATCCTCTACAGGTATTATTGAAAATGAATTCACAAGATTCAAGAACACTTTATGAGGAAAATTATTAGACTAGAAGTACAGTATTAGATCCGTAACGAATAGTTTTGAAAGTTTTGGGGTACCGGAGCACATACGAATATTAACAAAATGTTGGCAGATATTACCTGTAATAAGTACACACATCCACTTGTTACAATAATAAAATTATATTCGCGCCAATGTCAATGAAAATCATATCTTGTGGAAATTAATTTCTTCATCTATATGTATAGACGATTCGCGGGCCAAGTACATTGTTCTAGACGGAATATCATACGAGACGATACTTGAAAAATGGGAGAGGAGATTAGAGCTGTCGTGGACAACCACCGCAACAGAAATCAAAGCACATAGCGGAAGCTCTAATGAAGATATCAAAACGAATAATAATGAATGAGTCGTAGGCCCCCGCAGAGAGGGACAAGGCAAGAGGCCGAAGAAAGTGCAAAGTGTTGGAGCGGGACAGGAGCCAGGGCGTGTATGGGAGTGTGCGGGATGGCGATGACGCAGTGCGATTGTAGCCGAGATCACGAGCTGGTCGCAGGGCGAGAGCAGTGGCGTGAGCGGGGGTGGGGGGAGCGGGGGCGAGAGCGACGGTAGCGGCAGCGAGGGGGCGGGGGCGCGAGCGGAGACGAGGGTGAGAGCGGGGGCGGGGGCGGGGGCGGGGGCGAGAGCGGTGGCGATGGCGGACGCGAGAGCGGCGGTGGCGGTGGCGGTGGCGGAGGCGAAAGCGGTCGCGGGGAGAGAGAGGGGTCAGGGCTAGGGGTGAAACTGCGGGCGGGGGCGGGTCGTGGGTAGGGGGAAAGGGCGCGCAGGGGTGGTGGCGAGGGCGGGGCGGGGCGGGGCGAGGGAGCGGCGGGGACGAAAGCGGCGTTGCAGCTCGTTAGAGCGAGCCAATTTCCGGAGAGGCGGCGCGTCGGGGGCAGGTGCACAGGTGAATCGCGAGCCCCAGCGTATCCGAGACAGAAGCAGTCGGAGGGGAGGCAGGCGGCGGCGCGGGCGAGAGCGGGAGATGGGCGTGACCTCCCGTGCCGTCCCAGGATTCTGCTCGAACCGCTGAAACGAGGACAAATATGATCCTTTTATTATGCGGAGCGGCGTCGAAGGAGATTGCCGAGAAGACGCAGTTTCTCAGAATGTCGCGATTGAATGTGCTTCCAAGACCTCTGTCACGAAAATCCTGAAAATCATTTACTACGTCGTCTAAAACATTCTTTTTTTGGGTTATGAAGAATTCCCTAAGAGTACTTGATTCTAGATGCGTTTTATTATACAAATTATTTCACCGGTATAAAGTGACAAGTTATTTTACAAGGTTTACTACACAGCATAGTCGAACTTTACTCTCTTAGTTTTAGTGACATAAGGCACTGCAGGTGATGTAACCATCGAGAAATATTTTCAGTACCTGCATATAATCTTACAGTTGTTCAGATTGTGAGTGATGACGTTCTATGAAAAACGCAGTACTTGGATCTCGATGAATTCTAATTTGATGAATCAAATGAAACATAGCTGCTTTTGGTTCACGAAATGTACCATTTTGCTGCTCCAGCTTCAATTCTGTTTGCCGTCTCTGCTCATATTGTGGGTTGCGGAAGGTAGATACTAATACGAGAGCAAGCTATGCCAACAATTTCACTGACCTCAACGTCAACATCAATGCTGTTGCGGCCTATTCCAGTTCGGCTGGGTTTACTTCTACCTTCCACTCCCACCACGAACATCTCTTTCGACCATGCCATAATGATCCGCTCCTACGACGTGATTCGTCGCCCTCGACACGACGTTATCGCCTCCAACACCACCCAATCCCCTCCCTCCTCTACCATCATCCAGGACACTAGTTCGCATGCCCCGCTCTGTCCGCCCTCTTCATGTCTCCCTCTCTTCCACCAGCCATTGTCATTAGAGCCATTTCCACCATCACCGCCGCCGCCTCCACGGCCAACGCCACCGCCTACACCACTGCGGCCGCTGCCACGCGTCCGTCGGAACAAAGCCGGGCTGACGGGAACGGTTATTGGAGCTGTAAATTTGCGTCCCGGAGGCGCGGCGGATGGGGCGCGGCCGTCCATAACCAAGCGAGGCCGGGGCGAGTGGGCGGGACAGTGCTGCCTCCGGCGATGGAGGGAGGAGCGAAATGCGCGAGAGTGAAGAGTGGCGGAGGCGAAGGCTGGCGGAGAGTGAAGAGTGGCGGAGAGCAAAACTGACCAAGTGCGAAGGCTGGCGGAGAGCGAAACTGACCAAGTGCGAAGGCTGGCGGGGGCGAAACTGGCGAAGTACGAAGGCTGGCAGAGAGCGAAACTGACCGAGTGCGAAGGCTGGCGGAGAGCGAAACTGACCAAGTGCGAAGGCTGGCGGAGAGCGAAACTGGCCAAGAGTGAAGGCTGGCGGAGGCGAGATGCAAGTACGAGGTGGCAAGACGTTGTACGATTATACGAAGGCGGAAAGAGAGGTCGCAGAACAGAGAATTTAGCAAGTCAAGAAGGTCTAATGGTGTTTAGGATGAAGAGCGCGTATGTCACAGAAACAAACCAGAGAAAACGTTAGAGAACAAGGCGAAAGATAGGTGGTTGAGGAGCCAGGAATTAGAAAGGTCAATAACCTTTACACAATTTTTTTTTTCAGAAAACTAAGTGACGTAAGTTCTCTACTTGCAGAGATTGGAAATTCGACATATTCACCAAACATTGCGGATTATTATTCAGGCAAGATTTATATTACGAGGATTGTCGGGTGCAGAACGGGTGCTCGGCATGCTCTGATGTAGATGTTCACTACTTGGCAGAGGAAACAATGGCCGTGAATGAAGAAAATTTAATTTACGAGAAGCTTTGACTTGTGCAAATATGCTCATGATTAATATGTACTTTTATGCTATTTGTTTAATATGTTCCAATCTGTGATTATAAATGGATATAGTGTTCGTTATTGATTTTACCTCTTAAAGCAGCAAATCCAATAGTAATTGGCCTGTAAAATATTTAGCGGCGGCTCCATAAATTTTATTTGGTATCTTAAAAGAATGGTTTATAAGGATAAGATTTCGTAAATCTTAGTCTATTTACACTAATTACATCTCTGTATTAGTAAAAAGACATTATGGAAAGGAATGAAACACCACTCCTGACGTTACAAGTACAAGGCGACTTAGTCATTTTTATGACTTGGGAAAATTCATTGTGATGCACGCATCTTATATTCCGTCTCCTCGTAAATATCATGAAAATGTAGGATTTATTTTCTGTATCTGGAGTTCACGAAAAGGCAACAACAAAAAGGGAGCAGCAACCGGGAGCAGCTACAAACAAGCTCGGGGATTAATGAGCTCTAAATTCTAGCGAGATTCAGCGAACGACGTTAGAGCCAATCGCGCTGCCTATTATATACGTCGCGTCTTCCAGGAGCAGCGAGAGAAACCCCTTGATGAAAAACTTCCGGCGCTCACCGTGTCTCAATGGCTTTGAGACGGGGAGGAAACTCAATGAAGCGGGTTGGCTGGCTCCAAATTCTCATCACGGACTTCCCTAACACGAGGCCACTTACTCACCGCACTCACCGCCGAACAGAAGCGAGTACGGCGGGACTGAAGGAAGAAGGGGAGAGGCAACGAGGGCGAGAGAAAGTTAGAATGGAGCTCTCGACGGTTCAGGGGTGATTGCCCGAGTATTTCGGGTCGGGGTTTTAGGGCGGGCGAAGGTCAAACGTGATAGAGCACAGGGCATACACATCGTTTCAGAAGCACCATAACGAACTTTCTTCAACTCAACGATGTTTTACAGACAGATTGGGAAGTTTCGTAATTAAACATCTACACTGAGGTCAAACAGAATGTAACATCCCAGTTCTTATTCATACAGAATGTAAATTTATAGTACAATTTAATTAATATAATATTAAATTTACTAATCTACATATTCGAAATGTTCTTAGAGTGATTGCTCGAGCCAATCCGCTTTTACTTTTTACCTTTTACCATTTTTTCTCATTATTGCATACTCGCAAAATTGCAGGACATTTCCCAAATTTATATAAAAGCGAAACCACTTTATCCTCTTTATGATAATCATTTTAAAACATCGTAATAAGTTACTTAAATTAAATTCAATAATTTTCCAATTAACAGTGTATTACTACAAAAATAAAGGGCACCGTTTAAATATAATCTACACAAATTTATTTGACATGAGCGTATAAAACCCAAAGCATGTACTGTGACAATCCGTTCTTCGTGCTATCGATTTCCAAACGGGTTATTAAATTCAGGGTTCGCTAGAGACCACCCGAGCCGTAAATATTGATTCTTGTTTTAAACGGCTCTCACAACAGCTCGTGGCTTCCGGACCACCCTCAACAGAGATTATTGTTAGATGCAATTACGAGTATGAAACCTGCGCGTTTGGCTTGTTCTGATGATTAAGCAAGCTTGGTCAGTTGGTAGCGGCCCGGAGTCAGGGCCGGGTCAAGGAGCACGCGAGGCGAGGACGGTTGGCAAGGGAGGGGAGGGAGGAGGGGGCGGGAGAACACAAGTGGGGATGTCCAACAGTCCCACGCGGTTTTTAATATAAATTTCGTGGTCACGGACTAAACGTTCTTAAGGTATTTTGTGGCGAAATTGAGTTTACTCCAGAAATTTTATGTTGGTTGGTTGGTTGGTTGGTATTCAGGGCACGTCAACCACAGAGGTCATTAGTCCCGTAAGTGGGGCATGTTTTTGTATCGCAAGGTGGCTGTGATGTACCGCAGGTGGATGGCGAGATCCAGCGCCTATCTACAGTCGACTAGAGTGGTTTACTTCGACCAGGTATCCCCCACCAGCGGGGCACCGCCCTACCCGGGACAAGCAATAATCTCCCGACCGCATGCGTGGTAGTGTTGTGAATGTTAATGTAAGCGTGTGTAAGGGGTGAGGATAGGATAAGGAAGAGGAAGGAAAGAACGTCCGGGAGAGGGAGATAACGAAGAGGAAGGAAATCGGTCCGTGATCCATTTGTTAGGGCACTGCTCCGGCATTCGTCTGGTGTTCATCGGAGAAACCACGGAAAACTACCGATCAGAGCAGCCGACCACTAGAATTCTCCTCCAGACAGCGACTGAATTCGACCTAGCTGACAAGCTAGTGTCGAAAATCCTGCCGCCGTGGACTCGAACCTAGGACATCCCGTCAGAGGCAATGCAGTAACAGTACTGATGCACTGACCCATCTCTCCCGGTAAACTGTCAGTATCTATATTATATTTTAGTAAAACACAGAATTCATGTTCCTGTTATTCCTTAAGGACACAACACCGTTGGGAAATATAGCTTAATCGGCTTAGTATACCTTACGGGTCAATAATGGAACCTTGTTTTTCCAACAGATTTTTATAAGAAGTTTTACCCTGTAATACAGAATTACTTATGAACCTCGAACTTACAGCAATTAAGGAAATAATTTTTTACCGTATGATGTGTGGACAAGGGAACTATAAGGAGAACAATGTTGAAAAGGAGTGTGACATTTGAATTACGAGCATGCTGTAATAACCATCAAAAGCCAAATGTGGACTTGCATACATTTGTCAGTGCGAATGAATTCTCTTTGTTCACCCTAGGTAATGGAATTGCTGCAAATTAATATTGTTTCATTAGAACTCGCAAAGCAAAGGGCAGACTTTTTGTACGTTGTTATTCTGAAACAAAATACCAATTTACCTCCAAAAGAATCATTTGATCAATATTAACATCATAATTCTAATTTAATTAAATGTTTGTCAACCTTTTTAAAATTTTAATTTTAAAATAAAAAAAAAAAAAAAATTTAATGTGCAATTTTAAGCTGCTTGAAACATTTAAAACATAATACAATAAATTTATCAGCAACCCAACAAATTAATCGCTTTTAGAAACGCAAAATTTGGGGTTTATCAACAAAAGTTGGCCACCCTTGGGGGACGGGAGGGGTTGTGGCGAGGCCTTTGGATAATAATAATAATGGCGTAGGCGGAGGTGTGGGGGAATCGCCTGCACCGGCAACGCGGTTTACCAGAAAGCGCGCGGCAACTAGGAGTTTAATGGAGTACTAGGGCGCGTGGCGCAGGCGGGGGTGGGGTGGGGGAATGGGGGGTGGGGTGAGGAGTAGATCCCCGCGTGGTTGCGTGTGCAGAGAGCAGTGAAGCGGGAGGAGGAGGGGCTGGTGGTGAAGCCACCGAATGACGCTGGTCAACCTTTGGCGAGACGCCGCGGAACGCAGTGCACGTGCATTACGGGGATGAAGCGGGGACAGCGAGGATAGCAAACGAATTCCGGAGAGGGCAAACAAGGAAAAGCAGAGCATTCATGACAACGAGTTAGTGGTAATTCCTTGACTGTCGGTGTGAGATTAGGTTACGATTGATTAACTAAACATATTGTTAAAGTATGTTATTGTTTAAATTAATAAAAGAATCTTGTTTCGAATGAAAAAAGTAATATAGTAACCAGTAAATTATTATTTTATCATACAATCCCGCAAAATTATTACTTTAACAAAAAGTAGACACGAACATTGCAATAACGTAGTATTAGTTATTTACGTAAGAGAACAGAAACAGTTTTGATGTATGAATGCACGATGTTGACGAGGGGTAACGAGAGGAGGAGGATAAACATTTTGAAATTGGTTGGTATGCCAAAGACACTTCTTACGAGTTGCGAACAGTATTTTCACACGAATTAATGGAAACGTACGTGTATTATCTTGGAATCATTCTCAATAAGCGATATGAGAGGCGTGTTAATTCGATGTCGAGCCAGCATTTTGTTTATTTCGCAATACCCGGTCGTTTTGTATGACCAAAATTTTCTGCAGTACGTGTACGGCAAAATCTATTTTGACATACACTCACCGCAAAGTAAAACTTTCAAAGCAATAAACGGAAACGATACAACGTACTAGTTTCCATTAGTAAGTTCTCAAAAGTACATTAAAGTTGATTTTGCTAAAGACTTGGGTTAATATTTATTACCAAGACCTGCATCGCCAAACTAACCATGACTGAGCTCAATGACAGAGCGCCTGTTGGGTAGGCTGACCCGTGATACGCCACTGCTGTGCGTGCCAAAAAGATGAAGTGTTTGGTAAGAAGCCAGCAGGGCTTTATCGTGGGCTAAAGCACAATCGAGTCCAAATGCGGATTAGACCAATCAATCTTTAAATATTCCTGTGAATGAATTCTGAAACATCCATACATTTGTATATATCTTCTGTTTATGTGAAGAAAATCCAAGTATTTGAAGTTTGACCGCAAGGGAAATGCCATTCGCTGTGTATCTTTGATGTTTATTACCCCCCCCCCCTTTTTGCCAGGTCAGTTGAAATATTTTTTAGTGACTTAGGCAAAATGCTATCGCTTTAAAGGAAAGTAGTCTTAATTCAGAGAAACATAGGAACATATACTGCGCGTTGCCTAAATTTTTGAACAAGAGGTTTCGTGTACCGACATATCACCAGTAATACGTGACTAGATGACTTCTAAAGCTATTTCTTGATCACATTATGATTTTGTATCAATAAATAGGTATGATTTCAAATAAATATGCAACCGAGTGCAAGTGAATTCAACAAATTCTCTATAAATTCTGTAGTGGCAGCGGAGGTTTTGTGTTAATCCATAATAAAATATCCGGGTTATAAGAGATGTCAACCACAATAGTAGGATAGATAAATTTACTTTGCAAAAAAATCAGCTATACACGTGTTTCTGGAAAATTTTCCCATCATCAGTGGCTCCAAGTAACATGGATTAAACACAATTAACCATGGTGAACTGTCCTAGCATGACGCCATTTTGTGCTTAGTGCGATGTACGAAGGCAGACTCGGCACTGTTTAATCCATGCTACTTCGAGCCACTGATGATGGGAGAAATTTCAGCAGAATTTTCTGAAAAGTACATTTATATATCCTACTATTGTGGTTGACATCTCTTATAACCCGGATATTTTACGAGTATAATAAATCTGTACAAATAAGTACCTTCTGTTTCTTGCTGTCCTCCACCAAGATCTGGCTCGTACGTTCCCATGTACGCTTCAGCTGCGTCGTCAAAGAACTCACTTCTTTTAAAGTTGCCAAAAGCGTTGTTATAATGAAGTTTTCAGTATAGTACGAGGGATATTCTCATCAGTTTCCATATTGTATGCAAACCACCACTAATACAAAGTAGTTCAAACCCGCTATTAATAAGGATGCAATTCAATAAACGGTTCAATATGTAATAATATAACAATAATGTGAACTGTAAATCAAACCAAAAATAAAAATACAGTTGTAAATCAAATAGAAGGAAACATTTTGTTAGTTATACACTCCACCGACGCATGATGTAACTGGGTCATCGCCCCACTCTCTCGTTAGATGTGTTATGCGTATTATAGATAGAAATTGATAATATATTCATAAAATAAATTTGTTAGACGAGACATTTAGCAAAGTTTTTCACCTCTTTGTGATATTGATTGATGCTGCTTCGTCAGTACCATCTTCGAGATCAAATCTTAGTTTCACGAGCGGACGCTCTTTCTGCGGCCAATTCACTCTAAAGAGCTTGCGAATAAATTGAGGGACACCTCCACTTCTTGTCCATTGTAGCGAACCTCAATTTGACGAACGCTATTTTACGTTGTTTTCGCCTGAGAGCATCTTCAGTCGGAGCTCGGTGAATTTACGGTGGGTTTTAAGCCTGGTAATTTAAGAGCGAGATTTAGAAATCTCCTTGAGAACAATTGCAATTTGCTTCATTATCGAACATCAATATTATTCTTTACAATTTTTGAAATTTGACAAATAAGATATCAGAGTTGCTTTTTCAACTATAAATGTTACGGATTTAGAGATAGGCAGCCCAACTAATTCAAGTTTGGCACCTAATCGCGAATATAAACAATTACAACGTTTTTTGGTACTATTTTAAGAAAATCCTAACTCACGCAGGGGTAGCAGCACGTAGAAACCACATTTTTATACGATTGTAGAAAAAAGTACTATTTGACACCTAACTCGCGTTCGGAGTCATTGAATTGCTGGCCAGCGATTGGAACGGAAGTAGCCCTCTCCTTCGCAGCGACGGTGCCTGGCTAATGAACGCGACCGCAGCCCATTAGTTCCCTGCGCTCGCATTTCCAATGGCGCAACATCGTTCGAGTAATGAATGAAACGTGGAGGAGGACAATGCTTGCGGTTTAGTTTGGGTTGTTTTTTAACGCTGTCCTTGTCTGCGTTATCGAGCATGCCGTGTTCACCAAATCGTTCCTCTTCCATGGAGGTCTCTATTACATTCCGTTCTACCTAATGTCATGCACAAACTGCTAGTGTGTCTAAAAAAACATTTAAAAAATGAAGAAATTTATGTGCAACAATATTACTAGATACCTAGTGGTCTTATTTAAACGAAAGAGATTGAAAGAAAGAAGAGAACGTAGGAATGAAAAAGAAAAATTATTGAAATTAAACAGCATTTAGATTACCTGCTTCATTTTTTTCAAATTAATCTTCAGTGCTTCTGTGCCTAATTTTGTCACATTCTTATTTTTAAATCTTTTTACTATATGTGTCAGTATATTTGCAGAGGTTTTGATCTCAGTCCGTGACATAAGTCATTGTAAGTATATATCAATCAGAACGTTTATTGGAACTAAAATCATTTCTGTAGTAAATAAAATATAAGCAAGTCAGCAAGAACAACACTAGTCTAACTGCAATGTTAATAAATTGCAGTAAAGCCACTCTCGTCCTTGCGGCCTCCTGTTATCTAAAAACGTACGACCTCTTACGTATATTACTTTTACGTACCATGCACGTAAAGGGAGGCGACTCCAAATAGCTTTGTTACGAAATTCCGACTGCTCATCCTCAACTAAATCTTCCCGACGTTCTTTACTGTAATGGAGAGCAACCTTGCCCTCCTCAACCGCAATCCGTTTACCCTTTGAGGCCGGAGGAGCAGCGGGAAGCCGCCGAGGCGTGGTCGGAGCCCAAGAAGGAGCGCGCGCCGGCCCACCGGTTTCCAAAAGGTGAACGGCGAGCGGAAGGCCCGGGGGGCCGGGAGCCGGTGGGGGCGGGGAGCCGACCGCGGGAGGGCGGTGATAGCCGAGCAAATGCGGTTGCGGTGAGCTACGAGGCGGCCTCGTCCGGAAGCGGGCGAGTAGCGTTGCCTCGCGGGGGAGGGGTTGGGGAGGGGGGGGGAGGGGACGCGCGCGCGGCGGTCGGACGCACCTGGTGCCGCCCGGGGCGCAGCCGCGTCCAAACAGAGCAGCGGCGTTATGGCGCGCTTCAAACGCGCGGCCGCTGGGAGCCGGGCGCAGATGGCGGCGGCTTCTCTGCGAAGGTGAGGGGGGCGATCGGGGAAACTGCGATGGCCGACGAAACGTTCTTTACGTTTCCATTCATTTATAATTGTATACTCCAATGCACCGTGTTGAAAGTAGTTCAGAATATCAGAGTTCGTATTAGTTGCCAACGAATAGTACCCTAATAACCTTCCCACAAAATAAATACTTCCAAAAGTTAATAAACATGCCGTGCACGTCATCTACTAAGTCCCCAAATGAAGAATGTGCGTCGAAGGAACTTCGCGGAGATCTAACTTGTTACCCAGGTGATTGATGGTTCACGCCCAAGACCGAATGGGGTCGTTCTCCTGCCTCGGTGTCGTGAGTCGCTTTCATGGGGCGTATCAGATTCTGGTCGTCGCAGAAATATTACGTTTTTCTTTCAATGATAATTATCAACATTTTCTCCTCCATCCTAGCTAAGAAAAAATATAACGAATATGCTAGAGTTGGAAGTACAAAAGGTAACTGCTGGAACTACTGGAAGTACAAAAGGTAATTTTGCTTCGAACAACTTTCGTATGTTTATTGTCAATTAATCGTAGCCTTTGACGAGATCTTATTGGGCCGGTGAGATCGTCTATTGCCTTGTGGTCTTTATTTGTGCGGCGGAGTTAACAAGAAAAATCTTCTCTCAATAGTGCAGCTGCAGTAAATTATTTTGAAACATTTCTAACGTAGGAAAGGATTATTTCAATAAATGAAATAAAATAATCTTTCATCTGAGTAAGAAGTTTCTGGAAGTACGTGGTTAGCATTTTAAAAATTTTCTATGACGTAGGTTGAGAAACGCATTGGCAGTCCGTTCCTATTGAACTGTAAACTCATTCCCCGATTGTCGGAAACGCCGCGTCCGCATAGTTCTTGAGCATACATCCTGGAGATGCGATGGAAAGTAATAAAAGGGAAATCAATCGGGGAGCAGCAGGTGGTGGCCATTCCTGTTGCTCAAAAAAGAAACGCGTCGACAGATGGGTTCGAAGTGATGCCCCCTTGCGCACGGTGCAGTGAGGCAGGACGTGCTGAGGAAAAGCATTTTACACACTGACACGAACACGAGTACTTAGGCAGATGTTAGTTTTATCATGTTTCTTCTTTTCAATATTTTTTATTTAGAGTTTGCTTTCTGCATCATAAAATCTAGATTATCTATTTTTTTATTTCCTACATTTTAGAAAGAAATTATTCTTTCACATTCTCACATTCTTAGATAACGAGTCAAAAAGTTGCTTTGACCAAATGATAAAAAAGTTTTGTTCCTCTGGGCGAACAGTCTAGATAATTAAGAAAATATGAATTGTTCTTAAACACATTACTGGAAATAAAATGGGCGACTATATTTGGTCAGTTGAGTCCCAAGTACTGTATAGTACTGTAAACAAAATCGGCGACCTTTACGTCTAGAGGCACGAAAAAAAACCCTTTGCAATGGTGTTTTGTAATAACAGTATTTTATGTTTTAATTTTAAATAAAGTTTGCAAGAACAACTTTTATATCCTACGCCAAAATTCTATCTTTCTTATTAACATAGCTAGCAATGAACAATCCTTTTTGCGTTAAGTATAAGAGAAACTCGGGTTAAAAGATGTGCTGTTAAGACTAGAATATCAATATTAGAACCCATAACATGTCACAAACCATTGAAGATCCTGGAGATCTTGCTGGAAAATCAAATTCACAATATCCGCTCCTGAATGAAGTAGGAAATCTCAATATTCGCACACTCAGCCATCGGATTCCAATCGCATCATGGCAGTATCGTCTCTCGAACGGGCGCCATAAACGGAATATTACGACGCCGCCGCCGCTCCACTCTGCTTTCCTAAGTGCCCGGTCCCGGGGAACTCGACGCCGAAGTTCTCCGACCAGAACCAAGTTGGGGGAGGGGGCAACTTCCCCGCTCACTCCTGCTCACCCTGCATTACGTTATCATCCCAATTCTATTGCTACCGTACTCGCCACGTCATTGGTTGCTCAGATCTATAGAGCAACTATAGCAACCATTTATACAGTTTATACAGAGCAACCATTTATAGAGTTTCTTTGCACATCAATTTTATTCTCGCTAAAGGAACGTGCCTTTCTCGCTGTATTTCCGCACGCTCATCAGATGGCAATACACTACTTTGCGGATACGTAACGGAACACTCTGCTTTCCACTTGTGAGATTATCTTCGACGTTTTCTTCTCAGATACGTAGAGAATGCTAAACTACTTTCTTTGGGCAGTTACTGCAGTATTGTCTAAACTCCCAGTGTTAACAATAGTTCTATTGTTCAGGAGTTAACTCGCTAAGCCATGTATTTCGTTACACCTTTCAGTCTCAATACACCAGCCGAACTAATCTTAAAATTCTACAATGTATGTGCTTCATCGGATAAGTTTGTTTACAGGCATATCAGGATCATTAAACTGAAATTTCATCTTTTAACATATTCATTTCTTGCATGGAAATTCCATGAAATTGCTACAGGCTACTCAAGGAATTCTACATCGGCTCCAAGCATCCTTCATCAAACACAACCGGTATCTCCATCACCTGGTACCAGTCTCTGTGCAGATTGCCCTTCCAACGGTCGAAGTTCGGAGCCTGCGCCTGCTGCCCTACAGCGGCAATGAGGCGCCACGCGGGCTCAGCACTCAAGCAGATTACTGGCGCGGAGGGCGGGCGGGTCGGCCTAAGTGGACTCGTAATTAAAACTGATGTCGCCGCGGTGCCGACGCCCCCAACCCAACCAGTCTCCCTGCCCTTCGATCGGCAGGCGCCAGAGGTTTCCAACACACGTGTCGCACTCGTAAAAGATCTTCCAACTAAGTAATGTTGCAGGACGTTGGCACGCCTCGACAAAGCACTTTGGGTCGTGTGACAAATACTGAGAAGGGAAGGCTGGAATTCGGAATGGCATGAATTTTAATATAAATGAAACTTCCTGGTATTCTACTCCATAAACAGCGAAGTATTTCTATCTTTTCTCGGCTTAGAAGGAAACAGTTCAGTTCGGTCCCATACGTTGCTTGCTATTTAGCCTATGCAACACCTAGCTTGTCGTCCTAAATTTAAACTTACTGCGTATATACGTAGGGAATTTCTATTAGGTAGAAGCGAACTATTCTTCCGTAGGTAGTGAAAAATGTTTCCATGCTTTTCCGTTAACAGAATGATCAAGGTAAGGTTGTTCCAAAGTTACAAATCAAACATCACTGCAATATTTTTACATTACACTCCGCCATTAACCAGTTAAATAACTTTTTCTTTAGTTATCCCGCCGTGAAATACAATTATCATGCTTCTCTTCAAAACTTTTTCAATTTCCTCAAAAATCTAGGAAATATTAAAAACCATTACGTTGGGTAACAATGTTTGGAACTGCAAACCATTTGTCCTGCTTAAAAGCATTTAACTTCATTTTGAAAGAGAAAATGACATTTGACAGCTGTGTTTAATAATCCTTTTCTTTTATACTTTTAGTCCTCTCTTTATCACATACTTTGTGGTCTCTTACTTTTTGAACGGAAAGAAATATCATCAATTTAGCGTAACCTCAATCCTGCGCTATGAAGCATATTAGAGCCCAAATATAATCGAGGCAAAAATGAATTTTGGAATTAATACATATATGAGAAGTAATAAAGAAAATTTTGAGCAATTGTGATAAGACAGAAATGCGAATTAAACTAAAAACTAGCGAAAAAGGTTGAGAACAATATTGTTACTAAGAGAATAGTTTTATCAATTACCTATTTTAAAACAATTTAAACGTATATTACTTATTTCAAAGTATGGCCGCATTAACCTCTCTGTTATTAACTATCATATTGACACAGAAAAATTTACAAATTGTCAGATCAATTAACTGCCACACAAATAA
Organism: Teleogryllus oceanicus; assembly: GCA_964035755.1. Lineage (NCBI taxonomy): Eukaryota > Metazoa > Arthropoda > Insecta > Orthoptera > Gryllidae > Teleogryllus > Teleogryllus oceanicus. The sequence continues at coordinate 46,942,840 of CAXIVR010000009.1, forward strand.
TAGCAATTACAAACATTGTCAGTAGTAATGAGAAAAAAAAATTTTTTAAGTATATACAAAATAAATAGTGTAAAAAAATTTTCTAAATTAAAATAATATCAAAAATATCGTTTAATTATTTTATTTTCAAATTGTTTATAAATTAAAATTACGAATTAATGTAAGTTATAATCTTAATTGTTATAACACATTTAATAAGGATGTTCCATTTTTAAAGACCTACCTCTTAAAATAATTAATGAGACCACCCTTCGGGGCACCGCGTTATCACTTAACCCCCCCCCCCAAGACAAAATCATAACCTGTCCATATGGGAAAGCATTTCATTTTTAGTGCCCAAGGTCTGTCCACGGAAGCACAATTCCTTACCGCGAGATTCTAGATAAATGTAGGTCTATGAAACGGACGTGGAATTTTACTTATATGAGCGATGACAAATGAGAAAACGAAATTCTGTAAGAAGAAAGTTTCGAGTCCAAAACCAAATTAACACTTTAACTTGCAGAACTCAACAATAAGGGGTAAAGGAATCTCCTTTGTGTAATAAAACAGACGAACAAAACCATGGTTTCAGCGGCATGGAACAAAAATTAATACACAAAAAGGATATGCAAAATTTTGCTTTTGTCCACAGCGTTAACAGAATGCTTTTGTATAAAATATACCTGGCAAGTTAACATATTCTCGTGTAGTAAAGCGTGTGTTGATATAAGAACATCCCAGAGTTTGAACTATTCTGAGTACAGGGACGTTGTTATCTTTACCATCATTAATCGGGTGAGTAACATTTAATTCCTTAGCCCTATCGCGATCTATGAGGAAAACGGCAGAAATGATGACAAAAATCTCTTCTGGCGTCAGAAAGATGTGCTCCCCACACACACATACAGACAACAAACACACAAATAAACACATACACACGAGCGACGGCGTCGGCATGGTGAGTGCAGAGAAACCGCACCGCCCTGTTACTATGGATGAACTCCCGCTGGCGCGTCCGCAAATCAGTCAGCCGCCTCCTCGGCGGCAGGTGGCACGAGGCCTATATTCATCAGCGGCCGACGGCCTCGATGGAGGGGGGCGAGGGGAGGGCGTCGCTAGGGCAACGGGCGCGCCCTTCGCCCACGCGGCGCCACCCTGCGCTGACCCACTGACTCACTTCCGGCGAAAGGGCGCGGGCCCGGGCCGCCCTAGGCCCTGCGCGCCGAGCCACGACTCCCCCGCAAATCCATTCAGCGCCAACGGGATCCAATTACGGGCCGATGGAAATGTCCGTCTCACGCTCGCCAATTTCCATCAAATGCATCGGCGGGGCGGGCAGAGCAAGCAGAACACGCGGGGGCGGACGGGGCGGAGCGGAGCTGGGCAAGGCTGGGCAGGGCTGGGCTGGGCTGGGCGGGGCGGGGCGGGGCGGGCGCCGGGGCAGTGAGGCGAAGGGGCGGGGAGGAGCGGGCGGCGGCGGGGCGGGGCGGGGCGGTCAGCGGGACAGGCCTGGTGGGCGGCGGAACGGGGAACCGGGGGGGGGGGGGGAAGCAGGGGGGAGCGGCTCGCGTGGGGCGCCGGTTGCTTCTTGGAAGGGGAGGCCGGAGGAACGGAAGTCCGCGCGCGGGTGCCAGGTCGGGTAGTGAAACCGGCACGGAACTCCCGGTAAATGGGAAAAAATGTGCCAAAAGCAAGGCGCATGCGAGGTTTTGTGCAGAAGATAGGTTTATACTGAATCCATTTCATGACCAAGTCTTCTACTCGTATTACGAACTGTTTTTCTTCTTTTGGAAGGTGCAGTATTTTGCTTTTCCTTCACGAAACGCTAAGCTCCGAGAGGAAATTTATTGTCATTATTACTATTAATTCTAAATGTATCCTGCCCGTAAATGCACAACATGCACCACACATAGCAAGCGGTTACCGAAACTTATTTCTACTCATGCCTAAAATGTCCTGACATGGCAGATGAACATCATTAAAATACATTACATGTATTTTAATGATGAAGCATAAATGCAGAATATGAAAATAACGGATGAGTTGGCTGTGACAAATAGAATACAAAAACTGGTAGGAAAGAATTTTGTTTATGAAATACGTGATGGACTGAACTCTTAAAAGGATTATCTAGCAAATACGCGGGCCGTTACTCCGATGATCTACCTAGGACGCTCTAGTTTGCAACTGGACAGCAAATTCACTGTCATGTGAAAAGTTATAAATCTCGACAACTTCAACACGAAAGGTTCAACCTGCGTCAGCCGCGAAATGTGCTAGAAAATTTGCACTCAGTACAATGACGAGGAATGTGATAATAATCGCTTTCTTTCACATATAAATTATCCAATATTACTATTAGCAAATAAATATTTAATGACTTCGAGAGTAAGCGTTGATTTATTAAGCAATTCTCTTTAGCCAAACAACGCGTTGATACTAAATTCTTTACATTCTGTTCATTTAATTATTACGCCAGTTAAATATAAATATTTAAATACATTGTATAAATTATGCAAGAGTAAGGCACGTTCCACGCTTAAATCCACAATTCAGTTAACGTATATTACCAAATATATGAAGAATTCGACCGCGGTTTGCACTTGAAAGGAAATTTAGCAATGAAATCCATAGCAGAGACACCGGACAAAGCACGCAACCTCAATTTTCACGCACCGCGCCCGCACGTTTGGAAACGCCCCGTATAGAAGGGCGCTCGCCGCCCGGCGAAAACTGCGAATGGTGGCGCTAAGCGGCGGCGCAGCGACAGCTGGAACACGCAGTTAGAGCGCGCGGCGCTGCGGAGACGGCGTAATGTGCGTGCGCGAGAACACCCGCAGCCAATATTGGGCGCCGGCTTCCCTGGCGGGCTTTAGTTGCGCCGCAGAGCTTTCATTGGGAGCGGCCGGCGCCCAGGCTGCCAAGAGTGCTGAGACGTGCTACCCTCCGAGCTGACCGGATTCAGCGTGTTCCTAAAGGCCGCTCCACAATAGCCCCGCCGGTAGCGGTAGCTCAGTGCATCAACTGATGTCACTGCAGCGCCTCTAACCGGGAGGTAGTAGGTTCGAGTCCCGAGGGTGGTTGGATTCTCGACACTAGCTTTTCAGCTAGGTCGAATTCAGCTGCTGTCTGGAGAATTCTAGCGGCCGGTTGCTCTGATCGGTAGTTCGCACGCGGTCCGTGGCCCGTTTGGTAGGGTACTGCTCCGGCATTCGCCTGGTGTTGATCGGAGAAACGACGGAAAACTACCGATCAGAGCAGCCGGCCGCTAGAATTCTCCTCCAGGCAGCGACTGAATTCGACCTAGCTGAAAAGCTAGTGTCGAAAATCTTGCCGACGTCAGGACTCGAACGTAGGACCACCCAGTCAGAGGCGCTGCAGTGACATCAGTTGATGCACTGAGCTACCGCACCCGGTACGGTGTGATGTGGTAATGACGGTTCGCCACAGTGGCTGACTGCTTTCTTCTGACAGTTGGTCTCTTCCACAAATACTGGGGAATATTTAGCCATTGAATGTCAAAAAAGGGAAAAGTAATCTACGCACGTTTTCTTTAGATTTAGGATCCTTACTCCAAAACGTACACATTTTATGTTGGATTATGAACGAGTGTTTTTGGAAACAGTTAATACGAAACTATTCGTACCCGAGTAATAAAATCTAGTTTAGAACACGCTCTTACATTGTATAAAACGCCGCTTTTAGTTGCAAAATCGCTTTATTTAGGTTAAAACTGTACTCCAGCAAACAAATATTTTTGGAAAGTGTCACTTCTTTTGTGCTTGGGCGATAAGATCTTACGGCACACACACTCTTATAATACTACCTACTAATTTTATTAATTCTGGAGGCAAAGCTCCGAAAGGATTGAATGGTTCAAACAGGACACGAGCAGTAATCATTATGACAATTTTACTTAGAAGATGTACTTTTAAAAAACTAGACTAGTGAAATGTAAAAAAGTTCAACAAACAATCAAAAGGAATAACGGGCAGTGAGAGTTTTATTCTTTCTTCTGACATAAAATGCATTTTCGAATATTTATTATTGGCAGTGCGTTTTTTTAAACATTACCTGGAGTAGATATATAAATGAAGAAATTACGGAAGTAATGCCAGAAAATGAAAAATAACTGTTGTTACAAAGTAAGTATTAAAATTTAATCTGTGATTTCGAAAAAGCCATATCACGAGAGCTCTGGTACGGCATGTTGCTCAAAAAGCCGCATCTCCAGAAAAAGTGGCATATTCAAAACGAACAGAGAAATATCTGCCGACATAATTCAACAAACAGTGAACATGCGGCATTTGTTACAATACAAACATGAAAGTACATTATCAATCAAATGGCCAGTTTCACTTATTTTCGCAAAATTTTGTAAACCTGCACTTTTTCTAAGTAACAGATTCAACTTTAAATTGACGCAAAGCAATATGAGCACACTTTCAGGAAAAAGAAAAAGGAGAACAAATGGACAAAGCGGGCGTCTCACGGTGCGGGGATCTGTTTACTTATCAGTGAAGTGGCATTTGCTACCTCACAAGGATAAAGACCTCTTATGAGTCACGTGGGGAGTTCACTTTCGCAATTTTTGTGAATGTGGAAGTTTTTTGCAATACTAGATTCAGATTCCCAATTCCGCAAATAAATATGAACACACTTTCAGGACATCAAAGAGGGAAAAACAAATAGACAAAGTAGCGGCCGCCTCATCTTGGTGGGATTAGTTTATCTGTTAGTCGGCATATGTCCTATTACAAAGATGAAATCATTTTATGAAAGCAATTTTTTTAAAAGGATGACGTTTTCGAAATAACAGATTCAATTCCCGAATTGTTGCAAAGAAATACGAACACACTTCGAGGACACCCAAAAGAGGAAACAAAGTAGCGACCGCCTCACCGTGCGCGGATTAGTTTCCCACCGAGGGGTGGGGGTGGTGTGGGGGGCGAGCGAAGGAGAGCGAGGGGGCGGCGCCGTCTAGGCGAGGAGTCCCCGGAAGCGACATTTGGAGGCCGTCGACCCGCGCGCGGAGGCAGCCAACGGGGAGGGGGAAGGGGGAGCGGTCGGGCTGGCGCAAAGGAGCGGGGGCGCAGAGGAGGCGAGACCACCGGCCGAGGACGCGAAGTCTACACAAATAATGAAGATGAAGGAGGAGAAGGCGCGGACATTATGCGAAATAGTACGGAAAGGCAAGGTAGAGACTCAAAGGTCAAAGAAACCAATATTTACAGAAGTCTCCGTTGGCTAGAGATGAAAGGATATAATAAAATCAAGTGACATGGTGAGGAAAAGTGGCGATAAAATCTTACTGTTAACAAAATCTACACAGCTATTGCACAAAACCCACAGAATAATACAGAAAGAAACCATTTTATAAATAAGTAAATTATATACAGTCCTGATTCTTGGTTATTTTGAATTGACAACACGATTGTTAAGTTTCTGAACTACCACCTACTATGAACGTAAGCATCTGCTCTACGGAAAAAGATTTGTAAGAAATAACGAGAACGGCAAAAAATCTATAACGGTACCGAAACCGCAGCAAGAACTGGACCGAATATAGGTAGAGGAGTGAACAAAAAGACAACGCAATCTGCAGAGTCGCCGCAGGGAGCGATTCATACCTGTGTGAGAGGAAGGCAGCAAAGGAGCAAAGCAAAACCGGCAGTGAAGATACGAGGCTAGACTATTCTCCATTTTACGAGTTCTGCACAGGAGCGCGAAGGACGCATTCGTAACGGCGCGGTGTCTAGGTGTATTTCTGTTGGTCGTGGACGCCTCAGTTGCGTTGTAAACCACCATTCTCATATACACACATACACATACACACAACACACACACACACACTCGCGAAGGAAATCTAGACGGGTCTCGCGGCGTGGGAACTGCTAACTAGATCGTCGGAGGTCGCGGCGGCCTCGGAAATGGCATCGGCGACGAATGAATCGCCCGACCGCCGATGGCAGTTTCCGGATGAAAGGCGGCACTTCCAGTTCACGAGCCAAACGCCGACGCCGGAACAATGGGTCGGGGAAGCTCTGGCCCACCGACCTACACCGCGCGCCGCCACGGAGAAATTGCTCAAAAATATTTTCCCCGCCCCCCTCCGACCACCCACGCCTCCGCCCCGCCACCGTACCGTCCCAGGCTCAGCCCCTGCCTCCACTCGAGTCTCAGCCCCGCTCTAGCTTCTGCCCCCACCTTCGCCCCGCCACGCTCCAGCCTCAGAACCTGCTTCTGCCACGCCCCGCTCCCAATACCGCCCCAGGCACCTCCTCGCTCCCGCTCCAGCCCCTGATTCTGCTCCCGCCTCGCTTCGGCCCCGCTACCGCCCCAGCCTCGGCTCAACCCCTGCTTCTGCCCTCACCCCGCCACCAGATCCCGCCTCGCACCGCCCCACCGTCCCGTTCTCATCGCCTCATCCGCCCCCCCCCCCCGCGTCGCTCGACCACGCACCGCACCGCTCCGCAGCGGGCGCCGTGGCGCGGCGCTTGGCCCCGATCCAGCCCCTAAACCGCTCCGGGCGACAGCGCGGTCCAGGCGGGCGGGGGATGGGCGAGGGCACGGGGTATGAAACCTCGCCGCAAAGGACGTTGTGCGATGGCAAAAATCGAGGATGAGATCGAACCGGAGAAAGGAACGGATTCGGGCCGCGGGAGGCGGATCGGTGCCAGACGGGGTGGGAGGGTGGAAATGCAACGCTCGGCCGGAGACACAAAAATACTCGTACAAGCTGCGACACACGGAGTGGATACGGCATAAGGCGGACGACATTGGAACAGACATCAAATGCCTATGCGTCCTCTTGGATACTCGTCTTACATGGAAACCTCATATTATACACAGACTGAATAAAACTTCTGGAGCCCCACACAAATTATATCCCCTTATTAATAAAACGTCATCTCTGAAAATTGAAAATTCTCAATTTCTTTACAAATGAGTCCTAAGACCCTCAATAACTTCCGCAGCCCCAATTTGGGGAGGTGCCACTTCTTCCGCTACGAAACCCTTACAAACCTTTCAGAACAAAATTCTTCGTACAACTATCAATGCCTCGTGGTATATAACCAATAAACATCTTCATAGAGAACTAGACATAGAACCAATTGTAACCAATCTAACAAAGAGGCGAGGCGACAAGCAGGAGAACATGGTAAATATATTGTAAAATGAAACGCCTTTAAAATTCTTCGGAATTTATTCATTTCATCATAAAGCAAGCAAAATTTAGGTCACCGTTTCAGCTGAGATGAAAGTTAGGTTCTCAATTTCCTTTATTTTGATTACTTGATTTTTCACAAAAATTAACAAATTTGTATCGGCATTAATTTCAAAATATATTTTTCTTAGATGCAAATTAAACGAAAAATGTTTCAAATATGAACATTTTTGCGAATCATCGTTCATCGCATAAATTATTGAAATACCTACTTTGTTATTACATACAGAAAAACTAATATAAAAATGCAAGTTTCAGAATTTGAATATGAATGAAAACGTTTCATCATAAAGTAATAGCTGTGTATATCAAAGTAGGCGAAGATTGGGCATTGTGACTTAATGATTTCTCTCTTTTCTAGGCAACCACGTATGGTTTGCAGTTGCCTTCCATTGACGGTGCAGGTCATCGAGAGTATAGAATATGATATAATTTGTACAGAAGCTGACATGAGAAGAATGTAGGAATGAAGGTAGATGAATAATTATGGACGAGATGAGAGTTTAGATAGATTGCGTGTTGGTGTAGAGAGGTCAGCCACGCTATGTACGCGGAACTTTAGAGCTATTGACACCATGTCTTCGCAATTTCCTGCATGGTGGCAGGCAAAGGAGTGAAAGGCTTAGAACGTGACTTGATGCACTAGCAACGCAGGAGACTGTTAGAGACGGCAAATGATAGAAAAAAAAATATTATGGTTTGGATGATAGAGATGGGATATGAAATGAAAAGCCAACCTCACCGCAACAACTACAAAGCCAAAATATCTCGGCGTTACGTAGAGACATTTTATTGAAATATTCCTCAAGCTAATGTTTGGTGGCAAACATGATTACAATTAGAAGTTGATAAGTTGATTCTAATTCATTTCTAATTAACTCTAAATTAACATTTTGTCCTCGTTTTCGTTTGACCTTAGCACATCGCTACACGCAACTCCACTGAATATGGGTCATTATCGTATATAATAATAATAATAATAATAATAATAATAATAATAATAATAATAATAATATTGGACGCAAGGAATAAACTAAATGGAATTATGCTTTTTTTAAATACTATATTAGAAGGCGGAGCATCCAATGTTATTGCTGAAGTCTGTGACAATTTACTATTCTTCGATTCACAAAAGAGATCTCGTCTTTATCAATTCTTTACTTCGTACATCTTATTTCACAAGAATGGTGTTCTCTACTATTTTGTAATCCGGTTTTTGTAATCTTCTACCGATTCCTACCTATGCTGTGTCTCGTGTGCATTGCCTTGCACATTAAATCTCATCGTTGCCTTTTGAATCCGCAGCCTTCAACGCTGTCCCGCGGTTCCAGACGTGCAACGCATTAGACACACGCACTGGCGAAGCGGGGGGGGTGGTGAGACGGAAACGACGACGAGGCAGAGATATGTGCGGCGCCGGGTGGGGCGTCGCGGCGCCTGCGGTGGGGGTGTGGCTTGTGCGAGGAGCGCTCCGCAGTGCGGCGCCGCGGCCGCAGCTGCGCCGCCCCGCCCGCAGCTGCGCCGCCTCCGCCCCCGCCCCGCCCCGCGCGAGGTAATTGCCCGTGCGGGCTCAGACGACCGCACGCCGCCCTGCTCCCCTGCTCGCCCCGCGTCGAAGGCGATGCGCGGGTGCAGCCGGAATGCGACGCAGGAGACGTTCCTTCGTACCCGTGCAGTCGCAAGAAGCTCGCAGGTTTTGAGTTTTGTTTCGGCCTGTGTGACTCCCGACGGGACCAGTCACAGGTGTGGCAGTGTATTTCGCCTCTCGGCCACACACCGAATATTCAGATTGTGATAAGTAGAGATGATTTTATGGTGTATAAATGCAGTGCTCACGAGGATAAACCAAGAAATTATTAACAGGCTATAATACGAAATTTTATACTTTGTTTTTCCAGCGTCTTGAATGGTTTTCTTCCAGATGTTATTACGGGTATGCTCTCATTATTATTATTATTATTATTATTATTATTATTATTATTATTATTATTATTATTATTATTATTATTATTATTTTTACAGTTAACATAATCTTGAAAAGAATACGATTTTCAATAAAACTTTTTTTCAAAAATTTTCAGAAGTAGTAAAGGGTTAAATTGATGCATTCTCTCCAACCACTTAATGAAAAGGTTTTTCTTAATGAAACCGTTTCTTAAAAATATATCTTCAAATAATATATTTTTTTCAAATTACGAATGACTTTCGCGTAATTTTAATAATGACTTTCAAGTTTAAAGAAGTCCCCAAACGGGAGAAGGAAGGAGAAAGAGAGATTGAGAGAGCGAGAGAGAGAGCGAGAGAGAGAGAACGAGAGAGAGAGAGCGAGAGAGAGAGAACGAGAGAGAGAGAGAGGCGAGAAGGCGAGGAGAGAGAGAGAGCGGAGGAGAGGCAGAGAGAGAGAGCGAGGAGAGAGAGGCAGACGAGAGAGAGAGCGAGAGAGGAGCAAGGAGAGAGCAGAGAGAGCGAGAGAGAGGCGAGAGGAGAGGAGGGGAGAGAGAGCGAGAGAGAGAGAGAGAGAGAGAGAGGAGGAGAGAGGCGAGAGAGCGAGAGAGAGAGAGGAGAGCAGAGGAGAGAGAGCGAGAGAGAGAGGAGAGAGAGAGCGAGAGAGAGGAGCGAGAGAGAGGAGAGAGGCGAGGAGCAGAGAGGCGAGAGAGAGCAGAGACGAGAAGGCGAGAGAGAGAGGCGAGAGAGAGAGCGAGAGAGGCGAGAGAAGCAGAGAGAGAGGCGAGAGAGAGCGAGAGAGCGAGAGGCAGAGAGAGCGAGAGAGAGAGGAGAGGAGAGAGAGCAGAGAGAGAGCAGAGAGAGGCGAGAGAGAGAGCGAGAGAGAGCGAGAGAGAGGCAGAGAGAGCAGAGAGCGAGAGGAGAGCGAGAGAGAGAGCGAGAGAGAGGCGAGAGAGGAGAGAGGCGAGAGAGAGCGAGAGAGAGGCGAGAGAGCGAGAGAGAGAGCGAGAGAGAGAGAGAGAGAGAGGAGAGAGAGAGCAGAGAGAGAAGGCAGAGAGAGAGGAGAGAGAGGAGAGAGAGAGAGAGAGAGAGGAGAGAGAGGCAGAGAGAGAGAGAGAGAGAGGGAGCAGAAATAGAGAGCAGACGAGAAGGAGAGGCAGAAAAATGAGACAGCAAAGTTTGGAGGCGATAGACAATAGCTAGACTTCCTAATTTCCCATTCTTCTGCTGCATATACAAGTTAAAGTATGAACTTCGAATCAGGGACCCCGGGAAGTTCATTTTTTCGGCAAGAGATAATGGAAGCCAGTCATCATTGCATCATCCCATCCTAAGAGATGGAGCAACCCAGCGGCTGAGCAGCGCAAACAAGAGGCGGCGCAATCTGCGCGGCTGGCTCAAAGCAAAGGACATCCCACGCTTTCCCCGTCGTGCACGAGGGCATCATAAAGTACAGGGCAGGGGGGCGGGGCGGGGCGCAACCGGCGCCTGCGACCCGGGACGCGGTCCGCGCCGCACACGGAGCGGGGCGAGGACGGGGACGGGGCGAGGGCGGGGCGGGGCGGAAACGAGACGGCGCGGCGGGGGCGGTGAGGCGGCCGGCGGGCGAAGAGCTCTTCCATCAATTACGGAAATTGCGTTTGTCCGACCGCCCGCCCTCCCCATTCCGCGCGCCCAGATTCCATCGGCCTCCATCTCCGGCGGGGACAGCGGCGGGGGCGGAGGCGGGGGCGGGGGCGGGGACAGGGGGTGAGGACGGAGCGCCGACGGGGCAAGATGCTCGCGCAGCCCGAGGTGTGGAAACAACCGGCCCTGCCGCAGCCTCCACCACCAGGAATCGTGGAACGCGCAGGTCCTAGCGGATCAGGAGAAACTCTGGGCAGCACAGCGGCCAAGAAATAGTGAGCCGAGGCGAGGTAGAAGGCGGATTAAAACGAGCGGGGTCAGCCGAGGGTGGCGTAATGGGGCGGTTTATCCTTTGGTGGCTCGGGTGTGGGAGCTCAGTGCTTCAAATGTTTAATGACGTGCGACTGAAATGTGGTTATTTTTCTGGTAGAGAAATAACGGCGCCGTGAATCGGCTGTGATGTAGTTTTGAGTAAAGCACCGCAGTGGTCGTTTTAGAGTGGCTGGAGAATAAAACTCGAAGTTGAACTTTTTCTAGCTCTCTGATGTAAGATTCTTTGGCTGCATATGTTCACTGTACTGGGAAATAAAACTGATTATTTTCATAGATAGAATTGGGTTTGTAGCTCAATATCAGGGGTTTTGTTCTCAGCAGTTATGAAACACAGTTGACTCCTCTGTTTTTATTTTGTTTTTGAACAAAGAACGTTGTATGTAGTTAGGAGTCATTTTGAATTTTGAACATAAAATTCGTAAAAATATCATGCATGGTTGAAATAACTTTTGTTTGGCCAAGCCAATGTAGTTAAAGTCTCAAATTTCATTATAATGTAAAACTGTTGTCATAACATTAAAAAGAATATTTCAAAAGAGACATGAAATGGACAAGTTGAAAGCATACAAAGTTCAGTCTCCTCCTATTCAGTAGCACACAGACGCAATTCAGCGTGTTATGGAACACTTGCAGCTATATTCCTTTTCTTTCAACAAACGGAAATCCAGTTTTTTATTTTACTACCTAATCCACAATTTCCCCCCTTTGAATATAACTGAACTCTCGAGATCTTTCTGAAATAAATATTGAAGCTGAAGGAGAAAAAGGTCGATGTTAAAACCACTGACGAATGTTAATAAAAGAAATTCTTAAACGTTGATTACCCGACTTTATTTATGGCATGACAATTCTTTTCCCATTTATGGGAGTATATACATTTTTTAATTGCTCACTGATCCCTCTCTCTTTCCGCATTTTTTTATTTATAAAGAACTGTCTTGTTCTGATACTTCCTACGTATCAGTAAGCGACTTGCTTGTAAATGCATGAGCCTCAAAGAAAACCGACCAGAACCCATCGTGCAATAAAGCGGTGAAGTATTTCAAACTTATGTGGACAAGGTAATGAGATTAGGACAATACAACGGCGAATTTTCAGTCAGTCCATCTTTCACTAAGTTGTTAAGTTTCGTCCACGTTACAAATGTTCGCCCTCGCTTGGATAAAGTCTTTAGCAGAAAAAATATTTATTCATTTGTTTCGATATGATTTGATTGCCAAAAAGTAAATAAAAAATAAAAAAATAAATTAAAATTAACGGCCGTTTCTGGTACGACAATTCAATTAAATCGAAATAAATGAACGAGTTATAGCGAAAGATGGCGTATGAGTACTTCAGTTCAAAGCAATGATATTTCCTTTAAATTCGAAATTTTCTCATAAAAAGTGACAATTCGAAAATATTGTTGGACATGCGACTGATAACCCTGACGATCGATTGTATAACCTTTGGTAGCACCTCGATTTGCAAACTTTAACCGAAACCGTAACTTGATCTACATTGGCATAATGGTATTAATATCTAATACAGGTTTAGTATGTCATATACAACAGAAACGTAGCTTTTCTTACCTATGCGGATGGTTGGACACGTAACCATGTGGGGTGTTTGAAGGACCACTTCGGTCGTAACGAGAACGCAGACACGCTCCACCGGACGCGAAGCTCTCACATGATTGGTTGCTGACGCGTGTTGCAGAGAACGGGCGTGCGGCTCCAAGACGCGAGCGAAGGCCTGGGCGAAGACGAGGGCGAGGCCACGCAGGGGTCCGGCGTCGATACCCGCCGGGACCATCGCGTGCGCACGCCAGCCTTGACCTTTTTGCTCCTGGGCTTCGGCCCTGGGCGTCTGTTTCGCATTACAGCTGCTTGATAACAGCCTCGAACACGACACACACAATCACCTTGCAGTTTGCAGATTGCTCCATGACGAAAATGAGAAACGTTTGGGTTATACTTGTTGATCAATATCATGACCACTGACATCTCAAACACTTCCGCATTTTCTCAACTTTTTATCTTATAAATATGTTTTTAAATTTTAGAACCACCTATCTTGTCCTGAATAACAATTGTCAAAAGGACGCATTTCCAGAAAAAATACTCCTTTCTTACGAGACATAAATCTTACTCTTTTCGATCTTTGATAAAAAAAAGTATATATTATGATTGGGTAAATGTCGAGAACTGAAGTACGAAGTAGTAGTTCCTCCCATTTTTAAATGCAACCAAATCACATCGAACACAAGTCACATTAATCATTAGAAACAAGGTCACATTAAACATAAATAACAAACAAGGTCACACTGAACATAAATATGTTCGATATTATCTTCATTTCCAAGAGACAAAATCTTCACAATTAGTTTGAAAACCAACTTTTTAGCACCTACGAACAAATACTCTCAACCCTCACGAAATTCTGTCAACGTACTTATAACATACTAATCTTAATTTAATTACACGTAATTCGCTCGTTATCGCGCGGAGATCCAGGGCAAAAGCAACCCGCAGGAACAAAAGCCTGCCTCGCGCGTGTTGGGAGCAAATTAGGTCGCGGTCGCGCAACCCTCTGCGATTACTCGATCACCAGCGCGGTCGACGGCGCTCTCGCGCACCTACCCGGCTTATTACTCCGCGGCGACCACCGCCGGCCCCACCCGCTGCGCGAGGCTCGATTACTCGCTGCCGACGACTTGGAACCGCCTGTGGGTACAGGTCAGGCGCAAGTCGGACTCGAAATCGCATATTTTTTAAATTTTATTTTACTTGAAAAAAAAAAAAAAAACAGTTAAAACTGTATTACGTGCTATGGGGAGAAGTGAATTCTGCGCACATTTTCAAAATTCTGTGATTCCTACACTAAGTCATATACTACTTGAATTTTGAATTTAAAAAACGTTCCTATGTAATAAAATTTATTTTCAAGGATAAAAAGGCAATACATTTTGGGCTCTTAGCCATGATGTCCTTCGTCTAGGAATAATACTTCATGCCACGACAACATGGAAACGACAATTTGAATAACTATATTTCCTACTGAATTCTAGAAGACTTGCTCAAATAATGAAGTTACATTTATGTTCAAAAGCAAAACAAGGGGCCATCTCAGCATTTGCTCAATGGATGAGGGAAACTGGACGAAAAACCTGATCGAGATGGGCATACCTCAGGTAGGTGGGACCGGTTCGCGCTTTAGGGACAACTTCTAGCCGACGGCATGACGAAGGGCTTTGGGAAAAGATGAAAGATGAAACGAGCCATGAAAGAAGTAATGCTTTGTTTATTTTTCAAATTAATTCAGAAATATATCGATCACTCCATTCCATATTTTTCAACCCAAGTGTCAGCTGGGTCTGGAGACAAAAGTTTTATTTTATCATTTAGTTATTTAAATTAATATTTTTTAAAATCAAGAAAAATCGACAGTGGGCGAGACATGGATTAACATGATTCCAGCCTGACTTCGCGATTTTCTGTTGTTTTAACAAGACTGGTGCCACGATCTTAAAATACATGTAAAAAAATATATTTTCCTTCCAATTGGGTACTTCCTAACACGCTCCGTATTAATATTCTGAATGAATATACATTATTTTGAAAGGTGCTGTTGCGCACTCAAGACTATGGTAGTTTGGATTCAGTCCAGTTATTTTTCTGTTGCATTAATAACACTTATGAAAACTTAGATTTAATTTTATAGAAAATTTAATAATAAATAATCAGTTTATTAAAACTATTACGTTTATCCCATTAAAGAATCCTTCATTAAGCTCAGTGTGTCTGAATAAAGATGAAAAATAATGACATGCTTGAATTGCCTAATTGATAGTTTATAAGGAATAAACCTGAATAACGCGCGAGTACGTCAGAAGACCGATGTTCAATAAATTACTTTCCACATATTTTTTATTAGAAGAAGAAGTTGTTTCTCGGCGTCATATTTTACCTCTTTTTCAAAAAGTATTTTCAGTTGATGCAGGAATAATATAATATATTAAGCAATTATACGTTCATATTCAACGTATTCACCAAGAAAACACTCTCGAGTCTTAACTTGTGTAATATACACCATATTGGTTTTCTGTTTTTTTAGTCAGATAATAGAATTTACATTTGTTGGAATCTTGCCTTACGATGTCAGTGGCGTCTGATTTTGGGGATATTCAAACAATAGCATTACGACTACAGGAAACGCTAGCGGCGGACACAAAGACGCACTGCGGTGCTCCTTGACCTTAGCGTGAGGACCCGCCACAAATAGACACAAAATTATTTATTGGCTTTGGGAGCACGATATGGTTGGTGTAATGCAGGTTAATTGGTTCAGAATGGAACTAGCATAGCAGCGCAATTGTAAAAGGAAATTGCACCTTTCAGTCAGGAGAATACGGTGTGTATAAGCGACGACCAGATTGCATTAATTCGAGAACAGTACTAGGTTATTCTACTGGTTGTTCACCACTGCATTTACGGAAATTGATAATAAAAATGTATTGCTGAGTTAATAGTCTAAGTGCGGAATAGTACTCGTTGGTCAACAACAGGTAGGAAAAAGGCCAAATGACTTGAGCAGCCATAGCAATTTCGAGTAGTATAAATAGTAGTGACGTTAATATCTCTCTTGAAGCAGAATTTGAGTACGTACGTTTGCGTCAATGTTGCAGGTAAAAGACATTGTGATGATTGAGGTCAGAACCTGAGTAGCTGAACATTGACACGAACGTAACATTCAAATACAAATAATCATGAAATCCATTTTTTGTATTGAAGAGTCCTCACTTAAAGTAATTTTTATACGTTCATAAGACCTGAAACTTAGCCATCTGATAGCCGCAAGATATCCAGTTGAAATACAAATTAGTAGGCCAATTTCAACTCAGAGCTTGAAAGCGGAAACCGCGAAATCCAAACAACACAAAGCAATTTTTTATGCACCAATATTGAATAGCGCTCTATCTTTCAGAAAAGCAATCATTTTTCTACAGCACTTTGTTGAAGCCAATGGTTAATCAAATCATCTCTTTCCTTCTTTGCACAACCTAGAATTAAACTTGAAATTTAAAAAGAGAGGAGAGAGGAAAGAAAGGAAGAGAGAAAAAAGAAAGAAAGCGAAAAAGAGAGAAAAAAAGAAAGAAAGAGGAAAAGAGAGAGGAAAAGAAAGAAAGAGGAAAAAGAAAGAAAGAGGAAAAAGAAAGAAAGAGGAAAAGAAAGAAAGAAAAAGAAAGAAAGAGAAAAGAAGAGAGAGGAAAAGAAAGAGGAAAAAGAAAGAGGGAAAAAGATAGAAGAAAAAGAGAGAAGAAAAAAAGAAAGAAGAAAAAGAAGGAAAAAGAGAAGAAAAAAAGAAAGAGAGAAGAAAAAAAAGAAAGAAGAAAAAAAAGAAAGAAGAAAAGGACGAAGGGAGGAAGAAGAAAGGAAGAAGGGAAGGAAAGGAGGAGATGAAGACCGCGCGCTTCTTGTGGAATGCCACGCCCCACTCCCCGCGGCCGTGCGCTCACCTTTGCCCTATCGCCTCGCGGGGCTCCATCACACGTCCACTCGATCGCGCAGCGCGCGCACCCGCTCAATGGACATTACGAGGCGCAGCCAGTTGCCGATTAGATTTTTCCCCTTCATTCACGTGCTGCGTCTCCGGGTAAATAATAAACAAACTTTCGTAGATTGCGCGAATTCACTTAGCAATGCGCTTTTCAATGCAGCGAGTACACTTTGGAATAATTACCGAGATCAGGTAATACGCAGTAGACTACACTGTAATGGAATAGAAAGTTGCAGAATTTTCTTTCTCAGTATTACAAAACATTACCTTCGAAACTTCGCAAAATTTACTTTATAAATATCCAAATTGAATTGTTCGCAATAATAACAATGAAATTTTATTAATGTAATGTGGATTTGGAATTGACATTTATTTGTAAGTGAGATTTACGGAATGTTAGTGGCAGATATGTAAATACTCCTTCCATATGTGGCTCAAATGCTGTTGTATGAGAAGGGTCAGGATCGAATGGAAATCATTAATTATGTACCGGCTGTGTAACAGGTGGCGAATGCGAGAGCTTGTCTCCGGCAATCTGCGACACATGGCGGAAATTAAAGACCGACACGTATATTTAATGCTAGAAACGGGAAAAGTTATCACACAAAGTCGCGATACACTTCAAGCATAAATTATTACAAAACGCATTACTTGAAAAGAAATGGCATAAAAATATCTCATTCCATCTTAGTTTTGCTGAAATATTAGCAATTGTTTAATATAACGATAAGAAAAAAATGTTCCATACCCTTCTGAAATGTAATTGTAACAAATAAAGGTTTTCTTTTTTTACTCGATCTAAAAAATCGAAACGTATAAATAAAAATCTGTAGAAAATTTTGAGATTATCGCCATTCATAATTAAAGTCCGACATTCATTTTATTAATTATCAGATTCCTATGTTTCATAGGTAAAAAAGCACTCCAGAAATTTCTGTCAGAACAATTACAACAATCTTCAATATGGCAGAAGACTAATAGTCACAACATCGTACCATTAGATGCTACATCATTATTCATTTATCGTTATTCCACACTTATTTATCATTATTCACTGTACCTTTTCGAAATTCAAGAATGAGGTGAGATAATAATGTTAGAATGAACCCGGACCAATCACGCAGAAGAGGCAATGGGAACTGCTATTTCTTAGAAAACTTGCAGAAAACCCACTTTGCTTAGTTCCGTCACCTGAATTTGATCCGAGATATCCAGGAGGTGTAAAGTTAGCGTTTTCGTCTACAGAGAGAATTCAAAATTTTCTCTATTTTGTGTTCGTACGGAAAAACACGGGACTGAATTCCCCGCCGAGTTGAGGACTGCCACGCCACCCAACGCAGAATTTTTATTTTCTAAAGAACATTTACAATCTATTTTATACAAAAATAATCTAAAGACGTGATACAAAGAATTAGTTTGGCAGTTGAGTTGATATTTCAGTGGTTCATTTCACCATCTCCCTTTCGTCCATAACAAAAAGCCCAACTTTTATATTAGAGATTAGAAACTGGGGGTTACGTGTGATTGTATTACTAGTTTGAGAATTCAATCAAATTACAACGGTGTAATTATGGTTATATTTATTCAATATTGTCTAGAAGTTATGGATAGGGGTTTTGATTGGTTTCCACACGTTGAGAATAGTTCGAGCGTTTGTTTCAATTATTTCCAAAACCGACGGCATTTTTAGGTCTCCGTGCAGATGTTAGCAACGATAAAATTCACTCTTCGCAAATAACGGCGCCTCATACCCTCGTTTCTGCTCTCCCAGTTTTTCTTCCTGTCCCAACGATAATCCTGCAGAATTTTTCGCGGCGCGTCCTGCAGAGAGTGGCGTGGAATTTCAGAGCCTTCACAAGCAGCTAAATCTTCTCGTTCTGAAAAGTGCGAACGTGCACCACGCGCAACATCTGTTTCGTAAATTAGAACAATTCATTAGGACGCGAAAACATGAAGACATTTTAATTAACGGATTGCTGTTGTAAAGAAGGTAGGATTGAATTCATTTTGCACGTAAGGATGGGGATAGAACATTTATACAAAACATCCAGAAATGCCATTTACCGATATTTATCTATGTAAAATAATTTCATTCTTACACACAAAATATATCTAGCATGCAAGGAAGGGTTTGAGTTTTGAATGTTTTAGATACGTGATAGTTGCAGTTGCACTATAGTACAAGTCATATGTTCGTTTAATGAATCATACTGTAAACGAGCATAAACGGTGCACGTACTTATACTATGTTCCTTATATATCGTGTTGCTGTTTATCTGTGCGATTCCTACACCCCCAACGAAAATATTTCACACGAGGAGAATGAAAGATTTATTTTCATTTCGTTTCTTTTCCATGCTTTGGAAGGTCCTGAATTTCTGAAGAGTCTCAAGTGAACTTCGTAGCGTTGAGATCCGCTAGCTCTCAAGTAACCCAAAACCACTAAAAACTATTATGAAAAAAAGGTCTCACCACAGCAAGAAGAATCTGAGTTTTCGCACACGAAAACATTTCCGATGCTCGGTTGGACGAATATAACGCACCGATCAGATTGGAGGGGAATGCCGGAGCACTACCCTAACAAAAGGGCCACGGACTGCGCGCGATTTGTCCTTCCTCTTCCTAGTCCTATTAACACTACTTCTTAACCCTTTTTCATACACCCTTACAGTAACGAGCACACAACTGCCACACATGCCGGCTTAGAGCCGGTCCCAGCTGGCGCGGTGCCCCGCTTGGGGAGATACCCGGTTGAGAGAAACCCGTCTAGTCGACGGTAGGTCGACGCCGGATCCCACCATCTAACGGGGAAATATCACCGCCACCTCCCGAGGAAAAAATCCACACTACACTTACGGGACTAATGATCTTGGCAGTTGACACTTTTTAAATCACTAACAACCAACCGACCAGATTGGTGCGTGTGGCAAAATGAGCGTCGGCGATCAAGCGAAGACGCTGCGTGGTCGCCTCGCGAGCGGCAGGCTCCGGGCCCGGGGCAGCTCCTTGACCGCGCGGGCGGTCTTTCATCAAAAGGCGCCTCCCCTCCCCTCCCTCCCACCCCGTTCCCCTTCTCCGGCCCGCCGGGGGCAATTTGCCCGAAGAGGACCGCCCTCGCCGGCGCCCGCCCGCCGCCACCGCCCCGCTGGCCGGCCTGGCAGGTCAATTGGGGCACGAGTGGCCGTACGGGCGAGGGCGTGGGCGTGGGCGTGGGCGAGGGCGAGGGCGTGAGGGAGAACGCCGCGGGAGGCGTGCGCGGGAAGAGCAGGTGAATGGTCCAAAGGACTGCGGGAGGCAGAACACTACAGGAGACGGACAGCAAAGGAAGCCGACTGACGTAAGCTGGTGGGCGGTCTGGGATGGAGGATAGTCGTGGAACTGCCTTGATGTGTGTATTTGGATGGTCTGTACCATATTACCTCTGGTTGGCTTGGTATATTGATGGACCTGCTGCCTCGGCACAAGTTTTAGTGAAAGGTTTGAAACATTCGATGAAATTAAATTTTGTCTCTTTCTTTTATCATAAATATATTTGAGACCTCAAAAAAAACTCAATTATTCACAGTTTATTGTCCATTACGAAAACAAACACTTTTTAGCTATTATAAGCATGGAAATTATAAACATTGCAGGAAATCAATACACAAATTAACATAGTTTTTCAATCACTTCACTCGGGAAATAATGTACGCTACGGCCGTCCGGGTATTAAGAGCACAACGAAAACAATGATTGGCTGAATCAGCGGACGATGGAAGCGTAATATTGTTTTAATTACGGCTTTTCTTTTGTAACCGAATAAATACCCTCCACTTTCCACGTTTTTTATAGATTGTCAAAAGACAAGTTCTGCTGTACGGCGTCCGCTAACTGTGACTAAAGCCTGCACTTTCACAGTACCAATTAGATCAGTCTTTTTCCTTTACCTTCCCCCCTGGATATTGTATTTAAATCCATAAATTTTATTTATACTAAAATGTGGTAAAATGAGATAATTAATTCTTTGCGTGTCAAGCAGGACATGTCCACTCACTAGCAAACTTCGGAAAAAACCAACAAAACTGTTACAATTCAACATTTTTAACTGAATCTGGTATGTCGTATGTGTAGAGACGAGAGTTGACAACCTCACCCCTTCCCCGTAAGAAAAACTAAAACATTCAGAACAATATAAACAGTTTTGTATAAATTTCCATACGAAATATTCGAATTTAATGCAATGGTTACATATAATAATGTGAAATAAAAGACGATGCTTTGCGACTTCATTCACAACTTATATATTTGTTCCCTCCCAACTATATTAATAATTATAAATACTCTGCGAAAGATAATTTTACAACCAACTAAAGAAATTTGTGATTAAACCTAATAAAATGAAGGTGTAGGACAAGAAATACGGGTAGTTGTTTGCGAGTGTGAATTTTAAAACCTTTGTAATAAATGTGTTGTTTTTAAGAAACAAATATAATTTTATTAAAATATACACCCATTAAATAGAAACTCTTTCGACATTGGTTTATCTGTCACATTACTTAGCACAGGATTATCTGAACTTAACACTGGATTATGTGTCACATTACTTCGGATGTCGAAGCGGAACACAGGCGGCGCAGCTCGTAGATGTGGACGTCGAACGCGTAACGGATCGGAGAGCCGAAGGGTGCCGTCCGGGTCACGTGACACGACGGACTGCCGCCCAGTCCCGCCCCGCCCTCGAGCTGGATGCGCGCCGCCCAGTCCAGGCGCGACGCCCGGCGCCCGCGAGACCCCGCTGGCCAGCAGTCCCACTGCCCCCGGCGGCGGAGGAAGCCAAGCAGGAAGGGGCGGGAGAGCGGTTGAAGACGAGTCGCGGCAAGAAGGCGAAGACTCCAAAGGGACAGAGGGCAAGAAAGGTGATGCAGCGGCAGTTCCAAGGGAGGATGGGAATGAGCAGGTCTCATCGTGAGGAAGGAAAATGCAAGAAAACGTCAGTCACAAGAAAAGAACCCAAAGATAGTAGTTCAATTATTTATTAAAAGAACATTTATCTGATTGAGGTCATCTTCGTCAACATTTATCTGATTGTTGGTTCGATGGTCTAAAAATTAATTTTGGTCCAACAAAAAATGCTCATCCTTCATTATTATAAATGAAATTATAACTTTCGGATACCTGTAAGGTAACGAAATGCACGATTGTTTCTGTTCATGGTGAGGTATTAATATTTAACAGTGTGTTATTATGTTCAAGAGCATATCAAAGGCATGTTGCATTAATTTAGCGGGACGGACAGATTTAGAGCGTAATAAGATTTCTCTTTCGTTTCACTCTGTCCTTGTCGCCTGATCACTTAAATTTTTGTCATTAATTAGTGCGTGTTTCAAAAGTAATTCGACAATTTATATTAAGTAATAAATTCTGTATAACTACCTGAACATTAATTTTAAAGTTCACCTCACAGAGTCCATAAACAATATTTTATCTTATAGGTCGATAGGGTCTATTTTAGAGGAAGGAACAAAGAACTGCGAACATAGATGGAACAATTTAAGATGGGTAATTCCAGGAAGAGCGCGCTAGAATTTGCAAACATTTTTATCAGTTTCATGAGAAGACTGAAGAGGCGATAAGTAATATGACATTACTACAGGAAAGCAAACACTAGTCATAATGGTGACACGAAAAGACACCGACATAAAGTACAGGAAAAAAAGAGAAAATAAGGAAAAAGGAAAAAAGAAAGAAAGAAAGAAAGAAAGGATGAAAGGAAACGAACGATGGAAGAAGGAAGAAAGGAAAAAAGAAAGGAAGAAAGAAAACCAAAAAAAGAAGGCAGAAAGCCAAGGATGGAGAAAAGAAAGTAATCCATGAAAGGAAGCTACGAAAGTAAGGAAAGAAAGCAAGCTAGCAAAAGAAGGAAAAAAAACAGAATAAGGTCAAGAAAGGAGAGGGAAAAAACGCCAAGAAAATGCAAAGGCAGACAAGAGCAAAAAAAAGAAAAGTAACAGCACAACTCATTGCTACGCATCAACCTCGACTGAACAAGAAAAACTGTACCGTTGAATCAAGGAAAACGCATTCCATGACCAGGCTCAGCAAGAGAACGTCTCTCGCGGCAACAGAAAGGATTTAAATAAACGGCCCGGGGCAAGCGATGAGGCGCCGAACGCGAAGCGTGAAGTTGGGAGGGCGCCAAGAAATACGGCGGGGAGCCGCGGACGGCGCCTCCCGAAAGCAGAGCGGTCGATGCGAGCTCGCCGCCCGGCGACGGGCTCGCCCGGCCGAGACGCGCCTCCTGTGCGCTGGAAGCTGTCAGCAACGCGCGCACCGGGAGGAGCTGGCGAGTAGGAGAAGGCCCGAAAACACTAAATAATATTGTATTTTAATAAAGTGTGGGGTGCTCTTTTCTAGGAGGAGGGGAGGGTTGGTGGTGGTAGTAGTGGTAGTCGTGGAGGTGGTAGTTGTATGTGTGGTGGTGGTGGTGGTGGTGGTGGTGGTGGTGGTGGTGGTGGTGGTGATAGTGATAGTGGTAGCTGAGGTAGTGGTGATTGTAGTGAGTAATCGTGGTGTTAGTGGTGATTGAAATGGTGATTAGTTGATTGATTGATTGATTGATTGATTGTTAGTGCATCCTAGCGCGTCAACTAATTACGTCATTGGTCCCGTAAGTGTAATGCATGTTTTTCATCGGGAGGTGGTTATCTTCCCCCGATGGATGACGAGGTCTGGCTTCACCCCCCTGTCGAATGGCGAGGTTTTCCTCAACCAGTTTTCTCCCACCAGCGGGTACCGTCCAGCCACAAGCTCTAACCTCCCAACTAATACCCCGGCGTATGTGGTAATTTAGTGCATGTAAGTGCGTGTGTGTGTGTGAAAGGAGTGAGGATAGGACAAGGAATAGGAAAGAAAGAACGCGCGCGGTCCGTGGTCCGTTTGTTAGGGTACTGCTCCGGCATCAACCTGGTAATGATCACAGAAACCACAGAAATCTATCGAACAGAGCAGTCGGCCGCTAGAATTTTCCGCCGCAGAAGCCCTGAAAACACTAAATAAAGTTGTTAGTCCTGGAAATGTTGTATATGCTACTTCCCGACAGTGGTGTAATGTTTCTCCGTCCAAGGAATCTACGTCTACTTATACGTCGTTATCAACTTGGCTGTTCGGAAGACGCAGTGTCCTAGGCACAGATACAGAACTTTTCGGCCGTCGTGCTACGACCTTCCTCAAAGCGAAAAGTAATTTTCCTCCAGAGCGGTCGTCATGCTGCACCTTTTCTGCGACCGCGGAAGCCTACGTTTGTACCAACAGCTCGATTTATGGAAGCTTCCTCCTCCAGGTATCTCTACCAACCTCCGTACCCGAGACCAGCTCTAAACTCTCGATTGGTCTATCGATGCGCGGAAGTGCAAATTCATGTACAAGTGTGAGTGTACGATTGTGGAGAGGGGGGCAAGGATGAGTAAGGAAAGAGTAATAGGCGCGGTCCGTGGCCAATTTTATGCGGTAAAACTGCCGGCATTCGCCTGGTATGCATCTGCGAATCACGGAAATCGACCGATGAAAGCAGCCAGCCGCTAGAATTTTGTTCCTGATAGGATTGAATTCCACGCAGCTTACACCATGGGCGGCAAGGTAGCCCAACGAGGCAAGGAGCATGTAGAGGCGAATTCACTAATAATGAACTCTATTTGTAGCTTTTAATTTCTTAACGTGCACAGTGGGGGGAAATATTTAAGTTTATATCGAAAAAGGATTTATTTTATGACTTTCATTCACGTTGAGATTAAATTTTTTGTACAGTAATACTTGGTATTTTTTATAAATGGTTTTATAGAAAAGTGTTAAATATGCAATGTCCGGTTGCATAAACAAAGCAGCTGTGCTGGAAATCCAGGGCTGAACAATATAGTCAACATAAGTTGGAATATAAAATTTACTCCTATACGATTCCTAATTAACATTCGCCCCGTAGCGTAAAGTACAGTTAACTTCAGGACAAAAGCAATTAACTGAGAAAGTACATTCATTAACTCCATTAAAATTCAAAAGCAGGTCATACATTCGAGTTACAGTTGTCTTATATCTCAAAGAAAATACCTGAATCTTCAACCATGTATCCTGCTCTGCTATATTGTAAAAAAATCAATACGAAATTTTCATACAACTGATGTACAGGAATCACAAATATTCGAAATAAATCAACGTAAATCTAGTAATATTTGTCTAATAAGTATTTCAAGACAAATGAATACAAAAGAATAAGCACCTGCAATTCATACAATTCTCTAAAAGACGCGCTCATTGAGATTTATGAGCAATATTCCGTTGAGCAGAAAACTAAAAGTTTCTTCCACGAGTTGAACAAATACCGTTAATGAAAACTAATGACTTTCAGCGATAAGAAGAAACTTTCCCCACTGCCGAATGGCAATCTGAGGAGCTGCCAGACTGCCGTCGTACCAGCGTCTGCGCCAAATAACAGTAAGAAGTGCGCAAATGAGCGGTGTTCCCAGTCATCATTAGCAGAAATTTCCGCCCCGCCTCGACCTTTGTGTCTTTGCGAACAAAAAGCGAACAGCGATAAACGGCAGTTAGTCTTCATTTCCGCACGAAACGGCAGTAAAGCGCGCTTCACGGAACTGTTCCCTCGCGTCTGCACACGCACAGTGGGACAGAGCGGGGCTTGGTGGGGACAGAGCGGGACGGGATGAAATGACACGAGACGGAGTGGATCGGAGCGGGGGGGGTGGGGGGCATGGCGGACGGGGGAGGGCAGGGGGGGGGGGGGGGGGGGGGGAAGGGGGGGGGGGTTCATTTGGTTTAACTGGATGAGAGGGATTGCAAAAGGGGAAAGGTGAGGTGAGGTGAGTGAAAGGGGGCGTCGCAGAACGGGATGAGAGTTGGTGAGTCGGGATGTGACATGTCTTGGGGTCAAGTCGAATCCGGACTCTAAGAGACGGGTGGAGTTCAGGGCGGGTTGAAGCATAGGGCGAGGTAGAGTACACGACGGGATGAAGCACAGAACGGGGTGGAGCAAGAACGGGGTGGGCACAGGACGGGGTGGTGCACAGAACGGGGAAGAGCAGGACGGCGAGGAGTAGGATGGGTTGGAGCTGGGAGAAAGAGGGCGGGATGTGAGAGATGGGTGTGGTGTGGTGTGGTGTGGTGTGGTGTGGTGTGGTGTGGTGTGGTGTGGTGTGGTGTGGTGTGGTGTGGTGTGGTGTGTGTGGTGTGGTGTGTGTGGGTGGTGGTGGTGTGGTGTGGTGTGGTGTGGTGTGGTGTGGTGTGGTGTGGTGTGGTGTGGTGTGGTGTGGTGTGGTGTGGTGTGGTGTGGGTGGTGTGTGTGTTGTGGTGTGGTGTGGTGTGGTGTGGTGTGGTGTGGTGTGGTGTGGTGTGGTGTGGTGTGGTGTGGTGTGTGTGTGTGTGGTGTGTGGTGTGTGGTGTGGTGTGGTGTGGTGTGGTGTGGTGTGGTGTGTGTGTGGTGCGTGGTGTGGTGTGGTGTGGTGTGGTGTGTGTGTGGTGTGGTGTGGTTGTGGTGTGGTGGTGGTGTGTGGTGTGGTGTGGTGTGGTGTGGTGTGGTGTGGTGTGTGGTGTGGTGGTGGTGTGGTGTGGTGTGGTGTGGGTGGTGTGGTGTGGTGTGGTGGAATGGGAGTAAGTGAAATAAAGCGAGTGGGGATGGAAGAGAGGGGGTGGAATGGAAGTGAAATAAAGTGAGGTGGGATGGAAGAGAGAGCTACGGAGGTTTGGAAAGGGACGGTGTGGGAAATGGAACCGACGATGCGGGCAATCAAGTTCATTGATTAAAAAACAACAGGAATCCATCAAGAAAACGAGGAAAACAAAAAAACCCTTTTTCTCTCTCTCCCTAGCTCAACTTCAACAACGCCAAACAAACACACTACTAACAACAAGGCTTGATATTCGAGCTGCTAGCGCGTTGGTTTTCAAACCCGGAGAAATGGGGAAAAAGCGCTCTTTAACCCGTCCATTACGTCGTTGACAACGCCCTCTACTAGCCGCTAACTCCCTGCTCATCCGACGAGTCCCCTGTGCACATAACAATACTCACCCAGCGCTCAATTACCGATAATCAACCGCTCACAAGCAGCCCCACCTCGCTCGCTTAACATAGATCACTTGTCTCTCACTTTTCTCCGTTCGCAACGCTCTTGAAGGATATGTGCATGATGCTATATTTCCCAAGGGAGAAGTTTACTACTATTTAGCTTGTCATTTTGCGAAATTCAAATTCCATATATTTTAGTTTCAACGACTATTTTAAAACGGTATAATTAACGCTTTTGTTTCAAATGTAAATTTAAAAGTATTGCACATAACATTTGCAACTCATCATACATTCGTCGAAAATTTTTTTTTGGAGGAAGTCTGAGCTCCCCCCACAGTAATATTTAATGTTTTCCGATAAAAGGGTTCGACTAGACCAGTATACTTGTTTCCTCTATTCTCACAATAACCGCATTTCTGATGAATACTTACCATGATTCAAGTGTAGATACTCCAATCTAAATATTGCTCTAATTTTGGACTTGCATAGTTTCAATTGAATTGTAGTATATTAGCTGTGGATGAAGTAAACGGTAAACAAATAAAAACATTGTTTTTTTTACATTTGTCACTCTTCATTACATTCTTGCAACTACCCAATTTATTCCCCAGTTTTCCTTTTTCCTTTTGCAAAGGCCTAAAATTTACATTTTTTAACACTCACTGGTTCACACAGAAGTTATTCATCAATAACGCGAGTAGAAGACGGAAAACACTTGACCTTCACCAAGAGAGAAATGTGAATTGACACATAAGCGCACTTGTTCTGGCCGTAAGGAAACCTAAACCAAAGCCGGTAAACAAGAGTGCAACGCCGTTGAAGATTGTTGATTGATTTTTTCGTGTTTCCGGGCGCGTCAACTACTGTGGTCATTAGTCCCATTAGTGTAGTGCATGTTTTTTCTCGTGAGTTGGCGGTGATCTTACCCCGCTGGATGGCGCCGACCTACCGTCGGCTAGTGGGGTTTCCCCCTAACCAAGACTCTCCCACCAGCGGGGCACCGCCCCAGCCGGGACAAGCTCTAAGCTCCCGACCGGTCTCCCGGAATATGTGGTAGTGTAGTTCATGTAAGTGTGTGTGTGTGTGTGTGTGTGTGTGTGTGTGTGTAAAGGGAGAGGATAGGTCAAGGAAGAGGAAGGACAGATTGCGCGCGGTCCCTGGCCCGTTTGGTAGGGTTACGCTCCGGTATTCGCCTGGTGTTGATCGGAGAAACCACGGAAAACACCGACCAGAGCAGCCGGCCGCTAGAATTCTCCTCCAGACAGCGACTGAATTCGACCTAGCTGAAAAGCTAGTGTCGAAAATCCTGCCGCCAGAACTCAAACCTAGGACGTCCCATTCAGAGGCGCTGTAGGGACATCACTGAGCTACCGCTCCCGGTGCCGTTGAAGTGCATGGCAGCGAGCAGCATAGGCAACTCCCACATTTCGATCTCAGCAATTCATTTCACGCACATCGGTTAGGGGATTCGCAGATAATCGCGTCCCACAATCGTCCTCCGGCCATGATGCGATTGCCTAGCCGCAACATGGCGAAATTCGACCGCCATTTGCGTGGGCGCGGTTTTTGCATAATGGTGGACGCAGCAGCGTCATGTCGCCGCACAAAGCAAGAGCGATTTTGCACAGCGCGCGCCTCGATTCAGAACTCGCCACATGAATAACGCATTTAATGAAAAAAAGAGGCGGATTCTCCCTCGAATTCCCGCTAAAACAGTCGTAATGAATGAAATGAACATCAAACCATCGTTATGAAAATTGCGCGGACAGGAGACAATCTAAATGCCCTAACGAATTTCCCATGAGCTCATTAACGAGCGGTCCACAACAATCTTCATAATAGGATGCGCTCGAGTCGAGTGGGCCGACAGTTATTGCAACAAGCGAAGTTGACGCAACAATTCACTCAAGAGTCCACTACAATAGGAGTAAAAACTCTTGCGGGCGAAAAAGGCAGTGGATTATCAACAGAAAATTGCGTTCACCGAACGAGATTTTAGGCTGTTAGGGAAGCAAATTGTAACAGAGAAAGAAAGAAAAATATAGATACGTTTTCAAAGAACCACAGACGCAGATATTTCATAGTTTGATTGTTACTAGGAATCTATCTAGTGAGATAGATCCATGAAATCTGTATGCCTAGAGAACAGTAAGGTCGGTCCCACAGGTCCTGCTTTGATTCACAAGGCATGAGCTGTTCAAACGCCAATGTATCATTAGACAAATTTGGTAAGTTTGTTTTTTATGTTCCTTTTCCTTACTTTTCAGCTTTGATCGGTGTCGGCAACATTGCTAGAACTTACTCAACCTCATTCAGAGACTACCCTTCCCCTCACAGTTCAGTACAGGTGTCAGAAAACGGAGCATTCAGGGGAGAGACCATACATAACCTTTTCGACAACCGTTGCCGATGTCGGCTGACCTTCCGATCTGTCGCTCACAAATTGTTTCTGTTTTTCTGAGACTTCGTCATATGTTGGTTAGCGTGGTAAACGTTGATAAGCTTGGTGGCAATAGTTGCGTTTCCCACTGTGACATTAGCTCTGGCCGTGGATCGGCACCCTTAGATCACAGAAAAGTGCCAACTAGCCATCGACATTAGATCACTTATTCTTGATAAACGATATGTAGAAATGGAAGTAATACAATAAAAAAAACAACTGACAATGGACTTAGTGTCCTTGACATAACTCAATATGAAGATGTGAGTGAACGTTTCCGGGCTGGTAGGCCGTGGTCCAGCTGATGCTAGCCAACCGCCGACCGGGAAACTACCCCGACGACGCTGCCGCCACTAAAGATGTCCACCGCAGACGTGGACGAAACGTTTCGCTCTTCAATGCCAACTGGCCTACGATGCTATGGCTACAACTGGCCACTATGCTACGATTCTGAAAGCCTACGATGCTATGTCAACATGAAGAATACAAATAAGATTTATTTTCATTATAATAAACTTGATATCATTCCCTTAACCATACATGAATTTTTACTTGTTTATTACTTCACTTTCCACGGGGAATTTTTATATATGTCGAGCATGAAACAGACCTAATAATTTATATTCTACTGCGCATAGGAAGGCGTAAGCAGAAACTACACGAAATGATCTTACGGATTTCAAATCTAAGGAATATTTATTAAGTTAGTCTTCAAATTTCGACTTTTGTGCTAAGATAAGATATTTAATTTCCATTGAGAATTTGAAATTAAGATACAAATATTGTCTTTGAATCAAAATTTGAACGACTTAAAACCTTTTTGATCGTTTAGAGATCTAAGCGCAAAAGTAATTCTATTGTATTGTAAAGTTTGTATCTCTCTTGTTGTGAATAGTTTTTTTCGTATTCTACTAGCGTTATTGATGAAAAACTACTGTGTGAAAGAGTGATTCATAAAAAAGGTCAATTTTAAGCGTTTGAAAAAGAAAAAAAAGGAAAACTGGGAACAAAATAGTGTGTTTGAAGGTATCTATTGAAGTGTGACAAATGTAAAGAAACATTTGTAAATTCTGCAGTCTCAGAAGTGCAGGATACCTAAGAGGTCAAGAAGATCGAAATGAAGACGGGGGGGGGGAGCCAGAAAACTGAGTGTTTATGGAGGAGATAACGGAAAGTGAAGGTATTAAACTGCGCAACCGAAAAGGTATTAAGACATTAACATTTTTGTACGTAGACTGCATTTTTATCTTTATTTAAAGTAAGGTATTAACATCACAGGAATGTTAGAATGAATATGAAATTCTTACATCTCATTAAAGAACATAAAAAATGTTGCAAAGATCAATATTCAATCACACAAAGCATTTTACAAATGAATATCTGGACCTAGATGAATTTACTACGTGAAAACTCGTATCTTAAGAGGATATTTTGGAAATAAAAGCTCGAAATTTAATAAGTTATTAGATCATTAAACAGAGAAAAATTGGCGTCACGTTAAACTTACCGATTTTGAAAAAAACATGGTAGATATCATGGAAACTCTTCTACGAATGTCATACTCACCTGTAAGCAAAAAAACAATATGTTACTAAAGTACAGCTTTGTAATTTAAAACGCCTGCCAAGTAGACTAGGCAATATATTTACAAAAATGAACAATTACTCAATAAATATTCAGCAGCAGAATGAAGAGTATTACCAGATAAATGCTGCTCAATTCTGTTCTACCAATGTTTGTTTTGAAAATACCATTTGTACTTATCCGCTATGAATAATGAACTTTACCGCTATATTTTAATATATCTGAGTTTCAAAGTATTTCGGTCTATATTCGATACGGCATGTTTGCGTACACCGACGAGAGTTGGTGAAGTACAACGTGACCTCTCGAACCATGGCTTTATTTACCGTAATTATCAGCAATTTCATCTGCATTAGTAGGGCAACTATGAGTGTGCTTCAATTACGCGAGCTCCATGAAGCAAAAACTTGCCACTTCCGACATACTGTGAAAATATTTCGAGCTCATTTTAAATTACTATTCGCGAGAAATAACTGACGTACAAAATGCGTATCGTATTCAAATTATTTAACAGCTGCGAGGACATATTTTTCGTCTGGTATACTTTATTTTTGAAAATTAAACCTCTGATGTAATATATGAATAAAAGGGAATGTGCGTACGCGTGTCGCGCATAGATGTAAAAAACGTCTTATCGATAATGGGAGTATTTAAAGAGTGGTTTGGATTAAATCGGACAGGTAGGAGGGTTGATGATTCGTTTATGAAGACTCAATCGCCCCTGAACTCTACGCAACCCGCCACACAGTCCAGGATTAAGTGCGTCTTCGCTGCATGCAAGTATTCTGCCCCTTCGATTGTGAAATATCGGCCGATAGTATTTCTTGAATCACGGACAAGTAAATCAAATTTCTCCAAAATAGTGACATAGCGAACGCATACCCAAATTTGAGAGAGAAGGTTTTAATAATACGATACTTTACAACCACGTCGAAACCAGGACGCAGAACAAACCCATCTTACGAGAACGTCATCTTTTAGACTTTTTGAACAGCTTGGCGTAAAACGTGATGAATATTCACGTGAGTAGTAGTATTGTAATTATGTGTAATACACTGCAATAGTGAACGATTGTCGATGAACAAGTATGTACAAAATTTTAAAAGATTTTGGTATATTTCGCAGGATAGAACTGCAGAGACGTATGCTAATTGAAGATAGCAATTCACATTTATTTCAATGAAGGGTTTAAAAAGCTGAGTGGATGTGCAGCAACTACAGCGATAATTGAGAATGACGATTCATTTGGTTTGAAGAGTAAACTTACATTTTGATCTCGTTTATGAAAGAAGATTGGAAGATTTGTTGGAACTTAATGTACAAAACTGCTCTTTCCCTAAGAGGAGAATCTAATATTAAAGAGGTAAGCAATAATTGAAATGCATACCTTAAAATAATCCGACGCTGTATTGGTATTCGCGATTTGCTTCTCCCATTGCCAATCAAGTAATGACCACGAATCACGCGAATGGTAAACCTATTTTCATCAAAAACAACAAACGTATTTGCCGCAAGTACGAGCAGCAGCAACCGTTTCCGAAAGCCGTTGTTCACTTGGGGAGGGCTGGTTGTTTTTTGGGGAAACAGAAGAGCGGCGGACGCAGGACATCTCAATTCCCAGCGGCCAGGCACGAAGGGCTTGGGTGCGGCATGGAGGAAAGGAGATGGGAGGGGCACAGGTGGAGTCTGTCACTCTAAAATAAAACAACAAAAGCTCAGAGACCGCACCTCAATTACAAAATGCATGTATGGGGAGAGGTTGTTTCGCGGATGTTAATACGTCGCATAAAGAGGTAAAAACGCCGCAACCTGAAAATGTGCAGACCACCCCTTTGCCTCGGCCCCCACTGTTACCTACACCACCGCTGTAGCGGGGTGGGGAACGGTGGGCGTGGCAGGGGGGCGGGCACGATGGAGAGACCCAGCGGGTCGACGGCGGCGCCCCTGCAGGCCTCAGAGCAAACAGCGTTGCTCGTTAGCGTGTTAAATATTCACCGGCCTCCGCCCGCTACCGACCGCCGCCGCCGCCCCGACACTTGCAGTCGTCCTTGCCCCGCCGCCGTCCCGCCTTTCTGAATTACAATCCCGGGGACGAGCGCTGTTTATTCTGGCCTCCACCTCCGTCTTTCTTCTCACACGACGCAGAGTTCCGCGGAGTTTGAGCAAAAAAATCCGGCTTCTTTGCGAGTTAAGATCAGGACGTGCGCAGAAAGAGCTCCTCGGGAGAATTACCAGCCGCGAGAAACGTGGAAATAAAGGTGTAAATGAGGCTTCTCGTTCCTTTTGCGGAAAACAAATGTTTAAAATATAGAAACGTGATGCTATAATAATTACAGAATTCTAGATTTCATTTCTTTATAAACGCGTCAATAATATAAACATAAATTTCATGAAAAGTTTAGTTTTACAGGAAGTTTATCTTAATTTAATAAGTGTAAACCTTGTTTATGAAACACTTCAAGTAATTGCTTCACAACGGTATTTAATATGAAGAACCACATTCGTATATTTCTTTCTTAACGTTCACCGTGGGCGTTCCTTACGCTCTGAAGAGGAAACTACATTTTTTATGCTCACTGTAGCACATTCCGTATAAGCTTTTCCTAGAAACGTAAAACTCATGAATTTTCTCATAATAGGACCATTGAAGCGTACATGCAAAGAATTAAAAATGCCTGGTTACAACCACTCAGGCGTTCTTCTCTTCTCATCTGCATATCGCCAACATTTTATTAGTTGCCAGAAGACGGTCCGGAGGACAGGCAACAAACCCAGGATTGCCAACTTTGTGGTCCCGTCGCTCGTGAAACGCATCTAAACATGCGGGAAACGCCACCGCAATGTCTACAATTTAGATGACTCGCCGTGGCGGAGGTATTGCTAATATGGGGGTTGGGAATGAAATGGCGCCGCGGTGCGGACATACTGCTTCTTATTGCGGACATATTTCCGCGCGGCCGAGAGAACGCGGCCGGGCTCCGTGGGTCGAGATGCCCCGCTGGGATCCAGAGCCCTCCCTCCGAGAGAGGAGTGGAGAGTGGGGGTGAGGGTGGGGTGGGGGTGGGGTGGGGGAGTTGACTGCCGACAGCCCTCGCCACCAGGCGGCGGAAGGAACAACTCCAAGGGTTCTCGAAACACTTGAATGTAGGGCGGTGGAGGAGGCGTGTCGTAACAGGTCGTGGTATCCATTAGGAAACTGTTGCTTGCTTATCAACAGCTTAAGAGCTTCATATCAAGGCACTTCTAAAAAAGGAAATATGGCCATCTCGTGCCAAAATAATAATAATAATAATAATAATAATAATAATAATATATCAAAGAAAATATCAGACTATATTATTATTTAATACGTTAATTTATTGCAAAACCTACAAGAGCGGAGAAGGAATAACATTTTAGCACTTTATTGGTAAACACTATACGTAATAATTTTTAGTAATTGCATTTTAACACATCCCTTTGTTTAGTGATATTTTCTGATTTAGCAAACGTTTTGCCTACATTATATTATATTTGTTTATTAGAATAAAATTAATTAAATTATTACACTTACCAGGACATCTCACAAAAACGTTCTGATAATAAATTTTAAGCGTAATTTACTTAGTTATACGCTTTACAGGGAGTAATTCAGCTCCGATGCATTCTCGCCTTTTGCGAAAGGGCGAATTTTGTATCAAGCGTAATAAATCACTTAAGAAATTATGGTAATTAAAAATGTAATAAGAAAAACTTACATTACAATATGCTTTTCCATGCCCCCTTTTGCAGTCATTATTTTCTACTATGCGTTGCTTTTTTAAATTTTTAACACGTCGTAATGTTCAGGTACTTTTATACAATTAATCACATAAAATTTGATACATATATATACACACACAGCTTGGAAACTATTTGAATTGTTTAATGTAGTTGAGGTTTAGGATACCTGCAGATAGTCGTAAATTGTAGTGTTAGTACAGCCAAAACAACGTTGATGGTACACGTTGGCTGAAACATGGTAATGCTTCCATAATGAGATGTTGGCGCCGTAATTCGACGGGCTTAGAGAGAGATTACGATGCACCGAGGGAGACAGCGCGACAAAGTGCCCTTGAGGTGCAACAGCGATACGCTTGAATACTGACATTGCCTCACAATGTAGGACAGAATGACTTCTGAAAATCTGGCTGTCGATTTTAGGCTCACGGTTTGATAGTACAATGTAATGTAATGAGGATTAGCGAAAATTTTAATAAAGTGCAGATGTGTGCATTGGACAATCTGAAATAAAACAAAAAAAACACTGCTGAGACCATTATTACATTACATTTATTTGAACTGCAATTGGGTATGACCCGGTGGCAGTTAATTAATAATAATAACGATATTAATAATAATAACAATAATAATAAAGGAGTACAGTACAAGCCGAACATGCAATAATCATACTATCACTAATATTAAGTATTATAACAAATATTTCAACTCGTATGATATATATAATTATAATTATATGTCGGTGATGCTAAAATTTAATACAAGCTACATAAATATTGCTAAATTTATTGTTTTTAATTCATTGATCGCGTTCACTACAATTAACTGCACTACACTACACTACACTACACTACACTACACTACACTGTTTTTGCTTTGAGTTACACTGACCAGCACTACATCGCACTTCACCGCACTTCACAGCACTTCACCGCACTTCACAGCACTTACTCATTTAATGTCTATTACTATCATATTGTTCTAACTTATTTCTAAAACTTCGGACACTTAGAGGAAAGGCTTTGAAAATTGCTGCGGTAAACTGTTCCAATCTTTAATTGTTCTGTTACAAAGGAAAATTTCCCAAGATCTGAATTTTGTTTCCTTGTTCGAATTTTGTGAGTGTGATCGCTTCGGCCGAAATAATTTGGTTTTTCTAGTCTAACCTGAATTTCCTTCCAAGCTGTTTGACCTACGTATGATTTATAAAGAGCGCAAAGCCTCGCCCTTGTTCTTCTCATTTCTAGAGGTTCCCATGCCTTTTTTATCGCGTTAGTTCTGTAGGTAAACTTATTCGCTTTTCTCTGTATTCTATCTAGATTTTTCCGGTGCGACTTTCTGTATGGATCCCAACATGCCACTCCGTATTCCATGAGAGGGCGAACCAGCGAAAAATATGCTAATTCTTTGCGTTTGCAGAGCTTTTCTTTAGAATTCGCATTACAAAATGCAAAGACTTCCACGTTTTCCTAACTACCTGATTTATATGCTTCTCCCACCCTAATTTACTATCTATATGAATGCCTAAATACTTGCATGATGAGACTCTTGGGATGATGACCTCACCTAAACGATAGTCTGGTTCCTCATAATTTCGTCCCCGCCCGAACGTTATTGTTTTGCTTTTCGATCCGTTAATTCCCATGTCATTTTTTTCAGCCCAATCACGTAAATGTTCTAAATCCTGCTGTAATATTTGTTCGTCAGCGCTACTTTTGATTTTTCGGTATATAACACAATCGTCTGCAAATAAACGCACCTTTGATTGTATGTTAACGTGGAGATCATTTACGTACGCTAAGAAAAGTAATGGCCCTATGACACTTCCCTGTGGAACCCCTGAAGTAACAATAACCGTAGTCGAAAACTGAGTGCCAATTCGAACTTTTTGTTTCCTGTCTCTAAGAAATTCGCTTACCCACTTCACGACTCTAGCATCAATTCCTGAAGTTAATAATTTCCTGATAAGTAGGTTATGCGGTACTACGTCGAATGCTTTCGCAAAGTCGATTACGATTGCATCCACCCTCCCACCCGCGTCAACTTCGTCAGCTAGATCTTGCAAAAGAGAAACGATTTGGCTTTCAATTTTCATTATGCGTATGAAGGAGTTACATTAGGAAAGGTTTTAATGAAATCTCAACAATAATATTAATAATCTTACCAATTATAACAGTTGTTAAAAATCTAAACAGAATTAAAATGTTTAAGAATGAATAAATCAAAGACGAACATGATAAATAAAGCTACGAATGGGGCTATATTGAGAAACTAACTTTTTTTATAAAATCTTCAAAAAAATGAAACTTGTTAAATAAAGCGGAAAATTTTGTTGGACGACATGAGTGACAATAAATTAATAATATTTTAGACGTCAATATCATTGTGAAAATTATTTTCACTGTATATGAACGATATAGAATTTTTCCAGGCCGTAGAAAACAAATGTTTATATTCGGCATTAGCTGAATACAGACATCGCTTATGTAATCCAGGATTTTCTAGAACAGACGTCATGAGTTTTCCACGAAAAACTAACATGAAAGTTAACAATCATAAAGGGGCATTAATTGTGGTATCCCCCCAATCAGAGAACGAGACGGAGTTACGCTCCGCCGCACCGCTAGTGGAGGGGCGCAGCCCCTCCCCTCTCCCTTCACCAGGCGGGGAGGTATAAAGGCTTGGCCGGGAGCAGGGCGCTCCCGTTCAGTTACCGCTTAGCATAAGCTACCACCGCCGCACTTGCTACACGCCCTATGGAGGCGTAACCTGCGGCGCACTACAAGGAGACTCAGGCTGCCCTGGCGCTTGCTACCGTCACCTGCCGTGACGTATCCGCCGGGCGACCTGCACCGACCTCGGGGGCTACTGCCGCCCCTCGCTTCCGCCGGGCGACCTGCACCGACCTCGGGGGCTACTGCCGCCCCTCGCTATACGCCCTATGGAGGCGTAACCGGTTGCGCGCTACGTGACTCACGGCTGCCGCCGACGCTTGCTAGCGTCACAAGTCGTGGCGTATCAGCCAGGCGATCAACGCCGACCTCGGTGGCCCTGCCGCCTCTCGCTACCCTTCTAATCGCGGCGTCACCGCCGCGCGGTACTTCGGAGACTAGAGGCTACTGCGGCCGTTAAGAAGCATTGTACATATTTGTGATGTTGTTCTGTGTATTTATTAGTGGGTGAAAGTAAATGGTTATAAAACATTGACTGTTTATATTACCTTGCAATCCTGCAAATACAACATTAATTAAAAGAAAAAAGCGACTCTTGGCAATGTGGAATATGGGAAGTCCTCTGGAGCAAAACGAAAAGTCAGCAAATATTCATTCTCCTTTCATAAAAAGCCTGCCCCGCTTCCCCGTTTAAATTCACAGGCAGACTCTCCAGGAAATATTTAGAAGATACGGGGGTTCATGAGCTTTCTCATTGCCAGTGAAATTTCTTGGCGAAAAAGGCGGAGAAGCCTTCTTGCAATGCGCCATGCAATATTTCCGCCAAGGCCTGTGAGCAGCCGGCTTTGCCCGCGTGGGAGGAAAGAATTTGCAAGGGGATCTGTATCATGTTATTTTTTTAAGCTGGTCTGTTCTTGCAGACGCTGCTCCATAGCTCAGTACTAATTTGGGAATTTACCTTTTCACTCCCAAGCAAGAAAATGAAACGTTCAATGTTTCACGAAGATTTCTTAAGATTGTTTTCAGGATAAGTAAACAAGTGAAGTGTAAAATCTGAAAATATTTGAGTTGATCAGAAACACGCCTATCAGAAGAAAACGCATGATATGGAAGGCATGTTCAAAGATGTTACAACGAATAATTCTAAAAAATGTGACTAAAGATCGTAAATCATGAGGCTTAATTATTAGTTAATAGCTCATTTTTTTACTGATCTATAGTTATTTAGCTAGCAAGTCGTCAAGCATATGGACTGATGGAAGTAAGATCGTAGTGCACTATGACAGATACTGTAACTCAGCCCGGTTCCACTAACACCAGTAAAGGATCAATACCGACACACTTTATATGCAGAGCGACCTAACGGCGCATGTGTGGAGCTTCTACGCATACCGAGAATTGTTTACGAGTGCGATCGAGAGCGTCTCGCTTTCAAATGTCTCATCTAAATCGCCATTGTGACGTCGCGCAATATCGGAGAAACACAGAGGAAGCAGAGAGGCTGGCGCCGAGCCGCTGAGATCAACCGTGAATACTTGAATGTCATTTGCATATAAATAGACGCTCCACAGAACACCGCAATGTCCCGTAGAATAGCGAAACTACACACACCCACACACGAAATGGGACACGCAATCCACGCCACCAACCATACTGCAACTAGCAAAGGAGAAGCATCTTTTCTTTGGGAAGATAGTGAATGGGTGACAAACACCGTTGTTTTTTGAAATATGCCTTTTGCCTGAAAGTGCTTTGTCTGAGATGATTGATACTAACGATTACTTCTGATTAATCGAATCCAAGTCTTGTGTAGTGGTGATCAAATCTACGAATGAAAAGTGTATTTTCTCTCAAATGGTAGCTAATGAAGCTCCATATCAGATGTGCTACTGAAGCTCCATGACTGAAACCTATCATTGTATGACAAAATTAATCACGTCAAGTTAAGAAAGTGCAACAGATTAAATGAAGAACGGCAACAAAATTTATAAAAATAATTTCAGTATTTCATTTACTTGACTAAATAGAACTTTCTAGATAACATACAAAAAATACAAGATAATCAAGAGCAAATAGAGTAGTGAACTAATATTAGAAAAGTAGCTACATAAAAATTGGAATAAACTGATAAAGAACTGGGGAATAAACAGGAATAAACCTTCAACCTGTTCTATAGCAAGTGGATTCTAAATTAAAGAAACAAATTGGATAATATCATCGTGTAAGCATGCAGAAAATGCCAGCAACATAACTTTTCACCGCGTCAGCGTGGACAATAGAACCATATTCTTAAACCTGTGTTTAAACCACTTAATAGAAATTAATTATCTTCTATACAACGATAAAAATATCCACTTTAACACATTTATTATAACAGAAAATGATTTACATTATATCGTACTAGACCTACAATAAAATGCATTATTTTAATCGAATAACACGGAATAGTGTTCGATTAAAATAGTGCGCAAAAGCGTGAAAACTGAATTGAAGTTTCGACACCCACTGCCAGAAACGTTCGTGCATCTCCGACCCTCCCGCATGTGCCGGCTGTTGCGCCAGCGGCCGCGCCGCGGGTGAGAGAGTTACAGCCGTCGGAGGCGGCGCTCAAAGTTCGCGAGGCCGCGGCGAGCAGCGAGCGCCTGCCAGTCTGACGGACGCGGCGCAGGGGCGCGGACAGACGCGGAAACAGCGCGCGAACCGCTGCCCCAGCAACAGCAGCTGCCGCCGCCACGCCACATCACAACATCCGCTGCTCTGCTGCTGCCGCCGCCGCCATCAGATCATCCTGTTACTGCTGCTGCTGCCGCCATTGCCATCACAGCTGATATTGCCGCTGCCATTGCCATTGCAATCACCGCTGATACTGCTGCTGCTACTGCCGCCGCCATTGCAATCACCGCTGATACTGCTGCTGCTGCTGGCGCCG
The DNA here is from genome assembly GCA_964035755.1 of Teleogryllus oceanicus. Lineage (NCBI taxonomy): Eukaryota > Metazoa > Arthropoda > Insecta > Orthoptera > Gryllidae > Teleogryllus > Teleogryllus oceanicus. Next base: position 46,982,923 of record CAXIVR010000009.1, read on the forward strand.
CCATTGCAATCACCGCTGACTGCTGCTGCCGCCGCCATTGCAATCACCGCTGTACTGCTGCTGCTGCCGCCCCATTGCCATCACCGCTGATACTGCTGCTGCTGCGCCGCCGCCATTGCAATCACCGCTGATACTGCTGCTGCTGCCGCCGCCGCCATTGCAATCACCGCTGATACTGCTGCTGCCGCCGCCGCCATTGCAATCACCGCTGATACTGCTGCTGCTGCCGCCGCCATTGCCATCACCGCTGATACTGCTGCTGCTGCCGCCGCCGCCATTGCAATCACCGCTGATACTGCTGCTGCTGCCGCCGCCATCACTTCTACCGTTTCTGCTGCTGTTAGTTAAAAGAAAGTTTGTACATGCCATAGCGGACAGCGCTATCGATCACGAATGCACTAAAAGTGGTGCGAAACGTGAACTGCACATGCACAGAAGATCGATAGTGCTTTAACGTTCGAGGGTGCACAAACTCCCTAATGTCTTATTTTACGTGGCAAGACTCGGGCCATCAGGACCACTCCTCCATCTGACCATGCAAATTTCGCAACGCTTTCATCATCTAACGAAGAAGGAAGGAATCGGGCGACGAAATAGGCGTTTGAATTTAGCTCAGAGACTTCTTTTAGGCTTGAGAATCTTTTACATGTAGTAAATCTACGGGACAGCCGGTCTGTCTCTATGGGACAGCCGAAGGAAGGCGCACGAAGAATTTTTTCATCCTTAAAAAATCACGGCTTCGATAGGGTTTGAACTCGCAAACCTGGGTTCAACGTCCGATACGGTAACTGATGATGTTGCTGTCGCTGCCGCCATCTGCTGCTTCTGCTACCACCGCCGCCGCCCTACACAACGCAGGGAGGTAGCGCGGTCCAGCAAATCCCCTTCCCTTGCCCTTCTCTTCAGCGACCACTCGTACAACAGCGTTGCTGAAGTGGGTGGCGGCCCTTTTGCCATGCCTCGGCACAGCGATTATCTGCAGGCAGATCTGCTGTGTCTGTGTGGTGTGACGCGCTGCTAGTAGAGTAAGCCCAACGGAAGAGGGGATTGACGGGAGGGGAAGGGGTTTCATCGAGCGGGATGGGTTTCTAGTCTAGTGAAAGGCGAGTGGCACACAACGCTCTGCGGGCAGTCTGGTCCCAATTCTTGCATTTGAACAGACATGGCCCACAAAACCACATATTGCAAATCTTCAACTGGACAAATCTCTACAGCTGCTCGCCAGTGTTAAAATAATTTTTAAAGGCTCAGGAATTAACAATTTTTTTTTACTTCCCCATTTCTTCATATCACACTGGAAAACGCCGACTTGAGATAAAAAAATAGACCATTCAGTAATGTGCCAGTTGATATTGACTATCCACTGGCGTCTTGACAAGTGCGATGTTTCGCAGGATGCTCAGCCGTGGCAAACTAGCAGCAAATTCATTCGGACATGCAACTATTTCAGGTCGGGCTAGAAGACTCCTCTAAAGGAAAATACTTGTGTAATGTGCAAATTTATCACCGTTACGGGATTGTATTAAATGTGGTTATTTGGTATGCGTTTCAATGAACACTAATGGTTCATAGTCGTGGCGATATTACCATGAGAGGTTTTATTAATATTTGGTTCTCAGTCTTTGTCAGGTTGTACTCGTCCAACCTTGAGGAAACAAATTATCGAAAATAAATTATGATAGAATAAATAAGAGAATAGAAGGAAACTATTTAACAGTATTTACTTTTCACTAGCATTTACAAAGAGTGAAAAGATATGACTTCTTAAAAGAATTTTCAACACCTGAGACCCAAAAGAAAATTACACGTCAGTGACCGTGTTGACTACTGAACTAGAAAGTTTTATATTTGCTTCCAAACTCCACCGAAATAACTTGAAACTTTTCGAGTAAACAGTACCAACAAAGGGAAACTTCCAGCAAATGCATAACTTCCGTTATCGATTTAATAATAATATACACATAAGAATATAAAATGTTTTATTACCACTTTCCCAGTAATGATAATCGAATTGAAATCGTTCGGATGAATTCAAAGTCTTACTAAAGCTAATTTACTTCACACCGTAGTCTATCTACGTCTTCAGAGGCAAAAACAATGAGGAAAGCACTTTCAACACGGCAATGAGAGAATCCAACAAAAAAGAAAACTTGATTGTCAAGATTAACGCATTTACTTTCAGCAATGATTAATTATTTCCTGAAAATAAAAAAAGAAGACAGAAGCAAGGATGGAAGGAAGGAATTTCCGATTTTCGTTCTTCTAAATAAGAAAAAGTAAATTTAAATCATAGAAGTATCGAATTTCTATACCTCTTCCAAGAGCGTAACTTCTTGTCGGTCGTGCTTATAAATTACACAGCAACTCGCTCGGTTAATTTTTAAAACAATCAAGAATAGTGGATTTTAATTTTATTGTAATTCAATTACCGAGCCCTCGACACAACCACCGTGCTCTTTGCACACAAAATCGGCAACCACTCGAGCACAGCGGAAAGCTCATCGTTAAAGCGAGTGAAGGTAAAGGTAGGCTTCACCTCGTGTTTACTAGGTAGCATTCGGCGAGACTCTGAATTTGACAGCGCAGATAATAAATTAAGAGACCGACGTGGAGTGCGCATCCTCCAATCCACCGAGGCCACGCCCGGGCGCCCAGGGCAGGCGGAGAGCTGCCAGCGGCGGCGGAAAATTTATTTCGCAAGCTGAAGACGGAATTTCCGTCTCGCTGCCCTTTTTCACCTCCGCAAATCTCCCCTCGAAACTTTGTAAATACTTTTTACGCTGCGAGTTTAATAGGAGGAGCGAAGCGATAGCTAATTTTTTCGGGGCATTGAATTCAATGCAGCAGTCGTTTGCAGATAACATTTTATTCGTTATTTGTTCGTTAGTGACATTGTCAGTGCGCCTTTCTAGGATAGGCATGGATATCAGTTACAACGCTTACGAATAAGAATGCATCACGAATATTTGCACAAGTGAAACAATACTAAAACATTTATTTCATTGTATATACGTCCATGTTTTGAAACCTTTTTTAATATAATGGCAAACTATTATTTTTAATATGGATTTCACTCGAAAGCATATTGTGGTTATTTTCTGTAATTTATAGTTTTAATTAAAGGAAGTGGTACATTTTTCAAAATCTTTTTTTATTTATTATTCGATGCATCTCATTCCGAGGACTGACATGAAAGGAATTCAGGCGACAATATTTTAAATATATAAAAAAAATCATTTATTGCATTCAATGAGCAAGCACCTTTAGAAATGAAACCAGACTTCATACGACACGTAACTCCAAATTAGCGTTGCAGCAGTGAGTTATTTCAGCCGTGCTCTCCTCGAGCATTTGCCCGGCTCCGGAGAGCTGCGCTTCGACTGGGGGGCGGGGCGCCAAGCCGACGGCGATGCTCGCGGATCGCGTTCATCACCGCGTCCTGAGTCGCGCTCCCACGCCCCTCCCCCTTCTCCCCCCCGGAATATCCGCTCTCCGTGACCCAGTCCAAACACGCGGCAAGCAGCCGGGCCGGCGGGCGGGCGAGCGAGCGGATTCGCAGCAAAGCCAGCGGTTCAGGCAGAACGCGACACGAGCACCCGGCTCTTGTAATGGCCCCCGGGCCCAGCGTACTGATGCGTTTCCTAAACAACCCAGCAAGCAGGATGAATCGCGTCGTTTCTCTCCGCCCAGTGTAATCTCTGGATGTCGATATTAAACAGAGTTTTTATCATCAAGGTATGAGATATGGGTGTGCTGGTGCACAAATGATGGAAATGTATGAATGTTCAAGCAAATACAGTTTCCGAAATATGACGAAGTTAACGAATTAACGTAATCTATTGTGTGAAAAGTTCAAAAAAATATTCCTTTCAACTTACGATTGTAGTAGATTCAAAACCATTGTAAAACATGAAAAAAAAAAACCCTTCTGGAAAAATACAGATGAATTTAATATTTTAGATTTCTCCAACACCGCGGTGTACTCGTCAACAAAACAAAGTTGTAATATCTTCTCAGTTTCTCTATTCAGCACATTTATTTCTTAATTGTATCACGCTTTATGTCTCAACCATTTATAAATATGTAAATATACTCTGACATTGCTCTGTACAACGTCGGATGAGCAAATTATGAACTGGACAACGTGTATCTATTCGATAGTAACAAGTTCTTAATATCTCATCTTTAAAAAAGTTTGAGACTATCACAATGAAGTAGAAGCAAATAGTTTGAGTCGTCAGGAAGTTTACGTATGAGTCAGAGAGTACTTCAAAATTTTAACTTCTATATATTTTTAAACCACCCCCAAATTTGCGAAACAAAATGTTACCGAATCCTTAGGGTTTCATTAGTAGTAACGCAACGCACACAACCACGTTCATAACGCTAAGTAAGCTGCTGCTGGGAAATCTCGTTTAAAGCGTGGTTGCAGTTCTGCCAGACATCACAAGGAATATTATAGCGTCTTCCACACATCACTTCTCAGCATCTCGACTCGTCTCCGAGGCAGCACGAAACGGTGTGCGTATGTGGGAGCACGTGCACGAGGCAGCACGAGCGTGTGCGTTTGTCGCGAACCGGAAGAGCGCCGGCACCGATTGCCGACAGTTGAGCAAGCACACTCGGCGCGTCTACGCCGCCGGCACCGCCCCGGAGTTCATTAAAAGCAACGGAGGCGGATTTCAGCGCCGCCACGCACAGTGGGGCGAAACGGGCCAAAGGCGCGAGGACGAAAGTCCACTGTGCGGCAAAAATACTTTATGGAAATAAAATGTGCCAATAATAATAATAATAATAGTCACGCAATTAGTGTATAATGTTAAACTTTACTGCGTGAGTACATGTTTTGAAAATGAGCGAGAAGCGAGTTTTAAACCGTACGAATGCAATAAACAACATTATAAACGAGTTGCATACGTTTTTTTGTATAACAGCATTATAAATTTATAAGAGAATATAACTTAATATTGCGGAACAACTTTCTACTGATGTCTCGGGTATTTGATATCCGCGCGAGAAAGCGGTGACCAGCTGTTCCGTTTATCTTTACCTCTCCACTATTTTCTCACTGTGATTGGTTTAACGTGTAATGACGCAATCATTCACAGTAAAATGCTAATACATCATTTGTGCCGTAAAATGTCCGATTATGAACGATTTCTCGCAACAAATATATATATATATATATATATATATATATATATATATATATATATATCACACACCTACATCCATACACACACACACACACACACACACACTAGTTAATGTGGTTCTTTCATGGCAGGCATAATGTAGTGAGAGTTCAATTCGGGTAGTCAGAAACCACAATTTAATCTAAGAATAAAAACAAAACATTAAGAAATAACAGTTTTGGAAACTATAATTATGAACTTTTAGTTCTTGTATTTAAATGAAGCAGCGGGACCTGTGAGAAAATTCTGTACTTTCATTTATAAAATCCAGTGTTCTAGAGCAGTTTTCAGCTTTGGCACGATGGTGACATCTGTTTAAGCGTAACTTGTACCGCGGGGTGCATTTGCGCCTGCCACTTATATTATGGAAAATTATAAATGTTTCGTGGTATGTGTGTCTGATGCACCCCTGGAAATTTATCTAACGAGCTGGAGCACATTTGTCTTTTGGTATATTCTCAGTGATGTATAAATCTTACAAAACCCTGATCTTTTCTAAGTTTATTATAAAAAAATTATACAACCTTTACCATTACTATTATAAGAAATAATATTCCAAAATTAAAACTATTGAAAAGAGGGCACACCAAAAACATTATCAAAGATTGTAATTTGTAATAAAAGATTTTTATCTTTTCTTCTTCACTCTTATTTTATTACGTGAGAGGTAAGATCACACGGACGTATTTGGTCTATTGAGCGTTTAAAGTAACTAACGCACATTGGTTAATCCGTTACTACACTGCTAGCTAACGAATCGTCTTCGTAAGAGAAACGAAACGAGAAAAGTTGAGGTAACTGTAGCCAAAGTCATTATTAATGAAAAATGCTCCCCTAGGCAAACGATATGAAACAATCATCAAGTTATCTTAAACCTCTATGTCCATCAAGTCGGTAGAAAATTGGGTTGCAACTTCGCGCTTGACAGTAACACCTATTCCGTGTACGTTATTTCTTCTAGTGAGGCAGCAGGTATAAATACCGTATGACAAGTATCACGACGTTCAAAGTTGGGGGCAGGGGGCGGATTGTAGGAAAACATAACGGACTGTCACAATGTAACAGCTTGGAAAATTCCTTCAGTTCCGAATCGAGAATACATTTTTATGTCCCTGCATATATAGTGAACCACAATCGAGTATTATGGTTGTGTATAATGCAGAATAATATTTTACATTGTAATTTATTACATACATAATAATTACATATCATAATACGTTTTATCAGTTAGTAGATTACACCACATTTAAAGGGCTGATGTTTGAACGGCAAATATTTTAACTTCTTTCAAATTTGTCCTAAAGTTGTAGTTAATTTAAATTCATTTGGTATTATATTTCAAGCTGAACATAATGCGGTCTATTTACGTGAAAAGCCTGAACATTTTACGTTACAGAAGTTAATCTGGATCTAAATTTAGAGAAACAATTAAACCACTGAAATTTCCATCATATACGTTGTGAAAGATTTTCGAAAATGTCTTATCTGAAAGCGCGTTCGATATTAGCGTAGTCGTCAAGGCACTATTTACAAGTATTATTGATATTTCACTCGTAACTTGCAAGACATCCACGCCTATACCCAAAATAGAAGAATTTCACTGAAGGTTCAACCTCATAAGAATGCAACTTTTATATTTTATTAAAACTCTAAAATTGTGAAAATGTGAAAAGAAATATCTAGCATTATATTTCCTCAATCAATTACCAGATGTTGATAAGAAGGGCAATTTCTCACAGAACAAAGACAAGCGTGTTTAAATCCAAGTCATTATTCATTGCTTTGAATTATTGCTACAAGACGTATTTTTTCCAGCGACAAAACTTACGAAGCCATTGTAATTCTAACTCGAACGCAGATGCGGAATGAAATACTGGGTATAGAACCGAGCCTTATTACGGGAACGAGACATTCATTGCGCCAAGCACTACGCAATGGGAACAAATCGGAATCAGTGGCACGGCGCAAGCTGTTCCAATTTAGTACGAGTGCAACGGGGGAAGGGGGGGGGGCGGCGGCGGGCGGATATGAAAGCCATTGTGATGGAGAGCGTCAGAGAAAGCAAATGGGGCGCGATAGCCATTGCAGCGCCCGTAATTGAGATTGGCGCCAAACGCTGTGAAATTCGACGAGGGAAGACAGATGAGAGATGCAACGCGGTGACACGCACAACTGAAGTAGTAAAGGATGATTGTGCAGTTTGACGAGGTTTGCGTCTACGCCACATCCAGACAACAAACCCACCAACACCATTTTAATGTCAGAATTAAAATTGACGCATATCGAATAATTCTTCGTAGGTGAGTACATGGTTTACAAACCATATTTCCATAATGTTTCTTCAGAAGAATACATTTGGGAGTGAAATGATATCATGATTCATTTCTACTTTAAATAAAGTGTTGACGTTAGTTGTATAGGCATGGATGTTATAATATTCACACGCAAACACTTTTTAAATCCAGACTCTTACACCTGTAAGCACGAGTCTATTGCTATTTTATTCTCCCCTGGATAAATGCTGCACATTGAAAATAAGTCTGCATTGATTATTCCCTACACATATCGGTGAGTATTTGGTTCTGTAGAAACATTAATAAAAATACGTATTCGAAATTTCTATAGGAAAATCAAGCAAGACCAATTTAACTAAGTTTCTTGCCAGGAAAAGGGAAGATTTGCTCAACGAATTTCTCGTTTAAGCACATCATTTCTAACCGCAGCTCTGTCCGCTGACACACTAATTCAAAAAACAAACCGATCTCCCCAGATATTTGCTCCAAACCCGAGCCGGGAAAACAGAACATTAGCACCTTACAGCCCTCTGAAAAGAACAGCAGAGGAAACCACAAAAGAGAACAAAGGACGCGGACGTCGAAAGCGCGTGCGTGAATGGGAAAACGAGTAAAGAGGGGAGAGAGAACACGCTCGAAGCCCATGTTTTGGCGGAGCTGGGTCAACACGCACGAAAAACAGATCCGAGAGCCGCAGCAGCGGCGGGATTAGTCAAAAACAGCGCAGCTAAAGGCCGCGTATGGCGGAAGGGAGGGGGGGCATAGAGTGCTAATTGCGGGATGTGCGCGCATTTGCAAGGGTAACGACCTCGCGGTGGGCGACATGCAAGGAGCGACCGCCTACTCTCTGGCGGCGCACACGCGCGGCAGCTGCAGGTGCAATGTAGAAACTCCGCACAGGCGGCGATGGGTTTTTTCGCGTGTAACAGAGTACTCTCGGGGCGTTCGAGATTTTTGGACAAGGAATACTATGTGCACGCAAAACCCTTTTTACTCCGTTGATTATTTCGTGTAAATTATAATCGTACAAAATGCATTCCACTGCACCTATTAAGCGGTAGTATTCTCCAACACTGTTGGACAGTTATTACAAAATTAATTTTCAGTACCTCTCTATATTTGATCAACTATTGATATCTTTGAGTAAAAAATACGTCATTCTGTAATCAATTGCCCACGAGTGCGCTGCTCCTGAAATCGGCACTAATGATCTATACATTCTTGCGCCGAATTTAATTCATAAACTCTCTTAAAATTACTTATGGTGCATACATAATATTCTCTTTCAAGAGTGACGTTTCGACTGATTGGTGATTCCGGGCGCGGCAACTGTTAAAGTGTTTAGACCCGTAAGTGTAGTGCAGAGTTTTTCCTCTGTAGGTGGCGGTGATCCGGCTGAATCCCATCCCGCTGAATGGCGAGATCCGGCACCGAATCCCAAAAGAGTAATCTGCCACTAGCGGGGCACCGTTCCCCTCCCCGCACATGCTCAAAGCTCCTGACCGAACTCCAAGCATTTATGGCGGTATACTGAAGATAAGTGTATGTGTAAATAAAGGTTAGGATAGAATAAGGATAGAATGGTCGCGCGTGGTCCATGGCCCATTTGGTAAGGTACTGCTCTGGCATTTGCCTGGTATTGATCGGAAAACTAGGAATCAGACCATTCGGCCGCTAGAATTCTCCTCCAGAGTGCATGTTTTTTTCTCGGGAGATGGCGGTGATCTTCCCCCGCTGGATGGCGAGATCCGGCGCCGACCTACTGTCGGCTAGTGGGGTTTCCCCCTAACCAGGACTCTCCCACCAGCGGGGCACCGCCCCAGCCAGGACAAGCTCTACGCTTCCGACCGGTCTCCGGAGTATGTGGTAGTGTAGTGCATGCTAGTGTAAGTATGTGTGTGTAAGGGGAGAGGATAGGACAAGGAAGAGGAAGGACAGATCGCGCGCGGTCCGTGGCCCGTTTGATAGGGTACTGCTCCAGCATTCGCCTGGTGTTGATAGGAGAAACCACGGAAAACTACCAATCAGAGCAGCCAGCCGCTAGAATTCTGCTCCAGACAGCGACTGAATTCGACCAAGCTGAAAAGCTAGCGTCGAAAATCGTGCCGCCGGAAGGGCTCGAACCTAGGACCTCCCGGTCAGAGGCGCTGCAGTGACATCAACCCTCAACCATTCCACACTGACACCACCCCGGGATCCGTCGTCTGGCGATTACCGAGTAGGCTGAGAAGCCCCGCGTTCCCGCTTCGGTTGCTCCTTGGAAGGAAGTGCCGCCTCAACCCGCCAGGGTGCTTCGATCTGCGCGGCCCGCTTTCGCTTCAGATTTCTCATTCGGCCGACGCCCAATTTCCAGCTCCGGCGGCGGCAACGACGATGACAACGACAGGCCCAGCGAGGGCGGAGGCGCGCGAGAGAGGCCCAAGCGGAAAGGGCTGCGAGAGGAAGGGGCGCAACGCCAAGAACAGGGCGGGAGAGGGGGCGCGGCGGAGAGAAAATGCACAGCCCAAAGAATGATTGTGGCGGCGACGGGCAGCGGCGAGGCGATAAGATCGCGACTCGAAGGAACAGAGAAGGAAGAGAAAGAGTACTGCAGAATTGACTAAGATCGCAGACGGCCGTGAAGCGGAGGGAGATCGCCGCGCAAGAGGAGACGCAACCGCAAGATGCAAGGAGAAGAGTCTTGGAGGAAAAGGAGGGCGAACCAAGGCAAGTAAGTCATCTAGACTTTCATTGGATACGTCAACTGATATCGCGAAACGCAATATCCGGCCCGACGGAAATTCTGTAGATAGTGAATTCAGCAGCGCAAAAGTACTGCCATTGCTACGTGTCCTACTTCTGGTGGTGATGGGTAGTGTTTCCAACTCTACAAACTTAAGGTTTATGCATACATTAGAGTAGTATAATAGCAAGGACCAACTTGAAGGAAATAGTTTTGGAGAAGTGTAATTTGTAGGGTATAATAAAGTGTGCAACAAGTCAAATAAATTACATCAACAGTATTTAAATTTACGAAAAGTTATTAATTTCGCAATAACTGAGGTATTAAACCTTCCAAATTAAGCATTTTAATGTTTTTTGAAAAAAAAGTCTGAAATGAGAATTTGTTCCAGGTACGAGTAGAATGATATTCCTTTTCAAGGTCCTTGAGAAATGCGAGAGACGTAGCCAATTGAACACGATTTACAAAACGAGCAGTAAGTGAGGTGAAGAAATCCATTTAAGGCAAAGCAGAAGAAACTCCCTGGCAGAGCCTGTAGGAGAGATTGAAACGACAATCTCGTAAAGAGTGAAAATTACATCACGCTGGCAAAACTAGAAAAGAAGTTAAATGCAAACAGTGGAAAACTGGAGATGTTTAGAGGCAGTGCAAATAGCCAACTCTCGATTTCGGAGAGCTCCATCCACTTTGCCGGGAACGATGGCTGCAAGCTTAATATATTATTACGTGGAGGCAGGGAGGCGGAGACTGCGAGGTGGGGGGGGGGCGTGGCGTGAGAATTACGGGAAGGGGAGGGAGCGGAAGGAGGGGGGAGAGGGCGGGGGGACAGGGAGGGGGAGCCGGGGCAGGGCGGGGCACGGGGCGTGGCGCGGGGCGGGGCGCGGGTTGAGTGCTGGTTTCGGGAGAGAAGGCGCCATGGAGGCTGCGTCGCGGCTCGAGCGCCTGTCCCGTCCCATCCACAGTGTTATTAACTCGGGCGGTTCCCGCGAGGTCCCAACTCCTCCGCCGCACAGCGTCCTTAGAGGGGGCGGGGCGTGGAGGGGAGAGAAGAGGAGGGGAAGAGAGAGGGATGAGCGGGGCATCCATTTGCGCTATTGCTCGGCTTCGCGCCGCCTTCGCCGACGTCCATATACCACTCACCGCGCCCCAGCGCCGCCCAGGGACAGGCGCGCTCAGCGTCCGCGCCCTGCTGAGGAGACAGGCGCTGTTTCTTTCTTAGTTTACGCCGTCTACCCGGATCTACCACACAAACCGGTTAATAAATTCTACTGAGCATCCTGAATCAATATCGTTGTTCAATTGCTTTACTGTGCAACCGGCTTGACATTTATGCGTTACTCAATTTTGTTACAGTTATCCCTGAAAACGTGATGCCACATTAATATTAGCTGAGACACTGACGACGACGATGAGGAGGAGAAGACGAGGAGGAAGAAGAAAAGGAGGTGAAGCAGAATAAACTGGAGGAGGAGAGGTGAAGAGTTGGGCTCCCACAGTTACTTTCATAAAAAGTGAGTACTATTTTACAGAAAGGTTAATCATCGAGGCTTATCCAAATATTTGTAAATATATCCACGTTTCTTTCGATAAACTCCATGGATATTACAGCGCTTTGGAAACCAAGTAAGTTAAGTTTCAATTTTTTCATGTCATACAGTTAAGTTAGTGTACTTTTGTTACTAGGCTTCTACATGTTATTTACTCTGTGGAGGCAGGTGTAATAATTGTAATCGTCAATGTAACATAAATACAACACGTAATGACTAGTGACAGAAGAAATATGAAAAAAAAGTAGATAAATAAAAGAAAAGGAAACCAACAATATGTGGGAATGCAACCTAAAAAAAGCGTGTCCTACAAGATTAGAATCAATGAAAGACAGAGACAGGAATGCAACTTTCATAACTCGCAAATCCAAGAAAAATTGAGATCAAACCAAGTCATCAACACCTCGGCAATTCATCGTAGCAGACTCATCGTATCAATACGTCGTTTTTTTGCCGAAGCGTTGAATGACAGGGAAAGTTCATCGCAGCAAAGAGCAGCCACAAGGAGAAGAGAGGTTCTGTGCAGCACCCTTGACAGTGGCGAGCACGAGGATCAAACGGGCGTCGAAACAAGTGGCAGCGTGGCGAGATCGGCGGCGGATCACGTCGCCGCTACCCGGCCCCGCCCCTCCCCTCCCCCGCCCCGTTCTAACACTTCCCCTGGCCCGCCCTGGCGCTCTGGGCGCTCTTCCAACCCGGCTCCGGCCACCCGCGCACATGTGGCCTTCCGCCTCCACCCACACAGGCCTCGCGGCGAATGGGACCCCACCCGCCAGCGCCGCCCCTGCACGCAAAGAAAGCACGACCGCAAGCGATGAATACCCAAGATTGGCAGCGGAGCCAGGCCGGGAAGAGCTTTACAACGCCCACAAAAATAATTTACCTGCACACTAATTTGTTTAATAGTTAAGTACATAAATAAATCTTACGATGACAAGAGTAAGCGAGCCTGTAACATTTGAATATTGAGGTATCAAGGCTTTTTCAGTATACGATTGGTAATTTCCGTTTAGTAATGTTGAGGTGACAGTGACACTCCAATTAATCGATTCTGGCTAGCCCGCTGAATACTGGAAAACATGTTTTACATACAATTCATTTACAAGAGTCCATCCATTTTAGCGGACACTGCCTAATAAAATCAAATTAATAAACAGTTATTATTTTAGCACATGTGTGACAACAGGAACATACCATATCAATAGTATAAATGAAATTCGCACGAGAAATGAAAGCAATATACGATGGAACGGAAGCTTTAGTATCATTGATTAGTTGTATATCTAGAAAACAAACCGATCCTCGAACACACATTTAACACTCCACATTTCTTAGGTATTTGTGTATCGTTTATTGAAAGTTAAATAATTACTCTTTCCCGATAATGTTTAATGTGAATAAACAGTTTAAATTAGTTTTGCTTTTAATTCCGTGTTAGCCTTCGTAACAGGGAGGTTTTGTACAAACTACGGTCGGTTTTTCGTATCTGGCACTCCAACAGATAGAGGCGTTTTAAATGTATTAAAAGCATAAAAATGTACAAAAATTTCCGTAAAGCTCATAAATTAATACCTCTCTGAGCGGTAAGAAATGTAATCTTCAAATCCCTTATCCGCACACCAATGCCAATTCAGGACCCGGAGAACATCAAAGGTGGCTCAACGGTGGATCCCAGAATAAATTGAAAAATAGTTTTATAATATTATATTATGCAACTAATGCACATTGTTAAGGTTTATTGCTCGAGTACATGTTTTGAAAACGAGCGACGTTAGGAGTGAATTTTCAAACTTTTACGAATGCAACAAAGCAACATTTAAACGATTGCATACATTACTTTTGTGCACAAAAGCATTATGAATTTATAAGAAAATCAAAAATTAATTTTTGAAAAAACTTTATAATGACCTCACATGTATTGGACATTTCTGCGAAAAAACAAACAAACTATGGTCAGTTGTTCGATACCGCTACCTCTTCACGATAGGCTGAACGTGTGAGGACAATCATTTCTGCCCTGAAGGGCAGATGTCATAATATGTGCTAAAAAATATCATTTTATCAACGGTTTCTTATATCGAAAAAGGTCGATTATAATTCTGGATTAAGTTTTTAAGATGTTTAATAATTAACTCTACATTATTTAGCAATATTGTCCAGTAATTTTAACAATTTTCTTAAACTATTTTCAGTTTTTGATATCTTGCAATAGTAATATCTTTGGTACTTGCGATGAGAAAAATGACATTTTTGATTGTGAGAAAGACGACATTTTTTTAAGAATGTGTGGTACATTCACTATGTTAATAGAATTACATAACTTATCGACTTTTCAGTTTCTAACATAAGATGCGTTTGTGTGCATACTTTGCTGTAAGAAAATAGAGGAGTTTCTACGACGCAACTGTGCACGACGATAGTTTGAAATTATTTCGTTAACATCCAATAAGCCTTGAACGACGAAACTAATACGCAAGGTTAATAATGATCATAATGAAAGTCGTGTACAATGGAAAGTAACTTCTTACTTAAATAAGAAAAATTAAAAGAAAATACCTAGTTGCGGTTCGTACGTGACACCGACTGTTCACCCAACATCAATGTTTTCAACATCTCACCAACGTCAATTCAGCAAAAACTGACCTAATTCAACTACTCTCCCGCACATTACAGTCCAAACAAACCTAACCCAGCCCAAACAAGGCCAAATGCCTCCTCTTCTTCGGCCCTTGGGGCACACCCGGCTCATTGCTCGATAATGTGTAAATTGACTTCGACGCATGCACGACCACGGAGCAAGCAGCCAGGCGACGGTGGCGGCGAGAGCGGCCGTCACCCCAACAGCCCCCGTCCCCATCCCCTCCTGGGTCAGAGGGTGGCCTGCTCGCGGTTGCCCAAGGACCGCAGTGCCCTCGCTCGCCGCTCGCCCGGCCGGCTGCGTCAAGCGCCTCGCAAATTGGCGATGGGGGCGCCACACGCCCAGGATGGCGGCCCGAAAGGAAATCAATCGACGAGCTGGCGTTTTTTGACCGACTTGCTCGTAAGTCACCGACTCATATGGTTATCCATAAGCATTACTTATGCGAGTGTAATGAACTGCACACCTGACAAAGCACCTGCTTCAATTGATGGATAACATTCTTACAGAAGAAAAGAGAGCACATTTTAAAATAAATAGACCACATTGGCTTCCTCATTCATATTATATTATTGACTGTATTTTGATTGTATTGTGAGGATCAATTCAAAAATAAACGCTTTTTAGTGTTTTAACTGTTAGATGCAGAGAGGCAACTTTATAGTATGTTGACAATATGTGACATTAAACAAATCATTATACTTCCTATTTGAGTTCATGAAATGACATGGTGTTACAATTGAGGAATGATTCAACTACCACTATAAACGTTCAGATAATATCTCGTGTCTGAGCACATGAGTCGAGGAAAGAAAAATCGGGCAAAGAAAGGAACAAGAATTGGTAGCACGACAGTACGATAGGATTAATCGTCGACGAAAACAGTTGATGGTAAATAATTGAATTTTTATTGTTACATAGTGTCTCTAAATAAGACATGGTAAGAGCTTGAAAGTACATACAGTACGTAAAGTACTCTAGAAAACAAAATTAAAATTCACTGCCCAGAATAGTTACTTTTGTAATTACTTCAGAAAGTATTCATTGGAGTCAAATGAAATGTTTCGAAAGTTATTTTAAGTCCGCATATTTTTTGTTAAAATTCATGGAAACTTACAAGAGTATCTTCATGGGATCATTCTCAACATTCGAGTTGTTTTTTAATGTCTTGACTTAACCAAATTTTATATTGCCGTTATTTAATTGCGGTACGCATACAAGTGTGTATTTTGCCGTTTGGAAGTAACACTTTACAATCAATAAGCAGTAAAATTAAGCACTCTCTTCCAGGCATGAGTACTGAAAAATAAATACAATACCCAAAAATTGGAGAGTTGTGTTCTTCGAAGGGACTTATCTCGTGAAACGCTTTTCAGGATGGGAAAGTACTAACGTTCATTCTATTAGAAAAGCTAGGATACGATATTTTTGAAAAGCGTTCAACATTGGAGAAACACCGTTTGTGAACATAATATTTTATAGCATCACGCAGAAACATCCTAAGAATATATTCATACTTTAAATAGAAAACAAACGGTACCAAGAATAGTTCTGCGAGCATTTGACACCAATAGGCATTAATCGCACCCCTGTATCCATTTTTGTCTGTCACTGCAGTGATCCGCTGTTAATCCTCTTCCAGCGGTTAGCTTCTCCACTCCATCCTTCTTCGATCTTGTAGGTCTTCGTCGTTTTGTGTGTGAAGCAGGTTGCCAAAGCCAGAGCTTTTGAGAGCATCGTTCTTCATCCATTCTGTCCAAGAGAACATAATTTTAGCCTCATTTCACCGGTTTTGATACAGCTGATACTCATTTTTTTTATTCTAATCATATCATTTTTTACTTTCTCCAATAAAGTCAATCGACAACCTCGATATTAATAGTCCATTTCCATTACTTTAAGTCTAAACTCGACTTCGAACACAAATTTCGATTGGAGATGCCTCATTATCATTGATTGATTAACGTTCAAGAGTCGACTGCTAAGGTCACTGGTTTCGTAAGTGTAGTGTATGTTGTTATCGCAGGAGGTGGTGGAGTTTTCCCCCCTGAATCTACCCATCAGAGCAGCCGGCCGCTAGAATTCTCCTCCAGACAGCGTCTGAATTCGACTGAGCTCTCAGCTAGTATCGAAAATCATGCTGCTGGGACTCGAACCCTAGAAAGTCAGAGGCACTGCAGGTGCATCATTTGACGCCTTGAGCCCTGACGCCGTGCGCGTCACTTCGAAAATAAGTTGAATTACGCAGACCCGAGTTCAATTCGTCGCCTGCAGCTCGCTGCGCCGCTTGCCAGGAGCATTCGGCGACACTAGTGATGGAAACTTTCGCCAAAACATCGATGTTTCAATACATCGCTAAATGGTTTTCGATGTCGATGAAAATCTTACTTAAAGCATCGAAGAAACAACAATGTTTTAATGTACTAGTAAACTAGTTAATAGACTAGTAAACATGCTATTTTCCTATCCACTTTCAATTACAGAACTAAAAGTGATATTTTATTGTTTGGTTACCAGCATTTTAGTAGTATGTTAATAAAAATTATCATCGAACGTTAAGAATAAAATTGACAATAATAAGCATCGCGTTTAGCTACTTTAGCCTTTAGTCACTTCTATTCATACGCCATCGAAGTAAAACCACCTAAAATTCCCTCAGATGACACAGGCGAAATGTGCAGCGAGATAAGAGGATGACGCAAAACAACGATATTGCTGTGATTTGCTGCTACTCTACACCGTGCCTAAACCCCTTCAATAAAAATAAATTATAAAAGAACCGTTGTTTTTGCAACAAACTATCGATGTGAAGAAAACGTCGAAAGCAAAATATCGATAAGATGGCACTCTCCGCCAGAGCGCGCTTAGCGGCGACGGGTGCAACGAAGCCCAGCCCAAGCAAACAACGCGCACAAGACGTCACCTCCCCTTCTCTCCAGCCCGCACGTGTCGAGCACACGCTCGCGAGGCGCCGACACGATGGCTCACACTCAGCGACAAGACACGCTGTTCTTCTTCCTTGTGCCACGACCCTTGCCTTGGCGCCACAGCCGTAGTATGGACGGAGACCAAGGAGCCTACTGTGTTTGAGAATCATAATTAAGAACCTATAAACCGGCAGCGGTAGCTCAATGCATCAACTGGCGCCACTGCAGCGCCTCTGACCGGGAGGTCCCAGGTTCGAGTCCTGACGGCGGCAGATTTTCGACACTAGCTTTTCAGCTAGGTCGAATTCAGTCGCTGTCTGGAGGAGAATTCTAGCGGCCAGCTGCTCTGATCGGTAGTTTTCCGTGGTTTCTCCGATCAACACCACGCGAATGCCGGAGCAGTACCCTACCAAACGAGCCACGGACCGAGCGCGATATTTCCTTCCTCTTCCTTGTCCTATCCTCTCCCTCTTACACACACTTACACTAACATGCACTACACTACCACATATTCCGGGAGAGCGGTCGGGAGCTTAGAGCTTGTCCCGGCTGGGGCGCTGCCCCGCTGGTGGGAGAGTCCTGGATAGGGGAAAATCTCACTAGCCGACGGTAGGTCGGCGCCGGATCTCGCCATCCAGCGGGGGAAGATCACCGCCATCTCCCGAAAAAACATGCACTACACTAACGGGACTAATGACCAAAGCCGTTGACGCGCCCGGAAACACGAAAAAAAAAAAGAACCTATAAGAAATGGATTTTAGATTTACACAACTAAATGCCGCACGAATGAATTCTTTTTCTGGTGCCAAGGAAGCGAAAGTTATGTCTATTCCTTGATTTAAGAATTGATGAGACCAAATGTTGTCTCACTGAACATATAACGTCCGCATAACTTTGAAATGTTCTGCCTCCAACTGATGATGTACTTAGGACGTACGACAATATGGTTTTTAAAAGACGGTAACCCGTAAGGACGCTAAGGAAATGCGTGATGTATGGGGGAAAGGGTCACGCTAGGCCCGTACCTCGTTTCAAAATATTGCTCTAGGAATCACCTGGGATAGATCACAGGCCGCGACTGTCACTCCAGAATAATATGAACTATGTGCTTATAGAAGCTTTAAGAAGTGGAATAGTCCGACCAAGCTTCGTTCAGAATTTTCAGTATACACTTCAAACGACAAAAAATGCTAGCGATTCAGAAAAGGCATATCGATAACATAAATGAAAGAATCTTGTTTCAGTTACTGTGGTAACGTGTGATATTAGTAACAAACTGACGTACAAATATTTAGTGATAATTTAGTACATATAACACAAGGAGGCTGTTACTCAGCGGTGGTTCCAGCAAATTGATGTAGGAGCAACCCTGATGCTACACTGAATTTTATTTGCCTCGTGATACGTATTACATATCATTTATTAATTATTAATCAATTATTGAGGTCTGAGTAGAGAGTATTTGAAGTTTAATGTTTTTTAGCTTTGTTTCTTCTTTAGCACATTATCTGACGGGGTGAGTTCGTCATTACTTTTTGGCGTGTCGTTGATGGCTTTCTGGAATGTTTGAATGTCTCGTCATCTCTATTATGTTTGAAAGTAAACCCACGCTCTTGGGAAGACTTATGATAAAGTCCAAAAAATACACGCACCACCAATTTTTCTGATTTTTATAAGACCTTTACAATAAGAAAACTTCACGACCTTTGAAATGTTTTCCTACTGATTTTATCGCGTACATTCTGTGTAATACAGTTATTTAATAGTATGTTGGAGCATTGAAGCAAATGAGGGATCAAACTATTTTTAATTGAAACATTGAAGAGTAAATGCACGAAAAAGCTTTTGGCATGCAGAGATGATTACCGATGCAACACAATATAATTAGAGGGAACTAACAGCGATCGATTCAACTTCACCGCCAAAATCTGTATTAGTTCCAGATGTTCTTTCAATTTGTTAGTCTTCTTAATAGCACGTTTTAATCAAAAGTGAATCCGTTCTTTGGATATTAATCCCTTCATTTCGTACAAACAACAGGCGCAATTGCTCGCAAAGCAAAAAGTCTGAGCAGTTTTCTTCGTTTACATTTCCCGACTACATCGGTGAATAATGAACTTCAGAAGTTTCATTGCTCGCTCTCCATTTCTTTCTCTTTCCTTACCCAATAAAAAGCTGTTTTCTTTTCTCGTAGGCTTGATGGGTTTACGTTGGATAACAAAGAGTTTGAACGACGGCCAAGCGATTTATACATTTCTCAGGCACAAAATAAACCCGTAAAGGATTTAATTCGGGTATCTACCGTTGAAACAGACTAGTGACGACAATGCTACACATCTAAAATATTAACAAAGTTCGCAAGCAATACTGTCTGTATATAATAGTATTTTCATCCGGAAATTTTGTTCGCGTGATATCAGTTAAAAGTGTTCGTGTTTTAATCATTTGACCGAAAATTGAAATGATACATCGCACTTCTCATTAAATAGGTTCAATTAAGCATCAGCTACGAATACTCACGGGGACTGTTTTGATTGGCTACATCTTTTTAAAATTAATAAAAATGTAACTGATGGGAGCTGACGAAACGGCTAACAGACCACAATAAAACAAACTTAAGTCCGCGACGTGGTTCCCAATATTTATGCTAGTTTTGTGCATCCTAGTATGAAATCGGAGATAGGACAAGGAAGAGGAATAAAGATCGGGCGCTTTCAACTGTCTATTTGTTAGGGTATTTCTTCGGCATTCGTCTGGAAATGGTCGTAGAATGTATGGGAAAAATACGAATCAGAACAGCTGACTGCTAGAATTCTTCTCTAACCAGCGGCTTATTTCAACTTTCTATCAAGATCGCAACTATCGGTCTACTAACAGTCCGGACAGTAGCTAATCTGCTACTATCGGGACTATTAGCTATCGGACTATCGGGACTACTAGGATCCCTTAGACAGAATGTTGGCGCGAGATTATGAGAATTCGTATAATGCAAAAATAAATAAAATGTACCGGAAAGAAAACTGCCGTGAAGGCGGGGCTTCTACCTCGAAACGTAGAGAATGGTTCCCTTCAAGCGAACTCTTTGGACTAAGCGTGACGCTAGGGAGCGTTCAACTGATGCCAGGCAATTGGAAACCTGAATAATTGTACTCCAAGATCATTAGCTGTCAATGACACGTTTGGCGTGGTGACTTCGTTGAACGAGGAGAAACATTTCACAGAAGGCAGTCAATTTTATGAGGGGATCTACATCCAATACAGTTTTTGTGTGCGGTTCACCTATTATTAGAAACTATTCTATTACACATTTAAGGTAAGATACGAAACTTTTTTTCTACCTACAACGTAATTTCCCCTCCTTTCCAGCACATCTGGTGTTAGCATTCACAACATCCTGAGCGTTTAGCAATTCACTCGTGTTGAATTTTTTTCCTGAATTTGGATCTCCTCAACAGCCTACACACGCTGAACGTCGGCGCCTCTCGTTTATGGCGCGTGTCACTAATTCGCCTGCAGGACATTTTCGACACTTCATGCGCTTGTATCGTCCGGCGTTTAGTTTCCATCAGGACATCACGTCTGGTGTAGATGCATTAGGAAACACGGCATGCAATTTCCCTACATAATGAAACCCAGCTAGTAAAATCTCGCCAGGCATTGGAAATTTTAGACGTCTGCACAAGGAAAATTAAACACTGTCACCGTAAATAATGCCTTTTTGGGTACATTTGAAGTCAACTTGCACCTCATTATCAAACAGTACATTATTATACGTTCACAGTCTATCATTTTTTGTAATTACTCTTAAAACAACGTCGATCATAAGAGAAAACTCTTTTTGAAATAAAATACTTATTAGCTAAACAGGTTGTTCTATTACTCCCAGTATTTTAGGGAAATACGTTCCGACAGTTTAACAAGTATTTTTTATTATTCTCGTGCTTTTTTCTTGTACCACAAAAAGTAGCCTTCGCGACAAGCAAGCAAGACTGTTACGACGGCCCAAATGGCAAGCGCTGATTGCCAATTTCGTTGGGCCATTTGAGAAAAACATTTATTCTGATAACATCTTGATAGGTTGCTTCGCCTCCCAGCATTTGGGAGACAGATAAAATGTTTTTCAGGGGCGAAGTAAACGAGGGACGGCATGGAATAAAATGCTACTGACTTAACAGTCGTCAACAGACGTAAAGCAGCAGTGAGTGAGTTACCTTCAAGTTTGGCTTTACAGATGACAAGAACGAAAGATGAGGTTTAACTGCCTGGCAGTGAAGAAACGTCCAGCGAAGACAAACACGTTCAAAGTTAACGCGTAAAAACTAAAAAACGTAGCTAAAACACCCATTTAGAAACGCGAGTGAAATGACCAATTTAATCTGCAGTGAAAAAATAAAATAATCGCAATTTCAAGGATAAAGGATCATTACGAGTTTTTTATTGTTCACATATAATGCCTTTGTGGGGATGAATAAGGCAAGTAATAAAAAATCCAAGGATTTATGCACCTAAATATCGATTATCGGGCAGCAACAACTAAACATATGGAATAATTAGAAATGAAAAAGTCTATGAAATGAAAATAGGTAAGGGAGTTTCGTATTTGTATAATACCAAAACTATTTCTTAGTACAGTAACCACAAAAATCGATTTCGATAAAAATTTTTCCTACCTGAAAAACCGAAATTAATTTTAACTTTTGATAATTTTGTTATGAAAGCTAATTCTACGCTAAGTAAACACAACTTACCGGATTTCATTAAATTTTTGTTTTCAACGTGTCTAACTTTAACAAGTTATATTCAATTAGAACAAGTTGTTTATTTGGCGATAGGTGATAGACAGGTGATATACAATCGTACCCGCGTAAAGTACAACAGCACTGATTCTTTGTTAGCGAAATAAAAAAAAAAAAAGAAATCTGCCGATTCCCGGAGACGAGAGCGACGCAGCCCCGCGTGCCTTCAGCCGTAGCGCCAGAAAAGAGTGCAGGTTCTGCGCGGTATTTTCGTGTCGGTAGCATATTAATACCTCGGTCGGGACCCAGCGCAGGCAACGCCTTCCGGCGCGCGGCAGACGCCCGGCTGCAGCCACTGGCACAACAAACACCCAAAGTGAAATTGCCGCCGCCACCGCATGCCTCACCGCATCACCACCA
Organism: Teleogryllus oceanicus; assembly: GCA_964035755.1. Lineage (NCBI taxonomy): Eukaryota > Metazoa > Arthropoda > Insecta > Orthoptera > Gryllidae > Teleogryllus > Teleogryllus oceanicus. The sequence continues at coordinate 47,005,402 of CAXIVR010000009.1, forward strand.
CGTTCCATAGACGCCGTTGCCACCACCATCACCACCACCACCGCCAACACCATCGCCGCCACCGACGCCAACACCATCACCGCCACCGACGCCAACACCATCACCGCCACCGCCGCCGCCAACACCATCACCGCCGCCACCGACGCCAACACCATCACCGCCACCGACGCCAACACCATCACCACCCCCTCCGCCGCCACCACCACCACCGCCGCCACTGACCCCATCGTCGCCGCCCCACCCGGAACGTCACCACTTCCGCCGCTCATCACCCCCTCTGCTGCCGTCGCGTCGCGGCCGCGTCTTTCACCGCCTCTTCCCAGCCGCCGCTCTCGTCCTCTTCACCGCCCCGCCCCCTTCTTCCTCGCTGGCAATTTGCTTTTACGAGTAATAAAGGCGGCGGCGACGCAGCGGCGGGGCGGGGGCGGGGCCGGGTGGGTGGCGCGCGCGCGGCGGCGGGATTGACACAAAACAATAATTAGAGGAGGAGGAAGGAGGGAGCGGCCACCCCCTTCCCCTGCCGCCAGCCTGCGCCTGTCGAACAGAAGACAAACGCTCGCCTCTGCCCTCCTCCGCCCCCGCCCCCGGCGCGGCGCGGCGCGGCGCCTCGGCAAATTGAGACACGGCGCCGCTTGAAGGGTCGCGGAGGCGCAGAGGTCGCCCACAGACTTCGCAAGTGGACTAATGACGCAGATGAAAACGATAGCGGAGGCGCCGCGGAAAGAGAGCGAACGGAGCTCTCGGCGAACGAGGCCGCGATGAAAGCGCTCCGGCGCACACAACAGACACCGGGGAAGGAAAACTCGGCGAAGAAAATAAAAATATCGAAGAAGAAGAAGAAAGAAACGTGAGAAAGACAATGAAAACACTAAAGGGAAAAAACAGAAATTGCAAAAAATTTCTACATCATACTTAATTATTTTGCGGAATATAAGGAAAAGGAGAAAACCAAGAAGAAACACTTTTTTTTATGGAGAATGAAAACGAATATTTTTTTACCAGATTATTTATCTAAAAAGGACGACAAATAATACGATTATAAAATTATTTCCACAGGGCAAACTCTTGAATGTTCAGTCTTCCTGTAACTGTATTTAAGAGCAAATAATTTTTTTTAATTACTGTTTTGCTTTCATAATCTCGGATTAATAATTGATTCAGGTTGTAAAGTCGAGAGGTTAATGCCTAAAAAGTTATACACTTTTTTTACAAGAACTCATAAAAACATAAGGAGAGAAAAGTGAGGAGTTTCATCAAAGCGTCGCTGTGAGGAAGAGCAGCACAAAACCGTTAAATAGATTTGCGAGTGACTCTTCTGAAGTTCACAACGAAGTTATATTGTATTGCCAATAATATTTGTTTTCATCTCCTTTATCTAGTTATTTCTTACTTTCCGAGATATTGCATTCTAGAATAATCTAGTGTAATATCTTTGTCAAAAGGACACTTGAAACAATGCGGTGCTAAACGTGCATGAAAGCACCATTTGTACTCTCAGCTTCCAACCCTTCCCTTATAATTTCCATCCTTTTCTGTTTCAAACTCTTAACTGATTTATCTCACTAATTGTATTGTAGTTCTAATATTGGCTTGCCAGAGATCCCCCATTGTTAAAAAAATCTCCGGTTCGAATACAATAAACAATTTGAAAGCATTTGCATCACTACCGCTAAAACTTACTAATATTAATAATACTGTTTATTATTAATAGTAAACTCACATTTACGCAGTATCTTTAATTTTACGTGCAAGCAATCTGGTTAATGATTTCTAGTGATTGTTGGGGAATACTTGGTGTGGGTAAAATATTACTTGAGTTAAAACAACATTCTTAACCAGTCAGTATATTACAGGTCACTGTGAACAGTCTGCTATCATCGGTCGTTTTTCGAGGATTCAACTGTCAGTACGCACGGACCACGCGCGTACCTTCCTTCGTATTATTTGTCTTGTCTCTTACACACCTTACATGCAATACATGTCCTAACCTCTCCCTTTACACACACACACGCGCATTACACCAGCGCACATATCAAGAGCTTAGAGCTTTTTACGGCAGCGACGGTGCTCCACTATTGATGATACCCAAATGGAAACCTTAAAAAGGGACAGAGGTCACTATCGGAACTCACGTTCCAACGTATCCGCAACACCAACACTTACCAAGGTATCCCTAATATTCATTGTACTAACCGAACTAATGACCATAGCACTCGACGTACCCATTCACCTGAATCCATATCCTGTAGGTTCGTATCTTCAACCCAGTGTAGAGCCCGGCACAATGCCATTACTGTCTCCGCCCACTCGAGGAGTGCGGAAGCGCTTGACGGGCCGAGGGCGCTGAGCCGGGCGGAAGCCCCACTCGGGGCCGAAGATCCCGATCTCCATGCACAGGCGCCTCCGCGGGCCTCGAGGAGCCGCGATAGCCATCGAGCGCTTTGTGGGCGGGCACAAAGGCGCGGGGGCGCTCAATGCGCCGGGGTAATGGGCGGCGATTGTGGGGCTAGGCGGCACGTGCCAAGCTGCGCGGCGGGGGCCGACTGGGGGCGGAGGTCGAGCGGGCCATGCGTCTCTCAGCCGGCGGCGGATTCACGCGGGTGACGGCGACGCCTCGTCCGGAACAAACACGCCTGTGAAGCTGTCTCTCATTCGTGTGGATCGGTTTGGGGAGAAAGAGCATCATAGTCTTACTTATGTAACATCAATTTATACGACACAAGTAGCATGAACGGTGAAGATGAACGAATGAAATGACTCGCTCATTGTAGGTCAACAATCCAACTGTTGTCAGCATGACTAGGGGCACTGTTTCACTGGCCTCGCAATTGTTTCTAATCACTTACTTCGTCTGATTCAATTGTTTGCATACATATTGATTGACTGATTGATTGATTGATTGATTGATTACTAGTGATTCTGGGCGCGTCTACTGCTAAGGTCATTAGTCCCATAAATGTAGTGCTCTCTTGCTCGGGATGTGTCGGTGATCACGTCTCGTTGCACGGCGAGATCGGGTGCCGACACACTGCCGACTAAGGGGATTCTCCCCAACCAGGTATCTCCCACCAGTGGGGCACCACCCCAGCTGGGAAAAGCTCTAAATTCCCGATCGGTCTGGTAGTGTAGTGCATCTCATTATAGGAGTGTGTAAGTAAGGGGTAGGATAAGACAAAGAATGGGAAGGGAAGGATGCGCGCGGACCGTTTGTTAGAGGACTGCTCCGGCAATCGCCTGAAATTGTTCGAATCCACGGAAAACTACTGATCAGAGAAAACGGTCGCTAGAAGTCTCCTCCAGACAGCGACTGAATTCTACGAAGCTATCTAGCTAGTGCCACTGCCCGAACTCGAACCTGTGGGCTCCCGTTTAGAGGCCTTGCAACGATACGAGTTGCCCTGAGCCACCGCTCCAGGATTGGGAATAAAGAACGCCATCGTATTGCTTATGAAACGGTCATTATAAACCATACACACGGCAATAAGGATGAAAATGAAGGAAAAAATGACTCGATCATTACAGGCTAACAATATTCAAATGTTCTCTGGATGATTAGGAGCACTGTTTCACTGGCCTGGCAATTGTTTCTGAATACAAACTCCATCTGATTCAATAGTTCGCATATAGTTTGAGAGTCATTTCAATTCGTTCATCCCCATTTGTACTGTATGTACAATCTTGATAGGTATAGGACCGATACATAACCCGATTGCAATGTTTGATTCCATAGCTCTGTTGATTAGAATATGTGTGGATAATACAAGAGCTGGTATCCGGGAGAGTTCAAATATTTGCACTTCGATACAATCCACTTAATCATTTTATTTATGTAACCGGCGGAATTCAAGACAGATTGAATCAAGCCGTAGAATTTCGTAACATGTGTACAATATGAAAAACACACAGTGTTATCATGGCATAAAATACGAGGCCCAATGACAATACCCTTCTTTTCATAAGACTACTTACTAGGTTTTCAACGGAACAAAACTAGTAGAATAAGGATTTTGATAGCACAAAATGAAATATAACAGTTATAGATGATTAATTTTGTCACAATAATACAGTTAATGGTTTTAACGATGAAAGGCAATATATTGCACCATTGATACAGAAGGGACTACTCAAAATCTTCATTTTTGAGTTGCTACTAGGACGAAGTTGCAGAAACGATACTGATAAGTCAATAAAAGGGTGGTTCTGTAACTTCAACTATATGGCCGGTAGTGGGCGGCTATATGTCTGAACAAGACACTGAACGTGACATAACTAAAACAAAGGTTAGTTCTTTTGTGTTAATGAAAGAATGCTATAAATAACTAAAACACCATTTAATTCTGTTTTTTTATTCGTTCTCATTCGTGCAAATTTGTCTTAATAATGTTTCATTATTGCCACAAACGTTTTCCGTGATTTACGGAAAACCTGACATTTTGAATCACTTTTGTAGCAAGTATGCGATACGTATTTCGTGGTAGTGAACAGGGAGCTATTCACGAGACAGTCATCACCCACGACAATACGAAGGTGCACAGGCAGAGCAAATGTAGACAAATGGAGCTACTAGCAGAAGTCGCGGCGGTGCGACGCGACGTCTTAAGCGACAATGAGCACAATGGGGCTTGAAGTGGCTGGCGGTGGGTTGCAGGTGGACAATGGCGGCGGGGCCGCAGGGTGCCGCTCGTCTCCGCCCCACCGAGTGCAAACAGCGCTGATCGCCCGCCGCCCCGGCGCCGCATCAATTGTAAATGGAAGTGTGTCCATGTGTGTGATGGGGCTCTGCGTTCGACTGGCCAAGGACGACCCGTCGCTACGGCCCGGCGCCGCACTACCACATCGTGGGACGAATACCAACCGTCTGAACGTCTGGCCATATTGCAAATGTGAAGGGGTTTGCGTAGAAATGGGTATCTATGGGGTTTGAGCTTGACGAATTCGAATATAATAAAAATTTCTAATTCAAAATATCACGGCGACTTATTTAAAAATACACTTAAAAAGAAGCTTCAAAATGGTTTCGACTAACAAAATGAAGCGAATTTGCGTAAAATGAGAGGTATCTATTTTTGAGGTCACTCAATACAATTACATCTTTACATGAAGTATTGCAGTAAAAGTAGATAAAAGAAAGGGAATATATGTGCATATAAATGTTTGTTATTCTGATGAACATTCTACTCCATGTATGATTATCATTAATTGAAGTGCTTAGTACGTGGAGCAAAACAAAATATCGACATATTCTGACCAATGTAACAGTGCAAAAGTTATAATTAACACTTCCCAATTAGCAACTAATTCGAGAAATATGAACTTTGCCGCGAGATCGTGAGGGAGACAGAAACGGATGTTATTTCTTTCTGAAGCTGAAGTTTCGCTCTCAAAATATCTTTTCAAAGATTCCGAAATTCAAAATTATAAATACGTACTTTCAATTTTCTCATTTCACCCAGGTTTTGAACCACTTCCTACCAGTATGCGCCGATCAGATGTCGTTCCCAAGCTTTTGTGAAAAGATCCAGAAAGTGAGCACTGCAAAATCCCACAAATATTTTCTCAAAAATTCCCCGTTTTTCTTCATTTGTTGCGAAAAAAGAAGTTTTTCTTGCTCTAAAATTAATACCGGAAGTGCGACGTTTTGATCATTTTTCACCATTCTGTTGCGTGCAGGATCCATGAAGCACTTCGCAGCATCGCTCGTTCCACTATGTACTTAAGTTTAATCAGTTAATTACAGAACAAATGGAAGCGATTATGTAGCTAAAGCCTCGATCCACCGGACGAGAGGCTAAAACGGCGTTGACTGCGCTGCAGGCAGCGAAACTACACCGATACACCATGCATGGGATGATAGCTACCGCTTACAAAAAATATGATTAATTAATGGCTTAATTTACGAGGCCAGATTCGGCCCATCAAGTTCGTTCTTTCGTCTGACCACACAAATTTCGCTACATACCTCTTACCATGTAGCGGAGAAAGAAGGTATTATACTCGGGCGACGAAACAAACGACGTTGATTTAATGAGGCTTCATGCAGTAAATCTACAACATGGGACACCCGGTTTTACTTTCCCTCTGAAGAAGGCGTACGAAGGAATTTTTCGAAAGTTAAAAATCTATGACTTCAGTCGGGTTTGAACACACAAACTTGGTTGTAACAGCCCGAAACGCTAACAGTTAGACCACCGAAACAGCGAATTTTGTCTTTGAAATATCGACTACGTCACCTACACGCATGCTTCACAAACCGACTATGAGATGTCACAACCTACGATTTCGGGTTCATGCCCGGTCGAAACTGCGCAAGAGTTCTTTGCGTGCGCCAATCCTAGCAAGCGACAATCTGAAAAAAAATTCGCATTTCGCGTTTGCAGAGCGTCAAATTTTATTTTTTCGTAAAAAGCAACAATTTTTCAGCACATTTCCGAGTCATGATACTGTCATAGCGAGCGTTGCTAGACGAATTGATTAACTTCGCTCAGAAAAGTCACGGAAGTTAAGCAACTCGAAATAACACGGATTCACGCGTGGGTATGCGTCTGGGAACCGCAGTTACTATCGGCGCCGAGCTCTGACCGAAGACATAAATGGCTTTGCCCGTCTTCAACGTTACGAGATAAACAACAAATAACTTATGAGAATTACTCCAATGTATTGTAACATAGTGGTTTGTTCCCGCCTAGCAACGTGAGACGTTGTTGGGGAATATAGAAATAAATAACCAGAATTCTTTGAGAGGTCGAGGTAAGCAGACCTGCTTGGTAGATCCACCAGGTTGTGGCTGCGGATAGTTTCTGAATTATGTACTGTAGCACAAATAATAAAAGTGTGTTGTTCTGAAAGATATTTCATTTCTGGAAAAGAGTTGACTGATCAGCTGGCTCATGACTGGCCTCGGCAGCGCTAATGATTGCGACACTATATTTGCTCAATGCCCAAAAATGGATCAAGAGATGTGTTGCTTAAAAGAAGCCACAAAATAAAAAAAAGAAGAAAAGTCTTCGGTGTATTAACGTTATGGGCTTCTCCTTAACTACTTGTTCAACTTTCCAACTCTCTTCCCACATTTCCAGAACAATTCGTGAGCTGCGTTTGTTTCCTATATTCTCTTCAAGATCTTTTAACCAGCTAATTGACACCATTCCTACAATTTTCTTTGAAATTTTCATTTAATTTCAATAGTTCATTTCTATTTATATGTTTGCCCCACCATCGGTTAATTCTGGAAACGTGTGAAACGAAAAAGTAAAATATACGATTATTACCCTAATGAAATACCGTCTAATAGAGTTTAATCATTACTGCTGTGTGAACTAACTAGACTAATTATTCTCAGTGAATTATCGCGCTACACACATTTTCGTTGACTGGCCGTAAACAATGGCCACAATGAAATAAAGCAGATGTTCAAATCATTGAGAATGAGTGGTGAATAAAACCAAGAGGTTCGTTCAATACGTTCAGTTACGTTACCAAAAGCCTTATTTACATTATTCTCATCTGTAAGGGAGAACACTTGGCATTATAACGAAAGAGTCAACATTTTAGCGCATGGAAAATGTAAATCGAAGTGCTTTCCATTTTTTGTGAAATTCACAACGTGATAAAATCCCCATGACCTAAATTCATTTCGCAGCATATTCAAATGTATATAAATATTCAATAAAAATACTTCGATTTTGGTGATAATGCCTGTTAGAAACTTGCATAATTGAAATAATGTTTCAGGAATTGGAGAGAACCGAATGAAACTGTACCTCTAATTGAATCCATACGAGGTGGATGTGTAGATATCTTTCTTATTCCGCTGTAGAAGTTTAGTTCTGATGTAATAATGTTTGGTGTTCAATACCAGCTTTGCACCAATGTTTTCTTTAACACAAGCTTTACTAGTTACCACTCAATACAAGCTCCTAGTGAATACTATACTATGTGAACACCATAAAAAGCAAGTTTTGCGACATTCGAGGAAAATGAAATCTCGACTGAAGATGAGTAACATGGTATGACTTCACATTTCGAACTTCCATTTACCGACTTAGTTGACTAAGAACATCCACTGATGCCAATGCAGTGCCTCTGACCTAGGTAGAGCTCAAGTCCCGACTACTGCAGGATTTTCGACACTACCTCCACAAGTCGACTTCGGCCAATGACTGGAGAATTCTAGAGGCAGGCTCCTCTGATTGATAGATTTCCCAGGTTTCTCCGATCAATATCAGAAAAAAGTTGCAGCAGTACCCTAGCAAACTGGCCACAGACGGCGCGCGATTTTTCCTTCCTCTTCTTGCACGCACTACACTACCATGTCGGGAGTTAGGCGCTTTTCCTGGATGGACTGGTCTTCCGTGTGACGGGCCTTGCGCTGGTCCTCTGTGTCTTGCTGGAAGGAGATATCCGATTATGGAAAAACCTCAGTACTCTTACGGGACTAATGAACCTAACCGTTGATTCGCTAATCGATCTAATCAATCAATCAATTCATCGACGCTCCATTTAGTTTGAGGAATCGCGTGTCAACGCTACGACCAACCAGAAGCCCATCCGTTTCGAAGCTGCTCCTTCCGCAAGCCGTCGCCGCCGGGAGGGGGCGGGAAGCAAGTTGCTGCAACGCGATTAGCCACTGCGACAGGAAGTTAGCGAGCTAACACGGGGGGGGCGGAACTTAGGGGGCGGCGACAAGATCACGATCGCGCTTGCGGTCTGGAACGAGGCTCGGTCTACAGGGCTGCGATCGTCAAACCAGGAGGACCATAACGATGCGATGGATTAAGCAGATACAAACACGCCGTATGGCCTTAATAATTCTATCCATCATTCGTAAATGTTTTAGAAAAATTACAATATTTTCATAATTATCGTCACCAACTACATACGCATTTTATGTAATGTGTAATTGTTGACCGCTGTCCAAGGCTTCAGCTTATGTCTGAAATGTATGTAAACTAATACATTCAAGTCTGTAATGCTTCGACGGATGGCCCAATCAGCGTTCTAGATGCAACGAACTCTTACGAGAGAATTTCGATAATAATTTTAGGTTTTCTAGAACCATTTTATTTCGGGGTTTGCCCTCGGCTATATACTACGTATCCAAAAATCCCCTCACTGCGCCGACATTTGAAGTAGAATGTTCTATTTCTTTATTTAATTCACCGAAAATATTGTTCAAATTGAGTAAAGCTACTCGAAATTTGGCTTTCAACTTGTTTGGAAATACGGTTTTCACTATCATATTACAAGTAATTTTCTTACAGGTTGAAATAAATTGTAAACATCGCTCAAAGCCAGTAAAGATACATATCAATTAACATAAAACATATTACAACAATTTTTCAGACGATATTTTTAGTGCAACTATATTATTAAAACTTCATTTTAAATGTTTATAATAACTTCTCTAAAATAAATCAGATATTCCTTGGTTTCATTTAGATCGTCAATGTTTTCTTTAATATACGAAAAACAGTTTTCTCAGTCGCTTAATTCATCCTTTTAACAATTTCGTAAGCAAATTAACACGTGTTCCTTTTAGGATCAACCCTAAATACACACTTTCCTCCATGCCAGTTATATTTAAAGCGGCGCGCGTAAGAGTCGGACCCAGAAGTGACGCTGACCAACTTCCGAGGCCGCAGCGTCAAAAGCAGCCACTTGTGGTGTCAAGGCGGAGCGCCCGGCCGCTGGGCGGGGGCGAGAGGCAAGGGAACTTCCTGTGCACGCTACCTCCACCTGTTGGCTGGCGGTGAATATGTTTGTGGAAGCTAGCAGCTACAGAAATCGCGCCGCCCCGCGAGTAGAATGTTTCGTGACCAGGCTTCCGCGACTCTTTGCAATTCCCTGCAAGCACCTGAACTTGCTCCACTAAACAGAGTTAATAAACACATCAAATGCGAGTTCTGGTTGCTTCGTACTGGCTGAATTTAGCTCAACAGTCAACATTGCCTCCGCTGCGATTCTGACCCGAAGGTCCTAGGGATCGAGACCCGATAGTGAGGGACTTTCGATTCTAGCTTCATAGCTAGATAGAAGCCGTAGTCAGAAGGAGGATTGTAGCGAGGCGGGCGGCGGACCAGGGCTACGAGCTGCGCGCGATCTTTCCTTTCTCTTCCTTTACACTTACATGTAATACACTAAACACATGTCGGGAGCTTAGAGCTTGTCCCGATTAAGGTGAAGACTGGCTGAGGGAGATATCTGGATGCAGGATTCCCCTTCAAACCAGCATGTTGGTCGGTACTGAATGTCAACATTTAATATGAAAGGATTACTGCCACCTTCAGGCATAAAAACATTCACTACACTAACGAAACTAATGTCCACAGCAGTCGACGTGCCCGGCAACATCATAATGAATGATGTTGAAATGAATCTGGTAACTTCGGGATCCAACTGCACACGCTTCACTATTGCACTAAGTATTTCATGTTCATTCATCTTGCACAAGAATCGAAAAAGAAGCCAGCACGTAGCAGCTTTCATCTCGAGCGTTTGAATTCGAATGTGACCTCCAGAGTTGAAAGAAGACGCAGCTGCTTCCTAAAAAAGTCACTTTTGCGAGGAATAACCGACTCCCAGGGCGCATCTGGGACTCGAACGGCGCGGGGAGGCTGGGGCATTGAATAGGAATCCTCGGGGACTATGACCGCGCGACGGCCCGCCGGCGCCTTTGCAAAGGACGATGCAAAGCCTTGGGCCGCTGGGACTCGAGTGAAGTATGAAAGCGGGCTGCGAACCAAGCGCGGAAAGCAACGGGACAGTTTTTGGAAGACCCCCAGCAAAAGAGCAAGAAGATGCGATGAATGCCGTGAGAAACATGAAAAATAAGAGTTTGCAAAGAAAAATACGCTACGAAAGAAAATAAACAAAGCCCTCAATTTCATATTTTGAATGATCATGGAGAAAGAAAAAGATCTGAAAGAAGAATGAAAGTCAAAGAACAAAAGTAAATAGTTAAAAAATAGTAAAATAAATACGAAAATTAGAGGATGCAAGGAATACTTGAATAAATCCAAATAAGCGAATTATGTAAAATAAAACAAAAATAAAATCAAACTTTTAATAGATTTATTACAATTTTAATCCCGAAACAAGCTTTTGGGACCAACTTCTTCCCTCTTCAGTGGAGTCTAAATGTGAAAAGAATACATTCTTGAAAGAAATTACTACAAAATGAGATTACAAAAATAAATAAGCAAAAGAAAAACCGCTTGAAAATAAAGTAGATCAATATATTACTAACAAAGTGATTTGAGTGATGTCCGTACTACTTGTAATTCAATTTATTTCCCACAGATTTACTATCGTTCACCTTTTTATCTTCATTTTCTGTCTTCTTGGACTTAAAAACTTTCATCACAGTTGTCATTATCTCCATTGCTGATGGGAACAAACCATTTCTGAGCGCTTGCTTTGGGATTAAGTGTTAGATATTAAATGTATTAAAATATTTAATTTAATTTAGAGTTTGATTATTTCACATTATTTATTAGATACCAAATGGACACGCGCATATCGAACAATATAGTGGAGTGCGATAGAACTGAGTAAGACAAGCCGAGGCGAAGAAGCATACACCCACCCCAAACGCCTTAAAATTGTGAACTGTATGGTAAGTACGCTTTTGCACACGATGTGAGCGGCGGAGGCCACATGAGAGAGAAAGCGAAATAGATTGAAGAAAAGCTATTTTAGTACGAAAACACTACCTGTGTGATTGACAAAAATAGTCTGTCAACGGTCAACTAAGTGCAGATGCTCACGAACTATACGGTTGCGCTAATGGTTATTCTCGCTCGGAGGTTCTTAACTGGTAATTTTCGACCAAGTTTCGTAAGCTTCCTTTATTCGCCATGAAAATGCTTATGGAGTATGAATGGCTCGACTAAAACAGAATGGTAACTAAGTTTTACGAGGTAAATGCTACACACTCCAGGAACACAACGTGGCTAATGGAACTTGTCCTCGGTGCAGTATAGTATAGCGGCGGAGTGGAAAGATAGGTTATAAAAGGCAGGCAGATTGTCTGATGGTACGTACACACTAAAGAAAGTGTACGAAATCCAGTTGTTTCTAAACCGAAATGAAAAACATCACAACAAAAAAGAAAAGAAAATTCAAGAAGAAGGCTAAATGGAAGATTACCCTAAATTCCAGTTAAAAAAAAAAAAATTAGACAATATAAAAAAAATACAGAACACTTATCGCACATTATTTATGAAGGGAAAAACTTTGCCAAGTGTTGTCTACTGAGTGACAATCGATCCAAGTGAAAAGTAAATTGAAAGATATATTTACGTTCTTAAACTTTGAAGTGAATCTTTTCAGATGTGGACAGCAATATTAAATTGTGTCAGAACAAATGTTTATGGTTGTAAGATAAATTTACTCTAATTATCCTCATCCTTTTTATGAAGACCGCAATTCGGGTGAGTCAACATTCCGATGCTTCGAAACCCTCTTCACGGCGAGACGTTATATTCTGAGTCGGGTCGACGGAATGACAAGGGAGCGACGTAGAGGGGAACACAAATGAGGCGAAAGATGACCGAGTTACGAAGTGATGAGAAGGGAGTATGGTGGGAGGAAAAAACGACGCGGCTCAAAAACATTCTGAGAGACGAGAGGCACTCAGGAACCGACATGAACGCATGCAGAAGGGTGAGGGAACAAACATCAGAACGCAAAGCCACTTTACTTCACCAAGACCCAACATCAAGCTTATGACTAAGGAAAGGTCTTGTTGGTAGAAGCGAGCGCCTGCAGGAAAGGGTGCGAGAAAGAGTTACGTATTCAAGGGCACGGAGAAGAACGAGCCGCAACGGATCGTTCGTTGCGAAAGGCAAGTAAACAGACCAAAACAAACGGAATTTATTATAAGCAAATTCATCGCCAAAGAGTGTGTTTCAGATTTCTCAAAGTCCGCGTTCAAGATAAAACATCACAGCAAGTTGAAATGTCAAATGGCCTTCCTCAAGGATCAGTGTTAAGTGCGTTATTATTCCTCATCGCCATAAATGAAGTGAGCAATATTGTAAAAAGCCCTGTGAAAATATTTATGTTTGCTGATGATATCACCCTCCTCTGTAGTGGCAAAGATATTAATTTAATCACTACTATAATGCAAGAATCCCTCAGTTCAATTAACGAATGGTCCAAGTCGTCGGGATTCATCTTATCAAAAACAAAATCAGAATTCATGGTCTTCACGAGATCTCGGAAAGTATTGAACTCGTCTTCAGTAGTCCTGAAAATTGGTGATCATAACCTAAGAAGAACGAATACCAGCAAAATTTTGGGTCTAACATTCGATCAGAAGCACTCGTGGAAATCCCACATTTCTTCCCTCAAAGCGGATTGCTCTGTTAGACTTAACATAATTAAAATGTTATCTTCACACAAGTGGGGAGCGGACGTTATTTCGCTAATCAATTGTTACAAATCTTTGATACAACCAAAGTTAGACTATGGAGTCGTGGCTTATAGTTCAGCCAACAACCATTTACTAAGAACATTGGACCCTATAATTAATTCTGCATGCCGCCTAAGTTTGGGTGCCTTCAGGACCAGCCCATGTACTAGCCTACTAGTCGAAGCGGGCCTCCTTCCTTTAGACCTCCGTAGAAAATTCCTGTGCTTACAATTTGCTTACTCTTCTCATTGTTCTCCTCCTAATCCCACACTTAATTATATTTGTAACCTCTCTAAGTCCTTCCACTTTGCAAATCATCCTAACTACCCTAAACCGTTGTGTGTTAGACTTGCTAAGTACCGTGATGAACTTGGCATTGAGTCTCATGATATCATCAAGAGAAAACTCAACCCTCTTCCCCCTTGGGAACATTTCTCCCCGCCAATCAATACGGAAGCTACCAAATTTACGCATCCAGATATCCCTAAGCCTATCATAAAGCAATTAATCATGGAGTTTCAGCATAAATTTGCAAATCATAGCCAGTTTTTCACGGATGGATCCAAGCAACAATCAAGATCCAGTGGAGCTGTTATTTCCATTACCCCACCCCTTAAGTATCTTTACCGCCTCCCGGACTTCTATTCCATATTCTCATGTGAAGCTTGGGCTATTATCAAAGCTATTGATATTAGCATCCAAAGACCATCTAGCTCAGATATTGTTATTTTTTCTGACTCACTATCTGTTCTATCCTCTGTTCGCAACAGTCATTCCTTAAATCCCTGGTTCAAGAAATCCAAGAAAACTTTATCACTCCTTCCTTAAAGGTTACCGCATTACAATAGCCTGGCTTCCTTCTCATATAGGCATCCAAGGCAATGAAGAAGCTGATGCAGCAGCGAAAGCAGCAATCTCTCTCCCCGAAATTGAAACTGAAGCTGGCGGCTTACTTCCTGACCTCAAAACTACCTTTACATGCGGTTAAGAAACTTTGGGACCGGAACTGGAAAATGTTGACTTCAAATTACATGCAGTTAGGAAGAGTATTGAGGAATCTCCCGCCACATCCGTAAGACTTAGCAGAAGTCATCAAGTGATTATTACAAGACTCCGTATAGGTCATTTTAAACTTAGTCACAGCTACCTGCTAAAAAAGGCTACTCCTGACCCTTGCCCAAATTGCGGCCTCCCAGTCTCAACTAAACACATTATAGTTGATTGCCAGGCAATGTCGGCTGTCAGATACCTCATCAATGACAATCTCCACAATATATTCAATTCTGATTCAGGCCACATGAAAATTATAGAACTCCTCACCAAATTTAATCTCATAAATAGTATTTAGATTGTGACAATACATTGTCCCATGTACAATATTAATATTAAGGCTCTATGTGTGTATCCCATGAAATTGTGCAACTAATGTATATTTGTATATATGTAACTACTGTATTATTGTAACTGTGGTCGCCAATGACCGAGATGTTTTTAAGGCGACCTTAAATAAATAATATAAAAAAAAAAAAAAAGAGTGTGTTTGCCAGTCTTTACTGGGCAGACGCCTCAACAAACAGACTTTGAGCAACTGCAAGAAAATAACGTTCTTTTTTTCTCAATAAGATGAACGTCGAGGCATGTGGCTGTTTAACTTCCACATTGCTTTATAAGGTTTTAGGCAACCCAAAGTAAAGCTTTGTTTAGAATCAAATGTTCCTGGAATTTCCTTACATTCATCAGTCACAATTATACTCGCAATGGTTTTAGTCTTAACGAAAAAGAAAGGAGCGTTTATAGAAAATGGACATATTCCTAAACAAATATTAATTTTTGAAACACTACATTTATTACAAAGAAATAACATTTCACTTAATAATTTATAATTAATTAATAGTACTACTATTTACGTTGCAATACTTTATAATTAAATAGCATTATGTGGGAAGAGTATTGGAATAGCCTCACCTGATTTATCGAGGCTTAATGTTGGTAAAGGTGCGAAATAGATGAAAGCGAGTGTTGGAAACAACAGTTCGTCCGTAGTATTAGCATTGCCGGTGCGTGCGTCGCATGGATACACAATGGGCCATCGGAAGGACAGAGCTCGCGTTGAGGGCTATTTCTATTCCAAACACTCACTCGCCCGCCCGCCTACCAGCCGGCCTGCTAACGCCCCTTCGTCGAGCGTGAGCGTGTAAGGCCTCACGTCATTCGCCCGATTCGGAGGGCGAGAGGAAGGCGAAAAGCGGAGAGCGAGACGCGGCGGCGACAAGCGGAGGGCGGAGGGACGCGAAGGGCGGGAGGCAGACAGCGACAAGCGGAGGGCGAGAGGCGGACGGCGACAAGCGGAGGGCGAGAGGGGGAAGGAGAGTAGATAGCCTCATGGTACAGTGTAATGTGCTCTTTGGCGCCGTCGATTCCATTCTATATCCAGTTATCAGCAGCGTTCGAACTCTGCGGCATTGTGTGCATTAGGAACCACTAAAATATCTAAAACCAATATTAATATCCTTGAGAGTTTTCACAATGGCGTTATTTGTCCCTATCTTAATACTCCTGGCGGGACTAACTGGGGAGGAGATATTAAAAGGCAGCGGCCGTTCATGATTGATTGATTGATTGATTGATTGATTGATTGATTTTTTCGTGTTTCTGGACGCGTGAACTCCTTTGGACATTAGTACCGTTAATGTAGTAAATTTTTTTTCTCGAAAGATAGCGATGATCTTACCCGCTGGATGGCGAGATCCGGCGCCGATCTACCGTCGGCTAGTGGGGTTTCCCCCCTAACCAGGACTCTCCCCACCAGCGGGGCACCGCCCCAGCCAGGACAAGCTCTAAGCTCCCGACCGGTCTCCCGAAATATGTGGTAGTGTTTTGCATGTTAGTGTGTGTGTGTAAGGGGAGAGGATAGGACAAGGAAGAGGAAGGACAGATCGCGTGCGGTCCGTTTGGTAGGGTGCTGCTCCGGTATTCACCTGGTGTTGATCAGAGAAACCACGGAAAACTACCGATCAGAGCAGCCGTCCGCTAGAATTCTCCTCTAGACAGCGACTGAATTCGACCTGGCTGAAAAGCTAGTGTCGAAAATCCTGCCGCCGTCAGGACTTGAACCTAGGACCTCCCGGTCATAGGCGCTGCAGTGACATCAGTTGATGCACTGAGCTACCGCTCCCGGTCGGCGTCCGTTCAGAATTTGCGCGAGTCAGTATCCCTCAGGCTAGAGAATGGAACAAGGTGTATCCGTTGGCACCAACGAAGGCGGCTCCACGGTCGCGCTCCGGGAAGAGGAGCGCATCTATACTTGGGTTTTTCTAACGTGGCATCTGTGGATAAGTATCTCCAAGATGGAATTCGGGACGACTTTTGTGTCATTCTCTATCCTGCCGCGCGCTGGAGTCGTTTGATCTGCAGCACTGCTCGATATGGTCGCGATCATGCGACATCTTATGGTAGGACCAACAAAGACGCAAAAGGTCGTGCCGAATTCCATCTTGCATATACTACCCACAAATGCCCCCCTCCCCCCAAAAAGGTATAAGAGCATTTTCCATTCGCCGCACTAGTGCGCGCTCAGGGTGGCTTTCGTGTTCCGTTTGACCGCTAGGGCGCACCCGTGCAAAGGAGCGCATGTTCCATTCCCACAATGACAGAAAAGCAGGGCGCACTCAGGGCACTGAGGAGCTCGTCTGTGTATTCCAATGCACAGGGTCATTTTGAGGTTGGGTTCAGAAGTTATGAATGAGGATTCGGATTCGTGAAGAAATTGTGAAGGCAATTGAGAATCTGCTGTCACTCAAGTACACTTTGAATGATGGACTGTATAATGTTTTACAAGAAATGTGTTAAAATAATTTTTGTCACTTACGTGAAGTTCAAAAAATCACATTGTGTTTTCCTAAAATTCAACCTTGAATACTTCATGTTAACAAATACAGTCCTTTTTTAGTAACCAAAGTGTAGGTACGTCTCAATTTCGAAAGGCTAATAAAAAATAGTGACTAAATTCCTTTATAAAATCATGTGTCAAGAAATATTTCTTGCATGCGCATATATGCGCCAGCGGCAATTCTAATATTAATATGTTCATGGTTTTCAATAACCAAACAAATTCTGCAGAAGCCTTTCGATGCAGAATCTAGTGTACTGTATCGATCACTGGCAAAATGAAATTTCGACAGATACGGGTTTGAAGTTTTTGCTAGTTTTTTAATAATGAAATCACACTTAATTTATAAATTAAGAAGTAAGAATTACCAAAATACTTCATACAAGTTCTGTTAAAAATAATTATTATTATAAAAATTATAACAAAGTCATAATTCAAAATTCATATTTTTCGAGTTCTATGAGTGTGACAGACCAGGAAGTGCTGTCTGTAATCTCACTGCGCAGAGCACACGCACTAATACAGCTCCGAAATCCGTTTTATTCGTGGCTGCCCTTCACGCGTGTGGGGCACTGAAAAGTTCCAACCTTTTTTCCATAATGAACCTATTCAAAGAACATACCTGTAACACGCATCATTACAAATAATACTGTGTTATATGTGTAAAGGAAAAGAGAAGGACATGCTTTTTGAAACATTCCTGGGTTCCAACGACATGAATTTTTGGGCCTCTTTATGAGTATCCTAATAACACGAGGATGTAATTTGTTTAAATATTATCCATTATTGTAATTTACCTCTTCTGACGTGTAGGGCTAGTGCAACAAGTATATCACCCAAGGGTTTTCACACTAATTTTGAAAAAGTTTTTTGGCGCCCACGTTACCAAGTTCACTGGATTGATTATTAGCTTTCCTAAGCAATTACGACTTTATAATTTTGTAATGCACGATGATACCATAGTGTAGACCCATGTAAATAAATATGTAAATTATGAATCTAATCTATTCTAACATCTTGTCTCCCCCCGCCCCACTGGAGCGGAAAATCGACTTTTTCGTCATTTCTTTTGAAATAATTAATTTCAACGTTCCGTTTGCAGAAAATTTACTTGTGAATTACATTTTCAAGCAAAAATGCACAAAGAAAAAATTTGAATTCTGAAGTCTTCTAGTAGTACTTTCGGCGATTGACAGAGAGTACATAGTTCCAACAACGCGTTCGAAACCCAAGTAACAGAAATGAAAGAACAGTTACTGACGAATGTGAGTTCTTGTGTTTTCTGGGAGGGTACTTTGCTACAACAAAAATTATAGATGTAATATTCTAATAAAACGTTATTACAGCTAATCGCATCATAAATGATAATTTAACATAAGCTAAATTATTATAAATATTACTATTTCAATGGTTATATTTTTCAAAAACTCACGCTATGCAGGAAACTTCACATAAGAGCAGCACTTCTTTAAAGTGTAACGGCATTGAATAGAACTTACCTGCAAAGAAACAAATTAATACATTAATTATTATCCCTTCAAAGGTATTAACTATTACAAAAAAAATTATCAATAAAAGAAAGTAATAATAACAATTACAGAAGAAACAAAGCCCTTGAAATATTACTACAAAAAAAAACAATGTCCATCAAAGAATGATGACATTTTAAAAATATTTGCGACTGCCTTCGTGTTAAAGAAATAGAAGGGGACGCATGGTTAAAAGTGACCAGCATGCCACCTCTTTGCACTGTTAAAGGCAACCTGAAACCTACGCGAAATATCCGCAGCCTAAGCGTAATGTCTGCAACTGAAATTTCGCGTCCGTGTTGGCTTATGAGCACATTCAGACCTGCGTGGCAGGCGAGCGTCGCGGCAGTGCATTGGCAGTGTTTAATCCGCAGCGGATTTTGTTTCGCGGTCGGACGCTTTTTTTCCGCTTTCCCTCGAGTTTCGCTGTGGAAAACAAGGCAAAGACTCGTCATATCTAATACTTCCCCAAGGAATCTGACACGACCGAACGGCGAGAAAAAATACTCCTAATCGTGTTCAGTAATTTAATTAGTTTTAAGTAACATTAATTTTTTAAATGATTATTCTTAAAAATTTGCTTATTTTGGTAATGAAACGTTTCAATATAATTATAATTAATAGCAAGTTGTTCACCAGGTGAGATAGCTTCACGATTGTTAAATGTTGAATTTTCTGATGACTTTTGCTATCAGATTCAAAATTTCATCAAAAGAGTCACTGGTCACAACAGTAAATTAAAAGCGTTTCTCGTCCTTTGAGGCATCAAAATGTGAAATTCTCCGTACTTTGTCCTTTCTAGGTCAAAAACATGGACCCCTTTCCTACGTTTTCTAAAGAGATTAACAATTTGATGGAAAATAGTAAATGAAGAAGGAAAAAGTACCATATCGCATGTGCTTAGACATTTCATCCCCTGCGTGAATAGACGGGAGCACATCTTTGTCTGATGAAATCTGTCACCAAACGCTGCCTCATAACTGACGCTCCGATGTGAACAAACCAGCGAAATTCCTCACCGCGTCTAGCGCGGAAGTTTCCGCGCCGCACCGTCTGCGGATCTTCCGCGCAGGTCTGTGGGAGCCTTTATACATCTCTTAAAGCACCATTTATATAGCATTATCAAGAATGAAAATTACTTCAAATCATTCGTGGTCTACCCTACACACCTCACAAGGGACTTGTCAACAGGTTCCTTCGTACCTTATAACCTACGGATTTTTCCTTTAATTTTCACAGTTTAGACACGTATGAAACTGCTACACACTTCTTTACAAAATTCTTATTCACAAATCACAAAATACTTATATTTATTTTTGTAGGCTTCGTTTTAAATAATTGTGAGCTCAGTAAGCCAACCAAAACTGATTTATCTTTTTGTAGTGGTTTAAGAAATTATAACGTTGAAATTCAAAATCAATAATAAAAAACTAAAATAATGACAAAAATACGTTACAGACATTTGAGTGGAAGTTCTATTAATAAGTTCTTTTGATCCTTTTAAAACAATACCATTCATTTCAGTAACAAGGTTATTTTTTAGAATTTAACATATACTACATTTTACCTACAATTTAATTTGCTTTCATGTCATTTCCCATCATCTACTTCAACTTCCGTCATCGTGCAGCTCTACACATCGCGGCCCGCGTCAGCGGACCCGAGGTGGTTTAACGCGCGAGATTGGGAAACATCGGGAGCTTACGCCGTCCCCGCCGCTCGCCGCTGGGGCTGGCGCGAGAGGGCGCGGGCGCATTAGGCGCGTGCATTCAACGCGCGCGCGGGGTGCGTGTTGCGTATCGCGCACGCGAACGAGCCCCCGCGGGCACGCGAACGCCTCTTCTCGTGCCGCCTCCGCTCACGCCATTGCCCAGCGCCCTTATCGCCCGCGCCCCCGCAGCCCTTGCGAACCCTTCATTGCTTCTCCACTAATACCGGTGTGCTCGCCTGCTCGGGTTGCTGTCAATGCGCAGTCCTCCCTTGTCGGTCGTCACTGATCGTGTTTACTCCCCCACCCCCACCCCCGCAATTGAATTTTCATCGAGGTCGAGCATTATGTTCCTCGATATTCTTAACAGCTCTTCACGGCTACGTTTTTTCTTTCTTTCTTCACCGAACACACCTTCACCGCAGCTCCATGGTTTGACCTAAATTCCCTTGGCCTTACCGCACAATGCCCTTCCGTGTCCTCTACCGCTGTCGTCATACTGCCACAGTCCACTTTAATAATCGCACACCTGCCAATATAGCATTCTCTTTGCATCGCTGTTGCATAGTAAAACATTCGTCACTTTTCCCCTTTGCTTTACTATTCTCCAATATAATGTTTTACTCGAAATCTTTTATTATTTCAAGCAACACACTTGCAACGTACTTTGTTTATTTTTCAATTGACCTGACAACCATCTCAACATTAAATGAAGGAGAAGAAAGGATTTTTAAGAAAATAACGTAGTCTAGCTTGTACCATTACTGATAAAAACTCATTTAACTGGACAAGGAACAATACAAAGGTGGCAAAGATACAACAGTTCACTCATGGTGATCGTAACTCCGCCACTCCAGACGGATTCTCGAGTTCATTGGCTTAAAAGACTGAATGATCTCAGATTCTCTTGCTACGTATAAACGCAATTTCACGAAGCGGACTTACGTAACTAGACTTTACGCATGATAATTAGTTACTCCAATGTTTATTTTATATTTTTCGTGAAAATTACGTATCTGGTAACGTGAGACCCGCAACAGTTAATGCTTCCTTACGCGCCGCGATTGTGCGTTTTTCCAATATAATTTTAGCTGCCATTGCTTTCCACTTACCCAACGTTGCTGTCCATTCTCCTAACTCATAAGATTGTCAAATGAAACACGAAGTTATAACAAAAAAATGCTCGCATGGCTAATCAATCGGCAAATGTTACCAGCTTCGCTTCTGCGAATATTTTGTTTTTTTATTCTTGAACCACCGATTAATTATTACGACCTTCCCCAAGGTTACGCCAATCTTCTAATCACTACTTGAAGACACTACTAATTGGGTATTTGAACAACTATTTAAAACATTTAAAAATCTCCCGACATAATCGTCAGCCGTCCATCTCTTCCCAACTCTAGCCAGCCTCTCCCTACACAAACTTGCCTCTCTAGCAACCCATCAATTGTTCGTTCTATTACGAGTTTATACACTCGTACCAAGTTCTATTTTCATTTCGAAACCATAGATTCCACTGCATCTTCGGGAAACTGAACCGACCGTGCGTGTCCTGACACCCTGCTCCCTGTGACCAACGAACGGGCTCCCACTTGCATCTCCATTAGCTCTTCGCCGCCTTTCCCACCCGCGTGCCGCGCGGGCCCTTATCGCGGCGTGCGCAACGCTCCCCGGAGGCTAATGGCTGCCAGCGCCGCATCGAGCCCGCCCCTCTCCTCCAACGCCATTACTCCCGCTGACCTGTAAGCGGCAGCCACGGCGAGAACGCCCATTACCATATCTATTGCTCTTTGTCAACCATCATCTCGTTCCGGCGCAAGTGGGAGTGAAATCATCTCTGACATCGTGCGGTAGCACTTTATTGAGAATCCAGCCAGGAAGCATGCAAGCGTACTAGAGGTTTTAATAAAATTACAATTCCAATCGAGAAATTTTTGAAAAATACTTATAATGCCGGGGTGCTCCTGAAATGTTAATTTAAATTGCAGAATATTTAAGACACGAAAGAAAAGCTTGATAAACTTTACAACTCAGAAAATAAGTGTGTTTTGTTTTTACAATTTTACTTTCAAACGTTAACATTTATTGTCTATGGTGGCATCTTAAAAAATATTTTTTTTAGAATCTATGCTGATGACTGAAATAAATCTCTGAAAATTGTATGTCGATGATGCGAAACTACAAATTTTAACAGAGTTCATGTTTCTCATGTAATTTTTATTCAAATACATTACATATTCGTACAAAATAGTATAAAGCGAGAAAGCCATTAACATGGGAAACACACATTTAATTCCAGGAAGAAAAAAAGTGAAAATGTACGTAAACGGACTCGCTAATCGATTTCGATACTAAGGACACTTGGGACGCACTTAGCAGATAATGGGATTGTGAAAGAAAGACGTAACCAAGTAGAAAGAGCTACGAGACACAACGAAGGAAGTAAAACTGGGGGAGGGATGGAGATACAACATTGCTCAAGTAGCGCAAGTAGTAGCAATAGAGAGTAGTTAAATTGAAGACGTCTTGGTTTTGCTACTAGCGTCGTGTGGATCCTCTGAGAGGCAATTTCATGGAATGTCAGTAATAGGAAGTGCAAAAACAAAGTGTTGGGATAATTTAATAAGTCAGTGCGTGCGACATTACTGTATTTCACATGGCTGACATAGAATTGGGGAGATTGTACGCAGTGGTGGAACACTGAAATGACAAGAATTATGCCAATGTACAAAAGCTCAGAAGGGTGAAAGATGGGCATGAGCCGGGGGAAAATGGGAGTAACGAGTGGTGCCAAAGTTGAAGTGTGCATGGCAGGAATGAAAGAGTTGGTATTTCTTGCAGCGATCGCGGGTGACACGCAGAAACGACAGAGCTTGGTACAAAACGGAGGAGTGAACAAGTTCATAGCGATCAGCAGAGAGCAGTCATGACGGAACGAACAGAGGCTCGCTAACCTACGTATGCTGGAGAAGTTGGTGGAAGGAATGTTATTTACATATTTACTAAAAAAAATCATTGGTTTTTCCGCTTCCAAAATGCTAATTATCTACTGGAGTGTAGGGAGTACAAAAGAGCAATATCTAAATCGTGAAACTACACTAGAAATTTCTAATCTCTAATCTAATATACACACACACACAAGGGTTGGGGCAGAAGTCATTACAACTATGTTTTTTCTAAAAATGTTATCCGATCACAAAATTTCATTAGTATTGTGTAAGAAATGCAGCAGTAGGGTGTGTTCACATCAACAGATGTCTTTTTGAGTGGTTATATTAGCACAGAGAGTAACGTGAAATCAGTTGTCAGACTTCCGTCGTGCCAGATGTCTGTAACCCGTTTCGAGCAACTCATGCTCCAAGACTACCGTTTGTCATGGAGGAAATACCCGACAATGTCACAGGGAATTGGTGAAAGCTCTAGTATGGCCCTTGCATACCGGAGAGTGGCGAGTTGCGCAAGACAATTTTTGCGAGGACGCATAGCAACCAGTGATCAGCAACCCTCGTGACGGCTCGTGCCTAATCAAGCATTTAGAACGGGTATGTCATGCTTTTGGAATGTTGTGAGCTCTTACATGTTCAACTGCATTGGAACATGAAACCAGTACTATAATTTCAAACACCTTAATAATTCCGAAACACAGAATTTTGGGGTGTCGTTAAATGTCCATGAACTTAGTTCCTACCTTCTTCTTTCATATGTATATTACACAATTTCCACCTGTGCTCGTATCATCACAAAAAAAAAAAGTTGCCGTGACTTGTGTCCCAGCTCGCGCGCGCGCGCGCGTGTGTGTGTGTGTGTGTGTGTGTGTGTGTGTGTGTGTGTGTGTACACATTATATACGAACTCTCATTAACACTACTTCCAAGGGACCTAAATAATCGAAGTTCGTGTTATTCGAGTATTATAAATGTCCTTATTACTGTATTCTCTTGTCGGGACAGAAGTTTTGTTCGTGTTAGGCGAAATTCGTGTTAAGAGAGTTTGTGCTAACGAGGGTTTACTGTATATACTGACGGAGAACGAATGGAGGGAGGGAGGGAAGAGGACGAGGACGTCAGGCGTTAAGAGGGGCAGGGGAGGGGCGGAGAGCACGGAGGCGGGCGTGGAAAGGAGAGAAGCACAGAACGCCGTGTCCGCCAGGTGTGTCCGGCGCATGGCGACCGGGGCGGTCAGTGTTGCCGTCGCGCCGCATTCGGAACGCTTCGCGGGGCTTTTACGCTCGAGGGCGGGCTCGTAAAGCAGCAAACTGCGACCTGGGCCACTTCTCACGATACGGTAATGGGCACCTTAGTGTGTATTTATGGGCGCACGGGTAGAAGCACAAATGTGCTAGATGCGCCTTACTCAGGATATACTACGAAAAATAATGCGGTACTTGGCAGAACGAAGAGTGCGCATGATCGCAAACCAACATCGTAAGGAAGAAAATGGGTCAGGAAAGGTCACCTGCTCTTGATTTACTTTCCCTCCATTCATATACCCGGGAGAAGTGGCTCAGTGCATTAACTGATGTCCCTGAAGTGCCTCTGACTGGGAGGTCCTAGGTTCGAGTCCCAACAATGGCTAGATTTTCAACACTAGCTTGTCAGCTAGGTCTAATTCCGTCGCTGGCTGGAGGAGAATTCTAGAGGCCGGCTGCTCTGATAAGTAGTTTTCCGAGGTTTCTACGATCAACACCAGGTGAATGCCGGAGCAGTACCGTAATAAACAGGCCATGGACCGCGCGTGATCTTTCCTTCCTCCTCCTTGTTCTATCGTCACCCCTTACACACACTTACACTACCACATATGCCGGGAGACCGGTCGGGGGCTTAGAGCTTCCCACGGCTGGAGCGGTGACCCACTGCTGGGAAATACGTAGTTGGGGAAACCCCGCTAGGTAAGTCTGTGCCAGATCTCGCCATCCAGTGTGGAAGATCACCGCCAACGCACGAGGAAAACATGCACTACACGTACGGGACAAACGAGCTCGTTAGTTGACGTGCCCAGAATCACGAACAAGCAACCAACCATTCATATACATTACACAGAAAAGTGCCGCTAGTGGTGTATAATTTAGTATTTCGTGACGACCACCCACGACTACTCCAATCGGTTTCTGTTGTACCGAGTGGTCTTTAATGTTTGAGATGCTTCGACAGCCGATGTATTGTTGAATGTTTTAACAATCACCCCTCGAGGTGGCAGAGACTGGACAACGAACATTTCCGTGTGTTAGAAAACATATTGATTTTGAACTCATATTCGAAATCTTTATTGTTTATCGTACGAGTTTCACGGCAAGTGCACCACTATAACAATATACAAACAATTGTTTTAACAGAGGTGCATTATGAAAGAGCAACGAAACTTACTATTAAATTTTAATTTAAAATACATTTTCTACTCACAAAGAACGTCTTTCAATTGTATTATTCTAATTCGTAAATATGACTAAAATATATTCTCTGAAAATCGATTGACCTCATTTTTACACAATTGTATTGTAGGTACCATTTTCCAAGTTTTAAAAATGAATTCCCGGCTAGCATAACCCACCAAAAAATTGTCAAATGATGTCACAAGAAACGCATTAAAATTAGTTAGAATTTTACTTTTATCCGCTGCTTTGGACATTCATTAAATATATTTCGATCTAGTATACAAGGCGGATCCATTGCAACGTATACTTATTGGAGCTCC
Organism: Teleogryllus oceanicus; assembly: GCA_964035755.1. Classification (NCBI taxonomy): domain Eukaryota; kingdom Metazoa; phylum Arthropoda; class Insecta; order Orthoptera; family Gryllidae; genus Teleogryllus; species Teleogryllus oceanicus. Next base: position 47,031,635 of record CAXIVR010000009.1, read on the forward strand.
ATCGCACACAATTCAATACTCTCAATTTATTCGCAATTGATGCAAGATATTGCTATTTCACAAGGGTTGCTAAATTAATTGTTAATTCGAATGGTTATTAAGTAAGTTTCGACAAAGTTTAATTTAAACAATACCATTGCTAATCAGATTGTGCTTACTAACAATGACTGCCTAACAATACTGCCTAACAATGAAGTTTGCCTAGTGGTCATCATGAGTCGACAGAAGGCACGAAGAGGGAGTCATGGAACGGAGGCAGGCGCACGTCAGACAGGCGTGCTTTAGGAGTGAAGTGTGTGGGTGTAGGTCGCGGAAGTAGAGCATGCGGGGCGGAAGGAGAGAGCTAAAACTTGTGAGAGATAGGCCAGGCGGGTAGAAGCGATCTCTGCAAGATGGGGTGGGGCGGAACGGAACGGAACGGGACGGGACGGGGCGGGGCGGGGCGGGGCGGGGCGGAGCGGGGCGGGGCGGGGCGAGGCGAGGCGAGGCGAGGCGAGGCGAGGCGAGGCGAGGCGAGGCGAGGCGAGGCGCGCTGGGCGACATGGTGAGGGCCGGGGCAGGCAGGCGGAGAGGGGTGGGATAAGCAAAGCGGGGAGGGGCGGGGCGGGAAAGAACAGGGCTGCGCGGGACGAAACGAGGCGAGGCGAAGCGGGACGACGCAGGGCGAGGCGAGACGGAACGACGCGGGGCGAGGAGCGGGGCGTGGCGAGACAGAGAGGCGATGGAAGGTGGCCTGTGGGCGTGCCTGGGGCCGCAGACGCCACGTGCAAAAACCGCACCCGCACCATCAACATGCACATCAGCGCTGAGCGATGAGCTCGTCCCACGCACCGCCCCCTCCGCCCACGCGCGCCGAGACCGCCCTCGCTAATGGACGCAAGCGAGCGCAAAACGCTCGGCGCCCACTACGCTGTCCCATGGCCCAGAAGGCCGCGCCCAAATCCCGATTTTGCTACCATCGTCTTAAACGGATTTATCCACGGAAGATAACGACTCTATTTAGGAACGAGGTTATTAATGAATCTCTACTTAGATGTATTAAACCGAAATAGACAACTGAAAGAAAATAACATGGAACCCATTTGGGGAGCAGTTAGAATATATAAAAAGCTCCACAACACGTGGATTTTGATGCAACGTAAAGAGTAACACATCTAGTTAGCATCGACTTTATTAATGGATCGTTTATTGAGATGTATTGTCCCAAAAAAGAACACGAGTAGCCATTTGAAAAAATTGGAACCCATTTGGGAAAGAGTTCCAAAATATAAAATACACCATTATACAGGGTTTTTGATCCAATTTTATATGTTAAGGAATCTAGTTAGCAACAACGTTATTCATGAATGTTTCCATTTATATCATTAAACGGAGATAGATAACCGAAGAAATATAATCTGGAACCAATTTGGGGAACAGTTTGAATATATAAAATGCTTCATAATTCGTGGATTTTGACACGAAGCTAACGAATCTAGTGAGCAGTGACGTTATTAACAAGTCGTTTATTTACATATATTATTCCTAAAAATACAATCGCAAAATAACACGTGAAACTCATTTGGGGAAGAGTTTGAAAACATTAAATGCACAATTATACAGAGATTTTGATACAATTTCCTTAGCCAAATAATGTAGTTAGCAACGATGTTAATGAATATTTCTATTTAGATTCAGTCAACGAAAGTATGCACATTAACCGAAGAAAAATAATCTGTAACCCATTTAGGAAACAGTTGGCGTATATAAAATGCTCCATCACACGTGAATTTTGATGCAACTAACAAAGCAACGAAAGTAGTTAACAAAGACGTTATTAATAAATCCCGGAATTTGAAAATACAAAATGCACCACTATACAGGAATTTTGCTACAATTTCCTAAGCAAAATAATCTAGTTAGCAACGATGTTATTAACGAACATTTCTATTTCGATTCATTAAAACAAAATAGGATATCTGAAGAAAGATAATTGGGAACCCATTTGGGGAAGAGTTGGAGTATACAAAAAGCTCCCTAACACGTGGATTTTTATAGAATTTACGAAGTTAATGAATCTAGTTAGTTGCGACGTTATTAACGAATCGTTTATTATTCCTAAGAAAGACAACCGTAGAATAAAATATGGAACCCAATTGGGGAACAGAAATATTATTTGAAAATATAAAATGCACCATTATACAGGGATATTTTTTACAATTTCCTAAGTTAACGAATATACTTAGCCACGACGTTATTAATGAATATTTACATTTAGAAACAAATCGAAATGGACAACCGAGGAAAAATAACTTGGAACCTATTTGAGGAACAGTTTGAAAAATGTAAAATGCTTCATTACACACAGGATTGCCTGCAATTTTGAAGGCACGTATCTCGAAAATTGAAATATTCACCAAATTATATAAAACGAATTTTTTATCCACAAAAATAATTTCTAAAATACATGGAGAATCAAAATTAAATTATGAAATTTTCGAATTTATATTTACACGAAAAAATAGTGTATACATGGTGTATACATATATACAGTCTAGGTGACGGAATACGCAATTCCAAATTACAAACGAATCAAGCGAAAACTCAACGACCAAAGCCACAATTTGTTTTTGAATTTTCGCATTTCACAGACTCGCAGCTCCCGCCTGTAAGAGCCTTCCTGCCCACGTTCTGTGATCGGTGGAGCACCTCGTAGGGAGCAGGTGCCGTCAACGTTGCCCGTTGTCCACACAAAAGGGTTCATCTCCTCTCCGGGCCCGAAGCCCTTCCACAAGGGCTTGTTTGCCCTCCCCCGCGCGAGAAGAAAAGCAGCGGGAACGCAGGCCCGCTTTGGGTGGAGGGCGATGCAAATGCATGAAATGAGGACGTGTATCCGAGCCCCGCCCGGCGAAATCACGGGCACCAACACACCGAAGAGGGCAGGAGCAGCAGCGAAGAGACACTTCAGATAGGAGCTCACTTTGTTTTGTGCCGGGCCTTACGCAGTATTTGGAGCGAACAATGAAGAGCACTAAGTACAGTTACAATGCACGTCAGTGCTCTCACCCCCGTGAAACACATAAACAAAGCCAAAAAGACGTTAAATTCACCTAATTGATAAACTTTTGACAGGGATAATTTTATTTACACAAATATGAATCATATACGTATTTATGTACGTATTTAAAACGCGGAAGAAAGAATTTTACACTAGATATAAAATATATTTGCAGAAGTATATGCTAGTACTGTTTATATTCTTACCTACATCGTAACATTTTATTCGCAAAATTTAAATCTACTCGTTTATCATAAACAAAACTTGCGAGGAACATTTTTCAAGTTAACAAGACGAAGACACTCGTGTAATAGATCTATTTTAAAAGCGCAAATGCTGTGTTTGTAATTAACAGTTAGAAACGTACACGATTTCTCGCTTTATGAGCTTTATTTAGACAAAGTATCTGGAAGTAAAAAAATTCTTTGTTAAAACGTATGTGTTCCGTTTTGAATCTCTTAGAAAGAAGCAAACATCAATACGCCGCAGCGTCCTGGTCGAATTGCCTCGTTGCTCTTTGCCAAGTGTAGCAAGACTGTACGAATACCAATGAGAACGACACGGCCTGTAAGTCTAAAGTCAACCAAGAGTCGCTTCTTGTGAGGGATTTCTGTCGAAAACTGAGGGCTTTTCGAATGTGAGATAAATGTAAAGTATTTATGTGCTCGCAAAATTGTGACAGGCAGATTCGAGTGATTTGGTGACATAGGAAAAATCTTCAGTGGTCACTGATAAAAATTGCAGGAAGGAGTTTCATGGTGGTATTCGAACAAGTTTCATGGTGATATTTTAAATACTGTGACCTATTCTACATAAACATCGTGCGTAAATAACGCGGCACTGAAAGTAATTTCCATTTGTGTGTTTCAAATAAAAAAAATAAATTTAATAAAATGAATTATTTTTGAGAGTTCTGGCCATCTGAATGCACTGTTTCAAATAAATAATGATTGTGAACATATATTTTCATGTATTTAATGCATACAGTAGAAAGTTAAAACCTTTACGTATTCAGAATGACTGGTAGTACACCAGTTGACAATTTAACGTTTGCATTACGATTCTGTATTAGCAAATATTACAATTTACTAAATAAGCTAGATTCTTATTGAGCTTTGGTTCCTTATGGACGGGTGTTAAATTAAGTATTCAATAATGATAAGGTCTAATTCTCAAACACCATGCACAACGCAACAACTGAATAGCAAAAATTTGTATGAACATGAAAAATAATAATAGTTACTGAAATTTTTTTTCAAAAGACCTTCATTTCTGCAATACCTCAAATGCCTGACATTTTCTTGCAGAAGGTACCGTGCTTAACCCGCGTATACCAACACTGTTGTCTCCCGAAGAGACACCACTAGTTTTAGCACCGAACTGTACACAAATAGTTGACACGACGACCCATTTCGCGGTCTTGTGTCGACGAGAGCCTTTTGTTCTCCTTGCGCCGGAAACCCCAGGCAGTCCATTGATGTTGAACGGGATTGCAATTCGCGCTCCGTACATTCCTACACGCCCCCCAGCCTTGTGGCAGGGATGTCCAAGCGGCCGGTTTACGCTCCAATTACTCGCGTACGAGACTATTTACACTACGTTACGTGGACAAGGAAATAACGCTCCGCTAAATATTCTGCTACCAGCATCCACATCGGGGAGCCTACTGTGCAGTAGGAAGATTTATGGAGCGTAATTCCATGGGGGTAGAAGCCTGGTGAGGACAACCGGACCTGGAAATTGCCGAGCATTCTCTCAAGTGAATCATGGCTAAAACAGCATATGGTAGTTGAAAGCGTGAACTGCATACATGACGACTGACAAGCAGCTGAAGAATCAAACGAGGGAATAGGAACTTGTGTATTTTCATTCTACTTGAAAACAAACAATTCCGAAATCGTGAATGTTTCACTACACACGGTTTTAATGACTGACAGAAGCCACTCCTCGCAAGGTCATGAATGAAATATGGATTCACGACGTTAGTAAAAGACACTAAGTTGTACTTAATAGATTTAAGTCAAGGGGCTTCAACAGCGATTTGTTCTTAAACAATTATAAAGGAATCAAGGTTTTGTCAAGGCCGGTCAATAAAATAATTATAATAAATAAATACACGAATTTTCTTCTTTCAAATTAAGTGGATATTATTTAAATGTGTATATGATACGTGAATGTAAATGCAAATATTTTTCTTATGAGCTATATGGTAAGCACTTCATTGTTTTTGCTCTCTTTTTATTTTTATCTCAACGTTGTTATTTCTGCGGTGTAGAGACAGTATTGTAATGCTACGGAAAAGAAACCACGAATTTTCGACTCAAAAACTCTCATTGTCGGACCCTTCTAAAGAAGAAGTGAATACATCTGGTCCCTGTGTTTAGTAAATTACTTCTATCACGTTGTTTAATCCGAATTTTGTTTTGTAATGTGTAATCAGAGTTTTGTGGGTCCTTGATGACGAAAAATCGATTGACGGCAAAACGTCTGTCTGCCTGTCTGTGAACAAGGCTTGCGGCTAAACCACCAGCAGGATTTTAATCCAACTTGATACTCCCCATCGACCTGGCTGATGCCGCAGTCATTTTCTTCAAAATCCCTGATTTTTCGAAAATTGCAAAAACTCGAAAGTTTTTCGGCGTCTTCCTACAACTACAATTACAAGGTAATTTTGTTCTTAATGAAATAAGTGTACTGCGCGAAGAAACATTAAATTAAAGTCATGTTCAATTTTTCGAAAATTTGAGCACGCTTGTGTGTAACGTAAGCAATTTTAAATATTTAAACAATTATTTTCTCAGAAACGAACTCAAAGTTTTTCCTTAAATATTTTTCACGTATGAAGCACAGAACGGTAAAGAAGTAGTGATGCTCCCATTTTCGACGCACTCTGGGCAATTTCTAAAATTGAAAAAAAAATCGAAAAAGATTTTGTTTCGTATAAGTAAGTCGTCTTAGTTGGCAGAACATAAACGCCAACTGGTACTCTTCCCCCAACTTCAAACGCGAGTGTAACGTCAGTATTAACAACAGTATTTAATCGCTTTTTATTTATAATGACTTTTGGAAATAAAAAAAATTACATTAAAAAGACATTTAGTAATTTTGATCAACTTCAAAAAAAAGGGAAATATCGTGAAATTTTAAAATCTCATAGCTTTGCTACACGTTGTTTGAAAAAAAAATATAAAGCACATGTGTAGATAATTTTATTGTCTTCAAAATTGTGTATAGCTATTTTTGCGCTAAGATCAACCATTAAAAAGTTACTACAAAACAAATTCTAAAATTGTTTTCGTTTTTCGACTACCAACATTCTTCCAAAGTATTTCGAAGTGGAAAACTCGAGTTTCTGATAATAACAAATATAAAGTAAATAAAAAATAAAATATTATACCACGCGGCTTTCTGCCTCACCTACTGCCTCACCTACTGACACTAAATAACAGAATGATCTTTTCGTTTAAACGTTGGAAAGTTAAAACATACACTGTGGTAGACACTATCTCTGAACCCCATTTCTTCCACACATACATACGTACAATCATTCTTTCTCCACCTATATTCACACATTTATTCCTATCCACCTACATTCTCCGATCAACACTAGGCGAATGCTGGAGCAGTACCCTCACAAACGGGCCACGGACCGCGCGCAATCTTTCCTTCCATTTCCTTGTACTATCCTCTCCCCTTACACTCACACTTTCACTAACATGCACTTCACAACCACACAACCTGGGAGACCGGTCAGGGACTTAGCACTTGTTCCGGCTGAGGCGGTGGCCCGCAGGTAGGAGATACCTGGTTGGAAAACCCCGTTAGTCGACGGTAGGTCGGTGTCGGATCTTGTCATCCAGTCGGAGAAGATCATTGCCCCCTCCTGATGAAAAAACATGCAGTACACTTACGGGAATAATGACCTCAGTAGTTGACGCGCCCGGAATCACTAACAATCAATCAATCAATCAATCCAAGCGCAGAGTCCACACTTCCCGCTCCGGCCGGGAGAGATGTTCTTCCTCCACACATTCTTCCAGGGCAGCCACGCGCCGCCTCGCGTTCCGCCTCGCGGCCGGGATCTCCATTATCTCCGCCGAGAAATTCCGAGGCAATTTCGCGCGGCGGCTGCGGAAGCAGCTTGCGCTGGCGCCGCCCCCCCCCCCAACCTCCGACCGCGTTCTTCCTTCAGCTCCTCCCCCCCCTCCGCATCGATATTGCATCGGAGTTCAGTCCATCAAAGGCCTTTCTTGGAAACGCGCCCACAACTTTGTACCACGCCGCGTCCGCATCCATACTGTTTACGTCTCCCAGCCCGTGTGAGGCTATAAATTTGTCTTTCGAAGTCCGCACAGATTTAACCCCTTTTTCTTGCCGTTAAAGCGCCGCCCGCATGAATTTTCCCGGTGCACTTTCGCGAAGAAAAATAAACGAAGAATAACACTGTGACGAGAGTACTCTTTGGAGTGTATCTTCGACACTAGGCGTTTCAAATAGAAGCCAGACTGGTGAGAGTGTAAAAGAATGCTACCGAATATTTTGCTTCCCTCACTTCCGGGTCACAAAAGTTTCCATTTCCCGTTGTGAAGACTATGTTCTTTTGTGAAAAGTTGGTAATTTAATAATGAATCTCAGCGTAAGGAGCAAGGATGTAAATTTCACATAGTGTGGAAAATGTCAAAGTAGTGAAATGTATTCCTCAGCTGTTACATCATACGAAAGGACGCCTTGGCGAAGTTCGAAATATTAAATTGTAATCTAACATGAAGGCCATACAAAATGGATACCATCGCTTTTAGGTCTACGGACATCCATTCCCTTCCCGTCCACGGGGGTGGGTGTTGGCGAGACGACTCGCCCGCCTATCTTCATCGTAGCGTTTCCAGCCAATTTCCTACGCCCACACGACGCCGACCGTCTCCACTGTCCTGCCTCATTTCGTGCGCTCGCTGTTGACGCCGGCGCCGCTTTGGTACGCACGACGCCTTTGCGCCATCGCCGAAACACACCGATTCGAAATGACACCAAAAATTATATTACCACTTTATTCCCACATCTTTAAGCCAAATCGCCTACGCCATTATCACTAACAAAATATATAAACTTTATTGTCTTTTATTTTATATTATTCTTCATGCTCCTGTTCACTGTGTTTGTTCGTGTCCGTATATCCTACAAGTATCGCTCATTTACTCGAAAATGATACAATTGTCATGGATATCCCATTCTGCAGTTTTGCAATTGTCATCATTATAAGAAATTTGCTTCATTTATAGCCGTCATTAAATAGAATTCCCATGGACTACAATCAACTCCAGTTTCACAGCGCCAAGATTTACCCCATAATCCCGAACCAGTTGTGAATTTTCTCAAAAACTCAAACTTTTCGTAATCTGGTCGCGTTTGCCCATTTCGGAGCGGTGCACTCCGCACCATGCGCACGCGGCAGTTTCTTCCGTGCCCCGCGGGCCCCGCCCGCCTCCGCCCGCCTCCGCCCGCCTCCGCCCGCCTCCGCCCGCCTCCGCCCGCCACGGCCCGCCACGGCCCGCCACGGCCCGCCACGGCCCGCCACGGCCCGCCACGGCCCGCCACGGCCCGCCACGGCCCGCCACGGCCCGCCACGGCCCGCCACGGCCCGCCACGGCCCGCCACCGCCTGCGGTCGTGAGACCTCGCGCTCAGCTGCAGGCCAGTTACAGGCGGTGGCGAGGCAGCCAACGAGCCACCACAGAAGGCTGCGGACTTTTTCTTCCGTTTCTCTTTTCCTTTCGCTATACTTTTCTCTTTCTCTCCTGGATATGCAAAATCTAGCCGGAACGAAGAAATGGTAAATGATGTGCTGGGTTTGATGAAGTTGATTGTGAGAGGAAGCGCTTTCGTGAATTCATTTATTTTGCTTTATCTATAATGGAACATCAAGACGAAGGCAAACGTTCACATCTTTTGCTGTAAAATAGACTCTGGCGCATATTATTCGCGGTAGGGTTGTCTTGTATTCACTTGTGCAGAGGGCCATTCGCAATTTTAAATTCTTTTTGAGATTTTTGATATGAAGAATGCACTACGATAAATCGAAAACTAAAATACATTTAAAAAGAAACTGCATGAAGTGAACGAAAGACGAGTAATGTGTACTTAAGTCCAATGAAAATACATTAAAAACTATGTTGATAGTAGGTAGGGTATCAAAATATACAAGAATACGAGTGAAAGGTTGTCATATCCATATAATATAGTTCATTGAGGACAAATTATCAATCGAATCCTATGTTGTAGCGCTTTACGTTCCAATTATTGTGTAATTATTCGTTTGGGTCCAATTTTAACTCAAACAATGTAGTTTTATTTTTTGAAAATGCCATGACGTGTTTCAAAAAGATCTTTAGTGTCGAAAAAGTTTATAACTCCCAAATATCAACATTATTTCGTAAAGCACCCTGAAACACAACATGACTTCTTATTTGAAGGGGGGGAATTCAGTTCATAATTCGTAAACGCAGGATTCAAAATAAACTGTTAAAACAGGTTAACAGTTTTGACAGTATCATCAATTATCTTAACACTATTACACTTCTTTTGCCTTTCCTTAATTAAATGTACAAGGTGGATAAGTCTACGAAGATGGAAGCGAACAGTGTCAAATGCTACGGACAGGTTATTCATCAGTTAGGAGATGAAGTGTGAGACTGCGTCTACAGAAGTGGTGACTGATTGTCTATGATTCGTGAGTTGGCCCACGCAAGCTCTGGTGATTGTAGCCTTCGATTGCGATGGTGTTATCGTGAAGCATTCTGTTCGTAATTGCCGAGTGCTAGCGTCCATTTCTCGAAAAAGAAAACCAGATTCCTGAGAAGTAAACGTCATCGCTTTACAAAATATTAATCTGCTCATCATGAATGTCAATGAAAGGGCATAAAGCAGGAAGCATTTATTTCCCTTGTTCAACTGATAGGGGCTACGCAATTACTAAATTCTCCGGTAAGCTCCATTCTCCTCGACTGTAAATTTCTACGACTTTCATTTAGCCTTCAAGATGAAGAAACTACTTTATGGTTGCAATTCCATGAAGTGAGGGCATTCTTCTGCAGATGTTTCATCCAACAATATCTGCATCACTAGGATCATGCTACTTTTGTGATTTCCTCAAAAGCCCGGAACCGTTAGTACCTTACGTGCATACTATGTTACATGTATACTATGTACCAAGAAAATAAATCACTGTCACTACTAAAAATATAACTTATGTGTTTTAAGTCTTCAAAATGCAAGATTGGCAGCTGGAAGGTAACATCTGACACGTATGTATTGGACAGGAGTCACCGAGGAGACTAGAACCCGTATTCCAGTCCGGCAACAGTTGTGACATTGGCGCCTCCCATTTCCTGTAGTCTCAGTGGCGCGACCAGCAGTCGTGTACAAACAGATTCTGACAACCCTTTGATGTCTCAGAACGGTCCACAGAGTTTGAAGGCAAGAGTATTTCTCAGAAACATCATACAATTTTCCAGTGTTAAGACTCCAGTCCATTCCATCAATCGTTCTTTGCTAATAGTTATGTCTTGTTTTGCACGGCGAAATAGAATACTTTTCGACATGATGTGCGTAATATTGAAACGATTTATCGGCGCAAATGAATTATTGAATTTATAACACAGAATATTTTCTTATGTCTTGCTGGGTTAAAACACACACAAAATTTAGTGACTGAGGACGTTTACACAGTCTATATAACGTAGATCGTTCTAGTACACAAATGAATCTGCTGAACTTAGTTTGTTGCCTACGTAAACACAGGATAGAAAATCATTATCAAGTAATGGATATTAAGGGATGTGAAATTCAGAGTTATTCAACGAGTAGCGTGAAAAGTAAGTTTTGAAGCAAGTTGTTATCACTGCCTAGAACGACATACTAGAAAACCTAAAAGACCTAATATAAAAATATTAGATGACATAACATGAAAATATATCATCTTTCATTTGATATATAAAAATACTAGGTGACCTAACATGAAAACTATGTTATCTTTTATTTAGGTAATATATAAAAATACTAGATGACCTAATATAAAAAATGTATCTTTCATTTGGCAAAAGTAATACGTATGCATTCCTATCGGGAGACCAGGGTATCGGGAGACCAGCAAAAGTAATACGTATGCATTCCTAAGGGAAACATTATAAGCAAAACCGCCGCAACACCTTCCGTGATAAAAACACACACTACACTTGCGCCACTAACGCCAACAGCAATTGACGTGCCCGCAGACACGAATTAATCACCTAACTAACAACGCCTATTTTCATAGAAAAGCTGTTCAATTCATTTGACATATTCCATTGTCCGAAGACTGCAATCGAAAATCTATAGATAGATATTTATTAAAGTTCGCTTCGAGCTAATACTCTGTGGCAAACTTGATTACAAATTCGAAAGTATTATGAACATTTATGATTAGAATTGCATTTAAAATTGGAGAATGATATTCTACTTCTAATTAATTTCTAGTTATCTTTAAACTGACTTATAGCTTATCGAACACTTCACTTCCATCCACTACACTACACTTCCATTCCCTTCATTGTATAAGGGACATGACCATATTAATAATAATATAAAATATAATAATACCAATAATAATAATAATAATAATAATAATAATAATAATAATAATAATGTGTCTCAGTATTATTAGTGATTTAGATGGAATTAAGCATATTTTTAAATTTACATTAGAAGGAAGATTGATTGTTAATGATTCCGGACGCGTCAACAAACGAAGTCATTAGTCCCGTAAGTGTAATGAGTGCTTTTGCTCGGAAGGTAGCGGTGGTCTTTCCCCGCCCGATGCCGATCTACCGTCGGCTAACGGGGTTTTCGCCAACCAGGTATTTCCCACCAGCAGGGCACCGCCCCAGCCGGGACAAGTTGGAAGACCCCGACCGGTCTTTCGGCGTGTGTGGTAGTGTAGTGCATGTTAGTGTGTGTGTAAGGGGTAATACGACAAGGAAGAGGAAGGAAAGTTCGCGCGAGGTCCGTGGCCCGTTTGTTAGGATACTGCTCCAGCATTCACTTAGTGTTGATCGGAGAAACCATAAAAAACTACCGACCAGAGCAACCGTCTGCTAGAATTCTCCTCCAGACAGCGACTGAATTCGACCTAGTATCGAAAATCCTGCCACCGTCTGGACTAGAACCTACGACCAGAGGCGCTGCAGTGACATCAGTTAATGCACTAAACCACCGCCTCCGGTTTCGAAGGTGCTTTTGCAGGGTTGGTTCCAATCTACTATAGTGCGATTCACAAAGAACTCGCCTACCTTTCCGATTCCTCCGCACTGCACCGCGTTCCATCGCACGTCAGTCGCACCCGCGCGCAAAGAAGCTCATTTAGATAACGACGCGGCTCAGAAATCGGGAAGCGCGCGCGGCGGCGACTGCAACGCGACGCGCGGGGCGTTAGCGCACGCGATTAAGATAAAAGCCGGCCGGCAGGAGATAGAACGAGCCCAGCGGCTTCGCGTCGTCGGCGCGCGCATCGGCTAAGTGCCGCCGCCGCCGCCAGATAAACGCAAACAAAAGAACGCTGCGCGGAGCGACGCAAAGTGCGAAAATGAAAAAAGAAGAACGTCGCGGTGCCGCTCTGGAAGTGGTCGAGACTGTGATGACGACAGCAAAGTCGGACGTAACCCTACACTGCAAGATGCACGTCAAACGCAGTTTTAACTGTTTTTTGACGAAAAATAAATAAATAAATAAAAGATTTGGGCATCGTCATTGTCGGTATCGGAACTTGTTTGAGATTTAAGGATCGGTTCATTTGGTATTGACCATGAGATCCACAACAGTACCTGTTTGGCCACACTGTCGACGAGTGTTCATATTAATATACATGGCTTAATCTTTAAACATTAACCCTCTGGGATGGCTCATGGGCAGCGTACTACCTTCCCTTGCTGTGGTTCCGGGTACGATTCCCGGTGAGATAAAAGTAGAGTTGTAGCTTTCCTTTAAAATCGTGCGAATGTCTGTTGCAGTTTGATGAAGAAAAGCTCAAGTAGGTGGATCTTGCAAGTTACGGTGAAGAGAATACGTCATGTTCACCTCGTGTTGTTCTTACCAACAAGTATGGGAATTTAACTAGGCCCAGGCATGGGGGATACCAGTAGCTGGCAGGCAAAGTCGACCCAATAACGCCAAATACATACATATATCTTTAAAGATTTTTTCTTTTAGATTTTAAGTTTTTTCCAAGACCCACATTGCGAAGAATTTGTCTCAATCTAATAAATTAAATAGAGGTGATAGGCTGATTCTTTTTCCGAAGACCAAACTTATCAAAGCAATTCGATCACAGCCGGATCTAGTTATTCAACGACGAAGAATACCACCACAACCCGTGATAAAAAATGGCTTGGCGAACTAATGATCATAACAGTTGACGCGCCGGAAACACCAATCAATCAATCAATCAAATAGTTAATGACATCCTTTCTTTATCACCTGGTTCGTTTTCTCATATTTTATTTACCGAATGTTGTTCTAGCAAATCAAAACGCCTTCCTCAAATTATTTCCTCCTTTAACTGGATTTATGAGGAGGAGGTTAGGTTGCTTTTTTTTGAAGAGATTACATGGTTAAAGAAAATCTTCAATATTCCAGTAAAGAAGATATGTTTCGAAAACTGCGAGGTTTAGGTTCGGTAATAAGGTCATGACTCGCTCATTGACGATCTAATCTTTGATCAATTCGTGTAAAAAAGAAAAAAGATAACGGATGAAGGAAGCGTTAATCGAAATCGAACGAACCCAATTTTAGAGCTCAATTTAACTCTTGTCAGTTGGATGTAAATCCCTCTGGGTCATATCGGGATCCATAAATGTCATTTTATTCAAATTACAGCTCTTGAAGTGCCATCGAAATTTTATGTAAGGTTTAAAAGCTATTAAAGGGGAGAACAAAGGACAAGTCTGACGGAAGCCTGAAATGGTATAACACAAACGAGGCATTACAGGGAATAGGCTGTGTGAATGAGATGATAAAATTAAATTATGACTAATTCCGTACCGTGAACGAGTACTCCAAGTCGTGAACTTCGTAATACGAGAACAATTTACCGATTGATCATCAGCGTGACTTCGAATCTTTGATCATGTGGAGCAAATGTTAGTATGGTGGTTAGACATCAAAAGAAACTCATTTAAATTTAATAGTGTCATTATACCTCAGAAACGCGAGTGAAAGCTATTTTCACACAACGTTAGTGCTTGTACAATGATGTTTTGTATAAACCTTTCTCGAGATGTACATTGTCAGCTGTGTGACAAATCACATTGCTTTCTGAAGTTCTTAGACGAGAATAAGAATTATAGCAATAATTATATTCAAACCCAAATATATAGACCTAATTCAGTACAATGTAAGAATGATAATCCAAATTCTTGTGTGTGTGTGTGTGTGTGTGTGTGTGTGTGTGTGTGTGTGTGTGAGGTGAGTGAGGTGAGTGAGGTGGTGAGTGAGGTGAGGGAGGTGAGGTGAGGTGAGGTGAGGTGAGGTGAGGTGAGGTGAGGTGAGTGAGGGAGGGGTGAGGTGAGGTGGAGGTGAGGTGAGGTGAGGTGAGTGGAGGTGAAGGTGAGGTGAGGTGAGGTGAGTGAGGTGAGGTGAGTGAGGTGAGGTGAGTGAAGTGAGGTGAGTGAAGTGAGGTGAGTGAAGTGAGGTGAGTGAAGTGAGGTGAGGTGAGTGAAGTGAGGTGAGTGAAGTGAGGTGAGTGAAGTGAGGTGAGTGAAGTGAGGTGAGTGAGTACGTGGCACGTACATATTTTGCACACTTCTTTTCAAAGTATTCACTCCTGTGTAATAATTTAACTTTTCACCATCTGAAGACACGTTTTTAAGAACCCGTTTTTTGTAAGAATGACATTTTGAATTTGTTTTATGACGAGTTTCTTATCTCGATAAATCCATCTTTTTAGAAGGGCACGATTCTCATTCAAATATACATTTTATTTCACACGGTTATAGTTAATAGAAATACGAAGGCATTTTAGAAAGAACATTTGAGCTTGTAAGTTGTTTAGTTGATTCGATCACAAAAGGGAAAACATATACATTAAATAAATATAAACTAGTTTCATTTATAAAAATATTCCGCACTTGGTAAAAGATGATTTCAAAAACTGAATATTCGTACTGAAATCCCACTTTGAAGAGCTAGGTAAATCCCAAATTGTTCGCTGCATCAACGAGGTCCGATACTGTCTGCGAAGAAACATTTTACTACTGCTAAGCATTTATTAGGAAATACAGATCCATGCAATTAAGTCTATCATAATATCAAATAATCAATTTAATTGCTCAAAATTTCAAGTAGATTTTCAGGTTGTGTGTGTTTCTACTCAATCGTGCAGAGATTCAGAAACGTTGTGTTTGTAGAGAACATTATTGCATGTATAGAATCTACAAACTCTCTACAGTTTTCCATTTGAATCTATTTCATGTATCCCTGGAAGTTATTTCTCAATCTATTATCAGCACATACACAGGGTTTTGTGTTGCATTATCATAGATCGTACAAAATTTGTCATATTTTGTTTGCGTATTATAGATACAATAAGCCAATCTATTCCAATATATTTGATCACTTTGACAACCTTCATATGAACAACAGGGAATATGTATTTAAGAAATCGTTGCATGCATGCCTAAATAAGAAAATACCGCAGCTCATAAAGAAAAATTCATTATTGTCAGAAACTTGGTAGTAATACCCATATCGTTTGCAGATGTTAAAAAAATTACAGGGTTAATTTCAATTGAGTGAGTAATATTTGAGTCAGCTGAAGACGTTCCACGTCAGAAGTAGCTAAAGACAACTTCCCGCGCACCGCCTGCAAATCGTGGGATGAGAAAATTGCCAAGCGGAGGAAAAGGTTCTCTAAGCAGATGAGCTAATTAGCCGCTTGGAACTTGGTCGAAAGTTGGCAATGCGAGGCGCGCTCTTAAACCAGCGCAGATTGCGGGCGCGCGAGTGAAGGATGGTGGTGACGAAGAGCTTGATACAGCACTCGAGAGGGGAGTGTGAGTAGGGGTGGGGGAGGGGGCACTGCAACGTTCGAGGCGCTGGCAGCTTCCACGCAGGAGGAAGGGAGGGGGCGGGGCGACGGGGACTGCGACAAACGCGTCCTGAATGACCGGCACAGCCGGTGGCAGATGTGAACGCGATGGCGACTGTGGCTCACTCTGCGTGAACTTCCACTACAACTGTCGGCATGAATTTGAATTCACGTATCGGTATTGCAGGTCATCAGGTAAAGTAATCAAAAAGAAAATCACAGTTGTTTTCGGAATATATATGTTTACAGAAATATTCTAGTTTGTTTGGAATACGAGAATGAACTTAATTCAAAATAAATATTGCAAGCTCAGTCTCAGAACTCTCGTAGCCTCTTGGTACTATGGACGTTATCGAAAGCCTGTTTAAATTAAAAATATAGAAACAATTATTACGGTTATTTCATCTGAATTTGCTCAATTCAACTACACGTCAACATTTCCTTAGCGCAAGAGTTACATTTCTAACAATTAAATCAATATTTTTAAGACGTTGTTGGTATTCGTGCAAATGAATGATTCTGCAATTTCTGTCTTTATACTTCGATTTATTTACAGCTGCCCCTGACAGGTTACGAGCTGTTACGGCGTCATACAATCGGGAGCTTTCGATTCACTATGGTCACGTTTAAGCTCCCAATTGGATTAAACCGTCAACAGCTGATTTACTTCAAGAGGAGCTCTACATAAAACCAAGCATAGTAATAACTTCCATGCTAAAATATCATTCCCTCGGGAACATGTAACGGTACGTTTTTTTATTTAAGCGTGAATTTGACTGACACTGGTACCAAATACCAGAAAGTAACCATCAGTAACCAGTAACCATCATATCCAGTATAACCAGTAACCATCATACCCAGTATCATCAGTACCCAGTAACCATTAGTACCAAATACCATAAAGTAACCAGTTGCATTAAAATGCAACGCCCATGATAACGAACAGTTTTCGTTAATAAATACGATGTGAAGCAACAGTAATCTGAATATCCGCCAAGATAAACTGGGCGGCAAGTGAGCGAAGAAACTTTGAAAGCAGCATCATTAAATGTGATTTATGTATTACTAAAAATATACTAAAAAACATAAAAGGAGAAACAGAATTAATGTGTTAACGTAAGACATTGTAGTAGTATTGACAAACCGTTTTAGACAGAAATTTTCCGTTTCTATATTGTGCAAAATTCATGTGAGGCACCTTTCGACTTCATGGTCATCAGTGCTCAAAATTACAAAACAAGCCAGAGCGAAAATAAAAATTAAAACATATTTAGAAAAGGGAATACTATGCTCAAAGATTTGGCAATTATCAAATGAACAACTTCGAATAGTAAACTTCAACTTTTGCAAAACTGATATCTTCTCAACAAGCAGAGTTCACTCAATTATACTTCCGCTTTTGTTTGTCACACTAGCTGAAATGCCCCATGCAAATATTTCAGAGATATGCAACTCTGATCACTTTTCCTACTACTTTCCTCAAATATCGCTTGATCTTGCCACTGAAAAACTTTGCGAGGAAACAACCGAATTTCACTTTCCAGTCTGATTCTTGTTACTCTTTCGCAGCAATTTTGCAAATTTTAGGCAGTACCCGATTTATAATTAATACTTCAACTTGGACGGAAAGTAAATGATATTAATTTTTACATTACATTATTAATTAATTCACAACACTAATATTTAACATTATTTGTAACATTGCTCTATTTTTATAAACTTATTATTTTCAGTGAAAACCCTAATTTGTTCAAAATTCAAATTTCAGTAGGTTATAATATTATTCTTACAATTTTGTTTTTCACTATTTATCTTTCTAATAAACATACAACAGAAAAACTACGAAAATTAATAAAACAAAACAGTTTTAAGAAAATAAATATGAAATTATTAAATTACTGTTTTATTTATGTTGAGCTATCTGATACAATGTAGA
This sequence comes from Teleogryllus oceanicus, assembly GCA_964035755.1. Taxonomy (NCBI): domain Eukaryota; kingdom Metazoa; phylum Arthropoda; class Insecta; order Orthoptera; family Gryllidae; genus Teleogryllus; species Teleogryllus oceanicus. The sequence continues at coordinate 47,049,718 of CAXIVR010000009.1, forward strand.
AGCTAAAAGGTTGAAATTTCGGGAAACTATCGATCATTCAATTTGTACTTAGCCTTTTTTATGATTGTCAGAACATGAGATATTCTTGAAAAACGAAAACAGTTTTTTTTTTATTTTTCCCTCCTTTTTTGTTGATTGTTAGGGCCAAAATCGGATATAAATGCCTGAAAAAATTCTCGCAACATCTTTATCATTCACATAAATTACAAGGATAACTTAATCAATATTCGTAATATCATTAATTAGATCATTACTTAGTCGTTATGTTGTTAGCAAAATTTAAATTTGTTTAAGAAGCTTTTTTTACTTGTACGCAGTACTGGCGGTAAATGGATTTAAATCCAGCAAAAAAACTGGTGTTTAGATATCAATTACGATTTTCAACAAAAAATGTTTATTCTCTGAGGCAGATTTACCTATCTTATTCCGCTACCCTCTTTGAAATGCCACCTCCCTTCGCAATCATGTTTTATACTAATATTGTACACTAATAGAGATCCATTGATAGCCAACAATGATTACAGTAAAAGTCAGTATCCGAAAACTCCGGCTATTTATTTTCAAGTTTGTGTCAGCGAATAGGTAGAGCCCGGCAGCAAGGTTGCGGGTGGCGGTGGCGAAGTGGGAGGGGGAAGGGGAGGGGGAGGGGGAGGCGGAGTGCAGTGGCTGCCCGCCGCATTGCGACCCGCGCCGTCTCGCCTCCGCCAAATGCCTCGCAGCCAACGAGCCGCCAGCCGCGCTCTCGCTGCATTACTCAGGGCTCTGCCTAGGCGTTAGATACTGCGTTGGGGATGTGCGTTTCTCATTATCGCAGGGTACCCGATACGAAAATGTGTATACGCGGGTCCAATGTGATCCACCTTTAAAGATAAATTCATTTCACTTCAGTCTTAATATTTCGTTATGAAATTAAATCCAGTAACGTTCAAGGATGAACTATAAATCAGCGCCTCACTACTGATGTTGAAAGTCCTATTTTAATTTACTAGCGTACCCGTGCGTAAACTTTCGCATATTAAACCCCACCCTCTTCTCCACCTTTCCATTTCTATATTAAACCTGTAATGTATCTTTTTCATCAAGATCCTGTTATCTGCCTTCACTTGGTTGCATGCGAGACTCGCAAACACTACCTAAATAATATAGGTGGCGATAACGATACACAAATAATCAACTTTGTTTCTTCTACAACAATTGATAATCTTGCACAATTTTTCTAGTGTTACAATCTTCAAAGCATTTCCTAAAAAATTTAGGTAGATAGATTTTACTTAAATAAAAGTTAAATTTTTCACGAAAATTGAGCTAAAAATGATCGACATTCTTCATAAGAAATGCAGAACTATCCTATAAGGAGTAAAAAATAGTAAAACCCTGCAAGCAAGACATTTTTTCTTCAAATACGTGTTCAATGAACACCATCCGAGAAAGGGGGATTATGACTAGTTCCACGAAATGGCTTGTTCTTGAGAGAAATCGCTCAAACTCAAACTCTACAAAATGTACTTAACTGCCTGTTTTACGGACGAACTCTTGAATGGCTTTGGTTCTTTATCATAATTGCCAATTAAGAAAAAATCATGTTAATAACTAGTGGACTGCAAAAACGTTTGAACCAAATTATTTTCTAAAAATTAGCACGCACATTGTTCCACACCTATATTACTCTGTAATCAATTAAGTATTTTAAAGAGAATACTTTTCAGATATTTCAATACCACATTGCAGAATATAGTATATATCACAATTGTTCTCTACATACCAGGAATATTGAAATAAAGTTACTGTTCCATTACGCGACTTGTGAATAGCAAATATTTAATGGCGGGAGGTCCCTTGCAGTCTCGTAATCGCATGATGACAGCCTCAGGGTAAGCAGTAACACACTGCGTGTAAGAATTCATTAACTACACCCAGTTTGAGAGCAGGAACAATAATATCTTTCCATTTTCAATCAAACTCAGAACATTTTTAATTGTTTTTAGATGTTCTCGAGTTCCTGGATATCTAACAAAACCATAGACCCCTTTCACATGGCCGTAGGCTTCATAGATTTCTCTAAATCCCAGAGAGCTTCGGAAATTAGAAATATATATTATTAATCTATGGAGTATTAGGATGAGGAAATGAAGGCGTGATGTCGAAGAGCAAGGACTGCACGAAATATTTATTGCCGACCATACAATCCCACACAGAACTCAAACTTTATCAATAGCCCTGAAGCGAATGGCCAGCCCCTTCACCACGTCGCACGTACGTCTACGGCCACAACCACCTGCGCCGCCGGCGCCTGCCCGCGCTAAGCTGCCTCCCATTAATACATCCCCGGCCAAGGCAGGCATCGGTGCGCGCGTGCTCTGCGGGCAGCCTGCGCAAGGGGCAAGCACGTTCCCCAGGCCTTGCGCCTAATGCCGCCAGGTGGAGCTGGACGGCTGGCCAGCGGACGGGGAGGGGAAGGAAGGTGGGGCTGGGTGAAATGGGGGGAGGCGCAGAAGGGCCGGACGGGATGGGACGAGCGAGGTCGATCGGACGGATTGGGTGGAATGGGAGATGAGGCAGAGGGAGCCAAGAAGGGATGGAAGGGAAAAGAAAAGGAGTAAAGGGAAGAGAAGAAAAGGGAAGGAGGGATAAGGGAAAGTACGAAGCCGGAGGGATGGGGCTTGACGGCAAAGGAGTGCTGGGGAGGAAACAAAGGAAAGGAAAGCAAAGGGAAGGGAAAAGGAAAGAAAGAAAAGGCAAAGCAAAGAGAAAAGGAAAGAAAGGGAAGGTAAAGGAAAGGAAAGGGAAAGGGAAGGGAAAGGACGAAGTCGGATTTCGAAATAGGGGGGGGGGGGGAAGGGGGAGGGAAAGGACAAGCCAGGGGGATTGAGAAGGAGGGGGAAGACGGGGGGGGGGGCGGATGTGGAGGGGGGGGGGCGGGCCGAGGCCCGAAATACAGGGGGGGGAAGGGCCCGCCAGCGGCCCCCGAGCCGAAGGACTTGGAGCCGGGGCATGCCCTGCGCCCCTTTCTTTCCAGTCTACGCCGCGCCGCGCCGCACCGCACCGCCGGAGAATTATGAGACCTGCAGCTCCTCCTCCCCTTGGCACCGCTCCATGGCTTTGCCTCGGAGCTCAAGCACTGGCGTTACGTTACGCGCTACGCACGGCTTCTTATCTCGCGCATAGTTTTCCCCGAGAAAACCTTAACTATTCCGTCTTCACGCACACATATTTTGTTTGAACTATTTATTTCGCGAAGTCTCTAAAAATAAGATTAAATACTTTTCTCTTTGTGTATACCAGTAAGTGACTAATCGATCACCGGACTAATCGTGGTTTAACATAGTAATCGAACCTAATGAAAAAAATCGTAAAACGTAATTGGCCTAGCAGCAGATTATCAGACCCGCCAAAAAATTAGTTCATAGAAAATACATACACGACGACAATTTAGTTAACAATTTTCCAAGAAAATACATTTTTTAAATATTCCAACGTAATTATTTAAAATTTGTTATTTCTCTTCCAACTATATAAAGGGCTTCTCGATTTCTTCGACGCCAGAAGTTCAGGTGCGAAGCATTTATAATCTGAACGTTTTAGAAAATCCTGACGATTACACAAACAATTCATAAACAATGGTTGCGATTCGTAAATGAGTAATGGGTACGATTCGTGTTTCTAAAATTCAAGAAAGAAGTCCTTTGATTGATTGATTGATTGATTGATTGATCTTCTCATTTTTCCGGGCGCGTCAACTGCTTTGGTCATTAGTTTCGTTAGTGTAGAGCACGTTTTTTTCTCGGGAGATGGCGGCGATCTTCTCCCGCTGGATGGCATGATTCGGCGCCGACCTACCGTGGGCTAGTGGGGTTTCCCCCTAACCAGGACTCTCCCACCAGCGGGGCACCGCCCCAGCCGGAACAAGCTCTACGTTTCCGATCGGTCTCCCGCAATATGTGGTAGTGTAGTGCATGATAGTGTAAGCGTGTGTGTAAGGGGAGAAGATAGAACAAGGAAGAGGAAAGACAGATTGTGCGCGGTCCATGGCCCGTGTGGTTGGGTACTGCTAAGCCCCTTAAATATCCCCCTGCTCATCGCATATAAAGGGTGGTTTAACTGTGAAGTGTTATATCCCCGAAAGCTCTTTCAATTAGAGCATTCGGAAGGGACAATACAAGATCCAAAGAGGACAGGCAAACGACAGAACATCCATTACAAAACATAAAACGAATGCGCTTAAGTTTGCTCCCTGTTAAACCCCTTTCCAGCAGCCGCTCTACGTCCACATTTCATTAGCCATCTGCGCACAAACCACCGTACAAAACTCCAAACACCACCACTTCCCGTCTGAGATGCCAATCTCTGGGCCATTCCGAGAACGCAGAACACACAGCAATTGCCTGGCGCGCGTGGGCATCGGCCGGTGGCGGCTGACGAGGCGCGCTCGTTGGCGCGATGTGCAGTACAGCACCGTTGAGCGCGACTGTCTGGCAGTGGGGCGCGGCGCGGCGCGGCGGACAAAGTGGCCATCGCCAGTTGATGGAGCGCCGCCGACGCCGCCGCCGTCGCGATAGCGCCCGACCGCCCCGGAGGCGGTGCTTGCCCGCCGGCCCGCGCCAAAAATTAGAGTGAAGAGAAATCAAGGTAATCAGTGATGTCGAATGGGAAACGAGAATGAAAAGAGTTACTTCAAGAACCTTAGAATAACGTTTACAAACAAAATGATACAAGTAAAGCTAAAATTATTGAGGGAATAAGAAAAGGGAATCAAGTTGCAAAACAGCAGCACTACTTTATGGCGCACACAAATAAGACCCTGCACGAAGATAAAGATGTACAAGTCTCTTGTAGAGATCATTGTTACCTATGGAGCAGAAATTTGGGCCACCGAGTAACTAAAGGAAAAACGAAGAGCTAAAAGAGGTCATCTTCGTCAACATATTAGCTTTATTAAGATAGCCGGCTTTCGACGGCTTTGCCGTCATCGTCAATCTTAATAAAGCTAATATGTTGACGAAGATGACCTCTTAGTTCTTCTTATAAGAACGTCAGCAACACCAAATCAGAATTCCCACAAAATGAAGAGCAACCGAAATGGGTTATTGGTGATCTTGTCAGCTCATGATTGATCGTAGAAAAACATGGAAGCTAGGATGCGATAAGCGACATTAATTTACAAATAATTTTCAAAAATAAAAAAAGAATGGGAAGAGATTGGGAATGAAGTGTAGTAGGTGAGAACATCCAACACAAAAAAGGAAAGAACCATTAATGAATTAGAAACAATTACAGAGATAAGGATTCTATTGAAGGAAACTTGGTTGAGGAACGACCCAGGGTAATTGGATATGCGTTCTCAGGGGAGAAATGAAACGGGCTGCTGGAAAACCGAGAGAGGGAGTCAGGGTTCGCAGGACAAGAGAATACAAAAGTTTAACAAAAACTGAGTAATGCGTAGGATCCAGTACAATGCATGTTCAACGCACACGAGAAAGTAAATCATCGAAATAACGTAACGAAAGCAAAAGGCCGCAGATTGGATGGGCGAGCTCCCCGGGATGGGCACACGGCAAGCGGAGTGCATGGCGCAGTGACGGTGAAGAACGTCGAGCGCGCGGCGGGTGGCACGGGGGCGGGGGGCGTGGCGGTAGGGGGGCTCCGCGATAAGAGAGACGACCGGGCGGTGGCGGCGCCGGAGGCGGCAATAAAACAATAAGCAGCCCCAGGGGGCGGCACGGCGGCTCCACCGCCGCCGCCCATTCAATAGAGCCGCGGCGGCGGCGGCGGCGGCGGCGCTGATGACCGGGGCCGGTCGGCTCGGCGAGGGAAGGCGGGAGGTGGGGGCGCAGGCGCATTAATCTCGGCTTATCGCCGCCTCCGCCCCCTCATCGACTGCCCGCCGCCGCTGCCCGGATCGCCCTGCAACCGCCACCGCAGCGCGCGCCTGGCAGCGCCCGCGCAACGCTTTCGTGCAGCGCCGCGTGCAGACTGGCAGATTTGTCAATGGGCGGGGCTGAGATGGGAATTCGACTGAAGGATGTTCGGAAGCTTTCCTGCGATTTTGCTGCCTCAGTGTGGTTTCCGTTCAGACATGGATGCGACAAGGATGGGTAATGTGATGAACGTCAGCCCATAACCGTGATTAATGAATTCGCATCTCCTTGTAGTTATGAATAATGAGTTTATACAGCAATATATTATTAAAACTTATTCTAGTTTAAAATTATCTGCGTATAAGCTAGTACATTATGTCGGATAATATATTCCTCAGGCACCACCGTTATAAATTCAGTAAAATATGGAATAATAGTGCACGCATACTGGTTTTTACTATCGCAAGAATTAAACCGAAGAACCATCCTTCTCTGAAAATGGTGTTAGATATATAAGATCACAAAAGTCAGTGACCAATGTATTCGTTGAATGACTTTGTTACTGGTGGACATTCCAGTAGATATTTGCTGAGAATATTCGCTTCAAGTTCGTTTCAATTTGATAAAATACACTTATTTGGGTATTCTTCACGAGTTTCAATGCACAGCGATTTCTCAGTAAGTGATGTCATATTAGTTGGAGATACAAATCCATGCAATTACATGAAAGGTCCAAACCTTAAGAATAAATGTTTTCAGATTTTTCCACATATTGCATAATAACACACGTAATATGGAACACAATTCATTTTTCGAATTTGTGTTTCTTTAAATAATTTTAAAATTCGACTGGCCTACAGAGAAAGTGATCAACGAGACAATTTAAGAGAAATCAAGAAATCGTAATTTTAACAAAGATTTTTCATTTGTATACGGTCAAGCAATAAAGTGTGTAGAACTTTCCTCCAAGCGCCTTGATTTTGAAACTAAACTTTGAGAATATACTCACAATTTGATATGTATTCTATTCGCAAGTAGTCTAAATAACAGTTTCTAAACGAATATATTGTTCAATAAACAACATACTGCACCTCGTTACTCACATTAAATCCGTAAAGATTTTACTAAATGTCCAATAAATTTCCATTAATAAATGTTTCAGCACGTTTCTCGTGTACTAACACCAATAAGGTTTACTACTCGAGTTCCATTTAAGGTACATTGTATGAACAGGAGCGATTTGTCATTTTACAATGAAATTGGCACTTCACATTAAATTGTACATATGAATGCACGTGATCAAACCAAGAGATGTGGTATTAGGATTTAATAAAAAATATTTATTACAATAGTTGACTAAATAAATTATAATTTCGCTTTTCTGATGCCATTTTTAATAACGCAATTTCATTCTTTTCCAACCTCTCTATCCAGGCCAGTTTAACGATCCGAGCTGCTCTGTTCTGCCAAACGTTAATTCCCCCAGGACGTGAAATTCGACTCCGCTCATTAATACGAGTTTCGTTATCCTTCGAACCTGGGTGTCTCCCCGCGCGAACCCCTGGTGGTTCGATGCCCCGTGCGCGTCACTTGCTGGTTAATTGCCGTCTCTTCCCCTGCGCATTTTCGCGTTCCGCGGCTCCAATCCGGAAGTTATCCCCCGCCCCCGAACCCGCCGTGTTCTTTCCTTGTTCTAATGGACGTTATATTGTCGTCTCCCGCTTTCGTCTTGGGTTTCCGCTTATCCGTATTTACCCACTCGCTGGAGGGCCCCCCCTCCCCCGCCTCCGTGACCTCTCTCGCTCGTTCCGCCTTCGCCTCGTTGGCCCGCGCTGCCAATCGCAACCGCGCCAACCCTCTCGTCCTTCCTCCATCTCATCTCCTCTTCTGCTCCGTGCCCTGACCTCCGAAGGCGAGGTCGCTCCATTCAACGCTCGGGCGCGGTCCCAGTGGCCTTTGCCTTCCGCTGCGCGTACAAATGACGCACTTGTTGGGCTACAGTGAGTTTTCCGGGTTGTTGCACTCTCGTCCATGTTTTGTTTCTTAAATTTATGCGCAGATGCAGTTAATTCACAGGGATGCGTTTTTTTTTTGTAAGCGCTCACTTGTTCATGAAGCGGACTAGTACGAGCTTTTTCGATGGAAAGAAAAGGATGGATGTATTGGATGAAAATAAATGAACATTTTTCAAGTGTGCCAAGTGATTCAAAAGTATGCATTTACAAAAGAGTAGAGTCTCGCTTAAATACAATTTCTTATAAACTTAAACATTCTTGTATCCTCACAAAATAAATCTGATGTATAAATGATAATACTATAGAGATATAATATAAAATATTTGTAAGTCGAGGATATATTTAACGGTTTCTCGGCAAACATTTACGATATTAAGTTTAAACTAATTTATGATTAGAAATAGGATTTAACAACAATTTGTAGCGTTAATATAGCTGATACTCATATACGCTTTTTAAATCAACAACCGATAAGTCCAAAAACTTATATTGTGAACAGATAACCTAATATAAACCATTTTCTTGTACGATTTCAAAAACATTGTCGTATTTTCATCACGAAATGCCACATAATTTTCATGATCACGATTCCAGTATTTGTGGTCACAACACACAGGATTCTCATATCACTTCGTGCCTACCACAGCTCCGCGCTCATCGTTTTATCAGGATATCGTTTTTATCGCCGGCTACTACTGCATTACTCCCGCACCACCTTTTTCTCCCTTCTCCCCCCTCTCTGGGAAGCCCTTCCCCCCTTCCCATCTCTCTGGGAAGCGCTGTCACTCGCTTGTGCCGCCTGCAGCTCCGGGCGCGCGCAACCGCGAACACCGTATTTCACAGAATCACGTTCTTTATGGAGATTCGTTCTTTACGAGCATGCACGCCGCTCGGGCCGCCCCGCCCCGCCCCGCCCCGCTCCGCACCGCCCCGAGTCGTCCGCCGCTCGCTCACCCGCTACCGCCGCCCAGGCCAGGTCAGGTTTCCCCGGGCACCGCTTCCGATCCTATTTCCGGCGCTGCGACGATGTAGCCGGGCTTCCGCGGGCGCTCTACAATGCCGCGATGCTGCGCGTGCGAGAGTGCGCGGAGCCATCGTTTTATCCTTTGGAATGACAAGAATCCAACAGTTCACTCCTCTGAAATACATTGGTGTCAAAGTAATACTTCGACATCTACAGTAGTGATCGTTACAATTGCTCCACCTTCAGTAGAGATTTTTTTTGCAGAACCGAATTTTCCTCACGAGCATGTACTACAGAGAAATTATTATAAGAAGAGACCACTTTGGCAGCTATTGGTTGGTGATTGCTGGTACCATAACTGTGGGTTATGACTGTGTTAAATTAGTTAATGAGTTCGTTTGCAGTTGGTTCACTTGTTAATGCTTTCGGCACAATTTCTTGCAATGCCATTGTCCAACATGACTTTCCTTTATTTTTCAACCTGTCAATCTCATCCCTTGTTATAATAACTTTTCTCTACTTGCGGCAGAGCATGTTCTGCTTGTGACAAGTCACATAGAACCCTATCACTCTAACAACTCATTTTTTTAGATACCAATTCAAACCTAGTCAGTCCAAATGGTCCAATTAGCACCAGGTCTGAACGCTCAGCACACTGGCTGGCGGAGTTCCTATGCAGAAAACCATCTTTGAGTGTTGCGCGAGTTTCTACATTGTTCAACGGTTTTCAAGGGAAGAAACATTTACGATCATTAAACGTGTCTCGTACTTCGTAAAGTACGAGACACGATTGTTTTATCGGCATTTTAATCATTTTGGAAAATAAGAAACTAGTTTAAATTCATGAAGGAAATGTATACGACAGAAGTTGCACACTCACTGAGTGCGAGTATCAAATATCTCGAAAATTAAATAATGTTGCGTTCTAAGGTGAATACAATCCAATTAAGCTGCAAAAAATGTGAATTAATCCGTTAATTTCTCGTTTTAAACAAAAATTTAGAAATTCAGTACAATCGAGATTCAAAAGCGATACAGTCCTAATATCCGATAGCCAGTAAATGTATTGACAGTTGCTAACTATTCATAACTGTCTAAAATAGTGATTAAAAGTATGAAATACTTAACAATATTTTGAATATTAAAATTTATAACTCACCCCCGTAGAACGCAAGATTGAAACAATATTGCTAAACTGGATACTTACCTATAAAAAAGAAATGACACATTAGTAAATAGCATTTTGACTTTTATGATGAAAATAAATTCAATCTTTCGTTACTAGCTTTACAGAAATCAGTAGAATTTGAAAAGTTTACTTAAGGATTAAATGCACTGAACGAGTTTTGTCTATGATGCCCATCAACTATTCTATTTTAAACTTATTTCGTAAAATATTCGATTTAAATTATTAAAATGAACGGGAATATATAATTAATGTATTCGGCTAATATGTGCTTTCCGTATGCAATTTTTCTGTACGTAAGCCATTATTTAGAGTCAAGCGTAATCATGGATTGCCGAAAAGACAGAATAGGTTAGTCAACAACAGCCAGATAAATTGTATACTGACGTGACGGACTATAGAAAAACGAAGGATTGGAAGACAAAAACAGATGGAGCTACAGAATTGCATCGACTTTCTCGTACAACAATTCTCAAGGCTGGCATAGCATCGTGTGTGGCCTCCACCCTCTTTCCACCTGCTGCTTATCGACGTCTTAAAATCCTACCAGGATTTCTCGCAATACTTACCGCTCCTTTGAGGACATTCCCAGTAAAGAGCACATACGCGCACCCGTCACATCGCATCTCGATCCTCGACATTAATATAATTTCCATGATATCTGTTGGACAGGTCTCAGAGCTTGCACCAATGTCGTGGCTGTTGGGAGCCAGTTCCTTAATTGCGCACACTTGTCAGGCGAAGAGTTTATGGAAGCTCTAAGGCATACTGATAATAAAGAAGGGTTCGGAGTGCCCTCCGCGTGACTAACACTGCTTAAAGCATTCATACCATAAGAACCCAAAGCCCAAGACTTGGGATCTTTGTTCTTGGGATCACTCGCCGAAAGTCCTCAGTCCCAGAAAGACGCACTGTTTTAAAATGTGTTACAGTTATACAACATATTTTCATAAAACTAAAACTAACCGATTCATGTTTACGCTCCGTTAGTGAAACCCGGTTCTTCATGCAAATTTTAATAAAAATACTGAACCGTTTTTTAGAAAATGTTTAATTTTATTAGACAATGTTTAATTTTGAGCTCAAAACACGTTTTCGAGATAATACATTGGAGACGATTTAAAGCAGTTTTGCTCATCAATGCCATAAATTATAAAAAAAAAACTAAATAATGACGTGAACGATTAAAAAGAATCATTTGTGTCATGTTACATAAAATGGAATTTATGTCACATTTTTCAGGGCAAATAGTTTAAAGAAAGATTAAAACCGTTTTCGGGAAAATCTTGTTTTTAATAGAATAGCCCATATTGCACTCATTACTTACAATCTACTAATATTATTAAACAATTACAATAGCACTTACTTTCTCACATTTCTCGCAACTTTTCCAATTTTTGAAAATTTTGAAAATGTGTAGCAGTTTGTGATAAAAATCTTGCTTTTAAAATAACTAATTTAACGCAAAATCGCGCAAAACTAGTTGCATTGGGAACATATTTCTTTAAAAAAAATCTCTTTAATTGTAGCTGTTGGGAGACTTCAAAAACTCCCAAAGTTTAAAATTATTTTTTGTCATCTTTGGGTTCACCGAAAATCATACATGCTCCACTTTTATAAGCATACTTTGCTTTTTCTGAAGAACAAAAATAAATATAGAACCATTTTGGGAAAAATGTGAAAATGTCATTGAGGTATTGAAAAGTACCCCCCGAAATCAAAATATCTATTTCAAAATCAAGACACCGCTATTTATTTATTATTTAGGCTAGCCATTTACATAAAATATCAATTTTAATGGGGATTCCAGCTGTATGTGTTTTTCACAGACACACACACACACACACACACACAGACTTTTGCCGTAAACCAATATTTCGATTTTATGCACCTACAAAACATTGATTCTGATTACACAACGCTAGATAATATTTACAACCTACAGAAACAAGAATTATCTTTTTTTTTCGTTCTGGAATGTACAAAACTTAAGTATTTCTGTCGCCATTTTTGCAGCACCATCTTAATACTTTGTTTATACTACCAACCGTTAATTAATATGCAAGAACGTAAAAATTTAAACTTCACGCGAGACTGGTTTGTCCACCGTACGGAATTTTGTGTAGCGTTCCTGGACATGCGAGACCGGAAGGGGCAAGAGTAAAGTGCCATCATCCGGGCTGCGGGAGTGACCTGCATAAGGTAATGCGCTGAATGCAACGCGAGCGTTCGGTGGAGGTCGAGGAAGCCACTTCGCCAGGGCGGAGCGGGGCGGGGCGGGGCGGGGCGGGGCGGGGGGCGGGGCGGGGCGGGGATTGCGCAAGTGGCGCGACACGTTGCTCAGCTATTTCGCCGCAACGAGATTCGGCGCCGCCTAGTGGTGGCAAATTTTAGCCAAATATCGTTACGATATATCGATATATTACAAAGATTTTTCGATGTCGATGGATCTTCGACGAAAAATATAGTTTAAAATATTGATGTTTTAAATACGATAAAACATATTTAAATGTCGTGAAGTGTCCTGGTTCTAATATGACACAAAACATTTATATATATAATATATATATATATATATATATATATATATATATATTCTATATACATATATATATATGTATATTCTATATTCTATATACATATATATATATATATATTCTATATATAACATTATTATTAATAATAATAATAAAAAAAAGTCAAAAAGTTTGAAGTCATTGCTAAATCGATCTATAATATTTAAATTATCACAAAATAATTTACACTTCTTGAACCATCTGTAATAAAATTCCGTTAATGGGATTAAATTGTAAAGGAAGCACACTTCCTACGAGTAAAAATATGCGAAACGACTCACTCGTTTTACTATTATATCAAGACCGCCGAAAAAAATAAAATCTTCCCGTTTTCCTTTTTTTTTTTTTTTTGAAAAACCTAAAACATGCAAAATATACATTACCATGTACACGCACGCATAAACCTCCTCTTCGACAATCCATGTCGTCTTTTTACATCCTTGCCTTACTATGCAAGAAGGGAAATAGTATTGTAATGGCACACCAGAAACTGGCGACTTTTCGACAGAAATAACTCGTATTGCTAGGTACTTTTAACAAAAAAGTAGATAAACCTTATTCGTATATGAAGAAAAATTACTTCTAACACGCTGTGTAACCTCGAATTCATGAGTTGTGGATTTTTGATACCGAAAAATTGAATGACCTTAGAACGTTCGTGCGCGGTCAACGCTACAGTTAACTGTCTAAATCATTCATGCAAATTTCTTCAAAATTCATATTCCCCGATAAATCTGAACGAACTGGAGGCTTCCGGAGTTTGAAAGGGATATATAATATTTCGAGGTTCTTCATACGAAGTCTCAACACTTGCAAATTCTTTAATTTTTCCTATTACTGCGTGTTAAGAACATCAAAATTGTTTTGATTATTTCATTTATCAAAGACATTCCCCTCACTCCAAACTTTTTTATACTAACCTCCCCACAGTAAATCATGCAGTCCACTAAAACCTGGCTTCACGAAATGACTTCCCAAGAAGAACTGAAAATATTAAATTCCCTTTTGAAATCATCTTAAATATGTTTTCCAGTAATTGTAGGGCATCTTATACTTTTCTACGCAGTGTGTAATGTTTATAATTTTACTGAAATACAAGTATAATGTATAATTCAATGTATAACGAGAATATAATTTAAACCTCAACGTGAAAAAAAGTCTTGATATTGCTTTGCAATTCCGACATTCAACAATAAAATAGATAAATGTTACATTCTTTTATATGAAAGTTTTATCTGAGACAAAACGAACTACATTTTTCAGTTAATATGTTACAGGCTAATAATTCTTGTGAAACATACGAAAGTGCTTTCAAACCCAGAAACTTAATTGAATTTCAGAGTGCACAATTGAATTAAGCATTTGCTATCAGACAATGCAATACATTTCCTCTCGTCCAAATACATTATATTCTTGGCATAGTATGTTGCAATTTGGTTGAAACATTCAAATAAAACGCCCATAGATTACGTTTTTCATCAAATCATGTCTTATAAGCACTGTGGATTTTTCATTTTCACAATTTTATTAAAACACCGAATTGTGTACATTGCATCAGGTACCACCACTTTTGTCGTCTTACATGAATTCGAATGCTGTGAACAATCTTTAAATCTTCCTCCCTTTCTTCAAGTTCGTCTACATACCAAACTTTCTTCTCACTCTTCCTTTATCCGTTTGCGACGCAGCCATTTTCATCTAATCTAGAATACGAAAATTTCTTAAGTGGATACAACCAGAAGAAACTTCGTCTATGACTTGCGGAAACTGTTTTACTTGTCTCGTGCATTCTCAATAAGTGCTATCCGTCATAAATTGGTGTAAGAAATATTTGAGGAAGAGTGAAAGAAGTTAGAAGAATTAAAAGTCTTTAGAAAATGATACTCGGTGGTAGAATTTTCGAAACTAAAAGCAACAAAATGGATACCTCAGCGCGATATGAATGCTTTATAACAAGAAAAGGAATGGAAAATTCACGCGATGCAAATTAATATCGACAAGATCCAAATCTCGCCTCTCCTGGTTTCCAGGCGTATAAACTAATTCTTCAAACAGAACAAGCAATTAGCTTTGGTGCAACTTTTGATTTCATACAGACCATTGTTTGCACTACCACAGTTGAATCGGGAAGGGAAGTCGAGATACGAGTCAATTTTTTAAAAAAATTTAACCATATCAGTGGGATTACAACTTTACAGGTGAATATTAGTTTTAAGTATGTCCTATAATCGTTAGTGGCTCGAAGTTACAAGTAATTGTAAATTTGCGCACTTATCATAATCCTATTTTTGATCGAGTACATTCCCACTGGGAACGTCTATGATCATTATTGTTAATTTTGTGAAGAAGAAATAAAGATGGAGAGTGTGAGGTGAGATAAAAATTTCTCTAGGTTACGGGGGCCAGATCAGAATTTTTGGGAGAGAAGATTTAATTATTGTAGGAGCAAAGCTGGTTTTTCCGGGGTTAAATTGGCTGATGAAAGGAGTAGTTTGGAGGAAGGGTCAGCTCTGGTCACAAACGATAACCGCCAGGTGACGGCGAGGGTGCAGTGCTCTTAGAACAGTTGCCTAGCAATGGACAGCCTGGAGTGCCTAGGGCCAGGTCGCAAAGTTGGTCGTTTGGACGGCAGATGATAGTCCTTTGTGACGGAGCCAGAACTTCGTTCAGGGTGAGATTCAAGATGGGAAGGGAGCAGTGCTTGCCAAATGAGTCCCGAAGGCCGGCGAAGGGGAAGCTGAGCGAAAGTTGGGATAATAGGATGCGTGAACAAGAAGCCACTAGGACAATGGTCAGCGACGTAAAAATGTCAAAGGAACTATGCCAACACACTCTTAGAACAAATCTCTGCAAGTCGGGAGTCCACTACGTGAACCCCGAAAAATTTATTTCTGAGTAATGCAGTGTCACTTCTGTAACTAAAAACTGGGCATCATTCCCTTAGATTTAAACAATTCTCGTACGTAAGAAAAACAGCCATCGAATTTTGAACTATTGACTGCGTAAGCCAATTATGGAATGAAATTTTAAAAAAAGATACGGTCTTTCATACTGAATATAAAGAAGAAAATAAAGTGAGAATTCGTGTAAAGAATGTGAAATCCAACAATTTTAATACCTACCTACCCAATACTAGCAAGTTAATGAAGATAGCAGTGATGACCATCAGAAAAGTATCAATAATGAATGAAATATATGATTTTTTTTAATATTTATAATGTTGCATACATAGTATGATTCAATAAATGCATTGCGTACAACTCACCAATTCAGAGTGTATTTATCATACTATCAATGCAATTTTCTAAAGAAAACAATTAACGAAATTTCACTTTGGGAGACCGAAGTTACTACTTAACATTTATTTCTTTTATGAACTCGAATATTGTACGTACAAAAATATATATTCCTTATGCATATTATATGCATGATATTATCTATATTTTATTCATCTCCAATTGAAAACCCCATCTACTCGTCTCGTCTCTGCAAACCTTACGAGGGTGAACGCCCCTAAACTATAAGCAATACAAAGATCTCAATGATATTCGTTGCTAAAGTATTGAACGCTTCTGTTTGTGTTCTAGGCTAGATCATCGCCACTCCTGCACTTTCCTTCGCGTAGGAAGGAAAAGATAGGAGAGACACCGGATGTCAAGGTCCCTTCCGCACCGTCAGCGTCAGAACGTAAGGCACAGCGAGGCGTGGCAGACCCAAGGGACTCACTGCAACCCGGACTAAGCTCCCGAAAATTTCATTAGCCCGTCTAAATTTTACGAAGCCTCCCGAAAGCCGAGCCCAACCTTCCAGAATAGACGAGCAGGCAGTTAGCGTCACCTTTTGCATAGTGTAGACTCCGAGGAGCCAGACTTTCACATTCTAGGCGAAGTTTCCGTGACTTCCATTTTCAGTATTTGGACCACCACTTCAGTCCGTGTGCTGGATGAAATATCAATGAAGATGGCGAGAATATCAGATTCGTTCTCATGGAACAATGAAGTTCGCGTGTATCAATTTACCTTCCAGATACACATGTCTGCAGAACAAAAAAGGAATCAACATAGTGAAAGAATATTTTTCATGATAACAGACCAATATACACTAAAAATAATAAACTTCCATATCGTATAAAAATTAATATAATATTATACTTCATTGTGATGTATAAATAACACTGTAAATCGTAATCAAAGCGATTATTTCTTTACTTACAAACAAGGGAGCTCACAATGAATCAAAACTTGAATTTTCCATTTTCTCATGCAATGAGAAACCAACCTAAGCAATGGACCCCACAAAGCATATCTGTCTGTGATACAAAGGGACGGTGCGTGGAGAGATCAGTCAAGTTCAGGTAAGGAGAACTCTTCAAGAACAAGTTCAAGAACAAGTTCAGGTAAGGAGAGCTCTTTTATTATTCCATCTACCGAAACTATGTACTCACGCTTACGTTCTGCGATGTCAACAAAAGGCAACGTCCCACAACTCAAAACGAAAGAAATCTTCACAAAAATACGGAGAAGCGCACACAGCCGATTTTTTTCCAAAACCGGTCCGCAGAAATTCGGAAGGGCCGTGGCGCCACCACCTGGCAACCTCGGCGCATGCAGCGGAGGTGCCAGGGACGGCCGAGACGTGGGGGGGGGGAGGAGGCCGCGACAGCGTGGGCGGATTACGCCGAACTGCCGCGTCAGACGAAAACGACTGCGCTTGCCCCCGCCTCCGCCCCGCCTCCGCCGTGCCGCCCCGCGCCGCGCCGCGCCCCGCCCCCGCTTCGCCCGCCACGCCCAGGGGCTTCCTCGGCTCAGCCAAAGCGGATTGGCGCGCTCCTTGCGTAACTGCCGCCCGCCGCCGCCGCCGCCCCCGCGCCGCGCCGGCGGAATTTCGGGAGTTCTCGTAAGAGCAGCACCCCCAACACGGAACGCAGTCTTTTTATAAATATTTGTAAAATTGAAGTTGATATATCTTCAAGTTTTAATTATTTATTACGTGTGTGTGTATTTATAAATATGCTTCTAATAAGAATTTCAGTATAAATTGTACATACTACTTTAATATACTTAGTAATGTTTGTCAGATCGTGGAAAATCGTTTGTTCAAGTATTTCACACGTTTATATTCTTTTTTTAATTCGTTTGTTTTGCTTTGTCTTTACGTAATTAACTACCACACAACTTACGCTCATCTACTGCAGTAATAATAATAATAATAATAATAATAATAATAATAATAATAATAATAATATCATCATCATTTGCGTATTGACCATTTCAGATCTCGCTACACGTTCTCTTCCGATACATAATCGAGAGAGACTAGCATGTTCTTTTTCGGCTGTATCCCTTGGTAAGACAAGGTTGCGAAGCCATGAATTATGAGGTGTTAGGATGATGAGGGGTGAAGAGACAATCACTAATACGACAAGGCCTACTCAGGACTCGAACTTGCAGCCTCCTCGGCGCAGATGACGGCTCCCGCAACCGCCTGACCACCACGTAACAGGATTATTGTTGTTGTTATCATCATTACTATGAAGCAACACCTCGTGCCGAACACCGCACAGCGCCGCGACGGCCTCATCTTTTTCTGCTAATCTTATCTCGCAGCAAAAGTGCGTATCGGGACTCACTGTGTCCCAGAGCGGATAACGACCGGCCTCGGACGGAATGGTATGGAGCTCGTAACGTTCGCTTTGAGAATACGCTCAAAGGTAAAGGTGTTATGAATTTCCGATATCTCCTGAGTTTCAAAAGGAATTTCAGGTATTGAAACATGTGGATTATTTGTTTTTAATATATTCGTAATGTAAACGTTTGAGGTCGTGAATTCTGCACCAGAACAGCATTTGTTCTTCAAGAAAAGTGGTATTTCAAATATGTGGGTTGTTTTAGCACTCTTTGTTAAAATCCACGAACTTCTCAAGTATTGACAGGTTTGTGATCATTTTTAAATTTGTTCACAAAATACTTTTTTAGTATACCAGCATTTTAAACGACCATTTCTGTTGCATGAAATCGTTCATAATCGGACATTTTTCTGCACAAATGATGACGCATTATATTTTACGGCACGAATGATTGCGTCGTCACACATTCAGCCAATCGCAGCGAGATACTCTTGGGGTGGTAGCGGTAAATGGAACAGATAACCACCGTTTTCTCGCACAGATGTCAAATACCCGGGAGGACACAAGATAATTTTTCGCAAAATTAAGTGTGATTCTCTTATAAATTTATAATGCTGTAATACATAACAGTGATGCAACTCGTTTATAATGTTGCTTTATTTTATTAGTACACATTTGAAAACTCGCCCCTGAAGTCTCTCGTTTCAGAACATGTACTCATGCATTAACATTATAAACTATTGTTTGAGGAACACTGCTCAATGGATAGTACATACATTTCTCATGCATTTGACCTCAATCAGTGCTATTCATGATTTTGAATATAAGACAAATTATGTTTCAATAAATTAATATACTATATAATCTAATCTCATTGAATAATTATCTTATGTTAATACAATAATGATATAATATTGCATAATTATCTGGCTGTAAAGCATTGCATAATGAGTCAAAAGAGACAGCTTCATCAACTGGAGTGCATGAAAAATCACCGAAGTTTGAAGTTGAGAAGTAATCAATCATTGTGCATCGTTCTATTACATGCTTTCAATCGAATTAGATAAGTTACTATGCTGAGACAACCCCTTGTGTTGGGCACGATAAATCTGGTTTGCAAAGCTCATAAAATATCTGAACACCGAAGTCCCCTCTGGAGACTGATACAATGATGGTAAGTAACAACCGGAACTAAACTTTCATAACATTAAAAAAAACTGAATCCCAATTTGACTTTGCTACTGCTGGACTGAATGCGACTTGTATTTACGCGTAACCAATGCCTCCTGAGACATTGGTGGCTCTTGGCTAATGGTGGTGGCTGAATACTCATGTTAACCGCCAAGAAATCAATCGATGTAAAAGGTTAACTCGTAATAATTACTATTCGTAAAGCAATTACTATATGAAATTCGTAATGATAAACACGTATTCATTCACTTCACATACTTATATTAATATCCGTTATCAGATCGTTTCATAGATTACTATTAATGTTTAACCATGGATGCGAAAATTAATTATATGAATTAAATTAATTAAAATAATATTAAATAAATGATCGACCCACAACAGCGGCTTGACAGTTTGACTTGACCAAGACAACCTGGACAATCAACACTGTCACTTCAGTCTCCGTTTGCATGACCCGTGATTATGTTGGAGATGTGCACAGATTACTCTTACATACATACCGATGATTTTTTTTTTAAGGAAAAAAAAAAAAAGTGGAAGAAAAGCTTTCAAGGTTTACTTGTATGCAGAACATTTGACATTTAACATGACAATACTATTGTGGGCAAAAACGCTATTTAAATCATCTGGACACATTTTATACGTTTTTAGTTTCCATGAACAATCGTGACTAAAAGTTATTTATCTTCAACGCGGTTAGAACCTTCAACTGACTGACGTCTTAATGTTTACATTACGTCAGTTCGAGTAAACACACCACCCAAAGAAAAAGCACATCGATTAATTTGTGTACAAATTATTTCACAATAGTCCAGTGTTCATATCTTTAAAAAAAATCCTGTGTATTCTTTCACATAGAAGCCGCATTGTTTTCCTAACCACTCTCGCTGCTGAATCTTCTCTGTGGTATTCGCGAGAGCACAACACTGGAAGCACGAGACTTTTTTTTTCGAGGTAATTCGACTTACTTGCTGTTTCGGAAATACTCAGAGAGCCCTCTACAACCGCCTTCGAAATCTCGTGGAAATGTGAGGTGCTCTCCACCTTTCATCAAGTTCAAATACCGATTCTGCAAATGAAGCAGCGCCCCTGAGCATCAGATTACAAAGACACATGGTTTTGACAAATAAACGCGCACTCCTCTGGAGCGCCAAATTAATACCGTCCGTGGAAGAGTTTCCACGAACACGGGTAATTAATTAAAGAAAGTTTGGAAAGGAAATGTGGCAATGCGTGATCGGGTCAGTGCGAATGAGGATTCCGAGAATTATCTTCGAGCTACGGACTGCACACTCAAAGCCCAGAAGAAATCAGTCTCCATTCTTGTAGTCTGTCAATGAACAGCGAGACGCACTTCGCGCAGTACAGACCTAATGTGAATTCCTCATAAACGCAGCCCCTCTTTATAGGACGAAATTTAAAATTGACACAAATGGCAAATATAAGCATGCCAAATTAATTGAAGCCGAAGGAAATACCAATAGTATTCAAAGGTCATTGTATGTCATTTTCTTCTAATCAATTAATTCTTCTTTAAAAGAGCATTACCATTGATATGGCACTAAACAAACACTGAAATGTATCTCAAAATAATACATTCGCTAATTAACCTGACAAAATAAGTATGGATTTTCAGTTGTTTCTGATCCTTCACATAATTTAGATTTACTACAAGAGTTAATTTTACGAACTATCATTTCAGCTAAGTTAGCGGCCTTCCACTCATTCATGTGAAAATAAGCCAAAACCCATCTAAGAGCACTTTATGATAGATGCGCAAAAATATTTATTGACAGTGGACTTACCATTTATTGAATTTAGATCCAAAACGCACGACTCCCTAGAGCGTATATGCAGAAAAACACGAAAAAAAAATCATGAAAGAGCATTTCAATTACTTCAAAGCAATGCAACGAACATTCAATAACAAACAAAAATTCCACTGAGTTATAGGATAGAGACGAAGTTCATTCGAATAAATAATAAACTTGACTCTTTCTATAATACGAAAAAAAAAGCATTCTTTATGGTGGCTGCGGTGTCACTGCAATCGAACGAAGCGCCACCGGAAAGAAACCGGCAGGGCAGTGCCATTTCCCCTGGCTGGTCATTTCCTTTCCCAGAATAACATCGCGGGGCGCAGCCGGTGCCGGGCGGGTGGCCTGCGGGGCCCGGCGAGGGGCAGGCGCTTCCTGCATGGCGGCGCGCATTGGCGCTGGCGGGTGAGGTAGGTAATGGTTCCTGTGGCACCGGCGAAGCGGCGGGACTCCAAGGTACGAGGAAGGAAAGGTAGGTGGGGAGGGAGGATGGAGAGAGAGAGAGGAAGAGGGAAGGTAAGAGGGAGGAAGTGGAGGTGGGTAAGAATGAGGGAAGGAATAAAGGAATGAGAGAGGGAAGGTGGAAAAGAGGAGGAAAAAGAAAAGGAGAGGAGGGAAGGATCTAGAGGGAAGAATTTCAGAGCTTTCATTCCAAAATTAAGATAGGATAAATTATCCTTATTGGTTTCTAAAATCAGATGAATAGGAAAACACTTGACGACACAAAGATTCCATCTTGTTAATTGGACAGTTTTAGAAACTACAAAAACAACAACAACAACAACAACAACAATAATAATAATAATAATAATAATAATAATAATAATAATAATAATTGTTTTAGTTTATTTATAGACTAGACAACGTAATCACCTGTCGAAGATTATGTACATCTGGAAAGTGTTTACTAATGCAATTTTACTTTCAAGGAAGGGAACAAAGATAGTTTAGAGGATCAGTCGTTCTAGGCAAACCGGAGTAAAGAAATATAAAGAACAGAGCAATCGTCAGAACCAAGGGAAGCCATGTAAATCACCAGCAAGACGCCTCCTGCCCAGCCCATCCTCCGCGGCGTCATACCCTCCAGTTGCTGAATGGCGGGTGTGTTTGACAGGAAGAGCAGCTGGGCAGATGCCGGCTTTCGACGCCGTCGGGAAATAGGGCCGGAAGCCGCGGCGAGGGCGTGGACGAGGGCGGGAAGGGGGGGAGAGAGGTGGTCTACGCCCCGGGAGTAGATATCCGCCCAGGCAGGTCGCCGCGTCGCTTACGCAGACGCCTGACAAACGCCGGTCATTTCGCGGCTGCATGCAGACGACGACGACGACGCCGTCGCCGCGACATGCGAGACACACCACTGCGCCCGTCAATGCCACGCAAGCACGCACTCTGCGGTGGTGGCGCATAATACAGGATGCAAACATCGAGTGACTAACGACGGCGATAGTGAGGTGACAGTGAGGGTGATGGTGACCGCGGAGCTGACGATGAGGGTGACTGCGAGGACGACCGGTGATGACGGCGAGGACGAGCGGTGATGACGGCGAGGACGAGCGGTGATGACGGCGACTTCGGTTCATTGTATTTTGGTATACTAATGAAAAGATCCAATTGCAATAATTACTCAGAATTACGCTTTTATATAGTTAAATTAACGACAGTAAAGGTCCTACAGAGATAATGAATTTGCCTTTATCTAGGGACGAATTACAAAAAGGAGAAAAAACCACATACGCAAAAAAGATCAGAAAGAATGAAAATAAAAATTATTATTGAACAACTAAAGCAGCTTTATTCTAATTACGTAATGTTTTCCTTGGTTCTTCTTTGCTCAATCTAGAAATTACATACATCGGAAAGGTAGATTGTTAGGATACAATTCATTCTAATATATATCCTTGACTTTGACAATATTTTCTTTAATATAGTTTTACTGTTAAAACTTTGAGATCAATTAAAATTTAAAACAATACAACGATTCAATGTACTTACTCAATAGAAACAGAAATCTCAACTCGATATAATACGTATGACGACGTTCAAAAAATGGTTGAACAGATTATCCCAATTGGATTGTATATTGATTTTGCTGCCTCCAGGGGTTACCCTAGAAAAATGCTACTGTTGCTAAGTAACTATGTAACCGAAAAATTGTAATAAACTATTTATAAACTAAGTTTCGTGGGAGAAATGATACGTTACTGAGTTACCGCAAACATGTCTCACTTATAAATGATTCGCCCTTGCGTGAATTGCTCTTGGAAATACATATCCTCTACTGTCAAGTGTAGCCGTAGCATACTGAAGAGAAGTAATAAATGGAGTGTTAATATTATTATTGCCAGTCGGTTCAATAAACAGCCCACTTCAATGGAGCACGAGGCGGAGGCTGGTCCGCGGGCCCATCGCTCGTGAATCTCTTAAATATGATTTAGCGCGAATTATGAGAATGTTGTAATTGGTATGGTAATTTTATAGCAAATTATTAAACAAGTTGTGACGTAGATTAGTTTGAGAGCAGGGCTTGAGCCGTACTCGCGCTAATAAATTATGATAAACGAGCACACACTGCTGCCGATAAACGCGCTCCCGCACCCGACCCGTTCCACGCATGCGCACTTGGACTTTCGCGGCGCAGATGCCAAACGATGCCGGCAGCGAACTTTCGATGAACGTTGGGGAGTGGCGGAAAAGGTGGAAAGAGCGTGGGAGAATGGGGATAAAGACCGGGTGGAGAATGGTGGGGGCAAGGAGGAGGACACGGATGAGAAAAGGGAGAAATGATGATGAGGAGGAGGAGAAGAAGAGGGACTGCAGGCGAGAATATGGAAAAAGGATGAGGGTGTGCATGTCACAGAATAAGCTTTTTTTAAGGGACGATTCTCGCTTCAAAAACATAAAGAAAATTAAAATTTTAACTACAAACTGATCACTATTCAAACTTTTTTCCGCCCTCACTAAAGTTTTAAAAATATTTTTGGCTCGTAATGATTACATTATGATGAAATAATTACACGATTACAATTATGCACTTATGAAACATGACTATGGTATAAACACGTAAATATAATTGACTATTTTCATTTTTTGCTGAATGATAATATTTGGCTGTACCATTTTTTTAAAGGTTATTTAATAAGTTTATTTTGATTGATACATTCGAACTTTCTTCCTTTCAAAAATCCAAAATTAAAATTTATATTGATCATATTTATGTCGTTCAGAGTGAAATATTTATAGATCACTGTTGCCTTGCAGGTTTTCGTGGCCTATTCTTGATACTTCAGGATGGCATTTATAAATCCACACTATTTCATTATATGTCTTTTATTTACGTATCACATTATTCTAAATTATTCAAAGAAAAATCCAAATAGAAAATGCTTATCTTAATAACTTTAAAGTTCACTTGTCATTTCATGAAAGTGCATTCGTAATCAACGCTTGAGAAAACTGATAAAATTTAGAATCGGGACTTATTATTGTTAACCTATTTTGCAAAACATTCCTGTTACCATAATTTGTAAGGTGAAGAAAATAAAAAAAATTATCAGGAGAAAGTAATTGCCAATTCATTTGTGTACAGATAAATTGTTATCTAGTTACAGAAGGACTTGCGCATTGCGCAACGAACTCCCACACACAAGCAAGAGATGTTACGAGTGCACCAGTGTAATCCAGGGATGGCGATGACGCGAACGCTATCAGTTACTCAAACATCTGCTATCACCTCCGGTGTCAGTCTCTACGCAGCCAGACCGACGTCCACATCACACTGCTGCGAATTTGTTTCCAACTCATCCACTTTTCCCATATACATCTTATGATAAATTTGAGAAAGCAGCAAAAGAATAATTGGAAAATCATCAATTTAACGGACACATGCAGCACTTTTTTTTTTTTAATTGGTTTATTTAAGGTCGCTTCAACATCTAAGGTCATTAGCGACCACTATTGCTGTTAACGGTATGGTAACTATGTGGATGAAACGATATGGTGATTGATGATAAGGGGTGGAAGGACGAACACAAATACAACCATGCCGAGGCGGGACTCGAACCCGCGACCCTTCGGTCCGAGATCACTACGACACTACTGCCTTAGCGATCTCGGCCACCGGGCCGGCTATGCAGCACTTTGTTGCTGTCATTTAAATGCAAATTGTCGAAAAAAGCCTGCATTAATATCTCTACAAGGAAATATCAAAGTGATGAAGTTCGCGTAATTGAACTGATAACTGATTTATTCTAATTGCTTAGGGCGACTTAATTAAAATGTATTAACAATTATTGTATAGAGAAAATTCCAATAATAGTCCTAAAACTGTTGTGAACACAACGTTAACTAGGCACATCTACAATACTTCAAAGAAACCATTGTTCTGTTTAAAATAGGTTAATTTCGTCAAGAACACTGTTAAAGCGATGTATCAATAGAAGTCAATATTACTTTCTAGAAATTTATAAACGTGAAGAAAAGGAGGGCATTTGTTTACATCATTATTTTACTCCACTCAACTGACCTCAACTCTTTCCAACAGGCTCCCCTGATTTTGTACATCACCAAACCCTTTCACCTCCGTTCTCGCTGTCCTAGCCCAAATCTTCAGTTCTACTCGTGTACAAAATGCTCGCATTCATCGTACCCTGCACGTACATGTAGCAAAGCCGTCTAAAAACAACGCCACTCCACACTATCGCACACTTTATCGCGGAAGGTAAATCACATTTTATTTATATCCGGCGCCGAGGGAGTAGCGTGTCATCGTGTACGAGTTTCTCATGCTTTGCTGCGCCGGATCGCGTGGCTTGCACACGTCACACCGCGCTCTCAGGCGCTGGCGTTTAGTTGCAAGCGCCGACACCGCAGAGCAAGTTGGCGGTGCAGACACTGTTTTTATCAAGTGGATACGTTAATGAAGAGTCTCACCTTCACCTTATACACTATAAATCACGTGACATTCAACATTACGATCTCATTCTGGGAAAGTTCAAAAAGAGCTTTAGCGAGTTGGCGTCATACTTATTCCTTATGCACTATAAGAAAGTAATGTTAAATGCGCGAAACGAAAAACTTCTTTTTCACATTCGTTGTGTTCACGTGGGTCTTCACGGCCGTTCGTCAGTTAAAACGAACAGTACACAACTATGTAAGAGTGTTGTACAATATCCCAAAACATTGTCAACCTTTTTTAATTCACCAAGTGGTGTTGTGGGTCGTATCACCGACACATCACATAATAATGTGTACCAATTTTATGAAAAAAAACTTAGAAACGCGCTTTAATAACGATACAGTTTTTTTCACAGCATTCACTTACTGCAAGTGCCTGTTTGCTTCCAGTATTGAACTAATGAATTGATACAAATGAAGGAACCAATGTGCAAATTGACGTATCTTCCCCCTCATATATTTTAGTAAGAACATTGCAGTTTTGCCCAATGTCTTATCAATTAATTAATGAAACTGATTACACTGTATCAGTTTGTTAGGCGAGAGCAGCAGAATAAAACTAGTTTGAAGTATAATTCATAGGCCCCAACATCGGGGATGCTAAAGAATTGACGAAGTACAAAACATTAGACATTGAAAGTACTCAGTGCAACCTCCTGTTGCGTTCTCAGTCACTTTTACGAACTGCCAAAGAAATGAAGGAACATATAGTCTTCATTTCTCGCAAGAGTATGTAGGACGATTGAGAATACAATGGGTTTTATCGTAGCCCAGAGCCGGAGCTATTCTCGGCAAACGCTCGGGCACTGTGGGAAAAGCCGAGCGAACCGGAACACGTGAAGAGCGGGGCCTAAAAGAAGCTAATTGGAGTGTAGTGTAGAAGGACGAAGTGGAAGAGGAAAGAATCGAGACGGGGCTTGTAAAGAGAAGGTGACAGGGATACTGCAAGGGACGGACTGAGATGGAGCGCGTCGCGAAGGGGAGTGGCTGGAGGAACGTGGGGTGGGGTGGCGTGGCGTGGCGTGGCGTGGTGTCGCAGGGCTGTGGGAATGAGGCCTGGCGGGGATAGTGAAATGTGGCCCAGCGGGAAGAGGGCAACGTAACTTTACGGGATGGGGGCGTGGCGTGTTTGGATATAGGGAACGTGGCGTGGAGTCGTGGGGTTGGGGGTACGAGGCCTGGCACGGATGGGGAAACATAGCATGGCGCGGGTAGGGAAATCTAGCATGGCAGGGATGGGGACGTGGTTGGATTGAGGGAACGTGGGGTGACGTGACGCGGAGTGGCGGGGCTGTGTGCAAACTACCTGGCAAGGATGGGGAAACGTCGCATAGCGGGGATGCAAAACCCGGAGGGGAGGGGGGGGGGGGGGGGGGAACGGAAAGGAAAGGCCGGGTGGAGGGGGGGGGGCGGGGGTGGCGCACGTGTCGGCGCAGGGCTCCCCGGCGGCGCCCGGCCCAGCGGAGCGCTCGCCTGCCCCCGCCACGCCCCACGCCGCGCCGTGCCAACTGCCATCCGCTGCTAGCACAGCAATGGGTGCACGCTCACATTCGTGCACAGGTTCTTCGGGGCCCCACTGAAATAATAATAATAATAATAATAATAATAATAATAATAATAATAATAATAATAATAATAATAATAATAATACATATTGAATCCACAGCTGTATTAGGCAACCGTTTGAAATTGATTTAAAATTAAATATCACTGGACTCGATTCCCAATTATAGGCTCGCGTCGTTCAAGAGTATTCGAGATTGGTGTTGGATTGTAGGCATACAACATAATTCTACGAACGGAAGTAAAAGCATACTTTGGGGGGGGGGAGTTACAGATGTATCATCAGGCAGAGCGAGAAAATTCTATTGAAAATTAATTCACAGAATAGAAATAAAAAGGTTAAATCACTAGTAACTGAACAAACGTATATTAAAATCTGAGTTCATTTTACTAAACAGACATTTAACAAATCATGAACCCTAGAGAATTTAAGTTTCTTTTTCAATAGAAATGTCGGTCAGAGTCTCTCCGTAAGTATTTTTAAAGAACGGCTGTTTCTATCTGGTCCCCAATCGTCAATACTTGCACTGAATACGACCACAATGCGACCGAAAAAAGCTTTCTGTAATGAAAAATTCTTTTGATAACGTATTAACAACTGGAAAATTTCCTTTCAGCTATGTCAACAAAATATCTTTTTAGATAAGATACGCATTTAGAAGAATTTAGTAATTACGAAAAAAAAGTATACTTCAAGATTACAATTCTTATACACTGTTTCATTGTTTTTGAGAAAATGATTTCTCTCATCGACTTTTGAATAATTAGTTTTGGAGTATCAAGGTAAAATATTTGTTTTATTACAGATAAGTTTTCTTAATAAGTGTCAATTTTACTTGGAAAGTTGTATTTCTTCGTTTCAGTGATGACCGGTCAAACTGAGGAAGAAATATTTCATTCGCTTCTAGCATAGGGACCAGTAATACGCGGGCAACAGTCCAGCTTCTACGACAGTTAAGGTCTACATATTAGGATATAGATGTGATTAGCGTTGGACATCAGCGTAGAGGAAAATCATGGGTAGGTTCCTCCGGAGCACCGATTTTAGCTGGTTCTGCGCATCTCCAGTTTACATCAAAAATTCCGTGACCACTGCATGGGCACTTCGATTGAAGAGCCAGAACAGACACTGGCCGCCAGGTTGCATGGAGAGCGAGAAGTGTTGAGAAATATTTTGAAAGTAGTACAAAATGACAATTCTCAATGGTAACCAATCAAAAATAACACGATGGTGTAGAATAAACAATATTTTTAAAAAATGCTTCATAAATTTTTTTCAATGTCTTGTAACGAGGGGATAATTTTGGTAACTGGCTGCATTTAAAATTCCCGCTAATAATGTATCGCAAACTAGTGTCTGAAGCTCATTGGTTGAGGTCAGATACGATGCGTAAGAACATTCCCTAGATATCAGCGCACGCTTGTACGTGCAGGCGCGAGAACGGCGATTAAATTTTGGCCGACAATTACATTAGTGTAGCCCGACAAGACGAAGAGCTAAGACTTTTTTTATGAGCTCGAAAGGACTACCAGAACTTATAAAGAGAAAAATTATAAACGGACAAAGAAAACATGTAGTCGGTAGAATATTTCAAACAAATTGTTGCCTCATAGGAATCTAAATTATGCGAGTATTAATAAAAGACGCCAATTAGAGGTCACGATTAAATGGATTCCTGTTTAAAAAATTCGAGAGCTATGCCAAACGAGATACGACACGCGAGATGGAGAAATACCAGTACGGAACTGGTCAATCGGATACACATTACACAGCGGTGGACGACCGCGAAATCTTCCAAGGAATATGTCCAAAACACACAGAAGACGACAGTGAGAAAAACTTCGATGCAGGCGAGGATGCAATGCCAGACGAATCCAATCTCAACCAGGTTTTTCGTTCAGTTTCCCTGGTGTCACAAAGCAAATGATGGTGGCTCGTTTTGCTTTTGGATATACATGTAGGTTCCCAATCTACGCACGTCTTCTTGAGTTGTGCAGACATTAGTGGATAATGCTTTATCAACTGAAACGATCTTCCTCGATGTTCTCATAGTAGTACGACGATCCCTTCACGTGAGGTACGATAAGTGATAAGAGCTAAAATTGGCAGCTCCTTTACCAAGTTGTCTTTATTTCACGGAACCGTGGACTCCTTGTTATCAACATTTCTGTATTCATTATTCAATTTAAAACAGTATAAGACCTATGACTAGGTATTCCGTAACTAAAGAAAACGTGTACGAAGGAAGAGAAGCACAATATACGCATAATACAGTTTAACTGTCTTTGATGTTATACAAACACGTAAATAAAGAAGTATGTATTGCGAGTTCGATATGATTTCATGCTGGCAACCAGTTGGTGATACGACGAGTAATAGTGCGCGGGCAACGATGGAGAGCGCTACTGTAGGAGATGTTCTAATCGGGAGGCTCTAATCAAGCTTTATTTCGGCGATGTAAACATGGTAAACATGAACATATGCCATGTACTGCAATATCCGCTGAACAACGCAGACGCCATCTGTGCCCACGTCATTTTCATAACAAATTCAACAATTACATTTCAGTGTAGATCTGTTTGCATTACTTACAGAAGGGGGGTTGACTTCGCGATTAGTTTGTTGCGGTGAATAAACGCAAATGAAAATGGGAAGAGAACACAATAAAACTAAGAAGTTGAGATGGCATACGGCCAGTTGTAAGAAAATAAAAATGACAGAAAGTACTCACAAAAGGAGTTAAAAGGCGTAAGGCACAAACGCAGTAAAGGCGCAGCTTGCCCCGGAACTACAAAAATTACGGCGAGACGAACACAGCAGAGCACCGGAGCAGGCAGAGCGATTGGTTAACCCTCAAACGTAGACGGGCAGGAAACGGCCAGCGGGGTGGAGCGACGCCGTGGCGAGAGCGGAGCGAGGCGGGGCAGAGAGGGCGGGGCAGAGGGGGGCAGAGAGGGCGGGGCAGAGGCGGCGGGGCAGAGAGCGGCGGGGCAGAGAGCGGCGGGGCAGAGAGGGGCGGGGCAGAGAGGGGCTGGGCA
Organism: Teleogryllus oceanicus; assembly: GCA_964035755.1. Classification (NCBI taxonomy): domain Eukaryota; kingdom Metazoa; phylum Arthropoda; class Insecta; order Orthoptera; family Gryllidae; genus Teleogryllus; species Teleogryllus oceanicus. Next base: position 47,080,503 of record CAXIVR010000009.1, read on the forward strand.
GAGAGGGGCTGGGCAGAGAGGGGCGGGGCAGAGGCGTAGCGTGCCTGCGCGAGAAAAGGGGATGGGACGGGTTGGACGGGGTAGGGCGGTCATGGCGTGTCGGCGCCGAGAAAAGGAGGCGTGGCAGGCGGGATGGGGCGCGCGGCGGACGCAGCGCCGGGGCCGACATTATTGTTTCAGCCAGGGAGGCTCATAATCCGCCGCGGCGCGCACTCGCCGCGCGCCTTAAATAAATATTTTGCCAGTCTCCGCGCGGAGCGACGCGCCACGCTCGCTCCTGCCACTGCGTTAATTTACGGCCGCCCCGCCCCCTCCCGCTCCGCCCACGCGCCCCCAACTCCTGCAGTCGCCGCCACCGGTAGGCCTCATGCAATCAACTCGCCTCTTGGATGGAATTTTTGACGCTCGCCGGGTCAGCATCCCACGGGGGGAACGAGTGACCTGGGAATAAATAGCGAAGTTCAGCTTTCATTGTTTTCAAACTTACGGGTACATTTATAAATTTGTTCTTGCTTGCTTACATATTTGTTATAAATATTCAACAATTCTATTAAGGTATGATCTCCTCGCGCACGTGCGGGTGGGGGTTCGCATAAAACCAGCAACTCTCCTTAACGACCAATTTCCTAGAAATTATTTCCTTGTGATCAGACAAACTTCAATGATTCCGGCCTTAAATAACGTCTCCCCCCAAAAAAAGAAATATGTTCACACTCCCTAAAACTCCCACAAAATTCTGCTTCAGTTTGTTGAATATCATTTTATAAACTTTTATTGTGAATCAAAATTATAAAAAACAAAACGTGTTAGGATACAGACTTTCCTATTTCATCCCGACATGATTTTTTTCAATGCAAGCTATGATACATTTTTAAGGTCCTGCTTCGGCAGTCGCCTGGTATTGATCGGTAAAACTGCGGAATCTACCGATCAGAGCAGCCGAACACTAAAACTTGCTTCCAGACGGCGGCTTAATTCATGCCCAGGGTTGGTTAACAAGTCCGATGAAAAATCTGTTTTAACATTTATTAATATGTTTCAATTGTTTGCATCGTGCAATTCCATTTCAATGTATTTTTCTTGTATGCAGTTTTATTAAAATTTGTTTCATATTTAATAGAAATGGGATGTTTATTAGACACACAAATGCTAAGTTTTTAGGGAAAAAAAATTTCCGGCCTCGTTTACTGGTAGCAGTCAGTGGGTTTGAAAACGGTATGATTGCTCACAAGCTTCATAAAGTTTGACGATCACACTTTCTGGGACTTTCCGGTCCCAGACACTACAGCGGAAACAGGTATTACACCTAGTCATCTCAGTGATTGGTGTGTTAGTGATGGTTGCGACTACGGCAATTAATGTGTGTGTAGAGGCCAGCATTATCTTGAAGCGGTCACCTCCGGTTGATGAGTCGTGTGTGAAGTGCATGAGCAGGGGGGGAGGGGGGTATCCTCGGCGCACACGGGGTGCACCTGCGCCGGAGGGAGGCGTTTGCACGGGAGGAGCCACTTATGCTAATGACAACCGATTGCCTGTAACTGCCAATTACTGTTTCAAACACGACCTTAATCATTAGCTAACCGACACGGCCATTTTATCAATATCCATAAATCAATTGCTCTAAAATGCTGCTGTAGAAGGCATTTTGGAAGGTTGAACTCTTAAGAGCTCGCAAAGTGCTGTAGGAGTTTAAATTTCTCCTAATATTGAGTAGGCCTCATAAATTAAGGGTCAACAAACTATTGTTCTCACTGTCGTTGGCGAAGCAAAACAATGACGAAGTAATTTAATTTTCTTCTTCCAAAATCTTTACTGGTGTTAAAAGATGCTGTTCTTGGAGTTGTTCTAGGTTTGCTAGGAAGCACGTTCACGGTAAATTCGGTAACATGCAAGAAACTCAAGCATTAATTAGACTTTCCAACATATTCCCCAAGAGAAAGTAAGGTAATTGATGACACAAAGGAAGAGTTGCTGATAATAAATAAGGTGTAGGTAAGCGATTCATTGAGTAAAATGGCCTTAAAGAACACACAATGAGTCAATATTCCTTTTTTTCTCTCTCCTCCTCATTCATCTCTTCCTCCTCTAGCTCGTTCCTCTTATACCCATTGGTCTCCCAACTGATATTAATGTGGCATATAAATTGCGTTAATATTATTATCGCAATATGCGCTAAGATAATTACCCGATAATATTTACAATTCTTTTGTGAAGAATCTCAAATATCGAATTTCGCATAGAAAGAGATTTTTTGAAATTACATGAAAAAGCCTAGACGCGACATTATTCTTCAATTAATTAGATTAACAGACAAGATATGTGAAATCTGAGGGCGGTTTATTCGTTGTGTTCTTCGACGAGGAGATCTGGACCAGATCCAGCACACTCAGATCCCCGGGGAGTTTTTATACGCTCTGGTCATAAAGAACCAAGGCTATTCCGCCCGTGCACACCTGTCGACTGTTGTGGCTCCATAACGTGGACAGTAAACTGGCTGCCCCGCCGGCCCTTGTAACGACGTGCAGAAACAGAGGAATGGGCTTCCTCTGCCCTACTGAGATCAGGAAATTAGCTATTGACACAATAAAATATGGATAATAGATGAGTGTTTCAAGACATATACTACACTAACTAACGTGCTAGTGCAATGAGCCTATCAAACACCGCGCGTTAATTTAGAAAAACAATGCTCTAGGCCACTTTTCAGTATTTATTGCATATTCGGAAAATCTTACATGCTAGTAGGGCATTTTCCCTTCTTACAATAATGCTCTTCAAGACTTATCTCATAGCATGCAAACAAAAGATTCAGATTTTTTCGGGGTTGGAAATTCCCCTGAAATATATACTATAAAGAGTTCCGAGACAAACAAAGAGATAATTTCGAGTGTATAAATTCAATATGACAAATCTAGAGTGACGGCAATTATTTACCTCACTGAAGAACAAAATCACAGGGGCACTTTAATCACGAAAGCATTGATCCTTTTCAGAACAGTCGCGACACAACCATCAACATGGAAATTCATTTTCTTGAAGCTAATGTTGGGTTTAACAAAACTTTTTCAGTGTATAACGATTCAAGATGCTACTCCAAATCAATACTAAAACCTGTCCAGCGATTACCAGTACTTCTACGATTTCGTATATCAATTATTGCACTCTCTCGCTCAAAATCAATATCGTTAGTATCAGGTCAAGGCAAGCTTCTATAAAGCGTTCCGTTCAACTCGGCAGCCTCTTCTCCTAAAACTCGAGACTTGTTCACAATGAACGCGCAGGAATTTCAACGCAGCTGATCTACATTGCAGACCCTAAGCTGGGTATCAACTCTCCCTCAACCAGGGCTACTGTCAATGTCAATATTCTGCAGCCTCAGAATGCAAGAAGCTATCGAAATTTGAGTAAATTGTACGGGCGAGGTTATTAGCGTTTGGAGATGTTAATAAAGATGTGTAAACTAGCAAAGAACTATGCCAATTTTGTTGACAACAGGTTTCCTTTAAGTCAGATTTGGAATCGTCTATTAATGTATTCTAGATCTGACGAAAGAGTGCAAACATGTCAAAATATACAGCACGATAGGAAAGTCCCTCCGCGCCAATCCGGGTCTGAGGCTCCCATTACCGCTGCATGCGGCGCGAATAGATATTCAAACTAGGCTTTCCTAATCAGATTTTACGAAATGATTGTTTTTAGAGGTGTCTGGAGAAGATTTCATCATCCAAATAAGTTTGTTGTTTAATTAGAATGTCAAACTTTACTACGTATGTAAAGCGCAGTGGGTACAGATTATATACACACAAAAATATATAAAAACAAATTTTTTATATATATATATATATATATATATATATATATATATTGTGACTGTACTTACCTCAATTTTCCCATCTGGGAATCCACCATCAACTGAGGCATTGATCACACATTAAATTTTGATGGCAATAACTGCCGTTTCTGAAATTGATGAAAGGACAAGGGATTCCTTTAGGGGGGAGCGCCTTTATGAGGAGGATGTTGGCTCTGGTTTTCCATACATTCTCTTTCATCATATCCTTCATTAATCACTAGTTTGCCATTTTCTATAATTGAATATTTATTCATCAAGAAAGCATAATCTAAAAAGACCCTGTTACAATCACCTGCATGATCTGCAGTCTTACATGATATTGCATCACTAGAACTTAATATCTAATTTTGATCCTATTACTGGATTAATCCGACCTATGACTACATGAATCTGTTGCTAATCAGCTTTGTAATCATGGTTGCAACCGTTATAAATACTGTATGTGTATCGCATTTGCTTATTCCCCTACCTACATACCGATTCATTACTACGCCTTACCCCATTAATACATTTCCTGGCCAATGTGGCTGTGCTGACTTCACTGAAGTTACATGATTATTAAATGTTCGTCTACTCAGCCTGGATTTCCCGCCCTCTTGGTGCAGGAACACAGCTGCGGTTGTTCAAGGCCTTCACGCCACGACGTGGCGTTGGGCCCCCCCTCTCGCGTCGCCACTAGCTGGTTTTCGGGGTCGTCACTCCGATTCCGGTGTTTCGTTGTCCGATCACACGCCTTCGACGTTCTCGTGCGAGTTCAGTCTTCTTACGATAACGCGTTTTATTAACATCGTCCGTTTATCGCTCTGTCCGTGGCTGATGGCCCACACGCACTCACTCACCACGTGTTTTCGTTTGCACTCGATTGTTTATCACTCGTCAGCGTTTATGTTACAGTTCCTTCGGCTAATTTTACTATTCACTGTCTCTGATTATCGTTCACTTCATAATCAACACTTCTCCCCATTTAGATTTTCCGATATTAGCCGATTACACGTCCATTATTCATCCACATCACATTACCCGTGCGCGCCATCTCCACTCCCTGCCCTCTCTCCTTTGTTCCGCCTCGCGTCTCCTCTCGCCCCGCGCGACTCGTTCCCCGGACTCGTTCGTGACTCTCCTGTCCTTCTGCGCGCCCGATTCAAATAGGCATCGTTTTTACTACTGACTGGTGGTATGACCATTAGGTCATACTATATATAAGTTGAAAGGCTTAGTGCATGAAAGTATTAACTCAATTTTTAGTTTTGTAGACAAAACGACTTTCCAGCGAGTTTCATATTAGCTGCTTCGCTTCTTTTTGATGAAATTCATAATATTTGTTATATAAAAAAAATAATTTCCAGTAACGCAAGTTTATTAAATATATCTTCTTTGGCCCTTTTCTGGGTTAACACCTTCTTGCACTAAGCCCTTCAATTAAAAGAAACGCGGCGCGGGTGTCGCATGCGAGCCGGCAACACGACCCTCTTCTTTCGCGACTTCTGCAGCTCCTTTCGGATGGTCTCAACGCTGCTTGGTTCCCACGATACTAACAATTTCTCTTGATTGCATTCTCGCCAGCCTGGTCACACTGCGGAGACACTGTCCAGGCGCACTGTATTTTTCACCAAAACGTCATATACCATCTTGGTAGTCCGACATCGCAAACTACTGCCTACACGTCCGATCACCGTCGCCAGCGTCCTCCGACACTGTCATATAGAGCGATTTTCCTAAGGATGAGCCAAAGTGACAGCTAGTGCTGGCAATATAACAAAGTTCTGTGATCGTCGTGCCCTTCAGCCTATTACACACCCTTCCTGCATTCGTTCGTTTGCAGTTGGCTAACTTGTAAATGGCTTCGACTCTTCCTTTTGTGATGTCCTCGTCCGACAAAAATATTGTGCGCTGCGAGAAATAATTGAAATTAAGAAGTGCAGTGCAATGTGCTCTTCTGTTTTTTTTTCTTTATATATTACACTGAATTTACTTTTTGGGTGATAAATATTATGTTTATTTTAAAACCTATAGTGTAATGCTAGATGCGTGCCGATGTACGTGGTTCTGGCCTTTATGCTGTTGTGTGGCAAGCTGTGATTGAGAGCTTTCCATTTACATTCGTGGCAGTTTTTTACTGATTGTGAGAGCATGTTAAGAGATTTTCCACTTACGAAATTAAATTTAAATATTTTTGGGACTCGCGCACGTGCATATACCCCAGCGAAACTCTTAGACTTCTGCATAGGGAGGTTTTTACAGGAGTCAATAGCACTTTACGAAGAGGCGTGACTGAACAGCTGTCGCGGCGGAGGGATGCTTCCCTGAAACACACGTGATGTTCACTTGTTTTCGCGAACTTTGGCTCATCCTTAGGAAAATCGTTCTATACCCCGTACCCTCCCCGTGCCGGGTGACCATTGCGACCATGCGCCGAGTCGAGAAATGCGATTACGGTCGGGGCTGCGTGTTCCGCCTCTAATTTCATGAGTTGATTGCAAAGCGCCTCTCGAGACGCGGCGAGGGCGCGCCAAGTAATCAAAAGCGCGGCGCAAGTTGGCTCGTAAATCAACTTAAAGTTGAGAAATATAATTCCCTTTCTGTTTTAAAGAATCCATTGCGCTTTAATTTACGGCCGTTAAAAAGCAGATACATCACAAGAGCTTTGTAGTTTAATGAAAGCCAAACACATTTTTTGCCGCGATCAATTTGGTTTTTATCTGACAACTCACTGGGTACATTAGGAAGTTGGTTTTGGGCTGACAGCTACTGTCAACGGTTGAGCAAGTATAAAGACAAGCTCGACTTCATTAACAATTTTTTTGCGGAAAGGTGAGAAGTTAATTCAAGTATGCGAATTTGGGGTGGGCATATCTGTTCGTCCTTTCATTGATCATGATGAACCTGAGAGAGGTTGGTGTACGCAACGTATCCACGGCCTGCTATCTTCAGTGATAAGCGTTCGTTGGGGGACGATGTGTAACACGTAGGGCGCTGGGAGGCACGAAGGGAATGAAAGGCAAACCCCCTCATAAAAAAAATCAGAGGCCGAACTTCAGTAGTTGGCTTTTTAAAACTTTTTACACGTTTAACGTCAAATAACTTGCAATGCTAAGTTTGAAATCTATGATGCAGGGCGTGGGCAAAGCAGAAGAAAAATTTTAATTCAATTGAAAAATAATTTGAAGCATTGATAATTTTGAATAAAAAGTAATGACAAAGAATTGCAGTAAATATGGAATACAAATGGAAGGATTAACAAAACTTATTTCAACTATCATGACAAAGACATTGATTTAGTAATTGTTTAAATGGAATGTCCCTTAAGTTTTTCTACACATTTCAATTGAAATCGTCCTTAAAATCAAGCGCAGAATCGCCAAGGAGCAAAGGTGACTACAAGCGCCTCACCACGGCAATGAACGAGGACCTCAGCAATAGAGAAGAAGGAATGTTGGTGACAGGGAGAGAGAAAGAGAGAGGAAACGAAAGGAATGACTTCATGGCGAGGGAAAGAGATGGGATGGAGCGATCCAAGGTCCGCGCGCGCTGTCGACCGATGGAGGGGTGCGAGTGAGGAGAAGGGGGAGGGGGGAGGGGGAGGAGGACGGCGATGGGCGCGGCGCCAACTGGCCTCTCACTGCGGTTTATGGTACACGCGCGGTCAAAGCCATTAGCGCCCTGCTCGCCCGTCGCCCTGCCCGCCGCCTGTCGATAGCGCGATGCGCAGCCTAGGAGCAACGGAGGGGGCGCTTTCCACAGCAGCCAAGGCGCCGCCCTGGGCCGGCGCTTGCGAACCGAGCTCTTCCAAACTAACGTCGCTCGCTAGGGTTACCGCCAGTCCTCCACGCGCGAGGCCCGCCCCTCCATTCGGGAGGACAGTCCTTTATTGAGGTCAATTGTCCTCTCGCACTCTTTTGTATTTTAAATGTCCTCAGTATAGTAAATTTGTAACTATTGTTTTCATTTATTTTATCAGGTAACTAACATCAGCTACGTTGTTTCGTTTATTGTTTAATTTAGAATAGAAAACATAAAAATTCTTCTCTTGAACGTTGACGCAGACATGTACGATGGGGGCTGTCTGGCGACTAAAAGAAAAAGAGACGCTGAAAACATTTTCATCTGCATTTTGTGAACAAATATTTTCACTTGCTCTAAATGGAGAGGAGAAAGAAGGAGAGCTGATGTTAGTCTAAGTTAAATATTTATAAAAAATAATTTGTTTCCTCCTCAGGGCTTCCGAAGGTGGAATGTTGAATAATGTTCTTCAATGTTCACTCTTAGTTAATTCTGAGAAGGAAACAATAAAGTTTGGGAATTTTATTTTGATTTCAACTTCGCAACCCATTTAGCTTCCGTGAACGTCTTTCCTAGTTCTGATAAAATGACAAAGACCTCGACCATCATTTATTCACTGCCTAAAAATACTAAAAAGCTGCCAATAATTGATGTTTCTGAACTACGTAGACCAACATTTTTGTGAATGGAAGAACATAATAACTGACCGGGGTGAAATGGTTCTCTGAAAAGATTGAAAGAAATTTGGCTTGGTTTTCGTTCTCTCAACGTAGCCCGATTGGCCTCAGTTCTTTGTAAGTCTTAAAATTACGTATGAATGAATATGTTTATAAACAATGTTCATGACGAATTATATTCATGATATGGTAGTGTTTATAACGTAATAAAGAAATGAAACGCGATGTGTAATTAGAGTGCATTATAATCGATTAAATGAGGTGCGTGAAGACATGAAAAGTATTAGTAAGAAACTTAAAAAACAATTAAACAGAAACCAATAACGAGAGCTATGGTTTTGACGATCATAAATTCCAAAACCGAGTGTCAGAATAACCCCTCTACTATAAGCGACGAAACAAAATTTAAAAAGTTAATGTATAACTCGTATTAGCAGAAAGAACGTCGGAATATTAATGCAGAAGCCGAAGATTTACATCGTCTTCATTTTTTAAATATTGTCATCCAGAATCTAGATGGTTTTCGACTGACCGTAATTTACATAATTTCATCACAGTCTATCCTGAAGTAATCTTCAAGAGTGCTCCAAACTCCAGAACACACAAATAATATGTTCTCCGTATTACGTGGTTCCTCTTTGATAATTTACATTCTTCGAATATACGGTTCTGCTGGCGAGGCCACTTTAGCTATTGATCGTATCATCAAGTTCGAACGAACCTGATTTTTTGTAATATTAGCTCTCGAAAGAACTTTCAAAGCGATGTTCGATAGCTCACAGATTTAAGAGCAAAAACTGATAATGGATGCATTAAGGAAGTTCAAAACTTATGCGGAAAAGAAGTTGACAAATTAGGAAAACTTTGCTCGCTAAACTTTCCTAAAGATTGAGAAAAAATACAACGCGCACAATGCAATTTTATCGTTAGTTTTTACAAACTTTTATGGTAAGCTTCAGAATATTTTAGGATTTAATTATTGCACTTTGAAATGATGCATTCAATAAATATTCTTTCATTTAAAAATTTTTATAGTGACGATTATAGAGAAAGAATTTGTCAATTTACACGGAAATTACATTCCAATTTTGATGAATTTCGAACACAATATGTGCAGTAATTCGTAGAAAAAAATCAAACTGCAAAAAAATCCTCTTTTCGTTGTCTTTGGAATACTATCATTGTCTCGCCTATTTATTTACAAATCAATAGTTTTTGTCAAAACTAATTGTTTTAAGGGTGGGAAATATTTACATCCAAATATATTTATTATTCCAACACACATCGTATTCATCACGTGTTACTCTCAACAGCACACTAGAAGAAATTCACATCATACATGTATGTAGTGTCAGAATGAGTACATAACATAGTACGTTAAGAGTGTAAACGAGACCATCGCGCAAACTGCGTTACCAACGCAATTGGGAATTGACTAGTAAGAACACGCAATAATTCGATGGTTCACCGTCTTCGAACAAGTGAAACTTCAAGATGTTCTAATTGAAATCCGAAAACTAGGAGTCACATTGATAGCGAAAAACAACAATACGCCAACAATTTACGAAGTTCCATCTTGGATATTTTGGTTTCGAATATATGCAATTTGAAAATCATTAAATCCCCAGGTTATTCACAAATATTCCATTTACACAAAACAGTTCAATTTATGCTGCATAAATTTAGTAAACAAATTAAATGAATGAAACATTAATTCATTCAGTTCATGTTATTTCAGTGCATCATACGATGAAAGAATTCACTCGAAAGGCAAATGGTGTGTCGATAAGGAGTGAAGGTGGTTTCGTTCGTTCAGCTATGCAACTGCCTGCGCGTTCAACCTGCGGAACGCTACATGACGGGCAGATGAGTCTGCGGCGCGGCAGGAAAAGTGGTCGGGGGAGGGGGAAAGGGGGGGAGCGCCCTGTCAGGCGCCGCCGCACGCCGGTCGGCCGTCCGGCCGCTGAGGGCTGAGGGCGCTGTGGCGGCCGTGCGCTTAATAAAAGATGGGCGCGCGCAAACTGTTTATCATCATTACGCACTCACAGCAAACACGCGAACCGCGCGCCATCTCTTATTAAGACAAGTTTATTACACAATCGGCCACAACATTCGCAGGAATAACAAACACGACTCTGAGGAGCCGCCGACGCCGCCGCCACCGCCCCCATCGCCGCGGAGGGCGGTGAGAGGAAGAGAAGGTCGAGACGAATGGCTGAGACGAGAGGAAGAAGACTCTTTCCACCTCTTTTACATCCCGTCTCCCGACAGCGGCACAGAATTAGTAACGCGGTACAGACTGGGGTTTAGAAAAAAGAAAGCCCCCCGCAGTTAACGGAGCATACCTTAATGCGAGTACGACGTACATGACGTGGTCAATGGCTATTTTATCGTTATTAATATTTATATTATACACATATAAATCTTAACGATTTTAGTGGGTTTACTTTTAGTAGAAAAAACCGCTAACAAAACGTGCACCAAATTCATGACTTCACCAAACTAATATCGTTTTATTAGCACTATCATTATTCTGCAAAATTCAAAACCCTGCATCACCAAAAGCCGGTATAAGTAAATGACAAACATTAGTGCAACATATTCACCGCATGATTGTAGTGCGCGTTTTTCTTAGTAAAAAATATGAATGAAACGCGCCAAATTCATCACTCCGCCAAACTAATACAGTTTTATGAACATCAACTATTGTTATACTGTAACATTTAAATACATGCAAAACCGAAAGCCATTATACATACACACCATACAATAGTTTAAACGCATTCACTGCATGCAAAATTTATTCACAGCATCATCTCACACACCCAATACTAGCATGCTCCGCATTACTATATCGAGTTTTGTTGAAGCCATTAAATGCCGTAGCATATCAATTGCCACATTACTTTCAATTTTATTTTGTCATTAGTCGTATAAGAATGTCAGATATAGAAAATAAAAATGGAGGGTAAAAATAAGCGGTGTGAAAAAAACTACCGTATTCTTGTATTTCGGATGTGCTTTGATTTATATTACATTCAAGTTATATTTTACCTCAAAATAAAATCTTAGAAAATGCGTTGTTTTGACTTAACAGAATTAGAACCTTTAATATATTCTCTTTAATATGGTGAAACCAGTTTTATTCTACGATCTTTCTACTTTTGTTTTTATTCGGATATTTATGTAGCCTTGCGTGGGAACCACGCCCTTTTCAAAATAAGGGGGCGTGGTTCCCCCAAAAAATGAAACGAAGCCCAAAACATATCACCAGAAAATAAGAATAGAGGAAGATATGTAAGAGTAAGAAATAAAGTAAGATAAGATATAGATATAAACTTGGAAAAAGAAGGAATGATCTGTGTAGCTGTTTAGAGCATTTCAAACCATAATGCAATTTCTCATCAGAGTTGACTTTTTGGCTGTCATTGGAAACCCGAGACATACTTGTATCTACAGTCCTATGAAAGATATCCGATTCCTTTCCTTATAATTCATAAATGTATAGCTAGTGAACGAGCCAAAACTGAAAATTTTAACCAATTATTTCACGAAGAAAAATTGATATTTAAAATTTTGTTTTTAAATTTTTGACAAGAAAGTGTAAAATATGTATATTTTAATGGTACAAATAGTTTTGGGGGTTCAGAAACAAGTTCAAATTTCCTATTATCATGAGAAAAAATTCAAACAAGAGAGATAGTAGTTCTAAATTTATAATGTCACAGCTCGTCAATTTTTGAATACAAAATTTCGTTATACCCCAAAATAAATTTAAAAAAATATTTTTCCTAATGTTTTTGTTGTCATGGTAGACGTATTTATTCAATAAATATATGAAAAAGGATATTAAACAATATTTACAATTTTTGCATGTTTAGGGTATAATACACCTTAGGCTTCATCGCTCATTAAATTATTTTATGAACTACCCAGAACTTTTACAATAATTGCAATAATTACACTAATTAATTTTTACAACTTTTTTAATAACTGGTCTAAAAGGGCTTCATCTCAAAATCATTTATCTGAGTCTCTCGAAACGTGCACGTCAATGAAATATGAGCTCTCTTCAAACAACGCTTCTCTCCCTCTCAAGACAAGATTACATCCGAAACAAAGGAGCCCTAAATAGATTTTATTTTTTTCTATTTTCTCTAGTGCAGACCTGATTCCTTAAACCAGAAGCTAGGTCAGCCTCTTCTCAAAAGACTTCAGCTTACGAAAATAAAACGAGAATTGTATTCTTCTCTTCACGAGTGTCCATTCGTCTGTCGACCTGGGAACCAGCGCTGAAGGAGAATCAAAGCTACTCTGTGGAGATCATTGGCACGAGGTCGTTCTTGTCCCACTTTATCACTAGAAAATACATATATAGGTCAAGGAAGAACAAAGATATCGGTAAAAAAACTCGGCGGAATTTTATATGCTCCAGACTACATCTAATGAAATCCGTAAGTACTTCCGAATTCCAGTGAATTACATTTTACACCATTCAATACGATAAGTGCACGTACGAGTATTCTCTAATCTCTAGAAACACGTTCGGTGATTTACATTTGAAGTAAAAATATTGAACATCAAATTAGAATTCATCAGAAATGTCCATAGATTAGACATGCGTTTCCAAACCAGCAACTTGTTAGTAAGACATTTACAAATTAAGTTTGCTAACAAAATACAGCAGATACAATGAATATGCTAATTGCTTTCTCGCGCTTGGAAAACCTCCACTTGTGTTTTCATTTCCCTTAATCTCTTCAACATCATTGCTAAAAAGAAATGTTAACACGTTAGGGATCAGGCAATCTAGCCAAATGATGGCCAAGAAATCGTAAGATTTCGTTCTTTAGCTTTAGTATAAAAATGAAAATATAACTGAAAGCTATTCAAGATATCTAAGGAATGCGGAGAATTCCAACTTTAAAACAGTTTATCGCATAATTTGTTTATTTAGTTTTTCAATTGCATTATCGCGATCGGATTCAACGCAATAGGTCGCTTACTTCCTATCTCTTTCATATTTCGTTTTTAATAATTCAAAAAACTGAATAAAATATGAGGATACACAAGATAACGAATAACCATAAAAAAAAGAGACCTGTCCTCAACACTAAGCCATTTTGTACATGTACTCCTATTCGTATTTCTCTGATCTATTTCGGTACAGAGGAATTTACTTTCAATACCAACCCTTGTTCACCACATGAGCGTTTAACCGCTATCATAATAATAAATTCTGTGCGACATATTCACAGTGTATTCCAACAGAAGGTTATTGTTAGGCAAACAATAATGCAATTTATGTAATTGACATAATTTGAAACAAAAATTGGCAAATTAAACTGGAATTTTCGAAATATAATGTATCATCAAAGAAAGGTCGGCAACAATATTTTTTTTGTAACGGCTAATGACTGCAAAACAATACCTAGTCGCTAATAGCCACAGTAATTTTATGGCACCGAACATATTACCCTAAATGTAAGTTGCTATTGATTCATTGCTAATGCATGACAAAAAGTTACACAAAGTACGTAATGATGACGAATGATAAGCTTTTTAAATTTTTAACAAGTAATAATTATCGAACTGAGAACTAACCTTACCAAAGAATAATTTCTCCTTGTTCATTCTTCCAGTTTTTAAATGTCGGATTGTGAACGTTTCGTGCTATTGACTTTTTCACTTTTACTTTGAGTCCTGTTTACGTCTAATAAAATGTGCATATCACAGTTCTCCAGAAATTCTTCTACTCCAGTGCTTTCAAGAAGCAGTGTTAAATTATCGTTGGAGAGGAAACTTTCAAATAGATAAACCCAGGAAGTTTCCACACGACCTCTTCTGCGCAACGCAACATTACGAACAATGATGCCAGGCATCCAAACCGAAATATGAATGATGCATTCATGCGCAAATTGCGCGCTCAAATTTAACGCGGCGAAACCCTTTGAAGTCAAGCCCACTAAAATGGTGAGGTCACTAATGTGTTTAGTGCTCCAAGCCGGCATTTTCACATAAAGTTTGCCACACGTCATTGCCCAAGAGTGACATACATTTTAAAAATATATTTTTTTTCTCTCGCAAGCACTGATATTTGCAGATATCGGTTAATAGCACGCTTTGTGAAACAACCCACGAGGTCCATGTAACCTGTTCAAGATTCCGAGAATCAGACAATCGCAATAACTGGACTGCCAGTTGGTTATCTCTGCGAGAGAGAGAACAAAATAAAGCGACAGTTTGCGGAAGGACGGTTTAATTTTACTCTCCGCTCTGTCGTCCAACAAGCCGCAGCAGCGGGGGCGTTTGATGCAGCAGCGGCGGCGGCGGCGGCGGCGGCAACCCATCTCTCGTGTGCACAACACCCCATCCCCCCACCCCACGCCTCCCCAACCCATCCCCGCCGCACGGTCTCCGCTTCACAAACACGACATGTTCATGCGCGTTCGGTTGAAAAATTGATTGAGATGGTATCGGCGGCCGCAAAATTGGGCTTACACCTCCCCTTCGGTGCTTTTGTGCGCCTCGGAAAGGGCACAAAAAGCGACGAGCGTCCGCCCGCACGGCGGCGACGCGGCGGCGGCGGCGCCCGCTGTGTTGGAGGCACTTCCGACCACCTGCATGGAGGCATTCATGACGCACAATTGCCCTTCCCGCGGCGCAACACGCGGTTCAAACTGTTGTGATGGACGGCGCCCGTTCGTTCAAAAGTCTACCCGTCCAGCATCAGCAGGTGAGAGTGGAAGGGCCAATCTTTTGGGTTGATAGTGATTCCGAGCGCGTCAACTAAAGTCTTTATTCCCGTAAGTGTAGTGCATGGTTTCTCTCGAGAGGTGGCGGTGTTCTTCCCCCGTTGGATGGCGAGATCCTGCGCCGAACTACCGTCGGCTCAGTGTTGCCAGAAGAGAAACGATGGAATGCGGAGACTGGCGTCAAAATGCGGAATTTTGCGGAACCTTCAACCAATCGTACTTTTTCTCGAAGTCGAAGCGTAATGCGAATAAAGACATTTCTGAGAATATTTTCTCTGGCCTGGAGGAATATAATTTGGAGAATTATAGAAAAGACCAGACGTTAATGATAACGGTAATTTTAGTTATATTGTATTATAATGCTGCAGAAGAAAATTATTTATTGTGAAAATATATATGTTAAATAAAATTAGACTTAACATTTTATTTTACCCATAATTTGAAATATATAATTAAAAAGGCGTATTTGAGATAGATATTCTGAGTGAGCTGTGTAGATTCATGGTCTTTATAGTGTTCTATTTGTAATATAATAATAGAAACAATAAATATTGACAATATTGTCAGGAGGCAACCCAAATATAGTTTCCTTTCAATCTTTAATTTAAAGTTTCCATAATTTACATTCAAATCAATGTAAACCTAAATTTTGTAAATATTTTGGTCTCGAATTCTTTAAAAGTAACAACCTTGGAATGAAAGTAACACATTCATTCCACCTTAGTGCGTCTTTTTTAAATATAAAGTATTCTTTGTTTCCGATTTCCAAATGTGTATAGTTTGTTCATTTAATACCTGGTATATCTGTTTATAAGCGTCTCTTTTTAACTTAATAATGATACGTGTAAATAGGAAAGGTTATAGTCCAGACATCAACTCAACAGACGTACAGTCTCGAACTTTAATGCCTAGTCTTTTCAATATGTGACATCCCTTCTTAACCACATGAAGTAAGCATAAACAAAGATAGAGAAGACGAGACATTAAAATCCAAGACTAAGATTTGGGACCCTATTTTAAAAATCGACGAGTGCAGCCGTGCAGATTTCTGAACGTAACATCGATGAAAGTGTAAAACGACTTTTCAGAAATCTGCGGGCCTGCACGTGTCAATTTCAAGAATAGGGTCCCATTTCCAACGTTGGATGTTCTATATCAGTGAGAAAGTGATAGGTAAGGAAGAAGGAAAATATTCCACTTGACAGACTAATAAATATGCGGAAAAACAGTCAAATGAAAGACATTATGCCGATTCCGTCGAAAATGCGGTACCTCTGACAACGCTGCGTTGGCCAGCAGGGTTTTTCTCTCTCACCAACGGGACACCGCCCCAGCCGGGACAAGCTCTAAACTCCCGACCAGTCGCCCGGCATGTGCGGTAGTGTAGTGCATGTTAGTGTAAATGTGTGTAAGGGGGGAGTATAGGACAAGAAAGAGGTAAGAAAAATCGCGGGCGGTCCCTGGCCCATGTGTTAGGGTATTGCTCCGGGATTCACCTGGTGTTGATCTGAGTAACTATGGAAAACTACCGTTCAGAGCAGCCCGCCGCTTGAATTCTCCTCCAGTCACAGACTAAATTCCATCTAGCTGGCAAGCTGGCGTCGACAATTCTGTTACCGTCGGGACTCCAATCCAGGACCTCCCACTCCGAGGAACTGCAGTGACACCACTTGATGCCCTGAGCCATCTCTCCCGATTTAAGAACATTTGCAGCTATAGAACCTATCAATGGCCAAAATATATTAACAACACACTTTAAGAAGTAACTTTTTTTTCAGTACTTGTGAATGGAAACCCGTATTTTTCTTTACTGTTTATTGACAGGAATGTATCACATTGTCGAACGCGTGCAGCAAAATATTTGTGACTAATCACTAGGGTGGCATAACGTAACTATCGAGCATATATCGCATACATTTCGAATTATAACGAGAACCTAAAAAATACTTTTGAGTTCCCATGAATTCCTAGTAAAGTGGAAATATAAGTTACGAGTGCTCGAACCACCTCGCGCACGTGTTGCGCATACTCTTTTTTAACACGCTGGTGCGAAATGGTGTTTTGAACACGCTACGTCAGGTCTCGCGGACGCTTCGTAAAGGTTTGCAGACTTTTGCTTATAATAAAAAAACAACAACAGCTGGGTCGCACACGAAACCTAAGCACAAGAAACGGTGTTCACGCACAACGTGTTAAATAAATACATAAAATTCATTACAAAAAGACAGACTCCTTTCTATGGTCGCCATGCACAGAAACATTTCATTTGTACTCGAAAGACGCTTTCTTGAGCAGTCATGGGTGGCGTTTAAACATACAGAGAAATAGTCGCAATAGTTATCTGATTTTTCGGTCGGTATTCAGTAGTTTTCTTCCCACGAATTGTGAATTCCATGAATTGTGAAACAATGTTTTTTATGTAAATGAATACTAATTCTAACAAAAATAATATAAATGTTATATTATTGACAATAAGTACTTTCGGTCCAGTTTTTTTTCACTTCGAAATACAAGCAGTGGTGTCGACTGACACTCTTCTGATAACTAAATCGAACTTGCAGACAGTTATTGTAACATTATAATCTTTGAACAAATAAATCGATCATTTAAATCTTGAAAAACATATCCGAAGTTACAAACAAACATATTTAATAACTTCTTTCTTCTTTACTCACCTTGAATTCACTTCTCTCCATCTACCACTCGTAAAAATACTCTCGAACACATACAGAGCCAGACAAAGGAAATAATGGGATTGCTGCCAAGGGTCATTACTTATTTTATGTGTAAGAGAACGTCCTAATTTCGTTCACTCGGGAAACATTGTTAACCATTCCTGTTTACATCCCATTTTTGCCGCCTGTCCGGCGCAAGACTTCCGGCTACCTCCGGGTTTTCCTCGTCCTACTACTACTCGCCTTCCGCCTCTTGAGCTAGCGAATGTACACAATCCGCTGCTATCGTCGGCGCACGGTTATTTTGGTTGTCGTGGAGCCAAAGCAAGCTCCCCCTCGACGATCGGCTAAGAAATCCTCACAACTCAATTGGGACGAGGAGATTATAATCCCGCTTCGCTGAAAAGCGACTTGCGGCTATTCGCGTCAACTGCCAAATACAACGCCTACCTCTGCCGGCCGCGACCTCCGACATCGCATTTAGATCTGCCCCGCCAACTATTCACATTGTTTTGCGAGTGGCCCAGAATGTTAGAGCCGAGTCGGCTCCCTTGACCGACTTCCAGCTCCCCGCCCAAGATGGCAGCCGATTTTAATCTCTACCACGCGCCCAAGATAAAACGCTAAATCTGTGTAGCTATGGCAAATTTTATAAGTCACTTTTAAAAAAAATTCCATGATAGCAATTATAAGCATCAAGACTGTCATGAAAAATTAGTCTGTGGATTTTGTTTTATTGCAATTTGCCGCCATAGATTTTTTATAAACTACAAGATAAATGCACTTTTTGCCTCCTCCTAAACATTAATAAACAAGAGGAACTTATACCATTTTGCATCATAAGTCACGACGTGACATTTTTCCATCTAAGCACGGAAATCTTCTATTCTGCCATTCGCTCGACTTTGGGAACGCACCTTCACAAGTGATGGCGTTCCATCTGGGTCTCAAGACCATTGTGAAGAAATCATTGTGGCATCCCAAACATCAAAAAAATGTTTCGTAAGGGAGAAGTGTTCACATAATGAAATATGCGCTTTTAGTGATTGAAAGAAAATTTAAATTAAGAAATGAATATTTTTGGAAGAAGAAAAATTATATTTTCTGCAGTCAATGCCAAGTTTTTAATTAGTGCGACAAATGTTGCATTATTCATTGCATCTTCCTTTAGAAAGAGATGTCCAAATTCCAAGAGATCCTTCATGTTGTTCTTGTCATCTCAAGAGTAATACAGATTTATTCGAAATT
The DNA here is from genome assembly GCA_964035755.1 of Teleogryllus oceanicus. NCBI lineage: Eukaryota > Metazoa > Arthropoda > Insecta > Orthoptera > Gryllidae > Teleogryllus > Teleogryllus oceanicus. The sequence goes on from CAXIVR010000009.1 coordinate 47,099,491, forward strand.
ATTACTGGAAAACAGATTCTAATCAACGAAAAAACTGAACAAAATGGAAAAGTTTTGAGCACTTGTCGAAGTAGCAGCATTACATGTAGATTGCTTCGCAGTTCATGGATAACCATAAGATTTATTTAAGTTCAATTCATTCAATTTATTAGATTGGTCGCAGTAGGTAATTTAGCGAATGTTCTGTCAATCATTTCATTTTCCTAATGTATTCCAAGTACTTCATATTCAAGAGGATATTTAATTCGAGGTACATAAGAGGACAACTAGAACAAAGTGATTAAAATAACGTTATTTTATTTTATATATAAAACCGAAGAACGAAGTAATTTTATATTAGCATAAGAAAGTCCCTTTATCAGACATTTTCTCTTTTTGTAAATTTTGTTCTGTCTTTGTTATATTTTGCATCTTAAAGTGGTAATTATGAAAGAGTTACGAGTCCAAGAACTGTAAATAAATAAAAAAAAAATCACGCATTTCGCCACTTCATATTTTTTTCTCGTTTCATATTCATTTTTCATTAATCGATATTGGTAGGTTTTTTTAAGATGTATATGGGCATTTTCTTTATTTCTTTTCTTCTTTATAAACTTCACATGTAAACGTAATCATTTCTCAAGGAAACGAATTCGAGCTTAAAGTTCTGCTTGTGTAGATCAGTTACTAAGCTTTTCTCAATTTTTGGTCTTCCAACAATTATAATTATTCGAATATTCTTTTGTACTGTGTGTAAGGCCTGCGAACAACATTTTACTACAACAAGTAACAAATTATTACAATGTAAACATTCAAAATAATTTAAAAATCAAAGTACACCGAACAAAAAACATTTCGCTTCTTTAGCGAAAAGACAACAAATTATCAGGAGAGAAGCTTGTACTTTTAGTCTAGTTTCGTATTAGACCTTCATTCTTCTTGAAGAGTTGGATGGAATTATAAATTGTCTGACGTAACAGATAAAGAATTCAGATCCTGAGAGAAGAGTTGTCATTAATCATATTTTGCAATAGACCAAAATACCATGCGTTTCAAAGTTAGTTTTAATGTTTGTGCCAGTATTTATTAAAATTATACGGGAAAATATTCAGAGAGAGTCATATATGACACACACACACACACACACACACACACACACACACACACACACACACGATGTATTTCAAATGGGCAACGAGATGGTACATGTTCACCTAATGAATATGACCGTGTATTGTGTTGACATTTTTCATGAACCGTGTTGGTAATGCACGAAGAGTAAGTTAATACAAAGTTTGAGACAGCTTTTAAAATTTATTTCTCAATTATACCTCCAATAAAACAAATATTTTAAAAAATCGCATCTCTCCCTTGGTGGCGAACCTGCCTTCTGACAGACGCGACGGATTCATTGTTAGTGACACAAGGCGTGTCAACTCTGGCGTGTCACTACTATTACTCCGTAAGTGTCGTGCATGTTTTTCATCGGGAGGTGGTGGTGGTCTCCCCCCGTTGGATGGCGAGATCCGACATTGATCTACCGTCCACTAGCGGGGTTTTACTCAACCAAGTATCTCCCACCAGCGGGGCACCGCCCCAGCCAGGACAAGCTGTAAGCTGCCGACCGGTCACCCGGCATGTGTGGTAGTATAGTGCATCGTCGTGTAAGTGTGTGTGTGTGTGTATGTGTGTGTAAGGGGTGAGGATAGAACTAGAAAGAGACACGAAAGATTGCGCGCGGTCCGTGACCCGTTTGTTAGGGTATGTCTTCGGCATTCGCCCGGTGTTGATCGTAGAAACCACGGAAAACTACCGATCAGAGCAGCCGGCCGCTAGAATTCTCCTCCAGACAGCGACTGAACTCGACCTAGCTGACAAGTTATGGTCAAAACTGCTGCCGTCGAGACTCGAACCTAGGACCTTTCGGTCAGAGGCACTGCAGTGACATCAGTTGATGCACTGAGCCACTTCTCCCGGTCAGTCGCGACGGTGACAGCAGCGCTTCGAACGGGCCAGCGGCTGGACCGCACTAGAGGCGAACTCTGGCGGGGCGATGTTGGGAGGGGCGCGGCACCGTTTTCACACCGTCGTTATCCTCCCGACAGCGGCGATATATCGCCCGGTCGGCGGGGCAGCGCGCCGCCGGGGCGCGAGGCTTTTAGAACGCGATTTTTTCCTTTGGGAGGGGGGTGGGGCGGGGGGGGGGGGCTCTTGGCGGACGGCCAGAGCAACGACCGGCGGCTAACGCGTTGCTCGGCCCGGAGACATCGTTTATGTCGAACGAATTCGGGATTGCGGTGGGAGCGGAAAGGGTGTCTACCGCATGGCACCCACACCACAATTAGAGAGGTTTAATGGAGGTCATTATTTGGAATTAAATCGCTTTTTAACATCGCACACTGTGGGGACGAATAACTGAGAATTTAAGTGTAAGATGTTGAACTGCTGTTTTCTACACTCCACTATCTAGCTGATCCTATCATCCATTAACTTTCCGTTCGTGGCACTACAGGTAATTGATAAATTTGCGAGTTTTGATAGACAAATTATAGTACTGAAGCAGTTACATAACGATTTTAATTTAACAAACGTCATACGGAAAATTTTACATTGCAACATGAGCAGATCTTTTGGATTTTTCTAACCTTGAAAGGGCGGCTATTGTCGTTGGATTGGCACAAGTAGACTCTTGAACGAAGTTATCCGCGCAGCGTACTAGTGGAATAGTAAAGTTTTGATTAAGACGATTCATTTCGTAAATGCAACATATTACGTGGTTTTCTACCATTTAACGTTTCAAAATATCTTTAGAAAATTTAAACGCTGTATGTCTATTACATTTGACTAATTTTGTCACAGGAAGAAGATTTCACATTCTTATTCTATCAAAAAACGTGCCATCAGTCGTATTTGACGATTGAAACTATTTAAAAAGGTATTTTAGTTTTTCTTGGAGCCAATAAGCTAACTGAGCTGAATGTAATATTAGACTATTGAAATGACAACATCTTACGACAGTATACGAAATGAACATTGCTGAGCACAGCTAAATTAGTTATGGGAAAACTGATGGGAGTGAAGGTGCCTGTCGGAAATTTATTTCACGGGCAGTGCGAGTTCAATAGCCAACCAGTATACGCAAACTGCTTTTAATCTTTAAGGAATTCAATGTTATTGTACAGTAAAAGTTGCTGATCGATCTTTAAACGCAGCTCCTTTTTTTTTTACTTCGAAAGCAAATGAATGTTAGTTCATATCACATGTCTCCATACATCCTACTCCCAACACATTCATCTAATTCTTGTTGACACTGTGTGCAAGGGTCACCGAAGTCTAGTCTCGTTTTGCTCGTTAGCGTGTTAAAAATCTCTCGGGATCCGAAGTGCTTTCACTCTGATAGAGGTTGTTCCTGTAAACAAATCAAATAAACACCACGCGCTCACAATTGTGTCCTGGCCAAACGACCGTGCCAATAACGTCAGTTTGGCACAATAGACCAGTTTGCGTATTCGTGAACAGCGCGCATTGGAGTTCAACTCCATGTTCCCTTTTGTTAACACGAACATGCATGAGCTGCATTTATTATATCCTCGGTACATTTACAAGGTGAGAGTCGTGAAAATCAGGATCACTATTGCATCGCTTCCAGGGGTTGTGGGATTATCGCTTTCATGTTTACTTTTTCACATCTCTTTACAGTCTAGCATGAGCAGGTCTTCTCCTCCGCGTAAACTGGAGGCGGACAAACTGCGTTCTCTTATCGATCGTGATCACTGGCTTGCTTTCGCATTCTCTGAGTGCAAGCGCATTCCCTGTGAAGTATAGGAAGTTTCAGTACTACTCATTCTCGGAAGTGTTAGCGAAGACGAAGTGTGCTGTGTGCGTCATTTTCAGGTGTGTTTGGTGTGTTTCGTTGTTGAGAAAACTCCTGAGCTCTTACAAAAAACAAAAACTTAATACAGAATTTTAAACACATTTGATACAAATTTTAAACATTTTTTAAAAAATATCACTTCCGTGGTTACGCAGGTTCAATTGTATAAATAGGCAAAAGTTTGCAACGTGTCTTATGCGATTTAATTTTAATTCGTCGTCAAGCATGGCATACTACTCGTAGTATCGGTATCGTTCGTTCTGGATAATGGCAATGCCGGAACTAGCACTCCAGGACATAGTGGTGTCGTCGAAAAGGAATGTGCGTGCGTGTGCGTGTGAAGTGAATGACCGAAAGTGAGTTTCTTGTGTCCAGATCTAGCGTAAATGATTCCCGAGAAAAGATCGCCACACTGATTTATACAAAATTAACAAAATTTAGTTCATGGCGGCAAGCGTTAGAGATGAAAAATGTTTAAAATATTGCTTATCGGACTGGGCTTCTTTAGAAGCAAGGGTTAAAAATTTCTGGGCTACTTTTGTACATGGCTGTGCGATTCAGCTTTTATTCCATCTTTATATTACAGTAAGGGTAACTGACAACATGAGTTTTTTTTTAAGATCTAGTGCAAAACTGGTATATAAAACTATTTTAGTAATTCTGTATTTTTCGCGAAAAATATCTGTTTACGAATGATTACAAAATCTGAAGTCCTCTAAATACAATATACTAAGAAAAGTACAACTTTGTACAACTTAAGTTACCATTATGTTGCGAATTTCGATATCTAAAATATACCTTCTTGGACATTTTGTGTTATATTTCGAGGGTGTACCAACATCTTGTCGTGTGCTGTCAAAAACGTACGTTGCGTTCAAAAAGCAATGATTTAAAAAGGGGTGAATGTTCACCCGCGTCTAAATAGCTTGTAGTTCCGTCCACGCCACAAACGCCCTGGCGGCAGGGCATTGTTTGCTCCTTCAGAGGCTGGCCGCACCCACCGCGGGCATCCGGAACTCCCAGAAACTGATATAAAGTATGTCATAGATGAAGCTTCAGAATACACTAACGTCAAAGGCATTTAAGAGTGTTCAAAGGGCCTATTTTTTGCCAATGGATCGGATATCTCATAACAAAGATACACAAGTGGAATTTGTTCCTGAATGGGAGGCAATTAATACACAAGAGAAATTTGACAAGTACCTGAAAAATTTGACTGTGCAATGTGTCCGTACCATGCGCCAGCGCACGGCAAGTTGCACATCTACAGGACACGTTATGAACTTTCTACGTTTTCATTAGCAAGAACATTGCACCTTAGAACTTCCTAAATGCCTTGAAAGTTCGTAACATTTATTCTGGGTCATTCCCCATTATTGATAAATTTAGTAAGCATGAAATGTTATAAAAATATTCAAATACTTGCACAATCTGTTCAGTAAATTTGAAATCACAGAAATATTACATGCTTGGTATTCTCAAGAATCATTAACTTACGAAGCCACAGAAAACTTACAAAGCTATAAAGTCCATGTTGTCATATACCTTCATAATTTTACATTACAAGCAGGAATTAAAATTAAGTTCAAGAATACAAGAAGAAATATTTGTGAACAATATTCAGGTTATCTTGTACAATTGGTACAATGGATACAATTGCATAACGTGTAGCAGAACTTCGAATAATCTTGACCCTGATTTGAATCCACGTTTCATAATTCTTCATATTTTACTCCACTAAATTGTACTTTTAGCCTACATTCTCTGCCAACAAATTTCGAAGATTTAAAAATATCACTCGAGCTCAATGTTTCTCATCAGGGATTTAGAAAGGAATAAAGTATTTCCAGCCACATGTCACCACAACGTTTTGCAGGTTCCAGACATTGCCGCTGCTGCTAGGTCACTTCACGTCCTTCACATGTACGCCCGCGAACCCCCCCCTCCCCCTTCGAGACGCATGACATTCCCATCCCTCCCTCATCACATGCTAACCCTTACAAGTCATTACCTTTCCCCTTCGTCAACATTTGGCTTCTTCCACCGCAAAGACCACGTGACCCCTCCGACAACCAAACGGGCGAGTCTTTTTCCAGCGCGACTTGCGTACGCTGGAGCCTCCGCCATTCCCACGACCCAGCGCTCCCCGCCACCGCCGCGGCGGCGGCGGCGGCGCCGGGACACGGCGACGGCCACCCAGAGCGGTATTTTTACCCGGGAATAAATTTGGCGAGTGTCGCGCGAGCGCGCCCTGCCGCCGCCGTGCGGCTTTGTTCGCGTGCCGCAGGGCCGCGCTCTTCCCCGTTCGACCACGCCGCCGCCGCTCCGGACTGGTCCAACCCAGCGGTCGGGAATGTTCCGGTCCGCCGCCCCGCCCACTCTCGCCCTACGCAAACCGCTGCGTCCCTCCACGGCCGCTTCGCGAGTCGCACATCGTCTCGCCTCCAGACTTGAGGAGCGAGCGCGTCCGCCGCCGACCTCCCGACACCACCGCGTTTGTTCTCCTTCTGCTTCTTCTCCTCCAACCGCCTCCGCCCGTCCCCGCGTGCACACTCGCCGCCGCCGCCGCCGCCGCCGCTCCCGCCACCAGGTGCTTAAATATAGACTACAAAATCATGTGACCTCCACGCAAGTAAAATTGGAACCTGGTCGGATGCCACGCGGGCGGCGCGGAGCTGCCAGAGCGGCCGCGGCGCCGGGCGGAGCGGGGCGGAGAGGTGCGGGGGGTGGGGGGTGGGGGAGGCGCGCGGGCGGCAGTTCACGCGGGGCGGAAGCCGCGAAACAATGTCGAAACGGAAAGTGGGCGGCGGCGGCGGCGCGTCTCGCCCGCGGCGCTGGAGGCGACGTGACGCCCCCCCCCGGTGGGGGGAGGTACGGAGGTGGACCCACTTCCACCCACCCACCAGCTGACGCTCTCAGCTGGCACTACCGCCGGGACCGGAGGCTGCGACGCTTCAACACGCGGCGGAGGAGGCGCATACACGAACGGCACATGTTGACGCGAGCACGCCCGTTCGAAAAGATGGTCAACCGTGGGCACGTGAAAGAAAAGCGAAACGGCATCAACCAGCTCCGCGTTGTCCGCTTTAGTGCGCTGTAGTGCGCGATGAGTTAAGAAACTTCGCGAGATGGTGCAAAAGGAAACGGCAAAGGAAAGGGAAGGGAAATAGGGCTATGCGGAAAGGGAGATTGTGGGACGCGGCAACAAAAACACGGACAATTGGCTCGAGTGAGGTAGGGAGTACGGTGGTGATGGCGACTGTCGAGTGGTGGAAACGACAAAGCAGGAGTACAAATCGCGGCGGGGCGGTGGCGTGAGCGCGAATGGGTGCGGGGTGGGACAGGGCAGGGCGGGGCGGGGCCGGGCGGGGGCGTAAGCGGAGGGGTCTGAAGCACCGCGAGCAGGGAGGCTGCGAACGTCCCGGACAAAGGCTATTGTTCCACGCAGAGAGGGCGCGAGCGGGCGAGCGTCCGAGCGCGCGGGCGCTCCGCGGAGGAGCTTCGTGGCTGCGGTGGCGGGGCCGCGGGGGCGCGGCGCCGCGGACCCTTCTTGCAGCTCGCAGCCCATCGCCCCACACGCCGGCTCAATCACCTGCAGCAGAGGCCTTCGCCGCCCACCGAGGAGTGGAGTAAATCACTGATTAGCTCGGTCATCAGTTTCTATTTGAGTGCTAGTTGTCACTCAACGGCGGATTACACAATGTTTAAAGCAGGAGTACAAATCGCGATGGCATGAGCGCGAATGGGGGGGGGGGGCGATGCAGTGCGGGGCTGTAAGCGAGAGGTCTGAAGTAACAATGGTTAGAAATATTTTCTATGACGTTCGTAGCAAATGATGTATAGGTCAAATGGAAGCATAATAACCATGTTCATATACTCCTCAGCGCAAAATAAATTCTTTAATAAATTACTTACGCACGTGCGCGCGTGTTTATATGGATGCGCGGTGTGCAAGTGCATGTGCACGCGTTCTTGCGTGTATGTAAGAGACGTAAATAAGTTTCCTTTCGATCGGCAATGGCAGCGGCGCTCCGCAGACCACCGTCTCACGGGCAACCCGCGGCCCACCGCCTCACGGGCCGGCTCCATCACCTGCAGAACACGCCCTCGCCGCCCACCGAGGAGAGTGTAGTAAATCAATGTTTTACTCTGTCATCAGTTGATATTTGAGTGCTAGTTGTCACTCGAGGACGTTTTACACGTTAGAAATCGTTTTCCATGGCGTTCGTAGCAAATAATATGTGTAGGTCGAATAGAGACTTAATAAAGTTTATATACTCCTCACTGTAAAATAATTTCTTTGCGCGTACACTCGTGTTTATATGTTTGTATGCGTTTGTGTGTATGCCCGGGTGTGCTAGTGGGCGCGTTCTTGCGTGTATGTATGGAGGCCAAATATGTTTCCCCTACATCATAACCAAAAAAGGATAAACTTTAATACTACATTCTTGGCTGTCCGGGTGACGCCGCGTTAAGTTACCTGGCGTCACCCGGACAGCCAAGAATGTAATATTGACTCTGGCGGCGGAAACCTACGACTTCATTTAAACTTTAATACTAGTAGACAGAGCTCATACTTTACTATTTTTCACCATCACCACCAGAACCGAGACGTCTACCATTCCGTGGAGCCAACATTTGTATTCTTGTGTCGCAGACGTCGTCGACCTGCGACAGGTAGCTGTGCTTGAAAGCCACGTCGCTGTGATACGCGTAAAGCTGACCGGAGAGGAAGTTCTTGAGGTTTAAGATGGAAATCGCTGAGGGTGAGATCCGGACTATAGAATGTGTGGTCAAACACCTCCCAGCGAATGTGCTGTATAAGATCTGTTGTGAGCCGAGCCATGTGTGGCTCAACATATACTCCAGATTATAAATTCAGGATACAGAGGTAGCAACCACAAGTAGTAGACAATAAGAATTTAAATTACAGAAAATTCAGCCCTACACGTGTTTAGGGAATTTTATCCCATCATCAGTGGCTCTAAAACATCAAAGTTGAATAAAGAAATTAGCATATGAAAAACTAAGACATAAAAAGAAATACATAATATGAATAAACACTAAGATTATTTAAATAGAGTACGAAACACGTGTATGGCTGAATTTATGAATAGAATTCATCTTGCCTACCACTTGGGGTTGATACCTCTTTATCCTGAATCACTAAATTCCACAATATATCTGCCGCCACGACAGAATATACTCTAGAGTTCGCCCGCCTCCCATAGCGATTTTCATCTTTTCTTACACTTCAAGAAATTTCTATCGGAAAATTCCTATTTATTGCATAGTTGTGTAGCACCAAATCGGCTGAATAAATACTTTACCGCGCTTTGAATGTAAAGATTTTATAAATCGATGAGCTTTGAAAGGCTGCAGTCATCAAACTTTACTTCCATCCTTCACTAAAGTTTCACATGGGAGTCTCTCTTTCTAGATTCTCCCAGAAATACGCAATAAATTAATGAAGGCTCGAATGTCAAGTAACGGAAATGTGAACTTTGGGTTGGATAGAAATATAATGGCGAAGGTTCCCTTTATCGCAAGAAATATGCACGTATTACATTGCATTACAAACGCAAGAATCTCCTACATATGGATGATGGTATTGAGTTGTGTATATTGGATGTTTAAATACATTATCTGAGGTTGAAATATCTTGACTCAGAATATCTTCAGCTTCAATGTTTACGAACTTCAAAACATTTAATTGGAGTTTTTCGTACTTTTATTTTACAAAAGGCGAATTGTAACTGAAACCAATATACAAAACCAGAATAAATTTTACAAAAAGAAAATACAGAGAGGATTTAATAGTTATAAATAATACTTCACGTACTTAAGATGTATTTAGAGGACGACTTCGAGATACTCTTTCACGTAACTTGCTGTTAGTTCGAACGATCTGCGTATGACCCATGAAATATTCTGATCGGACAGAAATTTTCTTAATATACCTAAGTATCCCGTCACCTACTCGCCGTTCTCCAGAAGCTGAGAGGAAGAAAGACAGAATGCTCTTTTTGCAAAGGATCCTTGAACGATGAGCTTCGGCGGAGTGGAGGAGGTTGTAGGCCGCCGTAACTGTCTCAGTGCGAGACGGTGAAGCCCTCAAGATTCCAGGAGAGGATTGCAAGCCTTACGAGCCGCAGCTGATTATCGTAAAGCAGCCATGACCCGAACAATGGGGAACCCGCACTAAAGACGCCTTTATTGTCCAGGCCAGGACTCCAGAATTTTTAGTGTGCCATGAGCTTAAAAAAAGTTTTTTGCATCCACATTTCACTGTATATAAATTTTGGACAAATATTTGAAAACCTGCCAACAATAATAATGTTGTCACTATGCCATGAAGGGCGAAAAATATTAGGAAGGAGAAATGTGTAGTTTTATCTTATAGCTGTGTACGATAGAATTGTATTAGTTGGAATCTAGTGCGTAATAAATTCACAGTCGCAAATAGATTCTGAAACACAATTTCCAGTAGTCAGATTTGAAGATCGTAGTCAGATTTGAAGTGAACACTAGAGCGAATCCGAAAAAAAAAACCAGTGTATTTTGCATCTACGGATTCTCATTAAAGGGGGGTCGGGTTGGGCTAAATGAGAGAAAATGCTGTTGCTGTTACAGTTCGAAGATATTAGCAGGGGAGCTAGATGATCTGATCACAAGCAGGGATAATTTTCCAAGATAGAGAAATGTGACCAGCTTACAGCCGGCCCATCTCTTCCTCTGATTACAGAGCCCCGCTAGTGTCCCTGGCGTTAACGGAAATGTGGAAGACACGAAAGGAATGGTAGTTTACCCTCTTTACATTAGAGCACGGAAGCAAATCGCTGTTGCTTTTAAAACATATATACATTAGTGAATGGCTTGGTTATCTATAACGTATTCAAATTCTTGATCCGCAGAAAGCCACGATTATAAGAACCGTGTTACACAACACCATAACTTATTCTTCAAAGAGTACGAAAAAAGGATAAATAACGTAACTATTGTGTTTAAATTTCAGCCTAACAACAGTTCTCACTGGAAGAGATGTGATTCCTGAATCATTTGGATTTTGATAAAGAGAATCTGTCAATAATTAACGAAGCTTCTGCTCCGATGCAGAAACTTATGTATTTCCCCGACAAAATGTTTTGAATGTGATCACAACATGTGATTCTCGTCGTAAATGACAACCATTCGGAAAGCTTTCATGTAAATTTTAAATAGATAGTTGAAGTTAAGAATTCTTATTGAAGGAAGATCAAAACAGAAGATTTTAAGAACTCACCGCAGGATGACAGCATCCCTGCGGGTGTACGACCAGACAACTTTTGAGGGCGAATTATAGATGTAGTTACTCACCTGAAACAGGAGAAAAATGTTAATTTTAAACTCTCAATTATATTTATTAATGTGTGTGTGTGTGTGTTGCACGCGAATCGGCCGTTTTGGACCACGCATACATGTACTTGCACGAGCTCATTATCATTTTTCACGTTGCAAGTCTTGCATGAAATCAATCAGGGGGATCGGCATTAGGTTGAATCCTATTTTTATACCCCAGGGTTGTTAGTCCTGGGGAATGGAAGATGGAATGATTATGATAATGAAGGATGAATGGACAGCCCACACAAACACACCCATGCCGGAGGCGGGACTCGAACCCGTGATCCTTCCGTCCTAGATCGTTACAGCATTACTGCCTTAGCGATCTCTGCTCTCCGGTCGGCATTATTATTATTATTATTATTATTATTATTATTATTTATTATTATTATTATTATTATTACTATTATTATTACTATTATTATTACTATTATTATTATTTACTACTATTTTCCCATTGCTGGATATATCGCGGTAAAATTCAATTTTTACGGAAGAATAGGAACCAATAAATCATTCAGTAATCTCTTAATATCGTCTAAATAACGAATAGTTTCTCATTCAATACATCGCATTTGCAAATAAACTACATGACAGGAAAGCTGGAGAAGGAATACAACCTTTCAGTTCGGCACTAGATGAAGGCATAAACGTTCGTTACTTTCACAAAACGTATTAACATCTCCTCACACATTTTGTAGACCATCAAGAAAGCAAACGCGCGTAGTTGATCAAGGACCCTCCACACTACGTATTCTCGCAAAGAGACGGCAAATACAAACAAAACGTCGACTGAGATATACATCACTGTTCACTCATTCATCTTCAATTAGATCGCGAATATACACAGAATATTGCAAGGAAATTTTTATCTGCCGAGAAATCAAACGAAGAATAACATTTCTGGAAAGAATGGACTAAAGGAATGAGCCATTTGACTGCCTTCAGACGTTGTTTTATCAACGCACCAGATATTTTCACTCAAACGCTGCTCTTTCAAACCGACATTTATCTTTAATTTGCTAAAACCAACTTTTAAATACGACGAAACAAGAAAAGTAGATAATTTAAGTATGTTCGCATTTAAACATGTGGATAAACAATTACGATTTATTAATGTATGTGTTTGTTACGCAAATCTATTTCATTAATACACATACATGGCCGTGAGTCACTGTTCTCTGGTACGTCCTTGTACATCCACTGGCTCTATTGCAAAGGATCTTCTGGGACTTCTGATGCTTGAGTTTATTACGTTTCCATGCCAAACTATATTTTCAACATAAGACTTTCTCTTGTGCCTTTTCTAGAATTTTAATTCTGCATAGCGTAATAGAGTCAACATTAGGTGGTTTGCCAGTATCACTATGCATGAGAAACTGCACTTCGCAAATGCTTCAGATTTCACCATTAATGTCTGAATTATTCAGACTTTTCACAACCCCCACACTATACAGAATTTCTCAAACTCCCATGTTCAATAGTTAAAGAACTAGAAACAACCTCTTCAAAACAGTTTAGAAGATTTGTATTTTTGCTCATCCTGAAATACAATACTTTTCATAATCATTCCACAAGTCTTGGGTATTCCGAGATTTTATCCAAGAAGAAGCCATCGAAATACTGATGAGCAGATATTACGGTTACACGTAGCAATGACGAGCTACATCTTTAAGCCATCGGATTGATACATTTTCTATTCGCAACTGATTGGATGGAGTGAAAGAAACAAGCACTCTTGACTCTACAACAGGCACGGTTATCAATACCACGCAAGCAGTCCACAAGAGTAGAAACGCAAACTCTCAAAACTAGTGGACGTTACAGAGACGGTGAACGTCACGACACAAAACGCCTGCTGCCACCAGCCGAAACGTTCTCGTGCTCTGAATTTTCTGGCATTTATTAGACCAGTGTTTATGACGTTCTGATACAGGGAATTTCATTTTAAATTCAGTTATCACCGTCAACAGTAATTAAACTCAACAAAACTTTTGTGATCTTCGTAAATAAAAAAATATTTTAAGGAATAAGCTTAATATTCCTATTGTAGGTAATGAATGAATGAATGAATGAATGAATGAATGAATGAAATGAATTGAGGTGACACATTTTATACTCCTACTTGAAAATGACACGATTTTGTACTTTTCTCTATTCAATTTAATACCGATACACTCGCAATTTTTTCCAATGTTTTCCCCACGAATCGACAGTCTTTTTTGTCCTTTACTATCCCAAACTCGAAAGCAAATTATGAGGCGTTACTAAATCTTCACAGCAGACGTTAATTTACTTTTCTATAAATTTTACCTCCTTGTACACAGATGTTTAGGCAACCAAAAGAATGCGAGTAAACCGTTTAACGATCTCTCTTAATTATGTGCCTCCCTAGTAGAGTACTTCGTTACGATCTGAGACAAAGGGGGGCAACGGAAGTTATTGCGGGGGGAGGGCGGAAGCGTATATCCTGTGGGAAACAGCACGGGACGTGCTGTTGGACCGCTGAAGAAATATAGTCCTTCGAGGAGGGCTAGGAAGGCGGATGCAATTTCCAAAACAGAGGACTGTAAAAACTGGTGCTATGCGTGACCGGCGTAGGAAAGAGGAGACGTAAATGCAGTCCGCTGAAGACAAGGAGCCTGAGAATTATAAACGAGATGCCGACCGTGTCATCCTCCGCGAATACATTTGTATTGTACTAAAAATTCCGCAGTTTTGTTCATCGCTGCAAATTCTGCTTTCATAAAGTAAATCGCACAACTTTGGAGGGATGCTCCCCTAGTATTATCTCACTTCGATTCTTTGAAGCTGAGGGTAGAAAAATGGTGAGCGTGGGTGTCCAAATTTCCTTAAAACTGTCACTTCCTGAGATTCAAATTTTTGTAGTATGAAATAATAAAAATCTATTTCACGCGCAAAGACATTTCTCCGGAGAATGTCAAGAAGAGTTTTAGAACGGAAGGATGCAAGGTCATATCTCATGCAAACAATGATACATCTAATCAAGCTCTAGCAAAATACACGACATTCCTGGCGATGATATAATTACGAATTAGAAATTTGAAAGGGAATTCATAAAATACTAATTTTTATTAAAGAATAATATTATATATGTTCAATAAAAAATTTGCTTAAATTCTGGAGCTGCTTTCACGGATTTTATGTAGGCTTTTTTTTTACATTATATGTCTTTCTAATTAATTTTTCAGGTAGATTTCATTTTCAGTTAACGTCGAAAACTATTAAACATCATGTGACGAACTTTGAGAAGAACTACAATCTTGGCACTGTTTCTTGACTTCAATAAACAGTTTCATATTCATTAAACAGAAATCACTGGGTCCCTTTAAGATTATTAGAAAACAAGACAAAATAAAGAATCGAGGAAGTATCAGGAAACACAAATGAATAGAAAACTTTAAGACCGTATAATACATCAAGAAGAAGTTATTACATCAACATTATCATAATTAAATTATTCTGAAGTGACGAGAGTAAATGTGGTTGAGCCACATATCAAGCGGAAACATGGATTTGTGTCAGTTACATTGGGATGAAACAGTTTCGCTCTTGAAAGGTAAAATCAGAAATTGTGGAACTGTATGAAATAGATCGAGATTTGCAAGCTCGTAAAATATTGAAAGTTGAAGGAATTGAAGTAGAAATTCAATATCTTAGGGGCACTGACAATATCATTATCTCATCAAACTTGAGATCTGAAAAATTTCTGGTATGTTGCTCGTGGCAAGAGTAGATACTCTCTTCTGACAGGCCAGTAGTGAACTGTCTTAAGCTGCATGGAAACCCATGGACAACATGGATAAGAGCCAAAATTTATTGCCTTTTATCCTTGAAAATAAATTTTGAAGAAAAAAAGGTCCCATGTAATAAAATCTAAGTAGTATATTACCTAGTGTGGGGATCACAGAATTTTGAAAATGTGCACACGATTCACTTTTCCCCATAGCACGTCATACACAGTTTTAACTGTTTTTTGACGTAAAATAAATAAATAAATACATAAAATAAAACCCTCCTGCACTTTACTACTGTGCAGGTCTTTACCAGGGGCATTTTACGGCTCTCAATGTGTGTGTGTGTGTGTGTGTGTGTGTGTATGTGTGTAGATGTGTGTGTATGTATGGATGGAAAAATATATCGTCGACCTATCGACGACTAGCGGGATTTTCCCCAACCAGGTATCTCCAACCAGCGTGGCACTGGCCCAACCGAGAGAAGCTCCCGACAGGTCTCCCGGAAAGGTGTGATAGTGAAGTGTAAGTAATTGTACGTGTGTAAGTAAAGAGTGAGGATAGGACAAGAAAAAAGGTAGGAAAGATCGCGCGCGGCTCGTTGTTTTGGGTACTGCTATTTGCCTGGTGTTGAAGAGAGAAACCACCAAAAACTACTGATCACAGCAGTCTGCCTCTAGAATTCTCTTCGAGACTGCGACCGAATGCGACCTAGCTGAAAAGGTAGTGTCGAAAATCCTGCCGCCGTCGGGACTCGAATCCAGGACCTCCCGACCACAGGCACTACAGTGACGTCAGTTGATGTACTGAGCCCGCTCTCCCGGTACAATGTTTACCGAGAAATTGTCCGGTGCGAGGTTTCCTAATTCCCCGCCAGGACCCAGGCCGAAGCCGCAACCCGCCCGCGAGGAATCGAGCAGAGCCACGCGAGCGCGAAAAGGGGCGGGGCGCCGGGCGATGGGCGCCGGGCGATGGCCGCGGGGCGAGGGGCGAAGGCACCTGGGCCGCCCTGCGCCGCGCCGCTGCCAGCGCCGCGCTCCTTGGCAGGCCCTCCGCCGAATTAAATATAGCCGTGACTTTGCGTCACCGGATTGACGATTTGACCCCAATTCTTGACAATAGCCCGCCCGAAATAAGATGTCCACTTTTACGGGGCGCGCGGACGCGCAAGCGGGCAAACGGGAGCCGGGGATCCGCGCGGCGCCGGGGGTCGCTCGCGAGGCGAGGGCTGTTCCAGAGGCGCCGTCGCGCGCTTACGTAAAGACGCCGCCGCCGCCGCCTTAAGGGGGAAACCCAAGGGGAAGGAAAAGAGCCGCGCGCGAAGCAAAGGGATAAGTGAAATAAGGATTGAGAGGGAGACGAGAAAGAAAAACGACGGGAAGGGGACAAGAAAGAAGAAGTAGAGAAGGGTTGAAGGGGGAGAGAAAAAGGAGGGGAAAAGGAGGGAGGCGAAGATCTGGGGATGAGGACGAGAGCGAGGAGGAAGTTTGAAGAATGAAAGACGAAAGATAAGGAAGGAAGGAAGGAAGGAAGGAAGGAAGGAAGGAAGGAAGGAAGGAAGGAAGGAAGAGGGTGTGTGAGGGGGGGAAGAGGCTGGAGAAGCGTTGAGTTCGTGGCTGCAGGAAAAGGGAGTGACCGCTCGCACGACCGCAAACCCACGCACTCGCGTCCATAAGGCGCTCCACTAGTAGCGCGACGCGACCGACCCAACGCTCCCCCCACTGACGTCCTTGAGGAAAGGCACGGCACCAGCCTCAAGTATAGACGGCGATTCTCAAGTGCCAGAGAAATCAAGTTTCAACAGCCGTTGGTTGCAAGCAACCACAATTACAGGGAGAAAGGTAATGCGGATAGTATTTCAGGCTGAACAGACAAACTACGTTTATGGCGAGAAAGTCATAGAAATATTGTAAACTACCGTACGCCTAGAATGTCAAGCCGACCCAATATTTTGCAGGAACTTTAAGACTACCAATACGGAAACTACAAAGAATATTAATATTCACATTCATAAACAATCGTGTGCAGAATATTTAAAATTTTTGTAATTATGAGAATTTAAATGCTCGTGCTTAATAATAAATCTTAAACAATCCGGCTCTTGGTCATTGCGAATACGTAATTACAAACACATTGTTGATGTTAAAATAATTTCCCTCTCACGAAATCTTCAACTTCGTGAAGCAGTTTCAAGCGTTGGATAGTGATGCTATTAAATACTCTAAAATATTTTTCCATCTAAAATGTGTTTCTTTCTCTGAACTCCGCTCCCAATGTAGCATACTTCCCTCACGCGTGATGCATCCAGATCTCCCGCATCATTCCTTCCGCTCTTTGAAGGCGCACTCGGTGCAAGTTTGCGGGCACTCACACAAACAGGTGCGTAGCCCGCGTTCCTCATTCGCTATTCGCAATTCGTCTCGGCCGCTTTTACGAGCGCCGCAGTCGTCAACATGAAGGCAGCAGACCTCTGGACAACATTTACTCTCCCCCGTGCCCCCACCTCCGCAGCGCCAGTCGTCCTTCAGAGCGCCGCGGGCGCCACCTTCGCCCAAACGCATTCCCTAGAGCAGGGTTGTCCAACCGGCGGCTCACAGGCCGCATGCGGCCCGCGAACGGCTTTAAGTCAAAAGTAAAAATAATTTACGTCCATGTCGGGCGAGAACATAGTGCGCGTAGCCCACGCAGCTTGTCGGGGTCAACACCACCTTTAATGTAAAAATAGGTTAAGATTATATTTAAGGAATTTTTTTAGTAAATTCGGAAATGCAAAATTATTCCAAGATGTTTTTCCGCGTTACGTATGATACGCGTTGGTAGCACGCATGGTTTCATTCCACCCCGAAACCCCGTTTCAGAGCAGCCGTTGAAACTGCCGAGGTAAACAATATGGGGAAGTCTTAAGTGGATCGCCGAAGTAATGAAAATATGGCGCGGAAACGTATTGCAGGTTCTCGTTGTGACCCTAGACACCTTGCAAGTTGGACACCCCTCCCCTAGAGTCTTCGCCACCCCTCCCATCCCACCCGCCTCCGACCAGCTTAAAGCGCACTGGCTGCGCCGCCTTACAGCCGGCCAAAACGTTCCCCAAGGCCAGGGAGAATGTCATGTTTATCGCCAGTAGCGCCACGTGCGTGTTTCTCAAGAGGACATAATTTTCCGTATAGTTCTTCAAATGAAATATGCAAAAAAATAGGTAAAGTATGTCGACTTGCGAAGGGATAAGAAAGATGTATCAGTTCGGATTGCCTATGTATTTCGCCGGCCCACATTGGAAAATACGTGCTCCGCCCACATCTAAACCCTCGCCTCAGGGGCGAATCCTGTTTCAAATATTTCATGTACCGTACTTACCTCCACCGTTGTCTTTTATTTTAAGCTTTTCTGAGATCCCGAAAATATGAACTTCCATCCTTAATAATTGTTTTGTAAGACAATTACTCACACCACTAACATCTATATCATTAACATTACCCATTTTTACAAAAAAACCTAGTATCAAGAACTTTCTCGAGAATTACCAAACTTGTGAAATATTTCCTATACACTTCGAATTACTAGGAATACCGGCGGTATAAGCTGTGAAGCTGAGAATTCGCCACTGCCTCGCCTGCGTGAAAGTGGAGTGACTCAATACCAATGACGCGTTCACCTCACATGGAAAGGTGACTATGTACGAAGTAGAGACCAGTTTCAATGGTGATTATCCCGTCGCCTTCCGCCAATCGCTTTGTAGAAGAATACTTCCTTTTCTGGCAGCAGGAAGTCTGATATTTGCGCGATTATCACTAAAACGGGGGACAGGCCTTCTCAGAAAGTCCTCCAGAGAGACTTTATTCATTTTTCTGAAAACGAGCCCTTTTAATTTAAAACTATGAAAATAAATTTCCTCACATCTTAACTCAAAATTTTGCATTTCCCTCCGAACAATAAGTAAATATTTTATTTGATAATTTCATCGAGAAAAAGGAATTTGGACGAGGAATTTCCTCTCCTTCTTACAGAAACGCCCACTGCTTACCGCCCAATAGAACCCAATCAAAACAATTTCACATGAACGATAAGAAAACTTTGCGAAACGAGAAAATAGAATTGTGATGCGATTATAAATTGGATTGAATCGGAAGTGAATCATGTAGAATTGGCTTTTTTATTGTAAGAATGGTACTTTTATAATTACCTCTAGCAAGATTGGGTTTGCCTAGTCAGTCCTTCCTATCTTGCCTATAGTCCTCCGGACCGCAGAGAAAACTTTCCGTATTTTTCCGTTGCATAGCATAACGTGAAACGATATGAGGAAACTACGTGGTATGTTTGCGAATGTGCGGAGACTCAAAAGTAGGCTCAGAGGTTTAGGTAATTCAGGGCATGAATTGATGTTGCTGCAATGTCACTGACAGGTATGGTTCTAGGTATAGTTCGAGTCCCGACGGTGGAGAATTTTCGACCCTAGCTACAAAGTTCACGTATTCAGACGCTGTCAGAAGGAAAATTCTAGAGGCCGGCTGCTCTCTCATCGGTAGTTTTCCGCGATTTCTTCTATCAACACTAGGCGAATACCGGGGCCAGCACCCCTAGAAACGGGCCACGGACTGCGCGCGATCTTTTCTTCCTCTTCCTTGTACTCTCCTATCCCCTTACACACATTGAGATCTACACGCACTACACTGCCCGACACAGCTCAGAACTTGGCCCGGGTGGGGTGGTGCGCTGCTTTGGGTAGATAACTAGTTGGGATAAATCCAGGGTAGGTCGCATGTCGCCATCCAGCGAGGGAAGATCAACGCCACTTCCCGCTGTAAATCATGCACTACCCTTACGGGATTAATGACCTCAGGGGATGAGACGCCCAGAAGTACTGACCCATCCAAGATATTGAGAGAAATCGGATTCGGTGTTGACGTTCTTATTTGAAGAAATAGAAGAGGTTATCTCGGTCAACTTAGAGCAACTAAGTTAACGGAGACGACCCCTCTTTATTTCTTCATTGCAAAGTAGGTTCATTCATGGCGTCTGCGATGGAGTGCTTCATGCCGAGCAAAAAGTGGTTTCGCCTCCGCGCGTGCCAGGACCCACCGTCCGCTGCGCCTTCGCTCCGTGAGCGGCGGAGAGCGTGCGTCAGCGGGCGCCACCGCCGGGGCCCAAACCGGAACGCCCGCCGCGCCGCACTCGTCACTCTGCCTCTGCCACTGCCGGAGCTAGACAATTATGGACCTGGAGCAATACTGAAACGTAGCCCTTCCCCCTAAATTAAAGGTCAGACAGTTTTATCAAAAAATTATACGAGTTATTTTATTTCAACAAATAGCAACAATTCAAACGTTGAAGCCAGACTTTTTTAGAAATGTATATTAAATAAGCTTTAAGAAAAAATATTTAGCGATAAAAATAATAAAATTTCCACGGTGAGCTTCAAACGCTAAATAGTTTTGTTGTGTTTAATTAGTGTTCAATAAAATCACTTATCAAATACATGAAATAATAAATAAGAAATTCAGTAGAACCTGTTTTAATGTTAGCGTCATTTGATTTATTTCACAGAGTCCTGCCTTGCAAATTATAACTATTAACTATTTAAGGTAAAAAAATTATATAAAATATCAGAATACTGTATCGCGACTTAAAAAAATTACGATAACGGTTTTCCTATTACTTTGAAGGAGTTTTTTTTTCATCAGGCCCATCATGGGGCTCCGGGATTTGCGAGGCCCGGGCTGCCCATGCTACCGCAGGCAGTGGTCAGAGCCGCCGTCGTCGCGTCGATAGCTCATGCATTTTCTATTCGCGACCGCCCATTCAGGCGTGGCATTCGCAGAAATTGAAGTTTTGTTCGCAGCACTCACCGCGCGGATCCGGGATGAGTAATGCGTTTGATGAATTTGCCGCTGCGCGCAGACATGCTCTCCCATTCCTATTCTCTAACAGTAAACAGCACGTCAATTTAACTGGAGCTTCGAGAGCTGGGAATAGCACAAAATTCACGAATTTTCTTTAGATGCTCTTATTTCGTCCACCCGTCAGGAATTTCACATCTTTTCTATATATACAATATTTCTACGGACGATCAATTCGTATTCATTCACACTTTTTATTCAATTTGCCCTATTGAATTCAATTTCTCTCATTTTCGATAAGAATGCTTAAAAATACTTAATGATGGCTTTTAGCTGGTTGTCAGAAATCACGTAGTGAGCTGGCATACAGAATCATAGAAAGAAGAAAACGGAATTTCGAGTTATTCGAGCTTGTCAGAATAATTGCGTACATGTTTCCATTAAGCTGGATGCATAATAAACTGAGACCGGATTTATTTGCACTAACAATCTATGAAATACGTGAGCAATTAGTAAAATCTTCGAAAATATACTGCAAAATGTGACCTATGAAGTTAATTAACACATCATAACAGTGTTTCTCATAACTTTTACGCACATTCTTCAAGCATTTTACTCTTACTCTAAGTCTCAAAGAAATTTCCAAAAGTAGGATTACTTTCCACAATGGATTGCCATTCGCTAAACTTTAACGACTAGTATTAGAATCCAATTTCTGTCTGAAGTAGGCAAGTACTATGGCAAAACAATACTACTGAAGACAATTCCGAGTATCATTTAGCAGCCACCTTAATACAATGAAAAGGGAAGTTTGAATACTTTTAATTTTCGCATACCAAGTCTCTAATTGTAGGAGAAGTCCTTCTGTGACATGTGGGGAATCCAAATTACCTTTGTTGGAAGATCATTAGCGTTACAGATGTAATGGACTTGAGAGAACGTAATATTGGCAATTATCGTGATCTTTCTGCGCAATATCACACATAATTCAGATTTATAAAATTGATGTAATTGCTATGAAATTAAAAATTTAATTCATTAAAATAAATATGAGATAAGACAAGTGATTTCATCCCGAATATGAAGAAAAATCAGTATTTTTGCAGAAATATTAAGACAATTTATGCAAGAGAAGCAACATAAAATCGTACAACATAAATAACCAAAGGGGATTGAGAAGTTGGAACAGAATTTCACATATTAAAATATTGCGTGTCACACATTTGTAGCCAAGAACGTGGCGAGTTCTTTTGCTCATCGTTTTTTTCTTCTTACCACTTCATTCTCTTCTCAGCCCTTGATGCATTCTCGGCGTCAGCAGGTGCGGTGCTCCGGCACGGCCACGCAGTTGGCAAGCGTGCACGAGTGCCCCCTCCCCCCTCCCAAGTGAGACGTCCACACCCCACTGCACGGCTCACTGGATCACCTTCGCCATCACGTGCGTGAAACACTGGCCGCGCGCGACTTCTTGTTTCCGCCCGAGCCTCGAAGCCTGTGACGTCCACACGCCTTTGCGCTCGTGCTCACAGCTGGCAACACGGCTGCTCAATGAAAAGGCCTTCAGATTGATCATTTCGTGTTTCCGGGCGCGTCAACTGCGGAGGTTATTAGTCCCGTAAGTTAAGTGCATGATTCTTTGATTGATTATTTTTTCGTGTTTCCGGGCGCGTTAACTGCTTCGGTCATTAGTCCCGTTAGTGTAGTGCATGCTTTTTTCTCGGGAGATGGCAGTGATTTACCCCTCGCTGGATGGCGAGATCCCGCACCGCCCTACCGTCGGCTAGTTCTCCCTAACCTGGACTCTCCCACCAGCGGAGCACCGCCCCAGCCGGGACAAGCTCTAAGCTCCCGACCGGTCTCCCGGGATATGTGGTAGTGTAGTGCCTGTTAGTGTAAGTGTGTGTGAAAGGGGAGAGGATAGGACCGGGAAGAGGAAGGACAGATCGCGCGCGGCCCGTGGCCCGTTTGGTAGGGTACTGGTCCGGCATTCGCCTGGTGTTGATCGGAGAAACCATGGAAAACTACCGATCAGAGCAGCCGGCCGCTAGAATTCTCCTCCGGACAGCGACTGAATTCGACTTAGCTGAAAAGCTTATGTCGAAAATCCTGCCGCCGTCAGGACTCGAACCTAGGACCTCCCGGTCAGAGGCGCTCCAGTGGAATCAGATGATGCTCTGAGCTACCGCTCCCGGTGATTCTCGAGAAGTGCTGTTTTCCCACCAGGAGAGCACCGAGCCAGCTGGAACCAGCTCTAAGCTCCTGACTGATCACCCGATACGTGTTGTGCATGTTAATGTATGGGTAAGTAAGGGGTGAAGATAGGTCAAGGGTAGGGAAGGAAAGATCGCGCGCCGTCCGTGGCCTGCTTGATAGAGTACTGGTCCTGGTATTTATCGCAGAAAACTACCGATCAGAGCAGCTGGAGCTCTCAGCGGCTAAATTCGATCTGGCTAACTTGTAGTATCTAAACACCTGCCACCATGTGGATTCTAACCCTAAGACATCAGTAATGCCCTGACCCAACTAAGCCTGTCAAAAGTCATCAGAATGTTTGCAGTAGTGTAACTACATGCATCGACTAATGGGACCTAGCAGGGTACGGATTAGCGGTTTTCCCTGGGGACCGGGGAGGAGGAGGAAAGAATTGACTAATTGGCTGGTGAAATTAATACCATCTTCGTTTTCGCAGCCGAGTCTGATCAAATCCTAAGAATGGTGACGAAAAAGTCTATTTCCTAATTTACTTAATTTCAACCTTTGAAATGTGTCTCTAAAGTAAATCACAATAAACAGTGAGATACTGTTTTCCTGAGATACTGACGGGGAAACATTAATTTTTAACTTTTTAGACAGAGTGATATTGCAGAATTTGTAAATTCGCGTCCTGGCTTAGTTACATGAACGAATAAACGTGTGATTTTCCCCAGCAGAAGCTTACTACACTATGTTACGAGCGTATATTACTCGTTTTAAAGCTTGTCAAATACCTTAAGTAATGCAAGGGACTGTGTAACCTGAAACTTTACGAAAATTATGGTCATCCTATGATTAGTTAGTTCTGTAACGACTGGTAGAGACCAAATAAATACAGTCTCACATGCCCACAATTTAATGTCATGTTGGTCACACTTAAAAGTAGTTAGAGAATTTACCATATATTAATATTTATTAAATTAAATTTCATGAAACATTCGTTCGCTTTTTGTTTATTTATTCTATTATTATTTTAATTACTTGTCACTTCCATGTAACATACTATTTTATTTAGCCGCAAAAAACCTAATAGCATCACTATTTTGAACTCCGGGTCGTATTTCGCTAATAATCATAGCTTTGGTCGTATGCTATTTGATTCACGGTAGAGATATGTTTCATTTATTACAAAAAAATCGAGTCATTCGAAGTCATGATTACGAAAACAGTAAAACGCTAATGTAAATAGGTAAAAGATTACGATAAAATGAATCTTGTGTTACATATTTCAGAAACGTTGTCTTGTTCAGTCTACAAAGGTTGAAAATAAGATTCGAAATGTCATCGAGTAATGTAGTAAAAAAATTATAGTTTCCAAGTTTCATGTGAGGTAAGAAGTATCACACGTTTGGACGATGCATTCCAGTCGGTAATCACTGGATTTACAACAATTTTTTCTGAATGAATTTTATCTAATAGGACGTGATTAAATGTAGGTCCATCGGTTTGTCGTCCAATCCCCGCTGTCACATACTCTCAGCATAACGTCACACACATTCAGGTCAGCACTGCATCATGCGACTCTGTCAATTGCCGGTTGGCCCAGGCCCCGCCCAGTGGGCGAGCCGCGACCGAACGCATCGCGTGAGCTCCTGTCAGACGCGTTAGTCACAGGCACCGCGGGGGGCGAAAGGCAAGGTCGGGCCGGGGGTGGGGGGTGGGGGAACAGAGCATTCCGCTGCCCCCGCCCGCCAACCGCTGACCTCCCGACCTCGCCGTCGCCCACGCACAGCGCTACCACGAGCGCACGCACGGCTTGGGTCACAGCGGACGCATTGCTACGGCATCTGGGCGGAGGAGTGGTCCGAATACAGTATAGAACGATTTTCCTAAGGATGAGCCAAAGTGACAGTTCGCGAAAACAAGTGAACATCACATGTATTTCAGAGAAGTATCCCTTCGCCGCGACAGCTGTTCAGCTACGCCCCTTCGTAAAGTACTAATGGCCCCTGTGAAAACATCCTAAAGAAGAAGTCTAAGAGTTTCGCTGAGGTATATGCACGTACGTGAGTCCGCGAAATATTTAAATTTAATTAAGTTTGTGGAAAATCTCTTAACATGCTCTCATAATCAGTAAAAGAAAACTGCCACGAATGTAAATGGAAAGAAAAATGATTTTGAGCCTGAAGCCCGTGCACCGGTACGTATCTCACATTTAAGTCTCGGTTTTAAAATAAATATAATTTTTTTCACACAAAAAGTAAATTTAATTTACTGTTTATAGAAAAAAGAATTTTTACAGAAGAGCACATAATTCTGCACTTCCTAATTTCAATTATTTCTCGCGGCGCACTATATTTTTGACGGACAAGGACATCACAATTGGAAGCGTCGAAGCCATTACAAGTTGGCCAACTGCAAACAAACAAATGCAGGAAGGGAGTCTAATGGGCTCGAGGGCACAACGTCCACAGAACCTTCAGTTATGTTGTCAGCACTAGCTGTCACTTTGGCTCATTCTTAAGAAAATCGTTCTATACCGGGAGCGTATAAACTCCGACAGTTCGATAGGCTGTTGCCACACATTACTACGCACATGGCACCATCTACATGACAGATGAATGAAATCTCAAAATATTAATACTTACCGACAGACGATCACACGTCTTGATATCATGTTCAAAACCTTCGCCCTACACCGAACCTTCACGTCTCCGCGATTTCGTGCGAGTCAGATAAGCGGCAACGCTGAACCGTGGCTGTGAGAAAGTAAACCAATCCTCGCAAGCTGATTGCTTCAGCCCAAGTCACATGACGTGTTATAGCACGTGACGAGAGAACTGTCAGAGTCGCATATACACCGCCGGTACTGTAAGGTTGGCAAAAAAATCTATGTTTTAAAACATGGATATTTTCGAGCAGAACCATCGATGTTTTGCTTTTGATGTTTAAAAAAAATCTCATGATGTAAGTATCATTTCCAGTATCTATTTTATTTGTGGCTTGCTAGCATTCAACCAATGACAAATGTCACTAGTGACGGTCCACAGGCGGCACGAAACCGCTTGCCGTTCGCCACTATTCTCCGGTGTTGTTGCCTTTCTTTGATTATTTTGTAAGAGGTAGTATCGATTTATCTGCAATTCGGACTTTGACGAAAAAGACAATTGATTAGAAAATTTAGATGAAAGTGAAATTTAAGGCAGAATATATTTTAATACTGCCGTGTTAAGCTTTACAGTAGAACCAGGACATGTTACATCGAAATGTTTCATCGATATTTAAAATATCGATGTTTTTGTCGATGTTTTAAACATCGAATGGTAATGTATTGATGTTTTTCTAAAACTTGCCATCGCTACGGATAGACGTGGTACTTGAGAGATGAGTGGCCCAACTGCGTTGTCATATTTACGAATAGAGAAGTCATGGTACTGCGATAAAAAGTACAAAATTACGATAAAAAATAATTACGATGAAAATCCCACCACCAAAGCGTACTGCTAAACAAACTATATAATTTTGTTACGTATTTCGCCTACACGTCAATTGTCGTTTCATTACATTTAATCATTCCTTAACTACGCTTCTTTATCAAAAAAAAATCCAATGTTCAATCTCGTTTTTCAAAACTCTAATATAATTTAAAAAGAAGATTTAATCAAAGACCGTGTCAGCAATCAACATTACTGTTGTCCTTAATAGTCACTGTTGTAATAAAATTGTATGGTCCAATAGTGCTGCCCATTCATCGGATTTCACGCTTTTTACTTCCCGAGAAATAGCTCTGTCTAAAGTGGGGATAGTGCTAATGTGTAAGCAAAGAAGGGTACAGTGAAAGGTAACCGAAATTTTACTCCTTTGAGAATCATTCTGTGATCACAGTTACAGAAATGTGGAACATGCATCCTCACCACCAGGGAAATCTTACATACATTACATTTTAGACAGAACCTAAACTACAAGGCATTGTCTTCATGGTTAAACCTAACGGCATCAATATTGCACATCAAAAGTAAAATATAATGCGAACCTTCTTTCTCAAATTAGTCGCCCTACGACATGTTAAATTAAATTAAACTAAATTCTTCAATCTTTGAAGGTTTCGATGAAAAATGATCAAAATCGCTGAGGTTAATTGAAATTATAAGAACACACAGCTCAGAAAAGTCCCGTCATACCGATAACATCGGGAAAAACAAACTAATTTAATAAATAATAATAATAACAACTGAAAAATTTTCAATTGGTAATTCCCATTGCCGCTTAGGAAATCAATAGTGGACAGCAAGGAATTACCTACATAGAACCAACGGTCTCAATGTTTATAAATGAATATTAAAGTAGTTGCATAATGCCATGAAAGCATAATTTGAAACGAATAATAAGCACTTCACTTTCCGGTTTCGGGCTCGATACCGTGCCAAAACGATTTCGTATGTTGACTCAGCACTATATACTGCAGTAGAAATTAGCGAGTTACATGAATGAAGCAAAATTCGATCGCGAATGCTCAGTAATAACAGAGGCACCTCTAGCTCATCATTCAGCGAACGCCAATTCTCACATGTTACAGCATAGACTAAAGAGTTACATCTTTACTCTATGATTACAGTCGTCAAGCATCCTAAGGAATTGTACAAAACGTTAACATTTATTTCACCTTTCTCACACTTTCACCCACGGATAGTAAAATAGTAATTCAATCCAATTTCGCGCGATTTTTCCCCTATACACGAATTCACATAAAGAGAAACAGTCAATTGTCCTCTTATTATTGTACAGGTAACTGGCAATCCGTAACTGACATGTACCGCAACCATAGAACTGTTAACCAAAAGAACGGCGAAGTCAGTAAGCCTCACTGCATTCTCTGTGATCCAAAGGTCAAACAGCTTGTGTTGCCCGGGCCGCTCTCGATAGGTCATTGCCCATATCCTCGACTCAAAAAGGAAAAATCTTACTGACAAAGCGAATGGAAAGTGCATATTGTTTTTTTAATCTGGTTTCTAGTCATCAAAAGGTTCATCGTGTTGAAAGCGAAGTGATCGGGTAAGGAATATCGGTATTTCTATAATGTCGATGGTAGTGTATCAAGAACCTGGAATAACGTGAAAAGAATGTTGATATATGTAACGATGTTCGTTCCCACTTTAATTAATTCAGAAATGGGCGAGGTTTTTAGTCGCAATCAGAACAGAAGGGTTGTAAAAATGGCCGAAGGCTACGTCTCAAGAGCCACGGTTCAGAGGGTTCAATGAGTGCCCATCCTCCGCTCTGCTTTTTATTTAAATTTTTATTTCATATTTATTTTTCATTCGGATGAACGCAGTTCAGTTACATTTCACTTTTCATATGTACTGATGGCTTACAACTATTCTATTTCCTATTTAAAAGACTAACTACCGGAAGAGATACGAAGCTACAACCTGCATCTACTGTTAACAATTATTTGAGAATATGATTAGGAAGGCGTTACGAGGGTAACGGCTGTTTGAACGTATTGGTGGCGAGGTTGGAGTGGATGGCGTGTGGTATTGAGCTGGTATTTGAATAAACGTTATTGAAGAGATGGGCTATGTGTGTGGTGATGGAAGTTATATTCAGTTCATTGTGTATTAGTTTGTTGGATATAAACCATGAAGCGTGAGTTGCTAATCGGAGAAATCTATTTTGTATTATTTGTAGTTTATTTATGATTGTCAGCTGATGCATTAGTCCAGACAGGGCATGTGTATAACATTAAACGTCTGATTATTGATTTGTGTAAAGTGATGGCATTAACTATTGATAGGCAGCTTTCGGAGTTTATTAGAGGTTTTAATTGTGCTATTTTGCATTTTGCTTGACGGGTTTTAGTTGCAATATGGGAATTCCAGTTTAGTTTTGTGTCTAAGTTTATCCCAAGGTACTTGACCGTTTGGTAGTAAGAAGTCCATGGAATTGTACTGCTGTTGATTGTAAAGAGGGAAGGAGTGTAGAAGTGCTGTAGTGATATTTTAGCAGTGGATTTTGTTGAGTTTAATTTAAGTTACAAATTGTTGACCAGTTGTATATTCTGTCTAGATGTTGTATTGTTTCACTAATAGTTTTAATTGATTACCTGGATTGATAAATTAGTGTCGTCTGCAAATTGTGCTACATGGGTCTGGTTTGTAGTCGGTATATCTGGCGAGTAAATATTAAATAGAGTTGGTAGAAGTGTGGATCATTTTGATAGGCCTGCTTGTATTTTACGAGGATTTTGAATTGTGTCATTGTGAATGTTCTGTCTGTTCCCCTCTGCTCTTGCCATCTTTATCTGGAGTGTCATAGGGGTCATTTACACCAGTCTAGCTAGGCCTTTGTGAAATTTGTGACTTTCACCCTTCGAAAATTATTATTTTTTAGATCCGTATTTAGAAGAGCCCTGCAATAATTCCACCCACTGTTTTTCTTCACTTCGCCGCTGCATTGAACATCATCTTGCAGCTCCGAGAACCAGCGGCATAGCATACCCACGCGCGCAAGCAGGAGATGAAAGGGGCGGCGGGCAGCTGCATTTTATCCGCATTCCGGCATGCGTGCATCGGACATTCCCGTGGGGAGGGAGTGGGCGAGGCGAGGCGGGGAGGGGCGGGGCAGGCAGAACGCACTGGGAGAACTTCCTGCGAGTGCAGCTGCCAGAGCGGAGGAATAGCGAACTTCCAAACACGGCAGATACCGCGGCAGATCCTTCACCGCGGCCCCACCCGAGAGCTCAAGTGCTCGCTACAAACGCCCTAGCTAATGAGAAACCAACATTTCTGTATAGGCGAACTGGATATACGAAATATCCACCTTATACTTCGATGTATTTAGAGCTGCACTTGACGTAAATCTGTTGCGGGGTCATCCAACCGGGAGCTTATACGTCAACACAGTGACGTGGTGCTATTCGAGCACGATTACGTCACAAGCCTAGGCACCCAATAGTAACACATTCATAGACTATTGCCCAGCCTCAACCATATTCAGTCTAGCACTTCCCACTCTCAGTGATCCCCCACCGCGTCAAGAAGGCCTCAGGTTAAATACATGCCACACCATCAAGGTAGTTTCTTCGGTAATGCATTTATAATACATTTACGTTTAGTACATTAAGTGTCACATTATTCATCTCTTTTGATCTGACACACAGAGTTGGTATTATTTAGATGACTTGATTTCTGTCGGAACGCGACGGAACGTCTTTTGGTGCTTCGGGAATAATTACTAAAGTTCATTATAAATATATAATTGTTTCTAATACATTAATACTTAATTTGGGGTGCGTTCCGGGACCTAAACTATTAAAATCAACACTGTATGTAATTCCATTACATATATAATCTTGTTTATTTTGCGTAGTCCATTATTTGTATCAACGTCATATTACTTTTTTATAATTTATTTACGACTTCCGTGTTTTTTTTTATGACTGAAGAATGAAGATGAACTGAAATGAAGAAAACACCTGACTCGTTCGCCTGTATAAACTCTGCACGTTAACTATTGCAGTCCCGAGAGCCGCTTGTAGTGTACCGGTTTATTATTAATTATTATTATTATTATTATTATTATTATTATTATTATTATTATTATTATTATTATTATTATTATTATTATTATTATTATTATTATTATTATTATTACGTGACCCAGAGACACGAAGCGTAGGAGAGCCTGCTTCGGTGTGCGCTCTCTCCAAGAGTTCAAAATACTTTAGCAGCAGCGTTTGACTATCAACAAGAATATCCAATCTGGAAATCCCGAGTTGATTAATTTCACGAAAACATTGCACGATATCAGTTCAGAGAGCATAATGAGTATGCAGGTATTATAAACTACAAAACTAAAAAACGTTTTTCGAAAAACAACTTTTAACTCTTGCATTTTGCGAATTAGTTTCCTTTTTGGTGACTCGCGCAGGAACTAAAGAGCACTTTTATTACGTTTAGCACTTTCGTATGTACGAATTTCAAATCATGTAGCCGATTCAAACGAACTGCATAATCATAAACGTTTATATCAAAACGAAGAAATCTACTCCAGAAGATACGTTCTCATTGCACAAAATGTTACCCAAGATAAAACGTTTCTTGGCGTTTCATTACGACCAACTTTCAAAACTTCAGAATATAAAATAAAATATATTGTACGATAACAAGATACACAGGTAACAATGCAAGTACGCATTTACAAACAATTTAAACAAGCAAAGTAACGTAAGGAGAAATGACGGGATATTTCCCATATAATTATAAACAATGAACAGACTTCATTCCATCATTAGACGTTAACAACAAGCGCCTTCAGACACGAACATTAAACTTCAGACGTGCCAATTTTAACGCGCCTTCATAGAAGGAAAACAAGCACCCAGAGATAAACAATAAACATACATACGAAAAAACAATACAGCATATGCAAAACATGAATACGGAATACACGAAAAAGCAGTTAAAACATTTGCAACGGACACTATTCTTTCCAACAAATCCACATCTTTTGGAAAAGAGAGAAAACTAATTTATAACTCGGATGCGACACGGAACCAATCAAATCTTGACGACCTGCAGAGCGCCCCTTCCCGACACAAACACTATTTCAGCGAACGGAATCAGCAATTTATAAACGCTATCGATTGGATTACCAGCGCTTTTCAGATCCCAGAGGTAAATCCTACTGCTGTGAAAAAATATTCTATGCTAGAACAGAAACTTGTTAGCATTACAAGATATCTACACTACTGCTGAATTACAAATTCTATACTAGTTAAATTAGTATTTACAATCAATGTTTAAAATGTTAAATACTAGATCCCAAACACTTCCCTTACTCCACTTTCGTTTAATAACAATACTTATATTATTTTAGAGCAAGTAGTTTAAAGAGCATTAAGATCGTCAAGTGAAGTCTTAGGCTTCCGCGGCCAGAATCATGATAAACCAAGACAATCTGCAGCATTAAGATTGGGTTAGATTGACTTCCAACAAAAATGACTTTTCGTTTACGTTCACTTTCAATCCGACGAATTTTTGAAGGTGGAATTTCAGGGTTTTTGCCCTATCCGAATTCATTTGATACAGCATATGAATATATATGGCAGGAGTTTACCACCACACTTCTAACTAAAAATGCGAGGTCGGTTGAGATCTGCCTTTATTATCCTGAGCACCTCATTTCTCATACTGTGAAGGAAATATACAATTAGTACGTCTTATCTTTTCAATTTACATTGAATCGGTACCGGGATTTTGTGGAATTTCTGCCTTTCTTCGCAAACCATTAGGAACCTGAAAGCCATTCAGAAAATACGTAATTCATCTCGGTGAACATGGGAGCTTTCCAGAAGGGCGTGGTCCACGCCTCCGTGGGAAGGACCCAAGACAGCGTGAATGGCAGGGCTCGTCTGCAGCCCGCCGCAGCGAGAAGGCTGTTCATATCGCGACGGAGGTGACGTCAGCTGGCCCCGTGCCCGGGTGTCCGCGTGTCGGCGAGTACGTTGGCGCCCGCGCCCCGCCCCCACCCCCGCCCCCGCGCCACGCCGCGCTGGTAAAGAGGATGGGCCCGAGACGCCGCCGTGGAAGCGAGCGCACCAGAAGTCCGTGCCAAGCACGCAGGGGGTGGGGGTAACGTCCTACACACTCCACTCCACCCTCCACTCCACTCCACCCTCCACCCACTCCACACCTCCACTCCACCCTACACCTCCACTCCACCCTACACACTCCTCCACCCTACACCCCTCCACCTCCACTCCAACCTCCCTCCTACCCCCCACCCCTCCACCCTCCACCCTCACACCACCCCACTCCACCCACCCTACACACTCCACTCCACCCCACACTCCACTCCACCCTACACACTCCACTCCACCCTCACACACCCACTCCACCCTACACTCCACTCCACCCTACACACTCCACTCCACCCTACACACTCCACTCCACCCTACACACTCCACTCCACCCTACACACTCCACTCCACCCTACACACTCCACTCCACCCTACACACTCCACTCCACCCTACACACTCACTCCACTACACACCCACTCCACCCTACACACTCCACTCCACCCTACAACTCCACTCACCCACACACTCACTCCACCTACATCACTCACTCACACTCCCTCAACACATGGTTTACTCTATTCAACTTTCTATCTCCTGTAAGTATAAAATACTCACCCTACTCAAACTCATCGAATCACTCCCCCCCCTCCACCCCACTCCCACCCCCCCCACCCCACCACCCTCCCCACCCCCCCCACACCCCCACCACCCACATCCTCCACCACCACCACTACTGATGGTTCTATTGCATTATTATTTGAAAGAATACTCAACACAAATGACTTAAAATAATAATGAAATTGTGAAATGGTTTAATTTTACAATTTCTATTCCAAACTTTCTTCGCTCCTGTAAGCGTATTAAAATATTTGGTACTTCGTTATACGGAAATCGAGTCGAGGATATCACAATGCTTTAAATATTTTGAAGGAGGCAATTTTTAGCTTGAATGAAAATCTTTAGGTTTTTTCATTAAAAATGGCCATAAATCCTTTTATGTATTTTTAATTTGTGATAACACTGTCGTGAACAATGTTAGTTATCAATTCCATTCAAATCAAACTGACACACAACATATTTGATACTAATTATACTACTACTAATAATATAAACTTCATGTGAACAAATTTTGCCAAGGACAAATTTGAACAAGTCGTATTAATATTAATGCTCAGTCCAGATATAAAATTTGGGCCCCGAGAAAAGAAAAAATTGAAATATACTACACACAAGCATTTAACACAAAACTTTTTTCAACCAGATATTTTCCATAATTGACAATTTAAAATTCTGGAGTTTTAATAAATGAATAATAATGCAAATTTCGAGAGTAATTCCCAATTATCGTGTTCGCTTTGTGAAGGTAATGGCACGAATATTATTAGCAATCAGTGGCTTGTTTCTGTTGAAAGAACAATTATTTTGTAGCAACACACAGGCGAGAAGCCAATCTAGCAATGAGTGATCATTTATATTGTATCGTGATAATCCGATGAGCCGAATGAGTTGCCGTAATTGAATGAACCCATTATTTCCTGAAAATTATTCTCACCGCGAGTGGCGTCGTGGGACTAGATGGCGTAACGACCCGGACCGTTCTAATTGATTCGACTGCGACCTCCGCATCGTTTTATTCCGGTTCCGCACAGTTTAGTTTCCGTTCATGCTCATTCACCAACTGCAACTTCATGTACTCGAAACTTATTCATAACGAAATCTTCGCGAAATGTATGTGAATCTATATCTCACTACGAAGTGGCGAGAAGATAATAAAATACTGAGGGAGGTTTCTGAAACAGGTGTACTGTATTAAGCATATCAATATACATTATGTGTCACGATGTAATCTAACGATAACTATCCATCATATGATACTATAACCTCAAAAAGAAATCATGTGAACAAATTTAAATGCTACATTCTGCTCAGTAAGAGTCAAGTGAATTTTTGTACATAATTAAAGTTATTGATAACTTTTAAAATTAATGAAGCACATACCGTTCTAAAAAAATCTGCTTTTACGTCAGAAATATATACAATTGAGTTAAACGTTAATACAATAAAAATGCACACATTAACACTGCAGCAATTATATATTTCGTCGTTCTTGTA
Organism: Teleogryllus oceanicus; assembly: GCA_964035755.1. Classification (NCBI taxonomy): domain Eukaryota; kingdom Metazoa; phylum Arthropoda; class Insecta; order Orthoptera; family Gryllidae; genus Teleogryllus; species Teleogryllus oceanicus. The sequence continues at coordinate 47,134,199 of CAXIVR010000009.1, forward strand.
ATGAGAGTAGCTAAGAAAGCACACTGCAGCTAAGCAAACTAACGGACCAGTACCAGTATCTCCAGTCACAAACAGTGTGTTTGATTGCAAGGAACATTACTATGTCCCTCCAAGGTTGGCAACTTTTCTGACGTAAAGAGCCACTCCCCCCCCATGTGATTAATTTATATATATTATAAATCAACTAATGAAAACAGACAGACTTTTTTAAAACTTACAACAAAACTAATTGCAAAAAACCTAGCTTTAGTAGTTATATAGCTTTGCTTAAAATGTAAATTAAATTATAGAGAACGTATTGAATAGTAAGGACCAAGGTTTTTCACAGTGCGCACATGCGAAGCAGTGGAATTGGTAAAAAACAAATATTTTGTAGAAATTCCTCGCATTGGATGATGTGAGTTTCCAGAAAGTGTGTCGTTGAGTGTGGAGAGCAAGGTGGGCTAAAGCTAGGTTTACATGCATGCTATCCGCCGCGCTTTTTGGTATGAGCGCAGGACAATTACACTTCTTTGGCAATTGTAATATTGCAGTTCATTTTTCAATAAGTACCATTAAACTACTCAAGAGTCACAAATATGATTCTACTGAGCCGCATGCGGCTCGCGGGCAGCAGATTGCCGACTCCTGACCTAGGCGGACTGGCCACGCCGAGAACACGGGCACTCGTGGGCTGTTAACGAGATTCGACGCTGGGCGAAGCACGTCTCTCGGTGCCAAAAATAGCTCGTAGGAGAGGCAGTGGGACCCAGCGCGGGGACTGGTGCACACCACAATAAGGACCGGCTGCCAGCACCGATTGTCACACTATTTTGAACATTTCACAACCTAGGGTACGATTGAATGTTGAACAATTACATGGGAATTCGTATCCCGTTTCGAAATTGGCAATTATCGTTAGCACCCCATAGGTACTAAACTTGTAACTGTCATAAGTTAATGCCTTAATTGTTCTAATAATTAGTTGTCCCAGCCGGGAATAGAACCAGGATCTTCCAGTAATCTTCCAACAACAATAGGTGACAAAATTTAGAGTAGAATAAAACCTTTCTATGACGGAAACTTAAGGTTCCGTCACAAAATGTCCGCCTTGGCAAGTTTTCAGTGTGTAGAATGTTGTAAAAATGTTACCATATAACATTAGTAGGGTTATTTTCCATATAAATTTGTTAGTGAAACAAGATAATGAAAATAAAGCATAATTTATTAATGAAAATAATGCAAGAAATAAAATCGCCAACAGCAGAACACGTATAATAGAGTATAAATATTAATTCCGAAATTTACTAATAAATTTTGCATACGTACAATATGCTACGCTAGGATGACAAGACAATTCTGAAAATTCTACTGTCGGTTGAAGGAAACAAGGTGACTAATGAGAGAACTGAACGGGTTGCAGACGACATCAAAGCGAAATCACGCCAAAGCGTGAGATAGTTGCAGCGAAACGGTCAGTGGTTAGCCAAAGAATCTCCAAAAGAAAGTAAGGTCAAAGTTGTCGTTCACACTACTCGTATTGTCTCAGGGCGTGACCTTTTGCACTAAGCCCTTCATGACTGCCGGGAAAATTAAAAATAAATTTCTTTCTTAGACAGGTAATTAATCACTTTACATTCTCTAAAAATCATTCCGTTTCTATGTTATACAGATTAGCGACATATAGAGGTCATTTTCACGTATAAATTCATTTCATTCTTAGACGGGCCCGCTATGACAGGTTTCCTTCTTAGACAGGTTTTCTTGTATATCGTACGGAACTATCTCCTTCACGTTTTTCGAAGACTTCACCGTCTCGTTAGCACATATGGTTCGAGAAACTAGGTCTATACTGAGAGATCCGGGTTCGGTCCCCAACTGAAGTCCTTTCTTCGAACATTGAAAACGTTTTTAAACTACTTTGTTTCACGTCAAAAAACATCACAAATCTGCATGTGACAAACCATGGAAGTGAAGTGAAATCTGTGCACTATTTCCTGAACTCTGAATCCCTACCTTCGTTCTTACACTTTATTAATTTGAATTGTGAATACAGAGAGCATTGACCATGTTCAGAAATTTTGTCGTCAATAAAATGGTTTTATGAAATTTGCTTTTTATTTTCTATCGTTCATTACTTCATTTTATTGTTAGGTTTTTCAGTTGTACAAAAGTTGTGACGTTTCACTTGAGACATTTCTCACAATTGGTACTCCTTATGAGAATGCAATTCCAATACCAGGGTTATGGCCATATTTCCAATACCGTAGTATTCATGCAAATTAAGGGGTTGCACTTTTGTCAGCACAATTGAATCATTATAAACGTTCGATAAAATACACGACATCTGCTTTTTTATTGTCTCTCGTTCCTTTAATTTTCTTGGAAGAATTACGAGATGTACGAATTGGTAGTAGTTGAGAGAAGTTGTAGAGTTTTACATTTGACATTTCTACCGACTGCAACAGCCATATACATAGCTACAATTCGAATGAAAACTTTGCTATAATTTCAACACAATATCATACGTATGAAGATGTAATTTTATCAATGCAATGCAAATCACTTTAAAAGCCATCCTTCTGGTGAAGTACGTTTAATTAAAACGTAGCGCTGATGTAACGCAAATCCGGCACTTTATTGGACAAATTATCTGCAACTGGGGCATTAATACTCAAATCTGTAAGCTTCCGCAGATCGCAATTCGAAGCTTGCGGCATCTCCGAGGATCGAATGGACTCAAGAGAGCCCTCTGGAGTAAACTGCGAACTAGCTAGGATGTTGCACCGGTCACAGCGCTGTGCCATTCAGCTGAATGAGGGGAAACCGCTGCGCGCTGCGGTGCCCGTAAAAGGAACTCCACTCCTCGCCCGCAGCAAACCACGGAAAACGTGTAGCGCCAGCCAAGTCCACCGCGCGTGCGGTGTGAGCCAAAGACAAGAACGCTTAGGCAGCACTAGCAACGGCACATTTTATCAAGATATCGACAGAATCAACAAAAGGTTATCGATGTCGATGGTATCAACAGAGGACATTGAGGTTTTAAATATGAAGAAATATTTCGAAGTAAAACGCCCTGGTTCCAATGGACAAAACACGGGAACATTAGTTCAAAGTATATTTAATTTTGACTCATCTTAATTTAAATTTGACTCTCATCTTAATTTTCTAATCAATCTTCTACTTAGACAAGGTTCAAAATGCAGTTTAACGATATTACCATAAAAGAAAAAGAAAAGAAAAAGAAAACATAACAGCACTGGACAAATGTTGTGAATAGCAAACTCTTTCGTGCCATCAGGGGATCGACAACAGTTAAAATGTTGATTGCGAGCAATCCACAAAATAATTAGGCACTGAAAATTTTATTTATATCATGAGATTTTGTTTCAAAACCTGAAACCTGTTCCAGGAAAATATATCTCTCGTAAGGTGACATTGAAAGCTCACCATCGATAATATAATATCGATGTTTCTGCTCAAAAAAATCGATGTTTTAAAATCGCGATGTTTATTATTGATTATATTGAAATAATCGTTGTATTTCTTTTCCATTCCTAGACAGGACATGGCGTTAACTGTTCGAAAACAAGAAAGCACAAAGGAAACACACCGACATCAGAAGTACACCGACTTTCTCCAAGTGCGAATTGTTTGCATTTCGTTCCAATGTATTTGATGATAGTATTATAATGTACATCTTGTGCTATCTATTCAAATAATTCATGACCATCTATACCGACGTAATCAGTTCCGAAATTGTATAAATGGGCGCCAGGAAAAGATTACGCTGAGACTATTATACACGTCAACCTTCAACTCTGTAATAAATTAGTTTCCGGCTACCTGGGTCGATGGGATTTATAGAAATAATCACTATTGTATGCTAATAGATGATTGTATAGATGGCAGATCAGATAGAGTGGTCGAGGAACCTGAAAAGCAAATGTATTTCTATCTTGCTACTTCATTGCTAGAATTGGCTCAATGAAAATCATGCATTCATTTCGCAAAAACATGGAAATTTATTAAACAATTTAAAACAATTTTAGTATTGTATAACTTTACCCAATATAAAATGAAACCTTTGTCATGACCGGTTCCAACCTTACGTCTTCGCACACTTTTGGACCATCTTTATACATCTCCGACGCCGCCGTCCTCAGGTCCAGACACCATCTTCTCTCTTCTTTTCTCGGAAGCACACTTCGATCACCGTTCGTCAGATCAATAAACTATTTGCTGCTAGCATTCTAGTCCAATCACTGACAACTTCACCCAAGCCTTCAATGTCCCTCCAACTCGTTCACTTGAAATATTTTAAGCTCCACTGTCACACTTAGTATTCAAATTTTGATGTTCTCTCAATATCCATTCCCTAGGAGATGCTTACAAGTCCCCAACGAAAAAAACTCCTAACATTAATTGGAGCACGATCCGTTCAAGAGCACGGCATCAGTCAGAATGAATGTCTCTCGTATTCTTTCAGCCCTGCAAAGCTCGGTCCATTTTTTCGATTGTTTATTTGCAGATAACATTTGATGTACTTTCGTACCTAGCCAATCTCTTAATTTTCTTGCAAAACGAACGAGCCGTCTTCACGACTGTCATTGCTTTTTCGGCCAATCCCTGAATTCTATACAGAATTAACTAGCCGTCTCCGCGATTGTCACTGCATGAATATGTTGACCTTGACGACGGCTCGCTTACCGTAGCTATGCTAGCATATTCACATAATTTATCCCCTTTAATTGACGCCATTTATAATAAATATTGTACAATATTCAGTGATATATTGGTATGTCACACTATTAAATATTATAGTCTCAGAGTGTGCAACACATTGTAAAGCTCTTCTCAGCTTTTGACTCCTAATTTCGACCTGATTGATTGGTGTCGAACTCCTAAGTGATGCGCGTTAACTGCTAAGATCATTAGTAAGTATAATGCATATTTTTGCAGTGCAATTTTTCACCTGCCGGATGGCAAGATTCGGCGCCGCGCTACACGTCGGCTTGCGGATTTTTCCCAACCAGTTATTTCCGTCCAGCGGGGCACCGCTCCTGCCCGGACACGCTCTGAGCTTTCAACGTCTTCAGAAATATACTGTATGTACGTGTGTTTGTAAGTAAGGGGTGAAGATAGGACAAAGAATAGGATGGAAAAACCGCGCGAAGTCCGTGGCCAGTTTGTTACTGTACGACTCCGCCAATCACCTCGTGTTGATCAGAGAAACCACAGAAAACTACCATTCGTGCAACCGGCTGCTAGAATTCCCCTCCAGAAAGCGGATGAAATCAACCTACTTAGTGTCGAAAATCCTGCTACTGTCGAGACTCGAACCCCAGGACCTTCCGGTCGGAGGTACTGCAGTGACAATAGTGACAATAGATGCCCTGAGCCACTGAAGCCGCTATCTCGCTCGTAAGTTTCGTCAAAATTGTATCGAGTCATCAAGGCACAGTTTCAGACATGTTGTCCTTTTCATTTTGGACTAAAGAGAATTAGCCCTTCTCTCCATGAGTTATGTTACAGTTTTTATGCAAAAATTAGGAAATTAAAGGAAATTCATACAACTCAAATCATTAAACTTATCAATATCATTCGTAAATCACTTAATGTCAGTACTAAGAGACGAGAATCAGCTCTAAATAAACCACCAAAAGTAATGTTATAGAAAAGAGTTAAAAATGATGGAAGTATTGATGCTTCCTTAGTGTGTAACAATTCTATGCGAAACTGAACTCAATATTCTTACAACACCGTTTCCCTTCTTTTTTACGTTCTCGAAAGGCATTTAAAAAAAACTCTAAATAGTAAGAAAAAAAATTCGAGCGTCAACGAAATGTATCAATTTGAGTATGTCAGAAACCGCGAAGACTATTTCACATTCGAGACACGCCTGACGAAAGAGAGGGAAATGTGCATTCATGCAACGACTTCAAAAGCAGTGCTAATGCAAGGAGGCAGGAAAATACATCTTGCTGCAATATCTGACAAGATGATGAATGCAGAGCTACATGAAAAACGAAGTGTCGGGATTATGACAACCAGGATCAAGGAAAAGTCCGTCTATTTGAAGCCTGTGGAATCACCGGTTGAAATTCGGTCGCTGCTGAAACGATTGGTATCACATCGGCTAAATTTAGTGCCTGTGTGGAGCCATTTTAAATGAGTACACGATATTCGGAGCAGTTTTCATTTTAGAAAGTAAATGTAAAAAAAAAAATAAAAAATAAAAAAAAAATCTTGACCTACATTTCACTCTTCACATTTCTCATATTTACTTCAACCTTATCCGATAAAATTACTCAAATGCCACTTTTTATACTGACAGGTGAAGGAGAATTTCTGTACAAAGGTACCCAACGTTAGGGTAATTGTTCAATTGCATCCTGTGTTTTGATTTCCACGACAAACACAAACTAAGAATTATCTACATCATAAGCAAATTATCTTAAATAAATCCGCAGTGTTATATCATTTACTTGGAAGATAGAATTTCCAAGTTCACAGGTTCTGTAGGTGAAAGGAAGAGAAACTTCTTAAGAAATAGATAAGGAGAAGGAGAAGAATAATCAGGGATATAGAAAAGTGATCTCTGGAAATAGCATCTACAAGAAATTCCCATTGTATAAAAGAGATGAACACGCTATTTACATTGCAAGATACACAATACAACTGATGGATGTTGGCATATTCATCACAAAACGTTTCATTTCGACATTATTTTGAAACTATTTAAAAAGTTTGTGAGAATATTCGCGGATAAAACTTATGTATCTGAGAAGTCATTAAATAAAACTCCGAAATTACAATTGTTTACAGTAATTAAGTCATAACATTGCTGAACATGAGTGTACAAAGATTCTAGGCGGATAAAAGGTAGAAAGTGTCCCCGGTTGAAATCCTATTTTTCATTTTGTATTTGTCTCATTGAATTGGCCGTTTGAATTTGTATGGAAAATAATGATTCTCTATGTGAAATTTACTAAAATAAAAAAAAAATTAAAATTATTTGGCGCGAAATTCGAACTTTTAAAAAGATTTGAAGACTTTCGAATTCTTTTATAGAAAACTTTTAGCCCGCCGGTTAAAGGGAAAATTCTCAAATTTTGCCCTAAAAGTTAGCTACCTTTTGGAATTTTTTCCCCAGATTTTTCCGATTGGTGCACCATGTTAAAAAATTAAAATACATATTTTCGTTCCTTTATTTCAGAGGTGTTCCACTTAAGTAATCACAAGTGAGAAAAAGTACGAAAACATAATGGAAATTGAAATACCAAATTTTTTTGGCCATTGTCCCTTGCTCCAAAATTCCTCAATAAACGGTCCAAATGGATTTATCAAATGCTGGAGCGATGCAGAAGAAATAATTAACACTACAATCGAAACAAGAAATAATACGTACAACAAAGAATACTGAACAGAACTGGAATGAATCATAATCGTAAGTTAGCCGCCGTGAGCAGGATCAACTGAATTCAATCCAGGAGCGAGTGGAAGAGTGTAGCTAGAAGCGCAGAGTGCTTCGATTGATGTCAGCTGCATAGCTCCCCGGAAGCTATGCAGACACCTGAGAACTCGGGAAATATGGACTGTCCAAACTTTTCTCGCCTGCCACATCTTTGAAAGCATGACCTTCACTAGTGCAGTAGGCGACTGCCGATCTTTTTTTAATCGTATATAGTAGTCAACAATTCGATTTAAACATTTTCGACTCACAATTCGATTTAGTCATACAAAAATATTATAAATAAATGAAAATGGCATTCGAATGCGTGATATTATGTGTCGCTCTTTCTATGAGCACTGAAATTGTTTACAAATTTCCCTTTTCCCCCCTCCCACAGTACCAAACTCCTGCATTAATTCACTGTCACGTTTCGAATGTTTCACTTATATAGTTCGCATTCTTATTTTATGGTTTCTCTAAAAACGTGTATCGTAAAATTATTAGAAAATAATGTTTACATTTTAGGAACTCTTAGTTGTTTAGGCTAATCTCAAGTTCTTCTGATGAACGGATAAAACATTTTCACGGAATAAATTTAAATAAAAATAATTTTTCATCAAAAAACAAATGCCCGAAATGCTTACGAAAAGGCACACAATGGAGTTTGTCTTCTAGTTTCCTACTAGGCATCGCAAGTGAATTGTGAAATGCAAATCACATAATTTAAAGAATTTATATAGTAAATAATCATTAATAGACTCTATTAAATTTCCGTAAGAATTTGTGACATGAGAACGTTGTCCTATTACTCCAATCGCAAAATATTAATCAATAAAGGTTAAAAGTTTTTTAATCAGTCGTATTCTCCACACATTTTATTGCCTGAAAGTACATATAAATGATTTTTTTAAACACTAACGATTGATTCCAAATTCACATAGTGTTGCGCAGTTAGTGGATTGGTAATTTTACAGAAACATTAAAATGTTTATTACAAATTCGTGCCAAACCGTTTCGACCAATAGGATGATTGACATTTACCAAATAGGCAATAGGAATGACGTACAGATGATGAGATTGGAGGCAGGGAAAAAAAAGAGCTCCAAGCAAAACTTTCGCGGACTGGCTTGATGCACAGCAATGATTAACACAGATCATAGACCACAGATCGGGATCATAGATAAACTAATTCTAACGATATAACTTCACAGTTAATTAACAAATTTGTATTAACATCGACTGGAATTTGAGCCCCCTGTATTTAGAGACGGATGGTAAACTATCTGACAGTCATACACCATGCCCAATATCCCAAGCACTGGGGGCTTTTCACTTGGCATTGCACTTGGGATCATTCTCAATACGCGAGGGATCAGGCGTGTCGTCCCTAGCATTATGTTGACTTTGCAGTACCCAGTGGCTTTATTTGTCTATGAATTCTTTGCGGAACGGATACCGCAAAGGAATTCTCTTCAATCAATTCACAGTAAAAAAAACAAAACAACTACTGTGCTAGTTTCAATGCACGAGTGCGAAAGAAAAAAAATTGGAAAGCTCTACCCAGGACGGGCAGTGCACACCAAGCGCGGTCCTGTGTGGTCTCCGACCATTTCCCTGGTGGACGGAGCGGCGGTATGGGCGACTGAGCTGTTACCCTTGCTTTATTAAATATATAATTATATTCAAAATAGTATTCTATTGAAGTGTGGTGACGTGTTGTGAAGTGTACTGCAATATAGAAGTATAAAGAGAAGTGAATTGCAAATGTTGTGAAGTGAAGTAATTAAAAAGTGTTGCATTGTATTAATAGTTTAAAATAACTAACCATAAAATGTAGTTAATGTATTATTGTTATATTTATCTTATGAACATAATAATAATAATAATAATAATAATAATAATAATAATAATAATATTATTATTATTATTTTCTTAAAATATCTTGAAGTTACATTGTGTTAATATTCCTAATTTTAATACGTAAATTGCAGTGCTCTGCCACCACTAGGTTGTATAAACCTACCTGCAGAAATAATAAATATCTATCTATAATGCCCAAGAATATTATTGGCCACGACTTGTTTGCGGAACGCAAACCACCAAGGAATCCTTTCCAGTGAATACTCACTGAAGGTAACTACTATTTACCACGCAGGAGTGATGATGAGAAAAGATATTTGTGGAATGCTCAGCGCCTTTGCGGAACGCATACCCCAAAGTAACCCTTTCCCGCCTGGAGAGCCAAGGTCCTTTCTGCAGAAGGATCGCGCGTACGAATCCCGCATCGGGCATGGACTTTGCGTTGTCCATACGGTTTTCACTGCGGTTTAAAAATCACACTGCTCGCTACATGACCCATATGTTTAAAAGCGACCTACGGAGGGAAAAACACCCAAGAAGGAAGGGAACCCTTTTCAGTGAATAGACCGTGAAGGTAGCTACCGGTTGCCACGCAGAGTGCTGAAGAATAACTTTATGAAATGTTCTGCTCACGACGAGCAATGCAGATGTTCAGGCGAGGTCCTTGGCGTGGGCGCGGCACTTCGCTGGCGTGCGGTGCACAGTGGTGTATCACGCTTGAAAAGTTGGACACGAAGGGGAAAAAAAAGGTCCGTGTTTCGACGTTAGTTGAAGGAAATCGTGTTTAGATGGCACTAGTGTACACTAGTTCAACGCTCCGGTGGCATTCCACTCACTAATCTCTTTGTTATGGGCCGTGTCAGTCGCCGGACAACACACGTTCGAAAAAGGGCCGTTTTCTTGTAAGTTATTTCGACGCGAGTTTTATAAGAAATTCGGACCGAGTTAGCCCACTGTGCGACGCGGCGGGGAAGGGCGGGGCGGTTGGCGGCGGCGCCCTCAGGGCGGTTCGAGACACGTCGCTCCATGACGCGTCCCGTGGGCCATCCCCTCTCCCCGGCTCCGCACGCCACCTGCCAGCACCGTCAGCGCCTCCCGTCTTTCCTTGCGTCCACGCCCCCTTGCCGTTCCCTCCGCAGCCTCCTCCGCTGCTGCACGTTGCCAGCGCCAGGCCCTCGGAGACGCGAACCCCCATTTCTCCGATTTCATTAAAATTACTTCTAACGATCGATCAGCTCGGTGGCGGTTATCTATCGGGACATTCAATACGAAGCATTTTGTAACGAACCTTCCTACTGGCACAGTTTTAGTTATATCAGAGTATAGACCGAGGGAATCGAAATGTTGTCCAGCTAGGCACCCGACACCCCGGCTTGTGACAGTGCAGTTAGATTAATAATTGTTAAAACAGGCAAGGCAGTAAGCACGCAAACATCTCCTCGCAGGCCTTCTTACCCAACAGTATGCTTTCTATACGCGTGAAAAATCCAACGTCAATTCTTTTGTCTTTTCGGGTGATGTGTCAAAGGTTCTGTTGCAGTCGCTTGGACCGTCATGACAAACCACTTTGGGCAGAAAAATAGAATGGACGGCGTTTTGGTTCATTACCTGTGCAGGCAGGATAGTCGCGGGGTCTTCTGGTGCTCGTCGCGGAGGACGCTTCAGCGTTGAAGAAAGCCCTTGAAACGATGATGGAAAACAGTCTTCAAAAGCCGGCTTCCGAACCGCCGAGAGTATTCACACTACGTGATGTACTCTTCGGCCACGTGCGCTATTCAGAAAACACGCCTTACACAGATGAAAGTCATGAAATTTTACGAGTTCTTTACCACACGGCAGCAGCAATTTTTTTAACTTACCGCGGGGGCTGGGGTAAGATGCAGAGTAGCTCTAACCCGCAAACTAGAAACCGAGGTTCCTGAACGTCTACTTCAACCAAACCCTCGCCATAGGAGTGGAGGAGCAATAATAGCCGCGTAATAATCAACATGCCAGTCTCAGAGATACACAAGCTTCGACAACCGTCCAAATAGTCTATGAGAACGGGTTCGTGTCCCGTGTGAGGTATGAGTATATTAAGTATCACACCAGTATCGTGTGCTTTCTGCTGTGGCTGTCTCCAACATAATTTTCTTCTGAGCATTATAGTACATTATTATCACTTTCTTATGATATCCTATCATTCTTGACATAGATAAAGACAAAACTAAATCACTGAAAAATGGAAGAAATTTGCACAAATTGCGAAAATTTTTGAACGTTTAAGCAAGACCATTGCTTTAGGAATTGCTTTACCTTAATATGACACCATTAGGTCTCTTTGAATCTCGGGGAAACAATTTCTAAAGAACATGTGCTGATGGAAAACCATATCATATAGACTCTCGTGTAGCATCGAAGCTCTCGGAAATATTGCAGCGAAACGAAAATATGTTATCGGAAACACAATCGTTCGTATTAATCATCGAAATTTTCAGATCCGATTTGACCCGCAAACGAATGATGCGGATTCATTGAAACGATAAAACGAGCCCACTGATCGCGTGTGCAATATCGCATCAGTGATCATCCAACGGGTCAGAAACCGTGCAAACTTCCGTTTATTAAATCGTCACGCTTTATGATTCGCCACTCCCACGCTCGAACCAGACTGTTCGACAACATAATTTACCACAGATAACTTCCATTAGAGTCCGATTCAAGGAGAATTACTACGTTATTTTCTTTTCATATGGTTGCTTTCCTTGATTACTTTACTAGGCGTCTTTGTTGCCATATTAATTCGCAGAAAATGCATTAATTTATATCTGTTTTTTATATCTGCATCTCGTGTTGAATACATTTTTATCCACAGATAAAAAAAACCTTCCATATCTTGATCATGTAAATCATTGTCATTAGTCCGATGAAGTAGAATATTCTTGACTTTCGTGCGGTATTTATAATAACGGATATCGAGAGTTCCTTATTGAGACATTGGAAATTTGACAAACCTCAACTTCGGTGTTTGACGAATGTAAGGGAGGTATAGGGATCAGAAATGCAACATTTTTTAAGAAACTGAAATATTACCGTCTAAATATCCTTGAATATTTCGGCTTGTTAGTAATAATAAAATTTGACAACCAATTGAGAAAAAAAACAGCAAAGTTTTATAATTGTTGGTATATTAAGATGCGGTTTGCATTATATCTGGATTTCAATGCAAAATGTTGGATTCTGAGCTCTTCGATCGCGGTGTCCGCAGCCGCTATAGTTAATTGGTTACAGTATCATTTATCATCCAGACTACCTTTGACAACTACTGCCGAAAATGACATCCGTAAGGCCATACAACGGACACACTAGTTGAGGGATGTCTAATTTGCCACTACTAAAACCTTTAATATCGTTACAGGCCGCATTTTCATTACGCCAGCGATACACACATGACTTCTCCGCAACGTTGATCTCGGCATTTTGCCCAACTGCTCTAAAACGTGGGAGGGGGCGAACCATGCGTGTTGGGCGTACCATTCATAAATGGCCATACTTATGAATGGCCGTAGCATTTATAACGAGGTGAAGAACATTGGGATAATTTTGAATTTCAGTACTTACTAGAAAAAAGTCCTTGAAATGAAAGGGGATCTTGGCAGGTGGCGCGCCGAGGAGCACAACACCCCCACCTGACTTGGTTGCACGGGACTTTCACTTTTGATGAATGACCTTTCGCCAGTCACGAACACCGCGGGTCGCATCTACTATCAAGATGGTTGATTGGTCAGTGATTCCGGGCTCGTCAACAGCTTAGGTCATTATCCCCGTAACTGTAGTGCATGTCCCCCCAGGAGATGGTGATCTTCCCCCGCTGGATGACGAGATCCGGCGCTGACCTACCGTCGGCTAGCGGGGTTTCCCCCTAACCAGGACTCTCACCATCGGGGTACCGCCCCAGCCGGGACAAGCTCTAAGCTCCCGAGATATGTGGTAGTGTAGTGCATGATGTGTGTGTGTGTGTGTGTGTGTGTGTGTGTGTGTGTGTGTAAAGGGAGAGGATAGGGCAAGGAAGAGGTAGGAAAGATCGCGCGCGGTCCGTGTTCTGTTTGTTAGGGTATTTTGTTAGCGTATTATTATTTTGTCATTGCTGCCTATGAGAATCTACTTATTCCCTCCAGTTCACCAAGCAAAAATTGAATTCGGATCAAGTCAAATAAAAAAATATTCTGTTGTGAAAATAAGGAATCCCACTTTCCGTTTCGAGGCATAAAAGTTCCTCTGGCGCTGGAAGGAGCAGCGCAGCGCCTGGGCGGGATGGGCTCATTGCGCGGGCATCCAGGGTCGCGGCCTCCTACGAGGCTGGGCGGCGCGCGCAAAGCGAGGCGGTCGCAGAAGCCGTCGCCATTAGACGCAGCGACTGCCGCCACTGACACGCAGACGCCCGCAGGCCCACGCGCCCTGGCCCGTGCCAATGCAGTTGCCAACGCCCACTCGCCTCCGCCGCCGCTCCGGGAGGAATTCGCTCGCGGTGGACGGAGGCCTGCCCTCAGTGGACGGAGGACTGCCCTCAGTGGACGGAGGACTGCCCTCAGTGGACGGAGGACTGCCTCAGTGGACGGAGGACTGCCTCAGTGGACGGAGGACTGCCCTCAGTGGACGGAGGACTGCCTCAGTGGACGGAGGACTGCCCTCAGTGGACGGAGGACTGCCCTCAGTGGACGGAGGACTGCCCTCAGTGGACGGAGGACTGCCCTCAGTGGACGGAGGACTGCCCTCAGTGGACGGAGGACTGCCCTCAGTGGACGGAGGACTGCCCTCAGTGGACGGAGGACTGCCCTCAGTGGACGGAGGACTGCCCTCAGTGGACGGAGGACTGCCCTCAGTGGACGGAGGACTGCTCTCAGTGGAAGGAGGACTGCTCTCAGTGGAAGGAGGACTGCCCTCAGTGGAAGGAGGACTGCCCTCAGTGGAAGGAGGACTGCTCTCAGTGGAAGGAGGACTGCCCTCAGTGGAAGGAGGACTGCCCGTATTCTTGTGTCAAGAGATAGTCCATGAAGCATCGATGCAGAGGACGAGATGGATTGTAAAGCAAATCCAGGATTTTCTTTTTATTAATGCTTTTAATACTATTATTACTTTATAGGGAAGATAAAGACTCTTGTCATTCGACATTGATTGCCATTTCTTAAGGCATTACGACTGGGCTCATGATTCATGTTATATGATAATATTTAATGATGTTCATTTATTATTATTTTTATAAATTGGTGGGTAAAGCTCTTAGGTGACAGCTGATATAAAATCTACTTCAGGTTCCAACTAGCTCTGAATCCCTTGAGCCGACCAGCCGTGGCATAGACGTCGTTAAGGTGAATTAGCTCCATTTCTGATCCGGTAAGTGTTGGTAGAACAAGCCACTTTCTCGGTCATTCTATCTCTTGTTCTATCGATTTTCCTCTTTGGTTGCAAGAGAAATTTAGCGGGCGGAGGTTTCAGTTCACCGATTTCATTTAACCCATGGTTTCCTACCATCCGTTACAGCAACCCGCGGCCTCTGGGTTGCTCCCCAACTCTGACACAGGAAGAGTCCCTCAGATTGTTAATTAGTATTACCAAATCCCATGAGATTTTCGCTATCTGCTGAAGACAGTCTCCATTTTAGGGTAATGAACGATCCGAGCCTTCGCGAATCGGTGTTCTGATGTTTCACCGCGGTTTCTCTCCTGAAACGTTCATGGGCCGATAAGTATAATGTTCCATGATTTTTACCCCTCCCTCGTATTATACCCATTTCAGATCAGGTCACTGTCACCTGACATACGCTTCTTTCATCGTAGGAATATGTGCGGCATTGCTACTACAAACTTTGCGTACTTAATTCATTAGATATTCCTCTACGAGAATGTCCCTATCATGATATTAACGTTACATCTAACGAGATATATTAAGCAGTTAATATATTTTATTAATGTATTATTATGTATAGTCAGTTACTGTATTTGAATGCTGTAGTACTTGAAAATGAGTCAAAACGATGCACAAAATAAGGGCAATATCCCTGAAATGCAGATGGTCTACGTTACATCCTTTCTTCATTTGGAACTTTATTCTGCACGCATATATATATATATATATATATATATATATATATATATATATATATATAATTAAGGGAAGAAAAAGGGCACAAAAGTACTATTAAAATACTTCATTCATAATCACTACTTATTAATAATCGTGGAGAAACAAATTAACTTGGAATCGAGAGAGAGTGCCTTTACCTGTATTGACGTGGGTTTATTTTACTCTAGAAAGACATAATATAAGATCGCAATTTCAGAACATATCTGTGAAAAATCCTTATCAAACATGTATCACATAATAATTACATCATATTTGAAGAATGGATCTTACGACATGGTTCCTCGAGATAACAAAAATCTCTTCATTCTCATGGCATCGCGGGGAACAAAAGATATTTATCAACGTGTCCTCCTTTCTTTGCTCGTCTTGTCTGAATGAAATATAGATTTGCAAGAAAACTAAGCCCGACACACGTTAATGGAAGACCATTCCTAACGACTGATACGAAGTACACTAAGCGTTCAGCAAATTCATCTGGTATCTTTCGGTTGTTCATTAAACATTTTACAAGGCAAATCAGAAACTTTTCGTAGAACAATACAAATTTAGCTAAAATGTTTGAAGTTTAAACAAAATGAAATCACGCTTCAATAGACAAAAATAGCAAATAAAAAGTATTACCATATCATCATCATCATCATCATCATCATCATCGTCATCGTCATTATTATTACTATTATTATTATGAACGTAAGCGAGACGCATTATTTCTTTATTTTTAAAATTTGAAACACGTTTTGAAGTTACCTATTCGAGAATTTACCCTTGAGGTTCAGAGCCAAACACTACGTAGTAGGAACAGTTTAATGCGTCGGTATTTAATTATTTAAAGAAGTGTCGAAGAATTTCGCGCAATATTATATTTTGAGGGCATTCTCAACAACCCAGACGAGATGAGAGAAACCAACGAGAAACATGATTTATACAATATGAGGCTATTGTGATCTCAACTTAAGCTAGCGACCAGTGATTGTAAGATAATAGTTTGTGTTAATATTTCAGTGTTCTCAAATGTACAAAAAATTAAGACGGTTGATATGTGCATGTAAATGATACATGTCAGTATTTTTTTTAAACATTAGAGCATCATCGTATTTAAAAAAAAATTGTTTCTCTGAACCAAAACGGTATTTGGTAAAAAAATATGTTTCGAATCATTTGAAAGAATCTAGTTTTGTAACAACAATTATTAATTCAATGATTTACAGCAAAGCAAAAATCCGAAACCGAGAGTACACTTTCAATATCCCACGCCCACAGCTGTATTGTAACGTCCTTGATTCGATATCGAATAGGTTCGTTGTTACGAACCTAAATGCGTGTTGATGTTCATTAACATTAAAAAAGTCTTTCGTAATGCGATACTGTTTTATCGATTTTCGGCAATCAACGAGAGGAACAAAAAGCCCCGACTTGTGCTAATAATTTAACAGTACCCCATCCGTTAAAACAACTGAAAATAATGAATCGTAACTGAAAGCAGCATACCAGTACACTTTTTGCAAGAAATGCTATTTCTTGTAGTGTGATGGTTTCTTACAAAAACGTACGAAAAGTATTGTACGACACCCGGTCGATAACACAAATAAGAGACTCAGTATTTTCTGATTACTTAGGCTTCATTCATCAGTATTTTCTGTTTATCGGCCTAAACACGCTAATAACTTAAAGCTTAGACACGTGAAATAATTTATTTCTGAACTTTGCACCTGTTATTTATTCATTTGCTATTCCGTAGAGGAATCTTCTCTAAATACTTATCACCGAACGGTGCTCGAAAGTCGGGGTGCTAACAACGAGATGTCTGCGATAGCGCATGTGCACATTCTGAATATTTATGAGCTGCCGCAGCAGGAGGAAATGTGTGTTAGCACTCAACTTAGGTGACGCAACGCGATCGTAATGGAGCGTTTACTTTCTCCAACGCACGCGAGGTAGTCGAAGAACGAGCTATGCAACATCAGGTATCTAATAATTAATTCTAATAATTCTACATATTATTGTTAGAAGTGACCGACCACATATTAGAAGTGACGAGCGCACACACGCCCACGCCCATACGCGCGCACACACAAACACACACACACAAACACAAACAAACACACACACACAACACAAACACACACACACAACACAACACACACACACACAACACACACACACAACACACACACAACACACACACACACACACACAAACACCAACACACACACACACACAACACACACACACAACACACACACAAACACACACACAAAAACACACACACAAAACACACACACAAAAACACACACACAAAAACACACACACGTCATGACTAGCGGCTGTAACTGTTGGCTTATTTTAACGATATTAATAAAAACACAATGTTAGCAAATTGTTGATATTACTTTGTTCACACTACAGAATTAAATTTATTATTAGTACTTATGGTATATATGATATATATTCAAGTACTTATGTCAAAAGATCCACATTCACAGAAAACATAATATTACATTTTTGACACCAAGACGCATGTAGATTTCGAAATCTCTTATTAATCAAAGCCATTAATATCAGAGTACTTGCTTGAATAGAGAGAGAAAACAAAAGAAACGATAAAGAATACGTCTACATCGCAGAGCAACTGACCAAAAGTCACGTAGTTCATCCAACTCTCTGCCAACATGACACAGTAAAAAGTACGGAAAAGTAGTGATAAAAATTTCAAGCATCAAATGGCCTAACTGAATACAGGAGAAATACATTTGCAGGATACGTGGCAAATTTCAAACGTCGCCAAGGAACAAAATGATAATGAGATTCGCAAAAATGTTGCGAGAGCTTGTCCGGAGCCCCGCAGAGCAGCCGGAAGCGAGACTCGTGTGGGAATTTTATAACGGCCCCCGAGAAAGGAAGGAGAGCGAGGTGATCATCAGTGCCGCTAAAGAGGTCGCGGATTCGTGGGAACTTAGCTGGCGGCGGACCGTACGAGGTGGGAAACACCTGAGACAAGAGACCCAGCAAACGAACCTTCTTCGGCCACAGAATAGGTAAAAGTACTGTTGTACACAGGAGTTTTTAGCCCAGGTTATTCTAAAGCAACCTAGGCAAGTAAGGCTAGTCAACCTCGCTGGTACTGGTTGTAAATCTGTCACCGTCATCCAATCGGCCTGCATCATTATTCACCCATGAAATGCACAGATTGTCGACCGAACTGGGAACGGTGGCTCAGTGCATCAACTGATGTCACTGCAGTGCCTCCGGCCGGGAGGTCCTTTGTTCGAGTCCCGACGGTGGTAGGATTTTCGAAATAAGGTTTTTAGCTAGGTCGAATTCAGTCGTTGTCTGGAGGAGAATTCTAGCGGCCGGCTGCTTTGATCGGTACTTTTCCGTTGTTACTCCGATCAACACCAGGCGAATGCCGGAGCAGTACTCTAACAAACGGGGCACGGACCGCGCGCGGATCTTTCCTCCTCTACAAGCTTGGCTCACGTAAGTTTTAAATATTTAGCCTGCGTTACCTCTTTCGCTATTGGAGCAACACAGGAATGAATGATTCACAATCGCCGCAAGCCAGATGTGCAAGCAAGGGTTGTTCGTGTAACGGTCATTAGTGTATCCCTAACCGCATTTAAAAGCTTTTTATTCATTTGGTTCATCTAAAGTCATCGCGGTAACGAAACTGAAATCAGTTTTCGAATATAAATGGTTAATCCACATCTGTTTTAATAATCCATGGTAACACAAACACCTAAGTAACTTATGATACTAAAGGCGATTCTGTAGTGTTTTGAGTTACCAGAAAATATTGCTTCTGTTACTAATACAAATTTTAGGGGTAGCAATAACATATGTTCCCTAAGAATAATTATCTATTTTTAATTCTCGCAAGACATTTTTAGCGATGAAAAACTGTTGTAAAAAGATACAAAAAAAAGGAATGAATATGCAAATTAAATGCCATTTTAACACTGCGAAGATCATCATTGCCATTTGAAAACAGCCTTATATTTACTTCTCTAGACTCGTGTTTAAGGTGTAGACATAAAGTAAGGTTAGTTGTGTGGGTCTGTGATACAATGTAGCAAAATAACTGTGACAATTTGAAATAGGTAACGAACCGTGTGAGGACCAATAATCCATACAAACTTCAAGTATATGTGTTTTCAAACTGTGCTTAAGGGTTTAATGAAATGTTACCAACTTCTAGCATCAAAATTTGCTGTTTTGTTGCAGCTTGTTTTTAATCATATGTTCGCAAGTTCCATCCTGCAAAATAACTACCAATACTGAAGGACAACACTAGCAAATGGTTCTAGAGGGAAAACATGTAACACAACTAGGAGTTATCGTGTGCTTGGATGCTACTTTTCCTTCGTCTGTAACAGTATATACGTCAGCTTCCCTGTCTTGACAAAAATGAAGGTCAAGCAACTATCTTACTACAGATCTGTAAACTCTTTCCACTGAAAGAGACGACGAAAGGAGAAAAGTGCTGCTTAAAAATCAACTGTGCAGCGCCATTTGACAGGGATACACCGCTCTCTATCACATACTCATACGTGGCACCACAATGATGTCATCGTGATGTTTTAGCTCTCGATTCGATGACACCGTAACAGCTGATTGCTTCAAGTGTCAGGTTAGAAAAACCCAAGTATAGCACATGTACGCGTGCAAACCAGCCGAAGAAGAAAGAGGAAGATAACTGTCCTGACGTAAGGACGAGCTTTTCACTTCATTATTGAAAAGTGGATAAAATCAATGGAGACCCAATGCGATTAACTATCGATAAAAGACGCAATAGAGTCCTAATCGATACGGAACTACATTGATCTACTCTACACGCCTTCGTGGTCGCAAATGGTGCTATTGAGGAGGGGAAGGGAGGGAGCAGAGCTAGCGATACACTGACATCAGCATCACTAGGGAGAGGATTTTTATGCCCTAAAAATCCCAAATCTGAACATTAATATGCAATTAAAATTTACAATATTTCATTTCCTGCATTAACCTTCCTTGATAAAATCAAAGAGAAGCATAATTGGAATAAAAAGACAGATTTTGGTCCAAACAATATAATCCACCTTACTTCGTAGGAGAAATAACTAAAGTAAATATTCAACTAGTTTTGCCTGATTTAAAAAAAGTATTGTGTGAGAAGTGAAACGTTTTAGAGATAAGCCTATTGCTAAAGTAAATTGCAAAGAAATACACATCTTTACTGTGTCCCATTAGTTTAGCACCTGAAGATGTAACAAAACGAGTTACGAAACGTTGTGAAATTACTGAATAATAGATTGTCATAAAAAACTTTGGATACTTTTATTTGTAAACACATATTTACGCGCCTACAATTTAACGAATATACACCAATAGGAAAAAATCGGCCAAATATGCACTTACATTATTATTGTTATCATTATGATGATGATCATCATCATGATCGTCTTGATCATTATGATCATAATCATTAATAATAATAATAATAATAATAATAATAATAATAATAATAATAATAATATTGATACGTAGAATCCAATTCTAACAAAATGTGAAGAGATTTCACTTATCTGTATCTTTAAGCAATGGACAAAAATATGCAAAATCATATGAATCCGCCCCCTGAGCATCACTATCCTGACCAAATGCAAAGTCAAATCATTTCACCATCGAGAAGCGGCTAAAACGAAAGGAGCTACCGCAAGGGAGAAACTCCGCATGAGCAGCAGCAGCAGTGCAGAGGGGCGGGGGCGGGGCTCGCCACGACACGCCGCACCTCGTCGCGCCAGCACACGCGGAGCGCAGCGGAAGCGATTGAGGGGGGTGGGGGAAGGCAGGAGAGCGAGGGAGGGGGCAGTGGGTTAGTGGCGCGCGCGGGCCGCACGCGAACAGTGGCGTTGGCCGCCACCGGAAGCAGAGCGCGGCCAACGCGCACCGCCACCACCCGCTGCTTCGCCTTTCGTCGGCGCCAATGCCCCGGCGCACTCCACCGAGCAACAGACGGCGCGTTATATACCTGAGTTTTTCAAACGTGGCGGCTGAGGGTAGTATCTCCAAGATGGAATTCGGCACGACGTTTTGCGTCTTTCCTGGCCCTGCCGCACGATGTCGCATGATCGCGACCGCATCAGGCACTGCCGCAGATCAAGCGACTCTAGTGGCAGGTTTGAGAGTGACACGAAAAGTCGAATTCTATCTATGGGATACTCCCCTCAACCGCCACGTTAGAAAAACCGAAATATACAGCGATTTTTTCTGAGTGGCCTCTGGCAGGTCATCAGCTGTTATGGTGTCATCCAATTGGGACCTCACACGTCACTACAGTGGCATCAACGTTCTGATTAGATGACACCGTAACAGCTGATTTACTTAACGCATTTATGATTAATCCCAAGTATACCTTATTTCCTCGATAAGGGTCAGCGCTGGATTGAATGAATGATTTTTTCGTGTTTCCAGGCGCGTCAACTGCTTGGGTCATTAGTCCCGTTAGCGTAGTGCATGTTTTTGTCTCGGGAGATGGCGGTGATCTTCCGCCGCTGGATGGCGAGATCCGGCGCCGACCTACAGACGGCTAGTGGGGTTTCCTCCTAACCAAGACTCTCCCACCAACAGGGCACCGCCCCAGCCGGGACAAGCTCTAAACTCCCGACCGGTCTCCCTGAATATGTGATAGTGTAGTGCTTTAGTGTAAGTGTGTGTAAGGGGAGAGGATAGGACAACGAAGAGGATGACATCAGTTGATGCACTGAGCTACAGCTCCCGATGTCAGCGCTGGAGATAGGTATGGGAAGATCGCCCTTGGGCCCTGGAAGTCCAGGGTTCCGATGATGGGAATAACAGGAAAGAATTAGTAAAAAATTTGGAAAGAAATTATAACTCGAGAAAATCGATACCGTAATGAGTCGCGGAACTTTCAGTTAATTTTTTACCTTGAATTGTAGACTTTGCTTATGAGGTAAGACTAATGGTAGTATCGCTTGGTACATGCATAAAGTAGGTTCTACTGCAAATCATATTTATTATTTCATGTATTATAAGTTATTTTCTGTAAGTTATGTAAGTTATTTTCTTCCGCACTGAGAGTTTTTTAGAGCTTTAAGCTCACCATGGAAATTGTACTATTTGATCGCTAGCTAGATCGAGCTTGACCCAGCCGAGGTAGTGTGTTCCGCTGATGGAGATTCCGAGGGGGAACCCACGCAAGTCGACGTGAAGGTTTTACGTTCCATCGGGCGGAGGAGCTCCAGCATCTCCCGGTATGTAGCATACACTACACTCGCAGCCGTGATTGTTGAGGCGCCCGGAATCCAAATACCAGCTCTCGGCGAGCGGAGCAGCGCGGCACGAAGCTTCCGCTTCTTGACTCCGCCGCACTGATTCGCCCTGTGCTGCGTCCTCTATGTACCGTCAGGTAGAAACAGAGAGCGTCAGACCCGACGCAGGGCATACCCAGCAAGGGATGGCAACAAAAAAAAATCGATGTTTCTAAAACGTTATGTTTTCTACCACAAAAATCGATGTATTAACATATTTTACTTTCCATGTTCTCTTCACATCGACATTTTGTTGCAAAAACATGTTTTTTTTTGTTTTGTTTTTTTATTTTTTGAAACAAAAAAGGGTGTAAGCACGTTGTAGAGTAGCAGCAATTCCCAGCAGTATCGTCGTTTTGCGTCATCCTCTTTATCACTCTGCACGTTTCACCTGTGGAATCTGAGGAAGTTTGGGAGCTGCTCGTGTTATGGATGTATGTTATCGCCAGGCAGGTCACTGCCTGAATCGACAGTGAAGCAGGAAATCGATAGCAAAACACGATGTTCTTTACTGTTAATTTTAATTTTTACAGTAGATAATTTTTACAAACTACTATCATGTTGGTAACCAAACAATAAACTACATCCCTTTTAAGTACTCTAATTAAAAATGGATAAAAAATGGCATGTTTATTAGCCTATAATTAAAACATTATGTTTTCATCGACATCGAAAACCCTTTAGCGATGTATAGAAAAATCGATGTATTGATATTTTGTTAAAATTTATCACCACTAGTCCCAGCAAGTGGCAGAAGGCTCATGCAGGGCACGACGCGAAGTAATGCCAACCGTTGGGGAAAATGGCGTTGCAGAAACCACACGTTGTTTCTATGCAACATTTCGTATTTGAAATGGAAAAACTACAGGCGCAAGCGACACGAGTACAGAAATGAAGTGTGATCAAGAAGATGCGAGATTGGAGGATGCTTAAGCTAACGTAAAATATATTTCTGTTCAATTGATGGACACCCTGCCCACACTAATTCATCCCACTTCTTGATAATATCTCCAAGATGACGTTTGTGATTTTACAGTATTTTTTTATTTGATATGTAATTATTACAGACAAATTAGAAAACTTGATGCTAAGTGGCTAGGTTGAAGGCGTGCCATTACAATACCTACATTCTACCGCGTTCTAACCTTTCGTATTCGCCCCAAATGATCTCTCCATCGCATCAAATCCGCGGAAAAGAGACCTTAAGGTACGGCAAAGAAAAACTCTGAAGAGGGAAAACCCCGCCGTCAGAAGCAGCGTACATGCTAATCTATCCGATTTGTTTAAGAACTATTTATTCATTTGGCGCGCATTTTTTTACAGTTTGTGCCAAAGCGAAGTCTAGAAAATGCTTCATTGGTAGTTCTCCGTCCATCGTACTGGTGATGGGCTTCTCGGTGCTTGGGAGTGGTCGTGCGTATTTCCACTCGTATCAAGACTGGCAAATTGCGCCGCGCCGCGCCGCGTTCGTGTGTCGTGGTTGTAGCTCTAACCCCACCAAGCGAAGTGTAGGGATGAAGAGAGCCCGGCGCATCTATTTATTTATTTATTTATTTATTTACGTCAAAAAACAGTTAAAAACTGCGTATGACGTGCTATGGGGAAAAGTGAATTGTGTGCACATTTTCAAAATTCTGTGATCTTTAAGTCATATACTACTTAAATTTTGAATTTTGAAAGGGAGAAAAAGAATACCATGTAATAAAATCTATTTTCAAGGATAAAAAGGCAATAAATTTTGGCTCTTATCCATGCTGTCCTTCAGAATAATACTTCCTGGCGCGACAACATGGAAACGATAATTTGAATAATTGTATTTCCCACTGAATTCTAGAAGACATGCACAGAAAATGAAGTTACATTTATGTCCAGAAGCAAAACAAGGGGCCATATCAGCATTTGCTCAATGCATCAGGAAAAGTGGACGAAAAACCTATCGGGATGGGGGTCATTGACCCGGAGGCTGCAATACTTGTTACAGGTTGTTTATACACATTTATACAGTTAAAAAGGTAAATAATGCATTATGTATTACTGTTAAAATTAATATTACTTTTCTTGTGATGCTCAGTATAGTCTCTAATTGTATAGAAACAGTTATGCAGCAGAAACGATTTCACTTGGGATTTAAACTTTTCTATCGAATTTAATCGTTTAATCTGAGAACTAACAATGGCGGCAGTTGCGCTGCGCCTTAGTGCTGGGGTGGTTTAGTCTGGTGCATTGCATGTTCCTGTTCCAAAGTAATTTCACATTTTTTTAAGAATATAGTAAATAATGCTAATTAATCAGCCCAACTAGTTTTACTTGAGTTGATTTTTCATAGAAACAGTTTATCCCGTAGAAAGAACTTAATAATTTGATCACTTATTAACGATTTGAAACATCTTCATTACGTTAAATTTTAAGGGAATCTGGAAATTAAAGAGAAAAAAATCCTCGATGTTTTTCATTAAGTCGAATAATGTCATGTACTAATGTTGTAGAATTTGTTCGGTAGCATTAGTGGAATGTGGGTACTTTTAGGGACTCAAAATACGTCCCTTTTTATATGGTTAATAATATTTATTAGTGTAATTATGGAATGCGTCGAAATTTTAAGCGGACTGTCACGGGTATTATTGAACAAATGAGTCGGATGGCATTATAAGAGGGCCATATTGAAGTTTTCGGCCCTTAGTATAAATCAGTGCTTCAGTTTTCAGTTGCACTGAGAGTACCAATAGCTCTCTCTTTCTTTCCGAAGCAAAAAAAGCACAGTGCTGCACTCATCGCTAATTCTACATTCCGCTTGGGTTATACACATGATTTTATTCATACCCCTCGGCCTCCAGCGCATCCAGGGCACTCAGGCTCCCCGCAATCACGTCCACATTGCGATTTTTATGCGTGAACGACGGAGAGAAAAAAATTATATTAACAAGAGCATGCCCAGTGTTGATGTTGAAGTATCTCAAGCAAGGGTTCTTAAACTCCGGTACCCGTGTCCTCCAGATGCTTGCTTAATTAACTACTGGAGTTAAATTCCGAACATACTCTGAATTTTCGAAATATATTCAATGTTCAAGCAAATATTTTGTTGTGCTGAGTTATTACGTAAAATGCTTATGGTAATAATATCTTGGATTACTGTGAGAATTTAATAGCTTTCTCATATAAGTGCATTTCATTTACATTCTTGTAATTATTTAATACGCATATTTAAAGGAATTCTTCAGTAAATTCAACACCGTCTATATAATTTAACCAGATAAAATTAAGAAATTGTTATTGAGAGAAATTCTATCGCGCGGATACGTTAAGAGAAATCTTTAAGAAGATACATCTTTCATGTAAAGCATTATAAAAGTTCTAAATGTTGTTCAGGCCAATCGAATGCATACTAGTGTAAAAACGCGTTTGAGAAGGACTACCCAAAACAACTTTCACAAGTACAATATTATATGGAAAAAGTAATAGGAAAAATAAAAAAAAAATTAGTGGGAAGTCATGAAATCAACGACCAAAGGACCACTAAGCAGAATGAGCACTAAAAGGGAAGTGCTGCAATAAAAATTATGCTGCGAAAATTTACACAGAAATTAATTGAAAATATCCCTTTCAGTCAGTTTCCGTCACAAAGTATCGATTTGACACTTCAAAGTTTGCAAATACTCTAAACAAAGAGACTCAAAATCTTGATGAAATATTTAGCAATAACACATGTCAGTGAACACAGAACGTTATTACGTGCTAGCATTTCGAGTGCATTTTTGTAGAACGCCATTGGTACCGATGAATTGAAATTTAGATTTCCGCACATTCATATGACACGATTTAATTACAAACGAATTTCTATATTGTTAATACAAGCATTAAATTATTTTACAATCCTGTCGCCGATTCCGTCAGAAAAACAGTATCACGCGTGACCTCTGTTCATACCTTGGATTCTATCAATCAAAAAATCGGAAACTAAAGGTTGCACTTTCGTGTAAAGCACTTTTAATGTTCCGAATACCCTAAGGTACGCAGCGCAGCTACAGGTAAGAACGACATGGAAGCCTGCCACAAGGGGAGAGCGGGGGAGTAGCAAGCGAAACTAGCACATTCTTCGCATTGGTTGGTTTCTTTTGAATGAGTCATTACAAATTCAATCGCAATTGACTTTGCGTAAAAGCGGCGCGACAGGAACACACTTGGCCGGTTCGCCACTCGGTATAGTGAGGACTAGGTTTGCACCGCGTTTGCACACTTGACACGCCGGATTCTTTCTTCATACAGCATGCGAACTTTACTGTACAACTAATCGTCTTTCGGTGTATATTTTTTAAACTGAAATTCATAATTTAATAACTGATCGTGACATCGCAACAGCAGTAACATTTACAATTTTCTCCGCAGACAAAAAATGAATATTTTAAATCTATCACTTTGTATCAATTTTATTATTCCAATATTCCATACAGTATGATAACGATATCCAAAACCAAAGTTGTCTCATTGATACATGTTTATGACACTGTATGCACAGCTTCAATTCACTTTCTTCACGGCCTTACCAATCAACAGGGAAAGCTGCGAACACAAAAATCTGGAAACCTTAACGAGCGGCGAAAAACAAAAACCTCTCAAACCGCTTTTAAAAATAACGAGAACGTTACTTTTGCAACAAATACCGCCTTTAAACCTTTGGGGGACAGCTCCCAGCTGACTCGTTATCCCTGAGCCATTTTACTGCCTGCGTCTCCAATTAACCTGAACGCCGTTGTGGGTGCGTGGCGGGGCGGGGCGGGACGGGACGGGAAGCGGGGCTTGGAAGGGCGGGACAGGGCGGGGCGGGCGGGTGAGGAGGGGCGGGGCGGGGCATCTGAAAATTCATCAGCGCTGAATCAACAGCGCGGGCGAGCGAGCGCGAGAGGGGCCGCGCACTGGGTGCCACTCGTAGCGCTGTGCCTCCGCACCACTCGTGCCGCGCCATTTCGCCTCGCCGCTATTTACATTCGCGCGGCCACCGCTAACCGGCGCCTCTCCGCGCGCCGCGCAAGTGCTCTTAATGCTGTGGCCAACGCCGCGTTATTAGCCGCTGTTTAGGAGCGGCGAGAGACCTGCGGGCGGCGACGAAAGAACGGGGAGCGGTGAGAGCGGAGAAAAAAGCGCGGAGGAGCGAGTGAAAGCGGGAAAAGGTGATAAATTGGGGAGCAACGAGAGCAATGAAGGGATATGGGGAACAAAGAGACAAAGTTTTATCGTACGTCTGTTCTCTAGAAGTGTGGAGATATCCCAACAAAGTACTGATTGAAATATTGTGAAAGATAGCCAAGAAACAAGATAACGAATTAGCGTAGAACATTCATTCAACAGATCGAGGGAAGAAAATCAGGGGCAACGCAGTGAACTGGAGTGGTTTATTTTTGGAGCAATTGGCTTTAGTCGCAAGTACGAGGAACATACGGGCAAATCAAATTTAAACGAGGACGAGAATTGAGAAAGTTAAGAACGTAAGTATCACCAAATAGTGAGGTAACGTGACAAATATTAGTTAATGAGAATGTAGTTTATGACACGAAGGAAAATCAATCTCTTTTACGAGTGCTGTGCATTGAATAATGCTGCCCAGGAAACTTAAGTCAGTCGTCAAATATGAAACGAGGAAAGCCAAAACGAGGAACCCTACAAATTTGACAATTTGGCTTAATGTGGCACTCGTTATAGAAATTACACAATTTAGCTAAAGTGTTCATTTATTGCATTACCGCGGACAACGCACCATGAAACGTTAATATGTGCGATTCTCTCCACCATAGCGCACGTGAGACCGTGAAAAGCGGGAGCATCAAGGGAAACCCGCAACGAGAAAGCGAAGTGCAAGGACGTGCGTCGGAAAAAGAGGGGAAGCGAGCAGAAGGAGGGGAGGGAAGAAGAAGAAGAAGAAGAGCAGAGGAGAAGAGGAGGAGACCGAGCAGAAAACGGGAGGAACTAGGATAGAAGAAGAAGAAGAAGAAGAAGAAGAAGAAGAAGGAGGAGGAGCGAGCAGAAGGAGAAGAGCGAGCAGAGAAAGAAGGGGGGGGGGAAGAGGAGGAAGAAGGGGAAGAAGAAAGAGAGGAGAAGGGAAGAACGAAAGAGAGGAGAAGGGGAAGAACGAAGAGAGGAAGGGGAAAAGAAAGGAGAAGGGGAAGAACGAAGAGAGGAGAAGGGGAAGAACGAACAGAGGAGAAGGGGAAGAACGAACAGAGAGGAGAAGGAGAGGGGGAGGGAGCAGAGGACCTGCGTTATCAATTCCGCGCGCGCCGTGCCAGCAGGCCGGTCGGCCGTCCGACGCAGAAGGCGCCTCGGCGGCTAATGAGCGGCGCGCCGTTTCCCGTATTAACGCCGCACTCATTCCCCCACTTCGCCCCGCGGAGGCGCGCGCCCGTAAAAATAATTACAGAGGGAGGACGAGAAGGGACAGCAGGGGGCGCAGTCGTAACGGCGGAGCGAGAGCGGAAGGCGAAAGACTGCGGGCAGGCGTGCGGAACCTTAGAGCATTTGGATGGGAGGCCACAGGGGCAGCGAGGACATCTCGCAAGAGAGAGCGCAAGGTTGAAGGGGAATGTGGGTACGGAGGAAGGGGCGGCGGGGGAGCCGCAGGGAGCGAGAGCTGCGGGGTCGAGAGGGTCGCCCGAGTGGAATGGAGTGGCTCAGGATGGCGCGATGAGGGCGGAGATCGGAGGCAGGGGGGGAGAGGAGGGGGGAGGGGTGGGGGAGGTAGATGAGTCGCACGCAGTGAGGCAACGAGAGGATGACGGAATGAAGGGCGAGAGGATGCGGTATTCAAGTAGAGCAGGTGGAAGTATCTCTGGTTCCCTGAGTCGAGGAGAAGGGAGAATATGCAGTCAGGGAAGATCTGTGACATGTGCATTAAAAGGAAAAAAACTGGCTACGATGAAAAATCAACATTGCATTCCCTTGAGAACATATTTTCTCATTCAGGACAACGCAGACTCTCAGGATAAGACAATTAAATTACAACGAAAAATGTGTTTTTGCTGAATTACGTCAATCACAAAAAAACCTTGAACAATAAATTTACTAAAAAATTGAACTGAACTAAATTCGCGTCTGTACAAGATCAATTTCGTGTTTTTGCTGAATTACGTCAACACAAAAAAACCTTGAACAATAAATTTACTAATATAAAATCTCTTGAACTGAACTAAATTCGCGTCTGTACAAGATCAATTTCGTGAAACCCATATTATAAAAAAAGGTTAAAAGGTTTTTTTTAATTTGCTTCGTCTATATACACTTCTCCGAAGCCCCTAGAACAGCAATGAGAGCTATTATATTTTTGGAGTAATCCTTCGTTATATATTTGTCAAGTCTCGTTATGCTCCTGAGTAATCCTCCATTAACATTCTAGTCAGCATTCAGTTAGCTAACACACTAGTGGGCATTGAAAAGGACCTCCAGGTAGCGTCTCCGCGTACGCGCCTTTAAGATCACACGCTTCTGCGTCACAGCTCAGCGGCCAGAATTAGGATAGGGCTATGGTTTAGAAAACTTCACAGGGGTTGGAGTACCCCCCGTAAAACATGCAAACTCCTAGTTGGAACAAATATGAATTCAGATTGTCAGGGAATCGAAGCGGGACCTCCTCGATAAAAGGCGATCGACTTCGCTCTGAGCCATGAGAGAATACGAGTTCGCACGATGGAAAGACAAACGAGCGTTTTGGATTGTCGGAACGGAGACAAAAGAAGAGGTGAGCGGCGACGCGAGTCGTCCCCTAGAACCGCGCGGAGCAGAAAAGCTCGGGCCGCGGCATGGACGGGCGATGAGCGCGTAGTCGGGGGAGAGGCCTTGAAAGCGACCGCCCGCAAAGGGGCATCTCCACTTTTATTCGCGAGGCGATAAGGTAATGAGCGTGGGAGGACAGGCTTGCTCGTAAAGCGGTCGTAACGGGTGGCGGTACCATCGACGTCTCGTCTCTCCCTTCCTCTGCTCATCTCCGCCCCCTTGCGCTAGCCCTCGCACAGGATCAACGGGGAGGGTCGTCGCACCGTTTGGAGACGAGACTCATCGTGCTGACAGCGAGCGAGAGTGTGTTCAGGTAGGTTGGGGAAGGAAATGATTTGCGATTATACGTGACACGTGATAGAAACTCAAGGAGTCAATTATGCATGTATACTGAATATACATTCTCAGCGAATTTTTGAGTTGTAACGCTGCTGCCGACTTACCAACCTAATATTTTCCCCAACCCCGCTAATTAACGAAAAATATTCTGAAGATTCGTCAGTACACAATATTTCTTATTCTTTTATTTTGTAGTGTTTGTTAGAGACTACATTTCTTTATGTAGAACTTTCTCTAAGCCAACACTCTTTTACACGATAAGTAGTCATTCATTCAAAATAGTTAAGTGAAAACACACTAAATAGAGAAAAGAGTTAAGTTACACCTGATAATTAATTATGCAACATTATCTAACCAGAGATAATACTCTGAATAATATATGAGCGATAAAACGTTCCAGTTTCGCTTTAATATATAATACACTTGTTCAACTTCCTACGCATATGTTATTGAACTGTTCAACTACAATTGTTCTACAAAAAATTAAATAAGAACAGCTCAATAACATCAGCATAACTAGAATCAGAAATATTTGTGCATAGTACCTTTCCAAAATAAATAAGTCAAAGTGAAACAATAAGTTCAGTCGGCATGGCAAGAAAATCAAAATAACTTATTTGTTACGATTATGAATTTGACAGTACACTTGTGTTGTAAGTACTTTTTATACTATTTTGTTCTCAGTGGATTTCGCCACTTCAGGAAACCATTTCAACAATATTCGCCAGGTTTTATTGGAGGAACTGTATCTGACCTATCTAAAGTTTTTAAGATCTCCCTAAGGAATACAAAATAAACTCTGCTAGAAGGAAATTAAAAACTTAATGGGAGCACTCTGCGGCTAATTTTTGTGCGTTTCTACTTACAATTAACAACCCTGGTCAACGCCTCGTCAAAATTTATTTTCCAAGAACGTTCATAGCGCTGATATACATTATACTATCTAAATGTACACATAACATACTAGAGATCTGCACATAGACGAGCCGAAAGTCACAGGAATAAAGAAATATATTTCCACTCACTTGAGGTAACTCCTCCACATTTTAAAACTATTGATGTAATCGATGAACGTCTAATGTTTACGATAGACAAAGATCAATTTTACTCTAAAAGTCATAAAAAGTCCGTACATTTGCGAACCATCTCACGAAACGAAATTGGTGGGAGTAGAACAAGAGAGAATCTTGTAATCATTATTTCCACAGTTTCATAACGATCTTAGTGATGCAATCTCATTGTTTCTCGACGGGAGCATTTTTCGCACCATGATGTCATTTTTCCTTAACCTACCCTGAAGAGGTTGACGGTGGCAAAGGCTGTAACGTAATCCTGTTGCGATCCGCCAAATGGATAGATGCCCATCGAATTTGAAATTGAGAGTTAATCGGGGAAAATTCGAGCAGAAATTACCTCCTGTAACTGCTTGATGAGATAATATTACACCAAATATATATTTCTTATCAGTTTTCGAATGATTTGAGATTAATACTTAGGGAAGAAGTATTAATTGACTAATTTATTTAATTCAATACCTCACGAGAATACATTTCTACTCGCCGATAAACAGCCACACGATATAGCACTTATTTCATAAATCTTACTTCACGTTAAAAAATAGTGAAACAAATTTTTCGTTTAAAATGATTGACTTGTGAAATAAAATACATGAAATTATGTAAAAATGTAAATGTTGAGTGTCGTAACAAATGAATAACTGGGAAACTTCCAATTTAAAATAACTAGCTGAACACGTAGAAAAAAATTACACATTGTACACGTGGAATTAAACACAATTACTGGAACGTTTTACCATTTCATTTTGGAAACCGTATAAGGTTTAAATGGTATTTCGGGCTTATTTCAGGTGAAGTTATCGCTTCGATTGGAAAGTTTCAAAACACGTTGCAACTTCCAATGCTACTTTATACCAAACATAGCATAAGAAAAACCTCAACCAGGAGTGTGAATCCGCGATGATTATGTACAGTGTACTACAGTTTAAATGCCACCGTAATACAGTGCCATTCCATCAACGCCTGCTAAGACCTTGTAGTAAATCCTTAATTTATTTACTATTAATTATATTACTATTATAACCCCTTGCCGTGCCTCTAGTACCTGCAAACACGTATCAGCGGCGATGATACGTGGAGTCTGAACTGAAATTTAAATTTAGTGTCCCTTCAAGGCCACGAGAAGGAGGGTAAGTGCGTCAACCAATCAGGAGCTTCAGTACCAACAATTTTGAGTCCAAACGAAGCTCACATTGTATACCAGCGAACCCCGACCCTACCAGCTCGTTGCGAGAGCTATATTCCATTTAAACATGATGTCCCTTCAAGTTCACGAGGTGGAAAGAGAGGGGGATGCTGTCATCCAATCGGGAGCTTCAATTCAAAACATTCCTGACGAGATGAACGCGTCCCTTCTCCTTCCAACTTTTGACTTTGTCACACCATATTTAAATCGGAGTACATATTTAAATCCGAATTTATACCAGGATTCAGTCCCGTGAAATTGATGGGTTACCCATTTACGATTACCGTTATGAGCACACGACTTACACTTGACAGAAAACAATCACGAAACAGTAGTAAAACAATTGGAAGTGCCAAATGGCACTAATAGTAGATACGGTATAATCATCTTTAGAAACTCATTCCGTAACCATCACAAATAATTACGAAGGATTCATTTTAAGGTAACTAGGATAACTGTAACTGTTCAGCAATTGACTGGGGGTGCAAAGATTTTTGTTTCATTACATTCTTTCACATTAAATAATTAAACAATATATAAACACATTTCCACAAAAATTGTTTAATTTCTGATAGTTTTCATGTTCACATCAAAAGCTCTTGATCCTCGCCCGTTGCCAAGTGTTGATGTGTGGGTGAAGTACCCGGAGCACACCAGAGCGGCGGCTAATTGCTGCGATTCTTACGCAAGCGGGTCTGAGCGGCAGAAAGGGGGGGGGAGGGGAATGGAGGAGAGGGAGGGAGAAGTGTGGAGAGGGGCGGAGTGGGTCAGTGACGAGGCAGGAAAGGGAGGCGAAGCCTGGGCGGCAAGGAGAGGAGAGAGGGGAGAGAGGAGAGGGCAGGGAGAAGAGGCGGACGCACAGGAAGGAGAGGGCGGAAGGGAGGGAGGGCGGGAGGGAGCAGGGAGGGCAGGGCAGGGCAGGGCAGGCAGGGCAGGGCGGGCAGGGCAGGGCAGGGCAGGGCAGGCCAGGGCAGGGCAGGGCAGGGCAGGGCAGGGCAGGGCAGGGCAGGGCAGGGCAGGGCAGGGCAGGCAGGGCAGGCAGGGCAGGGCAGGGCAGGGCAGGGCGGGCAGGTCATTCCTTTTGCGGGCGGTGAAGGTGCGATACGACGGGGCAGCAGGGCGGGGAGAAAAAGTCATTGACCGAGAGACCGCCCGCACGCCGCGCCGCACCGGGCGAGTGGCAGGCTGCGACGCGCGCGTTCATTCAGCTGTCGCCGCCGCTTCCCCTCTCCCCTCCAGATCCCGTAAACCCCCACCCCTCGACAACACGCATCAGCGCCCGGCCACGACGCGCCGCCGCGGCGACAGAGCGAGCGAGCGCGCCCCGACGCGACAGGGGAATTAGCCGCTGCAACTGCACCGGCTAATCGCTGGCAGGGGGCGCGCCTGGATCATGCGCTCCGCTACAGTGGCCAGTGCCGGAGCTGGGCACGGGCAGACCGGCCAATCGCATAGGGACCAGCAAGTCATAGGGACCGATGATGGGAAAAATATTTAAAAATTTGAAAAAAACTGGAACGCGAAAAAATCATTATCGTAATTTAAAAATGTCGCGATACAATAGTCTGATATATCATAAACAATTCAATTTTTTTCTGAAATATTAAACTATAGTCATAACTTATAGGGTACGACTACATTAATTATATCAAATGACGCAAACGTGAAAGTAAGTTCTACTGAAATTCGTATTACTACAGCTATACCCGCTCATTCAATGGGTCGTTTCCTTTTTTTTATTTGGTAAGTAATCAAGGAAAGAAAAGAAACATGCACTTTACATTGAAAATACCTTCCGAGCCGAAACCCCACTCCTTAAGTGTCCGGCTGCCCGACTAAATCGCGTGTCACAGGGACAGAATTTAAAATAGGCTTGCAGCTTAAGCTCATTTCATTCAGAGCATCTCACGTCTCTCTGCCAATTACATTGAATTCACAGGAATTCCATTTATAAAGATTTCCCCCCTGCAGAACATGACAAACGGTTCCGTTTCTGTGATGTAGACGTTCCGTTTTATGATTTGTACAATGCCAGTTTACTCCACAGGCCGGAGAAATTTTCCAGTTGAGGCAGGTTTACTGCTTGTACAGGTTCCGGTTAAGACATTTTACTGTACAAGGCCCCAAGTTCATCTCGTATCACATTCTTCACGATGCTTACTCTTTTTGCTATTAGCAGTACCTGATCACAGTATTACAATTTCTCAAATGGTCTTGAGTTCTTCTATACTACTTTTTCGACTTACGAATTTCTTCGACAGATGAGAAAGTTATCAACAAAAGTTATGTAGAATCGTGCGCCGGAAAATGCTAACTTTTTGAACAATTTTTTAACGTTTCCTTTTAAGAACCACCGCCCCATTCGGGACAAGACCTCACTTCCCGACTGGACTTGCGACTAGTGAGGTAGCACAGCGCATTTGAGAGTAAGAGAGTGAGAGTAAGGGGTGAGGATAGGATAAGGAAAAGGAAGGAAATATCGCGTGCGGTTCGTGGCCAGTTCGTTAGAGTACTGCACCGGCATTCGTCTGGTGTTGATTGGAGGACACCACGGAAAACTACCGATCAGAGCGGCCGGCCGATAGAATTCTCCTCCAGTCAGTGGCTGAACTCGACCTAGCTGTCCAGCCAGTGTCGAAAAGCCTGGCATTGATTTTCGAAGAGCTAACAACCGGTTTATTACATCGATCAATTTTTTTTCTCGCTTCCATGCTATCTCTGCGCTGTTCGTCCGCCACCCCCCCCCAATCTTCCCTGCGTGCCCTGGCCCCTGCCAGCGCGGCGGCGACGGCGATTGCCCTCTGCAACTTTGATACGCGGCCCCGGGGTTCGCCCTTCCCGGAGACCTCACACCCCCCACATGCAAAACCGCGCGCGCGCCACGCACGCACGCGTCCGCACATACACACAGCCACACACACGTCAATGCCGCGCACCGACAAACGCCCCACGGCCGCAGCCACAAACGACGAACAGGTGAGTTAGGGCGGACGGCCAATATTACCATTGTGTCTTCAGCCTCCCGAACAGGGATGCCCTAAGTTTCCAGTCCCGTGGTGGCCAATTTACCACGTTGCCTTTCAGGATATTCGTATAGAGGTGGTGAAATAATTACACTATTTTTTCAGTGGCTTATTGTACACATTATAACGTGTCCTAGGAAGGGCCTGACAAAAGTAATGATCGGAATTATAATGTTAGTTAATGGCACTGAAAATGTGTACGTAGTTAGTGATAAAAGAAATTTCGACCAATACCTAGAGCCTCCAAACAACCAGTGCTTTCCTGAAGTGAGCGAGTTGAAAAAGAAAGCAAAGAAAAGTCGATGAATATTCATGCCCGACTACGCTCCATGCCACAAGAAAAAAAGTTGGAAAATATCAAGATAATGCGCTCTCTCAATCTCTCTGTGCTCCAACGGGATGCGAATGGCCCCTAATAAAAATACCTTCAAAAATATTCCATGGATTGTGAAAATAATATTAAGAAAAAAAGGCCACACAAATGGCTCATTAAACAACTAACTCACATCTGGCAATTGAAAGAATGGATTAAAAATTGATTTCCAACAACACATATTCTGATTATGAATTAAGTTCAGAATATAAAACGTTCGAAATATGTGCATACAGTTTTCCAGATGTATGATCGCCAATGCAAGTTTGTCTCATTAAATTGTAATAATTTTTTCAGCCTGTACATTTGATTTCCGCCGTTCTATGAAAGAATTTTAGCGGCAAGCTGCTCTGATCGGAAGTTTCCCTCTAATCCATTCCAGGTGAACAAGCTAAACGGCGCGCGAGCTTTTCCTCACTATCATTGTCTTATCCTCTTCCCTTACATTTACACGCCTCTTAACCCCCCCCCACACACACACACACACGTTTAGGGAGATTGTGGGGCGGTGATTCAGTAGGAGAGAGAAACTGCAGGGTCCCCCCTACACCCCCGCACACACTATCCGACAGATTAACCAATGCGGTCACAGGAGGTTCGTGCTTCGACTTTTCACCTATCAGGGTTCTAATTACGTTTGGTCTTTCCGGAATTCGATTTTTCTGCGGTTTCTCGGACGAAGAACCCTTGACAGATATCAGATCAAGAATTGTTATTGATACGAATTCATTCATGTAAAGTACATGTTTTTAGTTTGTTTAAATATATACGAGCTTTGTGAAATTTTAACTTCATGGGAATTTGTCTTAATTGTACGATAGCTTCAGATGGCAAAAGAGCTTCCCCATAGCAGAATGATACGATATACGAGGTTTCTGAAATTTCAACAATATTTGACCTGATGCGAATTTGGCGTAATTGCACGATTGCTCCAGATGGTGAAGAGTAGCAAACAATCTTCCCCAAAACAGAACGTATGACGCAACAACAACAACAACAACAACAAACTTGTATTTGAAATCAATTTGAATTGATCGATAGAAGAGGGACATATCTTCCTGACCCGATTAACTACAAAAGCGATCCCAATAAGCAAAGGGAGGGTGTTTTCAAGAAATAAGAAGGCAAGTGCAAGATCCTTGCTATCTTACAAATGTTCTGTTACCATTTGCTTTACCACATGTAATTTTTTCTCGAAATGACAATTGTCTCATTGTAAAGGAATCTCTTGCAATACCTTCCCTTTAGATCCTTCAAACAAACTCTCATAAACGTATTTATAAACGACATGTTTGGATAGTTGGCCGCACTTACCAAAATAGAAAGGGTCTAAACCTTTTCGGAAATCATTCAGCAATAATACATAGCTCCCAAATTAGAAATAATACTTCAAACCTTGCACCGTTTTGTAAGCAGTAAAATCGCTTGCGAACTAATATCCTGCACAATTTCGAATTTGAAACGTTGCGTCTTCGTTAAATCACATGCTTCATTCCCAATTAAGGTGAACTGTAAACAAGTGCTAACACGTGATAACCCCACTGTTCGAGACCAACTCGCGTAGCAGCTTCGGGACTGGGTGTCACGAAAGAACGATAACCCTGTGCGCTACACCATTGGCCT
Source organism: Teleogryllus oceanicus (assembly GCA_964035755.1). Taxonomy (NCBI): domain Eukaryota; kingdom Metazoa; phylum Arthropoda; class Insecta; order Orthoptera; family Gryllidae; genus Teleogryllus; species Teleogryllus oceanicus. Next base: position 47,172,299 of record CAXIVR010000009.1, read on the forward strand.
TAATGACATAATCCTCGGTCCGTTGTCCACCGCACTTTTACGTTGCCGCAGGTCCTGTGCAGCAAAGCGCTGCGTAGGGTACAAATGCGTGCGAATTAAGCAGCAATAGAATTGCACGTGAATCTCAACACCAGTTGGCGAGCAATGATATTATCCCATAATGAAGCGCTAATGGCTTTCGGACGCCGGAGCTAACGGAACAAGCTGAGTTTCCTGAAATCGCTGAGTAGAGATTGCCGGGCACCGCTACTACTTCGTAGGTTCGAATCTCGTGGAAAATGCTCCGTTCTGAACGATATTACGAAGATCAATATTCCAATCACCTGATTCTCAGGTATATAAAGAAGATCCACTGATATTTCACTTCACCCTGACCAACAATTAATATTCTAGCATTGCACTTTGCGAAACTATCATAGTTTGTATTTGTTGTGCACTTATCCTTTGATGCGTAAAATAGATCCAATGATATTATGAAAAAACTTTTCGTAACACGTATGACATATGCATCAAATATGTCATAAATACTTTAAAATATAGATTATGAAATTTCGTTTTTCATAGTAGAATGGCAGTTTATCGCATCGTGATATAATAGTACCCAAAGCAAATTTGGGAGAGCCAAAATATTTTATTTCAACACTGCCAAACGCTGGCCGGAAAATAATTCAGGAATGGTGCATCTAGGATCTGTTCGTTTGGGTTTACGTGAGGTATGCGTGAATAGTCACCCATCACACTCTGTACAATAGAAAATACAATTTTCCAGTGACGCAGCGGGAACTGTTGAGCCACACCCCAATAGCCATTCCTAGATCGACGCAAACTATCGCAACCTCCGTATTACGATCCCTACTTCCGAAGAAAAATCTTGGGATATCATAACTGCGAAAACACAACCCTCTGCTGATCCACTGCTGGCCATGACGTATGGAAACACTGCGCGGGCGTAGATTAAGTGATGCAACAAATTCGACTCTCGCCAAATACATTTTCCTTAACGAAATGGCCAAGCTGAACGGTCACGCCCACGTTCCGTCCTGCGGTTTGCTCCAGCAACCGCTACCTTCCCGAAGTGTATTCCCGCGGGCGATCTGTTACGCGGAATTTGAAGCACCTAAAAGACGCTGTCATTTCAGAAGACTGAATATTTGCACCTCTCCTATACACAGAAATAGAATAGAAGGCTTGAAATGCCCTTGCGAGGTTTGGCTGTGGATCCGCATTGGGAGAACATTTTCTGGCGGTCACCCCGTGCGAATAACTGCGACGAGAAAGGTTCGTTTCGGCTGATGCAGCTCACGAGATCCATTTGATTCTAATTGCCCGAGGAGGTGAAAGGGAGCACAAATACGAGGTCAAAGGACCTGAACAACTAACGCGAGGTCACTGGACTTCAGTCCTCGCTCCGTGTGAATATCGTCCGGCTCTCGGTAACCGACTCATCGAGGGGAAGTAATGAACTATTAAAAACATCATAACCGTGTATCGAGACGGTTATGGAATTCAGTGATTTCTTTATGGGGCACCATATCAGCCAATTAATTAGGTGTTTTAGAGTTAGGGATGGTTTTAAGAAAGCGCAATGCGTAACACTGCCTTTAATTTATTTTTTTAACATAATTTGTCTCAAATTAGTCATTTGTGTCATAGTCCTCTTTAAACTACGAAAAAATGCAATCAAAATTCCTTTCCCTTCCAGAGAGCGGCCGGGAAATTGCAGATCAAGAGAAACAGAGTTAAGTCAGGTGGGAATGTTATTATATCGACAATTTACGTCTTCTAAACGAATACACGAAGTATTTTAGCATTTCATCACCCCCGTCGTCAGTAAACACTTCGTCGTAATCGCCGTTCCGTGGAAACATCTGCAACGCCTCCGCATTCGCGGAGCTACGCCCTCACTGCCAGGACGGGCATCGCACTTCTGCTTTCGGCGGCGGAGGCGCCTCCAATTTCCTTCCTAGCGGGGGTGGGGGTGGAGGGCGCGCGGTGGGAGAGACGAGACGGGGAGGGGGCGGGGGTGGCGTAACGGGCGTCGGCAGGCAAATTGTTTTACGGCAGCGACGGAGACCGCGCTTCCTGGCGGGCGGCGAGGAAACTGCGCCCTAATTGGGAAGCGCCTGGTGTGGAGAGCGAAGGCGTCGTGGACGGAGCGGGGAGGGGGGGGGGAGAAGCGGAAGGAAGTGGGCCAGGAGAACGAGACTCAAGAGATCTCTTACTATTATACAGAAGATTGATTGATTCTAATGAACTGATGCACGTACATTTCTATCAGCGAATTTTAAAAATACTATATTACTTCGACTCTTGTTGCTACATTACAATTCATTAAATCAGAACTTCGTTAGATAAAATACGAGTATTCAAGCCAACTATGAATTAATAGAAGTCATTTAACTAACTGGCAATCAACGGTACAACACACCCATTTCCCCGGAGGAAAAATGTGATCGGTAATGGAACATGCATACATTTTAACGAGATGCTCAAGAACGTAAGATGCGAGAAGGAATACTCCGTTAAACCATAATTTATTTTGTAGGCATTCTAAAAGTGAAAACTACTTTGCGTTTTTCCTATAAAGGTCATCGAAACATTGTTTCTAGTTACATATTATATTAATTAAAATAAATTTGAATTGCGGTAAATCTCGTCTTACAAGTTATTTTTGAAATATAAAATATAAAAAAATTATAAAATATTAAATTAAAATATAAAAATATATAATAATATAAAATTAAATTAAATAAATATAAAATTATATATAAAATTCAGTGGTATTTAGATAGCACTCCCGATGAAAAGCGAAACAACATTAATTATTTAGTAAAACATAAAAGAAAAAAGTACTTTCCATGGCTTGTTCACATGCAGTTCAACATGAAATAAGAACATTAATATTTTTTCCAAACCCTTGTAATGTCAGAATGGAAATAATTCAGAACGTTTCCACACAGTAAAACGCTGCAGGTTAACGACTCCGATTGTCGGGGTGAAGTATCGAGCACAATGACATTCTTCTGATTGGAATCGAAACATTAATCCGGTAAAACAGACGCGTCTTACCAACCCGCCCCCCCCCCAAATCTATTGTCCTCGGTTGAAGCACCATTATTTATTCTTTATAATTCAGAAAATCTCAGTATACGAACTAATCGCTTGTAAACACATGCATATAGAATTTTACAACGTACCAAATCAAGGAGATGAATAGTGAAAGATTTCGATAAAAGAAATTTCCTACAACGGAAAAGGGAAGCTCCTTGGAATTCATGAGAAGTCGTGTCGATATATTGAAGAGAAAAATTGAAGGTCGCGCGTCGCAGATCGCAGTGCGCCGAAGATCAGGACGTGATCGGAAGCAGCGCAGAAGTGGAGCGACGCGAGAAACGTACCTCCATCCGAGAAAGACGACTACACTTCATTTTCTCCGCCAAGATAGGTTCGTATTTCATGAGGACTCGTGTCTCTGATACAGAAGAGAAATGGAGCTCGTAAGGAACATCTGAACGGTAAAGCAACATCCGAGAAAGATTTTACAAATGTGCTCTCTGGTACAGAACAGATGTTTTAGAAATGAAAGCTAATTTTGAAAGGAACTTTTTCTTTTAAACGATACATACGCACCATCAACTAGCAGAAATTAAGTATATCTGAGAACAACCAGTGGGGAAAGAGGAGAAAAAAGATGTTACCATCTCTCACAATCACTGTCACAAATGAGATTGAGATATTTATTATTTGGGTCATTATTGCATTTTGCTGTTAACAATTTCTATTTTCGTCACTAATAATTCATAATGACTGTACAGAATAAACGAATAGAAGATAATACAATAATAAACCATACGGTTAGTCACCTTTATTACTTTTATCATTTGCAAGTAATAATTCAAGTATTGGACCATTAATTACAGATATCAACTTGCGCACCCTTAGTAATAACAGAAAATAAATCGATGTTTCAAATTTACTCAGTAAATTACTTCGTTCTTCGTAACACCCATCATCCTTCCATGTGTTTCACGTCAGCTAGCCATGTTCATAGTACTTCTTCGCGCCTTATCAGCACGATACGCCCACCTGCACGCCACGTCCCCCTTTATCCCGCGCCTCATCCTCACTATGCGCACTTTTGTTTTCTCGTGGTGGTAACAGAGCTTAGGGTGAGGTACTATTTTGTTAGGAATGCAGAAAAAATCTGCAGTTCGTTTACCGTTACAAATAAGTTTTCTATAACTCAGCAACGAAGATTATTTTACTTTTTTTCTCGGTATTCAGCGGATTTTTATTTGGCTTAGTGTCGGGTTAATAACCAAGACACAGGTCAATTCATGATGCGTCGCAATTTAGGAACAATTTCGAACAATCCTGCACGAGTTTAAGATGATAGATTTTTGCATAATTTTATAGGTATGTTTCGGTATTTGAATAAGTTCCAGATTTTTATGGATGTTATGTGGTATAACTCCTGTGCACGAAATGACCAGAGGAACAATCTGAACTTTTTGGAGATGCCATGGTGCCTGGACTTCAGCTGCTAGTTCTGTATACTTTGTTATTTTTTCTGCAAGTGATGTTTGAAGATTAGCTGTTTGTGGAGCAGTTATGTCAATCAGGAAGCCAATCTTTTGCCGTTTGTCTACAAAAGTTATGTCTGTTCTGTTCTGGTGAATAGTTTTATCTGTAATAATTTCTCTGTCAAAGTACAACTTAAAGTTTGAACTTTCAAGTACAGTATCGGGATCATCATCATCATCATCCATCACCATCATTATTATTAAAACTTTTTTCGTCTTTGAACTATTAATAGTTAACTTGTTGGAAAAGGAATCTGAAACCAAAGAAAACGTGCGCAGATGATTTTCTCCCCCATACGTCACACATTTATTTCGTCAAAAAACAGTCAAAACTGCTTCCTGTCCCGCGACGCGAAGGGCCGCACCGCCCGTGAATGCGAATGGGCCGGGGATTTCCGGCCGCGGCCGCCCGCAGCACGTCGCCCCGCGCGCCGACGCCGCGGCTGATTGATGAAGCGCGGCGGCGCGGGTGGCGAGTGGAGCCAAGAAAGAAGGGCGACAGGGGGCGCCAAAAACTCACATCTCCAACAGGAACGCCCAACCATATTGTTGGTGCCCAAGGAGATGTGTCAGTTCAAAACTATCGATTTTTGAGGCAAATATAGAAATCTATTCAGAATATTACTTTTAAGGCTTTTTCTAGCAGAAATTGCATCGTAATAATTCCTAAGAAGGCCAGTTTATAGAGTAAATCTATTTATTTGTTCCGTTATTGTGTGTTATTGCCTACAATGCGGATCTCGATACACAGTGCGTAAGTTATCTGGATTCAGAGGATTGTGGTTGCGAGGGAAATAAAGCAGTTGAATGATGCTTCATGTTCTCTTATGAAAAGACAGGAAATTTGATAGGGAATTTTGAAAGGAAAATGAGGAAAGCAACCCGATTCAAGTTAACATCTAGTTAATTAGTAAGTAAATCTGAATTATTAAAATTAGGTAAAAAATAAAATATTTTAGGCACTACGGGCGTTAACAGTTTCTAATGACCTAGGCCGACCAAAAGTCCTCGCGCCAAGGGGCTTGGGTTTGTTGTCGCCGTCTTTTGTAGCCATCTTTAGAATCTTACAACGCCCTTCCTGATAAATAACTATCCTTGGGCGAAAAAAATTGCGTGGAAGAGATTTAAAGAGTTCTGCAAAACGACCTTTTCTAATGTGTCACTTTTCTAGTGTACCGGCAACAACACACCATGTCTCACATATGATGTCAATATTTCAGTTCAACTCAGTTTCGTGACTCATTAAGCGGATTCCGCTGACAAACTGGAATACAAAAATTTATTTGCAAACACCAATTGGCCGAGGTGCGCAAAACGTCCGAAAATATAACTTCTCGGAGAAGGAGAAGAGAGATTGGCATGAGGTAAGGTGTCAGAAAGATTCGAAGAACCAACTTCTGCAACAAAGACTACAAACATTCTTCTTATAACCGTCCCATGTCGATGATGAATCACATGTCAATCACATCGATTTCGCGATATACCAAACTTATTTTAGCATTGCCCATTGTGCCCATCACATATTGTGGAAAATGTGAGAAAATGAATTATCAATGAGCTTGTAAAGTCGTGTTTATTTCTAAACGATTAGTTTTAAAGTAGACATTTCCAAATTTATCGCAATAGAGCAGTTTCATCAATTTAACACCACTGTATTTCTTACACCAACCAGAAATTTCACACGCGTCTTCTAAAGGAGTTTCCGAAATAAACTATGAGAAAAAATACACTTTACACTTTATAGAAAAATATCGACCTTCCTGATTTTCATTCAGGAATTGAACTTAATTTAAAAACAAATATTAGTATAAAGGGCCAAATATTGAAAAAGAAAGGTATCTCAAGGAAATACCAATTTATTATAATGTTGCAAATATTCCTATAATTGATTCGAGCGAGAAAGAAAAAGAACAGTAATAATCCAAATTGTAAAGCAAAACTAGGAACTAATGTATGCGCATTTACGCCGGTACTGGCCTCCTCTCTTGCAGCCGTTCTCCTCAGTTCTGAAATGCATCCTTGATTATTTTTGGTGTCGTATAATTTAATTATCTCAAAAGATTCCACCAATCCTCTTGTAAAAAAATATTGACCAACAAACTAACGTACGCATTCCATATTTTGAAACATCTCAGCCATAACAATGATAATATTAATTGTTAAAAAAACAAATGTATAGAAAATGTATTTATCGACACACTTCTGTTTTCTCTTCATCCGAGTGTATCCAAATGGACTTTCCGAACAGAAGAACGCAAATTTGAAACCCTATTCTATTTTTTGCAACATCTCAGTCATAAGAATGAGAATATTAATAGTTAAAAAACTGCCTACGAAATATTAATCGAAACAATTCTGTTTTCCTTCTAATCGAGTGCAGCCACACGAGTCTTGCAACAGGTAGCAGTTTTGAAACCCCTGCAGAAAGGAAGTCGCGGATACAGAAACTGGAATGAACTCGGTAAAAATGGTCCGCGGAGCGGTGGAGAGCTCTGCAACGGCCCAAGGAACCCTGCCGGGAGAACGGACGGGGGAGAGGAAGGTTGTTGGAAATAAGAGAAATGGAATAAGGGCGAATGCAGTCGAAGGATTCCTACCAGAACCAAAAGGGAGACCTTGACCGTCAGGGCTGAAGGAACAGAATGATAAATTTCTCGAAAATGACTCATTGTGTGGGAAGAGGGTAATCTCTTAAGCTATTCGCGATGCAGACAGATACCATCTATCTCTACTACAATAGATACTTCCCTCTGTGGAGTAGCAAGCTGTCAACGAGTTCCGAGGTTAATGGATTTTGTTTTCCAAGAACTGAGGAACCTTGAGTGACATTTTTGTTGTACAATTTCCAGAATAAAGCTCTAAGACGATTTTCCTCGCCTTGGTGAGTTATTTAAAACTTACACAAAAACTGTGGAGGGAATTTAATTAAGAAATGCCGTTTCCATCACGCCTATTTGCTCAATTATGTTAGAAAGGCGTCATGAAAGGCAGTTACAAACTAGAGAAAATAAATGATAAAGCATTAATATTTCTGAGGAAACTACCAGTAAATATAAGAAATTCAAAATAATGTCAAAACGTTTATACTTGCATCATTGCTCTTTACATCATGGAATAGCATTCCCGATTCAACATGTCATCGATTATAAGAATGGAAGATACCAGTCTCTGGAAGATTTAAGAAATTGTTTGCAATTTAAAAAAAAACCAAAAAATAACTAAATCAGCAAAACTGATTTATTAGAGGAAATTAAATTTTTTTGATTCATTTTCGTATGCATTCGAAGCACACGGTGCCACAAAGTCTTTTCCTTGGAGCGCATTTGCACAGTTCTGTCCCCAACTCGCAGCAGAAAGCGGTATGCGCTGGGCTCCGCAAAGCACAGCACCGACATTGTGTATTCCGATTTGCACACAGTGACACAAAGTCGCGAGCTGGAAAGAGACTAGGCATTGTCGTGGAATCGGAAAATAGGAATATTAATAAATAATAATTTAATAAATAACAATAACAACTATAATAATAATAATAATAATAATAATAATAATAATAATCTCGCGACTCGATGCCAGTGTCCCTTTCTTCGTCTAGCTCGTGACTTTGAAGTGTCACCTTGATTAAAAACGGGTGCAGGTGACGTGGATGCGGACCCCGCGCCGAACCCAACGCAAGCAGCGGATAATGTTTGGAATTAATGGCGCAAATGCGTGAAGTTTGACGTGTGTGTTTGCGATCTTCGCTTCTCGTCACCTCTATTCCCCCTTCCATACTACCGTTATAACAAACACTCACTATTTATAATATACTCTTGAGTAATTCAATCATTAGTGGTATACTAGAGATCATCGCTCTCAAAAAACTTTCCGATGTTATGGCGAGTGATTTTCAATAAACATTAAAAAGTTAAATAATATTCTACATCAACAGGAACTCTCAACAATATTTCCCGACAAAAACAAACAAACAAAATCTCTTATGTTGCACCGCATATATGTAGGGAGGTTATTGTACGACATGCATTTTCGTGAAAATGTCATAAGGTCGCGGTTTCAAAGTCAGAAATCAGAATATGGATATCGTAGGATTTTTCCCGGCAAGGCGTTTGTATAAGGGGTATGATTTGAGTGATATAAACACAACGAAACTGAAAACGAGAGTCGGGAAAAACGGGGGGAAAATCAAAAGAACCTGTCCCCAACACTCTTTATCCATCTCCAATTTTACTTGAATGGGACGACGATCGAAAAGCTGCTCCTAGTAATGAAAAGCGAACGCTACAACACGCGTATGCGATGAATCGTCTCCTATTCAGTAGTATACCTTGCTTTCGCGGCTCTCGCACGCAACCAATCTTCATAAACGTGGTCTCTAGAAGGAAGAGAATTTTAAAGACGTGAAGAACTGCACTTTTGAGATTAGAAACAACAGAACTGGAGACGGAAATTTGTTTATCACTGGATGAACAAATAACCGATCGAGCACGGCACCCCCCCTGGATTCTTGTTATTTTTACAGGTTTGTTTAGATTACATCATTAATTTTCATTTGTTTTCAGTCTATCACTTGTTATCACGGTCAAACTAATTCACAAGACGTGATATCATATTGATCTTCAAAAACTGAATTAAACTGATATGTACTCAGCAATTAAAATGATTCAACTTTTTTTCAATTAAACTATGCGTATAATTGCATACTATTACAGTATACAGTAAACCCTCGTTAGCACGAACTCGCTTAACACAAATTTCACAACACGAACAAAACATCGGTCCCGACAATGGATAACTGTAAGACGGACATTTATAATAATCAGATAACAATCGTTTATAACACGAGCCCCGATTATTTCGGTCCTTTGGAATTCGTGTTAATGAGAATTTTACTGGGTCACAAAAATTGATTTTATATTAAAGTTCGGGCTGCAAGCACGCCTAAGATTTCCGATGTTTTCCGGAGCTCTTAAAAGGTGGAGGCCCACGCTCTAAACCCTGGCAGAGAGAGCCGGGCCTCTAAAGCGTGGAGAGGTGCAGCGTTCGGGCGCTGCCGGCGGGGCGTGGCGGTTTTGGATGCAGAGCTCTGGCAAAGCTTGGTCGGCGCAGTGGTGCAGGGCACGGGTACGATTTCGCCAGCGTTCCGCACAGGACCCAAGCAAGCCACGCAGCAGAGCTTTCCGACAGAACATTCCCACCCAACAACTGATTACTGTCGTACTTCCTATTAAATTTGCATTGTTTTTAAGACTTTATTTGTAAAGATAACACGACGATTTTCGTAATTATTACTATCGCTATATATATATATATATATATATATATATATATATATATATATATATATATATATATATTTTTAATTTTTAAATCGAAGATGGCATCAACATCTAGGTCATTATCGACCAGGATTACAGTTAACGTTGTGGTAACTGAAGACGAAATGTTTCGATGATCAGGGGTAAAAGGACGAACAAACACAACCATGCCCGAGGCGGGACTCGCATCCGCGACCCTTCGACGGCCACCGGATCGGCTATCGTTATCTTTATGTGTGTATATAATGAAGATGAAAAACACATTACAGCTAGTTATTTTTGGATCAAGATCAATACACTATTTAGTAGACCCTCTCTCGGTTAACCAATATTTCTATTATTTTCTTGTATTAAAATTTTCTAAGAATGTAATTGTGAAATTATAAAACATTGCGCAAACCTCGTTTTATGCTTAACATCAGTAGAAATTATTACAATTATACGATTACGCCCACGAATTATACAAAACACTGAAAATAAAAAGATCTTTCAAATTTGATAGAAGATTTTTAAAGAATGGAAATATAATTTTTTATAATAAATATAATAAAGTTTTACTCTCCTCTTTCACATTTACACATATCCTCTTCCTCTTTCACACTTTTATATTTAAATGGTAGAAATGACACACAACTTACAGATCATATCCGTTGTACAAACGGACACGTATGTACTAATGTACTTTCATACACGACAGCTAACATAAGTTATGTCATCCGCTTTTTCTTTCAAGATTTATGATAAATTTACAGGGAAACCCTCCAATAAAAGATTAGAATAAAAAGAACCTAAGACTGAGCACGCATTTACTTCACAAATTCGAATGCAATATTTCTTTTTTTTTTATAATAAACTATTCAAACTTTTTTTATGGTACACAGATTAACCAACGGAACGATAACAATAAAAAAAACTATAAAATTAAAAGCTGAGAAAAGAATAAGAGACGCCGGAGATTAACAACAACGTGAAAAAATTACCAAAATGAAAATCCAGTGAAGCAAACTGATAATGCATTGAAGAATGTCCTAAAAGGAAATTAATGAAACGTTCCACATCAAATACTGAGACGAATGAATAAAAAACGTGATGGTTTCATACACCGAATAAAATGTAATGAGAAGCAGCCTGTAAACTGCAAAATAGGACTTAAACGTTTTCACTATGGAGACAGCAGTGGCAAAATAAGAGGGTCAAACAGAGACCCGCTAAAGAGAGCTGTAGAGTTCCTCGATACAGAGAGTAGTGTACTTCCTTTTACCGCGTATCCCGCAATTTTATATTCAGTTATCTGGAGAACGAAAACGGCTTGGTATCGTTTGTTTCAGGAACCGCAAATCTCCCCCAAATAACAATAATTTCCTCCACAAAAGTCACTCCAATAGTAATCATTTCTCCTAAACTCTCGCATGCGGCTTGGCATAGCTATCGGATGAGAGGACATTAAATAGCGGCTGTCGTTCGTTTTACTACTATTCTTAATCCAGGGACTCGATCAGAGGTGAAGCGAGGGGCGTGGAGGTGCTGAGGAACAGCAGATTACGAGCGAGCGCCGCTTTCCGCCCCCTCCCCCCAGCGGAACGGATGGGGGTGGGGGTGGGGAGGCGGAAGCGCTGGTAGCGTGAAGGCGAGTAAACTCGCGCCATGATCCCAACAGCTCTCGCGCCTCATTCCATATTTATATGGGAGTGGCCGCTACCCGCGCCGGCTCGCCGCCCGCACGCTCGTCCCGCCTTGCACCGCGCCGCCCCGCCATACCCACACGTCTTCCTGCAAGGGGTCAACCACTTTTCAGACGCCCCGCCCCCGCCTCTGCACGGCCGACTTCACCAGTTAAAGGGAATGGAAACTGCCATGCGATTGATTGATTGTTAGTCATTCCGAGCGCGACAACTACTATGGTCATTCGTCCCGTAAGCGTAGTGCGAACTTCTGGTCTGGAGGGGGCGGGGGTCGTCCCCCGCTGAATGGCCAGATCCGGCGGCAACCTATCGTCGGGTAACGGGGTTTTTCTTAACCAGGTATTTTCTACCAACGGGGCACCACCCCAGCCGGAACAAGTTCTAAGTCCCCAACCGGTCTCCCGGCATGTGTGGTAGTGTAGTGCATGTTAGTGTAAGTGTGAGTGTAAGGGAAGACGATAGAACAAGGAAGAGGAAGGAAAGGTCGCGCGCGGTCCGTGGCCAGTTTGTCTGGGCTCTGCTCCGGCATTAGTTTGGTGTTGATCGGAGAAACCACGTACAACTAACGATCAGAGCAGCCGGCCGTTCGAATTCTCGTCCAGAAAGCTAGCGTCGCAAATCCTGCCGCCATCGGGACTCGATCCTAGGACCTCCCAGTCAGAGGCGCTGCAGGGACATCAGTTGATAAACTGAGCTACTGCGCCCGCTAAACTGCATTGTGGGAGATCCATGTGGGCAACTAATTAGATGGGTAATTAATTACAGACGTTTACATCTTCGTACGTACAAAACAGTCGGTAGCTCCGTCTCAAAAGCTTTCTTTTGTTTTAGACTAACGAGCAAAAGTATTTGCAAAAGGTAAGAAAAAATTCTGAAACCAGTGAACTTTTATCTGTAATTGGAGTGGAAGTGTTGGAGTAACATTAATAATAATAATAATAATAATAATAATAATAATAATAATAATAATATAATAATAAAATATTCGCGTAGAAAACTGCAATAAATAAAATACTTCTAATTAAAGTCTTCACGAATATTCCAAGAACATTAGTATTTAAACAACGCAACAGTAGTGTAAATACTACCGAGAATATATATATAAAAAAAAATTCACGGATTATTAGCAAATATTTAATAGAGGCGAACATTTCTTGGGACGTGCAGTGTGGGAGCAAATGGCACAACACAATCAAATACAGTAAAACTTGCTCAATGCGGAATGTGTATAAGGCAAAAATCTGTCTAATGTGAACATAAATCGCGGTCCGGCCAAATAAATTCTACATTATTGCGTTCTATAATACGGAAAAAATTCTGGTTCTTTGAGATTCGGCATTGAGCAAGTTTTACTGCGTTTGCATTTTCAGGTGATAACGAATCAATTTCATTGATTGTGGAATTTTCTCAATTTCCAAAGTATGTAAGGAAATCATCGAAATCTCTCATACAGCCTAGGCATCGATATTTTTTTATAATTTTCTGCGCGCATAAAAGTTAAAAAACTAAATATTCTTGTTTTTACTTTCATGTTTCAGTAGCGTATCTTGAACCCTGATGCAACGTGCGCAATCACATTAAACTGTCGAAGAACAAAAACTGAAGAAAAAACTACAAGTCGCTTCAATGTATGACTGAGAAAATGAAGGATTTTTTTTCAAGCATGCGGTGCTGGCAGATAGTGCTCTTTGTAATCTGAAGACAAATAAGCCAATACACTACTTTCTCTAAAAAAATAAAATTATGAGAAATGAAATTTGAGTCCTTCAGTCTGATTTAAAAATAAATAAAATGATGACCTGGAGCTACAAATACTGCAGAACAAAACCACACGAAATCTTTATTCAAAAACCAACGGAAATTGTACGAGAAAAATAAATAGAATACTAACATATCAAACTGTATTAAAGAAAATATTTTAAGAAAAAATGGTTTCACAAATCTTCACAAACATGGTATAGGTTTGACCTGTACAATGGTTGTTTTTGTACCAAGACATTCGAAATATAAATAAGAAATTATAAATATAGATGAGAGATTGATCGGATGTAATCACAGTTCAGATCAAAGACCGGGAACATGGAAGCAAACCTGTGTGAGCTTACGTCATTTGAGGAAATGCAGATGCACAGAAAATGTGCAGTGAACGTTTCCATACAGGAGAATTCCAAGCTGCTGTGGAACATTCCGAATGAATGGCCAGTATTTACGCTCGTAAATACATCAGCAGGCCATTTGTGTGTGTAGACAAGCGTTATCACATTACTATTGCGAGCAATAAGTCTGCGGAGGTTAATAAACTCGCACATATAATGACTAATACATTGGACGTGAAACATACAATTTAGATGAAAGTGTGAATTGTTCGAATTGTACAATAAATACAACATGCTTGAAAAAGAACTGTTGTTTGCACCACACCAACCGTCTTTCTTTCTGGAAATCAACTTTGAAAACAGCTCTCCAAACATCAAAAAGTAAACCGTGCGTAAGTAAAGTGCGCCAGTTAGGTGGAAAATGCTGGTTCCCAGGAGGGGATGGGAGAGAAAAGAAGTGATAAAGGTTGCCACTTGTCCGCTTCCGTTTTTCTGTTTGGATGAAATTGTAACATTGAATAAATAGAGCTTACTAAATTGCTAACTACTAGCGAAAAACAAATTTAAAGCTTAACTTACCTCGAAGACGTTATATCATTCGCTCGCTAGTTCTTCGGTTAGAATGAATGAAACGCATAACAAATACACAGGCTTTACATAATATTCATGTAAAATCATTTCGTATCTTTAAAGCAGATTGCTATTTTTAAGTAAACTCCATTATTAAATCATTTATTAAAATCGATTTATTCAAGAATGGTTATCTTAATTATATAAACGTCGCAAAGTTTACAGCTCAATAATTTATTAAATATATTTCGTACTCAACGTACGCTGGGTGCATAATTTTATTGTTGGAAAGTTCGCGGTGACATGTAGAATGTGATACCAAATAAACTTTCACACGATCGTATAGGTAAGGAGATTATGATTACATAATTACACGTCAGTTATAAAGTATTCTTTGGAGTTCTCTATAACGTCGTGTACTATATAAAGTTTGCATCTTGCAGCCCTGATAGGCCAAACAATTACCCGAAAAGCTGACAAGTTTTAGTCCTCTAAATACTTATAAAAATTCCGAGTTCAATTCTCACAAAATATCATCAAATAATTGTTGTAGTGTTAATGATCACCCTATTAACATAATAAAAGGGTTTGGTAAATTTCATAATGAATTCTAAAGATATAACACTTCAATAAATTGTATATTAACATATTCACTCTGCATATTTACTATGTAAATTATTTACTCTATAAATGGATATTGAGGGGGTTTGGAATTTGGGCCTTTTTTTACCTAGAAAAGACCCCTTCGTGTCACTTTGATTAGGATTTACGATAATCCACGTGCTGGTTTGGCATGCGAGTCATTCCATGACGGGGGAGACGAAGAAAAAGTATACTTTCTTGAATACCCACTACGAAAAACGAAAACTGGTGAACTGAATAACTTGAGTGCATATTAAGACAGGTTTGCTTCACGAGCATTCCCACGATATATTGACCTGGCAAGACGGTCCATAGAATTTCGGAACACGCGCCGTTACGAAATGATCTCAAGCCTTTGCTTCGAATCTGTTTTGTGAGAGTCTAATAAAATATTTACTCATAGATCTTAATACTTCAACACTAAGTAAATCGAAATTCAAAGTAAGACGTCTTTGAATGACGATTTAATAACTAACAATTATGGTTTACGAGAATGAAATCTTCTATTAAGTAGAGTTGAAAGCAACAACGTTGATTGTGATATAGTCCTTGTGCGTGTTCGTTATTTATATCCAACATTTATCTTTCCAACAACGATGAAGTGAGTCGAGATGAAGTACGACAATGTGAAGAAGCCAGAATTAAAAACATTCGTATTGTGATGTTCATAGTCATACAAGACAAGTAGAACAAAATATTTTATTACCCATATTTTTTGGTTGCCATATCTGAACTTTGTAAAAGGTTTAGGTTTTGAGATTAAATACTTTGTTAAGATACTGATGTTTTCCACAATATGCTTTCAATGAGGCCTTCGGCAACGAAAATTACTAGCACAGTAAAACCACCGGCTCAGATATAACAAATAGTATATTGTTCACAGGGATTTCAGAGAATCGAGAAAGAAAGACTTCACAGCTCAGCTTTGGCCCACTTTCAGCAGCGCTGCAATGTCGTGCCTGTCAAAGCGGCGGTCGTGTCGCCATCGGCAGGTAGGGGGTTTTTGACGGCAGCCAAACGGTCATTTCGCCGATTGCCTGCGTCCGTCTGGGCCAGCAGTTCCAGCGATCGGAGGCGGCGGGCGGGCCGCATCGATCCGCGGCGGGCCACGCCGGCCCGCGCGGCGCCACCGCCGCCGCCGCCGCCACACGCGACCTAAAACTTCCACGAGCTGTCGCCGCGGCGGGTGTGTGTGCAGGGGGGTGGGGAGCGGGTGGGGGTGGATGCGGGCGGAGGGGGGGAGTAGGACGAGCGGTCCGGAGGGGGGGGCTCGGCGGGGTGGGGGGGCGGGCGGGGGGCGGGCGGGGCGGCGTGGCGAGCAGGGCAGGAGAGCAGAGCAGGAGGAACGAGACGGGGCGTGGCGGGCGTGGAAGGTAGGTCAGCCGGGTCGGGGGAAGGGGGACGGGGAGGGGGGTGGGGAACGGGGGGCGGGTGCATCGTCCACGCGCCCGCAGGCCCTCAATGGCGCTCTGCGCTAATTGCCTCGTGCTGAATGGAATGTACGTGCCCGGACATCGCCCCACGCGACCTTGCACGAGAGTTGCCGCGTGCTTTCTCTATCCATTGATTCGCTTTCTAGAACCCAGGAGCTAAAAGAAGTTCACTTCAGACCATGACTACTACTATTTACAGACACACTGGACGAGGTCTTTCAAATGACAGATTTGCTCTCCTTAAATAAGAATTAATCATTTACTGCCATACGCCACCATACGATTTATTGTCGGCTTTGTTTTTGAACGTAAATAATTATTTCAGCTATTAGCTGGATTTTTTAAAGCATAGTTAAAGCATCATTTCTTTAACTATCTTGATAAATCGTATGAATAGTAGTACTTTTTTATAGTTTAAACATTTTTAAGGTCGCTTTTTAACTTCCAGGTCATATACCGACCACTGTGATTGGTAACTCTAGAGGGAACAAGAAAGGGCAAAACACGTACACGCACACACGCCCGAAGCATGATTCAAACTCCCGACCCTTCAACTCGAGGAAACTACGGGTCTTTTCCTCAACGTTATCCGGGTCAGCAATTTAGACGTTTTGTATGGAGCGTTTTCAGCTAATTTGTAAACGATTTCCACCTCATCTCGTATCCTATCCATGCAAAAATTATCAATGTTGAACAAAATTATAAAACTACAAAGAAAAGGAAAGGCAAGACGTGCGAGTGACGTACTTCAAGCTGAAGTTATATCTAAGCTATATAATAGTTCGAAACAGCCTTCGTTGAGGACACTTCCTAGACCAACAAGTGTTTCATCTGCTCTCACATTTACGCATGCCCAGTTTCTTTGAATGCTGTAGGTTTCGGAAGAACAACTGGAAGAGAAGGTCATTTCAAGTCGCACACATTTATCGTGCATTTAGCGTGTTCTCCAAATTGGAGAGAACGATACTGGTACTCAGGGGCGTCCAGAAGAGATGCAGGTAGCGCAACTAAAACAAGAACCCGACGTAATTCGGACTGATTTATTTTATTAAAAATGTTGTTTTTACTTCTAATTTAAATTAACCGCTATAAGTTTGTGCTGCATGGAGAAATAATTTCCGTTTATGAATGGGAGAACTTTTGTTTCAAGTAAGGGGCCTCCGAGCTTCAACTGCCCCCAATCCTCTCGTTTTCTGTATGTTCGCCTTTGTTGATCGTAGGTATCACAAGAAACTATTGATTTGTAATTGTAAATTGCAATTGCCTACCACTATTTTCCGAAGAAAATATTCTTTAGTAGAATATTTATAAACAACATTACTCCAAAACATTACGAAATTACATGTACGACGAAATCAGTATGCTTAGTTCAATAATTATCTGGTTAGATATTACAATTAGACAACATTTAAAGTGTGGGAAGTTATTAGAAAAAGGTTTGAAGAAGACAGAACAATCTGCACGACTCGAATGTTATTTTGCATGTTTTAAAGAAATGCTTTTATAATATAAATAAGGGCAATCGGAATGTATCGCTAAAACGTAGTTTTCGTAAGTAGGTATTGGTATTGTCATATATGATTAATTATTATTCTCTTGGAAACAACAGCCTTCTTCCCCATCAAATAATTGATTTCACCCTATGCTGATGACAGTGCGGTACGATCTGACTGCTCTATCATTAGAAGAGTCGAACGCTTCGAACTCACGTCGCATCACGTGAATCCAAAGGTTCTTATTCATTAGTAAAATAATACGTTCAAGGTAGAAACGGGAAGCAATGTCCTCTCAGGGTCAATGTACTAGAAAAACAGAAATGTATCTATAGCACACTGATTACAAATTTAATTCACAATCGTTGACTCTTTCTGACAAAGAAGTTGACAGTCTGTTGCCATGGTTTATTCCACACAACGCTGTAATTTCGGCTCGAATTTGTGGAACACGACGAAGCGCACACGGAAGTTACTACGTACGCAGTAGTCATCCTTCTGTCACTTAAATGAATTTTCTCTTTCCCGAAATAGGTCATTCAAATTGATATCCTTACAATTATAACACAAATGAAATTTTCTTATATAAACTCATTGGTTCAACATTGAATTAATAATGGGGTCGAAATATATATATTTCGGTAACCTGTCTTTCTTATTCTGTGATATTTTTGGACGGTTTAGATTTTTTCGCCTTAGTATCGACGCATTTCGCTAGTTAAAGTACGCATCAATCATAATTGATTGGATAATGTTAGTAAAGCGCTGTGACGTAGTTCAAAGAAACTTTACTTTTTATGTTAATTAGTGGTTGTAGTTTAACATTTAGATAAACTTTATATGGTTTTTCAATTGAATCTTTGTACCAAGTATTTAATGGGATGAGATCCAAAGAATTAATTCGTCAATGATTTGGAAGGGGAGGGGTAAAATCGCTCCAAGGCTAAGATTTTTGCATATAATTTTGAAATATTAATTTTAAGTTTCCATTTTAGGGGCCGCTTTTCAGTTTTCTCTAGATGCCTTTGCATCTTGTTTCTTATTACCGTATATAGAAAGAACAATTCCACCATTAGGTAATGGTATCTTTGTTGAGCATTATCTTTGTCAGGATTTACGAATTCACTCCGTGCAAAGTAGGATTAAAACTAAATAAAACGGCAACTTGCAACCAAGGGCTCAATTGAACGCACAAACCACTGGCTGAGGCCGCTATGCTAGGCTCCCCCCATCGTGTGTATTAGGTCTATTGCCGTGATTCACTCGCGACGCGACTTCCTCCACTATACTGAGCATCAAAAAGAAAGTATATCAAATTATATATAAATATATTAAGTATATATAAGTATATGAACAGTGATATTTAATGTATTATTTACCTTTTGGACTGTACAATTCTAAACAACCTGTGACAAGAATCGTACCGCAACCTCTGGGTCAATGATCCCCATCTCGATGCGGTTTTTCGTTCAGTTTTCCTGATCCTTTGAGTAAATGCTGAGATGGCTCATTGTCATGCTTCTGTATATAAATGTAACTTCATTATCTGTGCACGTCTTCTAGAATTCAGTGAGAAATATAGTTATTTAAATTATTTTTCTCCTTGTTTTGGAAGTATTATCCCTTGACGTAGGACATGATGAGGGATAAAAACTCAAATTTATTGCTGATTTACCTTTAAAAATATATTTTATTACATCCGAACGAATACTTTTGTTAACTATCTCTGCAAGAAACGCTTTTTTTGTATTCTAAATTTAATTAGTATAAGGCTTAGGAATGGGATCACAATTTTGAAAACGTTCACAGATTCACTTCTTTCCAAAGCACGTCACACAGTTTTTAAATCGTATTTAACGTAAAGTAAATAAATAAATGCAAATGGAAAGTAATGTCAGAAAACCGGACCAAACTATTTTATGAGGATCGTTTTCATAACACATATGCACATCAAACTTTTTACACCATAAATTCACCCTTGCAAGATTTGATTAGTGTAGAAAAATGTGGAAGAAACTGGTCACGCGATAAAATATCACTAACGAATCGACCACCAAACACCGTCGTAACTGTGCCGGAGCCTGCAGCAGCCATACTGAAAAACCAGATCCTTGTGAATTGAAGCAACTTCCCTGACAATCTAATCAAAAAGGAAGGGGAGTAGGGTTGCCAACCACCGTCCATTTGGGAGGACAGTCAGTCATTGACGTAATTGTCCTCTCATCCTCCTTTGTATTTTAAATGTCCTCTTTTAGAATCTTCAATACTTATTTATTTTCTCACAAGACTAACACCTACTACGTTGTATCGTTTATTATTTAATTTAGAATAAAAAAGTGAACTTCCTTTTTTCTGAACGCTGACTAACACGTGAAAGATAGTGTCTAACGACTAAAAAAAAATAGGCGCTGGGAATCTTCATCTCAATTTTGTGAACGAATCTTTTAACTGGAATCGCAAATGGGGAAAAGAAAGAAATACAGCTGTGGTTATTAATATAAATCAAATATTTATAAAAAGAAATACGATGGATTTCATTTTTCTTTTCTTTTCCTTTGCTTTGTCAAGTGTCCTCCCTTGAACCTAAAATTGCTGCCAACCCTAAAGGGGAGAATTATGACGGGCAGAATATACATTCATTTATTCACAGCTGCGTCTGACATAATCAGCTGTCACGGTGTCATCCAATCGGCAGGTAAAATTCCACCGTAGTGATTAGTGAGCTCCCGATTAGATGGCACCGTAACCGCTGATGACCTGTCAGAGGCAGCTCTGAATAAATCGCAGTATAACTTCAGCAAGGCACTTCCACTAGCGAGACGGCGCGGTGCGCGCCTCCTGGAAGCGGCTGGGAGGAAGGGAGGGACGGAGGAAGGGAGGGGAGGGGAGAGCCATCGGCCACGGTCGGGCGTACGTGAAATCGCTCGGCCACGCGGCTAACTGCCCCCTTCCCTCCCCCGCCTCGAGGCGAAAGCGCCTCGCTGCCGCCGGGCCGGCAGCGCATCAAGCCGCTCATTTGCACGGTCCATGGCAAAACCCGACAGGGCAGCCACATTTACTCTGTGATTTTATCAGCAAAGAATACAGAGCGATACACACGGAATACATCTCTTCGGTTTAGAGCAGTTCAAATAACTAGGCATTTGACAGGCAAAAGTTTCGATTATATTTTACAGCTTCATCAGAACAATAAAATACGTTAAGGATAGTGCACGTCACATTTTCTCTTCGTTTTTTTTATTTTATTTTTTATGAATAACTATAGTACAAATCCATTTAATAATCTAGCTGTATTTCACAGTAACTCATTATGCGTAAGGTTTACCAGGCGATATAACCATATCTCAAAAATCCCATTTCGCTATTTTAACTTAAGCTCACACTTTGTTTTGCTCACACTGCGGTAACCATGTCACAATGATAATTATGTAACGTGTTATTACGTCATGGACGAGTTCAGCAAACATATACTACACATTAATGTTAAATTCACCTCATTAAATAAATTACAAATATACTACCGTAATTTACCCCAAAATAACGAAAAACCTTTAACATATACTAGAGTTCTTAGATATTTTAATGTCTTTTGTAGACCCGATGAAGCCTAAATACACAGCCGAAACTTTGGCTAATAAATAATCTAGTTAATTTAACATCTCCTAAAATTGCAGAGCATAGTAGAATACATTTTCCCAATATACAATACTTAAACTATCAGCGAAAAATGGATGTCATTACTGAAATAAACGATATTTCGTTGCTCAATTTTACTTGACGCTACAGACTTCCTGCAAACTTAGACCTAACCAATTTTGGTTTCTAAAGAGCTGCTACGAAATTAATGTACTGACGTGTTTCAAAATATACTATAATAAATTATGTTTACTATGCTTCTTGACATATGCGTCCCACAGTTCACACATTTCGTGAATCAAGAAAGATAATGTATGAAGAGTAATAGAACACACAACTACTGCAAGCTGTTATTATGCAAGTACTCCGCTGAAGTACTTTGCATAATTTTCTGACCTTTTCAGTAATTGTTCGCGGCAAAGTCATTAGTTAAGTAAGCCTTTACTGTGCGAGAATTAATATTTGAGTAAGTGAAGTAGCCTTGAATTAATTTAAACTGTTCAAACATACCTTTATGTGCTAGATGCTGAATATCTTCAAGTATCATTACTTGCTCATATCAAATTATTATCATCTGTAATACTAAGTCATAGAATAGAAAGGTGCACATAATTGATACAATAATCCACTTGGAGCAGACAGGTTTAGAAACGCTGGTCTGGTTTATTAGTTTTGCGTTTTGCACCTTTGAGCCTAAGTAAGAATTCCTGGTGGAGTCTATTGGTTTCCACACGAAGCATGAGTGAGTCCATTGTGCAGGAATACGGACAAGGCGACATTGACGTACAAAAGTAAGAAGCAAATGAAAGTTGACATATGCAGGAAAAGCAGGAATGTTTTCGACAAGTATGATATAATTATAGGAGAATAACAAAGGGACGAAGGCTCATTCGGAGACTGACGTAGCAAATTTAGTACTACATGCGGTTGGGTTTGTCCATTCTGAAGAAATTAGGAAGTATGTACCACACTGGCAAATGAAGTGACAAAACGAAGACAGTACGTTCAATTACGTTGTAAAATAATATAGGAGGAGTTTGCAAGCATTCGAGTATAAATCTGCAACAGTCGAGTCAATCTGTAACACTTATGCAGCTGCAAGAGAGTCCGTGAAACTATCTTGCGAATACTGACGAGGGTGAATTGACACTACAGTTTAAAAATAATGAAAACAAAGGCAAAAGTCACGTATTTTCAAGTACCACGAACTTTACATGCTGAACGTCCCTCATAAGAGGTTTTACACTGTAATTGTGCAGTAGTAATCGTCCGGAAGTGATATTTTGTGCTCCTTTGAGCGTTTCAGAGGAATAAGGCAAACCGGAAAAATACATCTCAGTTCAATTTCGCTAATTTCAGACTACGTGATAATGTGGACACACTGCATCGCAAACGGTTTTTTAAAAATAAACGTTGGTCAATAAAAATACTTTGTTTTAAAAGACAATCGAGTTTGACTGTTTTCAAATATTTGAGGACACTACTGTCACGATTGATTTATTGTGATTCCGGGTTCGTCAACTCCAGAGATCATTAGTCCCGTAAGTGTAGTGCATGCTTTTTCACCAGTGATCTTCCCCAACTGGATGGCGAGGTCCGGCGCCGACCTACCATCGGCAAACGGGATTATCCCCAACCAGGTATCTCCCACCAGCAGGGCACCCGCCCAACCCTGACAAGTTTTAAGTCCCTCTCCGGTCTCCCGGCATGTGTGGTAGTGCAGTGCATGTAAGCGTGTGTATGTAAGGGGGTGAAGATAGGAGAAGGAAGAGGAAGGAAAGGTCGCGCGTGGTCCGTTGTCCGTTTGTTAGGGCACTGCTGCAGTATTCGCCAGGTGTTTATCAGAGAAACCACAGAAAACTACCAATCAGAGCAGCCAACCGCTAGAATTCTCCCCCAGCGACTGAATTCGACCTAGTTGGAAAGCGAGTGTCGAAAATTCTACAGCAGTCGGGACTCGAACCTAGGACCTCCCGGTCCCAGGCACTACAGTGACATCAGTTGCTGCACTGAGCTACCGCTCCCGGAACCACTGTCACGAATAAAACAATCATAAACGTAACCACATACAACACGACTTGACTCCACTGAGCAGAAACCGCTGCTTCAGAGTAGTGCAGTAGTGCGAGTAGCGGCCGGGTGGGAACAAGGGGAGCGACAGCCGTGAGAGGGAGGGGCGGTGGGCGGGGGGAAAGCTTCGCAGCGCCGTTGCGAAGAGGCGTCCGCACGGAACGCGGGCGCGCCAGGCGCGTTTCACGCTCTCCACGCGCACGGAGGCAGATGAAGCGCGGCGATTTCGCCCGCCGGTTCCGCTACGCTGCGCTGCGCTCGCCCATTGTGGGCTGCGACGGCGGTGATTCACTGGCTGCCAAGTTGGTTCAACCGGCACGCCATTCGCCTCACAAGGAGGTGCTCCGTTGGGTTGCCTCTCATCGACATTAATAGGGAGCGGATTACTATGATTTTGCTTACCTTTATTTGTTGCTTTAGGGCGCAGCTAAGTGAAACTTTTTGACATTTAGTTGGAATTTAATGCTATGTGGATTGATTTGTTAGTGCATATTTATTCTGTTCGCGCATGTTCGTGTCATTATAGGCGCATAGTTTGCATATTTAGTTGAAATAGAAACGTATATCTAGAACGAAACGTCTTTTCCTAGAATAGTATTTATTTCTGAGCGTTCATTAATTAGAATGAACTGACACAGTTTGCTTTTTATTCTTCTATAGACGATAAAATACTTGCGATTTGTCAGATATTTCTTGATACTATTTTTAAACCAGACAGAAGTGGAACACGACATTCATTAGGGTGAATATTTACTTCAATTATTTCTCCCGCGAAGTATTTATTTATTTATTTATTTATTTAGTCAAAAACAGTCAAAAACTGTACGTGACGCATGGGGGAGAAATAGGGTGGATGGGGGAGAAGTAAGGTGGATTGTATTATGTTTGACCAAAAATATCTTTCATTTTATCAAGAAAGGTGATGGGAGATGAACTATTGTTAATTTATATTGCATTTTAAAGTTCATAGTTTAGAATTGTTAGATCAAAAATGCATATTTTTAATAGAATATTAAAATATATTTTTATCTCATAACAATCCTCTCCCTAGTGATGATTCGCTGGTTGTCAAGTTGGTTCAAGCGGCACGTCATTCGTCAAGGTGCTCGGTTGAATTTCCCCTCATCAATACTTTGCTATTTCTTTTTCTGCCCTTCAGTGTGGTGTTACATATTGTGTTCTTCAATTAACATCTGAAAGAGCCGAATATCCGAACACGGTAAGATCAAACTCTGTAAAGCGAGATTTTTAGTACCTACTCACACCTTCTTGAGATTTGAGAAGTGAAACTCACAAGAAGGTTTTTTTTGTTTTTTTTCGTTTTTAAATTATTTAGATCTCTATGTCACACTTATTTAGATTCCTATGGACAAGTGAAATCGATGAAGTCATGGAGTTCAGGTGCAATAAATTATAGATTATTTCCTACTTAAAAAAATGTTTATGTTATTGAATAGTAAAAAATACTGAGCAAAAGTCGTGAACTTTTTAAAAACAATATTACACACTAAAATGTGTGTTAAAATAATAACCGAAGTTTAACTCCTATATAGCCAAAAACAGTATTTCAAGTTATTGATTTGTCAGGGGTGCGCCACTTCAGCGATATTTTATTCACAAAGTTGTACGAAAAACCCTGAAGCTAAATTCATTTTTTCGCAATCTGTAAGATTTACAAGCTCGTTTTGGTGAGTGAGGAGGAAACGTCAAGCATTGAACCTAAAGCCGAAGCTGCATCTGTGTTTGCGGGTCGGCGTTCGCACAGGCTGTAGTTAGTCTGCCGTTTGACAGCCTCGCAAACAAACGAATGCGTGGCTGCTATCGTCTGGGGAGGTCGATTGGACCCAGCTTTTAGGGAGAGGCGGAAGCTGTTTCTGCATCCCAACGAAATTTGACAGTTGGATACAAAACAAGATTTCAACTCTACCACGTTCTTTATTCACTTTTTTTTTATTTTTACCATTGTACTTTCAGTACGGGAAATTTAACCTGCTTAATGTTAGAGGCTGTTAGGACTCCTCTTCTTCCTGCCGTTTTCCGGATCCTTCGCATTACACATTATTCGAATAACGTAAACACTATGAACTTCAGGGGCAATTATATATTTTCGCAACATTTTATCAGCTATAACGTTATTTTCTCACGTTCCCTTCATATTAAGGATTTTGCTAACGATCAAATACTTATGCCCAAACTCGAGATCTATATCATAACTCATTTCTGTGGTTGCCCTGTAAATCGTAGCCTCAACAGTCTACTTAAGAAGGAACGAACTTATACCAGCCTTCTGCTATCATCGAAATACGGACAAACGAACCGGGCACGTAACAGGGCGGGAACTCAGAATGGACGTCCAGCATCGGATTTCGAAGAGCGGATTCCTCCGAGGAGCCCGGAGCTGGAGAAGAAAATGTATTCGTCGCAAACCAAACTGCGCTCTCACAGTGGGAGGAAAGCGGGCAAATATGCACGTTTTTTCAACACACAGGGCTGATTTAATATTTAAAAGATATCTGATAACATTCAAACATTACAATCTACACACTATTTAAAACGCAAATAATTTAACTCAACATTACTTTTGTGTATGACGCTTCTTTATCAAATTATGAAGCCCCCAACAAATAATAATAATAATAATAATAATAATTATTATTATTATTATAATAATAATAATACAGTTAATAATAAATAGAATAAGTATTGAGAATTTATTCACATTAATGTGTAATTGTCATGGATAAAAACAATGATGCTACAACAGAAAATACTTTCTCGTGTTATTGTAACGTTCACGAAAATATAATCCTTATGAAAATTTCGCTCATGATAATTGTGTTATATTTTGCGGGGAGCAGCGGGGTATTACAATTTGAGATCAACTTCATGAGACACGCTAATTCGCAAGAGGCTTTGCTTGGGTTTGAGTTTGAAAACTACCACGTCACGTGAGTCGCACACTCAGTGCCGAAGACTAAAACCGCATGCTGGATTAAGCAACAGCCTAAGTCGTATCCTTGCCTCAAACACACAGTACTATCGGGGAGCTGATATCGAATGTGCAGAAACCAAGATTTCCGACGTTACTCACGTCGTTAGCACTAAGCTGAGACGGCTTCGGAGCCCCGAGTCGTTGGGGTCATAGTCCGGGTGTCCTCCAGTAGGGTCTCAATCCGCATATTGTGAATGTTGGAGTTCGACTCCAATACGAGTTTGGAAAGGCGGAGAGCGGTCCCTTTCAGGCGTAAGCAGTAGACTATATAGAGAAGCGTTGCATTTCGGTGTTTCCGGATACCAACCTGACGGTACATTAATGCAAAGAGAAGCGATGATGGGCCGAAAAGGCAGAAGCCTCCTTCGGGGGCGAGTAAAATCTCTCATACTATGACACGTGAGGGTAATCGGGCGGATCGCCGCCTGTGGGGAAGAAATATGCCCAGTCACTGATGATTAATAACTCGTTAAGCGATTTTAATCGGAAGCGTCTTGAGAACCTCAAGTTTTTTTTGCATGACAAACATTCTCAAAAGAGTCGAGAAACATTTCGGTAATTCACAGTCAAGATAAAAGTACCCTCCTCACTTTTGCGGCGACTGACTAAGAACTCTCACCTTTCATGTCCTTAAATAATATTTCCACATCTTTTATGTCCGTAACAAACTAAGACAAATCCCGATATCTCAATTCATATTGATGTATTTTATTCACGCTAACGTATTGTATTTCTGATAATCGTAAACAGAACCATTTGTAAATTGGACAATTAACAAAACATCGCGGAAACCAGGAATCAAGAATATGATCTCTATTTGTCCTGCTAAGAGGAGAAAGACGCAAAATCTAAAGCACTCGTTGGAAACGTTTTTCAGCATAGTTCCCAATATTTCTTCAATTCTAGTTACCGAACGTACTTCTTACCAAAGCGTTTTTCCTTAATTTAATAAACGATTCGATTAATCTCATTTTATGTTAAGTATTTCGCATAATACTGAGTGACCTGAACTGAGTGAAAATGACGAAATCAAATTATATTGTACGCTAAAATTTATCAATTCTTAATTAAATTAATATATTAATATGCGATTTACTTAATACATTGCTCAGTAGATTACACTCCAAACATTACTAATTAAAAAATAACAACATAGGTAGGTTGCTTAAAACGAAGATTAATACTACCTACATCACACGATAAACAGCGTAGAAAAATTTGCTGCTAACATAAGGAAAGGAAGCCAGCACTCACCACAAGCGGAGACTACGCACCTCATTCTGAACACAGCATAGCAGAAGGGATACTCACCTGAAAATAAAAAAAAGTGATATTCAGTAAATATGTCAATTACAACATCGTGACAGAATTATTACAATGTACAATTTCACTTACAAGTTTCTGCGAGTTTGCTGTTTCCAAAACGTAGAATGTGCAAATATCTGGATTATATCCTCCAATAATAGAGTTAGAATCTTAACAAGCAAAAGGTCGACCATTACAGTAATCCGGACTCCGCAGAACTATTTACCTTCCAGCTGTGTTCCAGCACTACGCGTATCATTTTATTGCACTTAACATAAACATTTCGTTAAGCATGGCTCCTTATTGAAGTCTTCACAGGTATCATAAATCATCTATCATTTCATCGTTGACTGAATCTCAAAACATCTGAAACTTGTCATACATTGAACATTTTGAGAAAGAAATTATCCATTTAAGACCATGAATAAATCAATATCAAAGAACTTCGTTGAAAATTTTCCATTCATTAATCTTAAATTAATACAATTCTAAATACATCTTACCGTTATCTTTACAGATTCATCATGTCAGAAACACAAATACAATTAGGAGAGCACAGATGCAAACGCAATCTAGAAAGTTGCGCTCGACACTCTAGAACTAAACGTGTAAAAAACCAAAAACCGCTCGCAATTCTAAGGGCAACTCTGACGCTGCGCACAAAGGAGCTTTGTGTAGGGCTTCTTTACAACTCCTCGCAAGGATCTCGCGCGTTATTTCTCCGACGCCAGACTGCAGCGACGGCGCTGGAGACGGTAGCGGAGGAGGAGAAGTAGGAAAAACAGAAGGGTTCGGAAGAGAAAAAGGAGTAGAGGAAAGAAGGAGTCGTAAGAGAACGAGCAGTGGGGAGGGGAGGGGAGGATGGATGGAGGGAGGAGGAGGGAGGGAAGGAGGAGTGGAGAGGGATGAGGAGGGGAGGAGGAGGAGGGGGAAAAGGAGGGGATGTTCGCAGGGAGGGGATGGAGGAGGAGGGAGAATGTGATGGAGAGGGAAGTACCATGAGAAGACCAAGCTCAAAGAACCCTCGATCTGGCAAGAGGATGTTGCAGAACAGTTAGGGAGTTCGCGAAGAACCAGGCGAGCTGCGTCAGGCTTTTGGAACTTCATTGTGTTACGTTTCTTCCAAATAACCAAATCAACTAGACCTCTACGTTGTGCCCATTTGCACCTGTGCAATTCCATATTGAGGCTCTCGACAAGTCAACATTTTAAACAGAAAGCTTCATATTCCTTTCTTATTTTTCCCCCCCATAAATTCCTCAAAATCGTAGTACCGTGAAAAACGTTTTAACGAAAACTTCATAAACGTTCCATAATAGACAAGCACTACAAATGCGCGTACCAAAAGATAAAGTTTAAACCATTTCAGTTTTGAGATTCAAAGTGAGGAGACACGACGTCCCGAAGCGGATTTTCGAAGTACTTTAAATTTCGGGCTTTTGGGCGAGCTGCAAAACCAACGTTTTCGTCCCCTATCAGAGCCTAAGGAACGTCGGTCAACTGGGGCAATAAAAGCAGAGGCACTGGAGCGGAAGAAGTTTCATAAAGCTTCCGCTTTTCGTTCGGGCGCAGCCGTTGCGCGTCCAAGAGGGCGGCTTTTGCACTGGGTCTCAGAGCGCGTCCAACGGCCCAAAAAGTCTTCGCTCCGTCTCGCTTGCTCACATACACGCGTACGTTTATTGTCGGCTACCGTCCTGACTTTCCTTACGTACTACCTACTTCGCTTTCCGGTTTGAACTATTTCAACTGCTTACTTTCTTGTAAGCAGTACAAAATTCGCTGATGAGCTAAATTACACTTAGAAAACCATCGTCCTATCTAATCGTGACTAGTAATGATTGTTGATAATTATATTAAAGCAAGCTTTTAGTGTTGAAGCTCCTGGTATGATCTGTTGATCTACTCTCCTTTACCGTTTCTTGTTATCAATGATGTTTTACTTATTTGTACTGTTTACACACATTTTGGATTTCTCCTTCAAACGAGAACTGAACACTTATTAGGGATAATTTCACCCATTTTTTGCTTGATCACTTAAATAATCCTATATTTTACTCCCTTTTTTCTAACAGTTGTTTCGTAACACGCTTCGCCTTGCATTCGCAACCCTCCGATTCCGTCCGACTGGCGAAGTCCTCAAGAGGAATCTCGCGAGCCGTCCGCCATCTTTCAGGCTCTGCGTCGCCTCACTGCATTTCCCCGCGGCGCGCCCAACACTTAACGCCTTTGGGCGGGACGTGCCGTGAAATTTTTATTGTTACGATGATCGACATTATCAAATTGGCCGGGGTCGTCCGCAAGCGGGGCACGTCGCGTCTCACCCCCTCCCGTTTTCCTCCCCCACCCTCGACTCCGGCTCCGCGGGCGCAGGCGCAAGCGGACGCCTCGCCGTCCCGTCCCGTCCGGCTGCTCTTCCTTTCCCGGGCCGTCCCGGGCCGGAGGCGGGTCGTGGCCGGCGTGCCTCCGGCCAGCAGAAGCGGGTCGATTAGCGCGTTAATAATGCAATAACCGCCGACTCATTAGCGGACCGAAATTTTAACGAGCCGAAAAACGCACGCGCCCGGCGCCGCGTAAAACATTCAACGCGCGGGACGGGGGAGGCGAGCATTGCGAGTCATCTGCGCGGCGTCCACCTCACTGCCCCCGGGCCACGCCCCCCTGGAGCGCGCCCTGGCGTGCGCGGCCCTCGCCGCTTGACGCCGCCACCGCCCGGCCGGCCAGCGAGGATTTGTTTAATGCGCGATGTCAAACGGCATCAATAAAAAACACCTCACTCAAAAAAAGAAAAAAGAGACCAAAAAAACTGACCGCCCTGCAAATAAATGGATGGAATTGTTCCGGAGAGGAGATTGCGTCTGCCTTGGGCCGTGTAGTACCGGCGCAGCTTCCGTTCCCGCAAAGGGCCCCTGGGTCTCACCGCGCTCTCTCCTTCTCCATCCCACTCTCGTCGTTTTTCTCATTGCATTTCGCTGCCAATGTCGCATCTATCATTTAACCTCGCAGTAATTGTTCTGGTCTCCTAGCGTCACCGCTGACGTAATGGTCGCTATTTTTGCCGAAGGACTGACGTTACCTTCACCGCTCCGTCCACGGAAACAACTGGAATTTGCTCCTTGCTGTGCATTACACAGGTGTTGAGAAATCTAAAAGTAAAATGGCAAGTGATTAGATGTAAAGAGTGAAATGTTTTCTGCAACAAAATTTGAAAAACTTTTCTAAAATTAAAACAATTTGAGAGTACATTATATGGGAATAAATTGTATTTTATTCGCTGATAATGTAAGAAACTTGTTAGTGGCAGAAACACGTAACTTGTTAATGTCCCATTCTTCAAAAACGTCTTAAATATTTCTATTGTTAGCGAAGAGAACACTAAGACAGGAACGTTTCTATAAAATTACGGAAGAAATGATTAACATCAGCGTTTGACTACTCCGCAAACTGGGGAACGTTACTACTTCTGACACGCGAGTTCCAAGTGCCATTTAGTAAATTAAAAAACGGTCCATTCATATTATTGCATAATATTACGAGAACATGTGCAAACCATAAAGTAATCCGTATACACTGATTGACTTTCATGAATTTATGCCTTTTAGATCTGAATAGTTTACCGAGATTCTATTGGATTCTTGCAAGTAAAGAAATCGAAATTCGGAAAACGCACGAGTAAGAATAGGCAACGGAAACTTTCACGATGTAGTGAAGATGGAACGTCGATACCAGAGCTGAGCCTTCCCTAAAAGAACGATTTTAAGGACTTGTGCCCAATACCTTTGCGCAGGGAGCCGAGCCGGGCCGGGCCGGGAGCATCGGGCGGCAGGCGGCGGCCGGGCGTCAAGCGCCAATCCTCTCTCGGAATTGGCGGGATAAAGGAAGCAATCGCTTAACGCAGAAGGAGGGAGAGGCAGAGGCTGGCAGAGGCTGGCGAAGCCCTGGCGAGAGGCGGCGCGGCGCGGTGCAGGGCGTGGCGTGTGTGGCGGGGGGGGACTGACGTTTTTGTTAGTGATGCCGGGCGCGACAACTACTATGGTCATTATTCCCGTGCGTGTTTTTTGCTCGGAGGTGGCGATGGATTTCCCACACTAGATGGCGAGATCCGGCGCCGACCTACCGTCGCTAGCGGGGTTTTCCCAAACCAAGTATCTCCTACCAGCGAGGGGCACAGCACCCGCCAGAACAAGCTCTAAGCTCCAGACAGATCTCACGGGGATGAGGTTAGGACGAGGAAGAGGTAGGAAAGACCAGCGCGACCGTGGCGCGTTTCTTAGGGTATTACTTCGGCATTCGCCGAGTTTTGATCGGAGACATAGACACCTCTAAAATGGTTCATTATAAAATTAATTGTGTTTATTAATGTCATTAAAGTCAATTCCATTCACCTTCTAGTCGAATATGCCATGTAAATGCAGTTATGTAAATGAAGGGCTGCAAGATGTTGCTCGTCTTATTTTCGGCTGCGCACGCCTGGACTACTTCGTTTCTCAACACGGAAGAGCTTCATCATAACAGTTTATTTCCCCTACGTGTAATAATTGATTAATCCTGTTACATACTGAAAATCTTGAAATGTTGAAGGACACTTATTCCAAACGGTCAGAAGTGACAAGCTCTTCTTTACACTTGAAAGTACGAGCGCAATGAAAATCATGATCGTAAAAAAACAAGCAGAAACGAAAGATTCGAAATTGTGAAGTGGAATATCCATATAGTGTCACTAAGCGAAGATTGATTGTTCTCATTAATGAGTAAGAATTTCATATTCTTTACATGTTTTACTTGCAAGTATCACTTAAACACAAATGTTACAAAATTCCTCTCCAAATTCTCTTGCCAGAACCCATCTCAAAACTTGACACACTTACAGCCATTGATTTAAGTAAAAATTGTCTCAGAATATTTGGTTTTCAAATGTTAGATGTTGCATAAAGTAACTGAAAATGCAGTTGCCCCTTACAAATGCTACAATTACAAAAGAGCACTGAAAAGAAAGGAGACAAAACTGACTATGAATGTAATTTTTAACATTAAATAAATTAGAATGCAGGAAAAATTCTGATAACAATAGAGCTCAGCGCAAGCAGAAAAACAAATCAAAGAATGTATTTTTAAACAAATTTAAAATTATCCGAGAATCGATTATTGATTAATTTTTTCGTGTTTCCGGGCGCGTCAACTGCTTTGGTCATAAGTCCCGTAAGTGTAGTGCATTTTCCCCCCTCGGGAGATGGCGGTGATCTTCCCCCGCTGGATGGCGAGATTCGGCGCCCACCTACCGTCGGCTAATGGGGTTCCCCTAACCAGGACTCCTCTCACCAGCGGGGCACCGCCCCAGCCGGGACAAGCTCTAAGCTCCCAAGTGATCTCCCGGAATATGTGGTAGTGTAGTGCATGTTAATGTAAGTGTGTGTAAGGGGAGAGGATAGGACAAGGAAGGGGAAGGACAGATCTCGCGCGGTCCGTGGCCCGTTTGGTAGGGTACTGCTCCGGCATTCGCCTGGTGTTGATCGGAGAAACCACGGAAAACTACCGATCAGAGCAGCCGGCCACTAGAATTCTCCTCCAGACAGCGACTGAATTCGACCTAGCTGGAAAGCTAGTGTCGAAAATCCTGCCACCGTCAGGACTCGAACCTAGGACCTCCCGGTCAGAGGCGCTGCAGTGGCATCAGTTGATGCACGAGCTACCGCTTCGGTCCGACGAATTCAAACCTTTTTTAGAGGCACAGCGGTTCTCACCGAACTCTAAAGCCCTTTCCATTCCGGTGGCTCCCGGAGGCGCACGCGGGAGGCGCAGCCGCTCGTCGCAGGGGACTGTCGCAAGTGCAGTGGCCCTGAGGGAGGTACAGCGACGCCGGCGGAAATGTGGTTGGCCGCAAAAGCCGCACGGGCGGCGCCTGGGGAGTCGCGGGCCATGGGCTAGCAAAAAGACGTCCGCACTACCTTCCGCCGAAGACCGGACGCCTTGTTCACCCGCGATGCAACCGCGTCCACGAAGGAAGCGGGGGCGAGATTTCTTTTTTTTTTATTTTTTTTATTTTAAGAAACGAACTTACAAATCTTGTCACGGTTGCTTAGTTAGTTAATGCCTTATGTTATATGGCGAGACTCGGGCCATCAAGCCCGCTGTCCCATGCAGATTTACTGCAAGTAAAGGAACATCAATTCCTAAGCTAAGTTCTAAAATCACCGGTTTAGCCGCCCGAGTAGTACTTTCTTCAACGCAAATGGTGAAAAGGACGTAGCGAAATTTGCGTGGTTAGACGGAAGTGCGGGTCTGATTGCCCGAATCTCCCACGTTATAACAAGGCATTAAAACTTACTCGCTCTTTCGTCTGACCACGCAAATTTTGCTACGATCCTTTCGCTATCTAGCGGAGAAAGATGGTATTACTCCGGGGACGAAACAGGCCATTTTGAATTTAGCTCAGCTTCTTTCAGGCTTGAGAAACTCTTGCATGCTGGAAATCTGCAAGGAACAGCCGGTTTTTACTTTCCCTCCCAAGCCGTTAAATAATAGTTTCGCCCTTAAAAATTCACGGTTTCGGTTGAGTTTGAACTCCCGAAACGTGGAAACATGTCCAGCTCGCTAAAGCAAACCATTATACCACCGAAATCGCATGGAAATCTGTTGACCTCACAGATCAATAAATGTTGTATACATAACGGGAACATAATTAAAAGGCGCCTCGGACAATAAACAAACCA
The DNA here is from genome assembly GCA_964035755.1 of Teleogryllus oceanicus. Lineage (NCBI taxonomy): Eukaryota > Metazoa > Arthropoda > Insecta > Orthoptera > Gryllidae > Teleogryllus > Teleogryllus oceanicus. The sequence goes on from CAXIVR010000009.1 coordinate 47,206,820, forward strand.
TGTGGTCTGAGGTATAGCTCATCAAATCGTGGCCGTTGACTCAGAAAGAAGAAGTTGAGTTGACGCACAACCTTCAGCTACCATCCTCATGAAAAGATCCCGGTACTAATTTTGGAAGGAGGCTGAGTTGACTAGAAAACCGCCCTAAATGAAGATCGCAAGTTAAAAATTTCGAACTATGTAAACTGAGTCTTCAGGTCAGCAAGCCAACGCCCTACATTCCTGAGAAACCGACTCATTCCTGAGAAATAAAAAATGACTTTGAAAGGATATGGTAAAACACTGAATTGCGCAGAATCGAAAATTGATGTTACTTAATCCGGAAAATAATGAGCAGCAAGGACGATGTGTACAAGAGAGTTCCATCATTAATTCAGTAACGCCCAGCGTCCACATTTTAGAACATTTTAGCACATTTCTGGCCAACTCAATTTTGAGAATTTTATTTCTTCAATAGACACAGAGATTCTAAACTAAATATATAAGCAAGTTTTTCATTCTTGATTGCCAGATGTCTATTTAGCCGAGTTCGCAAAAGCACTGTACACTCCGGGACAAACGTGTGTCGATTCGAATAATCTAAAACCGTGAAGTCGTAGGCTTCCGCGGCCAGACACATGTAAATGATCTTGGCTGTCCAGGTGATGCCGCGTCGAAGGCTGTGTTCCTGACGTTTCGACCTTCTTGTCGTGGTCAACAGTCCTGAGGAAGACCACGACAAGATGGTCGAAACGTCGGCAACACAGCCTTCGACGCGGCGTCACCTGGACAGCCAAGATCATTTACAATCTAAAACCGTGCTTCGCTGCCATATCCCTGGGGTGAAGTCGGAGGGAGAGGCGGGTGTAAAGTAAACGGTAATTTGTTTTTATCAAAACTGGCGGGGCATATACAACATATATTCTAACGGTATTGCTACATTTTACAGAAAATCGCTCATATAACCAGCTGTTGGCGCAATGGAGCCCTCTAGTAGCGTAAAAGTGTTAATGGGTTAAGATCTTTTTCATTGTGACCGTAGATGATTAACATAGTTATGAACTTACGCGTACACCATCGCATTGCGCATGTTATTTTAATTGAAACTCAGGCTCGATAAATACAATATGCGAAGACGAAATGCCCAAGTTTTTGTCTCGGTACGTAAAAGTGCGTCACTGATTAGGTAATTTAGAAAGCTAACGGATTATAATTTAAGACAGCTTCAAAAATAAAGAAAGCGATATTTAGGGGCGAAAACTCCGAAGATACAAAGATGGTAACAAAAGCATTTGTTAATTTTAAATCCATCCGAAACCATATTCAGTAGAAATTGTGCTTTTTCAATTTTGAATGACACATGCGTAAGACATGCCATACAAAAATAAGTTATAATACTTGGAACGAGGCTTGCAATGTCATCAAGAGGAGTGCGTTGTGATCTAGTTTTTATTTTCTCGCTACGGAGTAGTACGAACTTCTGACCTTTATTCCAAGGTCCTGGTAAAGAAAAGTGGATAAATCCAGTTGCCAAATTTAGCGAAAAAACCTTTAAGATGTGGTGTAGCCAGAATCTATGTTTTGTGAGTCCTTGATACCGAAAAATCGAATGACGGCAAAACGTCAGTCCGCCCGTCAGTGAGTCTGAACAACGCTAGCGGCTAATCCGTTCAGGCGATTTTCTGCAAACCTCATATTCCGCTATCTAGTTTACGTCCCGTCACCTTGATTTTGAAACCGATATTTTAATTTTTAAGGCGCGGGGAGGGGTTTCGTCACTTCACACGACGCCCCTATAACATTTCCCAAATTTTCAATAAACAATAATTCGCAACATGAGGGACAGTTCCAAAAACCCATCTGAACGCAATCCTCGATCTGTGACAAGAGCGCTGTAAGTCTTTTCAAAAGTAATTTCAGTAGTGAATTTGAAATGTATTGAAATATTAGCGAGTCACTTATTAACGTGCAGACATATCTGATAGGGTTTCAAACCACAAATAGAATTCGGTTGGATAATTTCAGAATAAAGTCATAAATCGATTAGTAGTACAACAATTTTAGAAATAGCAAACAATATTTCAAGTAGAGTAGTTTCGACACTATACTGAACAATGCAGATTCCATCATGAAAGAAATATTCATTTATTTCTTTTTCCAAAACGTTTTTTCCATTAAGAGGATAGCAAAAATTACTCAAGTCAACTTTAAGAATTTAGCCGCCTATTATTGGATTGTAATCGTGTTATAAAATGCTATCGGTCGGATTGAAACTACTAACTTCCGAGTGGAATATACCTAAAAGGGCAACAGGTACCAGATAGGAACCGGGAGCGGAAGCTCAGTGCATCAACTGATGCCACTGCAGCGCCTCTAATCGGGAGGTCCTAGGTTCGAGTCCTGACGGCGGAGGATTTTCGACACTAGCTTTTCAGCTAGATCGAATTCAGTCGCTGCCTAGAGGAGAATTCTAGCGGCCGGCTGTTCTGATCGGTAGTTTTCCGTGGTTTCTCCGATCATCACCAGACGAATGCCGGAGCAGTACCCTACCAAACGGGCGACGGACCGCGCGCGATCCTTGTCCTATCCTCTCCCCTTACACACACACTAACATGCACTACACTACCACATATTCCAGAAGACCGGTCGGGAGCTTAGAGCTTGTTCCGGCTGGGGCGGTGCCCCGCTGGTGGAGAGTCCTGGTTAGGGAGAAACCCCACTAGCCGGCGGTAGGTCGGCGCCGGATCTCGCCATTCAGCGGGGGAAGATCACCACCATCTCTCGAGAAAAAACATGCACTACACTAACGGGACTAATGACCAAAGCAGTTGACGCGCCCAGAAACACACACACACACACACACACACACACACAACTAAACCAGATGGGAGCAAGAGTGCATGTCTCCAAGCGAGCGGACACTCCCAGCGTTTCACGAGGTGGCAGCGCTGGCGATGGCAAGATTGTCAACGTCAGGTGGATGGCGGGGGAGGGGGGAGGCCGTTCGTCCATCAGCGCTCCGCTTTCTCAAAGCCCGACCGCTCTCGAGAAGCGCGGCATCGATTCCCGGCGCGTGCAGGCGTGCACATGTCTCTGTGGGAGGTAAAAAAAGCCATGGTGGTAACAGAGGTAATCACAGGCCAAGCATTGCTATGGGAACGACCGAATGGCCATAATTACCACCATATAAATGACATAACCGACCTCTGTTCTCCACCGTGAGACATTTGTGTGGAGATTTATTATTATTATTATTATTATTATTATTATTATTATTATTATTATTATTATTAATAGCACACGCTCTATTGGAATCGCTCCATTGTCACTGACCGACGCGTCAGGCAACAGCCCGATATAACATACATTCATAGAAACCATCAGCAGGCTTGCCTTATTTATGTATCAATACCAACACCCACAATATATCGGCAAACCATCAAGAAAAGTTGCAAAAATTTACCGATCTCGCTCATGAAGTCGCAGCTCAGTGGAACTTCAGCAAAGTGACAAATGTACCAATAACAATATCAGCCACAGGAGTGATCCCGAAAACGACACTTCGAGCATTCGAGAAGCCGACTGAATCTTCAATCAAGCAACCGCTCACCTGGTTTGTACCTGTGAGCGGTTGACATACCGACCACTAAAAACCGAAGAATAAAATAATAATAATATTTTAATAAGCAGATAGATCAATGAGAGGCAGAGTAATCGGTAACCTGAAGAAAACTTCACCACAATTTCCCTCCCACCGCCGCACCAGCGCTGAAGGTTGAACGGTCTGACCGGCTGCAGCACCGATCGCACGTGAGAAACCAGCGCAGGCGGTGGAGGTGGTGATGGCGAGAAGGACTGCAGAGGCAGTGACCGCATGTATTCAACCTAATTTACTACTCCCAACACCGGGCTTGTGTTCCCCAGTCCGCTAAACCAGAAACAGTCTAAATCAGAGCCGATGGTAACCAGAAACTGAAGTAATTTACGTTCACATATTTTCAACGGCAAGTTCCCGAACGTCAAGATCAGGTCCCCTGATTTATTATGCTTGTAAGCTTAAAAAATACAGTAGACCTATTTATTTCCATTTTTTATCATTTTTGTAATTATGCCACTTCATGAATTTCCACTGTACATGTCTGCGCAGTATTGTATTTTATGCTAAAATTCATTCATGTTCTTGAAATATTTAACGAAACAGGATTTAACAATCATTTTAGTATACCTTCGTTTGATCATTTCTTTAACGAACTACGCACACAGTTGAGTTGCGACTTTCAACCACAATTGAAGAGAGCGTTTAAAGACCACGCTTTTTATGACCCTTTCAAATGGGATCAGATCGATTGCAACACAATGGAAATGAGGAAAAAATAAAACTCTTTCTTCTGGGTGTCACTTCCGAAAAGGAATAACAGTTTAGTTTAGTTAACCACCTTTTTTTAAGTTCAATATTTCAACTTTAGTCCAAGAAAGACGAGTCCAAGAAAAACCCAACATCAAAGGATAAACAAAGGACGAAACCTCTGTTGTAAATATTACATTCCTCAACGCGTCTGTCCTGGAACATGTTCGAAATTTCCTGCAAATAAATTTGTTCGCCAAGTGTGGGAAAACAAATTTCTTAAGTAACGCAAAACAAACGTCCAAAACGAATCCCCCCCTTCATTTTCTCCGCAAGGCGCGGGCATAAATTCCACAGTTTCATTACATTTCGCTTAAAACGAAGCGGCGAGGGTGAAACGCATGGAGCGTAAGAAGTTTACACAGCGTTAGCCCTCGCGGCCGCTGACGACGACGAGGGGGCCCCTTCGGATTCACGCCCGGAAAGGCGGCGGAATAAATGAAATAACAATCAGCTACACCGCAAACAAAAACAAAAACAAAAAACTGACCGTCTCGCACAGAGCTGCGCGTCAGAAAAGCTTGGAAGAGACTCTGGGCTGCAAAATGAGATCTCCGAGATACGCGCAGAGTAAAGAAATAGCATCTACAAAAGGAAACGGAAAATAACCCAAGCTACGATGTCTGCATATCTATGCAGAATAATAGACTCAACATAGATATGTATTGAATTTTAGTATATAAATTACGTTAAAAAAATTGGAATAAATCAATGAGAGAATATAAGGAAAGAAAATCATATTTTGACGAACAATGTTGGAAAGAGAGGAAAGGAAGTGAGGGCGTGCGATTTGAGAGAGAATAAAGTAAAATAGTTACTTAATAAAACGTGTGCAGGGTAAAATATTACGCGAATAATTTTTCTAGAGCACTTTAAAAGCAAGTTATTTATTCAGTGAACCGTTTTTTAATAGGCTTAACGATGATATTATAAAGAATTTGATTACATTATCGAGATTTTCTATTAACGTTGCTTTAGTGCTTGTTAATATTTTACGTTGGTACATAAAAGGGAGCATATTACAAATACATCTTTATATCCAGATAAATAAATTAGGCAAATTCCTACGCAAATTACCAAAGGGGATATACAATTTAACATTCATAATTCGGCCGCGATAAAGCGACGCTCATCCCCGAAAGCCACCCTAAAGCAGCGGGTGGGCCAGCGGACGAGAGAAATAACAGACCACGGCCGCTTTTCACTTCATGCCTGTTCACCCTACCCGTAGTTCCCGCTATCTCCTGTAGTTGGAATACTCAGATTCAACTACACCGAGTTCAATGTACATTCCCTTCAAGGTCGAGGGAGGGATGGATACTGTCATTTAACCAGCAGTTTGTTTTTAATGATATACGTTTGATATTAAAGCTCCCGATTGGGCAATAGTGTCATCTCCTTCCACCTCATTACCTTGAAGAGAGCATTAATCGAGTAGTCACTCCGCAGTCTTGTGTATTCCTACTGCAACCATTTCACATAGACAACGTCTAAGATACGCATATTCTTGATTGGAGTGTGCTTCATTATTACGCTGCATCATTCTCACCAGTTTTGTACACCTACCATTCATCGTGTTTTTATTCTAAGTTTTGGTTGGGATAAAGACGAAATTTTGCCGACATCACTTGCCGATGTCATAGGTACAGATGATCGTTTCTTCCCGTTGACGCCTGCCTTCTCAACATTACAGCGATATGCATTAAGTTACGCGATGGATATTCTATTCCTCACCCCCGAAACATTAGAGGGATTTCCAGATGCCATTTTTCATAATATACGATTGTAGCTCTTCTCTTTCGTACCCCTTTCTTCAAACAAATCTTAAGTGGAAAATTGCTCTTGTCTTCCAAAATAATTCAATTGCCAATTTAAAGTGTTGAGGTTTTTCAAATCCATCACTTAATTTTTGGTCAATCTACTTCTACATCGGCAAGTTACAGTGACACCTCACAATTTTGTTCTCTACTCTCAGCTTCTTGTTATCATGCTTACTGCAAATCGATCCCTTCTCATACTTTCCATGTTCTTTTCGCTTACTCTCTGCAGCGCACGTTCTCTCATTTTTAAGCTTATTTACGACTTTCCATATTTTCCGGCACAGTTCCGCGCTCCGATTTCTGCATTCCCTCCCGTTGCTTTGCGACTGTAATGAATATCTCAAACACGGAATCCATCTGCGAGTCGCTAACGAGGTACGGAGCAAAAACCCGAGGTTGCGATAGAGCGCGGTGAGGCTCGGCTGGGCGAAAGAGGGAGAAGGAGAGATGCGAAGAGCATGGCGGAAGGAGATGCGTTTGCGGAGAGAGGAGATGCAGAGTGGGGGGGGGCCGGAAAAAAGAGAAGTGCATCAGGGACGGAAAGAAGTGAATCGAGAAGTGACGGGGAGGGGAGAGAAGAGGAACAGATCAGGGTGTGGCGTGGAAGAGAGAGAAGGAATGGATCGGGACGTGGCGGGTAGAGGAGTGAAATGGAGCTGGTTTGTCAAGGCAGGGCGGAAAGGCGGGTTGGCTGTTTGGGGCAGTTCGGGGGGGTAGGGCAGGTTGAGGCGGAGTAGGGCAGGTTGAGGCGGGGTAGGGCAGGACGGAGACGGGACGGTTGCAACAGGGCAGGGCGACCGGGGGGGGGGTCGGAAAAGAGCGGTTCGAAAGTGTGTAGGAAGGAGACGGGTGATGAAAAACTCAACGGGGAGGCGGGCGAGAGCGGCAAAAGAAGAAACGTGCAGCGGGTAAGCTCAGGGGGAAGCGAGGTGCGGGGCATTCCTCAGGAGAGAGAGCGCTTTCGGAGCCGAAAACGAATTACCTCGCGCCGGGCGCAAACAAACCGTCTGGAGACAAAGAGGTGGCCCTCGGGTGCACTTCCGGGCGTTGCCCGTGCCCCCTAACTCTTCGCGGTGATATCGTCTCGCAGCCGCCGCCGCCGGGCCATGCACCGACGCCTCCGCCACGCGAAAAAAACCAGACGGCTCCGTTACCGGAACGCGCTAGGAATGGAGCACGCGCTCGTACTCGGTTGTTGGAGTTGGGACAGGTCGAACGCTGGCAACAGAACGATACGATGGGAATACGGTGCGAACAAATGAAAATATTTTATTGATTTTTAGTGATTCTGGGCACCTCAACGGCTAGGGTCATTAGTCCAGTGAGTGTAGTGTTTGCTTTCCTTGGGAGGTGGCGGCGATCTTCCCCCTTTTGATGGCGTGATCCGGCGCCGACCTAACGCCGGCCAATGGGGATTTCCCTAACAAGGTAAGTCCCACCAACGGGGCACCGCCCCAGCCAAGACAACCTCTATGCTCCTGACAGCTCCCCCGGTATGTGTGGTAGTGTAATGCAAGTAAAAGTGTGTGTGTGTGTGTGTGTGTGTGTGTGTGTGCATATATGTATGTGTATATGTATGTAAAGGGTGAGGAAAGGACAAGGAAGATGGAAAGATCGCGCGCGGTCTGTGACCCGTTTGTTAGGGTACTTCGTCGGCATTAGCTTTGTGATGATCGGAGAAACAACTCAATAATACCGATCAGAGAAGCCGGCCGATATAATTCTTCTCCAGACATCGGTTGAATCCGATCTAGCTATCTATCTACCTAAAGTCAAAAATTCTACCACTCATAACATTAATTGATGCCCTGAGCCACTTCTTCCAGTAAAAAAAGTGGATAATATGTGAAGAATTAGCACGCAATATATTTCTGAATATCGAAGAATCCCAAGAATTCCGTTGTAGGAGTTGGGGCAGATCTCGTAAGTTCGCAGCCGAACATAGGATACCATGCGATCAGATTGCGGGAAATAACATTTGGACAAATAAGAAGTAAATTAGCACGTGGTATCGTGGCACTCCATATCGAAGAATCTCAACAACGTGGCCTTTTAAATTTTCTTTCTGTAACAAATTGCTTAGTTTTGCGATTACAGAATGCAGAAATTATTTACATTTCAAAAATATGTTTTGAGAATTTAAAGAATAAACCACACTGAAAAATCATAGCTATGTAATCAAAATGAATCACATCAAAAACTATTTCTAAAGAACGACAAATGTAAAGATTGTAAATTATAAAAGATACGTATCTTGCACAAATTTCTTCGCCAAAAATATGTTAATATATCACATTTGAAAAGTTCAATATTTAATTTTATTCTAACACCGACGTTTTTATTCACATTCCTCCAAATGCGCATCATAAAGTTATTTGACACATTTAGTACGAGGCGTTTTCGATAATATTGAAAATAAGTCGCTTTGTCGATCGAGTTCGAACCATGTGTCTCTCGCAATATGCATCATTTATCTCGCATAGATTTCCAATTACGCAAAACACCACCGTGCTAGTATCTTTTGAAATGTAGTTGCTGAATACTTCCTAAGCTACACAACAGTTGAAAAACGCACCATTAAAACAGACAATGAAGGTAATGAAATAGCATGCAAAAAAATGTACAACTGAAGAGTCGAAATGTACAAACGAAACTCAGTAAAGCACGGCAAGAAATTAGATGAATAGTGGAGAGTTTTAGTACAGTGGGGCGTCGATCATCTCAACATCAATTATCCGAAAAGTCTAATATAGGAACCCATATTTTCTCTGAATATTTGTTTTTAAAATTAGGTGGCGTGTGCAATACGAGTTCATTTTCTTTTTTAATACTCAATATTGAGAATAATCTCCGATATGATTGATGAGATAAAGTACTGTAGTCTATCATCTGACTTCAATGAACTTTGTGAAATCCTATCCAAATCCATTTCATGTCCACTTGCCATTTGATCGGATTTTTGGATATCCGAACTATTCCGGGTCTTTATTAGTTGGACGTCCCACTGTATTTACAAAGGGATAGCATGGACGGGGGCGTGGAAGCTCAGCTAGTGGCGAAGGAGGGTTTGGTCCGTAACCTGTGCCAATGCCCTTTTACGTGCAGGTATCGCCTTCGACCTCCCTCAAGATTACCCGGTGCACTCCGAGCGATAGCAAGTGATTGAAGTGCAGCGATCAACAGCGATACACAAAGGTCTCTGAGGAAAGGGGTTAGCAAGCATCGATACAGACTAACATGCAAATCGCATTCTAATTCCAAAACAGTATTAAGGAAAGAGCCCCCCCCCCAAAAAAAAAATGTAGCTCCTAGGCCACATCTGTCCGAGACTTCTTATTTCAACTATTCTTTTAAATCAGAGCAAGATATTTTCAGATCATCTTTAAAAGATATTCCAGAAAAGAAACCTGGTTCCTAGCTTATTTCTATATACCTTCAAGAATACAGCATCAGTTTATATTCTTTTCTCAATTATTATTCTTATTTAATTACTTTACATACTTCAGCGTTCCTTCCAATCATACCACTTTGACTATATGGACCTGCTCCTAGAAGTATACACCTCCCACATTTTTACATTGTAATAAAACACCAATACAAATGATTCTTCAAATAATGAATAACATCTCGAAGTGAAGTGCGGAAACTGGGTACAACAAATTTTAGTTGAACCAAGATGTTGCTGCGAGATCTGACAAATGAACACTATAGCAATTCTTGGTTAAGTTCCAATATTAAAATGTAATCACACCAACTACAAAAATATATACTAGAAGCTTGCATTTCGCCAAACTCAATATTTAAAACAATTCCATTAATGATTTGCAAGTGTACGTGTAATTTGTATTTATGCCAGTAACTAAATCATGTTCAATATCATGTGCAAAAGTCTTAATTGCGTTTCGTTAAACAATGAATGGGGCACGAAATCACTCTTTTAAAAATATTTCACAAGATTAACAATTAATTTTTCGCATTTACGATAATTAAAAAAATCACTAAAAACATAATAAAGCATCTAAAATTAAAACTTGTGAAAATGCAAAATTATTGATCCAGAAAGAGATCAGGTCCTGCTATTTTAGTCACAAATGGTGCTACTGAAAAACTAAAGGCAACATTTACCAAACAACCAGGTCGGGCCTTAGTTCCGAAGTAAGGATCAAACTTGTAAGCACACAATTGTGCAATTTCCTTTGGTAAAACGTTTTGGTCTTAGATAATTCAAAATATACTGACGAATTTGTTTTATTGTAACATACTTCGGAAATTATTGCAGTTTATGAGCCTTTGCAACAATAAAGACCATTTTCGTTTCTTTTCAAACCACCTGTAATGCTGAACCAAGAGAAACTTCACTTTGCATGGCATTCGTAAGTCTCGCAATGCTTGCAATGGCATTCATAAGTTTCGGGAAAAAAAAAAAAAAAAAAAAAAAGTCCAAATATATTTTTGAAATCTTATTTCAATTAGATCACGAGATTTCCACTAACTAGCAAACAATTCTGCTTCAATTTTTAAAATTATAGTATTCGAAACCATAGTTAACATGAAATTATTGAAATTAAAAAGAACGCCAATGTGCTAGACTCTCCAATTGTGAAGGATATTATTTTTTCAAAGTAACTGATGATCATAGAAGAAAATAGTGGAGTAGGGGTTTTCCCACCCCCCGAAAACCTCTCAGTTCCTGCAAGAGAAATATTTTTCGTGTTTCCGGGCGCGTCAACTGCTTCGGTCATTAGTCCCGTTAGTGCAGTGCATGTTTTTTTCTCGGGAGACGGCGGTGATCTTACCCCGCTGGATGGCGAGATCCGGCGCCGACCAACCGTCGGCTAGTAGGGTTTCCCCCTAACCAGGACTCTTCCACCAGCGGGGGACCGCCCCAGCCGGGACAAGTACTAAGCTCCCGACCGGTCTCCCGGATTATGTGATAGTGTGCATGTTAGTGTAAGTGTGTGTGTAAGGGGAGAGGATAGGACAAGGAAGGGGACGGACAGATCGCGCGCGGTCCGTGGCCCGCTTGATAGGGTACTGCTCCGGCATTCGCCTGGTGTTGATCGGAGAAACTACGGAAAACTACCGATCAGAGCAGCCGGCCCCTAGAATTCTCCTCCGGACAGCGACTAAATTCGAACTAGCTGATAAGCTAATGTCGAAAATCCTGCCACCGTCAGGACTCGAACCTAGGACATCCCGGCGAGAGGCGCTGTTTAACTGAACTAATGGAATAAAATCTTGTACGAACCATATACCGTCATTAAAAATATGACCTAATTACTTTCGGAAATCTCAGTCATCCATAGTTAGACGAGTACCAAAACCGCCAGAGCCCTTCCACCGCAGAAAGCAAAACATTGAAACAAAATTCCCAATCAATTATTGGAAGGTCATTCTAAAATACTGCCATAAAAACGTTCTTCAAATCACAAACCGCAATCAAAAATCTGAGCTAGTTACCTTCAACAATCCGAGTCAGTGGTAGTTAATAGGGGAACCACATAGAGGCCACAGCCCACCGAACAACGCCAGGTATTAGCCATCCCCCGAGACGCGGTCGACCTGTTGCTACTCGAGCCGTCCCCGTCTCCGCCCCCGCCCCCTTCCCCGCGTGGGGTGGGAACCGGCGGCGGCAGCGGAGGCCGGCCGGCCTCGCGCCGGACGATCGATGCCTATGCAAAGTGTGCGAGCGCGTGTTGACACCCGTGACATCCAGCCGTTCGAATGCAAACGAGCCGTTTCTAAGGACACATCAGACATAACACGGGACGAGTTGCTGCTGCCCAATCGATGAAGGGTGTCAGACCCACTGCCGTGGTCACTGCGGACAGGGTCGCAAACGCGTTACGCAATCTTCACTTCCAAGTGCGTGCGAGTCCCTCTCGATTCTGCACAACACGGCCCCCACTCACCCACCCACCTCGACCTGCCCCGAACCGACCCAACCCGCTCCGTTCCGCCCTCCACCGAACTGACCCGCCCCACGTTGACACACTAACTACCGGGAGAGAGGGCTCAGGGCATCAACCGATGTCTCTTCATTCTCACTGACCGGGAGGTCCTAGGCCCTAGTCCCAACGGTGACAGGATTCTCGAAACTAGCTTGTCAGCAGGTCGAATTCAGCCACTGTCTGCAGGAGAATCCTAACAGCCGGATGTTCTCATCTACAGTATCCCGTGGTTTATATTATCAAAATCGTACGAATGCCGAAGCGTAACTTAAAACATAGGCCACGGAGAATATACGCTCCGTTTTTATTTCCTGCCTTTCCTTGTCCCTTTCTGCTTGTTTTTCTTCTTCTTTTACACAAACACTGAAAATGTTATGCTCTACTGCGAGCTAAAATTTCATGCTATGCTGAGAGAAAGGCACTTGTGCAGGCTGGGACGGCGCCCCCTGATAGAGATACAAGGAGGGGAAAACACCGGCAAACCTACGTATATGTCGGCGTCGGATTTCTGGATTTCGAGTTTCAGCAGGAAATCAACACCGCCAACTCTCACGGTATAACGTATACACTTACGGCACGGATGACCACACCGGTTCACGCGCCAGGAAACAGCATATGGATCTATCGATGCTACTCCAGGAGTAAATCATCCTAATGATTTATTCCATTCGCATAAATTCTACCGCGATGGATTCATAACCAGAAGACAAGAAACATATTTCAACATTTTCTCAGAGAAGCACGGTTATTTCTCGCATCGTTACCCGATGTTAGGCTGTATTTGCAATTCGTAAACGGTACTAAACATAAATACTGTTTGTAACAGTGATATGCAATGCGTTTCCTTAACCGTTCCGATAACAACGAACTCGAGAAGGCATGTCAACCCTCCAGGTTCTATTGGAATTGCGTTGATAAGAAGTTCTCGCATTGGCCTGCAGTGAGACAGCGTAAGATACTTCACTTTTATAAATGGTACAATTTCTTACCGTTCCCTTTACTTTCTCGATACGGAGTAGAGTGTAATGCTGCGCGGAAAAACATCGAATTTTTGGCAGAAAAACTATTGCTGTGCTCTAGTGGCCCGGGACCCTAACGAACTAAGTGGATAAATCCAGTAGCTAAATTTAGAAAGGAAGAAAACCCTCTTAACACGTGGTGTAGCCAGAATCCATGTTTTGTAGGTCCTTAATGCCGAAAAATCTAATGACGGCAAAACTCGTCCGCCCGTCCGTCAAAAAACGCTAGCGGCTACCGCAGTCAATTTTCTCCAAAACGGATATTCCGCAATCGATCTGGCTGATGTCGTGGCCTCTTGAATCTAAAACCGATATTTTAGTTCAGACGGGTACTTTACATCAAGCCTCTGGGACATTTTCCCAATTTTCAAAAAAATGGCTCTATCGTTATTGATTATATTTTGTTGCTGGATAATGTTAAAAACGCTTAAGAGAATTGTGCCGGTTTTACGTTCGTTCAAAACCCAGATTTTTCGAAAATTGCGAAAGTTTAAATTTTTTCCGCGTCTTCCTACAACTAAAATGTTAAAGATAGATTTCATTAAGGGAAAGAATACATCTATTTCTTAAGTCAGATTTTGAAATAAGGTCATGAACAAATTTTGGAAAATTTGAATTTTTTTCGTGTAATTTTTCGTGAAAGTACGGGCGAGATAGCACGTGCTCTTTTGAGCAGCACTAATTTAAACGATAATGAAATATTCACCTTTGAAAGTCAGTCATTCACTACGCTGTAACACAATTCTCTACTTGAAATTCATAGCAGGGCGCACTTCCACCTCTATTCGAAAAATTATATTTGCGTACAATTAATGTAAATGTATCACATCAGAGAATGAGACCTAATGTACCATAGCGATTTTCAGGAACTAATTATTTGATAATGCTACAATAGCATCAGGATTCAATATATCATCCTCGATAAAAATATAACCAATTGTGTATTTGTAGTTTAAAATTCGATCCTTTGTACAACGGAAATCTCACTTCCATCATACAAAGTGAAGCACATCATCGAAAGGGGGATTTATTAACATTTCAAGCTTAATGAAATAGTGAAGTATCTACAGTATCTTAAATATTGTGACGACGTAAACACTAGTTTTGTAACTTGCTCCTATACTATTAAGAGATACCCGATGAAAAATCGTGAATCATATGCTTGTAATCGCGATTTTACTATTGGTTTTGAATATATCTTCAGGAACCGCATCTTTTGTTATTACATGCTTGAAAGCTTTCATTTGATGGAAGCTAGTTTATCCATCACATTCCAGACTTCGGAGCTGAGACGTCAAGAGCGTCCGATAAAAAGCTGAACGTAAGATGACACGAGTGTCTTACTTGCGTTCCTTCCATTTGCGTAAGAGTTGCGTCTATCGAGATTAGATTGAGTTTGAGAGCGATAAAGTTTCATTGCAAGTAGGTTGTTTGTGACTTGGAAGGATTTTGCTGAAGGACATTTTAATACGGTGAACTTCGCTGGGCTTCTCCTGATCATCAAAACGAACAATCTCATAGGACAACACATCTACATTTCCTCTCTACTATATCTCGTCCGAAATAGGTGGTGCTGCTGCTACTGACATAATAGTTTCAAACTACCATTATGAAGGATAACCTGACAAGTTCTGTCATGGGTATAAATCTGTTATCGCATTAAGAATATTGGTATATTTATGGATATATTTCCATATATTTCCCGATTTGAAAGAAGTTTACATTTTAAAGAATCCCCGACGTGATCTTGTGGTGAACATTAATTACTGTCGCATAACACCGTTTTCTAGATTTATTGGAAGCAGGAGAGACATTTACGGTTGACGCCCATAACAGGTTTTTATGGTTTTGAAATAGGATGACAGACGGCAAAGTAGGTGTTTGACTTTCTTCCGGTACAAAAACCAAACAAGAATGCATCCCTAACCAACAGTTACCGACCAATCAGTCGGCTTCCCACGCAATCAAAACTATTAGAAAAAATAATTTTAAAACTATTCAAAACCCATCTCCATAACACAAAGGTCATACCCATGGAACAAATGGGATTCACCGAAAAAGTATCTACGCAAAACAACTACTCATAATCATTGAGAACATCCATACATTTCAAAAACACTTTCTTACAGTAGCAATCTTTCCCGATATTTCACAGGCCTTCGATAGAACATGGCACTATTCTTTAAACTATAAAATAAATGAAATAGGCACTCCACATCATCTTACACAAATCATTTCCAGCTTCCTCAACAACAGAACTCTTGCGTTACCGTTACAGACGATAATCATCGCTAATCCAAAAGCGGTCAAGGCAGGCCTTCCCAAGGCTCTCCGTTATCTTCCTTTTCCAAAACTTGTACGTAGCTGACCTACCGAAAAATAGGAATACAAAAATCGCTCAATTTGCAGATGACACTGCTTTATTCATCAGGTGTTCACCATGAACACAAAAATCACATTTCAGTTATACCTATACCAAATCCACAGCTGGGCAGCCAAAAAAAGTTAAGACCAACCCGTCAAAAATAGCAGCCAAAATATATTCCTAAGACCATTCATCCCCCCATCCCCTTACAATAGAATGCATAATCTGTACAACGGCATCCTTGTAATAAACTTATAAAACACCTAGACTTTTTCTTAGACAACCTACCTCAATTGGAAAAAATGACATCGTCAATGAAATAATACAAGCAAAAATTAAATTACATTAACTAAAACCAATAACAAATACACGAGCTAAATTACTCTACAATACTGCCTTACTGCTATACAAAATTATCATACGACCACTTATTACATGCATGCCCAGAATGGATCAGCGCAGCAAAATCTATTACTAAAAACCTTCAAGTAACCCAAAATCAGTTCCTCCGACCCATCACAAATTCCCCATGGTACGTCTCCAATTCACAACTCCAAAAAAGAATTCCAGTTAGAACCGCTAAACAACTACATTTTTTATCCACCCACTTCATCTAAAACATTCCAAATGTACCCAAACGAACCCCTCTAAGACTCTGCCATAACATAACACACACAACCCGCATCAAGAATAAATTTCCTTTCCATATATTCTAAAATTAATTCTCAGATCGCGACCCAAAGAAGAGATATTACATAAAGATACCTTTACTACCCGAGAAGTATTGTAAGTTGTATTTTAAGATTATTGTAAGTTAATTGTAAATAGCTATAAGGAACTATAACAAATTTAAAGTGTATTAACACTGATAGTTTTCAATTCAAAAGAAAGTAAATCAAAAAAGGCGTTTCACTTCACGATTAACAGTTGCTATAGCACAGCTTCTTCAATTGTTAATGAACCGACGGTCGCCATACGAAGTACGTTGAACGTTCTGTCCGCATCGGGGGACCTTCCGTAGGTATACAAGTCCACTTAAACACACAGACGTTTTTAACACATTGACGACCATATGACATATATATGTAAACATTACTTCATGTACCTGCAATATTATTCATATGTGATTCAATCACCCAGCACTTAAATACTGAAAATCGTGGTAACATGCTATTTTTATCGTTTATTCAAATATAGTGTATTATTGGCACCAGAGTAAATTTAAAAATTAAGAAAAAACTAATAATAATAAAATGAGAAGAAAACGAACGCGAACAATATGGATATCATAATCATATACAAACTTCGAATTTTCGTCCCTAGATTCATTTGATTATACAAAAATATGTAATGTATAGAATATGGTTATGAGTCCTCAGAAATCTATTATTACTTTTTATTTTACCACAGATGTTCCATCATATGTGTCCAGCAACTCCAACTGCCGGTATTTGAGCAGTTCTCTCCAGAAACTATCACTCTCTCGAGAGCATCCACGGCCAGAGTCAAAACTACTTGACTGTACGGGAGGTACCGCGTTGTAGGTACAAGCGTCAAATTTTCGACTGCCATTAAGCAACCTTCTTCAGAGCGAAATGCAACATCATAGAAAGTTTCGTCTGAACCAAGATCGCAGCGTCTCCCTCGGACAGCCAAGCGATTAACGATCATATCCTAGGCTTCTGCGGACGGAGTTTCTATTAGCTAGGCTATTCAGGACTAACCGCGTGTCTGTCATGGGGACGGATGTTTTTGCTAATGAATTGTGGGGTTCCTCACACCTATACCGCGGTAGTCTACCCCTAAAGATGGCTCTAATACGCTGGACGGACGCGGATCTTCCCAGCTAGCCTAGGGAATACAAACGTCGACCGCGGAAACCTTGGCAATCATGATCGTTAACTACTTGCCTGTCCGGGAGAGACGCTACGACCTTGGTACAGACGATAACTGGCCACCATTCTGCGATCTTCCTCTGGACAAAAATACATCCATATATCGTTGTATAGACAATAGTTAACGATCATTCCTGTCGTTTCGACAGAATGACTTCCTCAGTCATCAAAACATTTCACGAGCCGGGACGAGGCTGCGGGTTGGGACATCACTGCCCTAAGCCACCACAGACCGCGCACTGCGACGGCGCAACAAACAACAGCGAGGGCGGCGGGCGGGCATGCGGGCGTGTGGGCGTGTGGGCGTGTGGGCGAGCAGACGAGGGCCGCAGCCCGTGCTGTAACGCACCTGTCAATACGCCCGGCGGCGAGGGCGGCGCCTATTCCACCCAGCGCGTTTACATAACGGAGCGTCCGCCCGCGCTGGGCTCCCGGGAGCTCGCTCCTGCTACCCTCTGCTGTTGCTGTTGCTGATCGATGCGGAATTCCGCGCAGATAACCAGGTTACGCACATCGGGGCAAGTTTTGAGCACTCGCCCCCGCTTTTTTTTTTATTGGTCTTGCATGCACGTTAATTCGATTCTACACGTCGTTTGACAGCGTGCACCCAGTATTGCTTCTGATTGTTTCCAAATCAAAACGCTACGAGATGGGAAGGATAGTAATGAATTGGGTTCAGACGAAACAAACCAGCCGATATTGCACTTTTTCCTGAGCACATCATTTCACACTACGAAATGAAAAGTATACGCACATCATTTACAGAAAATGTCATACAAACGTACAACTGAGCAATATTTCTCAACTTGGAAAAATAAGAATTGGAAATTTTTCAAAATTTCAAAATTTGTATGTATTTGCAAACTGATGATGTAAGCATATTGGTGAAGAATAAAACTAACTATAATTATACTCCAATTCTAATAGGTGTTACATCGCATATATCAAAAAGACTAAGAGAAACTAGGGTAATACTCTACTTTTAAATATTAACACAGCCACAAAATAATACATATTATAACATTACCTCGCTGTTATTATTACACTACTATTAGAACTGTATTTCTCATGTCTAGTATCATGCAAATTGTGGATAATATATACAATACTATTTTATTCACACGTTGAAAAATGCAACCTATACACTAATGTTTCTTCAAAGAGCATTGTATTCCAATTTCCAAAATTTCCCAGTTTTCTGCATTCCCAAAATTGAAACGTGTTAAGTTCTTAAAAAATCATTTAACATTCACGTAGTACCGTCGTCAGACTCCATTTTCATAAAATCCCACACTACAACTTCACTTGATTACCCTACTCGAAACTTTTTCCCTACAAGTGCGTTCGGTATTCTACTCGCACGCGCCCACCCAAAAATGTATTCCACGGCGCACTTCCCACCCAACAATCGCACCGTCATCCGCTCGTCTCACGCTAGGGGCGCCACGTTTGCAGCCTCGTCCCGCTCGCGTTAACTGCGCCTGGCGCCGCAACACGCGGCTTCGCAGCGAGGTCGCTTAACGACTCGGCGGCGGCGCCGCGCTCCGCTCCCATCCCGCACCCACACGCTCACGCACGCGCGCACGCACGCCGGCCGAGGACCAGGCGAATAGAGCGCGACCGCCTCGGGCATGCCGACCACGTAACAGACCGCCCCGCCCCCTCCCACCGCGCCGCGTCGCGTCGCGGCCCGCCCCTCCGCCGACGCAGAGACCGGAAGCGCGCGGAGCGGCCGTGACGTCACGAGCGCATCCGCTTACGTGACGTCATCACGGCCGGGGGTGTCCCCTACCAGTCGCCCTCTCGTCCCGCACGGTTCGCCGGTGGGAGGGAAAGAGGAAGGACGGCCGCGGGAGGTCGCTCACCCGTTGGACGGGCAGTGCAGCCGCCAATCAACGCATGTGGCTTCGCAGAGGCTTTAAAGAGCTCGTGGAGACTTGTGGCGTTTAAACAACGTACTGGATTATTCCAATGCAACAGAAAGTATATTTTCCTCGTAAATGTGATAACCACACAAGTAGACGCATAATAGTATACTGACTTGAAACAAGTTTCGTACTTTCAAATAAATAAATTAATTAAATGTAGTAGTTAATACTTAACTGATAAATGCTATCACTAAACACTTAGAAGATGAATTTAATACGTTTTAAATACTTCATAAAATCCCCAATGAACAGTTATTTTCGACATCAATCTATCCTGAATCGTAGCAGAGGACGTTGATGGAAACTTTCATTGAGTAATGGATTATTAAAAAACTTGTTTCTAATATTAATTTTATTACATCACTCATCACTGTTGTTAATAGTAAGTCATTAATTTGAACGCGTCTATTCTAATAAATCTTTAGAAATCGCTTCCCTGTTTTAAAACCTTGAAAATGTTTCCCTGAAGAAAACCTTATGACTGTGGAGCGCTGCACAACCCCTAGCGCTTATAAAATTGGACAGTGAATAATCCGTCCCCTACAGACGAAACAGTGCCTGAAAGAGTGAAATGAAGAGAATGGATTCTGAACTTTGGGATGTTTTACCATCTTTAAAATTAAGCATAGTGGCTTTAAGTGAATGACACGCATTTTAAAGGAAACTACTGTAATTCAATTCCTGAAGCCACCAAGCAACTCCTCCTAAAAATATAAACTTTAAAGTAAAATAAAAAAAACCTGATCGGAAGCTACGGTGGGCGAGGCAATTTTTGCCTACAGTTGGCGCTGAAAGCGCTGGGCAATATTTCTGTATGTTCAAAATAATAAGGGTATAATAAACATTTCGAAAGAAACACGAGTTTTTCGTGTCCGATTCTTTTCAAACTGTGCGCCACCTCTAGCGTGGCACTCAACGCGGACGATTCGACTATTCTGCACGTTGACGGCACGTGCTCATTGAGTGACCAAAATTGACTGTAATGTAAAAGAAGAATACACGGATCGTTGACTGATGTATTCAAATACAAACGGAAGAAGTGGACTGTTGATGAAAGAGAATTTGAAGGTTATTTCTGGAAGAAAGATTTTATGAAGATGGAAGAGACGGAGACCGAATAATTGCATTTATATTGTCGACAATGTATGAAGACGCAACTCTTAGTTGTTCAACGGATGTAAAACCAGGGATGTTTTACGTTTTACAACGCAATTATATTCTTATAAAGGTGTAAAACATAACGTGCATTTTCCCTTCGAATTCAGAAGACAAAAACGAGTGCAGAGTAAAAAATTGTGTGAAAGACAGTTTGCCTTTGTCTCATGCCAAACCCTATATCACAAATGAAATCTGAGGGATTCTCTCATACAAAATAGGAAGTCGCTGACCTCGAATCATATTTTCTAATTTGAATATTTAATGAAAACAATTTCAATTAATTATTTATGCTTTTTTGAAACTCATTTTAATGTGTTCCCTGCCCTAACATTGAACTTCATAACTGCGCGCTCATTGTTGAGAAATAAATGTTATATTCAGGAATTTAATCAACATTTCTTCATAGATTCCTGTTCTTATATAATCACCAATTCATTATTTACGTATCTGGATAATTTCTGTTCATCAAAGATCAGGCACCACCAAAAGAAATACATTAATATCCTTATATCCGAGACGCTTCCAATACCGATTCAAAAACTGATTGAAACAATCAGAAACCATACGCGTATGGCTTTAACAAAACGGGCAAGTGTTAGAAAAGACTTAAATGTGATAAAATCGCTGCGGCTCCGTAAAAAATACCCAAAAGTCTAAACGAGATAAAGGGTGCGATTATGTAATTGCTTTATCATGAGAGTCAATTGCGTAATTCAGATAGTAGCGCACTCGTCAGATAAAATTTGAAGAAATAAATGTTATACTTTCAAAGAATGTCAAATGAAATCTGAATAGATACGGAAAATATTTCTTAAGATAAAACCTATTATAAATTAAGAGATCAGTATTACTCGCATTTAAAACAAAGAGGATTTCATTCATTCTGTATTAAACTTACATCCTTTTATCAGTACTCTGAGCCTTATTATCTCTAATACTAATTTTGTATGCGAAAGAAAACAAAGCAGCCCATGATCATGTGACTGGTGTCCAGAGTTACGTTACATACCCAGGAAAACAGGAAAAAAAAGAACTAAAGAGAAACAATTTTCATTAGAAAATGATAAAAGTTGATCATGTTAATATGCATATTCTCATTTTGTGTCTTTTAACTAAATTCTCATACTCCGTGCATCATTGCTTACGACAAAGTTGTTGTACAAGAACAAGTTTCTGTTAAACTGTTGAATTGTTGTCTGTTTCTGTAAAAATGATCTGTTAAACTGTGTGAATACTATACAATGTTATTGAAGAATTAGTGTAGATGGTTCTTATTAAAATTTTAAGTTAATGCAGTGATCTAAGGGAGTATTTTATATGAACTGGAGCTTGCTACTTTTTGGAAACCATTGTATACGGGTTTGTTGAACATTTTTGCAGGTACATGCCTTTTTTCATCCTCCGTTTTATCCTCATTACGTTGTACTATAGCGACTCCTCAAAAAACTGCCGAATTTGCGCCCTAGATTCCGTGTAAGAGTAATATTTGTTATTTAACGTTCAAGAAAAAAATAATAGACCAGAAATTAACTATTATTATCCAACTACACAAGATTTACGTTCATTTCCATTGTTAGGAATCATCTACGACGAACCGAAGGAAAGTTGAATATCGAATGTTCGTAGCCCGCTACAGGATAAGGAGTTTCACGGATCACCTAATAACAAATACTGACACTCCCCGACAGATCGCCAATTTGGGCAGTGCTATTGGTCATTGATTTCAGCCATTTAAGATTCGGGCAAACTTTTATTCACCTGAAACCAGCATTTTTATTTAGATGTACAATATTTACGAGTATATATATTTAAATTTAACAGGATTCATCTGCGACGAACCGAAGAAATGTCGAATTTTTGTGTGTTCGTTGCTCGCTCCTGGCCACGCCGTCTACACGCACGGTAATCATCCCTCACCGCCGGATCGCAAAATTAGACGTCTGAATTGAACGTTGAGTTCAGAGATTTAATATCCTGGCAAAATTTTAATCTCCTAAATTAATAAATGTCATAGAATTGTTTAACAGAATTCATCTATGACAAACCGGGAGAGGTTCGGATTTCGAATGTTCAATCCTCGCTTCTCACCTCTGCGGTTGACGGAACGCCGTCTATATGCAGTGCGACCTACTCATCACCTGTGGATCGCCAACTTGTACAGTGCCATTGGACGCTGATGTAACCCATCAAATACTCTGACATAATTTTACAGGCTGGACATCATTCTTGATCAAGATATACCAGATCTAAATTATTTCAAATCGGCTAACAAGATTCAACTAGGGCGAACCGAAGGAGCGTCGAAATTCGAATGTTTTGTGGCTTGCTCCCCAGCTCCTGACGGCAGTCTTTGACAGAAAAACGACCCACCCTAATTGCAGTATCGTCAATTATGACGGTGCCGCTGTACATTCGTGTCAGACTATTTACAATCGGCCAAAATTTTATTTCCTCCAATTTTGCCACTTATCGAACTAAACAACAACTAATTGCAGGTTCGTTTTCTTAGCCAATAATTTACAAGAAATACATATTTTCATCTAAATGACGGTTTTCATATTGTACAGTGAAAGAAATCGTAGGTATCACTATTTCGAATGTTAATTGATCAGTTCTCAATACGAGGCTTGATGGAACGCTGTCTATATGCAATGCGAACTACCCTCACAAACTGATCGCCAACATTTACAGTGCCATTTGACACTGATGTCCTCCACTACACTGAAAACCATGACATAATTGTATTGGCTTGAAATCAGTATTGTTTATCCATGTATAGAAGATCCGCATTTATTTAAATTTAGTTACAGGAATCGACTACAAAGAATCTAAGAGTGTCGAATTTCGAATATTCATTTCTCGTCCCTCTGCTTCTCGCGATGGAATTTGACGACAATGTGACCCACTTTCAGCAATTAGGGTGACACCATTGGATGGTGATTCCAGACAATATTGTGGCAAAAATTTATCGATCTGAAATCAGCATTGTTTATTTAAATATTCAACGTCTATATTCATTCAAATTATTTGACAGAAAAACTACGGTAAACGACTAGCGTGGAATTTTCAATGTTCGTTTCTCGCTCCCCACAACGGCAATTTTTGTAACGCAGCCTACATGTTCAGCGACCTACCCTAACCTCCGGATCGCCAATTTGGACGGCGCCATTGCTTTCTTACATTTGATATTCGGGCAAATTATTAACCCGAAATGAGTAATTTTTATTCAGTAACACAAGATTCTGTTTCACTGTAATTGTTTTAACAGAATTAATCGATAAATATCTAAAGGTATCTCTTGCTTCGAATGTTCGTTACATATACAAAGACAGCGACATCAACTACACTGCCGTATCGTCAATTTGGACAGCACTTTTGAATAATGATTCCAGAGAATATTCGAAGTTTTATTCACATGAGATCAGTATTGTTTACATAGATATAAACGTCTACATTCATTTCAATTTTTTAATATAAATAAACTACGGTGAACCGAATTATTGTCGCATTTCGAATGTTCGTTGCTTGCTCCCCACCACGGCGGTTGCACGCCGCCGACAAGCACAGCGACCCGCCTTCACCACCGGATTGTCAATTTGGACGGTGCCATTGATTTCATACATTGAATATACGAGCAAATTATAACCCGAAATTTGCAATTTCTAATTACACAAGAATTACATTCATTGGAATCTTTTAAGAGAATTTATCGAAAACAAACCAAAGGTATCCCTTGTTTCGAATGTTTGATTCTTTTAATTTATTACGTCACGCAACGTTTCTCCTAGTCACTTAACGAGCGTTGACCGTTTGAACTTTGGAGTAATCCTCCGTTAACATTGTATTTTACTCTAGTGTCCAGCCTCGTCGCAGTCAGTTGTCAAGATGAGCGCCAGGTAGCATCTCCGCGTAAGCACGTTCCACCAAGCGCTCCTGTGTCACTACCCAGCGGCCAGATTTGAAAAAGAAATAAGATAGGGGTAGGGTTTAGAACACTTCACAGGGGTTGGATTAGAATAGTCATTGTGAAGAAGTCAAACTAGTTTTGGTTGGAGCAAATTTCACATGAGATTCGACGGGAATTGAACCCGGAACTCAGTGGTGAACGGCGAGCGACTTCGCTTTGAGCCACGAGCAAGGCTGCTCGTTACCACACGGCGGTTGTTGCAACGGAATCTTAAGCATAGCGATCAATTCTCACCTCCAGATAGCCAATCTGGGCAGTAGGATAGGATATTGACTCCAGACAATTAACATTCGGCCAAAATATTATGGATTTAAAATCAGCATTGGTTATTTAGAAATTCACCATCTACATTTATTTGAACTGCTGAGAGGAAATAAAAGTACGGTGAACCGAAGGAGTGTCTCATTTCGTATGCTCGTTTCTCGCTCCCCACCACGGCGTTTCAGGGCACGCCGTCTATATGTCCAGCGACCCACCCTCACCGCCGGATCGCCAATTTGGACGGCGCTTGACTGGCGCGTGGGAGGAGGGCCTGGCGAGCGCATTGACAGATGGATTCGCCCGCGCCGGACGTCCAGACCCGCACCGCGACGCCGTCGCTCACGGCGCTTGCATTCCTCGCTGACGGCTGACAGTGGACGACCGCCCCCCTCCCCGCCCGCCCAGCGTCCTCTCGACGCGATCGCTGGACCATGGGCACCTCGCAGTAGGAGTCGCGCGGCCGCAGCCGAACGAACAGGTAAAACGCGGAAATTGGAGCTAAACTTGTGAGATATTGGACGAAATTTCTGTTTGTCACTGACAGAAGACGGGGTAATTCGCATGAATCAGTGTGGCGGATCTCCCAACGTTCCCGCAACTTCGTATGCGCTCGGAAGTGCTGGCGATCGTTTGTAACACGCATTCGTTCAGCTGAAACTGTATTGCCTCTTAGGAAACGTTGCCGTTAGTTGACAGCTCTATTGACGTGATTTAAATAATAACCCTAACATTAACATTTAGAAAATATACTGATTGCGAAATCATTTAACCAGAATTAATCGCCAAATGTTACCTTCCCCGCTTATGCAAAAATCTTGTTCTTTGTATTAGAACCATCTATCAACTTGTTGAATTACCCTTCCCATGGTTTTCCAAACTACCAATATCCTAAAGTCACTACTAATTGTGTTTTAAAAAGAGAAGTTTACATTAATATTTCCGGCCTATATTCAGACGTTCAACCTTTCGCCAACTCGACCCAGTCGCAACCAACTTGCGTCTATGGCACCGCTCCAACCCTCAGTCGCTTGTTACACGAGTACATACAATTCCCACAACATTTTATATTTTCATATTGTAACAGTAACGAAAAACTTATTCAAAATTATGAAATAATTTGTTTGGGATCAGTATGCTTGCTCCTTGGGCAGAACGTGGACAACGTGCTAACATTTTGTGATGAGATACTGGGACTTGATGTTTGATTTCAATCGGGACAAACAATACGAGTTATAGCTTTTCATCGCAATGGTCTCAGTTTCTATGGGTGTCTGACGAAATAGACGCTCAGGCAAGCCAGGTAAGCTAGATACTGTGCAGAGAAAACTTCATGCTCGCCGCATGTCACCCTAATCATCGGCGGATAAAAATCATTGCCCCTTATCCTTATCGATAACAAATAAAAACAGGGCCGAGGCTTGAACACCACTTGCTGGAAAAGTCTGATTGACCCAAATAAGTCATATGTATTTGACATACGTGTCACTGTTAATCAGACATACAACATTTGCCTTCCATTCTCAAACTTAGTGATTTTGTTAATATTAACAAAAATGCACGATTGTGGGACATGTCATCCCCCCACCATATTTCAAACACACTAGGAACACCTGGAATACGTTATCAACGCTGCATGGTAAACTCTGATAGCAAAACGATGCACCTCTTTCTTCGTACTGACACAACAAGCTTGCACGTTGGTTGGTTGTTCGTAATTCCGGGCACGTCATCTAGCGAGGTCATTAATCCCGTAAGTGTTGTGCATGTTTTGTGGGAATGTCTTCTTTTCTAAATATGAACAAGGAATATGTACATACATTATAAATCACGATCCACCAAATTCGAAGCAAATTTTTAAAATAACTAAGTTCGCTGTGGCTGTTGTACCTTGTTAGTGCCCGACACACTTCACTTCCACTGAAGTACTCGTAAGCAATCCAGATTCATTGCATTTCTCTCCTAGTCGTCAAATGACCTGTCCGCGTGATCTTCAAGCCTCCTAGTCAATCCATCCTCAACATATTTCCTTCCCCGACTTTCCTGCACGGGCGTTCCGTCAAAGCCCAAACAGACGAGCAATTCAACGGCGTCCGAAAAGTAGTCGTAAATCGGAGCTATCGAACAAGACGAAGTGGGAGCACGACAGCCAGCTACAGGTCTCGGAGACATCCGTCAGAACTCTCGACAATCGCGAGATCGATGCTCGACCAGAGACCCAGAGAACAGCTGCGGGGCGGCGGCGGCGGCGGCGGCGGCGGCGGGGGGGGGACCCACGAGTTCCTACGCCGCGTCTCCCCTCACTTCTCTCAGCCCAGTTCCATCCAGGCTCCACTCTTGCACGGCGAAGTTCGAGACTGCTTTACCCAGCGACGCAGAAAGGGTGGAAATGGAATGAATAACGAAGTAAGGCAAGTACAATGAAGACAGGAAGACTGTGTAGAAGTTTACGAGTGCCGCTGCGGATATTTGAAAACTACGAGCCGCGCTTCACGGCATCGCTGTCCATAAGGATTCCCACGGGTTCTTTCTAACCTGGTAGTGCTGGAGTAAAATTGCGACACCTTCAATTTTATGGTAATTTATTCACTTATGACCGTCACGAGGGAGCTAAAATCTGAAATACAACTACGTAGACTTTTCACGCAGGGTAAATGAGCCAATAAAGCCTTTACACATCCGCTGAGTGCAGTTAGTAAAAAACTGAAACTGTACTCAATAACACGATAGTAATATTATGGCAACATTAAAGGCTTAGTTTACTTATTAAAAAAATAAATAATTACAGAAAATAAAAACCTTCAATAATGTTATTTAATAGGACTACGAACATTTTCGCTACTAAATCCGAGTTATTGCTGAATATGTTGAAGTATTTCAATAATTATCAATAATTGGTATTTGAATAATATATTGCAGAAGTAATCGAAAGTACAAAATGAAGTGCGATAATCAAAGAAAAAGAAACTAAGATTTTTAATCTCGCGCATCTGCTCTAATCTTCGACCAGAAAAATCCGAATCTGCTGCTTCCTACAAAATCGTGCCTTCAGCAAGTGACATCCGAGACTGCACAGAAGGTGCAAGTGGGAATGCTCGTAGCGAGGCGGAAAAAATAATTTTAATCTGTATACACATATTAAGCGTCATTTAACAGTTCTAGTGCACTACCGTCTGAAATTTTGAAGTTTACTGCAGTTCATAAACAAATCATTGTCATTCTAAAAATAAAAATACCCTTGATCACGAGTAACAATTTTCCATATGAACAACGACATTTGAAAATATTAAAAAACAATGAAACTTGTTTTTTGCTCCTCCAATGTTCTTCTGAATGTTGAATCTGCGTTTTGAATCATCAGAACGTTAAGCTGTCAGAAGAGACAAACTGCAATTCCTAGAATGTTTAGACCCAATTCGTGAAATTAAAGGACAGAAAATTCTGATCGAGCATCGACGACCTTCAAAATCTTATCCACTCATTAAGGAAAAATCACCATCAACGTGTGTAGAGATGACTGAAGGCGAAAATTATTAAAATGCTTCAGAAAAGGGCAATTTATACCTCTAAGATGAACAGTATTTCTTACTGTTTGTCAGCAACTACAGGCATACCCCTCCGGACGATGAGATTAGCTTCCGCTAATGGCTTCGCAGAACATCGCGTCTGCTTGCCACCACCAAACACTTCGGCCTAATATGAGAGGTGCAACATTTATTGCTCTTTCTTAAATCCAAATATACATCCCGGGATTCCCAAGATCTTAAATGACTACTGACACTGAAGTTACAAATAAAACTACCCAGTTGAAATAAGCATGTTCTGGCCAGGTCTGTAGTATTAAGCGGTTAGATGTGAAATAATAAACGTAACTATATTCATCAGCGAAGATCGATAATGCAAAGGCATCAACATTGCAAGTTTATTCATTTTAAATCTGCAATAAACGAAGCATTGAATTCCATAATTACTTCACGCTAATCACAAGGGAGAAAGTTAAAAAACTTTAACTTTTAGAATCGCGCATTTACTAAATTTGCGTATTAATTAGAACTTTAAAGACCATTAATAAAAAAATTATTAGTGTGAGCTATAAAGAAGTACAAATTATAGAAGTTTAAGAGTCTCACAAAAATTAAAATACGAGTATTTTGTAATCTCTTGAAAATAATAATTTCGTCATTCGAAAAACCATTTGCAAATGAAATGAAAAATTATATCGTGTTTTTAACTAAAATTGTTAATAATTTACAGTTAAAAATATATTCGTCTTGCTATCCTGCATTTTACCAATAGCAAAATTTAAAAGTTAAGATATAAACATTGCAGATCGCTTTAAGTTGTTTTTTTGTTGAAATAGAACAGGAACAGATATTCTTGAATTCGAATATTTCATCGTGAAAATGTCATGTTCTTAACACACATCTCTTGCATTGATCTTCAGATTCCTGCATCAGTAATTTCCAACCGGATGCACCGATTTAAATCCGAGTTGCAGTTTTAATTTTTTGACACCCCCCATGAGAGAATAAATGATTCCCTCAAGCCTCACTTGATAGGTCTAAGTATAATATCAAGGACGTACATTGAGAGCATGTTTATAATTTTGCTACAAATATAAACCGATGATTAATTGCACGATAACCATATACTATTTTGTTTTCGTAACTGACGCAATGCCAATCCCAAAGACAACACATACGCAGCCAGTCTGTACAATACTGGCTTCACATTTTCATTCTTTGGAAGCACTAGGGTTCTCGAGTGTCAACAATTTCAAAACAAATACGAACTTGATACGAGCAATGACGAGTAGGCTATATATTTTGCACATTGCTTTTTGTGTTACTACGTCGAAAAATAACCTTGTTTTATATATTTTCCCTTTAAACCTAATGACATGTGTTGGCACGTAGGTGGCCAAATTATTTCAAATTTCACGCCATACATCGAATACAATTAATTATAATCAATCTTTGAGAGGAAATAACGGCAAAAGGCCTACATTTCAAACATAGCGCGGAGATTAAGTTTTTTGAGCGAAATAAAACCAAAGACAACGAAATTAATTCCTCGTATAAAAGTGCTTGAACTGTTGACGAAGATGGCCGTGGAAGCGCGCCACATTCCAGGCGCCGGCGACCAATGAGCATAAGCAACGTCGCAAGTTGTCGAGAGATTCAGACAAAGCAGTTCCTTCCAGATAAGATGCGGCGAGACAACAGCCGAGGCTCCTGATGGCGGAACGCATCACTCATGGCAAAACGAATAAGTACGCGCATAACGATTACAATGAAAGTTGAATTACTTACGTAAAGTAACCGTTTCGAAGTTGTAATAATTGTTGTAATAATTGTATTCTCCGGGAACCAGCGTGTTAGGTGCATGCATTTTGTACGCACAAGATTTAGCGCAGAAAGGAAACCGATTCTTTTTTGTCCAGACAAAGGTGCCTGATATTCTTTTCCATATTTTATGTTAAAAGATTCAACGCCAATCTGTGCTAACCGTCTTAATACTTGTTTTCAGAATATTCCCTTACGTCAAAGGTTCAGAAAGAGTTGTCACAGATATTCACCACAAATCTTCAAAGCTCTCCCACCGCCTAAAAGCTATATTCGCAGCCTCATCAATATGCAGAAAGTTTACAAATTTACGTTATGTTGTTTGGAATCCATATAAGATATCTTTATAGTGGGTATTTCAGCATGTTTGTGTATATTTTGTGGGTGTTTCAGATTGTGTATATTTTTACTTAAGAGCATATTTAAATACGTTAAATATGCGTAGTCTTTAGAATGGTCATCTGTAAAATCTAAACCACGAGATCGCTTTAGAGTGAGTCTTTCGTGTTTGAACTGTACGGTACATTCTATCAGACTGTCAGCAACCTGACGTACATGCGCATCTGATCTCCGTGAAAGAATCTGCACCATTGTCAAATCTATGCCTCCGATCCCCTTTGCCTGTGTCTAACAAGCCGTTTCGTGTTCGCGCGCCTTTTGACAAGACCGGCTTGCCACGTAAAAGCAGCAGTGGCTCTCCAGATTATATATCCTACAACGATGCGTGTACTATTAGCGCGTGTAGTTTTTTTGTGCATATAAATCCGCACCCTATTTTTGAAGGTTGTGGCACATTTTCCGTAGCTCTTAAATATTCCAACAAAATTGAGGAACTATCCAAAAAAATTCTTTAAAGCTGCATACGAAAACAAAATGTAAACATGGTAATTTAGTTCATGATCTCAGAAACAAAATTACGAAATGAAGCTTCCCGACATAAAAGAGACCTCATCTTTGATTAATTTGGAAAGGACTATTTGAAATGAATATTACAATTTAAACATTGTCTACTGTATTTACTTCAATAATTCATATTTCAGGTATTTTGATTACAAAACAAATTCTATGATTCTATTTCTTGATTTTTTTAGAAATTAATTTGATATCTGAAATCATGCAGTAATACATCATGCATATATGAAAATTACACACATACTACAGAATTGCGTAGTATTTACAGTAAGTAGTCTTTAGTGATAATTTTCATTTGCAAGCAGCAACAGTACGATTCTCACCCTAGCAACAAACTACGTTAGTATTTTCATTCCTAAGACAGACAAGTTTTTATATTACGCGTAGCAAGTGACGGTTATGCGGTTATGGGGTTATGGGGTAAAACTAATTTATTACAACTACAATTTACAGAATGACTCCTTTAGCGAATTTCATATTTAATAAATTGTCTTTGTTAATATTATCCCCATTATAAGTAAATAATTTTTTTCTGCTGCATTTTTTAAAGTTAAAAGGTTTCTATAACATTCTGTTCATATGTAAACCAATTGGAAATGTAGGTTTGTGTTCCGTCGAGCCAGTAGAGGTGCATTCCCTACCAACCGGCGTAATTGTCAGAAGATCAACTCACAATGATAAATTCGGCATGGAAGCACCTTTATGAGAAATATCAACAGACAATTCGTATTCACAGCAACATCTAGTGACCAATGAGGAATGATCAGGGAAAAATTAGATGCAATGAAGTGATAGCGAAGAGAATTGACAGCGAGTGTATGTAAGGTTACTAGCAATCGACAAGATAAGAGAATATGTAGCTATACAGTATTAAATGTTAACTTGAAAATTACCATGAATAAAATATGAATTAAATGTTTAAACATATAGAGGAAATACGTTTATATCATGGAGATATTCGTTAATTTCTATAATAAGAAAATGAAAGAAATATAATTCAATACTTCGTGTTTCACAGACCAATCGGCAGACCAGTCAATGAGCCTAATCCTTGATGATAATTATGAATAACAGTAAAATTATTAGAAGTATGTGCCAATTGTAAAATGAGGAGGAGGACAAAGATAACCCCGGGAGAAAATGTTAATACTTCAACGTACTATGGAGATTTTCACGAAGATATATGAACATATGGTTAGATTTGGATAGATTTATGGTTCTCCACATGCAATGCCGCATACAACGATCCTGACAACTTGATATAAAATGTCTGAATCAGTGGCGAAAAGGAGTGCACCTCTATGTATCTAGGGGAATCTCTGTATTTCCAAAGCATCTTCCTCCTTTACCAGCCTGCCTCTGGCAGCATATTCAGTTTATCTACTTTACGCGATCCAACAATAGCGCTTCTAAGGATTACTTTTACTTTTGTTCCAGTGCTTCATTAGCAAACTGAAATTTCTCCTCCTAAGTCCGTATTACATTTTTAAGTTTCCGTAGCTTAGTATAAATATACTGAAGTCGCGTTTCTTGTGCTCTTGCGTTTCCTAATTCTATTAATGGTTTTCTTTACATCTGTGATGTGTCTCTAACATGTAATCTTTCCACTTATTTATTTTACGTCAAAAAACAGTTAAAAACTGTGCGTTACGTGCTATGGGGAGTGATCCCATTCCTAAGCCATATACTAATTGAATTTTGAATAGAGAAAAAAGAGGATTGATAACCAAAGTATTCGTTCCGATGTAATAAAATATATTTTCAAGGGCAAATCAGCAATAAATTTGGGTTCTTATCCCTCATCATGTTCTTCGTCAAGGAATAATACTTCCTGCCGCGAGAACACAGAACGATAATTTGAATAACTATATTTCCTACTGAATTCTAGAAGATAATTCTTCTTTCAAGCGAAGTTCTATTACCTTCCCGAGCATCTGAGAAATTTTTTTTCGTTCTGCAAGTTTGTTTGGCGTCTTGATTACTCAGAATTACCTTGTTCCATTCCCACTCTCCCGGTTCTTCACCCTTTAAAATATTCTTTCTCTAAACCTTCCGAAATGCAGCTGTCCATGTCTTTTTATGACCAGACTACAGATTGCAGTGTCACGAGTCTTTTCACCGGACTTCCCAAGAAAGAAGCAAAAATTCCCTTCCCACTTTCCGACCCTCGTTTTTGAAGACATCGCTTCTCTGGCCTCATTTCATGTATGGATGAGGCAAGGGCGGTGGGATGAAGGCGACTTAGAGGAAACTGCTGGGATCAACATACGAAAACAATAGGGATACGGTCTCTCTCAGTAAAGTCCATAGATTGTAGGTAATTCAAGAAACATGAATACCGAGGGCTGGGAAAAGAACACTGATCTACCACATAAATAATTCTATATGGCCCACTCATGAAATGAGAAAAC
Source organism: Teleogryllus oceanicus (assembly GCA_964035755.1). Lineage (NCBI taxonomy): Eukaryota > Metazoa > Arthropoda > Insecta > Orthoptera > Gryllidae > Teleogryllus > Teleogryllus oceanicus. The sequence goes on from CAXIVR010000009.1 coordinate 47,240,233, forward strand.
CAAAAGTAAGCCTCGGGCTTTATCTTTCAGTTAGAAATTAGATTGGTAAAACTGGTTTGGATTTGGAAGATCCAACCATATATCCATAATGATAGAAATGATCCTCTACCGATTTCACGTCGTTAAGTTTTTATAACAAACGTTTATCTGAAAGAGGTTTCTTTTCATTATTGTCAACACAAACTTGATTTATTACAATTCCTCTTGCCTGGCTCACTCCTCTCAAAAAAATTCACTCCTTTCTATTTTACGCTCGAATTGATAAAAAACTATCGAGCTGTAACAGACACGTATCAGATTTCTACCCAGCACCAGCACTTCTTAAAGCTTTGGAGTGAACACATCGGAAGGTTTATTCTTTTGATGACCCCTCTGTTGGAATAATAAACAGCTTTGCGATCCCTCTGAGCTTTAACACAGCGCAGAGCGCTCGCCCAGGCTTCGGAAGGTCAAAGTCCGCCTTCATAGCATGAATCAACTCGAGCCTTTGCAAGTGGCCAACGGCAATGGAGAAGGCGGAACAGCAGATCTGCACCCACGTCTACGATTGAGAGTGCGGATGACTAACAGGATAAACGTCACCTCAGTAAGATGACTCGTTTAAGATAATTCTGTTGAGCACGGCAAAGATTCAATTAACCAAATGACAGCTTAGTAGGAATATATAAAGTAATAAAAAATAGAAGAAATTAATCAACAAAATCCAGTAAATAATTTTCAATTTTTATGAGGGGAATATTTGTAACTGATTAGACATTTGAAGTTTTCATTCCTACGTACTTAACGTACGAATGAAAAGATGAAAATACAATTCCTTTGGGTGCTAATTAGAATTAGTGTCAAATAGAACTTCTTAAAATTTTCCTTAAAAAAATCCACCTTACTAAAAGTAACCAGCTGCAGAAATGTTATAGCAAATCAACAAGATCTACAAGTTATACTTAATAAAAAAATATTAAATAAATAAATGCTCGTTTCTGCATACATTTACTGCGAAATCACAACGAACGCAGAAATGTTAGGCTCCTTTATTATACCAAAAACAACAATAACAACCACAAAGAGTTCTCCAAAGGGTCATTAAGTTATTAAGAAACTATGTAACCGCAATCTGACATTTAAACCATTCCAACAAGTCTGGTATATATTCGATTGAAGTGAATGCTTATCTCTTGTACTTAAAATTGGAACACTTGGAAGACTCATATCAGAATATTCATGTTGTTTCAAAATCCATCTACCAATGAGCGCATTTCCTTTAGAGATGAATTGTGTGGTATCAGATAGTAATGCCCCTCAATTTTGTACAAAATAGAGGTTTACCATCCATATAGCTCTCAGGTTTCCAAACTGGACATCTGTAAGTGGTATTATATAGACTAACAAGTTCCTTATAGTTCAATCCTTCTTGTTGCAAGTAGGTTTGCTTTATTTGCCTTTGAATTCAATATCAGTCTGACGTAGCGCAAGAGGATCTGCTCCAGAACCATTTCAATTCTGTATTGTATACACCTTTGCTCCGACAGAAAAACTCATCTGGCAGCACTTGGAGCTTGAAAAGTAAAGACTGACGAAAGCTGGAAAAGCGTGTCAGACAAACACAGAATGACGCGTGCGTCCTGAAGATCCCGTCATTTGCACTCTTTTATGCGTCAGACGGTAGAGAGAGGAAGAATATTAACGAAGTGATCGTTCCGCCGAAAATATACCAGACATAAATAAACTGAGCGCGCGTACTCCAGTGAAACGTCGCGTTGCATGGCGCGTTCACAGTGGTGGAGAAGCGTAGGCAGAACATATTCGCTGTCCCTGACGGGCAACCTCACCAGGTCACCGTTCGGACGCTACTTCTCACACTTTACTCGCGCCGAAAAGGAAAGTTGGAACGTTAGAAAAATGTGTGTTGACGCCATAGGTCAACTAACAACTTAGTCGTCAGTAAGAACAGGCGTAAAATTGCTACCTATATTTTTTTCATATAACCCAGAAAAAGTTAAATATTGGAACAAGCTCTTCTTTCTACCAGCAAAATTCGTAATTTTACGAATTATTAATTACGTTAGATTCATAACTCGTTTTGTTTGAATGACACTCGTAATTATTTTCCAAATAATTTAGTTATCGATTTGAGCGCCAGGAAATAATTACGCTGAACCCTGATGCTTCCTACGTAATTTTAATATTTCTCATCCAAAATTATGTCATGTATCTCAGTTAATTGTGTTCGAAGTTCTAAACAAGAATTGTTTAACTTACAAACGTTGTTAAACAAACACTGTTAATCCAAATGAAATTATCTTTGGTCATGGACCAGTTTTCTCTATCTTGTGATAATAATAAAACAACCTTGTTATCTTCGCGGATCTCCGCACGCCCTCCATTTCTCCATTCGATAGTGCCCCGTAGAATATTCTCCGTCGTAGCAGAATCTTCCTTCTTCATAAAGTCCTCCGTCTAATGTTCGCGATCCAGTTCAAATTCACCCAGCAATACTATTATTACCCGTTACTTCCCTTGCTCGCGTCGCGGGTAAACGCCTATGCACGTACTGACTATTACTTTGCAGAATTCCTTCTCCTCTTCCAACAAGAACGTTTTATCCTAATATAAGAAACAATAGACTTAATTATAATACAAGTTATTGCATCGTATTTGTTTGTCCATCAAGTCTTTCTTCGACCTGATAAAATGTCAGGAGCCGATCCACACATTACCGCGTTGCTAGAGAGAGTGTCGCTGTTCTCCATAAAACCCAAAGCATCCGAACTCTATATTATCCTCTTTTGTCTAACAAAAACAATACTATTTCCGCCCGGTCACTTCCACATCCTCTTCACCTAGCGAAAATGACCTTTAACGACGTTTGTTTACTCGTCACATAGCACTCCCCCCCACGCGATCGTCTATTGACATCCCTATATTCTACTTAATATAAATGACATTTTCATAAACAAAAATGATTCGTCATTTTGGTATATCCCAATATATGAGTATAATTTGGGTATAAAAATTACAAATATATTTATGACTAAAATTAAATAGGATTTAATTAACAATTTATCAGTGTTCAGTATCCTCAAAGAGAAATCAATTAATTTTTAAATCACAGATTCTGATTTTTGGTCTGTGATTTGTGATTCTGGTTAAATCACAGGTTTTTTATTTTTTCGTAGTTATGCATATTTATTACTATACCATTATTCTACCTTTCATTTTTAAACTTACGTAAATGTCTTTTCTTAACACTACAAAATATGAACGATATAAATCATCTTCAAACGGATTATCAAAATTAAATTTCCAAAATGGATAATATTATGAATTCATTATTCACATTATAAATGTTAGGAATTTATAGACAAATTTATTTCACAATTTTTGCAGCCGTAGGCACGTGAAGGCTGTATCTAGAGATGGCAAAAAAATCTATGTATTTAAAACATGGCTATTTTCCACCAAAAACATTGATATATTAACATCGATCTTTAGCTTTCGATGTTTCCTGCACATCGATATTTTATCATATAGGAAAATCTATCTTATTTTTTTTTTAATAAAGGGGGTTAGACACGTTGTCGAGTAGCAGCAATCCTCCGAAATATCGTTGTTTTGTGTCATCCTCTTCATCACGTTGCACATTTCGCCTATCCAGTCTGAGGGAATTTTAGATGATCTTACTTCGATGGTGTATGAATGGAAATGACTAAATGGTAAAGTAGCGAAACATGCTCTTTATTGTTAATTTTATTCTTTACATTCGATAATTTTTATTAACATACTACTAAAATACCGGTAACCAAACAATAAAATATACCACTTTTACGTACTGCAATTAAAAAGGAATAGGAAAATAGCATGTTTATTAGTTTATAATTAAAACATCCACGTTTTTTCGTCGATTGTCTTTCGTCGTTTCATCGACATCGAAAATCCTTTAGCGATGCATCGATGTTTTGGTAAAATTTGCCATCCTGAACCTATGCGTAAATCCGCCCCTGGCTGACCCAGATAAAAATGACATCGCCAACTTTGCTTGAGCCGTTGCAATATCCAATGTTCGCCGGGCCACGTTTCTTTAGAAATTTGTGTCCTTATTCAATACATGTCCCAGAAAAAGAAAATCAGTTTTATTCAAGAAAATTTAATAAATATCACAAGATTATATTCGTGACCAATCGACGTGTCAAACTTTGAATACGCAGTTCTGTTTCTAAGCGTTGTATTCGTCCAATATTTAAAATATTTTGCGTTTCTTACATGATACATGTTCAAGTCTACTATTGAACCGACCTGCTGAAAATGGATCATCAGCTATTTCGTGTTAATTATTAATTCTTCAAATTCATCCTCCGAAAAAAAACCAGTGAAGAGCAGTGTATCTGAGAGGCTTCAATTGCGACAGACGATTCCTTCATCGCAGTACACCCGGGCACCGTGTAATTTGACGCAACGAACTATGGTCAAGATGTATTTCAAGTGTATGTGGACAATGTGCATAGAAACATTTCAATGTGGACAATCAAATCGTTCGAAGTTCAACAATTCTGTATGTAAGTAACAAGCGGCGGGAAAGCATCGTGGCGAAACAAAGCAACCGCGAGAGAATACATGCTCAATGAGCCTGGCTAAGAAGACTCGTCATTCTCGGCTAAGAAGACGATTCATTTGTGAGGCACGCCGCTACCCACGTGAGTTTTGAAATACCCATCCTTCAGATCAGGGCCAATCAAATGCAAAAATTAGACACGTCTGCTTCGTCCGTTTGAAGATCCGTTACGGGTTATGCGGCTATCTGTCACGGTGGACCGCGTGCCACTAACGTTTCACTAGACTAGAGCTGATCGCGGCCCTTCCTTTTCCGACAGGCAGACTCGACAAGCAGCAGTCCACCGCTGGGCTGGGCTCGCCACGTGAGAAACCCGGCTGCAGATCACGCTGAACCAAGTGGTCCCTAGAGAGCGCGGGTGATCATTACTCCGCATGCCGACAAGCACGGAGCGGGCTCAGGATGGACGGATGGACGCCTAATTAATTCAGATTGGGGAGGTCGAAAGAGGAGAGCTTCGCTACACTTTGTTTCATGTTTCCGGGCGCGTTGTTTTTTTCCGCTTACAGTACTGAATGTTTTATGTCTGTACATGGCAATGTTACTCCTCTACGCGAGATCTGGCGCCAATCTACAAGTCGGGTTGTGGAAGATTCTCCCGTAGTAGCGCACCGCTCCAACCAGGCAAGCAATAAGCTCTCGATGTGTGTGGTAGAACCCTGCATGTAAGTCTAAAAGACGAGAGGAATGGTCAAGGATGTGGAAAGCGATCGCAGACGACCCTTGGCCCCTAAGTTGGTTGTGCTCTAGCATTCGCCTGATAATGATGGGAGAATCCAAGAAAACCACCAATCTGGCGGCCGGAGCTTAGAATTTCCTTCCTGACAGCGCCTGAATTCGACTTAGCTATTTAGTATCGAAAATTTGCTACCGCATATTCTAGAATCCCCAAACCTCCCGGCGAGAGACGGTGCAGAGACAGTAGTAATGATAACTCAGAGCTAACTCTACCGGTATAATATTATTTGTAAAGAAACGAGACGCTAAGTCACACATTCTTAATAAAAGATCGTCTTCCCGATTTCAATTCTACATCATATGCCGGACATTGTTTCTTTCTAATCACCGTTATGCCCGTAACTCCAGAATGTAGGTGATCTTAAGTTACGGACAATCAATGACAACGATTGGGGCACTTGGGGACTGGAGAGCTTAGATTTTACGAAGTGCCGGCAAAGCGAAAAGTGCGATAATTCCAAACACGCTCGTCCTCTGAGCTCACGGCGGCTCGCGGCAGCTTGCATGTACGGTTGAGCGATCTCCATTGTAGATTGTCTTCTGCAACAAACATACACCGTAGGCCACTTCCCGTCAGGCAGCTGTTATGAGATTCAAACCGTTTCGAAATACCAATGTCACCGTTTGCTTCGAAGACATCGTACGTTTTAATTCTAACCTTCGAATAATTTTCAAACGCACAATAGTTAGTTCTGTGATAATAAAAAAAAATACATTCTAATAAGGCAATTAATAGGTTTAACTCGTCCACACCCGTCATATCTAGCGTTCGAAAAGCAATATGCATCACCCTTGGGTACTAGTTTCGCCCAGCGTGTGTGCAAACACGGCCCAGTGTCCGCTAGTCCGCTGACAGGAAAATAAACTGGTATTCTAAGAAAGCAACTATTAGGTTTCACTCCTCTTCATATTCCGAGTGGCATTCTAAAAATCCGATTAATATGTTTAACTAGTCAACATAATCCGATCAAGTGTCCAAAACGAAATGTTTTCTGCCTTGGCCAAACGTATGTGCGAGGCCCAACAACGGCCCACAGTCCGCTGGCCACCCCAACGTATGTAATAAGCAAGGGGTACGTAAGAAAAAAAATGCATCCTAATAATGCAAGAAATAGGTTACACTCGTCCACATTTGACCGATCCAGTGCCCAAAACGGCCTTGTCCCAGCTGGCGGAGACCATTGGCCACCACTTAAGAAAAAAACGGCCTCAATAGTGCAAGTAACAGTTCCACTCATCCACATTCGACGGATCGAGTGCCCGAAAGCAAATCTCCTCACGGCCTTGGTCCAGCGGGTGCGCGGGGCGCGCACACCCGCTCTATAACATTTTGAAAGAAAATAAATTGGCGTTCTAAGAATGCAAGTATAGGTTCCACTCGTCCACATTGGACGGATCGACTGCCCGAAAGCAAATCTCCTCACGGCCTTGGTCCAGCGGGTGCGCGGGGCGCGCAAACCCGCTCTATAGCATTTTGAAAGAAAATAAATTGGCGTTCTAAGAATGCAAGTAATAGGTTCCACTCGTCCACATTGGACGGATCGAGTGCCCGAAAGCAAATCTCCTCACGGCCTTGGTCCAGCGGGTGCGCGGGGCGCGCAAACCCGCTCTATAACATTTTGAAAGAAAATAAATTGGCGTTCTAAGAATGCAAGTAATCTGTTCCACTCGTCCACATTGGACGGATCGAGTGCCCGAAAGCAAATCTCCTCACGGTCTTGGTCCAGCGTGTGTGCGGGGTGCGCAAACCCGCTCTATAGCATTATGAAAGAAAATAAATTGGCGTTCTAAGAATGCAAGTAATAGGTTCCACTCGTCCACATTGGACGGATCGAGTGCCCGAAAGCAAATCTCCTCACGGCCTTGGTCCAGCGTGTGCGCGGGGCGCGCAAACCCGCTCTATAGCATTATGAAAGAAAATAAATTGGCGTTCTAAGAATGCAAGTATAGGTTCCACTCGTCCACATTGGACGGATCGACTGCCCGAAAGCAAATCTCCTCACGGCCTTGGTCCAGCGTGTGCGCGGGGCGCGCAAACCCGCTCTATAGCATTATGAAAGAAAATAAATTGGCGTTCTAAGAATGCAAGTAATAGCTTTCTCTCGTCCACATTCAACAGATGCAGTGCCCGATAGGAAATCTGGTCAAGGCCTTCACCCAGGGGGTGCGCGAAGCGTGCAAACCCGGCCGCAGTCCGCTGCCCACCGTAGCGTACGCAAGAGCATATGGCGCATGGGTCTCCACGCGCGCGTTTCCGCTCACGCTCGACAAATTGCGGGGAAAAGCGGCGGCGCAAAGCAGCGGCGCGAAACGCGAGCACCCACGGCCTCGCGCCGCGATCCTTCACTGTCAGCGGAGGCGTGGGGGAGGGGAGGACTGGGCGGTGGGGGAGGCCGTTATGGAGCGCCTCGACGCCCACGAGACAGTTGCACCCCCGGTCCCTCCTCGCCAGTGAGGACGCCCGTCCCCGCCAGCAAATTACAAACATTAATTAATGAACATCAAAAACCTTCAGCGGGCGAGAAGCGTCGCGCCGAGATATCACAAGAGGAGTCTTCATTATATTCCGGCGACAGTTCATCAACCGACTGCCCCCCAGGATGCGTGCATGAAGCGAAAAGGTATGATTTCAGCTCTAAAGCAGCCCCGAAAAATTACAGTATCTTTCAGAGAAAAAAAATATTTTTGTATATGACGATTCTTTAAATTTACTGAATTATTTCTAGCTTCACATGGGAATCATTCCAGTACACTCAGTATAATGAATGAAAATCACTAAAAGTAAATAAAGAAACAAAGGAAGGTAATATATTACCAGATCTTTATCTGGTAGAGACAAATACGAAGGATAACCAAAGCAACTGAATGTGCTGTAACGAAATTTCTTTTGGCAGGGTTTTGAATTGATAGTTCGACACGGTACATTATAATAAAGTACACCCGATTTGTATACATTCATTTATTTCAGACCGATGTATCAATGATTTCCGGCAGGACTAGAAAGTAGTGAAATTTTCTTTGCCACAACATAATAAAAAAAAGTTATCAGCTGCAACGTTCGTAACTTTCTAATCTATTTAATGTTATCAAAGCTGTTTCACGTAACATACTTGCTTCATTTTAGATAAGAAACTACGCACAAAGATTCCCGGAAAGATATTTAACGCTGTCGTATCACCCAAGTATGACGTCAAATAGTCCTTGAGAACTCAAACAATCGCTTATTAAATTGCACGTAATAAATGAATTAGTGAAATACTCAGAGGTATATTTACAACGAATACAGATTTTGTTTTTGGAATCAGTCTAAACTTAACGATGCAGTGATTCATATTGAGAAAAAATGAAAAGAGGACAAAAAATGCACACGCACACACACGAAAACCCTGTGCGAGAACACTTTCTATCTTATTTTCAAGTGGCAACATTCGCTCCGAGATGCTGCTTTTATAACAAGAATCACTTTAGCTAAAAGAATTTATTTCAGTAAAACATTGCGGTACCGTTACAGGATTGCCAACAAAATGTCTGGATGATAAACCTACGAAATAGTATTCCCTAAACTCAACAAAACACAATTACACGATGAAAAGTACTTTCCGTAGGTGACGTACTAACCTATTTTCTTCAATGAATTACATAATATTTTCTTGAATGAATTACATAATATTTTCTTGAATGAATTACATAAAAGGTTCCCAACGAAAATTGCTGATGACAGACTAATTCTCAATCTACTATGATGAAATTCAATATCAATAAGGGAGAAAAGGTAGGTAAATAATGCAAGATCGGCCATGAAGATGCTCTAAAAGGTGAGTGTAGACATTTCTGTCTCATACTCACCACTGGGAAAAAATAAATGTCACGGAGGATGACCAAATACTGTAAATACAACCCTGATTAGCCAAAAAATATGCCATCTGCATTTAAAACTGTACCAACGTGAAAATTAGGTATACTTTAGTAAATACTTTTCTTGCATAATACCCATAAGAATTCTTCCTAGTTAATGTCGTTGAATTGTTTCGGTCAAAGTTTGTTTTTATTGCAGCCTTGTCATAACCTTGATCATTCGGCAGATGAATTATGTACCATCCGGACATTGGAGTCTACCAATCACGCAGAGAAATGTTTAGAAACAATCTCTATTAGCAAATCGGGACCCTATTATAATCTGTGAATACTTTACTTATTTTACATTGCTGTGATCTTCTGAGTTTTATTGGTTATTTTTGCATGGTTTGTTTATTACCTTACAACATCGTACGTAAATTTTGCACAATACTTCAGAGTAGAATACAACAATAAGGTATATCAACAATTAAATAAGGGACTTTACTAAGAATAGTATGTTATATAGTCAATGCAGTGTCGTTTTAGTTTTACAATCATTCAGAGCGGAAATAGATAATAGAAGCTTCTTTTTCTTTATGTAACTTAAACGTTAAAGGAAGAGAGATTTTATATTATTTTACAAGTTTAAATTCCTGTACTATTATTATTTTAATTTATTTTATTATTATTATTATTATTATTATTATTATTATTAATATTATGTGCATGTTAATTATATTACCTTATTTATGCGTAACTGCCGCCTGGTTATATCCAATTGCGGTGTAAATAAATTTGTTGTGTAATTGTCTATTTTACTTGTTTGCAGAGTACCACACACATCTTCACGCCTCCCAATATAATTATCTAAAAATCAACCTAGGCTAAGTTATAAGTTTGGTATCAGTAATGAATTTTAGTATTGAAGATTTTAGTAACTGAAGATGGTACCCCACCCCAGCGGGAGATAACCTTCATGCCCCTTCCCCAAAAGGTCTTGGGTTCTCGTTCGTTATCTGCTTTATTTGGCAAAATTGATTTAAATACATATGTTCGAATTATGTAATTAATTAAACTAGTGGTACTAAAACAAGGCGTACTTTCTTGCCGGTCTTTTCACGCAAAATTACGCGAAAAGTACTCAAATTTTCGATAAACTGTACACGACCTTATTTCCAAAATATTTTTAAGGAACAGATTCCATAAAGGGAAAAAAACCTCGATCTTTAATATTTTAGTTTAGGAAGACACCGAAAAACTTATTTAACTTTTGAAATTTTCGAAAAATCAAGGTTTCAACAATCATGAACATTGGCATCATTATCTTCATTAACTATCCAACAAAAAAATGTAATTAAACATGTTGAATCCAATGTTTTGAAATGTTTGAAAATGTTCCGAAGCATAAAGACCCCCCCCCCCCAAAAAGTTTCAAATTCAAGGGGCCGCGACATCACCCAGATTGATTGGAGAATATCAATTTCGGAGAAAAGCGACTGAAGAGTTTAGCTGCTACCGTTGTTCACAGACAATGATGTTTTGCAGTCATTCAATTTTTCGGTATCAAGGATCCACAAAACCTCGATTCTGGATACACCATATGTTAGAATATTTATTTTTCTAAATTTAGGAAATGGATTTATCCACTTTTTCGTTATCAGGGCCCTGTAATAGGAGTTTATCCGCCGAAAATACTATTGTATAGTATCGTACATACACCATCAGAAATAGCATACAATATGTTTACAAATGTTTATTTTTTTAACAAAAATCAGTGATGGTTCCCTCCCAATGATCTGCTGGATCCGTTACTGCACCCCCTGCCACCCACATGGCGGTGGTCACTTGCGCAGCAGCATCCTGAACCGATCGCAGCAGAGGGTCGTGTGGTCACTCACGAAGGTCAGTACCACGCGCCCGACGCGCCGCTGCAACCTGCCAATCGAGTGATTGATTTTCCGGGCGCGGGGTACTAGGGTCATTGGTTCCGTAAATCTACAACATGTTTTCTCGGGAGAGTGGTGTTCTTCCCCCGCTGGATGGCGAGATCCGGCGCCGACCTAACGTCGGCTAGGAGGTTTCCCCAACCAGGTATCTTCTACCTGACTCCGCCCCAGCCGGGTCAAACTCGAAGCTCCTGACCGCTTGTAGAGTGGAGCATGTTAGTGTAAGTGTGAAGAGGAGTAAGAGAGGATGGGATAAGGAAGAGGTAGGAAGAAACGAGGAAGAGGTCCGTGGCCGCCTCCGCACCATTGGCCTGGTGTTGATAGTAGAAATCACGAAAAACTACCAATCAGAGCAGCCGGCCGCTAGCATTCTTCTGCAGACAGCAACTGAACTCGACCTAGCTGTCAAGCCGGTGTCGAAAATGCTGCCACAGTCGGGACTCGAACCTAGTATCTCCCGGCCAGAGGGACTGCAGTGACATCCGTTGACGCCCTGAGCTATGTCTCCCGGTACCTGACAGTCGAACGGTGGCGGTGGCGGCGGCGGCGGCGGCGCGGCAGCGCGGCGCGGCGGCGGCGCGGCGCGCGGCGGCGGCGGGGCAACCGGCGAGCGGTCGGCGGCGCCGAACGCGCTATTTTGGGGCGACGGGGCTACTCGGCGCGGGGGAGCAGCTTCGTCGGCGACCCTCCGCCGCCGCCGCCCCACACGTCGCGCTTGTGACACACGCGGCGGTGGACAGGGCCCTCCTCACTCGATGAGCCCAATTTAGATCCATGTGGGTCACACGCCGCACTGATCTTGTGGGCCACTGACAGGCATGGGGCTGTCTTCACGAAACTCACAACTTTATATTAGATCAGTCGCTTGTAACACTGCTCATCTATCGGGCAGCACGGTAAAAACGCTAATAAAACAATTCTTTACATTCTGTCCTATTGCACTAAAGATCAGCTGGCGCCTTGGCCAACATCCGCGTACCGTTATTACCGCCGGGCTCTACTTCCTGCTATATGGGAGATTCTAGAGCGGAGAAAAAGCTTAATAACAGGCCCTCAAGGATAGGGAATGGTTAGATACTTGGGAAAGAACTGACTGATAGAAATACACTTTTTTCGCCAAGATATATGACAGGGACAATACTGAATTTTCCCCCCTTGAGATCTTAAATTAATAAATAATCGATTATGACATTCTTCAGTGCAGTATTTACGATATGGCCTCTCACAATTTTATTCTATTATCATAATTATTTATGTATTTTCAGAAACACTTTCTTATGTCTTAAATGCAAATAAAAAATTACATTGACTAAAATAAAATAAATATTTAATACATCGCAAAATATTTATAATTTTTGAAACTACTATGAGTATCTGAAACCGAAGTTTATCAAGTTCACAAATAAGTTAAATATTTGGTAAATTAGTGAAGAGTTAGTAAACTGTGGAAGTCGCTTAACTTTTTCGAATAAATACCTTCTTTCATGGACTCGTCCGTGAACAGATTACACTTCGTTGGAGTACAGATCTGCCGCTCTATACATTCAGACATTAAATTTACAAATCCATTTTGGTTGGCAGTTGAAATATAACTGATCAAAGTTTGTTCGATTCCGGAAAGCATGGAACGTTTAATAAGCAAATAGACAAGCAGAATCTAGTAAATAATAAATTCTCGTCTTCACTTGACAATTTTTCAATTTCTGGCACTGTCAATAAACGTAATTTATTAAGTAATTGTCCAAATCACTCCTTTTTCTTTAATATCACAAACATGATGAGAAAAAATATTTGACATAGAACAGTTTTTTTTACATTATATTGATGAGGCGACGGGCACGGATACATTTCTCAATGTCTTCAGGACAATATGCAACAAGAAATCAGGCTTATTTGTGTTATCGGCTGTACATTTAGCTCCTTAAATCCTCAACGAAAGTCAGCTTTTCATTAACTTCCTTCCTACGTATGATTGTGTTAAGCCGACATTTACTATTTTGAAAAATATGATTTTGGATTAATACCCAAATCCAAGTGCGAGTTTGTATTTCAGATAGCTACATAAGACGTTTAGAATAATGGGGACGTTCTTCCTAGCAAACACACTTTATACGATAGTTTCTTTTTCAACAACATTCATACACATTATGTGAAGTGTCGTAACTTATCTCTTGCTCTCCACTGAATCGGTTAAGAATGTCAAATGAGTCAAAAAATTTCCTAGCAACACAAAACGTAAAATAAACAATCCCATTTTACCATCTACGCGAGGCCGAAGCTCATTCTTTGATTTTCTCAGCATCACCAAGTTCTGCAAACAACAAACTTTTGTACACCGTTGATGGAACCGAACGCACCATTTATTTTCAGAGGCGGCGTTCTCGCGCGTACACAAAACTAACTTGAAAAACAAACCGTGCAGACCAGATATACAACTACCCGCACGATACCTGGAAAACGTGACGCACAGTTCCGTTGGACGCCCCCATTGTGTCCTGCGCATATGGGAAATCTCTCTTAAAAACGATCCCCAGGAATATTGTATTTTGCTGCTGTGAAATAAGCGTATACAAAACATATATAACCAAAGCGTTGTAAACCTTGTCGGTGTAAAATAAAAAACTAATGTTCTTTTCTGTCACGCATTATTGCTTTCATTAAAGACAAACTTACATTAATTTTGTTCCCAATCTATACTTTCACCAGAAGGATTTTTTTTCTTATAGTGAAGAACGTTCAACTGATGTTAATTTTCTATACAAACAGCTAAATATTAGCTGGAATAATAAAACAACCAATCGTCACGTACTTCTTTTTAAATGTCTTTGAACTTTCCTATTGAGGCTAGCACACACAACATTGCAAGAAAGTTTCAAATATATGGAATGCCGCAATATACTTCATTTACACGCCAGTTATGGCGCTTGTTCCCTGACCTCCAATTTCAAGCATCAGTGCACTTTCGAACACGGGGTAAAATTATTAGACAGATCCCGTCGTAGGTTTAAGAGCCAGAAGGAGAGCGTGTCAACGCCAGGCGAAAGAAGTTTATATCGACCCCTGCACAGGCCATAAATAACTCGTGGAGGGTGCAATTTTGGGCAGTTGTACGATAAGCAGAAACACTGTGGATAGATCACCGACCATCAACTGCGAGTTCAAGATATTGCGGCCCAATTAATTGAGACCAAAACGTCAAATTCGTAAATAACACCGAAGAAGCGCCTGAAACTTCACATTTTTCTACCGGAAAGTCTATTAGGAACAAAGCAATAGTAAATTTTCACTTCATGGGTGAATCTTAAGAAAATTACAAATCTCGAGAAGAACACAAGAGTACGTACATTTGTTTTAATTACTAGTACATCGCTTAAATTAAAGACTGTATTACTTAAAGTAAAGTCGTGATAACAAACTAACAAATTATGAGTAATGAAAGTTTCCCAGGTAATAATAAACCAGGTGATTCTTTCACTTTATTAACAATTATCTAAATAAAATCTTAAGAGACGAAAATAAATCTCAAACACTATACTAGGACGTTTCAGCACTCACCACAAGAGGAACTGAAAATCCCACTCCCTTGAGGCAAAAATTGATCATTAAGCAACCGACATTACCAAACTTTGTACAAAAGGGGAGATTCTTACAGATCTCATAAACTTGCCCACGTGAACCCGTACTCGGATGTCTATCATGAATATATTAAACGTAACTAGTGCGACCAGCATCTGCAAAAAGAAAAATATACTTCGCGATTCCAATCATTCCCGATAACCGGAAAATAATAAAATCCCATGGAAAATATACATGCAGTTCAGATCACTGACTGGAACAACGTAATAAGACCTCTCTCCTGACACTTTTATGCACTGCACTAACTCGCTGACACTATTGTGTGCAGGAGGCGGAGAGGGTAAGCTATTCAACGGTGCAGCGCCCGCGACAACGACTCCAGCACCTGCGGCTGCAAAGTGATTCAAAGTGTGTGTGTGTGTGGGGGGGGACTAATGGGGACTAATCGCCAGAAAGGGGGTGGGGGGCGGATTCTCGGAATGGGAGTAGCAGCAGCGAATGAATGGAACCCACAGAAGCAGATCTGTCAGCGGCTGGGAACGATCGAAGTGCAGGAGGACGAAAGCAAAAAAAAATATGTCGAGATTAAAAACAAAAATGCGGTACGGACCGGCAAAATTGCAGAGAATGGCCCTAAAAACTCACATGGTTCCATTTAGAATGTAATTATACGATCGGAAAACAGTATTGTTTTTACTTTGTTTTGAAACACACTTTCAAATTTGCTCAACAACTAACTTTATTTTAGACATTTCGATCGTTGAAGGGTTCTTAAAAAAATAAAACGATATACTATTCCAGAAACGATAAATCTGTTTCGATTCTTTATCATTGATACTATTGAATACGACCGACACTTACATTTTTTAAATAGAACGTCATTAAAATAATAAATCCTGACATACGTGGGTCCAGAACTATTAAAACTCAAGTTTAAAACTTAAGTTTTTTATTCATAAAATATTGTCGATTTAAAAACGCGTCTATTTAAGCCAATGATACAATTCAATATGCCACAGTTGATATATTTCCTGCGAATGAAACATATACTGTGCGGCATCTAAATGAACTACTTTATACTCAAATTTTGATACCCAAAGCCACAACCAAGCTGTGCCAAATTTCGAATATACGCAGAAAAGAAAATGGTCCCCCATCAAGCGAGTTAAATCGGGCAATCCTAATTCGAAAAGAGACTATTTCACCGCCAATGGACATCGCTTGCATTCACAGTAAACTGCAAATGAAAGCTCCATAAAGCGAGAAAACACATAATGGGCTCATTTCTGACAATTGATCTCGATGTCAAAATTTTGAAGAAATTGTATTTACTGATGATCTAGGAAATTCTTTGCTTTGTTCCATCAGTCGACTAATCACAGCGAGTCGTCCTTAATACAGGACGCTGCAGCGTCAGCTGCTCTCTATTAGATATGGATTCCAATCCCACGAAGATGACAGGGAAGTTTTAACCTGGGAGGTAGCAAAACAAGCAGCAACGGCACATGTGTAATTTGTAGGTATCCAACCAGCACGAATAATCGGAAGAACTGAACTACCCACTTGTCCAGGAAAGCCATGTACATGTGTACTTTACCACCCACATCCCTTTGGAACATGAATTAGCAACGAAAACGAAAGGAGAATCGAGGAAAACGAAAGGGAGCGAAATCGAACGAAGAAAAAAAAGGAGGAAGAAGCGAACGAAGAAAAAAGGAGGAAGAAGGAACGAAGAAAAAAAGGAGGAAGAAGGAACGAAGAAAAAAGGAGGAAGAAGCGAACGAAGAAAAAAAGGAGGAAAAGGAACGAAAAAAAAAGGGAAGAACGAACGAAAAAAAAAAGGAGGAAGAAGCGAACGAAGAAAAAAAAGGAGGAAGAAGCGAACGAAGAAAAAAAAGGTGGAAGAAACGAACGAAGAAAAAACGGTGGAAGAAACGAACGAAGAAAAAACGGTGGAAGAAACAAACGAAGAACAAAAGGTAGAAGAAACAAACGAAGAAGAAAAAAAATTGTGAAACGAACGACAAGAAAGACTTCATTACAAAGGCAACAGACGCGCCAGCCGGCCGGAACACAGTCCCGACGAAGGTCGTGGCGACACGAAGTGTCACAGGCGATGACGCGCCACGCGGCAAGGTGCGGAGGGGAGTGCCCGTGTTCGCGTAGTGGGGCCAATAAATCAGAACCACTCCTCGAGCGCCACGCGTGAGGACAGCGCCCGCCGCGTCGCGCTGCCTCCGACGTCTCGCGCCCCATTGTCCTCACCTGCGGCGCTCCCGGGCGGACACAAATCGATGCGCCACGCCGCGTGGAAAAAGGTTACGTCTCGAAATACGGCGACCTTAAACGCCGCGCCGCTGGCAGAAGGAGCGTCTTTCGTTTTCGCCTGGATTCGTTTAGTACCGCTCAAAACAATGGCACGGCCGTCAAGGGATTCATGTGCCAGAAGAACTAGAACTGTCTATACGATTTATAGATGTGGCACGGTAGTGTCGTTGCGTGAATATTATTGCGTCTAAGACCATTTTTATTTTCATAGCCCTTCGTTACTTTTTGAAAATTACTTTTGACAAATACAAATAGTAGTAAAAATATTCGTTTGTTCGGAATTAATCAGTAACACTGAAGTGAAGATGAAGTTTCCAGCTGGTTCACCAATCACGTTGTTTGTGAGCAATAAATATTGCTCTAGAAAACCTTTGTCTCGGAAACTTAAGAAACGATTGGTAAATAGCAATATAGAAAAGAGCGCACTACTTAACTTCAGTATTAGCATTTTACATGTAACCAATTTTTTTGCTCGTTTGGTTTGCTGTACTGAAGTGAACAGTTTATCCATCAGTTAAACTACGTATTGTGCATACAGTTTATTTTTCAGAATCTAAAACTGGCATACTATGGAAATGACGTATTGTTAATACTCCCAAATATACTCATCAATAAAAACAATTTAAATTTTATTAATAACCCGTCGTAAAAGCAATATAATACTGTGAATAGGATGGATTTTAAGGAGCGACCTACAAATCTTCCACCATAGATTTGTTACTCAGAACTGTCGTTCACAAACGTGGCGTGCATTTTCAAAAGGCAGAGCCCAATAAGAACCGACCCATATCGGGGTTCGCACATGGCGCGGGGGCGTGGCCCGAGTTGGCTGCAGCGCCATCGCCATGCGGCGCGAGTGCGCGGTCCCCAGGAGCCAAGCCGGCCCCGCCCCCCTAGGCCGCCAGGCGAGGCTGGCATTTGCATGCGCGTATTCGCCTGCATCCCCAAGGGACACCGCACACCGCTCCCGTGGCCTAGAGGGAGAGTCTCCATCCAAATAAAATACGATTGAATGGCCATCGATTGTGCCGATTGCACGAAGAGGCTTACGCATTCAAAATAGTTTTAATTGTAGCTTCAATTCCGTTATTCATATTAACTACAAACATCTTTTTTTAAAACACATGACATGTTTCTTCACAGCTACACCAAAGTGGGTATGAATCTTACAATGCACATATCTTTCCTGTTGGCAAGACAAATTATCTTGCGATACAACTTGTTCTACAAATATTCTCATACGCCGGGAAAAAGAAAAGAGCAGCCTCCGACTACAAGAATTTTAAAATTAACTTATTAAATATTTTATCTTTAATAGATAATAATTTAATCTGTCGATAGTCCAAAGAGATACATTCCTTTGGCAAAGTAATAGCGTCGCATATCTGAAATTCTAGCACTCGTGTAAACTGAAATGACAACTAGCTATTCATGAACACTCACAAGAATCAATTACAACTTCCTACATCCTAGCAATTGTATCGATATGTTTGAGCAATTGAAGCAAGATATGAACATGTTTTGCCCATTATTATATTATGATCATTATCATTATAGGTTTATGGATTTGCTTCCAAATATGGTTTCAGACGCGTCACCATAAACAAAAAATTAAAGACTTACGCGTGGCTGTTAAACTACAGTTGCTACAGGTACGACACTTGGCGGTTCATTAATTTTGCGGCTATGAATTCAGTGATTGGAGCGAATTTGGGATTAGGAGGGGGGTAGGTTGAATAATTTCAGCTTGAGAAATTTCTAAAATTCAGTATCAGCAAGTAGGTGTCCATAAATTTATCTCGACCGGCGTCTCTCTTGATATTGTTCTGCAGCTCAGGAAGAACATTACAATAATAAGTGTCGCGTATGTCCAGTAATATCCATAGGGACGAAAGTTTTATTGATGGTTGAAATGATAGAAGGCGTTGTCATTGTCAACAATATATTTATTTCAAAAATAGCAGCTTTCGATGGCTTAGCCGTCATCATCAGTTTTCCGCTGTCTGGGAGCCACAAAAACGACTACTGATCTATTGATCGACTAATCAATTTATTGATGGTTGTTGCTCAAAGCAATTTAATGGGAAAAGTTTTAAGTAAAGAAACCGTAAAACAAAATGCAGAGAAAGTTGTGTTTCGCACGAAGACAACTCAATGGAATTTTCTTTAAGAAATAGTATTGTCATTTTTATTAATTAGTAATAAGAATATTTAATTAAGTCCCGGTATTTTTGAAAGGTTACTTTTATTGCTTTAATATAATTTGTTTTGTGTTAACGGGCCATGCGAAAGAACATGCAGCTACTGGAGACAACTGGCCGGCTTATCGCGTGGATAATGAGGCGTCGACGAAGGTAAGCCTATTCCGAAGTTCCCTTGGGGCACAGTTCTCATCTATATCTCTCCACTCTTGTGAATGCTTCATCGCACGGAATTCATTTTGGCATCAGCATATTTCGAGTGCTGCAAAACTATTGCAGTCGAAGAATTTACGTAAGAAAATCCTTGCCCAAGGAGGAATTTCCATTATTTGAGATGTTAGTAAATGTGACTTTTATACGACATTGTTGTATTTAAAATCATCGCCTGGAAGAAAATTACTAGCAATTGTCGCGATAAGCTTACATTATCCCGCGCTGAACTGAAAGATGCCAATGAGAAGAATATTGCGGGAGGCAAATGACGAGGGCAAATGCAGAGGACGTAGAATTGTAATCTCCGAGCCATTGGCATCGAATAAAACGGCCAGTGCACGTCTCCATAGACTTTGGCTTTACCCTGGCAGTTAACATTTCATAGCTTTTATGACGACGGTTATCACCAACGAAATGGGGGCAGCGTTTACCGTTGTTATGGATACCAAGTGTCCCACTCGCTCTTGAACATCAACGACACGTGTGAGGAGTCATTATCTCAGAACTCTCGCATCTTCGGCTACAACGATGAAATCTCTATATCGTTGAGCTTTATGTCCTCTTTCTATTACGATTTCCGTTTCAAATGTATACGCTTCAGTTTGGAATGTCTAGAATAAGAGGGTATTGAGTTTTTAAATCCCTTTTTACGACATGACAAACAAATTTTAATATTATTAACCTAACACATTCGAAATTTTTCTTGCATTTTATTTACTAGAATATTAGAATTTAGTAGAATTTTATATAGTATAATATTTCATTATATCCAGGGGCCGCAATGAGATAAAATGTGTATTTTTTCATTAAATTAGTATATTTATGGGTCAATTAACGTAAAATTTCATTATTCATCATCAAATTAAAAAGAAAAAAAAAAAGAAAAAAAAACAACAACAACAACAAATTAGTTCATAACCTGTTTGAAGCATTTGTAATATTGACAACATAAGAAATATTGCAGCATTATCCATAACAGTAAATTAGAAAAGGGTTTCCGATTTTCTGATCACCATTGTAGCAAAACTCTAACAGACGTTATATCTGCACAACAAAGCAGGTCCCGCGCGATGACATACCAAATTACTAACACCAGACGACTTACAAAACAAGAAAGAGTTACAGCGACTGGAATTCCATTTCCATGCGGATGCTGTCGGCTTAGTTCCACAACTCTCGCCGGCAATGTCGCGGGAATGACTTAGGATGATCGTGGGTGAAGCTGGGTAGCGAAGGGAGGGGCGGAGTAACGTGAAGTGGCGTGGAGGCTGGGAGAGGGAGGAGAGGAGAGGGATGGAGAGGAGAGGGAGGAGAGGAGAGGGAGGAGAGGAGAGGGAGGAGAGAGGGATGGAGGAGAGAGGAGGAGAGGAGAGGGAGGAGAGGAGGGAGAGGAGAGGAGAGGAGAGGGAGGAGAGGAGGGTGAGGAGAGGAGAGTGAGGGGAGGAGAGTGAGAGGAGAGGAGAGAGAGGAAGAGGAGAGTGAGGAGAGGAGAGTGAGGAGAGGAGAGAGGGAGAGGGGGAGGAGAGGAGAGGAGAGGAGAGGAGAGGAGAGAGGAGAGGAGGAGGAGGAGGAGAGGAGAGGAGTGGAGAGGAGTGGAGTGGAGTGGAGTGAAGAGGAGAGGAGTGGGGTGGCGTGGAGCGGCGAGGGATGGAGTGGAGTGGTGAGTGGGTGGCGTGAGGAGGGCGGGTGGCGTGAGTAGTGTGGGATAGCGTGGAGCGGGTTGTGGTGGGGTAGAGTGGGGTGCCGAGGCGTGAGGTGGAGCGGGGTGGGGGGCGCGGGATGGAGTGGCGTGGCGTGGAGCGAGGTGATATGGAGTGCCATGGAGGGGCGTCCACACCCCATGGCGTCCAGAGGGCGGCGGGAGCGGGCCGCACTGCCCGGCTACCGCGCGCCGCATTAGGAGAAAAGCGAGCTGCGGCGGCCTGAGTTACGATAGCCGGAGCAGCAATTACGGAGCCGTCGTAAATCCGTCGCCAGCCGGCGCCTCGTCGCGCCCCTGCAACCCCTCTCCCCCTTTACGGCCCGGCCCAGACCCCTTCCACGCGACCGACGATTCTATCCCGACCCGACCCGACTCGACCCGCCACCATCGAAAAGGACGCGCCAGCAAGGGCCATCCCGCGCCCAGTCGAAGCGAGGCAAGTGAGGCGCGAGTTACGGAAAAGCGATCAACGCGAGGGAGCTGGCTTTCACTCGCGCCGAAATTTCACCTTCGTTCAACATAGGAGTTAATAGCTAAGCTTTAATAATTAGTGTTAGTACGTAACGATTCTTGTGGCTGAAATTAAATGACTTATTTCAGTATTTCAGTCAGCCAGAAATTTAAAAATTAACCTACTTACAATTTTAAAAATTAATAAAATCATCCAAAAGTAAATAGATTTTAATAAATCATATAAAATTTGAATCATTTGAGACGGATCCTCTTTGCTTTTAGGAGGAATCGCTGATGTGTTCGTAAATATATTTCCAAAATAATGATGGCAAAAAAGTTTTAGTAGATGATAAATATTACACTTTTACAGCCCGACGTAAAAATAACAAGTACTCATCGCATACTATAATAATTAAGTCTTCTTAAACTCATTAACATCTATCAAACACACCACTGCACCCAGTAGATTCTGTGAAATTCATAAGAATTTCCAAATTACCTTCCTAGAGTTACTGCCATTGAAATTTAAAATGATTAGCATTCACATCACGAACACTACGCAGTGTTTTTATTCTTCACATGGCATTTACAATTAACGACTTTCGTTCCAACAGGCGTTCCGCTTAATAAATTATCGTTTAAAATAATACATTGCATGTAATTCAGATCAAACAAAAGAAGGACCAGATAAAATCGCTCCAATCATTTCCATTTTTCCGCTGATTATCCATTTTAGAAGGGAACCACTACATCAACGAGCAATTGCTAGTGACAGCAGTTTACTCTGACAAGCAAGCGTCCGCCTTCTGGTAGTTGCGGGAGCAATTATCCAGTGCATAAGCCGACTCGTGATAGGCGGTTACGTCACGGGACAAGCACGAAGGAGCGCGGAGCGAAAGGTAACGTCGCAAGCACAATGTCTCCAAGAGGAGCAGACGCAGACAGCAAGAGAACCTTCGAAGGAAAAAAAAAACGCGGGATTGCGAAAGAAAAAATTTGAAGAAAACGTTGAATAAAACTGACGGAACACCGGAAAATAGTATAATACAGTGCAGATTGGTATCGCGAAGTAGAATTGGTATCCGAATTCTTAGTATTGCACGTCTAATAGCGTAATAGTACATATTCTGGTTGCGAAAGCATTTTGTAGAGTTTTTTTGTCATAATGGACACCTCCAAAAATCTTTTAATAAGGCATGCTGTCGACAAAAGACAATCATGTGAAAAAGAAAATATAGCCTCGAAACAATTTTGTTTGTATGTGACGACCGTATTACGTCCCATCACCCCGGAAAGACGCCTCTGCCTTTAAACAATGTCATATTCTTTTGCCTATCTGATTTGATTTTTTTAGTTGACTTATTTAAATCATAAACAATAAAAATTGCATGTGGCGTATGCGCTGAGGTGATCATCTGCGCAGGTATTCTGAGCTCCAGAATCCCTTCAACATTTTAACCATAAACAGTTGGAAGATGAATAAAAGTTAAAAAACAAACAAAATAAACAATTTTAAAAAGCGCGAGGTTAGAAACACTTGAAAATTCGCACATTTTCGCTCTCCAGAGTGTTTGTAATGTAAGAGACGCTCAATATCTCGACGTCCATCTGTACGCGCTGCGGTAAATGAAATAATGGCTTGACGCAGCTCGAGTGATGAAGGAGCGAAAAGTCTTGCGGCACGTGCCTTTTTCACTAACAGGGGCACACCTTGAGCCGCCTTAGATAACGCAGACGGCATCTGATACTCATGTTGTGATATACACTCTGCTTCAAGAGTGTGGTGCACGTAACACTCATACGGAATTCATTGGAGTCATACAGAGATTCCACTAAATTTGATTATTTAACACAGTTGTTCGAAACTTACAAAAATTCACCAGCTACCTTCACAATACATCTTCGATCACTTTACTTCGTGACTAACAGAAGAAAATTTCGTCGCACGAGATGGTAACTTATTTTACTTGCACACATTAGTATGGCTTCTACAAATTTACGTAATGTTTATTTCCAATATCTTTATTTTATGACTGTCCATTGTCGATTTTTCACGTTAAAAGTTAAAAATGAAACTAAAACTTTATATTCACGCTCCTTTTCCTACGTAAATCGCAAGTCTTTCTTTGACGCAAGTTCCTTTCGAGTACCAGGTTTTTAGGAGATAAATAAGTACGTTATCAAGAAGGAAACATTGTCAAGGCAGCAGGCTTCGATAAGAGCATCCTTGGTATCATGGATACACTATTCATGGAAAAGTCTTTCATTCATTGCGATAAAGAGCGTTATTTTTCGAATGTTAATAAATTTCAAAAGTTAAAGAAGTCCAGAGTGCTTAAGAGTAACAAAATATTTATTATTTAGAAATGAAATTGATGATTATGAATTCCGATACTCACGCAACGCTCATTTACTGACGATTTTCGCGCGTTTCTCGAAAATTCCACATTATAATGAAGTTTTCACTATTAAACCAGGTTACAGATTCTACATGAAACAGCAGATCCAATACTGGAACATTATGAATCATTCTCTAACAAAACAAATTTGAATCCATTCGTAGAATTGTTTCTGAAGCTTTATATAAAAAGTGTTTTAGTCTAAGACCATTGTCATTAGCACCGTTTCATTTGTTAAGGCTTCGATAGCCGTGAATGAATGAAGAAAATAAATGAATGAATGAATGAATGAATCGCTGCAGGTATTACTCTCCTACTATCTTTCGCTTAGTACAATCGGTAGGGTGTTGAAGTGCACCATTCGCAGTACCCGGGCTCTTGCGTTATGCTATTCAACCGCTTTGCTAATTTTTCGGATCGACGACGAAGATCATGAAAGTGTTACAGTCCCGCACTTAATTATTTCACGTCTCAAACCGAACTAATATTCGATTTTCTTCATAATGTATCTCGACTTACGCAATCTATGAACTTTTCATCACTAAACCTTTATTTAGTACCACTGGACAGTAAATTACACTATCTTGTTTCGCGTTATTTAAGAAAACAATATAGCATGAAAATAGACATAACAAAACTCAACGATTTATTTCATGTTTGATGGTCGTCACACACGCATATAGTAACACTGGTCAAAGGAAGCATTATGTATAAGAGTTTCTTTCAATACACTTCTGTTTTGACGTCTAAGCATAGAACACTGAGAAAATTGTGGAAAACTAATTCACGAGCAATACTTGACCGAAAACTTGTCACGAGACTTGGGGGAAATTACTAATAGGGCGTATCATGCACGAGGCACGTGAAAAATCAAGGACTTACACAAATATTTATAAATGTGGCGATTTCTGAATACGAGAGAATGTACAGATGTTAATGCAATGCAGAGAATGTGCTATGTTAAGTGCAGTTATAATGAGAGTCGATTCCGAAATAAATATCAAAAGGTGCAATAAAACGACTGTTGGAAAAGTATCATTACTTTATGTTTCTACAAACAATATAAAAAAAGCTTATTCCGGTTACACTCAAGACTTTCAATAACTCTGAAAAACGTTGTATTAAGTGAGAATCTTCGAATGCCGTCAATATACTACATCTTCGAATGCCATCATTAACTAGCACGGACAATTTAATTAACATATCAATAAAACGAGTATCTACTTTTAAAGTAATAACAAACAAATTCACACTATCTCCCCGCGAAACAAGAGCCCAGAGAGGCGAGGGTAAAGAAGTGACCTAACTTTTTCTTCGACCAACTATGTACGAAAGTGTGTGTATCTTAATACCCCTAATTATTACAGGGATCTTGAAGCAGGAGTAAAATATTATAAATACTTAGACGGATTGACTTTGAGAAAAGAGGATAAAATTGCGTGAAATTATAATATTTTGATGAAGAAAGGAGTATGGTGACAAAATAAAAGCATAGTCCAATGCTTTTGTTCAGAACACTTTACACATTTCTCCAATTCTTTCCATGTAATTTACGTAGCATGCCAAAATCGACCTTCCAGTGATTTATGTGGAATATTGATAGCATGATTAATTTGTTATACACGCTACCATGCGCAATTCTTACACAAAATTCCCGGCTACGTCTTTTTTCCCCCCTTGCAGTTATCGAAACTATGAAGTATACCGAAAATTTAAACAAGTTGAGTCATTCATTCAACCCATCGTTTCGATCAAGTGAAATCATGTTTATTAAAAACGATTGTGCGGAAATGTATTGGCATAATATTTTTATTTTTAAATACAATATATAATTTAACGGTAAAATATTCACCTACTTTCTTTAAAATTTAGACTGACAATTAAAACAAAGGAAAATATTCCCGAGGATTTACCTTTTTTTCATGGTAGGTAAAAAAAAAATTCCCGGCTAATTTCCGGTCGCTAGACTCTGTAATAATAAGATATATGGCTACATTTCTTTTTTTTTTTTTCGGCCTTAAGAATGACGAGAAAGTCGCCACAATGTTACACTAATCCACACCCCTCCCCACATCCCCCGTCGCATGGTCATCTTTGAAAGAAGTGACGCATTTGTCTTACCGCCAGGCACGCCCAACACGTTGAGCTCACCGACACCTGTGCATGCCGATATTTTTCTACGTTACTCGTTTCCTTCTAATCTTCTACGCCGGTCGCACTCCCAAAGAGTACAGACGGGAAAGGGTCGAACGGGACCCATTGTGAAGTAAAGGGGCTGGAGACGGTGTGACGGAATATATTCATGTGGTTATTATAATATATTAAATTATATTACTGACGTAGAACAGAAAGCGATATAAAAAGACAGTTAAAGATAATACTGACCAGAAGATTTGTTAGAAATTTAAGTTTTTACCCGAAAATTTAGAACGGATTAAAATTATCCACTCGCGAATGTTTAGTCATAGAAAGCGATACCGGCATCCGGTACTTAATAAATTGTTTAAAAAAATATTTGATTTCATTTCCACGATTCAACTAGAACGTTAAAACTTATAAAAACGAAATGTCTCGAAAACATGCACTGAACCCCATCCTCTGCAAGGAATTTAGCGATAAAGCAAGGCGCACCGCTACCCGAAGACGCAAACGCAATTTTTATGCACGAAACCCATTTGGGAAGCAAAAGCCGGGCGGCTCGATTCGGCGGCGGCGGCGGCGGCGGCGGCGGCGGCGGCGGCGGTGGCTTTTCCGGGCGGCGCCGGAGGCTGCGGAAACAAGCAACAGGGGCGGCGGAAAGAGGAACCTGCCGCTCGGAATCTGATGTAACGGCTTTTTTTTCCCCCTCTTCTCGGGGAGGAATCTGTGCTGCCTCCAATAAAGGCGAGGCAACTGGCGGTGGAAGGGGCCGCAAGGGAACGACGGGGTGAGGGAGGGGGAGGGGGAAGCTGCGGTCGTGCTCAGGTGACGGGACCGCCGCCGCGATCGCCGGCCGCTTCGCGTTATTGCGCAACTTCTTGTTGCGTCTGCAAACCGCGCGCTTAGCAACGAAAATAATGAAAACCTGTCGAAATTAAGTACGAAAGCAAAATGTCATAGGGTTGAACAAGCCGACAGAAATGAAAGGGTTGTGATAACATGCTTATTTTTTTTGCCAGTAATTTGTTCAAATTAAACAAGAAAAACTCCTGAAGCACAAACACGGGAAACTTCGAAAAATGGAGAAAAGACCTGAACATTCAGACAAGAATTCAATATTCTAGACAGTTACCAGGAATTTGTTATTTACATTCGATTTTTAAGGAACTCCAATTTTTATTTTACTAAAACATTTAATTATGCACAGAATAATTAATCGATTTGAGCAAATGTGTAGTGGTAGATATTGCAATTTCGCTTTAAAACATCCAGCGATCATGTGTACTCAGGAGGAAGGAACTTGCTAACCCAAAACCAAGTCACAAAAGGAGCCCGGAAATAAAAAAAATTAACAGGGTCCAAGTGAAGAAACACGGTACACTCACCAACAATTTTTCATGGTACTGGTTAACGCGTTTTTAAGCTTTTAAGATTTCCTCTGGTTTTTTAAGATTTTTAAGATTTCCTCTGGTTTAATACCTTGGACAGCCAACAGTGCAAAGAAAGCTCTGGTTACAACGGAAAAATAGTCGTAATAAACTACAGCAATAATTCTCACATTAAAAAAATGTTTACACGTTCACCAGTTTAATTTTCAATACAGGAAACCAATAATTTAAATAGCGATAAATTCACACAACTTCCATCTCATTTGTGGTCCGTTAGAATATTAGGATACGCCGTTGTACTCTTCACAATAGCGTTAAGTTTGGAACGGTTTTCTTATTTCCGGAAGGCAGTTTGTTACCTCACTTCGTCGTCAGAGTGAACCCACGCGTTGGAGGCTCCGAGGCCGGAACGAGCTCCTTTCCGCAAGCGCACCGGACGGAGGGGAAGTGAGCGCGCGATTCGCACGGCATCAGACGCGCGCCCGGAGCAGCGACCGCTGACCCCGATCCGCACCGGCGCCCCTTCCCAGGCCACGCGGCGCCTTGCCCGCTAGAATAATTCTCCAGGCAGCAACTTAATGAGTCCCAGGTGGCAAGCTAGTGTCCTAAATCCTGCCTCGAACCTAGGACCTCTCGGTCAGAGGGACTGCAGTGACATCGACCTAACTCTGCCTCCGGGACCAAGAAGAGCCAGGGAGACGGTGGCGAGCGGGGAATGTAATCGGCACTTCATTGGTTGCCTGATCCAGATTCCGGGCGCGTCAACCAACAAGGTCATTAGTCCTGTAAGTGTAGAGCAAGTTTCTTTGGTTTGTTTTTGTGTTTCTTTCTTGTGGTGGTGTCTTCCCTCGCTAGATGCGAGATCCGGCGCCGACCTACCGTCGGCCAGTTGGGTTTTCCCCAGGATCTCCCATCAGCGGGGCACCGCCACAGCCGGGACAAGCTCTAAGCTCCCGACCGGTTTACCGGCATGTGTTGTAGTGTAGTGCATGTTAGTGAGAGAGTGTAAGGGATGAGGATATGACAAGGATTGATTGATTGATTGATTGATTGATTTTTCGTGTTTCCGGGCGCGTCAACTGCTTTGATCCTTAGTCCTGTTAGTGTAGTGCATGTTTTGCTCCGGAGATGGCGGCTATCTTTCCCCGCTGGATGGCGAGACCCGGGCACCGCCCCAGCCGGGACAAGCTCTAAGTTCCTGACCGGTCTCCCGGAATATGTGGTAGTGTAAGTGTGTGTGTAAGAGGAGAGGATAGGAAAAGGAAGAGGAAGAGGAAGGACAGATTTCACGCGGTCCGTGGCCTGTATGTTAGGGTACTGCTCCGGCATTCACCTGGTGTTGATCGGAGAAACCACGGAAAACTATCGATCAGAGCAGCCGGCCGCCAGAATTCTGCTCTAGACAGCGACTGAATTCGACCTAGCTGGAAAGTAGTGTCGAAAATCCTGCCGCCGTCAGGACTCGAACCTAGGACCTCCCGGTCAGAGGCATCATTTGATGCCTGAGCTACCGCTCCCGGTGATAGGACAAGGAAGAGGTAGAAAGATGCCGCGGTCTCTTTCTGAGGGTACTCGGGACTGGAATCTAGACCTCCGTCATAGCACTATGACCCGCACTGATCTCAAGTCATTCTCTCGGATTCTGGTTTGTAATACCGTACCGTTAAGCATAAAGCAACTACAGGAATGAAAAGCTACTATTTTACAGAACTATTAATAACAACGCTTCTTTCAGAGTGGACGTAGCGTGCTAAATCTTTAGCGCTCGTGAGACGACGGGCTTTAGATAACTGTGCGAGTGCAACAAAGAAGAAAAATAATGTAATCACGTGATTTGTATATCTCAATAAATAAAAATAATAGTAGGGCTGTCTGAAATGTGGGGTATGACACACGTACGTGGTGATTTATTTCGCTCAAAAGATCGCGCCTTTCGGCCTCTAGCCGCAACATTGCTCGCCAATTAAAATGTTACTTGATCATTCGAATCAAAAATATTAACGGGGAGCGTCTGTTAAGAATTTTACATCCGATGACCGTTAAGAACTATTAAAACAAAGGAATTGTAACTTTAGTTAGGTTCGAGTACTTTTATTCCAGAAAAAGGTATTGAGTATTTATATGATTTTCTTAAAAGAAAGAGGTATTAGGAAAGTATAGAACGACATACTGCTAACAACAATATTAACGAACTCCTTTGGTTGTAAACCTTGGCTATCACCGTGTTTTGGAAACGTCAACCGCGCCCGTTATTTGATCCTTAAAGGCCATCTGGCGTTAAGAACTATAATGAATTCTCTTACCTCACATTATCATGTTTTAAATTTGAATGTTTACCGGTAAACATTTCTTATTATCATAAATAAAATAACTAAGTCGTTTAAATCTCCTCTAATCCGTTTGGTATATCCATATAATATCTCGCCCCTAAATGAATGTGACAAGCATTATGTCTTTGCATTAAGTGGAGCCTCTATATAAACGATTCGATATAAACGCTTTCTTTCGGCGAATGACTTCGGAAGTTTTAGCGATCGCGAGGATGCGCAGAGTGGATTCTAGGAAGGCGCACTGGCTTTACGCATCGTTCAGATGCCGTAATCTTGAGTCGAAATTGAGCACCTAAATCGGGTCTTAAACATCTTTACCTTTAAATCTTCGGATTCCAAATCTGCAATGCCTCTCTATTCGTGGAGCAACAGAAATCTATTGATTCCAGACTTAATTTCGATTTTATTTGAAGCAAAATTTGGAACTTTTTGAGAGTACATTAACGATGTGGTGAATCAAGTAATATTAAATTCACTTAAATGGAGAAAATTTATTCCGCCACAAAATATTAAATGCTGTGACGTTACTATTTCGAAATCCATTTTGTCTTTAGTATATTCATTTTTATGCATCGCACTTATGGCATATGTATTTGTATAACGTGAACAGCAAAATTTAAATCCATTGCGTTATATATGGCTATTGAGTAGAAGAAAAAATTCGTATACGAAAGTATCTTCACGTTGATTAATTAATCTTCTTACGACACATTCAATCATTTGCTACCCATTATTAATTCCCCTCCCTCCCGAGCTCAGAAAGTCCTATTACACGTCTATAGCAGCTTTTATAGTTGTTCCAGTGGAGATGCTGACGACCATAGAAGCGTCCCTGTATATTTAAGGTGGTAATTGTGACGGAGTTGATTATCGTAATAAGTGCGATTCCGAGAATACATACGGAGAGAAATGTAGAGTTTGTAAGAACAAAGTGCTCACTCATGTTCTCTGCTGTTTCGTTAAATATAATACGCACACAATTTCACAGACCTAAGCCAAGCAGAACGATTACGGACACTACCTGCGGACTGTATTCTTACCATTAGATCAGAATACAACATAATTATTTAAAATCAATAAAATACTGAACATTTCATTTAAACTGCGTATAATACTATGTACAGAGTTGATTTCTCACAGTTTACACGGGCTCTATAACATTCGAATTTGTCAGGTTTCTGGGAACGTGCGTTTACTAAGCAGTGGTTAGTGTGACGACATGAAACTTCAATTTCATCGAATGATTTTATCTACGGAACAAGTTTAATACCACTGACAAATCTCTTTGGCCAACGCTTGATTTTCAATTGTTTGATTTACTAAAGAAAACTAAATCTTGTTTAGTGAATTATACTACAAGAATAATAGAATTTACTTTATCATCTCTTACCAAAAAATTTTAATACATTGTACTACGTTTTTCTCCATGTAGCGTTTTATAACGCCGACAGTGCGCATTGACAACGGTAGAGTCGTGAATGATTTACTGACTTTCCCTGCCTTGAATTAAAAACCTACAAATCGCACGCACATTTTTATTAGAAATTTCGTATTTCAACAGCATTACACAGGTGTTTGTGTAAAGAGATGCGGTAATGAAAGAGATATCCAAAGAAGCGGGATAATTCTTTAACTATTTTTTTAAACTTTAGAACATTTTTTTATATCTATTGATAAAAATTTCCATTACAATTTGCCATATTAAATCCTAAATTTTGTGAAGAAGATGCAAGGCCAATGAAAAAATGAAATAAAATAGAAAGTGTTAGTAAATGCGAGAAACGGAGGGAGAAGGCCGGAAACTGCGATCTCCACGAAGCACGTAACGTGGAGAGGTTGCGGCGTGGCAGGGGCGCGTTGGAGGATCTGGGGCGAGGCGCGCGGCATGGGGCAAGCGGGGAGGCGAGGGGGCGGGACAGGGTCGGGGGGGTGAGGCAAGGCTGGGGAGGAGCAAGGGGGGAAGTGACGATGCGGGGGCGGGGCAGGGTCGGGGGTGGCAAGCTGGGAGGGCAAGTGAGTCGGGGCAGGGCGGGGGCGTGGGGCAAAGCTGGGGGAGCAAGGGGGAAGTGACGATGCGGGGCGGGGCGGGGCAGGGTCGGGGCGTGGGGCAAAGCTATGGAGGGGCAAGGCGGGGACATGACGATGCGCAGGCGGGACAGGGTCGGGGGTGTGAGGCAAGGCTGGGGAGGGGCCAGGCGGGGACGTAACGTTGAGGGGGTGGGGCAAAGCTGGGGAGTGGGGCAAAGCTGGGGAGGGGCAAGGTGGGGAAGTGACCATGCGGGGGCGGGGCAGGGGCGGGGGCGTGGGGCAAAGCTGGGGGGCAAGGAGGGACGTGACGATGCGAGGCGGCGGCACGGGGGCAGTGAAGCGTCAGAGGCGATGCGGTGGGGCGTGGCGTGCCGCGGGGGGAAATTCGCTTTCAGACACTTTCACTCCTGAGCTGCTTCCGATGACGCCGACCACCGACCCTACTGCACCACTGCGGCACCGGGCCACGAGGCCAGTGGAAAATGGCACGCCACGCTGATTTTTGCTTACGGAACGTATTGGCACTTAGTAACTATTCAGAGTACGATTAGGTAATTTTTGCCTGAGGAGGACCTTGACTTCAGGAGGGGACGAAACGAAGAATTGATGAGTGAAGACCATCAATTCAGACTTGTGCAACATAAGTTAGAATGATTCCTAAGAATACTCGCAAGGTTTTCTTGTCCAAAACAGACTTGAAAATAAAAATCCACATATTGTGGATTATTTCTCTCAAGAACGAATTAATTCTATTCCATACACATTCAGAAACCACTACAAAAATTATTCCTAACCTGATCCGTTCATGAGTTAAGGCAAATACAATATTTGATATGTCTGCATTTAATTTTATGGAACTATTACTCAAAGTAATCCTCATTGATAGATTTCCAAGAAGTTGCATGGAGGTGGAATAACTAGTGAGGTTAACTAAAAAAAAAAAAAAACACAACTTTAATGTGTTCTGCTAAACAATTCTATTGTGTTTTATCTCGTACAATGATTTCAATAGCATGAAACCTCATAAAGTAACTAAAATATTTGTTTTATCCAATATTAATTATTTAATTAATCATCATGTCTCCAAATTAAACACGACAACGTACATAAATAAATAGTTCAATGTGCCGTTCACAACTCTATTTACGGAGTAACAAGTTACATTTTCTATGAAAACCACAACGGCGGTTTCCAGAAAGGATGCATATTTTACGAAGCGAACGTCAGAGGTAAAGGAAACAAATTAACAATTTATCCCACACATTTTTATAATGTATATCCCTCCTTGGATCGAACTCAAGCAAAGAGGATTTATTGATAAAACGGGAAATTAACCAAGAAACGAAAGAAAAGAACTCCCTTTCTGTGCCGGAGAAAACCATACCCAATTCATTTGCAAGCAGTAACACGTGTACGGCAGCCGTCTATCTTGTGGGCTGGCAGGGATGATACTAGTCGGAGAGGGTGACTAACGGCGGTGGCTGAATGAAAGGAGGTGGTCTCAAAGGAAGGAGAGTGAGAAAGAGCGCATTCTAAAAAGTCTCCATAGCAGCATATTGTGTTGCACTGCAGCATCTACCTGCATCCACGCACGGACTGCACAGAAAACTAACTGAAAATGACTCACCTCTATAAGCGCGAACAATCATAGAAACTTAACCATTTATTTGTTGCAATCTGATATTTCATGTCACACGTTTCATCCATAATTTCCTATGAAAGTAGACAATGGAAACAGTGCATGTCGAAATGTCTTCAGCGCCTTATATTTATTTAAACATTTTACAGCCAAATAAAGTTAACAAAAAACGAATATTCCAACTACCATACAAGTAATTCGAGAAATCGTCTCATGAAATATTTATCTTTGTTCATAGACGAGAAATTCCGAAGGTACGCAAAAATAATTTTAACAGAAAATACTTTGTAAGTGGTTCATGTATAATGATATGAATGTGAATTTGCATAAAAACTACTGATCAGTGTAAGGAATGACCTTTTTATTTCACATTAATTCTTCTTGATAGATATTTGGAACGCCACAAGAGAAATAGTTAACTTGTCATTAGTGAATGTACACATTCTACAACAAATAATGGGTAATTACTTCATTAATTTTTTTATTGTTGCCAAATTAAAGGTAGTGTTGGAACTTCCTGTCGAAGTATTCTTCCATTCATACCTCTCTTCAATACCTCGTTGAATTCAGGCCACACGTCACCATTTCGGAAAATTTGAACAAAGGGATTTCGATTTTCGTCTATTGTTTTACAAAAAAGGCATAATATTCATTAGAATCTGAAGTAAAATACCATGCGACCACACAGCTTTTATAAATTAATTTTATTTCACTTTCAATGATCAACGAATGGGCAGGTGGACATTTCAAGTCCATCTATGAACTGGAAATATTTTATTTCTATACTAGTATTTGAAAAGCAAAGATACGGTTGTTTTAGCAATCTATTTGGAAATTATCTTTAACGAATGTTATTAATTTGTATGGATAAACTATAAACAAAACATGAAAACCGTACCAAATATTCGCAACTGTAGGAAAATGATTAACTTCATAAAGTCTGACATCACACAGTTCGTCATCTAACACAGTTAAGCGTACACTAATGTTTAATTATATTACTAATTGCTGATACACCGAACCTTCATCCAGCCTAAACGAAAAAGAGTGAATGTATAAACGTGACTTATAGGTGGCGGATTATGCACTAAAGGCGTCGAATCGTAGAATAGCCACTTCCTCAATTCCGCTTCCTCGCCGCAAAGTTGCATGATTCAACCGCATGGTGGTCGCCACAAAGCTCGGCGAAATAATAAGTTTCTTACATTAACTGCGATGTAAACGTGACAATCTCACTTTCATTCACTCCAGTGTCATACCATTTGCTAACACCGTCAGATCTTGTGTTGGTACACGTTCTCTTTTACTTGGCGGCGATTGGACGAGAAGACAAAATCGCTATTGACAACTGTCAAATAATTCAGTATATCATCTTCTGATCCAATATTTTTGATAAACACACATTGTAAAAAAAAGCAGAAAAAAGGTTTTCGAAATTCATGGGTTCTGCTTGTCAGTTTACTATCATTGGGGTCCTTTTCTAACCAAGGAATGTAACAATAGTATTTTATCGTACTACATGGTGTGAATTAACAATACAGCGTTATATAGAATGTGAAGATTTCGGTGTAAATGACATCACAAGTCGAATGTTAAATAGCTATAAAATGAATGAGTATGAATTAAGACGAATCATTTTTATAAAAAATTACCAATGAAGTTCATTTTTA
Organism: Teleogryllus oceanicus; assembly: GCA_964035755.1. Lineage (NCBI taxonomy): Eukaryota > Metazoa > Arthropoda > Insecta > Orthoptera > Gryllidae > Teleogryllus > Teleogryllus oceanicus. Next base: position 47,275,426 of record CAXIVR010000009.1, read on the forward strand.
CACTATTCTTTACAGCGTTCGATAATTAAACAAGACAAAAAATATCGCTGTCCATCAAGGGCCTCCATTAATTTTGAACACTTCATTTGACTCGTTAGGGCTACTTTCTCCCATTCTCATCACACATCCGACCTTCAGCATTATTCAATTCATTATGTTCACAAGATAAGTGTAATGCTCGCCCCACAATCATAGATTTATTACGTTCTTCGAAGCCTATTATGGGCACTCGCACAGGAAGCGAGCGTCAAAATGAACTTTCTGTACGAAACTATCGGTGAGAAATTGAGCGCGGTGAAGTTGAGGAAATTTCTATATGAACATTAGAGATTACGACTCAGTTTATATACCTTAGCTACACAGAATCCATGATAATTCCAATATAACAAATTTAAGAGCGCTTTGTACACCGTTTTCGAACATCTCTGTGTCGCAGTACGTCCTCGATCCGGTAATACGGTCTTCCGATGGTAAATAACAGCATGCAGAGTTGATCGACGCGAACGGCTCTCGCATGTAATCTCAACGGTTCAATATTCCGTAAATTAGTGACTACAGCTGAAAGCCGCGACGCGTCACCAGCGGTGGGTACCGTGTACGCGCTCAGGTCTCATTAGTGCCATGCATTACAGCCTAGTTTCACCGCGATAGCTTCGCGAGCAGCGAACCCTGCCGCCTTGCATTAGCAACGAGAGGATTGCAACGCATGCCAGCCAGCGGCCGTGGCAGGGGGGCGGGGCCGAGAGCCCGCGAGGCGTGGGAGAAAGGACGCAGCATTCGCAACAGAGCGACGCAGCTCCGGAAAAAATCAATAGGGGCGGGGCGGGATGTCGGGAGGACGGCGGGAAGGCGGAGCGGGGGAGCCTGAGGACGAGAGTGTCCTTGAGAGCAAATTGGTTCAACACCACCTACATCCCAGGCGTTGGAGGGCGGCCAGACACGCTATTAGTACCCAATATTTAAAATTACGGGATTTACTACTAATGTCCCAAGGGAACGACACTAAAATCTGGAGCGAAATGTAGGCGGTTGGCAATGATCTCTCAATAATTCACAATCGAGAGAAGATTTTTTTGTCTTGCTTTTCTTTCTCGCCAGGACCTTTAAATTATAACCCACTGTTGAACTTGTTCGATATTCTTGATTTGTTGTTAGTCGCATCGTGTTTGATTTACAGATTACAAGTCATATTTATTTTGGTTTTATTTGTAAAAATACCTACGAAGGACGAAAGAGTACGTATAGAACACCAATATCATTAAATGTTCAGTCAGCACCCGCATTGAGAAAATAATAGACTATATTCAAAACAAAGCGAAAGTACAGACTGAAAATCAGAAGCACGTGTCATATAAAATTTTTGTTGAACTTTCGATGTTTATATGCTATGTAAAATTAGAATGGATAATACGTTTAATGAACAGTTAAAATAATTATTAACACGTCGTTCAACTTAGATATCTTTCGCTCCTACGGAGAAAATGAATGTGAAAGTAACCGACAATGGAAAAGCTTTCCATTTTTTCTATCTTACAGAAGTAATTTGTTGGGTTAAACGTCATATTTAAAAACGAACACCTTCAATAATTGCAATTATATGGTATTCCGTAACGATACTACCACAACTTAAAAATTCCAAAATTACACACTTCTTCCGCAATTTTCTATAGCTGATTAAACACGTAACGAATATACCATTATCCATACGAAAATAGCTCATTACCGTTTGGTGATCAATCCCATAAAATAATATATAAATAAAATAACAGACACTTCAGCTTAAAGTGATGTTTCATCAGGAAAATGTATTATTAATAAAACGTTACAAGATATTAAGTACTTAATTCATACTACTAAACATTCAGCACACCACACGTTTGATCGGAACTCTGTGTAGCGTCACGCAGTTTCACCGGCACGAAAACTCGTAAAGAATAAGCGATAATAAAAAAAAATACTCGGCGAGTTGTTTTACGCTCTAGAAGGGCTTTCATCGTTTTGCCAGGGATCACTTTAAAAGAGAGACGCTTTAGTACTTTGCATTTCACATCACATTGGCATCTTTGGGGGGATGAACGATCCACCGCACAATTCGGTCAACTGCATCATTCGTCTGGAGCGACGAAGGCACTTCCCACTGCTCGCCGCCCCGGAGGGGCCGGCCTTACGCCACGCAGCCCACGGTACTCACTCAGTCTCGTTGTTCTCGAAGAGCAGCTCCCCCGACGTGCCCTCGAACTCCTTGCCGGCCTTGGCGGTGCCGTCCTCGGTGTTGTAGGGGATGGCGACGCGACCACGGGCGCCGCTGTACCGCACCACCTTCAGCTCGTACTGGCCCACCGACTCCACCAGCTCCACGTCCTTCTCGGCAAAGGCGAACACGCCGCAGTGGTCGTCGTCGAGGATCATGACGGTGGCCACGCTGGGCGAGACCAGCTGCGGCGGGGGCGGCTGCGGCAGCGGCACCGTCGTCGACAGCCGCTTGGTGGAGAGCCGGCGCGGCTGGGCGGCGGCCACCGGCGGAGGCGCCGCCTCGCCGTTGGACGCCCCCGCGCGCAGGTTGCTCAGCCGCACGTAGAAGTGCTCGTCTTCCTCGAAGACGTCGTCGTCGATCACGCTCAGGGCGAAGGTGCGCTCGGTCACGCCCGGCCCGAACACCACGTGCCGCGCGCCGCCACGTAGTCGTCGCCCGCGTTCGCCGTCCCGTCCTCCGTTGAATAGTCCACCATCAGCGTCGCGTTGAGGTCGCCGCCCTCCCGCACCACCCGCACCTCGAACTGCCCTACGTTCTCCATGACGGTGTAATGGCCCGGGTCGAAAAACACGCGCGCGCCGGCCTCCTCCTGCGCTGGATCTCGGCCTTCACCTCGCTCAGGTCGCTCTGCGCGCGTTCTTGGATCTTCTTCATGATGTTGCCGCCGCCCACCATCTTGCGGGTGGCCTGGATGCGGTAGAACGCGCGGCTCTTGGGCCCACGGTTCAGAACCTCCTCTTGCGCCATCACCTCCAGCTGCTCCAGGTCCATGGCCGGATGCTTCTTGCGGAGCTCGCGCAGCGTGGCGATGTACTCTCGCCGGTTGTGCTCGAACTCGCGGACTTCTTCGCTCTGCGCCTGGTCCTCCAGGGTCTGCAGGCCGCCGTCCACGTGGTTGGCCTTGGACGCCATCTCCATGTCGCCTTCCGTCTCCACGATCACGCCGCGCCGGTTCATGCGGTAGTTCTTGTGCAGGTACTTGTAGATCAGCAACCGCCGGTCGGCGATGTAGGCCGTCAGCACGGTGGCCGGGAAGAACAAGAACGTGAGGATGCCCTCCCACACTTCCACCACGCCGTAGGAGAACACAGACAATATGAGGTAGAGCCACACGTAGGCAAACACGGACCACGTGGCCGTCACGAAGAAGACACGGAGATGTTTGATTTTGCGCACTTCGCCGTCGGGGATGACAAACACACAGATGGCGATGATGACGAACAAGTTGTAAGCCGCAGAACCCACGATCGTGCCAGGACCCAGATCACCCGCTTCGAAGTTCTTCGCGTAGATCTCGATGATGGACAGCAAGATCTCAGGCGCCGAAGAACCCAAGGCCATGAGGGTGAGATTTGCAACGGTCTCGTTCCACACTCGCACCACCAAGATCTGCGTTTCGCCGTTCTTTTTCCTCACCGTGATCTCCTTCTCCTGCGACGTGATCACCTCGATGGCTGCCATGAAGCGGTCCGAGACGATGCTGACGCCGATGAAGAGATACAACATGGCGAGGAAGTAGACCACGCCTCGCGCGACGCGGTCTCCGATGCTGAGGTTCTCATCGGGCATCCACACGGGCAGGAGCAGGCCCGGCTGGCACTTGGGCAGGTGGTCGGAGTGGGTGGTGGTGTTGGGCGAGACCTCGTCGTCGGCGGAGGCAGCGGCGGCGGCGGCGGCGCCCAGCGGCGGCAGGAGCGCCACCGCGGCCAGCGCGGCGGCGGAGGCGACGACCGCCGGGCGCAGCATCGCGGCGGCGGGCGTCGCACACGCTACGTCCGGGCTCGAGGAGCTCGAAGACTCGACGCGCGGCGGCGGAAGGCGCGGGAGGCGGCGGCGGCGGCGGCGGTGACGGCGCGGGTGAGGCGGCTGCGGCAGCTGCGGCGGCGTTTTCCGCGAGCGGCGCAGCGCGGCGCGGCCTCGGCGACGCTGCTGAGGTTAGCCGGTCACGCGGGCACGGCGACCGGTAGAGGCAAGCATACCGCGGGCAGGGCGGCGGCGATGGCGGAGGCGGCGGCGGCGGTGGTGGTGGTGGTAGCTACGGCGGCGGCGGAGCGGGGCGGAGGCGGTGGCGGCGGAGGCGACGACGAGCGGCGCGCGGCGGCGCTCGGCGGCTCGAGTGGCTCGCGAGGAACTGAGCGCGGCGCCGCGCGCGCTCGCTCGCCGCCGGCGCCTGCGCACGCGCCGCCCTCCCTCCACCGCCGCCGTCGCCGCCCGGCCGCCGCCCCGCCCCGCGCCGCGCCGAGCCTCCGCGGCGCGGCGCGACGAGACGCGACGCGGCGCGACGCGCGCGGCGGGGTTCGCTCCGCTCCGCGTTGCCGTGCGGAGCCGCGCGCGCGAGCGCGGACCATTCATATCCGCGGGTCGGGCCCTGCCTCCAGCTGCGGGGGCGGCGACCCGCGCGCGGCGTAGGTAGAGCACCTCCCGCGTCCACTCCGCGCACGGGTCAACGGCCACGTCTGCGGTAGTGTCACGCCGAGTTACGCGCGGAGGAGAGCTGGCGCTAGAATTGGTTAGTGCTAGTATGCCTCGAGCTGTTTGGCATTTCATTCCCCACTTGGCGATTTCTGGACTACAGTCGAAAGCGATGCGCATTGTCTGATGAGAAATTCCGCGATGTTACAATGACAAACTTCTATAGCGCTTAATTAATAATTTCATTAACGTAATTTTAACGCATTTGGTTCTTTTTTTTGGCAAAGCATCGTTAAAATTTCCACGAACATGTTAGCGTAACTTAAGCTCTATGAGAGCAATGTTATAGTTTCGAATGTACTCTATCAAGCCAAGCGATGAAAATTTGAATTCCAGAAGAATATTTGAATAATTTAATACAGAAACAATCATGTTTGTGTTGTTTAAATATTCACAGCTTGTGGGAGTTTGTTCAAAAAAATTCTAAAGGCACTTCAGAGAAATTTAGCAACGCGCCGACTCATTTTCGGAAGTTCCCTACACAAATGCATACGTTTGCAAATGTTCACTCACAACGCAAAATATACCTACGTACATTTTAAAAAATCGTTAAATATGAAATGTTGAACGACATACAACCCTTTAAGGAGTGTTTGTTATCCAGTCGCTGCCAATTCCTTAAGAAAAAAACTAGCAGTTTCCAGTGCATTTTGGTATTTTTGTTATTATCGAAAGCTTACTTCAAAACAAGTCCGAACGTACAAGTGTAATATAATATCCAAAAAGTATTTAGATGCTGGTCACAAATGAAAAATATTTAGACACTGAAAATTGAAATACTAAAGGTATTTCAATATTCGTTTAAAATCAATCTTTCGAAAAATAGTTAAGAAGACGTAACAAAATACAACATGCTTCCCACGCATAGGGATATTATGCAAATTGTTTTGGAGGCCGCGGAGGAAAAACACAGCTTTTCTTTGATGAACTCAATGAAGCTCGAACAAGAAGCCGAATAGGTTGTATGCGAGGCAACCGCAAATGTACAGGGTCAAGTGGCTGACACAACGCGCCTCTCGTGGAGACAGCCTGTTGAAGGTCGAAACCGGAACAGATCTCACGACGAAGCACAACGGAGAAAGGTTGCTCTAGTACAACGACTACAACGCTACAAGTACACGATGCAAGTCAACACATCGACAAATACCTTGTCTACATTCAAACAATGCAAGACAATTTATCACACAATGAAATATAACATTCTTCATTCAACAAAAAATGCGAAGATGTTAATTTTGTAAATTTCTACGTTATATGTTGAAAGTACTTAGGGAAGACACTGGCGGGCAACGTGAATACCTAAAAGTTCTCGAGTTCTTGAACTGGCGTTAGGTATTCATGGTATTCCGATGTCTCTTAACGTGCACGGTGTTGCTTAGAGCTGCGCTGTGTTAGCCTCACAGGGGAACACTAGCATCTACACAATTAATGGTAATTGTAATGAGACGTCTGTGGGAAAAACGTGTCAATTTCAGTACTGACAATTTTCCTAAGACACTCGGCTAAGGCAAAACTGAAAAATTGAACAGAGAAGGCCTAGTGCAAAAGTGTTATCAACATGACATGTTCTTTCGAGACAAATGAAATCGTTTGCTCAACGAAATACAATGTCGTATTTATAGCTTGTATATGATCCTCTGTCACACAAAGAATTATTGTTATTTCGCATCAAATGAAATGACGAGATGGTAACGAATGCTTTCGCGATGGTGGGAAAAAAACTCAACATGTATACTTTCATCATTTCACTGAAGAAAATTAAGGAAAGCACTGCTTCTATTGAAAGGCGAAATCAACTTTCAAGTCAACCCACATTCCTTTTGGAGCCATTTCATCAATTGTAGAAAAACGTTTAGTCAGACCAGGCGCAAAAATTCCCCATTACTATAAAAAAATTTTCCTCATATCTGCATCATCTACAGTTCTAAAAACGTCGTTAGAAATTGATCGCAAATCAATTACTTAAATTAAGAAAGCATACCTTCAGGGTCAACAATTTTTGAATTACCCATTAGCAAATACTTGAAACAATTTTCTTTCTAGTATATCTATTTAACTGTAAAAAAAAACCATCAAAACATTTCAGATCAAAAACATTATCATAAATATGGGCCTTTTCTAAAATATCAAATAATACTGAAGAACTACAAAGTTCATTTTAGTAAAATGTGAAAAGAGGGGAAATATCTTCGACATATCAAACACAAATTGCACAATTTCTTGCCTTTACACATGCTGTTTTTTTAGAGGGGATTGAAGTAATTTTTAAATGATAACATACGATAATTCATTTTCCAAAACACCACATATAACTACAAAAAATAATATTTATGTACCATAATTTCCAAGACTGAGAAATAATGGGGTCTGTGAAAATGAAAATTTAAAAAATTTTCTACTCACCTACGCAGGTGAGGTCTAGGTGTTCACAAGTGATGTACGTAATATATGTATAGTTCAATAAAATTATATATTCTAACATACACAGACTACACAGTTGTATTTACGGCAAATATGCGCAGATAGTACCAATCTTTAGATTTTGAAAACTCTTTTATGGTACTTTTACATTCAAGGATACAAAACACGTTGAAAACTCGTATTCTGAAGGCCCTGGTATGAAAAGGTTGGATAAATCTGGCTCCTTTGCGTATACTACTTCCTCTAACATTGTTACACTCATCGTTTTGTGAGTCCTTGATACCAACTACTGGTGCTACAAGAGCTTATACTTTTTAAATTATTTGTAACAGTTACGCAATGTTATACTACTACTACATAAACATGCGAATGTATTTTCGATCAGCAAATATTCTTTGTCTGCGCCGAGATTGGAACTGAGAACCTTAGTGATAACACGCCAAAGTCCATTACAGAACACCGCCAACCGCACGTATAAACTCAACTCTCCCGAAGCCAAAAAAACATATAGTTTCTCGCATTGTGTTTAATTCATGCGATTTTCAAAATTTCTGGAAGTTCAACGAAATTGAGACTCATGCCTATTTTTAAGCAACATTGGCTCTCCTTGCGACAAATAAAACTGCTGCAGGAGGGGAAAGATTGTGACGAGAAATAACGAATATGAGACATTTAGAAATCAGAATACCGATGAGAAGTGTTTAAGGTAAGTGAGAGGCAAGGTGTAGAACATTGAACATCTTGTTGCTAACGGTAAGATCCTCGCAATCGTCTATGACAATGGTTTTCAAACTTTTTGCTACCGTAGCTCCCTTCAAGTGACAAATTTTGCACACGCCTCTCCTTATTAAAATTACATTGTTGACTATATATTCCTCTGCCATTCTATATATTTTACTATATACAGAGGCAGACTGATCAGTCCGTGACATAGACAATAGTTCGCGCTTACTTAGCAGATTCATAGTAGGCACTGAAGTCATATCCATTTTGGGAAGCCTTGCATGATATTGTTGCCCTCTGCTAGTTAGATCATGGATGCGAGCGTCCGTGAGCAGGTATGAGTTGCTTTGTGAAAATGGAGGAAAGTGAATTTCGAGTGTTGATCAAGCACTTCTTGTTGCATCGGAAAACTTTAAAGGAAACCGAAGAGAAGTTGAGAAAGTATTATGGGGACACTGCTCCGTCGCATGGTATGGTCCAAAAGTGGTTCACAGAATTTCATTGCGGTCGTTTTTAGCACGATGCACGGCGCACAGGACGGATGGTTTAGGTCATTTAGGTTTAATGAAGAAATGGTGAACAAACTTCACGATATTGTGATGAAAGGCCGCCGTATTAAAGTAAGGGAGATAGTAAAGATTGTAAACATTTCTTGTGGACGAGTGAACAACATTCTTCGCGAACATTTGGGTATGAGAAAGCTGTCGACAAGATGGGTGCCAGGACTTCTCAGGACTAACAAGAGAAATCGTGTTATTATTTCACAAAATGTTTGAACAGGTTCAAGCGTAATTCAAATGAGTTTTTGAGGCGTTATGTAATAGTTGAATCATGGATCCATCATTTTAAACCCGAGACCAAAAGACAACTCAAGCAGTGGATTTGTTCAGACGAAAGTGTTCCAAAGAAGACGAAGACAGTTCAACGGCAGGAAAGGTCAGGGTGACTGTTTTCTGGGATTCGCAAGGTGTGAAATTTATTCACTACCTGCCAAAGAACAAAACGATAACAGGTTCATATTATGCCGCATTACTGTATCAGTTTTACAAGGAATTGTTGAAGAAACGATCACAACTGGCGAAGAAAAATATTCTCTTTCGCTCCGAGTGACTACTTTCTTTTCGAAAACCTGAAGAATTGGCTCGGTGGGAAGAAATTCATATCCAATAACGACATCGTAGAAGAAAAAAAAACAGTATTTTACAGACTTTAAAAATTACAATTTTTCAAAGCTTCAAAAAACTAAAAAACATTTGGGGAAAGAGTATTGAGTTAAAAGGAGACGATATTGAGAAATAAAATTGAATTTTGAAAAAAAAACTTTTCTTTTTTAACAAGTCACGGACTTTTCAATCCAGCGTCGTTCTTACAGTGTACAAAATAATTATTGTAAGTGATTTGCACTGCTGTAAATACTGAATTTATTTAATGTTTTAAAAAGTGAGGAAAACTATAAAGAAATCTGATAGTTCAGAAAAGTCAATGAGATAAATGGGCTTGTTTGATCAGGCACAGTTCATCGAATCTCGGCACTAATATAGAAACGACAATAAAAATCTCACTCTGGTGATTTATTATTGATCTATATTTCGCCGTAATCACCACCATGGCTGAAAAACTTGTTTCACATAGGTATGAAGTGGCAACAGGAAACAGAACACGCAACTCCATCTTACTCGACTCTTGATATTTATTCGTTACAGAGCACCGAAATTCGGAAAATACAGTCTGTTGTGTATTGTTCGACGAAAGATCAATAAGTTGTTCTTCTTCTGTTGTAAAATTTAGAAATAAGTGAAGGATTATTAAGCGTTAGAGCACTATTTTATTCAATAACTAGAGCCATATAGACAGGGGTTTCTTCAATTTGAAAAAAAATCTACGTATGGTTTAGCCGCTAGTAGCGTTCACAGACGGACGGAAGTTTAAAAAAAAAACACTTTTTTGGTATCAGGGGACTCCAAAACGTGTATTTTCGTGGAAATCACGAAATCGATTTTCCTCGGCATTATATAACTTTCTCTAAAATACGAATATTACTTCATATATAATATATAAACGAGAAAGTAAACTAGAGATGCTACTAATGAGGAAATCGGAGAATAATTATAAGTACTCCCATTAATTAATAAAGTACAAGATTACAGGACCCGATGTTTTCAACATCTACACAGAATGAGTAGTGACCGCATCCCAAAACAAATATATCACTACAGACCTCATGGTAAAAGGGATGTCGGCTTTCCAAGATTGAGATGGCATGCTGAAGATGGAACAGGAGGCTCTTCTAAACCCTGAAGAGGTGATGATGATGATGATGATGATGAAGATGAATATTAAAGAAGAGTAAAAACTCATCCTAAATAGAAATTTTCATTGAAAAATTTGAAGCGATTTTTAACAAAATGGCGATTAACCATTACTGTAGCCGGCCGTGGGAGAGTCATGGTTGAGGGAAACTCTGCTAGCCGACGGCAGGTCAGCGCCGTATCTCGCCATCCAGCGGTGGAAGATCGGGGGATCTCGCCGTCTCCCGAGGCGGAAAACACGTAATACACTTGGGACTAATGACATTCGCTGTTGATGCGCCCGGAATCACTAACCAAGCAACCAACGTACGTATACGAAAAAGTAAAAAGTATATAATTTTAAATGGAGATCAAACATTTAATTGTCTTTTCTCAAAAACGAACATTTGTGGTGAACTTCCCATCATATTTAGATATTAGAAAATTTTAATATCCGTCGAAATTTAAATTACCTTGTATCATATATCATAATGTATTTTACCATCAGTATCGTATTATATTATGTTTTAACCTTCTATCAATGTATTTTCTATCTTTTGTTATGAATTTGTTAATTACTGATGGAATTTTCAAAAATATGGAGATATGATTCTTCTCAATCTCGGGGGGGGGGGCGCTCTTGCGCATGGTATCCGACTCCAGCCAATGAGCTTCAGACACCAGTTTGCGCCACAGTATTAGCGGGAATTTAAATGCTGCCAGATGCTAAAATTATCATCTCTTTACAAGAAGAGATTGATGATTTACACCTCGAACAGATTTATGAAGCATTTCTTTTACATATTGCATCTTACACGCCTTTATCAGGTTACTTTTGGTTGGTTACTGTTGAAAATTGTTACTTTGCACTACTTTCAAAATATTTCTCAACACTTCTCGCTCTCCATACAACATGGCGGCCAGTGACTGGTCTGGCTCTTTAAACGAAATGCCACGTGAACACAGCACGTGGTTCATGACGCAAACTGGTGATGCGCAGAATCAGCTACAATCGGTGCCACGGAAGAACTCACCCATATATTTTTACCATGTTCTCAATAATTTCAAATCACCCACAGAACTCCGACGTCACATTCAAGACCCACTCATACAACTCCACAGTCTTGTCAATCAACAATTTTTATGCCCAACGACTATCTCTCATACAAACCGTAACCGCCGGCGGCGCTAGCCGAATTCGTTTACTACGCTCCGTGAAGTCACGAAGGTTAAGCGAATTCGAGGCTCGCGGATTCGTGGTTGGGTGACCGGCCAGGAACCCCGGGATCTAACGGCGTCGAGCCCCTGGCCGAAGGGGTAAAAGGCACTGACTGACTGCGACGTGACGAGACTTGACAATATTAAAAAATTGCACATTAATAGAGGATTACTCCTCAGTGCAAAGCGCTCAACGCCCCTTAAGGGGCTTGGAGACGCGTTGCGGCAAGGTGTAGACGCAACAAAATTTAAAAAAGAAATAAAATAAAAAACCCTCTACTTACGATTTGGCAAAGAGCGCAGCTCAATCACAACACGATCACACAAAGTACCTTTTTTAAGCTGAATATTAATCCAGATTGTTTAATAATGTAAATGGAAGGCAAGTGGATACGTTTTCTATTAATATACAATGTATAAGAGAGAACAGGTAATGCTTCACACGTGACTGCGGTTCTTGTTAGCCAGTATGGCGAGTGTTTCCCTCCCTGCAGATGCCGCAGTCGCTGGCAGCTGGCGGTTAAATATGCTGTTTTCTCGCTGTGTTGGGTATGTTACTGACGGGTAAAACAAAAAGAATCTTCGGGTTGTATATCGTGTCAAAATTTGAGCCCAATCGATGCATAACTTTTTTTAGTTTTTTAACCATATACAAACCAACTTAACATCTTTATGTACAGTTAGTGTAAAACGTGAATGGACACCTGTTCAATAATAACTTTGATTCGTGTTTTAGATGTCAGAAAATTAAGAAAAAAATTAATTTACCGTAGTTTGATTACTCTCTTCATTTACCCCCACCGCCAAAAAATTAAATCTTAAAATACGGACGTGTGTGGAGCAAGAGTTAACGAGAATGTCATTGATGGCCGATGTAAAAGAGTCTTTGTACAGTAAAAGTAAATATTAGTAAAACTACGTATCATTTTCAAAAATGTGGTACTGCACAACTTTCACTCGTTCTTTCTACTATCTCTACGTTCCAACTATCACTCCACTGTTTTCTTGATCCCAGTAAAAATTGTAGCTTTGCAGCGACAACTTAAGACTGTGAAAAGAGGCACGGAAGGAGAGAATTCACTCTTCGTGAACGACAGCTAACAATCCGGTTGCACAATCAGAGCAAATTCATACGGAACATTTCTCGACTACCTGGAGTTCCAAAGTCTATGGTTCAGTCATCATAGCTCGTTTTGGAGAGAGCAAAACCTTGGAAACCAAACCGCGCAATGGTAGCCCTAGAGCAGTGGCCGGAAACCTGCGGCCTGTGAGCCGCTCAGTAGAATCATACTTCTGGCTCATGAGTAGATTAATAGTACCCATTGCATAATTAACTGAAATATTACTATTTCCAAACAAATATAACAATTCCGCGCACACATAAAAAACCTCGTGTATGTAAACCTAGCTTTAGCTCACCTTGCTCTCCATATTCACCGACGCCACACTCAAAACTAACGCGGATAGAAGCAGATGCGTTACCAGCTCACTGGAAGAACTGGCCTGCGTTTCCGAATTCAGCGCTTCTTACTAGTGAGAACTTTTTGAAAAATCCATCATCCAATGCGAGCACTTTCAGTAAAATATTTGTAAGAAAAGAAGCGGCATAATATATTATACTACTCCCACTTTGTTGCATGTGCGTAGCGTGAAAAAACTTTAACCATATCATTGAATCCATTCAAATCTAATTAGATTTGGAAGATTAGATGGAAGAAAAGAGCTTCAAAAAGCGCCTTTTATATTGAAATTTATTAACAAAGTTCCTCATTTTGTAACAAAGTAATTTCAGGTACCTTTAACTTCTATTAATTTTCTTCTTCAAACTGGTTAAAATTATCTCATGAAAGAATCCAAAAGAATTACTTTTACATTTTGTACGGAAAACTTATATATAGTAATATTAACAGTGCATTTTTTGTCAGAGCCATTGTGAAAATGCAAGAATTTATTAGAAGTCGTTTTAAATATTTTGAATTTTGAAAAACGACTCTATCATTATTAAGAAAGTCGCAAGTGGCAAAGGTGTGCGAGTTTAATTTTACACCGTTTCCTACAATTGATAGAGCTCAATTTGAGTTACAGTTGTTAGATTGGAAAAACAAAATTCTACGGGCTGAAAGGTTCGTAAATTTGCAGTCAGAACTAGAAAATTTAGCTAGAGAGAAAGGAAAATTGACTGTCAGACACTAGTGGACGAATCATTCAAAATGTAGGAAAGAGGAAGAAATTATATTTCAAACATGAAACTATCTCCCTGATTTTTACAAGTGAAAATATGAATGTGGCATCTTAACAATTTTCGGACCAACAGACTATTGTGAACAAATATTTTCAAATCTGACGATTATTAAAAACTATTGAGTATCAATATTCATGTTAATTTATTTGGCAACAGAATACAAGTTCTAAGAGTAATTAAAATCAATAATTTCGCACTAGGTTGTTTCGTACTATTTTGTTGATTAGTTACTGGATTTTGTTTTGTTTTGCTTTTGTATGTCAGTCTTGAGTTGTATTGAGAGCATTTTATGTGAAATAAAAGAAGTTGTAACGGACTTTGAAGATTTTAAACCACTCTGACAAACAGGAACAATTTTGCCCTTCAGTTACTATGAACGTAACTGCGCTAATGGAATGAATAGCAATTCATTTAGTAGGAAATTTTATGGGCTTTCAGAAAAGTCAAATTCACCTTCATTTTCACCTATCACCATCGTTCACTTTTAGTAAGATAATTCTCGAAAACGGTAAAGAATGAACTTTTCAATTTTTCTCTACGGGTAGGTTCATTTTTACAAAATAACATGCAGGCATTAACTTATCTTTTGAATTCATGGTCTCGAGTACATTTTACCGAAATATAATCATTGATTTTTGCGAAAGAAACCTTCTTTGTATAATATATGATGATAATTTGAAACGAACAATAACAAATCAGAGAAAATCCTATCGAAATCGGTTTCGTCGTTCCAAATATTGTCTAGAAAAAGTGGTAAAAACCGTAAACACAAATGAAATGTTTTCATATAACCAAAAACAAACCAAAAATGATTATAAAAATGCAGTTATTTTGAATTCATACACACTCCAAATTTCTTATTATTATTGCTGTTGATGTTATGCAGATCACAAAATATGATGCGAAATATCTAATCTAATATCTTACCGAGCTGCCGTGAGAGCTGTTAAATCAAACCAATAGTTCCTTTTTCTGGAAGCAGAAAATCCTGCGTTCGTTTCCTGAAGTTTGTGCTGGCTGCCAGATCGCTGTCTTCCTAGCGGTCGCCCCTACTGCGAACTCAGTACCTGCTGCATTACGTGTCTGGGCGAACCACAGCTTCCTGCACGGCCCGGCGGAGCGGCGCTATCAGCCATTATCACAGCACATCCAGCACCGCTGGACAGTGCCGACAGTTGCCTTCACTAGACCTCCAGCACCTCGACTGCTCAAGTATCACAGCGGAAGAACTTCACCTTGAACAAACACTTGTTGGAAAATTAGACGATTTAATCCGTCGGTTACAGTGTTTTGTCTTCTGTTATTGGATTGCATTATTTCGCAACATGTCAAACACATCGATTTAGAAAATTACCAATATCAAAATAACCCTGCTCCATTAATGGACTGCAAACTGAAACCTTATTTTTTTAAGTTGACGAACAAACGACAGAGAATACATTTTCATATTTACTAATGAAATGAACAGGAATTTGGTGATTAAATGGGATAACCTATGAGGGTTTCTCTCCTTTACATGACACAATCACATTATTCGAATGGACAATTTCTCAGAAGACAAATGAACAACTCAAGCAGCAACTCCAGACAGTACCAGCGCAACTTTCCGTGACACTTCAGACGCGAGAGTGGTGTTTCAACCAAAGAAACGCGTCAATATCAAAGGTTTGCGATTTCGTTTAGACACGAATATTACAAGTGTATCGAAACAGATAGTGAAAATGCTATTTCTGATTTCGAAACGTAAAAGAGAATTGAATCACTTAAATTCCATAAAACTACGAATGCACTAAAGAAATAATTTAATTAATAAAAGATCAACTTTACATACCAGTACATGCGATTTAATGAGACACTAATGTGTGTATTTTGTAGCCTTCTGATTATATTATTGATCAATAGTTATAAAAATACTCCACAGAAAATGAAATACTAATTCAATTTTCTTGTTACTATAATTAGTTTTCGATCAAGGAACACGCAAATAGAAATGAATTAATCATTCGAATTCTAGGAAATTAGAATATGGTAAAGAAACAATTTAATTAATAAAATATCAACCATAACATTCCCTTCATAAAAGAATTTAAAATTTTACCAGCTTCGTATTTTAAAATTTTTTCGTTTCCCAAAATTCTTTTCATGTTCTCAGATACAATTTATGTAGCGGTGTGGAGTTGGAATTAAAACCCTTTTTGGACACAAATTGCAATGTGACCTTGACATGCCTGCTTTAAGCCGTCCAGCCTTTCAGCCCTCATTTGAGAACGCGTGTTATCGTTAAACACATATCTAAGATTAGGTAAAGGTCGATTTATACTATGGATAATTAGATCTATTAGTATCATTTTCTTTTCTATTAATTTTCATATAGCTAACATGTTTATATGATTTCTAAGGAGAACGTATGAACTGTTAAATACTTTGATCGCAATATGAAATTTCAGTACGTTAACTTTGATGGAAATGTATATATTAATATAAACTTTTAATGTAGGTACAAATATTAACAAATTTAGATTAACCCTTAGTTACTCGCGCTATGGTTTTCACACAAGTACTCGCATGATGACCAGCCTGGCTATTCATTTTTTGCGTGACAATTTAAGAGTTTGAAGAATATATTGAGCCAAGAAACTCGGATATCGAAGATTGCGTATTTTGGGAATTAGGTTGGGAAAAAATCTGCACTTCTGCATTCGGGAGTAAAAACAGTAATGCAAATAATATTATGCTCAATGCAAAAACATTATCTTTGTTCTATTTACTATTAGGGGAAACATTTTTTATTAAAATGGATATTCACGTTAAATTTCAATATTTTGTGAAGTTTGTCGACAATTATCAGAAATTTTAATAATTTTGGTTATCAATAAAAAGAAGATCAAAGATCAATCATGCAATAAATAAGACACTTCTAGATCTTTTACATCACATTGAACAAGTCAAAAAGTATTTTCGGCCGATTTCACGTGTAATTACTTGCATACATTTATTTGAACTGCAATTGGCAAAATTAGATAAAAATAGCATAGATCGTTTTCACTTAAACTTCACTGCACTATAATATATCATTTTGCTTTGAATTACAATGACTACCACTCCATCGCATTTAGACTTAACAACTTTTACTCTCAGCTTCGGACGCTTACAGAAAAGGTTTTGAACGTTGCTGCGGGTAAATTGTTCCAATATCTAATTGCTCCAATTGCACTGTTAAAAAATGAAAATTTCCCAAGATCTGAATTTTGTTTCCTTGTTCAGCGCTACCTTTGATTTTGCGGTATATAACACAATCGCCTAAAAAGTAAAGGCAACTTTGATTGTTTGTTAACATGGGGATTATTGACGTACCCTAAGAAAAATAATGGTCCTAAAACCTTTACGTGTGGAACCCCTGAAGCAACAATATCTGTAGGCGAATACTGAGCTCCAATTCGAACTTTTGTTTCCTGTCATTTCTGAGAAGAAATTCGCTTATCAACTTGATAACTCTAGCATCAATTCCTAAATTTAAAAATTTCCAAAAAGGAGATTATGGAATATCACGAATGATTTCGCAAAGTGAATTACGACTGCCTCCACCCTCCCACCAGTGTCAACTTTGTCAGGTAGATCTTGAAAAAGGGAAACAATTTTACTTTTGTACGAATATTCATTTCCACCCCTATGTTGTCGATGAAAAATCCAGTTTACTTTTTTCTATTAGCGTCGAACCCGGATATTAAATGTTCCATTATATTACATGCTCCTGATACAGTGAAAGCTGCGGGTCTATAATTAAAGACTTTCGTTTTTTCACCAATTTTCGAAACTGGAACAAATACAGCTATTTTCCAGACCTTGGGTAAAGTGTGAGAATAAGAGAAACATTTAATAGTGTTAACAAATACGGCAATAGTGCATCACCACCGATACGGTACATCTCAATTTCACCGATACTGCACAATTTCATCACATCAACATTTCAATTTCATCGATCGCGCAAACAGCATCTTCATATCATTCGGGCTCGAAAAGATATCAATGTTTTGAGTTGTGTGACTCGTTCCGTATAATGTAAACATCAATGCATTCAACAAAGAATAGACACGATGCAAAAATCTCCCCTGGACGAAGGATTGCTGTTTGACAGGTAACAACACCTTATTTCTCGCAACGCTACTTTGTGTATTATAATAAAATAGTTGGCAAAATTCAATCGTTTATAATACTCAGTTTATAGAAACGTCGACTACCTACAATTCTTTAATTGACGGATTTATTGGACAGACTATGAAAATAAATACGTTTACTGAAGTACGCCACCTTTCCTGGGTAATTATCACAATCATCTATTACCATAATCAATTAATTTATCTTTAGTGCATCCCCTCCATCCCTTACCTACCCCTCTCTGACCACCCCTTCCCCGAACTTCCCTGTACCGTCCGTTCAAACCCTTGCTCCGTTCCTCACGCCCAACCCACCCTGGCCCTCAGCATCCTGCCCCACTCCTCCCCGTCCTGCGTCACCTGCACCCCATGCTCATTTATACGATTATCGTTTATTTATTTTGGTCAAAAACAGTTAAAATGTGACGTGCTACGGGGAGAAGTGTTTTGTGAACATGTTTTCGTAATTTTGGAGACCCTGCTCTAAACTATATACACGTTGAATGCTGAATACAGAAAGAAATGAGCGTTTTTGACAAGAATTGTTAACAAAATTTTCTCTTCGATGTAATCAATTCTTTTTTCGAAGCCAATTCAGCTATAGATTTGGATTCTTATCCTTCATCACACCCTTCTTTACGGAATATATTTTTGCCGTCACAACATAGAGAGTGATAATTCCAATAACTATGTTTCATATTATACTTTCAGAGACGTGCACAGATAATGAAGTTACATTTTTGTCTAGAAGCAAAACCAAGAGGTCATGTCAGCATTTGCTCACTGGATCAGGGAAACTGGAAGAAAAACCTGATCGAGATGGGGATCATTGCCTCAGACCGTTGCTACCACAATCATTGTTATGAGTTGCTAAACGCATGTATTGCTGTATACTACGTTCGGTAAAAACATTGACTATGAGTTATTTCAATTCTAAAACTATTTTTTTTTTAAAAATTTTAATTTTAAAAAGGGAAAAATAAAAGAATGCATTTTTTAAGAGATAAAAGGGATATACAGGTTGATTATACAAAATATCATGTAAACTAACTTTTCACTTACTTCCAAGATCACACGTACGAAATTTGATTAAGATGGTAAAAACAAAAAATTTCCGAAAAAATAATTCTATTTTTTACGTAAGAGAAAACAATAATTTGAAAAAAGTAACCCCGAAAAAATATATTTCTGTGAATATTGCATCGAAATCGGTTCAGCCTTCCAGAGATTGTCTCAGATAAAGAGACAAAAATTGACAACATTATTGAAATTTATTTTACATCTATGGAAGCATATACGGTACAAAAAGGAAGATATTTTCAACTGGACGACACTCCAATTTTATTAAAATAATTTTTTAATTATTTTTTTTTTAAGGCGCATAAACTACAAGGCCATGAGAGACTAGTCGTAATAGAATGCTATTACAATCCGAGAAAATATCGATAGTTTTATAACACTTGTTCTTGGTAACTTGGCAATAAAAGATTGCATTGAATTTTTAATTTCCTATGCATTTTTCGATGTGTATGAGGCATTCCAAAAGAATGTGCTTTATTCAAGAATATATTTGCACGTGGTACATTTAGGTTCTGAAACATTTTCAAAAAATTATGAGAAAATTTAGAATGGTTTATCGAATTCTTGAAAAAGCAACTTGATTATGACGATTAATTATGACGAGGATTTGTGACAAGCCCAAAAAATTAGTTTATTTTCATGAAGTTTGCTGAACTTTTCTTTAGCCTTATTCGTGCCATTGTATATTTAATTTTTCCTAATGTATTTCCAAATATCTTGAACTCTGTTTGTTTTGGATGGATGGTTTTGGTTCCCCGTTTGTTGTGGCTCTTTTAGCTCCTAGATCAGTGATTTTACCTAATATATCTTTATGTGCTTGTAACCAAGCAATGATAATTCAAATTCATTGAAAAAATTTAATTTTAATAATTCAGATGTTCTAATGATTTTTTGATGAATTCCAAAATGTATAAATCAGTAAATATATTTGCTTTTTGTATTAATGAGTATTTGATATATGTTTCGTGGCTATAAGTATGGCATATAATTCTGCTGTTTCAATTGATGTTCAAGGATGGAAAGAACAATGTAGGCTATTTCCACAATAATATATGGTCGCTCCAATATCGCTATTATTCTTTGCGTCATCAGTGTAAATATGATAATAATCATTGTATTTTAGTCTCATTTCTTGAAATTTTTCTTTCCAAGCGTTATGTGATAAATTCTTCTTTTTATGTTCTCAAAGGGTTGAATTCGTCTTAATATTTGATATAATCCATGGTAAACACACATGATATTTTTCTCTTTCCATCTTAAGCATTATATAACTTAATTCTTCCATATATATTTTCACTTTTTTAAATAAGTCCAGTCCGTAAATTATCATTATTTGTGTTTGAAATTTTGGGGATTTATCATTTCCTTCCATTGCGTTTTCTGAAATAGAGGCTTTGATGGCATATTTTAGTAAGAGTTTTTTTCGGTGAGTGAGAGATTCGTCTTGAGCTTCGATCAAAATACTTCCTATAGGAGAAGTGCGGAAACATCCAGTAGCTATTTGTAAAGCTTGATTATGAATAAAATTAATTTTATTTAGACTGTTTTTGCAGGCTGAAGAATATAGTATAGTTCCAGAGTACAGTACTATATACTATACTTTCATATGATTTTAGATCGAATAATTGTTCTATATGTTTGTAAAAGAATTGATTTATCGGCCCCCAATTCTTATTTGCTATAGATTTCAGAATATTAAGACATTTTTTGCATTCGACGGTTAATTTATTTATAGGGGTTTCCAAGTCAATTTTTGATCCAGAAACATTCCAAGAATTTTGATATAACCAAGTTTTAATTGGTATTCGCCAATTTTCAATAGAGGAAATACTATAACATTTTGTTTTGAAAATACTATGCATTCGGTTTTCTGTTGAAAGAATTTAAAACTTGTTTGTTTGGCGTAGGTTATTTACAGCCGTTGCATGAATTTTTGGCTTGATTCAATGTTTTTAACTCTACATAAGATCGTTAAATCATCAGCATACTTTCTAGTAATGATTGGAGTATCGATATTTGTATCAACTTCATTTATTGCTATCAGGGAAAGTGTGAAATTAAGATTGAACCGTAAGTGTAACACATAAGTGGAACTTTATTTATACAAATTACTTGCTAATAATATTTCGTTATTTTATCACGTGTCGTAATAATAATTATCTCTTTCTTATTTTAGTCGCTAGACAGAGGCACTATCATTGCATGCGTTTGTCATCATTTAGATAAACGATATTCATGCTTTCTATCGTAAATTAAACAATAAACGTTACAACGCAGATGTTAGTTATATAACAAAATAAATTAAAGATGTGTTAAAAATGTACTAAAAGGAGGAGATTTACAATATAAAGGAGGAAGAGAAGACAATTCACATCACACTGATGACGGTTCGCAACCCTATGCAGACAAGTCGTTTGTGTGGTCGTTTTGCATCAATTACAATAGTAAAAAGAAACAAATCGCAAAGAGAGCACACAACAGAGACGATACAGAACCACACACAAAACGAATAACCAAAGAAGTAATGGCCATTTTCAATTTACATGTTTCTTCGGGCTGTAAGATTTAATTTTTTTTATTAACTATCGGCAACTCTACAGTGCCGTCAGCAGAATCTGAAGCCTCTGATTGGATAACGGAATCCTCTCTCCCCAGTCAGCCGCTAGTTGTCAAGAAGACAGAAATATTTTTCGAACAATAAAGCGTCTGGATCAAGGCTGCTCATCTCAGTGACATGCCATTTTATACTGACTTACTTGGTAAGAAAGTTCGAATTTCTTTCTTAACCAGTGTAGTCCAACTGGCAAAAGGCGGGCCGAATACTTCGCGCAGTATCATTTATTACGGCCCGTGAAAAGTGTTTAGTCAAAAGTTAAAAAGCCTTGCATCCATATTGTGACATACCAGACTGTAATACAATATTTTGATGGGAATTGGGGACAAGAACTTATTAAATTCTTCGTAAAAAGTGTAAATGTTGAAGGCATAGGCATGCAGGAGGGCGTTCCTTAGCAACCAGGGAGGCGGAAGTAAATAAACATAGCGCGGAAGTAACGGACAGAAGATATAAGGGCATGTACGATTGGTGGTAAACTAGTAATGGGGCATGACGTAGAAGGAAATTGGAGATTGTTTTGGTAAAACAAGAGACAAGAAGGTATGAAAGCTATCGAGGGTTGAACTTTTTGTAATATTTGAGAGGAGCTTTAGACCGCGTACCGTGCACATCGTAAAGGTCATTGTAAATGATAGATGCGGGACTTGGTGGAATTTTGCGGGAAATAATTGAGCAGTGAGGACTTATATTTTGTGTGCGTAATTCTATTTGGAACTTTGAATAATTCTGGCACCGGGGTCGTAAGTGAAACAATTAATAAGTTGAGGAGGACATTGACCCGGCAGCGGACCGAGAACAAGATACAAGAGAGAATATTGGTCGGAGCAATGGATTCTTCCTGGCCTCATCGTCCAAGAGCGCATGGATATATAAATAGTAAGAATAATAGCGCTATTTACAAATTTTACTATCGGTCATGACCAAGGTGACATTTCATGTCAAAAATAATTAATTGAAATAAACTTATAAGCTTCTCATTTTGAAAAAGAAAATCTGATTATCATTTCTTTAGCATCTTGTGCAACCCATAGTTTAATATTTATTTCCAGAAACAAATTTCAGATTTCTCGCTTCTTCCGTATGGAGAGCGGATCGAATGATCGTTTGCTAGGAAGAAAGTAAGTACCGGCGACGATTATTTTCGTAAGAACCCTAACGGCAGAGCTAGTAGGATAATTATTTCTCTTTAGATGTGTTTGCGGGAAATTTAAAATCGCAACCCTTTCCTGGCGTCCAAAAATGATATAAATTCGGAAACCGATTGCATAAATAATTTAACAGAAACGGACAGCGTTTTAATATCGAGGGAGAACTTAGTTAATGCCTTATTTTACGTGGTGAGACTCGGGCCATGAGGCCCGCTCTTCCGTCTGGCCACACAAATTTCGCTACGCTCCTTTCACCATCTAGCGGAGAAATGAGGTATTATCTTCGGCGTCGAAACAGGCAGATCTCTATTTTTTGCTTAGACGCATCTATTAGGCTTGAGGATCTTTTACATGCAGAAAATCTACTACAAGGGGCAGCCGGGTTTTACTTCCCCTCCGAAGGAGGGAGTAAGAAGAATTTTTTCGCCCTTCAAAATCCACAGCTTTGATCGGGCTTGAACCCCGAAAACTCGGGTACAACAGTCTGGTACGCTGACCGTTATACCATCGAATAGAACTTAGCGCGCCTAGCGCAAGCACGGAGTCGAAATCAGCACCCCCTTTAATGTAAAAAGAACTTCAAGTTTAGATTTAAGATTTTCTGGAATAAATTAAGAAATTCCAAAAAGTCCCAATGTATTTTACTGCCTTATGCAAGCTACGGTCTGATATCACACATGGTTGCATTCCTCCTTCCCGTTTCAGAACAGCCGGGTAAAGTGCTGAGATCAACAATACGGGAAAGTCAGGTGTGGATCGCCCGAGTCATGAAAATATGTTCCGCAACCATATTAAAAGTTTAATAGTTGAAGCCCTTGAGGCCTTGAAAATTGGACATCCCGGTTCTAAACAAAAGACCTTAGTGTTTTGAGTACAATGAAAATAAATGACCACGAATGCCAACGCAATTCTGCCAAATTCGCGGTTTCCTCACCCCGGAACTTGAAGGAAGGATAAAATCGAAGGACGAGATATGGAAACATATTGCCACTCGCCGTGTTCTCGAGGAATTGTGTCGATTGAAGAACGAAAAGGACAGACGAAAGTATTTCTCCGATGATTTGTATTTTGACTATCATCAACGTAACGCTTTTTATTTTGTATTTTCTTTGTTCTCTTTGTATTACTCACTTGTTATCATACAGTATTTCTTGATTCATATGGCTATTTTATATTACTCTGTAAAATTGCATTCCTAGAGTATCTAATTAATATCTTGATTAAAATTAATTGAAAACGCAGCGCACACTTTCAAATTATGCTATTATGTCGTTTATAGGTATTGTAATGGCGCAGATGGCTACTAGCTGTTATTTGATATACAGGTAGGTACTAATAACGAAAGATGCTCGAATTCTCAGTGAAATAGATAGTCGTATGCGTTAGACATTATACAAAGTGAACAGTGTCTCACCAATGGCAGAAGAATTTGTTTTGATATTCTATAAACACTGGTTATTAAAACAGACAGTTCTGTAGCTACTTTTCAACATTCATTATGCCTTTTATTTTCATTTGTACGATAGCAAGATAAACTAATCTTAAGCCCACTTTTCCCAAATGCATGGACGGAAGTGTAAGGAAGTGCATTAACTCAGGTTTTTAGGTTTTGGGTTTTAAACTCCTGTTAGCTTTGTATTTGACTAAACAAAGGAAAAAAAACGTTTTCAATACAATAGATTTCAAAGATCATTTTCCTGTATTTTACATCCATTCAACAGGGAAGTATTGGTGTCGCAAGAACCAGATCCAATCGACCCCCAACAGGGAAGTATTGGTGTCGCAAGAACCAGATCCAATGACCTGACGAAAATTAGTTTTTTTGTTTTGTTTTTTCGTTTTTTCAAACAGCGATAAGAATCTGTAACAAATATTATCTTTCTTGAAAACTTTCTAAGAGTAGTTTATTTTTAAAATAAGGATCACGACCAACCTCTACCTAGTATGTGATATGAGTGGGTACAAAACACAATGGGTAGGTTGGGTTACTGGATATCTACCTTATATAAATGCTTGGTTTCATGGGTCTTTCGTTTTTTTCGATTAACGTTTCCTATATGGTAATTAGTGCGAGGAAAGAAATATGTTTAAAGATATTGAAAATATATACAGATCAATTTGTTTTAGAAAGTTAATACCACATTTGGCGTTAAATAAGTTGTTTACCATTGTTTCGCGCGCTGTCGGTGTTCATTTCGTCAATGAAAAAAATAAAGAATAAGAAATATGTCCATATACTACATCTGGACATTCCGGACCTATACATCATTCTCAGTTGACCAAAAAGATCATCAATACGATACGATACGATACGATCAATACGATACCTACTTCTCTGCTGTTGTTTTATTGCTAATCACAAAATTTCATTCAAGTTCTCCTTCTCATCCACTTCGACCTATATGTCAGCTCCTCAGCGCCTCCAGTGTAAATTAAGTATATCTTCCGGAGAAACGTAGATTTCTGCGGGCGGAGTTAATTCATTTTCGGTTATTTGCGATTCGCCACGTCTTAGGAATAGTTTCCTCCGTTTTTGTCCTCTTACTGTGTGCTTCATCGGAGCGAAACGAGAATTTTTCCTGACAAAAATTGTGTTTAGAACGCGGAACCACCCGAACCCTGACGTACGACAATATTTTTCGACGAACAAAAATCTCTTGGATTGGATAAAAAAAATGTTTTCTCAAATCTGGGAGCTCGCGCATCTCGTCC
The DNA here is from genome assembly GCA_964035755.1 of Teleogryllus oceanicus. NCBI lineage: Eukaryota > Metazoa > Arthropoda > Insecta > Orthoptera > Gryllidae > Teleogryllus > Teleogryllus oceanicus. The sequence goes on from CAXIVR010000009.1 coordinate 47,300,755, forward strand.
AAGCCTGCGATAATCGCTCGCGCCTTTCTTTCAGTTAGTGGCTTTGGTAGAACGGCGTGCCTCAAGCAATAGGCAGTGACCACTTGCAGTAAGGACACAACTGTGGCAATTTCCCGTAGGCCTCCAACATTTTCTTCCATTCAAAACACATAAAAATTATTAGTTCTAATTCAAATTTATCGTTTCAAGTTATTCCTGCGACGGGGAAAAATTAATTTTGTGTATATGCGTATAAGTGGAGGACAATCATTGAAGAAAGAAAGAAAGAAAAAGGAAGGAAAGAAATAAAGAAGAAAAAGTCAAGAGACCTTGGTCCGTAGAATATATTGTTTTCTCCGGACGCCCCTGGTCTTAGGTCACGGGTTTCTCTTCACACATTTTGCGCATCCGCAAAGACATTACTTCATGTTATACGAACGCGGCGAAAAATTATTGCACCAACTTCAAAATTTAAAAAATTATCAATTGAAAAAAAAAATTTCGTTTAATTAGTACAGGAAATTACAATTTAAAATAAAAACATGTTATAATGACAAACAGGAAACCGAAGAGGAAAACTTTCTCAAATGTCTAGACACATATCATAGCGTTACTCATTACACATTTCTACGCGTTCGCTCTAAATTTTTCATTTATGTTATTATACTACTGAAATCGATCTAAGTTCCGTTTCCGTTTTTCAGTTCAGGATTTCATATTTCAAGTTTAAGAATTTTCATTTGCCACATTAGTTTCCCAACAAATTGTGGTACTTCCATGGTTTTCTCATGCCCCCCTATAAATTAAAAGAACTTATATCATTGTATTTTTGAAATCAAAATTTCTTTTTGGACCATACGATGAATTTACGCAATACAGCTAATCATCTCAAAACTCATCCTGAGAAGCATGCGAAAGACATGATTCTCACTTCCAGAGACATCATGCATTTCCAGTTACGTTTCCCATACTTGTCCCCTAGTATTGAACGTCGAACAGCATCAACACAGAAGTCTTTCTTTCCGTCGCTCTCTTCTTCCTGACACACTATATGGCCTTGTTGCCCCCTTTTCGCAAAAGTTACTCTGGATGATATAGAGCATTCGATGTCAGATGCACAATAAGTCTGGATGCGAAAATTACAAACCTGTCGCGCACTTCTTTCACAAACTAAATTGAATAGTTGTCCATAATTTACCCCTATTCTAAACATGCTCACAGACAGGTGAACTGAGGTAAGGAAAATCTGAGGGAGAATTACAGAGAAAAAAATTAAACATTTCTTGCTTTTTATGAACGTCAAGAATGATGTGGGTATCTGTTACTAAATTGCAATAAAAACGACCAGTAGGAATGGCCATCTTGCGACGTGCAGAAGAAAATATGCGATTGCATTGTTTCATGATTGCTACCATTAAAAAAACTCATCAGCATATCACAGTGCTGACAGGAGATGCACGCACACAAATAAAATCTATTAAGAACAAAGGAATAAGAAAGGCCATTTGTAGTGAAACGAAATATCGTATGGGAAAAAATAACTCTAGTAATATTTAGTAATTGAAGCAAACCAAATCGCCGCCATTAGAGGGAAAGGGGCCGAAAACAACTCAATTTACTAGGATCGTACTGTTTACAAAAACTGGCGAGATACGTGCAATGAAAATATATATATTCATCCCTTAATATATTGTAGAAAACGTCTTCTCACAAGGATTGTGTTGGAAATTATATCAGAACCAAATGCAACAAACCGATCTTGTCTAACAGGAATAAGAGAAAATCTGAGGTAAAACCAGATTGCGAGTAAAGCAAATAATCAACTCGTATGTGTGTAGTTCGTATATCCGTCGCCACAGCAGATGGCGGACGCCATTAAATAAGAAAACCTGTAAAAATAAGTTTGCAATTGAAATGCCTGCGCTCAAGCAAACTGCGATTGTTATACACCAACGACAATTACTCTCCGTTCGTAGATATTGGAGCTTTACTTTTTGTGGTGGCGCTCCCATACACATTAAACTTGATACATATGCAACATATCACAAAAGTAACTTGTGAATTATGCATTTCCCTAAGGGAATAGGTCTTGACACGCAACACGACAACCCCTTGTGAATGAAACAATAATGCTGATTCATTGGTTTAGTGCATATCAAATGCACCATCTTTCCTACAATCGCAGAATGCTCAGTTATTCAGTGATATTATTCACCTTTAGTTTCTTTAAAATAATATTATCGGTGGATGGAGGCATTTCTCTCCATACATATGGCGTTATAGTGTCAATGAAATCGCAAGTATTAACCCTTGAAAACTTCACCTCATTCATGACTCCTTGTAAAAAACAGATGGTAAGTCTAACGTTACGAGGACGGGGCAATTCAGAAAGCCCAGGGCAAAAAACGTAACACTTCTAACTTCGCGAAGTCTTTCAAAACAGTACAAATCCACCGTAACGATCGCAGCAAGTATTTTAATGTTAGAAAGTTTAATTTACACTTTCAAACTTCATAAAAAATACAGTTTAAACATTTTCCAGTTGTTCTGCACCATCGTTTTCGGCGTAAAGTTACAAACAAATTGCTTACATTTTTGTTTCATTATAATATCAGGTTGCAATATCGTCATTCTGATGAATCAAGTCGCGACGGCTAGTGTATGTGCTGTGAACTACATTAATTAACAGGGATTCGCTAATCAACTTGTTCGTGCACTAAAACCATAAAAAAAACAGTGTTTTTTCTAGAATATTTTAGAAGGAATGTGTGAATCATTTAGTTTGTCTACACGAATTGAATGAGGGACAGTATTAAATTACGTTTGTAAGAAAAATCATTAATCACCTCCGTAGTTTGCCGTAACCCCGCCAAAACGCAATATTTTACAGACTTTCTCAGAATCTTCTGAATTCAACACAAATTGCTCAAATCCACACCAGGAAACCGAGACTTTTCGAATGACACCTCATTTTTCTCGATTTGTGCAATTAGTCTAATCCTGAATGATGGGCAGACGCAGGCAGGTTACTCGAATAATACTACAAAACCGGTTGAGGTGGTGACACGGCATCAACTGATGTCACCCCTATCTATCACAACGGGAGGTTCTAAGTTTCATCCGCTGTCTCCAGGAGAATTATATCGGCCGGATGCTTTGATTGCCACTTTTCCGTGGGTTATTCGAATGCCGGAGCAGTACCCTAACAAACGGGCTAAAGGACCGCGCGCGATCTTTCCTTCCTCCTCCTTGTCCCATCCTCTGCCCTTAATTATACGCACTTATACTATTCTACCACCAATGTTGGAAGCTTAATGCTTTTCCTGGCTGGATTGGTACCCTGCAGGTGGAGATACTTGGATAGGAAAAAACCGAATCCGACTTGTAGATCTACATCGGATTACATCATTTAGCGAGGCAGAACAGCGTTAACGCTCGTGATGAAAAAGCATGCTCCTACATCTACGCGACTATTGGCGATAGCAGTTTAAGGGCCTGGAAAAACAAAATAATAAATCAATACTCTCTCTCTCTAGTATATATATATATATATATATATATATATATATATATATATATATATAGAGAGAGAGAAGAGAGAGAGAATCAATTTATCGATTTGGCCATCTTTCGTCAGTCATTCACAAAACGTGACCATACCAACGTGATTTGTTTTTTCTCTATTTCGTCATGGATAGATTTCCTTAGATCCATTTTCTTCCTTATATCTTTGTTCCTCATTCTGTCACGTCTGCTGTAACAGCAACTTCGACGCCAGTAGCCCATTTCAAGAGCCAACAGCTTCCCTCGTGCTCTTTAATCAACTTCCCAAACGTTTGGACCGTACGTTGTAACACTCTTGACTAGTGTGGAGAAAAGACGTCTTCGAGGTCTATTACTATATCGGTAAATCCGATGTCGCGGTCCGTGGTGGTGGTGGTTTCTTCGGAGACAGGGCGGCCTGCGCCGTGATTGGCGCTCTTCCGCCGGGGTGCTTGGGGTGGGGCTCTGGGATCCAGTCAGAGCCTTGCCGCGTACGCAAGCGTACGTGGCCTCGGAAAAAGCTCTGATTTGAGAAACTTCTTGAATTTTGTGATGTGATACGCGGCGGATTTGCTCAGAACGGTGCAAAATAGAAGTGAAAAGGGAGAGAAGTAGATAGATGTGGAGTTAAAGTGATAGTTTTAAGTGGGTGGTTGCATTTATATAGGTGCGGCTGTTGCGCGTTTGCGGTAAAGATTGGCATTTGGGGAGTTGTTGATTAAGTGATTGGTTTGGCTTATGGTGGCTGGAGGTAACGGGCGTCGGTTGGGAAGTGTTTGCGCCCAGCTGCAGGCATTTTATTGTAGTACTGGACATATGTTTGGAAATGTTGGGATAAGATCGGATTGGAAAAAATAGATTCAATTTGGTTTTTGGCTGTTTCCAAAATAAATTCTTGGATAGGGCGGATATTTAATTTTTTTAGGTAATAACTGAAGGGTTGGCCTGGTTCTGGGCGGCAAGCAACTCTAACAAATCTGTTCTCTGATCGAATGAGATTACGTATGTTATCAGCGGATGCTGTAGCCCAGGTTACGCACGCGTAAGTGCCCGCGCTTCTAATACATGCTTTGTAGAGCAATGCTTTCGTTTTATGTGTGATGCTTTTTGCTCGTAAAATGGGTGACAGCCGAGCGATGCGGGAGCCCATCTTCTTTGCCGCATCCTTACATTGAGCTTGCCACAAAAGTTTGTTGTCAAATTGAATACCTAAATATTTGATATGGTTATTCCAGGGGATGCGAACACCATTGATGGCTATGGGAGTGGGTAGTGGTTCTCTTCGCCAGCTAAACAAAATTGCTTGGCATTTGTTGGCATTTATAGTTATTCCGTTCAAACGGCACCAGTGGACGAGGTTGTCTGAGGCATCTTGCAGTCTGCGGACGGCGCTTTCTGTTTTGGCAAATTTAGTTGCAAGGGCCACGTCGTCGGCAAAAAGATATTCGGTGACGTGAGGTGTTTGTGGAAGGTCATGGATGTATAATGAGAAAAGTAGAGTAGAGAGCACGGCTCCTTGTGGGACGCCGGCTAAGATAGTTTTAGCAGATGATTTGTGAGATTGAAATTTAACATAGAAGGTTCTGTTTTTAAGGTAGCTGAATAGAAGATGGCATAGATAATCTGGATGGAATTTGCGGCATTTTTGAAGGAGAATGCGGTGATTGACTTTATCAATGGCATAGAAAAAGTCGAAGAATATAGCAGGAATGGCACAGTGAAGAGAGAGAGAGAGGAAGCGATTTCCATAGCAAGGCGGAAGGTTTGCATTGCCGACCAATTGAGGTGATCTTCGTAGGTCGTGGCGCATTTGGCACTTGGTTTGGTTTTGTATTAACCTGTGAGGTATTTCAGTTACTAGCATTGTTTTTTACAGATGGGGCAACGTTTTCTTTGGCTGCTGGATCTACAGGGAGAGCTTCAAACCTATTTACGAGCGCGATGTTTTCTACTACCGCCGGCTGTTTAGGGGTACGAAATAATTTTTTGGGTAGCCTAAATGGTTCCTCATTTGGTACTGGGTCAGTAACCTGGCTTGTGTCATTCTTTGCCTTGGAGGTTAATTCGTCATCGGAATCAGATGCCATCTGGTCTGCTCGTTCTATTATGGTGACGTTAGCCATTATATGGTCGGGCTTATTGCTACTTGCAACCGCGTTTTCGGCCATTTTGGACAGAGATTCGGGGGGATTTGAGGCACAAGAGGGGATGGAATTCCTAGCTTGCACCGCAAAACGCATCCGCCGGCGTATCTCACCAATGATGGGCGATTCAGCTGCTGGTGGTGTTTCTCCGCAAGAGGCGATGATGTCTTCCTGGATGATGGGATGATCGAAGAGGTGCGGCTCGCGCCGTACCACTGGTGCGTTGCTTCTAGCTGGGTCGGCAGCAAGGCGCCTGCGGGTCGCACATCCGCGTGGGCGGCCGACGGCAACGAGAGCTGCCGTCGGGTCGCAGCGGTGAGGGGTCTTCTTCTCGTGCAGTTTCGGGTTGAGAACCCGTCGATTCTCAGCACCGCCAAACCAGTGAGCACAGGTGTTTTTTGCTCTTGTTTGCTCTTTTCGATAAGTGCACCGGCAGGCGGGAGAGTCTCTGGAGTGGTAAATGCGGCTACGGTAAATCACGCTACTGTGAAGCAGAGAGAGCTACCAAAGTGTCGGACTCGCCGACGATGCCGAAAGAACCGAACTGGTAATATTTATAACCTCGGTACCCCTTCCTCGGCGCACGATCGCGGTCCGTACGCCGGGATTGTGAATATGATCCCGGCAGCAGCCTCGATGGCGTGTGTGACGTAAGGACGCATGGGCAGCGGAGAAGGAGCAGCCGCGTGGGTAGCCGTGAGTCACAGCAACGGCGCGGCGAGGCGATGTAGGGACGGGCAGACGGTCGCGGAGATCGGAAACAGTAAAGGCTCATTCACAATGCAATCACAAACATAAGCATAACACATACACATAGACATTAACATAAGCGAAGAGTTAGCGTATTCACAATGTCGAACATAAACATAGGCAAAATAAGAGTTTCTATTGGCTATGAGGCATTCTAGTTTCCTATTGGTTGGATATGAGAATCGATTTCGAGATATCAAAACAAATACCACAAACACAACCACGCAGCTCACGAATAGTTCGCCTATCGACTTCGATACTCGATTTTGAGTTATCGAACTGTGATCGGCTCATTCCTTATGTCTGACAAAAGCATAAGCACAGAAGCTTGAAGCTTGCAAGCTCTTAAGTTAACGTCTTACGTGTTATGCTTATGCGAACGCATTGTGAATGAGTCCACTTGTAGACGTAGACCTAACTTTTATGTTAACGCCATGCTTATGCTTATGTTTGCATTGTGAATGGGCCTTAACACAACCTCTGCGCCTGCCGCTCACACGGTTTTATGGCCAGGCGCGCGCCGCCCTTGCCCCGCCTATGCCCGTCACTGGGCCGCCCGTGAGCGCTCCACTAATTTCCTGGACCGCACTTGGGATTTTCTAACGTGGCGGCTGAGGGTACTATCTTCAAGATGGAATTCGGCACGACTTTTTGCATCTTTCGTGGTCCTGACGTAAGATGTCGCATGATCGCGATCGCATCGAGCAGTGCTGCAGATCAAGCAAACGGCAGGACTGAGAATTATTCAAAAAGTCGTGCCGAATTCCATCTTGGAGATACTACCCTCAGCGGCCACGCTCTAAAAATCCAAGTATAATTTCCTTCTATTACTATTCTCATTTCTTTGCAGCCGCTACCGGGAGTAGGTGGCTCAGGGCATCAGCTGATGTCATTGCTCTGCCTCTGACCGGTAGGTTCTAGGTTATAGTCCCGACGGTGGCAGAATTTTCGGTACTAGCTACATAGCTTGGCCGAATTCGGTCGGTGCCTGTAGGAGACTTCTAGCGGCCGGTTGCACTGATTGAGATATTTTCTTGCTTTCTACGATTAACACCTGGTGGATACCGGAGACGTACAACAAACGAGCTACGGACCCCGCGCGATAATTCCTTTCTCTTTCTTGTCATATCCTCAGCCCTTATATACATTAACATGTACTATTATGCTATTATCCCCGCAGGTTTTCTTCAGCCCTCATTGCGCCATCACTACACTTACAGGACTAATGGACTTCGAAGTTGACGCGCCCGGAATCACTATCTATCAATCAATCAATCAATCAATATTTGAGCCGTCGATTCCGCAATTTTATATCTGGTGATCAAGAACGTTCGATATTTCGGGCAGCCATTCTGCCCAAAATCATTATTAATCGCTAAAAATATTCCTCATAATTTCAAATCTTTAATGCTGCCTGGTGAGAGGATATTCAATGGCCGCGTTGGTGCATTTCTCTAATGTAGCGTCTCTATGCCAGACCAACCAGCGAGTGGAAAAACTTTTATAGTATCTAAAGTCGAAAAGCTTTTGAACTATTTCGAAATATTGGTTTTTTGAAATTAATCGTATATTTTTTTTTTTTTCAGAATATTAGCTGTATAGTATAGTGCGTATAATGTATTTTGCGGACGTAATTGCCTGAAGGAATTACAAACGAAACATGAATTTCAATGAAGAAAAGAGCGCTGAAAACAGTGATTTCACGACCCTCTGGGGAAAGGGGAAAAAAATTCCTCTTCCGCCCTAATATTTTGGCTGCAGACCTCTAGATCCACTACAAATGATTGAAAACAACTATTGTGAATTCATTTATTGTACTGTTCAACGGGAAATAAAAAATTACGTATTACGCGAGTTCAAATCTTGAAGTTTAGTATAAGAGCGAGTTTGTAATATTATGATTAAGGAAATAAATTACTTTGCCTTTTTTATTTCTGTTTAATGTACTCGTATTTGTAAGTACTCGTATTTTTAAGAGTATGCGCCTTCTCCAAGTCATTTCCCTTCAAAGTCCTTTCGCCACGGCCCCCTCCTTGTTCCCTTACTCCTTTCCCCATTCTTATATCAAACTTTTTCCCCTTTTCCCGTTATTCTCTACTCTACATCCTAACGAACTTTCTGAGTACCAAAATAAAATAACAAACTTCATCTTCGCCTTTCTGGCGGAATGCCGGTGGTATTATATATATCACTGTTAAGGCTTTTACAATCAGCCTTATCAGCCTAAGTTCTCATGGACTATAAAATGAGATGATAGCCATCGCTAACTTCAGAATTATTTCTACCGCAGGATATGTTTTCGCGAAAGAATAGAATGTATCACCTCTAGACGTCATTATCATTCGGATTTGAAAAAAACTTCTCCATAACAATGGTACAGCATCAAGAAGAGCAGATACCGTGCATATCTGGCAATCATCATTTAAAAATGCAATTATTCCCTTCACAATCGTTGTTTACAAGCCTTATGTAGTGAAAATAGAGCGCCGGTGTGAAATTATAAGAGGGAGAGGATCTTTCTTCCAGTTTCTACAGAGGGAGGGGAAAACGCCATTTTTCAGCGCGTTAAAACTCTTAAATTGTTTGTCAAAAATAATGGATTGGAGCAAAACTAGCATTGCCACACTTTCGAAAAAATAACTGATAATAGTTTATGTGGACAATTACATTATTATAAAATCTAGGCCAATAAAGCGTAGTTTGAGTAAGATTCTTGGTATAATTCATGGCCCAACAGCATTTCTAAATTTTTAAACTTGAGTAGATAAGGCGATGAGTACTTTCAGACTTTTCAACGGTTTCTATTCTAAATTCTTCTCGTACCGTGACGGCTTAGTCTTCTAGGTAATCGGCTGAATTAGAGATTGCGTCGATCTATTATTTATAAAAATTATTTAAAAGAATTTGCATCGATGTATACCATAATGGTGAACGTTCACGCATTTGTCGCGGAATTTCATAATGCTTGATATATTATCCTCCCCTTCAAAATGAACTTTCGGGATGGAATGAATCATGGGTAAGACAAGTATCTTGGTCAAGAATTTGAATTTCCCGGGCGTTAGTTTATCATTTAATCTAAAGTTTTATTTTCAATGCTCGAAAATCATCTTTTATAGAGTCTGTACACCTTGTGTTACGATATTTGCAACGCGTAAAACCTATTTACCAAGAACTGTTTACTCTCCAGATTCATTATACGTCTCGCAACATACAATGTCGGGGTCTGTAGACGTTCGCGAAATGTCCCAATTGGCTGAGTCAAGTTAATGAACGATTCCCGCTCGCGAGGTAGGTGAACTGAATCGATGAATGAAAGAATGGCAGTCGTGCAATTGAGGGAATTTTATCTCCTGATTCAAACGAGCTCGGCTGTATCTGTAGTGCGCATAAAGTATAAATACGACAACACATCAAGGAATTGGTAAAGGAAACTTTACACCTATTTGATAAGCACTTGCTGAATATGTATCTTTTAACCCTTCGACTCTGTTTCTCAAACACTTACATGGACTCTGTTTGGGGTCTTTTTTTACCATAAAAGTTTTACACGATAACTTCCAAGTATTTGTCACAGGAACGTCATTTGGAGTTGTTCTAAATAGCAAAGAATAATGCTATTTAAAAAATCTTCTTGCATATCCTCATTACTACATATAGGTGTCTATCTTCTCAGGATGAGAATGTTTGAGACAGAGCTACCAATTTGTAATACATAAATACACTAAATTATCACACACAAAAGGTAACAATATTAAAAACCGAAATGGGACACCTTTTTAGAATTTTTCTTGTATTTAGACGTCAAATGTAGCATTTTGAACTCCAACCTCATAAAAATAAAATTATTTCCAACAAAGAAACGAACTTAGAAAACTGAAAAGATTACAGCGTAGATAAAACTGGACGTAAATAGCATAAATAGCAAAAGAATAAGTTAATATGAATAATTTCCAGAATGCTGTGAAACATTATTTGTCCCTGCGGTAAAAAAAGATCCCAAACAGAGTCTAAGGATTATACATTTAATATATATTTTAAGACTTTTCTTAAAAACATTGTTTTATAGTCGTTTTCGATTTTATTTCATTTCTTCTAACAAGCTGTTCAGAAAGACGTTAATTGGCATACTATGCGTTGTAAATTGTATGTTAAATACGCTCAATAAATTTTCATTAGTAATATCAAGAGAAGTGCTGTTATAGCCGGTAAATTCACGCTTCACCATCTAATTTAATCATATATTTCAAAATTCGTCTTTTCTTTTCCTTAACAAATTTTTGAAATTGCTTCCAAACACTTTCTCCGTTTATTTTGTTTTTCAGCCTGAATTTTCAGTAATAGATTCAATTTCAGAGTTTGAAACATCACCAAAACGACTCATCGTAATACAGCGCGCCAGGAAAGTCTCTTCGCGGGTTGCTGCTGAGAGTGCATGCAACAAACGTTATGTTGGTAGCAGCGTGTAAACGTAAGTACCGCACTCACACAATCCTAATAGATTCTAGAAGTGGTGTCTCCTTCAGTTTCCAAGTGATCTGTTTGCTACCAACATAAATGCAATTTCTAATAGAAGGCCATTACTCGGTCCAGTGCGGATTGATTGATTAGTGATTCTGGGTGAGTCAACTACGGAGGTGATTGGTCTTAGTGTAGTACATGTTTTCCATGGGAGGTGGTGGTTGCTTGGTGGAGGAGATAGCTTTCCTCCACTGGATGACGAGATCAGGTGCCGATCTACCGTCGACTAGCGGGGTTACCCGGGGATACCCCAACCAGGTATCTCCTATCAGCGGGGAAGCTCGTCAGCCGAGACAAGTTCTAAGTCCCCGACCGGTCTCCCGGTATGTATGGTAGCGTAGTGGACGTTTATGTAAGTGTGTGTGTAAGGGGTGAGGATAGGACCTAACTCACAAACTAGTGTCGAAAATCCTGCCACCGTCGGGACTCGAACCTAGGACCTCCCAATCACTAGCACTTCAGTGACATCCGTTGATGTACAGAGCCACCGCTCCCGGTCCCAGTGCGGAGATACTTTCCTGGCGCACTATATTATAATTTGATGTTCATAATAGCTCAATAGCTATTAACAATTGCTCTCGTTTAGAACAAAAATGTAAACAAATTAATTATAGCTGAGTGCAAAATTGATAACCATGAAGAGCTAGTCATCTTGAATTCGTTTAATATTATATTCTTGATTAACTTTGGTTACTTACAACACGGGCAGACATGAGTGAAATAGTCATATTAATCACATAGGTCAACGACCTGAGCTTCATCAGCGAGGGCACATGCAGAGAAGCGTCAACGGCACATTTGCAGTGTTGGAAATTGAATACGTTGAAGTGACTCGTTTGTTGACAAACACGTAGCGCGGAGCCTCACCATGAACTTGGCTACGCTTAGTGAATCGTCAATTGTGTAGTAGAAGCGTTCGGTTTTATACTAAGCCATTCTGCTCTCTACGTTGTGCTCTTATTCAAGGAAAATAGTCGGTTTCTACGAGGAACGCTCGCTGGTCCTCGACTACGATTCATTATAGAGTTTCCAACAGGTTCCATGTTGAAAAGAAAGGGGTAAGCTAGTCCCAGGCATCGATTTTTGCTCGTTCTGCACAGCACCAGTTCACGTCAGGAATCATGCGAATATAATAAGAGCTCTTCGATTGAAAAACCCGTTCATAGGCGTCTTTCTGTCATTACCTGGTCCATTCCACATAGTGCAATAAAAAGAGCACAAGGTGTTTGGAGATACGTAAATGGGGTATATCAAATGAGCGGGCTAACTGCTTTCGTCATGTGTGGAATATCGCGTGTAAATTGCCACGAAAAAGCCACTGAAATGCGTGTGGTAGGAGCGAGCTATTGCGAATTGATAATATTGGGAATAAAAATGAAATTGTAATCTTTCAAACACACCAATGGTCTTCTTCGAAACCGCGGAAAGATGAAAATGGAACAGGAAAAACGAAATTGAAATATAATTGTTCGTGTGTCTAGTGTTATTCGCTCATTGTTTCTTTATTATTATTATTATTATTATTATTATTATTATTATTATTGTTGTTGTTGTTGTTGTTGTTATCCGGCACTAGTCAATTAGATACTCAAAATATACAAACAACAATCAATATGTTTCAGTGAATAAGAAAAACAAATGTTACTTCATCAGTTACAATCTGAAATCTCAGTATTGCAAATAGCATCATCATACTTGTACATTATGATGAATATCCGAGTTTTAATTCTGCCACCTTGACACACATCATTGCAATCATTCCAATAGCAACCGTCTTCGAACAAATACAAATGTTGCTGACTATGTAGCATTTTCAACCAAGATTCAGACTGATATCAAGGTGAATTTTCCGCAATGAATATTTTCCGTAACGACTCACATTACTATGATACTATATTGATTAAAACATGATTCTGAAACGTCATTAAAAACGTAAATTTCGTAACAAAAACACTATTAAAAATATAAACAGATGTTCACAATTTTAATAATTTATAATAATAATTAACACTAGTAGGAGTCTATTGGATGATTAATTACAAATAACTGTGGTTTTATACGAAAGGCCATCACATTATATGTTCGGACCTGAACGAATTTGTCGGGAAAGCGATGCAGTAGTTTTGATCCTATAACACTAGGGGTGATAGAAGAAGTCCGATTTTCTCGCATGATTTGTAATGGCTACGCAATATGAGCATATTATTTGAAAAGTATTCCCAACCAATTTTTTTTTCCACGCTTGTATTTTAACACGGTGAAACGCGCTATTGACGATATTACACTATCACAAGGCTCGGAAATTCAACAGATTACTAGACGGTTTAAAAATAAAGTTGAACATTTGCATTCTCAATGTTCATTAATTCATAATATTGGCACGTTATTTCAACAATTAATTTTGAAGAACAGATTTTATTAGGAATAAAGGCTCCAACTTTAATGTAGCCCAGGCGAAACGAAGACAAAGATGGCGAAAATTCATTAAAATTTTCAGGAAAATATTTGGGGCAGTGATTCGTGAATATCTTAATTTTAAAATCGCTTTAATTTCTCGCAGAAAATACTCTTATTTTGAACAATTTGTGTATGAACTTACTTAGTGATTTTCCTCTGAAGAATAGACGTTATTAAGGAAAACAATCTGTCGTCAATATTGTCGTTAGAATAAGCCGCTGAAAAACTGAAAAGTCTTGCAATTTTCGAAATTTCAAGAGTTCAATGAAAATAAGACATACGCCATTTTTAAGCGTCCATTGCACTATCCGAGGAAAAAAATTAAACTAAGCATTTGGAGTCGTTTTCGAAACAAGTTTGAAAATGTTTAGCCTTTAAGAGCCTCCAAACATCAAATACATAGGAGTATCAAGTATATACAAATATCTGAGGTACTCAATTACTGAATGTATACCAACATCATGAAATATAATGAGGTGATCGTCTGATAATTAACCCCAGGAATTTGAAGGGAGCATGAAGAAGCACACCGCCTTCATATTGAATTCAGTTTACTTTATTCATGTGATCTAAAGCATTGAAAATTAATGTAATGGTTGAGGAAGTTTAACTCTTTGGCTCCACAATGGCAGAAGATGTGTGAATCCCTCTTTTCTTTTTTGCTATAGTGGGTTCGACTCGCTCGAGAAAAACGATCGTTTGTTGGCGTTGTCAACATACATACTTGTCAATGCCCCTGGAGAGAATAGGATGAAAGAGTGCGAATATTTTTCAGTTTCTTCACTCAAAATGCCAGAACAGTTGATTGAATAGGTAATAGTAGTAGGTTTGTCAAGGAAGGTATAAGATTCAGATTGAGATTAAAACTGATTTAATGGAAAACATTTATATTTGTAAATGTTCAGTAGAGATATTATCTCTGGACAAGAACATTCACATTTTTTCTTTTGTACGAATTACACTTGTACGAACTACACAAGCGGGCTCAGCGAGCCCGCCTTCGCGTCCCAGAAAAGACGGTACCATTTACAGTATTGTACAGCTAAGGTTATTGCAAAAAGTATATAAACATTATATCTTTCCCATTTTTAGCCAATTGAGCATGGGGTCTCCCAGTGTTTTATCTTAGGCACTATCCCCATGCTTTTTGACATGTAAACAATATGCCTCCCTCTTTTGGAAATGGAAGAACAGGTCTGTTTCCTGATGATACGAATGCGCCTTTGCAAAAAGAAAACAGTATGATATCAGAAGTTTCAAATTGGTTTCGTAATAAATTAATAGTTAATGAAGGAAAACAGTTCCAAAGCTTTTTTTCATTTCAAAGCGGCAATCGCAGGCGACAATCTAAAAGAACAATATGTAACTGACTGACGTTAAGGTAACAATGTTTCTTGGTATCTCAATTCAAGCAAACTACAAAAGGAATATTCACGTATTTAAATCATTATAATACACACTTAAAATTCTTTCCAATTCTGTAAGCCTTAATGCAGCTCGTCGCGAGTATTGCGCAAATGTACATTCAGAACTAAGATATGCGTAATATTTTGAAGTTCATCCTATAATACTCAAAATTCACATTGCAGAAAAAAGTACTTATAAAAAATAGAATCCACGTATGTCCTGCAACCCTCTCTTCCCTGAGCTTGGAATCTTACCATTACCTTGGCTATTTATTTACTAATTTCTAAATTTGGTGAAAACCGAGTTACTTAAAGGTGGGAAGATGGGAAGATATTTTCAAGCAATACACACGTCATAGAGGTCACACTCATGAGATGTCGGTGTTAACAGTATTAACGAATTAACGGTATTAACATTACGACTACAAGAAATCCACATATGATTCAGGTCTATTACTGTACAACATATTGACGGATGACCTTAAACAATTACAATTGGTAGATAAATTCAAATTAAATGTAAAATCGTTTCTGCTGATTCTATATAAAAAGAAACTACACAGACCATCAAAATATGTATTTTTACAATTATATATAGTGAATTAGTTCGCAATAATCGTGTTATATAATGTTACAATTATTGAATAAGCCTGTAACAAATAATGATGTAGCCCCTTGGTTTGCTTCTGGACATAAATGTAGCTTCCCAATGCGCATATTCCACCATAAGCTCGTGATAAGAGTAGAAGGGGGTATGGGTTACATGTTGGCAATACGAGAGAAGAGTTCACAGGTTTCCCAGAATTGTATTACAAGAATTCAAATATCCGCTATAAACCTTAAGGGAAGATAAGATCTGAAATTAATAATATCATGCAACGTAAACTAAAGGAATTGGCTTTCAAAAAAACTAAATCTTGAAAACAAAAAATCTCAAGTCGACATCCAACCCTGCGGATTCTAGCACCTCATTTTCCCACAATACAATCCTCATCTGGATCTTTCCTCTGTTTTCTGTTCCGAAACATGAAACATTTCCGTGGACATCGTCTTTAGAGCGATGAAAAAGTCAAGGGAGTAGTGGCAGCCAATATTTCAAAGCAGATGATCCCCATCTCAGTATTAACTACAAAAGAGAAGTGGTACATTGAGATCCAAGGAGATATTTTAGGAAAATAATAAATATATTCACTTTAGTGGACGTATTAGTATGCTATAAAATTATCGATTTTGTTATGCGATTGTTAGTGGTTGTTAAGTCAAACGTAAAAGTCTGCAAACTGAACGACTGCATGTGTATAAATAAATAAACACGAATATTATTCAAGTTAAATTTTTGAGGAAAAAAAAACACCATTTCAAGAACTCGTTTTCGAAGACTGGAAATTACCTAAAAGAAGGCCGGAATAAAGTCACAATCAGAATATAATACTTTTGTAACATGTACGTTGAGAGCTCAAATTTCGGAAATATCAATATTTAGCTGAACCCATCTTGGAACCATATTAAAACAGAAAAATAGAACATTTTCAGAACTTAGATGCAAACTATTACTTTTAAATAGGCAAACGTGGACGCAGGGCAAATTATTTTATTTTAGATTGAGCTGCAAGACACAAACAATAGACAGAAACATTAGTTTAAAAATTGACTATGGATGACCCTTTGCAAACGTTTTTGAATAAGTATTTGTTACGAAAGTAAATGAAGCGCACTAAGATCCAACAAGAAGTCTGTTTGTGATTAAAGACTCATAGGAAAGTGTAAGGTATAACATTTGGTTGGATATCAATTATTAACATTTAATCGTTAGTCAATAACAACTCATCAAAATATTATCAAAGCTTTAGCCAATAACAATCGGAATAGAAATATAACTTGCATTAGAAAACAAGCAGATTTTTCGACAAAGTTTTGGAGCAGAGGCTATATCCTGTGAAATAGACGTGTTGATTTGGGGTATAGGCCGTAGCAGACATTAAAATAAATGACAATGTGTTAAAAATGTTTGCCCATTCAACACAATGAAGTTTGTGAATTTGACAGCATCTTTGTAATGTCTAAAAACAAGCAAAATTTGCGAACGGTCGATATCAACAGCAAAGAGAATCTGGTCACTGTGCAGAAAAGAACAGTGGGCAAAAATGGTATTTTCTACGGACGAGAGACAGAGCATTTTTAACTTCTAAAATATATAAAATTGTGTAGCGAAGTTTTATTTATGACACGCCAGAGTAATTATACACGATGTCCGGAAAGGAAACGACGAAACGTCGAAAATAAACCATTAAGACAATTTTAAGCATATTTTGTCTAATAAACTACAGTAAGTGCTCAAAAGTTGGTTTGGAAATATGGTTTATAGGCAACAATTTGCATTGTAGAAGTATATAAACACTCCAGAAACATGTAAATTGTTTATTGTGTACTACAGCAAAGAATATATATGTTCAGAAAGAAAAATTAAGCCAGAAATTACAACAAAAGCAGTCACGTTGTGTAAATTGTGAATTTTTTTTATTTATGGGTTAAATTTTTTTTGGATCTAATATATATATGCATTTGTTTTGTTAATTATAAACAATTTACATATTTATGGAGTGTTAATATGCTTCTAAAACACAAATGTTTGCGTACAAACCATATTTTCAATCCCACTTTTGAATGCTTATTGCGGCTCAGCCATCCGGAATATCGATGTAGTTTATTAAACAAAACATGCTTAAAATTATCTTTAGAGCTAATTTTTCCTCCACGACCACCCTGTGTAATAGAACATAAAATCAATCAAGGGAGTGCACATGTAGACATTTTTTGAAACTTGGCAATTAATGTTAATATTATTGTTTTTGTGATTATTACTCGTTACTGTGCTTTCAAAATGTTCTTTATATCAATGTTACAGAGGACGATCCAAATACCTAGGTTTTATTGTTGCAGGGTGACCAGTAACCTAGCTTTTTTGAAATTCAAGGTTTTTTTCCCGGTTTTCCAGGTCCGAGAATATAAATTTTCCAGGTTCTTTTTCGCACATTACAACATATTTTTACCTTCTACCGCTTACGTAGTAGAGTGAAAGCAACGTAATTCTGCGGGAAAAAGCCGTGAATTTTCGTCAGAAAAACTCTGATTGCCGGTCTCAGGTAACGAAAATGTTGATAAATCCAGTTGATAAATTTAGAAAAGAAATTTTCTAACACGTGTGTGGCCAGAATTCATGTTTTGTGGGTGCTTGATATCGAAAGCACGATTGACGGCAAAACATCCGTCCGGCAGTGAACGCTAGCGGCTAAACAATTCAGTCAATTTTCTTGAAAATTGATATTCCTTAATCGATCTGGCGATGTCGCGGCCCTTTAAATTTTATGGAGCGATGGAAATAGGGTTTACTCCCGTCAAGATCTCAGCATGTTTATTTTCTTCGTGCTCTCTGTCAATTCGGACACTGTCACTCTTAATCTTCGTATATGCTATAAGCAAAGAGAGCTTCAACTGCGCTCTTCTACAAAAGAAGTTAAAATTCCTTTTATGTATCATGGACGTAAGAACACGGTCGTTTCGACCTGAAAAATAACAAAGTGGTACCGCCGACGTCATCAGAGAAAGGGCGCGACACTAACCGAAACTGAAACAAATTTACACGTAGTGGTGTTAATAAAGAATTTTAAAAAACTAATCGAAACTCTGGTATTGAGTTTCCAGTGAGACGTTTGTTCCGCAAATATCTCATCCATGCACGTGCAACCCACAGGCAACCACATAGGTGCTATGGGGTGCTCGGTACTCCACTCATGTTGCACCTATACAAGCGGCAGCATTTGAACTTGTGTTATGCGAGAGTCAAGAACTTTGCAATCCTCAAGAAAACTTGTGACACTTCTAAGACATACTTGGATTTTTACTCTCGGCATTCTCGTGTACAGAGTGGAATTCTGCACTTTACTGAATACGATACCGTATGTAAATGTGCTAAATGTTGAGGGAAAATCTGAAAATAACGAAAAATCCCGGTTTTAAAATCAAATTCCCGTTTTTTCGGTTCTTCTAGGCTTTTTCGCATTCCCGGTGTTCTCCCGGTTCTCAAGGATTACAGGTTCGTTGGCCACCCTGTGTTGTGAGTACTAGACCATGCGAGTAAAATAATATCATTATGACGCAAGTTTAGGGTTTCAATCAAACACCAATAATAATAAAGACGAGCTACATTTCATGGGGGACAATTCCGGAAACAGGACTCTACAAATATATTACTGAACCCACTGGGATTTCGCAACACATAGTTAAGGAAGAGAGAGCAATCAGTTCCAGTTACGTGTCAGTAGAGCACGTAAGTATTATGAATATAATACCGGCACCAAATTGAAACCAGGAGTTGTAATGACCGCAAACATCACCAAATATTTTAAAATTCTACATGCTATAGGATTATTTTCGCAAATACAAGGCTTTCACGCGAAGTCACGAACGCATTTCGCAAAAATCAACCATCCACACGTCCTCCGCTTGAATTCTTAAAGCTTTTAAAATCACGTTTGGCGGCGAAAAATGCTTGATGTACCGACAGCACGCATTGAGACTTAGTGGCAGGAATTAGCATATATTTCAGCAGTGAATGCAATAATATGAAAGTTAAGCTCGCGCACTGCTGGCTAAAGCATGTTTTACACTATTTCCTGGAAGAAAATAGTGATTTCTGAGATTTCTAATAAGGTTTTTGCACAAACATTGTATATATTGTAATTCGTCATCAAATGAATTCGATGCTGTATTTTGTGCGGGAAAGTCTAACCAGTGTGTATAAAAGTACAATCGGTTACAATATCATATAAAGAATATTAGTCTATAATATATACGACCCAAAAAAATAAAAGCATCAAGAATAATACTTTCTTCGTTTCCATGTCTTATACTGCGTCGTATAATCTCTCTTTTTCTCTCTCTCTAAACCATTATGAGACTTCGCTAAAATCTTCCTAATATAGAGATTGTCTATGACTGCCTTCCGCGTTCAAAACAAGGAGCCGAGTCTTCTCAAATAAGAGAAAGAATGAAAATATACATAAATAGAAAATTATAAAAATGGAAAAGGAGCAAAGGCGAAGTGGAAAGAGCACAGAGATGTATAATTAATCGAATTAATCTTATTCGGCCACAATGAAGACGGCATATAATAAGTGTGTAATTAATCTAAAGAATGTTGAAAAATTCCCTTTACAAAAAAAATCTTCAGATTCTATGTTGAATTTTATAAAGAATAGAAAAACAAGGTATTTGAAAAGAAAATGTCTTCAAGAAAATTGAGTTATTTCCACAGTCAAACTTCAGACCGACTGCCACGTTACTGTAGACACTAGTGACTGCAACGTGCTGACTGTTGCGTCGTTTCTCTGCGTTTTCGGTAAAACTGTAAGTAAGGAAGGTATCCCTTATCGCACACTAAGAATACTTTAGTAATACAAAATATTTTATGTGTACTATTCATTCAGTCTATTAAATATATTTAAAATGAATCTTGTTATTAATTATAACCACTGTGCGGCGCCGTATAGTATCAAACGCTGATCACGATTCAAGCTCTATTGAATTAATACAATTCCTGGAACGCTCGAAGTATTTTAAGCATATCTACAAAGTAACTATTGTCATACTCGTGAGAGCCCAATATGATAAATGAAATTCCACTTCAAAGTTTTCCTATTATAATTATACATGCTAACGGTATTTTGAAGTTAAAATGTTCCTTCATGAAAATATTATATTCGTTGATTATTTCTGGGCGAGAAATTCACACTGATGCTTCCCATAATTTAATTTTGGAACCTTCAGGCTAATTGTATTCTGCAAGAAATGATCAGTACACGGGTTGCATGTTGATTCTCTTCCACTTACATTTATTAAATAGTATGATGGGGTAGTTGTTATGAAAGTTACCTCGACCCAATTAAAAGTAATTCAAGGAACAGTGGGTATTCATTGAGCCGTTTTAAAACATCCTACCAAATTACTCTTCCTTAGCAATAATCCTCTGAGATGATACGAGTATGATGCACTTTCTCTTCTCACAGATAACGACTATAAAAAAACATTTCTTTCTTCTTCTTCTGCTTCTGCTTCTTCTTCTTCAAAACTAGCTACTCTACACTTCAGCGGAAAATCAAAGTCGCAACAATTGGACATTTCCAAGTGTTTCCATCCTTCCCTTTTCTGTGCCATAGTGACAGCATACCACTCTCCTAAACTCTTGAGACATTTCGTGGAACCATTTTATGGCAAAGAAGGCGGTAAACCGTCTATTTCTCTGTTTGTTCCGTTAGCAGTCCAGGGACCAAATACGTACATGAAATGCGTATCGGTTTTTTTTTTACTGAATTATGTGCGGAGGTGACATGTTCATTCACCAGCCTGCGCCACGATACAAGTCTCCACGCAACCAAACAACAGATGAATGCACAGTGACACAGTGAAGAGGCTACCGGCAGTGACATGGAAGAATGTGCTATTTTGCAAGTGAGGTAAGCCGTCACATGAAAGTAACATGAAACAGTTGTTTTTCTAATTTTTGTATACTCTTGCACAGTGCTTGATTTCTTAATAAATAAATAAAAACGGAACGCACTGGATGTTCATTAAAATTTTACTATAAATAGTTATATTTCCAAATTACAATGTAATAACTAATCATAATTAATAATAATAAAAATATGAAATAAAAATGATAGATTACTGTATGAAAATAAAATTATATTAAAATAATTAAGAAATATATGAGAAAAGTTTTTGATATTTTTTTTATAATAGGATAAACTGAAAATC
This sequence comes from Teleogryllus oceanicus, assembly GCA_964035755.1. Lineage (NCBI taxonomy): Eukaryota > Metazoa > Arthropoda > Insecta > Orthoptera > Gryllidae > Teleogryllus > Teleogryllus oceanicus. Next base: position 47,322,368 of record CAXIVR010000009.1, read on the forward strand.
GTGGTCAAGTGTTTGTTCATTCCTTTTTGTCTTAATTATTTTGTTTTGGAGGTACTGTAACGTTGTAGACTCTCTCATGCCTTTATGAGAGACAGTCCCGCCTGACGACCATGACAACCATGATTACCATGGTGCATATCAATATATGAAAGTTGCTATTAGAATTATCATCTGTTTTCCGCAAACGACACGCGGATGATACAATCTTTAGCTATCCTTGTGTATTATGTACAAATTAAATGTGCATATTTGAGAATCCTGTCGTCCTTACTCATCACGACGCTACAGGCGAAGGATATAAAAACCGGTGGCAGCGGTGGGATAGAAAAATGCATCTACATGACAGCTGCATAAAACGGATAGCAAGTACATGAGCGAAAACCGCCGACGTCTTTGAGACGCTACCAGACGACAATGGAGAAAACATCAACTGCTAGAGGCGAGAGTGTGGTAAAGCAAAAGCCCCAACAGAAATGACAGCCAGTCGTTAAATAGTGAATTGGTGGAGCAGCCGATACTGGTGACTTCTGGTCCTGGCCGGAGCAACCGCATCAAGACCGGCAAAACGTGGGAGCAGCTGGAGGACGAGTCGGAGAGGTACAAAGACCGAAGAAAACCGTGAGGACAACTGGAGGACGAGTCTGACTGGCGCATCCAGACGGAAAAAGCCGTGAGAGCACCTAAGAACGGGTCGGTGAGCAGCTGGGAGATCCAAGAACTGCAGCCAATTGAAGAAGCCCAGAAGTATTTGCAATTCAGCCTCTCCGACTTGTCCTTCGGCTGTCCTCACGGTTTCTTCCGGTCTTGACACCTGCCCGATTCGTCCTCCGGTTGCTCCCACGGTTTACCGGTCTTGATAATGTTTTGATAAGGATAGTGAAAAATGAAGAACAATATTTTAAAATAATTCCTCTCCTCTTTCTCATCAAAAGAAACAAGTAATTGATAATGAGTATTATTCATATCTTTGCAATAAAACATATTGCATCACTCTTTCATCTACATCTTTCTCTCATTCTTCCATCATTATAATTTAAAATAAATTATGATTTTATTTATATAATTCAATTTTACTTTAAACATGTAAACGAAAAGAGTAGTGTGGGTTAACATTTTCCTTAACTGATAATTCCCTAGGTTCAGAGTGAGGAGACACCACTGGATCCAGAACACTTCTATAATTAGTGTTATCCGTGATTCTGATTAGTTTATACAGTTCAACATTGAAAACCTCGAAACCTGTTTCATTACCCACCTCACCGTATAAGAGGAGCTCTTTCCTAGCGATGTAGTTCCAGTGCATCCGAATGAACAACGCAACATTTTCACTGACTGACGGAGCACTGGTGAGTCGAGTCACGTCACATCGGTAGGGAGTAACGTTCATCCTTAAGCTTCAGTGGTCGAATTCCTACGATGAGTGCGGATTTTTAAAGGCTGCAATATACACGGTATGTAACGCTTCTGGTACGAAAAATTAAATCCTCCCCCCCCCCAGATTTCGTCTCAACAAAATCCCACATTCTCGCAACCAAGTAGATCGAATAATGTTAACGGAGACGCCATCTTGTGGGTAATGGGAAAATCACATCCAGGCGCATCAAGGGTCGCCCACGGAGTGGGTATACTCGAAAGATCCCGAAGGTAGTACTATAAAGGAATCTTAATCGTCATCCTCAGTTGAAATGCTGATGCGTAACTGCCGCCAATCACTGCATCTTCGCAATCATCGCATACGCTAATAAAGGCTAAAAAAGTCTATTATCAGGTTGATGTTAATGAGCTTCGCCGTCTGGGAGGAGGAGGAGGAGGGAGAGAAGAAGAAGAAGAAGAAGAAGAAGAAGGAGAAGAAGAAGATGGCGGAGAAAGAGGTAACAGTCGAAGTCCCTTGACCTGACCATCTCCCGAAAATACTTCGTGTATATTTCGAAAATATTCGCATTTTAAGGCTGCGTGCATTGTATAGGCGGTCTTTAGGTCTGTCGGGGGTCACCATATTCTTCTTCAATTCACATAAACGTCTTCCTGGTGCTTATTGAGACAGGGATTTTGCAAATGAAAAAAATAAGAGAAAGATAAGGAGTTATGATAAAATCGCATACTCAATAAAAAAAATTGATCTGCTCAACAATAAATAAAGCAATATTTGAATGATAGATTTTGGGTACCCAATTTCTGTTGTTTACATGTACTTTTAAAGCAATCAACGTTTTGCATTCAACGTCAAATCAACGTTTTGCGAAATATCTCCGTTATCTCGCGTTTTTATTATCTTTAAAAAAATCAACACTCAAATAATCCATAGGGAAGAGAGTATCATTTTTTATTTCGGTAATTAAAATATGTTTTTTGTTTGCTTCATAATTTCTTTACTTATGAATTCCATTTTATATTCATAATTTTAGTATTGTCAATACTGAACAACCAATCATTTCCTAAGATCACATTGATAACAGGAACATTCCACATTACGAAAACTACAAAACGCGAGTTTCTTAAATGATAATAGTGAAATTCTGAAATGACTAGTGTAACCTCAGTTCGCGGGCTGGGAAAATTGCCAAGTAGCAGCAAAGGAGGTAATGTAGAACGAACCGTGGCGCCATTCCGCAGGAGATTCTTCTGTTCCAAACTGAATCTCATCTGCAGAGAGAAAGGAGGGGCGCCCGTCCACAGTATCCCACTCGCCAAATTCCGTGGGCTAAATTAAAGGGTCGGTTCATTTTGCTATCTTATAATAGTGAACACAGGTTTCCTGAGGTGAAGTTTACATTCCGAGAGTAATTTAAATATTGGAATATTAATATCAGTTTAATCAATTAATGTCCTTTTTTTTAAAATTTTTGATAATTATTTATGATATAATTATTAATGTTAATTAATTGAACTGAGTTAAGCATATTATAATAATGAAAATATACTTAAAACATATGAAAAGTTATAATGAGACCCGCATTCCCTTAACGATAAACTCTAATAAATTCATTGCAAAGAGCTTTCTTCAAAATTTCCGAAAGACTCTGTTGTACTGGGAAGTAAGCAAATAAAATAAATAACCTGACAGTGCTTCAACTGCACACTCTCGTATTATCAGTAATGATTACGAAATATAATACGGAAAATATATTAATGATTTAATAGTTTACATTACGAAAGAAATCGGTACAGACAGTAAAGAACAGGTTCAGAAAAAATTCTGCAATTCTTAAATTTCAAAGGTTTTGAGAAAAATCGTACTTTGCCATTTTTATTGGCTCACTTTTCTCTATTCAAGCATTAATAATTAACCGTGAGAAGCCGATTTGAGAATTTCTGGAAACTGTCCTAGAAATATCATGCAAAGTACTCCTAAAATCAAAAGATCCGTCCAAATTCGCAGGGCTGCCAGTTCAGCTACATCGATTGCGATATTTTTTATAGCCGTAGATAACCGTTTCTCTTAAAGGTGCATAGTGTAAGCGACAAAGTGAAAACCAGTCATATTTCAGTGACAATGGTTAACTCTCGCGAGGGTACTATCAACACAGAAAAATATCTCGTATCCGATCAAGCAACCAATGGCAACGAACATCTCAAAGAGTCGTTTATGCACCAAAGGCGCTATAATGATTCCAATGATCGGGCGTCGACAAAAACCAAGAAGACCAATTAAAACCAGCTAGCGGCTGTGGTACATTTTATTTTTCACCAAATTTTAATAATTTAGATTTTATTTAGTAAGTAACTGTATGTTAACTTGGCTCTCTTTGGCTTTTTATATTTCATTGCATAAGAGAACGTGCAGAATTAGTCAACTGTATTTATATTTCTCTCGTAATCATGATCCAGATACGTTTTGCAGAGCGTATGGAGCGCCTTATCGAACGCAATAACTTATTCATAAAAAAAATTATTTCGACCCTCTAGATGCTGCGAACCTCGCACTGGGCAGCTGAGAGGGGGTGGGGGCGACCCAGAAGCACCGTCTGTCTTCGCCCCACTGCGCCGCGCCACCGCAAAGTTTGCTGGAGACAATCCCTAATTGTTAATTTGATCCTCGCCGGTGACGGAGCCGCTCGGCGGACCGCCCCCGCACTCGGCTTCCGCGTCGCCCCGAGCGCTTCGCCCCTCCACGCCCTTCCGGAGAGTTTAATTAAAAGTAAAAAGTACGCCGGCCCACGCCGTTGCGGTCTTCGGAGGATGCGGCGCGGCGCGGGTCGACGGGGGGTGTTGCTTCGACGCACGAGTCATGGTGGAAACACATGAGTGGGTTCCTCCGGTGCACCGATTTTTCATATACTTGGGTTTTCGTAACATGGCGGATGACATTACGTTTGGTTTGGTTGGGTTTGGTTTTTTCGTGTTTCCCGGCGCGTCGTTTTTTCGTGTTTCAACTGCTTTGGTCATTAGTCCCGTTAGTGGACTCGGGAGATGGCGGTGATCTTCCCCCGCTGGATGGCGAGATCCGGCGCCGGCCTACTGCCGGCTAGTGGGGTTTCCCCATAACAAGGACTCTCCCACCAGCGGGGCACCGCCCCAGCCGGGACAAGCTCGAAGCTCCCGACCGGTCTCTCGGAAAATGTGGTAGTGTAGTGCATGTTAGTGTAAGTGTGTGTGTAAGGGGGAGAGGATAGGACAAGGAAGAGGCAGGAAAGATCGCGCGCCGCCCGTGGCCCGTTTGGTAGGGTACTGCTCCGTCATTCACCTGGTGTTGATCGGAGAAACCACGGAAAACTACCGATCAGAGCAGCCGGCCGCTAGAATTCTCCTCCAGACAGCGACTGAATTCGACCTAGCTGAAAATCTAGTGTCGAAAATCCTGCCGCCGTAAGGACTCGAATCTAGGACCTCCCGGTCAGAGGCGCTGCAGTGGCATCAGTTGATGCACTGAGCTACCGCTCCCGGTGGATGACATTAGGTCATGTTTACATCTCCCTCCTTATAAAAGGAATATTTTTAATTAATTCGCGAACGTCCTCAACGTATCTCATAGCCTCAAACATGTGCTTATCACTGTTATAAAGATTCATTTTATAAGGCAGGAGGTGTAAAAATGACCTAATGTCATCCGTTACGTTACGAAAATCCAACTATAATTCAGTTCCGTGTTCCGTCACGTGGTCCGTGACGCCAGTTTGCGTCACGTGGTCCGTGACGCCAGTTTGCGTCAGGACTGCGTACCATAGCAGGGTACTTCGTTTAAAGAGCCAGAACAGACACTAGCCGCTATGTTGCATGGAGAGCTAGAAGTGTTGAGAAACATTTTGGAAATGGTACAAAGTGGCAATTTTTAATGGTAACCAAACGAAAATAACACGATGAAGGTGTAGAAAATAGAATCGTTAACGATGTGATAAATTTGGTAACAGGCTGCTTTTAAAATTCCCGCTTACAGTGACGCAAACTGGTGTCTGAAGCTCAATTATTGAGGTCGCATACTATGCGCAAAAGCGTCCCCTGGCTCGAGTGCAAGCACATAAGGCACCTTAACCGGCTACCTTTGAACTAGGGATGTGACAATGTTATCGATGTTTTCAAAACATCGGTGTTTCTTTAAAACTAACGATATTTTAAACATCAATGTATTGAAGCCGAAGTTTTCCGAATATTGCTGTTTTAAACTCGATGTTTTTACGTTTACGAAGTTTCGATCGTGGATGAAAAATTCCCGTGATCACAATTTTGTAAAAGTTAAGAAATAATAACTGATAGTATCACTGTTTTCGAACCACACGAGCTCGACATGTACTACCTTCATTAAAGAGACTTTTTAGTCACCCGAGGTGATCATGATGCCCTGCCATTTCCTTCTTTCCTTGCATTTCGCACATGGAGAGGCGTTTTTAATTTTTTTTAATTTGGTTCAATTAATTTAATTGTTTTTTTTTTTATTTAATATGTAACCATGCGATAATTTAGTATGTCCTGATCGAATACGCGAAAGAGCGACCTGTTCCTGACGAGAAAACTTTGCATAGGTTTTAAGAGAAAAGAATTCATTGATTGCCTTATGTATTTTACTAATTTTGGAATAATTCCAGAGAGTTTACCACCTCTTCTTCATTATTTTACCAACGTGCTTCAGATAGTCATCAGTTGAATACGACATTTTGTCATTTGTCTTTTCCTGTAAATCAATTATTAATGTTGGTGGTGTGGACTTGCTGATCGGGGATCTGGCTTCTATTTCTCTAGTAATATGAATGACCACCGGCGCGATACCTGCATCAGCGGTCTCTTTGCAGACTTCAAAGAGTTTGGTGTGAATTAAAGGCATATGATAATTAGGAGGTACTGTAATGCCATTCGGTATGTATGTAGATAGAATAATGGATTTCTTGTTACAGTTGGATTTGGCGAGGTCGATTGCCATTAATAAAGCATAATTGTAGTCACTGTTTTTGCTGCTAAAAATGTTGAACTTAATATGGAAGGTCTTCAATGGAGACTGGATGAATAAACCCAGCCTGTCCATTTCCGATGTGTCTTGGATGTGAATAACGTGATGATCATGATATTTGTTAAATATTTCTTGCAGAATTGGGTCCGCATCAGAAGCTGTCAGATTGGTGTTGGGATAATCCTTGGAAAAGTTATCAATAGTTAAATTTGATGTAACCCATGGTGGATATTTAAGAGTTCTATGTGTTCCCACTGTGAAACTTGGGATTTTATAGTCCCTGATGACATCCATGGTATTTTCATAGAAAGTTTTCGGATGTGATTTCAGGTGGCTAGGATGAGCTTTAATTAATGGGTTAAATGTCATTAAGAATTATGTTGTTGTCGGATGACAAAGCTTTGCTTCGATACTTGATTGTCAAGTAATCCCTACGAAATTGGAGGTTAGGTTCCGAAGCTTCTATAAGAATGCTACCGGTTGGCGTAGTATAAAAACAAGCGGTACCTAGCCTGAGCCCAGTGTTATGTATTGGGTCTAATTTTTTAAGTAGTTTGAATTTTGTTTTCAGTCAAATTGTAGTTGTGAAATAAGATGCACGATCACTGTCACATTAAATGTGGTTGTGCACGAGTTTAAAATTAGAGGTTACTTAACATACTCCAAAACATCTATGGTCTTCGATTGATTGATTGATTTTTCGTGTTTCCGGGCGCGTCAACTGCTTTGGTCATTAGTACCGTAAGTGTAGTGTATGTTTTTTTCTCAGGAGTTGCCGGTGATTTTCCCCCGCTGGATTGCGAGATCCGGCACCGACCTACCGTCGACTACTGGGGTTTCCCCCTAACCAGGACTCTCCCACCAACGGGGCACCGCCCCAGCCGGGACAAGCTCTAAGCTCCCGACCGGTCTCCCGGAATATGTGATAGTGTGGTGCATGTTAGTGTGTAAGGAGAGAGGATAGGACAAGGAAGAGGAAGGATAGATCGCGCGCGCGTACTGCTCCGGCATTCGCCTGGTGTTGATCGGAGAAACCACGGAAATCTACCGATCAGAGCAGTCGGCCGCTAGAATTCTCCTCCAGACATCGACTGAATTCGACCTAGCTGCAAAGCTAGTGTCGAAAATCCTGCCGCCGTCAGGACTCGAATCTAGGACCTCACGGTCAGAGGCGCTGCAGTGACATCAGTTGATGCACTGAGCTACCGCTCCCGGTCTCTATGATCTTCGGTCGATGCTATTTAACATTAATATTTTATTTGAACGTCGATACGGCTTCGTCCATGGCTTGTCACGTCCATGGCTTGTTGTTGATATCGTATCATTACTTTGAACTGGACACCATTTTATGGTATAGAGAGATTACTAATAGAAGGGGCTGCTTTAACAGCTACTGCTTGGCCACTACCGCCAATATAACTGCGAGTTACAATGATGTAATCATTTTGTCAGCGCGTTCGTTTACAGTTAGATCATTTTTAAAGGCTTCATCCCTAGTTCTTGCTATGTAATCGTCTTGAATGGCGTTCATTTGTTTCCCGACCAAACAGATGGTATTGCCCTACGTTTGAGTGCAAGCTACAACTCTCTGTAATCGGCTAACACCCGAGCGAGCATGGTGAAGTAGTCCCAAAAAATACTTTAAGTGACATATTGTTTTTGAACATGAATTGAATGAATTTGATCCTTACTGGCCTAATTTTGTAATGAAATATTTTAAATTCAATCATACTAGCTACACCCAGGCGATTACATCGCACAGGAGAGCTGTACAACAGTTACCCCAGAAAATACTGCATTTCCATGAATATACACATGTTTTATATCATCAGCTTGTATCATTTTCGATACTTTGCTGCGTTTAGGATCCCATCGCATTGTCACTCCATACATGATATCAGTAATATTAGCCAACTTGTTCACTAATACATCGTACCTGCCAATGGAATGTGACAAAAACAGTCACATATTTGGCACACCAATGATGTATATGACAATTGGAACAACACTTTTCCTGAATATTATAAAAATTATTTAGAAGTACTTTGAAATCAGTGTGTAATAGTTACAGAGCGAGATACATCAATGCATTCATAACGTTCTGTAGATAATAGTACTTAGCATTTCTGTAACATTTGCTAACATGTCCACCAATAAATCTTACCTGCCATCGGAATGTGACATAATACTAAACAAATATTCTCAGACACATATTATGCTATGAATGTAAATCAGCAATTTGAACAACACTCTCCCTGTTAACATTTTAAATAATTCTTGAATCAGTACATAGAATGCACTGTGTGTGATAAATACAGAGCGAGATACATGCATCTATTACATAAAGTTCTGTAGATAATAGTACTGACCATTTAAGTACTATCAGCTAACAATTAACTGAACATTAATGATACATATAATTCAGCTTACATCAAAATAAAATAAAGTACCCTTGATCTCTCATTAATATTCTTATTACCAAATCAATATCATTAACCAACATCTCTATCAATAAATTTTACCTGTAAGTTCAAAATAATAAAAATTTACAAAATTCCGTAGTCCACATCAATTACGTATCGTAATATGTGGATTTCTAAGACGAGGTCTGAGCCGCGGCTTGAAACACTGTTTTCGCTTGATAAGACTCGGGTTTGGCGAAGTTTCGAAGCCGCGCCTAGAGCTTCGGCTTGAAAATTTCAGACCTCGGGGAAGGGTGGTTTGAAGCTGTGGCTCATTCACGCAAATAGTAGTAAATGGTCGGGAGCTTAGAGCCGTGACCCGGCTGGCGCGGTGACCCGCTGGTGGAAGAGTCCTGGTTAGGGGAAACCCCGCTAGCCAACTACTAGGTCGGCGCCTGATCACGCCATCCAGGGGGGGGGGACATCGCTGCCATCTCCCGAGGGAGGAATGCACTACACTTACGGGACTAATGACCTAAGCTGTTGACGCACTCGGAATCACTACCAACAAACCAAGACCAATCTCATCGCATGTAGTATGACTAATGAATACGCAATGTTTTCTCATAGAATCACGTTTTTCGCTAGTCTTCATATTTGTAGGCAGGTATTTTTTAATAAAATTAGAGCGGGTATTTTACCACAAAAAAACTGATAATGTTGTCCACAACCTCGCGCAAGTTTGCCCGGATACGATGCGTTGAATTCCTTGCATTCTTTCGCGGAAGCTTACCTGTTTTTCAAAATTTAATTCATTATAGTACCCTTTCTTCCCTAAAGCTGAGTACTTCTGGTAAATTTCTGACAGAATTACCCTTTCGTGTTTTTTTCAAACGACTCATCTGTAATAGTACAGAACTAAAATTTGGCATAGCCTTGGAGTTAGTTTAAAAGAGTAATTCAAGTCACTCATTACATTATCATGCAAAACAAATATGGAAATAAAATACGTATCTCCGATATGAAACTTGACCTTCTACTCTGTCGCAAATGTGTCGATTTATACTACACAAACACACGACGAACGCCGTTTGAACTCACCAAAACAATGTTACCAATCCGACTTGCCAGAACTGTGTCTTAACATTGCGGTCTTTCGTTGAAACATCGTTTTATGAATCGGATTCACGCCACGGCCGAAGGTGTGGTTTCGAAACCACGGCACAGACCACGTCTTAGAAACCCACCCCAAAACGTGGTGCTACACGCACATTCTCACGATGTGAGAAATATTTCAGAAAAATGTTCGGAATTATACGATACGAAACAAAAGCTGTGTATATTGCGATACGCACATTCATGACACTGCACTATCTCACTATTTTAGTAACTTGTATAGCATATGAAATAAAGGATATGAAGATGGGTGTCAACATGTCTCATAAATAAGGAAATATCGCAAATCTATTGTAAAAAATAAGACGAAAATGAAGCGTAGTGTCCACCACTGTGTGTAGTTTTAGCTTTCTGCATAGCCTAAAACATTCATTTTGTCAAGACGAATATAAACATACGCCATATAAGAATATTATCCGATGCAAACAATAATAAACCCAGATACGCAAACAGGAAAGACACTACTCTCCGTTTCGTTTCACACATTGGGTAGTTCTAAAGTTCTAAAGTGTTAAAAGAAGTACATTTACCTTAAATAAAGTGAAAAGGTAGTTTTTAACGTTTAATCGGTATATAGCAACTTCGTAATCTTTCATATACTGCAAGAGCCAACCCTTAACATTACAAGCCTTAAACATTACAAGCTGTAACATGGGTGCTCACGAAACTGCGTGTGGCAAAGCCGGACGAGGCGATGCTGAGAGAGCTGTTTTGGCACACAGGCGGCCAAATTATTTCAAATTTGGCACCGTAATTCGAATACAATCAATTATAACCCGTGTTTGGGACGTCGCGCTTTCGAGACAGCCTTAATTTTCTCTCCAAACTGCCAAATACCTCACATAGAGAAAGACATTAATTTATCCTTTAAAACTCTTTGAAGTGGCTATGAACTGTTTGCAAACATGGCCGTGAGAGCGCACCAATTCCTAGGCGCCAGTGGTCAGCGAATGTACGCAACGCTGCACCTTGTCGAGAAATTCGGAAAATCCAAATCCTTCCAGTTAAGACACGACGAAACCACATTGAAAATCTGCAGCCGCGCGGTCTCGTGGCGGAGTGCCTCGCTCGTGAAAAACACTGGTAACCGACTGCACTAAAGGTTGAATTACTACTCAAGAGTCGATAGCGATACCGAAAGCTCAGTGGTATTGCGTTCTCCGGGAAAAGTCAGCGCTTCGTGGGGAGGCAGAAACCATGTGCCTACGTATATGCACGGATAACAGAACAAAATCAGAAAGGAAAACGATTTTCCTTAATTTTCCCTTATGGCAGAAACACAGAGAGGCGTAGAGCGCTCTCTTCGGCCTAACTTCATCAAAAGATCTCACAATATTTACACTAAATTTGCAGCCTCAACAAGCGGAGTGAGGCAGACTGGTGCAATAAGAGGAACGATTCAAGGGAGACGGCAGCGAGGAAAGAATGTAAGAAAGGAGGAAGGACAGCATCCCGAGGGTGACGAGCGTAGCATAATGCATGCTAACACGTCGGCTCTCGCCGCGGTCGTCGTCTCGTCGGCTCTCGACTCACGCCGGGAACAACTGCCGCATGGGGCCTCGAGACCCTACGCCCACTCACTACAAAATATTTGACCAATGCTTTCCGGGTCATTCGTGGAAAAAATGCGCGTTATTTGGAGTAGGAAATTGCCTGCAAACTTCTTCGCAATTCTTGAGTACCTTGCTCTCAATCTTGTTGTCACTGCGTAAGGGACTATTGGGTAAACTTTAGTTATGTTGCTTCGTTATTCATCATCTTTCTGATTTTTTTAACCGAGCTTGCATTTTATGCACAATATTCATCACAGTATGTTTATAATACAGAAGAGAAGAATCGTGATCTACAAATAAGTTATGCTAGAGTTCACGTGAAAACATTATTCATGAAATTAATGCACAAGAAAAAATTGCAAGTCAAATAAGAACTAGAGGATTCCAGAGGGCCGTGCTAGAAAGGAAACGTGACGTTTGTAAGTTCCGTAAAAATAGTGACATATTATTTAATTACGTTTTCATTTTTGAGTTGAATACATATCAGACACTTCATTTTGGACCCACATTACCGATATACATTAATTCCCCCTTTTGGAGAGGTTGTATACGAAACAGCGTACAAGTGTCATAATTAGACATACAATACCATGCAAAATGGCAATAGTCAAAGCTGTAATGAAACTGGTACACCCTGCGACATGAAATCCCGACATTCTATATCGCAAAACATGAACCTTCAACATCATCCAAATTATTCCTACCAGTCATCTTCCATTGAATTGCCTCAAGATCTTCTAATGCAGAATGGAAATTATCAAAAAACCGGAAAAAACAAACTTTCAACATTCACAAAATATGGATTTTCAAGAATTTAAATTCTTCTCGCCAACTTCCAATTTACCTTACGATTCTCTCATCGTGGAAGAAGTACCAAACAGTGATCTATCTCCGCGAGCCTATAGAGATCTAACAACATCACCTCGCATCAACACCACCTTCAAACATCAAATCCGGCAAAACGTATGCGGTCATCAAAACCCACGTACTCAGTGCGTACGCATTCTCATTACGAAATTTTAAATCAAATTTGTGAAACTGAAAATGAACCACAAGAATTACCAGAAGTCAAAATACCACCGATTATTGTTATAGGAAAGAACCATCACTTATTAAATCAAGACGTCTCAAAATTGTGCATAGTGAATTCTCTACTAAATCTCGCAATAATGGAATCATTAAAGAGCCCGACAATGGATGTTTTCCGCCAAAAATCCACCGTCTTTTCGCGCAGCATTACATTACTTTCTCTATACTACGTATATTACTCCGTATATACGTACGTATACGAGAAAATAAAAAGAGCAAAACATTTGTTTCACCGTTTATTACTAGTCGGAAGTTGAAGGTATCGATATACTTCTTTTACTCAATTCATACGTGACTCATTTATTTTAAGGCGGCATTTATGAAGAAGGAATCGAAAGCGAAGAGCTACTTTATCACTTCAATACGCTGCCAAACATAATCATCCAAGTCCAAAAACATGATTTGGAGCTGGCTATTCTGTAAAATTGAATTCATTAGCAGCCTCATGCAACAGGACATGTAGGGAGATTAATAACAGAAAATGTTATGAAAATCAAAATCCAAGTTTAGGAACTGTAAAATGGAAAGTGCGTTCTTTTACCAGGCGAATGGTAAATACAGCAAAAAGGAATCACAGCTTTTCAGTGTTGCCCTCTAAATTCATGAGAAGTCCAAGTACCATGTTCTGTACAACGAATAATCTCGCAAATTACAACAAGACATCAGTAAATTTGAAAAATTATCGGGTAATTTATTGTATTAGAAATTACAGTATAGGGCAAATTATTGAGAAATGCAAAGCAGGAACGTAGATCTTTACCTGACGTTTATATAACTTGAAAAAGCTTATGATAGTGTTCCGTGAAATAAGCCATGGGAAGCAATGAGAAGAGTAAATATAACAGAAAAGTGGATGAACATGTCAAGAAACTATATAAAAACACTGAAGAAAAATTAAAATTTGAAAAATGATAACTCAAAATATATTTGTAAACAAAGGTCATCAGCAAGGAGGTAGCATTTCGCAGATTTTGTACAATATTTACATTGAGCAAGCTCTGCATACATGGTACAAATAGTGTTCGGGCATGTGAATTGCAATTGAAGACGACCTCTACTATCTTTTGTACGCGGTTGATCAAATCTTAATTACGTAAGATGTAGAGAACAATGAATATATGCTATATACGAACGTAAAGAAGAATACAACAGATGAGGTTTAAATATAAATGTTTAGAAAATGTTTTTTATAAGCAGTGGACAAACTGTAATGTACACAAAACAAGATGGTGACACAATTAAATCCTGAAACAACTTTAAATACCTTAGCTTAATAATAAGCAAAACTGGTACATGTAATATGCGAAAATGGAAATGGACTATATGAGTAGATGCCTACATTTAACGCAAGATAATAAAGTCCAAACATATGAAGATAATTTGTTTAATTACTAAAAGATTAGAAAACAAAGCACTTCATTGGTATGGACACTTCCAGAGGAGTCCTGAATGAATATGCCAAAGAAAATATTGAAATGGCGACAATGAAAAAGAAGGATGAGATGAAGGACACCTCTGCAATGGGATAAATACATCAAAGAAGCAATGGAGGACAGAAGTTTAAGAACTGGTGTTTGGGAAAACTAAGATATGTGGAGGACGAAAATGGCGAATTCCTAAAGGGGAAATTCTGAGGAATTATATGGTTCAAAATATAAACGTGGAATATTAGAGTAAAGTAAACGATGCACTTAAATTAGGGCATATTTTTAGTTTACTTTCATTTCCCTAACTTTAAGAGCAAATTTGATTCATATTTTTGTAATTTTTAGGGCATACATGTCCACACCCTAGTGATACTCTACGATCGAAGAAGAGAGTTCGCAAACATTTGAAATCTACAAAGAGAACGCCACCGCGGTCTCCTTTTAGCCTTTAGCAATTTATTCCTTTTTTTACGAATATTGTGGAAATAATGTGGGTTAAATTTCAAAGCATATGTGTATTTAATTTCACAACCGCAAAATTTGCGGATGTAAATTAGTTTCTGTAGAACGTTGAGTAAATGATTTGAAATGACAACAACAACATAGAAAGAGGGGTCATATAATATTAGTGTTAACAATAGATATTCGACACGTCCAAGATGTGGTCGCATATACGCAATTACTATTGTAAAGTAGTATAATGTGATAAATAGTTTGAATGTTTACATACTTTCTTCCGATACTCCAGGATTGTTTAGATGACTTCTGCAATAGATGAAATGATTAAGCAGGTATTTATAAATTATGTTATTAATAACAAACCACTGTTCTTTACATAACTTTATTAATGTTTTGGTTTCAAAACTTCTGAGCATTTCTGTACACTCGTGTAGCCCAATAACATAATACCGTAGGTACATGTACGTTTTATGACAGTTTTCTACTCTAGCCGAGTCGGCTAATCAAACAATCCACTCAATGGAGCGGGCGCCGCTATATTGCAATAGTGCTGATTGGCAATATCTATGGAAGGGTTCACTCTATCACAGCAAGTGGGAGTTAGGTTGAGCAAGAGGTGCCATGTGTCATGCCACCGCTCCATGTGTTAAGTGATGCTACTCCCCCGCAACTCGATTTCAGTCATAGACTTAGCGGGACGGCAATGGCAATTGTGGATCGTAGACTTCTAAATATACAGTCTACTCGCAATAGGCGGCGTACGTGTTTTAAGAGAGTGCTTTTCATTACTCAGAGGAAGTTGACTTCGAATTGATTATTGATTGTACAATAACACGTTTATTAAATAAGTTAGTTATGTAGCGTGTGGTTATCGGCGTTTCAGTTGTGAGAATATATTTTATATAGTAAACTCTGTTAACAGAGAGAGAAAGAGAAAGAGAGAGAGAGAAAGAGAAAGAGAGAGAGAGAGAGAGAGAGAGAGAGAGAGAGAGAGAGAGAGAGAGAGAGAGAGAGAGAGCTGCGATCTTCGGTTGATGAGCCAAAACAATTTTCGTTCTTTCAATTCTGCCATTTTCATTTTAAATTTCATACAAGTTTTCCATTTCAAATGGTGGTCCAAATATAAGCCAAGGTATTTGATGGTTATATTATTTATTCTAACTTTTGGGTACTGTTTTCTACTTAACTAAAATGTAAAAGATACAAATTTAGTTAAATTAATTTTACACCCTTTATTTGGTCGTTCCATTCTATATTTTTCCAGGCGTGCTTGATTGTCTCGTAAAGCAAAGAAGGGATCTTCATCAGCTACGAGGATATCTGCGTCATTTACAAATCAAGCGATTGCGGAGAGGTGAATTTATTTGCGGAGGCAGTGCTTCATTTATAAAATGTTAGGTGCCGGAACGTGCCCAAAATAAATTATTAATTTAATAAAGTTATACATGTATCATATAATTTAATAATTATTTCCGAGGAAATGGAACGCCGTTCCGGCACGTTGCTCCAGAAATCAAGTCCTGAGTATATGGGATTTACGGAATAGGTTCATGGATACATCCTTGTGACACACCTGCGTGGATAGGTTTGAATTCTGAGTGGAGTGTTGGAATTCCACATGAGAAACGCATAGCGTAAATATGATTAGAAGAGAAGATAAAGCGGATATGGAAGCAAGTAATTATCTTAAATCCTATACAGTACAATTATGCAGGAGTTTATCGAACGCTTGCTGTATGTCAAGGAAAGCCGCAGAACAGTACTTGTTTCTTGTCTAGACATAGGGTTATCGTATGAACTACACTATGAGTTTCTTGAATTAATGAATATTCTCTAAACCACAATGAAATCCATTATGATGTGAAGCTTCATACGTTATTACAAGAATTATTCCAAAGCTTCTAATAGAAATGACAATAAAATTTAAGTTCATTCAACGTTACTTCTGTGAAAGGTTTTTCCTGGTTTTATTATGTTTTTTTTAACGTACTTTTATTGACTATTTCGAGGAATTGCATTAAACATTGAGGTTTGAAATGTAAGGTCTTTTCTTGTCTGTTATTGTACTATCGTGTCTGCAACACGTTGGCACCCTCAATACATTGTGTTGTTCTGGTATTTTTTATCGTTTCTGCTATCTTCTGAGAGTTGACATGCTTAATAAAAAGTCATTGTAGAGGAGAATTTAAAAAAGTCCATTTCTGTATTTTCATGAGGCTTGTTTTTTCCTCCTGGTTAGAAAAGTGGCATGAAGGTTCTACAAAATATGTTTCTTTCCTTTGCGCTTCGTGCCTAAATACCACCTGTTTCTGGAGTAGGAGGAATGTGTTACAGCAGATGTTTTCATTTTTATTTTCCATAAAGAATAACTCTCTCAGGTATTTGGTGATAGGGTATGAAGAGTTATTTAAATGCAAATTTGTGTATGATTTTAATTGTCTCGCTGCGGTGTTAAAACTTTGTTTTGTCTTTCGACTGACGTATATTCGTAAAGCTTCGGCGTGTCATTTTTCTGCAACTTTCTGTCAGGTCATTTCTCCCAGGTACGGGGGCAGGTTCTCATTATCTCTAAGGCGTTGATGCCCAAGCTGCATTTTGTATTGCATCATTTAAGTGACAATCAATATCGGCATTGCAAGTGTTGAATCTTCAATATCCTCGTCTGATTTTTAAGGTCATATTTGGATTTAAGGTCATATGGATTAGGTTATTATAACTTTGCTAGAGTTTCACTTGAGGCTTAGCTTACCCTAGTTACAAAGACATACAGGTAAAGAACTTTGTGAATGTCAATAGGCCAATATGCAGTTTCTGCTGATGAAAAGGTAAGGCCATTTAAAGTATTCACCGATCTAAGGTTTTCTCCCTCTCAGTGTGTCGTGATGAACTTCTCAAAAACTTCACCAGATACCATGTACTTAGATGGACAGTCGTTATAGACAGGCGACGTGTAATCGCATATTCCTAGAGTTTCCTCACTTCTAAATTCAATCACGAGTGTTTAATATTATTTCGGAAGATTGCTGCTGTTCCTGTACCACTGTATGATGTTGAATATTATATACTTTGGATATATGATATTAATAGATTATATGCCATAGCATATCACAGAAAAAATACAACAGTGAAATATTTAATATCGAATTTCTAGATACCGCACTGACGCCGAGAAAGTGACTAAAGAACTTTCACTTAAAATGCAGCGATTACAATCATTTCATCAGTAACTATTCAGCTGAAGCCGAGAAGTCAAGATCGCAGAAACATATTTGGGTAGAATACTATGCCTTCGATTTGCAGAAAAAAGATGTTGCTATATGAATGTCGCTATATGTCTCTTTATGAATTAGGTTAAAGATTTGTCACCACGACTAAAAATATGTTAAGAATTGGAGAAACATTAATTTAAGAAATTACAACTCAATAGTTGATGGAAAAGCCATATATATGCCTAAAGGAATTCACTGGAAGGAATGTTCCAGTTTCGCAAAAACAAAAATTTTCACAACCATTTCGTCAAGCATTTAGACGCTTATTTGCCGTTGCGATTGCGATTGGGAGAGTCATGAGAAAAAAATGTATTTAAAGGCTTAAAAACGGCTTACATCAATTATCGTTCTAGAACCAACATCTTCAGCGCGACTTTTTTGCATCAAGTTTTGCATTGATTGCCCAAAAAAAGTAAAAGAAATTTTTATAAATTGCAAAAACCCTGACGTGATGGAAGAAACACAACATTCCCGTTTCGCAGAGAAGAAAGACGCCGCTGCGAGTATCTCTTCATGTGCTAAGTTCCTCCGTAGTGGAGGAGGCATGAACTTCCGCGCAAGGCGAAATAACAGCGCAGCAGTAGGGTGCGCGGGCGGCGCACGGCAGCTGTCTCCAGGCGGCAGTGGTAAAGAGGGGCAGGGGTGGGGTGGGGGGCGACGAAAGTTGGTCGTCTTGGGCCGTCTGTGCACGCGGCGCCCGCAGCGGCGCTCGTGCGGTCGGAGATAGCGCACAGCCCCGTCTGCGCCCCGGCCTCCTCAAGAGCTCGCTTCCGCGGGATGGGCCTGCGCGACTCGCTCTCTTTTAAGTTCACGGTGCGACCTCACGTAACCGATTTTGCCATCCAGGACAATGAGGTTTAACATTTCACAGTTTCCATCATTACTGTTTCCGGACGAAGATGAGAATACAACTTTCTCATCTTCAGAGACTTCATTTAGGCTTGAGGATCTTTTACATGCAGTAAATCTACTAACATGGGACAGCCGGCTTTACTTCCACTCCGAAGAAAGGCGTACGAAGGATTTTTCGCCCTTAAAAATCCACGGCTTCAGAACCCGCAAACTTGGGTATAACTGCCCGATACGCTAATCGTTACACCATCGCCGCCGCTAACCTTCGTAGTACGACCTCACGTAACCGATTTTGCCATCTGAGGCAATGATTTCTACCATTACCGTCTTTCGAACAAAGATGAGTATACAGTGTTTTTTCCATCTACTGTGCATTAGTTATAGTAGACACTGATGTGACTAAGCCGATGTTCAACTCCAGGATAATGTCCTTCGCACTCTTGGAATTAATTTCTCATATAACTTACATGTAATTCACTCATAATTTCCACATAAGATATATTTTATTGCATTGTTTGGAATTTGGTGTAATCTTTCAGACTCTCTGAACAGTTTTCTTTCACAGAGGTGGCACCCAGCATGAACCTAGTCGATTCGTCCTCTATTACTTCTCTGGGTGATCTTACTTAACTGATTTTCCCATCCAGGGAAATGAGTTTTATCATTTTACAGTTACTACCATTACCTGGTGCCGTAGGCAGAGTATATAACGTTTCTTGCATCCACTGCGCATTAGTTATGGTACACACCGCTGCATCTGAGTAAGTGCTCACTCCATGGTAGTGTTCTTCTCTCAGTTTCTAATTTTCAATAATTCAAGAAATTCAATATCCATGTAAAAAACTTTATTGTGTTCTTTCAAATTTGATGAAACCCCTCCGACCGTCCGAAGCGCTCACTTTCAAGAGGCAGTATCCAGAATAACAGTGATCCACTTTCAACTTCCGTGCGAGAGCAAATATACCGGACTCTACCACCCTGGGCCACGGTTTCCACCATTATCGGTATTTCGATTAAATTGTTATACAATATTTTGTTTTGAACCTACTATCACCAATAGTAATGACAGATGTGTCTGAGATTTTCTGTTTATATTGAAAGTAAAAAAATTATTTTAAATCACATTTTATTGCAATGCTTGGAATATGATGTTAACTCTTCTGTAATCCAAGCTCGAGCTAGTCGATTCGATCACATCGAGGATCGCTGATTGCGGATTTTCATTCACCGGTATTGAATGTTGACACGCCTTTCTTTAATTACCAATATTCGGTTGAAAATGCGCACATATCGTTTATTGCATCCATTTTGCATTAATAATGACCAACACTGCCGTATCCGATGTTTGTAGTATCAATATTTCACGTAATAAAAATTTATCGTTAAACACATTTTATTGGTGTGATCTGTCCTGCAATCCAGGATGGTCCTGACCGATATGAGCATTTTTAACTTCGTTGTGCCATCTCACGTTTCAGATGCTGCCCTCCGGGGCACTGAATTTTATCTTGTCATAGTTTACACCATTGCCGGCTTTTGGACGAAGATGAGTATACATCCTCAGTGCAGTAGTTATGGTAGACATTGTTTCGTTTGATGCCTTACTCCATGGTCTGGTCCATCTCCGCACTGCATCTACTATTGATTTTACGTGATTCATTCCTTGTAAGACAACGTATTGCATTGTTTGGAATTTGGAGTAACCTGTTCTGTAATCCAGCATTGTCCTGGTCGATTCGCGCACTCTTAACTTCGCTGAGAAAACTCACGTACCTAATTCTCGAACTGAGTTTCTGAGTTTTATTGTTTCACAGTTTCCAACATTACCGGTATATTAGGATGAATGCTATTACGGTGAGTGATATTTGCATCCTCTGTGCATTGGTTATGGTAGACACCGTTGTACCTGAATTTTTCTATCAAAATCTCACATAATCATGTAAAAGTGTCAAACACATTTTATTTAACAAACATTGTAGTGTCTGAAACGGTCCCAAGACATTTTATTGCGTTGTTTGGAATATTGTGTACTCCCCCCCCCCCGACCACGCACCAGGACAAGTTGTGTCCCGGATGGTCCTGTTCGGCTATGGCACTTTTAACTTTGCTGTGTAACATCAGTATCGGATTGAGTCTTTTAGCCGCCAAACGTCCGCACTCCACTTTCAACCTTACCCGGAATTCGGATGGAGATGAGTATATACCCTTTTTACATCCACTGCGCATTAGTTATGGTAAATTATGCTGTGCCTAAGCATTTCTATTATCAATATTTCATGTAATAATTTTTCATTGTCAAACATTTTATTTTACAATGTTTGATTTGGTGTTCACAGCATGGTACTGTTTTTTATCAGAATATCTTGTAATTTAATTCCTTTAAACACATTTTATTGCATTGCTAGGAATGTGTACTTCTTCGCTCCTAAGACCTCGCATCAGGACAGGTAGTAACCAGGATGTTCGACTATTGGCGTTTTCCATTCGCTGCACTGGTGCGCACTCAGGGCAGCTTTCGTGTTCCATTTGACAACTAGGGAGCATCAGTGCAAAGAACCGCATGTCCATTCGCACAATGGCTGGTAACCAAGGCGCACACGAGGCGCCCTAACCTGCACTGAGGAGCTCGTCAGTCAGTCCATTGCAAGGGGTCAAATTTTGAGGTTAGTTTCAGAAGTAACGAATGTTGATTTGGATTAATGGTGAAATTGTGAAGGAAACTGAATATCTTCTGTCAGGTACACTTCAAATGATGAAATATTTCATCTTCTATAAGAAATGTCTTAAAATAATTTTTGTTATTTACATGAAGTTCGGAAAATCAATAGTTTTTTCGCAAAGTTCAACCTTGAATAACTTCATGTTAACAAATTCAGTGTATTTAGTGAGCAAAATATAGGTACGTCTCAATTTCGAAACGCTAATGAAGTAAAAATAAAAATACTGACTAATACTCTTAAAAAATTCAAATCTATGTGCCATGAAATGTTTCTCGCACGCGAATACATACGCCAAGGGAAATGCTCATGTTATTATTTTTGTGGTCTTCAGTAAACAAATAATTCTCAAGAAGCCTTTCGGTTCAAAATGTAGGGTACGAAATGATTCTCTGACAAATCTCGAAAAAATGGAATTTCCACAGATATGGGTTTGAACTTTTTGCTATTTTTTAAATAAAAAAATCATACTTAATAGTTTATGAATTAAAGAGTAAGAAGTACCAAAATACTTCATAAAAGTTCTGTTAAAAATAATAATTATTATAAAAAATATAACAATCATAATTCAAAATTCTTATTTTTCGAGTTCTACGAAGGTGAAAGTCCCAGAATGGCTCTATTATTTCAATGCGCAGCACACTCACACCGACTCACTTCCGGAATCTGTTTCTATTGTGGCCTTCACGCGTGGGGCAGCACTGTTGCGGAGCGATGACGTTCTTGCCCTGCACTAGGGCGTGTTTCAGTACAGCGAAGGGAAAACGCTATAAAGTTCTTTTAACTTCGCTGTGGAAAACGAGTATCCAATAATGTCTTTCAGGCCGTTGAATTTTTACATGCAAGTTTCAACCATATCAGGAATTCACATGAAGATGAGCATATATCGTTGTTTGCATCCACTGTCGTTGTATACAAGGCTGTGCAAGAGCTTTTCATTATCAATATTTAACTTAATTGAATATCCTTGTATAACGCATGTTATTGAATTGTTTGGAATTTAATATCATACTTAAACTGATTTCTTGAAGATTAAACTTTTGCAGTAGCAGCGTCTGCGCTGAATCTGGTAGACGTGATGAATTTTAATATCGCTGTACGAGTTCACGCATCGGAATATGCCACACAAGCCACTTAACATTCCACAGTTTACACTATTACCAGTATATGGATGAAGATCAGTATATATCGTTTTCTGTATCCATTGTGCATTAGTAATGACAACCACTGCTGTGGCTGAGGTTTTCTACTATCAATATTTCACGTAATAAAATTTTCTTGTCATCCACATTTTACTAGATTGTTTGGATGTCAGTGCAACCTGACCTGTAATCCGCAATAGTCCTGGTCATCTCGGCACTTTTAACATCGCAGTGCGATCACACATACCGAATTCTGCCATTCGATGCAGTGGCTGCTTACATGCTTAAATCCCCATTACCGGTATGCGGATGAAATAAGTATGTACCTTTTTTTTCATCCACTGTACATTTGTAATGGCACTGGTGTACCCGAGCTAGTGTTCATTGCAGGGGTAATCTTCTCTTCGCTGTTTTTACTGTCAGTATTTCACGTAAATCAATTTCCTAGTATGCCTTGTACTGTATGGCTTTGTTCGAAATCATACGCAGAGTCAGCGTCCACGACTCACGGACTTCAGGACTCAGGCACATATAACTTTGGATTCTATCATCTGGGGCACTAAATTGTAGTATTCTACAATTTCCATCATTAACGTTGAATGAATTAAAATGAGAATATATCATTTTTGGTTCCCACCATGCATTAGTTATGACAAAAATTGTTGTGTCTGAGCGTTTCTGCACTTCATAATTTTCGTTTCAATTTCTTGCAAACTTTTATTGCATTGTTTGGATTTTGGTACAACGTGTTCTGCATTCCACGATGGTCCTGGTCAACTGTGCACTTTTAAATTTTCAGTGCGTACTCAAATATGGAATTCCATCCAAGGCACTGAGAACAAACACACCACAATTTCTACCGGTATTTGGACGAAGATTATGGTTTTTTTTTTTCATAAATTGTCAACTGACTGGTAGACATGGTGGGGATGTCCCTAGGTAAACACAGTTTGGGATGTCCATTCCTTCACAGTCTCTACTGTAGTTTGCATTATTCATAGCCGCATGGTTTAAGTTTTATTCTTTATGACGTAATTTTGACGCTATTTGAGGTTCGTTCCACGCCATCTTTACAGTCAACATCTCATGCAAATCGATTTCCTAGTAAACCGCATTACATTGCAAGTATAGATGATCACGATACTTTACTGACCCCCCATCTGAACTCCTGTAGAAGTCACTTTCACACTCGATAAGCACGGATGATCGTAGATGTCTCGGTCACATTTCATTTCGCTTTTAGTCTCACAAATATGATTCTGCCTTTCGAGGTCCTGTGTTTGCACATTAGACAGTTTTTAACGTTTATAAATCGAAGTTATTGGTCTTAATCCGCAAACATTACAATTAACTGGCAAGTGATGAACAGTACCAGCCAGAAAATTATTTTTCTCAGCCATATAATTTTGGGTCCGTCAGGCGGAGCTTATATGGACTGTTTTAAAAGAAATAAAAGCGCTTGCAGTGGTACGTGTGACTCAACATAAAGTTGCGCTGCTGGAAATAACGTAACGAAGTCGCCAGAAAGGAACGAGAACCAACCCGCTTCGGAAGTAATGATAGCGAGAGTAAAGTATCAAGAGGAAATAGTAGTAAAATCAGTTAGCGATGCCCGTTTGAAGGTTGTGTTTAACTTAAGAGGCATTTTATCAAAAACACAATTTTAAGGAACTAATAAAGTACGGGAATGAAAAATAACAAAAGAATCCACATAAATACATGTACGTTACTTTAAACGAATTGCCAGATAAAATTAAACAATTAAAATTGGTACACAAAATAAGTTAAAATTAAAATCTTTTCAACTGTAAAACTGTTTCTATACAGTTAGAGACTATACTGATCGTCAAAAAGAAAAATTATGTTTACTGTAACCAAGATATAGTATAATGAATTAGTTTACATTTGCATTGTATAATTTAAAAAGAGGCTCAATATGCCAGTAAGAAGTAATGTTCTTCATCTTCCGGGTCAATGACCCCCATCTCGATCGGGCTTTTGCCCAGTTTCCTTGATCCATTGAGCAAATGCTGAAACGGCCCCTTGATTTGCTTCTGGACGTAAATGTAGCTGAACGTTCACGATGCGCACGTTTTGTTGAACTTTCCTTTTGCTTGTAGTGGTAGTAGAGCTTAGGGTGAATTTCTATTTTGTTATAGAAAACTCAAATATGTTTCTTTTACCGTTAAAAATAAGTTTTCTATAATTCGACAATAAAAATATCTAGTGTTTGAAATGTTAATCTCTCGCTTTTTTAAATTTATAATTATTATTCTATTATTAATATTACTATTATTTTTCATCTTTCAAATATTAATAGTTAAAATGTTGGAAAGGGATTCTCAAACTCAAGAAAGCGTGCGCAGATGATTTTCCTCCCCCATTCGTCACATACAGTTTTTGACTAAATAAATAAATAGAATGATTTGTCCTGACAATTTGACTTATCTGAAAATTGGGACAACATTTTTTATCGTTTCCCACAAGAACTCTTCTCAGCTGGTGTTGCTCGAATGAGCTGATTTTCACAGCCCATCTCGTTCCGCACTTAGTCCATCCGCAGTCGCGGGAAGTGCGGCGATGCAAAGCGTCTGCTCTATCTGCCGGCGCGTTGCGGGCCCGGAACCCGGCGCTCGGCGGCAAGGGTTGGAAGAGGGAAGCGAAAGGGGGAGGGGGGTCGCGCTGGAAGTGAGCATGGCCGCCCTCGGAAATTAAGTCGCGCGGACGCGCTTAAAGAGTTTAAGGAGGCGACGCGCGGGTTGCATACGCAAGGGCGCGGGGGTTGGGACGGGCAGGGGGGGGAGCCAACCGGATTACAGGCGGGCGGTTGGGAAGGGGTGGGCGGAGCCCCGAAGAGCGGCCGGCGTCGCTCCCACCCCACCTGCGCCTCCCGTTTTAATCTTGCGCCCAGGGAGGCGGGGGCGGCGAACAAATTGCCGTATAATTCAGCAGCGCCGAAATTTTAATCTGATGGCAGCGCGCCATGGCACGCGTCGAGAGGAGAAGTCGGGGTGGCGAAAGGGAGAATGAGGGGTGATGGGTGTCGATAGGGGGTACAACGCACGTTAGAGCTCAACGAGCACCTAAGGAATTGGAAGCTTTCGGTCATCGGTAACGAGGTGGAGCGAAATACTGCATCGATAGATAAGTGACGAACCCAGCAACACAATTATGCAAAATCTAAGACCTCAACGAAAGAATATATACCAAAATATTTAAGAAACAAAATTGCGTAATCATAAAAAATCATACGAACTTAAATGGATAAGTGCTCAGAAAAAATTGTTTTAATTCCTTCAATAATGAGCCATTCACATACCCACGTTTTCCGTAATAAACGGAATCATAAAATATGATGAGATGATTTGGAGCGCCGCTGATACTACAATGTTATACATAAA
Source organism: Teleogryllus oceanicus (assembly GCA_964035755.1). Taxonomy (NCBI): domain Eukaryota; kingdom Metazoa; phylum Arthropoda; class Insecta; order Orthoptera; family Gryllidae; genus Teleogryllus; species Teleogryllus oceanicus. Next base: position 47,348,234 of record CAXIVR010000009.1, read on the forward strand.
GAAAATACAGGAGATAATTCTTTCACCGTATATCAAGCCTTGCTTCCGCGAGGTCAGCTATGTATGTCGGCATGGACCTACGACGATTTGGAGATCTATATTTCCTATTATAAAAGTTCTGAGAAATGTAAAACTGATGAATGGCAGATCGCAAAGGGGAGAGAACGCAGGATCATGATCTCGTTATTTTGATCTGATGTCACGAATTGAAGACTGACAATTTCATTCGAAATGAAACTAAGATTCAATTGTGAAGTATTGCGACCACACTCCAATCAATGCTGAAGGTAAGTAACGTACCCACTGAAACAGTAGTAAAAGAAGTCAGGATGAAGGCAATGCCACCAAATTATATAGAGTTCATACACGTAAGTATTAGATTGCACCGTGGATACTCCAATCATATACAAACACTACGTGATGAAAAGTATCCGGAAACCTGGCTAAAACGAACGTACAATTTTGTGGCGCCCTCCATCGGTAATGCTGGAAGTCAAAATCGTGTTGCTACCGCCATAACGGACTCTGCTGGCATCACCCCGGAAGAGTTTCCAAACTATCCGGCAAACACGGGATTCAACATGCAGCTCCTTAAAGCTGTCTCTGCTGTGATTGCAAACACAGACTTTCAAAGTCACGGCCACCTCAGTGGGTACCACCCATCGTACCGCAAGGCTTCACCGCCAACCCGAATCTACTAGGATTCAGAGCAGTACGTGCCCTCAGACAAGAGGCTACTGCCATCACGGACTCTGCTGGCATCACCCGGGACGAGTTTCCAAACTATCCGGCAAACACGGGATTCAACATGCAGCTCCTTAAAGCTGTCTCTGCTGTGATTGCAAACACTGAGACTTTCAAAGTCACGGCCACCTCAGATGGGTACCACCCATCGTACCGCAAGGCTTCACCGCCAACCCGAATCTACTAGGATTCAGAGCAGTACGTGCCCCCAGACAAAATGGTGTTGGCCCACCATTAGCCTTGATGACAGCGTTCACTCTTTCGCAGCCATACTTTCAATTAGGTGCTGGAAGGTTTCTTGGGGAATGGCAGCCCATTCTTTACGGAGGGATGCACTGAGGAGAGGTATCGATGTTGGTTGGTGACGCCAAGCACGAATTCGGTGTTCCAAGACATCCCAAAGGTGTTCTATAGCATTCAAGTTAGGACTCTGTGCAGGGCAGGCCATTACAGGGATGTGATTATTGTGGAACCACTCCGCCACAGATCGCGCGGTATGCACAGGTGATTGATCGTGTTGAAAGATGCAATCGCCATTCCCGAAGTGCTCTTCAACAGTTTGAAGCAAGAAAGTGCTTACAATATTAATGTAGGCCTGCGCTGTGATAGTTCCGCGCACAAGGGAACCAACACCCCTCCAGGAATTTTACTGTTGGCACTACACACACTGGCAGATGACATTCACCGGCCGTTCACCATACCCCCACCCTGCCATCGGACCGCCACATTGTGTACATTGATTCGTCACACCACACAACGTTTTGTCACTATTTAATGTAGTTAATCGTGTAATGTTGACGCTTCTTACCCCACGTGGGATGTGTTTGGCATTTTCGTGCTGATGGAATCAGGGTTTCTCACCTCATGCCTAACTGGCATAGTACTTGGAGTGGGTCCTGATGTAGTTTGGAATTCCTGAGTGATGGTCTGGATAGATGTCTCCTATTACTCTTTAGACCGTCTTCAAATGTCGGCGGTTTCTGTCAGTTAACAGACGAGGTCGGTCTGAACGCTTTTGTGCAGTACATGTTCCTTCACGTTTCCACTTCACTATCACATCAGGAAAAGTGGACCTAGGGATGTTTAAGAGTGTCCAATCACCTGACCATTTGCGAAGTCCGTGAGTTTCACGGAGCGTCCCATTCTGCTGTTGCACGATCTATAATGACTTCTGAGGTTGCGGAGAATGCGTAATTGACGGTAGGTGGCAGCACAGTGCACCTAAGATAAAAACGTATTTGGGGGGAGGGGGTGTGTTTGGATACTTTTGATCACAGTGTAAATGAACTACAGGTCAAACAATATATCTCTTACCGAAAGATGTCGAAGTGCAACCTCGTCGCGGCCCCTAGAGGCGGGTAATGCGCAGCCGCGCACTGTACTTTGCGGCCAGCGTATCAGTGAAGAAGCTATGACCACGATAACTCATGAGTTCCATGAACTTTCGAACCGGGCAACAGCGACGACATTTTCTTTCATACTTTGATACGAAACCTTCCTTCGATCCAATTATAACATCACAAAATTATACACCATATTCAACCGTTTGCTGATTAACCGATTATCCGATATAACCCCAGCAACTTTTTTATTTTGAGGATAACTGTAATATCAGGTATACACACAAAATCCATCATTCGGAGGAAGAACTCTGGCACTACTGAGTTGGGAAATAGTTGCAATCGAGGGTGAGAAGCTTTAAAGAGTAAATCAAAATATGTTTCAAAAGTGACAAGAATGTATTTGAGCCGTGTAACACCAGTTTCAACATTCCAACTAGAATAAATTTAGAGCGAATCTCAGCTTTGGCAGTTTGCCACTAAGAGCTGAATGATCTTCAGCATGACTTGAGTACCTTCAAACTTCAAGGTGAATTGTTAGCTCCTAAAGAACAAGAAAATAATACACTGAGTCAATCCGTCAAAGTTTAATTTCTCCGCGAGCGAGACGCGTTTGTTTCGTAAATTCGTGAACAGAAGTTTGTTTATTGGGACTACGTTAAAAGTCTTCTCCAGGAATTAGGTACTGCACAATACAGTCCAAATGATTGGTATTTATTTGTGGACAGTTCTAAACCTCCTAAAGCCTTCAGCGTGTCCAAGAAAAAAAGGGCAATATCTATTCACATGTTCTACACGGCATAGAGAGAGGAGCATACAGACATTAAAGGTGTATTTGAATTCTGAAATACAATGAGTACAACTTAACAATTTGGGTGAATCTCAAAGTGGTTAACTTTCTCTTGGGTTTCTCAGAGAGGGTTTACAAAATATGCATGATATTTTTTCATGTGGTACAGCAGAGCTCGAGTTAAGCACCAGAACCAGGAGTGGGCCGCACGCGAGACTACCCGTAACTATGCCAAATATTTTCGGTGACCCAACTTGTAGGCTAGAAAAAGAAAACGCGAGAAAGTAAAAGATGTTTCATATGAATCTGGGCTTGAGAAAATTGTTAAGAATTAAATATAAGTGGTAAATGCTTTAAGCAAATAGTCGGAATTCTGTTTACTTTGCTACTTCAGAAGATCAAAAATGTGTCTGAAAGACCCCAGATTATTTGTATGCGTTAAAAACTATTGCCCAAAAAATGAACAACAGGAGTTCTCCATTGGAATCATTCGTGGCGACCATAGAAATTTCCTATGAAAGCATGAAAGGATCGAAGCTAAAATACTGTCAATATTTTATGATCCGGAATGGAACAGAGTTAAATTCATTTACTATTCAGGCATTTTGATAATTTTCAGGCGATGTGAGAGCCGTCATGAGTGATACCATCAAAATGAGTCCATATGCTATCAGAGCATTGCTTGACTAGTTCTCAGAACTATTTTGTGTTCGTAGCGCTCGCACATTGTTGTCGTGTCTGCGCGCACGGAGCCTCTGAAGTCTCTGCAGCATGTTTGGAATTTGATTAGCATTTAGTGCCAACCAATTGTTGTGTTACTAAATATTTGCGACTAGAGCGCTCAAAAGCGCAAACCGTTGGTTATATGAGCATTTTTTCTACAAGAAGAAACACAACCGTGAGACCTTAGCTACGATTAGACTTCGGTGCGAGCCAACCACCGTTGGTTTTGCACCGTCCTCTACCTCCGACTTAACCACAGGCTTATAGCACCTAAGCACGTTTTTAGATGAAGATTGGAACTGACGAAAGTCATATGAACACTATTGCTAGGTGTGTATAATGCCCTATCGGTCACGGCTAAATCGTCATCTGGGATTCAGGAATGAAAAGAACTTGCTTATATGTTTCCTTCAAGATCTCTACATCTATTGAAGAAATACAATTTGAAAAATAATAGCACAGGCATGAAAACAACGCCACCAATTTTCATTATCAGATAGTAACACTGGTCACTTATGGGATAAGCGAGTTGGCCCTAAAAGAGCATACAAACAGAAAAGGCATGAAACGCAAGTTCTATTCAAAAGAGTCAAAGCGTGCTTTGAGACCTCATAGCAGTATTGGTTATATAACAACCACTTTTATCGAAAATTAACCGCTTTATATGACAATACGTCTATAAATTTCTAGCAGTAATGAAATTTACATTATGTTCTTATTCTCCATATCAATTTACAACAAACAGCAAATTTAAAAGTATGATCATAAACGTCGACCCCCCCCCCTCACATACACACACACAAACAATGAGATTAAAGAGGGAAAAATAAAATATTGAAATTTTAACATATGTCGATCACAAGAAAACTACAGTTTCCAGAATAAAACGAACGTTATGTCTGAAATCAGTACCCTCGTTACTATCAAATTTTAGCAATAGTCGATAGTAATGAAACAAAAAAGTATTGAGCATTGCAATGATGGCAAATGAATATTAAATGGCCCACGGAAAGGTGAGCTGTGTCGGAGCGGAGGCAAGTCATTGGCGTTCTCGTCACGTGGCTGTGCAAACAAACGACGGCGTCGAGCTCCGTAGGGGGTGACACATTTAACTATACCGTCGGCGTCGATAGACGAACTGCTTAACACGCTCCGTCAAGTCACGGAGGTTAAGCAGCTCGAGACAATGTGGGTTCCTGGATGGGTTCGTCGGAGAACCCAGGATAAAAAACGCCTAATTGTGATAGGGTTAAAAAGCAATGGCGTTATGACAAAACGACAACGATGAAAAAGAGTTACCCCTTATTCAAAGAGAATTACCCCTAGGAATATTGTTACGAGAGTAATATTCAAAATGGAAGTTTAGAGGCAGAGACTGATCATGATAACAAACCGCGTGCTGCGCTCGATGATGACAGCCAAGCCAGCAACTAAAATGTTTATTTTGGGGTGCGTCAATTGCTTTGTCCATGTCCCAAAAGTGTAGTTGATGTTATATCTTAGAAGGTGGCGGTATCCCTCCTATATATAGAGCAATTTTCCTAAGGATGAGCCAAAGTGACAGCTAGTGCTAGCAACATAACTGAAGGTTCTGTGGTCGTTTAGCCCATTAGATTCCCTTCCCGCATTCATTCGTTTGCAGTTGGCTAACTTGTAAATGGCTTCGACACTTCCTTTTGTGGTTTAATTGTCCGACAAAAATATAGTGCGCCGCGAGAAATAATTTATATTAGGAAGTGCAACGTTATGTGCTCTTCTCTAAAAATTCTTTTTTTCTTCATATATTACATTGAATTTACTTTTTGTGTGACAAATATTATGTTTATTTTAAAACCGAGACTTGAATACGAGATGCGTACCGGTGCACGTGTTTCCGACTTAAAATCATTTTTCTTTCTATTTACATTCGTGGCAGTTTTCTTTTACTTATTGTGAGAGCATATTAAGAGATTTTCCACATTTTAATTAAATGTAAGTATTTCCAGGACTCACGTACGTGCATATACCTCAGCGAAACTCAAGACTTCTTCATATGGATGTTATCACAGGAGCCATTAGCACTTTACGAAGAGGCGTGGTTGAACAGCTGTCGCGGCGGAGGGATACTTCTCTGAAATACATGTGATGTTCACTTGTTTTTGCGAACTGTCACTTTGGCTCATCCTTAGTAAAATCGTTCTAAACTTGAGATCCGTCTTACAGGTGGGCTTACGTTCACCATACAAAGTCACGGAGACAGATAATTACGCTGTGAGCCCGGATATCTCTAACCTTAATCCTGTGGACCCCTCAAATAAGATCACTTGTAGTAACCGCCAGTGACGAGAGTTGCCGCAGAACATTACTTTCAGCGTCTGTTCATGAGGCGCCTCGTTGCAGCTGCTCACATACGCAATCGCTGCGCAATTGGTGATCCGTCATTTCGCTCGTATATAGACGCTTTTTTCGTGCACTGTGGAAAATACATTTTTCCATGCATTGATTGTTAAGTTAAGTGGAGCTATTGAATCAAGACCTTTGGTTTGGCTGCAACTAATGGACGAAATACCAATTCTGGTTTTATTCTGGAGCCCTAACCTATTAAGGACCATGCATTATTTTAATGCATATTATTTTAATATTTTCTTAATAATAATAATATGTATTTACTCTAATAGTACACTAGAACGAATAAAAAAATCATTTATATTTTTTTTAACGAATAGTCAATGTGGCTATGATTTCTCCCTTTATAATCAAGTGCTCTACATCATAATTCATTGACTAATTCCACGCGCGTAAATCACTAAGATGATTCGTCTCGTAAATGTAGTGCATGTTCTTTAGCGCGGGAGGTGGCAGTGATTTACCCCTGGTGAATGGCATGATGATCCGACGCCACCTACCTGTCGGCTTGAGGGTTTTTCCTCTAACAGGTAGCTCCTACGGGGCACTGCCTCAGTCGGGACCAACTCTAAGCTGTCGGCAAGTGTGGTATTGTAGTGCCAGTATGTGTAAGAGCGAGCAAGTGATGTGTCAGGAAAGGACAAGAATAAGGAAATCCTGTCTCAAACACCAGGACCTCGCGGTCAGAGGCTCTGCAGTGACTAAATTCTGCCCTGCGCCGCCTGTGTCAGTATCCATGGATCATCATAATGTACTTCTTTAGTTAGGGAAGTGTTTGTAGGTGGACCAAAGTGGAATTTTTCAGTATCATGGGTGCTCATCGACTCGTTATTGCATACACTTCCCTTTGCTTCGGATTTCATTAGTCATGAGCGAAATTATAATTGTGACAACTTTTCTTCATTCGCCTTATTACATATTTTCCATGCGTTGACAAATTGCACATTTTTTTCTTCCAGAAGATCGACTATATTTTTATTATCTATCATTTTGTCAATGTTACGATGTTATCTGAGCAATGTTCACAGAATCAACCATACATGCAGAAATAAGATCATCTTCCTCCAGAAATAAGTTCTGGGGTTCACAAATTTGTTCTATCATTCCCAAAATAAGCAAAAGTTTGGTCGAAGATAAAAAATTACGCTTGAAGAATTCTTGAATGATGCAACGATGCAGGATAAGATACTATATCCAAAGATGAGATAAATATATTAGAAATGGAAATATGAAACAGTAGTTACATGTCTATTTACTCAACGATTTAATTTCCTTCGCATTAGTTTGGTAATCTTGGTACCATAATCCCAACGCTACGTAAAAGCTACATTATTGTAAATTATCAATAATAAGCTACGTAAGGACTTATCTACATAATAATAAATCTGAAAAGATAAAACAAGGTTCAAGTAAGTTTGTTGAGTAATATACAGAAGAAAACGTATGGTGTAAAAATTAAATTAAGATTTGAATATCAGGACCACAATTCATTACAATATCTCGAAGTTTCAAAATTCGACGAATCCAAATTTACTTTCGAATATAAATATAAACTGCAAAAGTAAATCAAATAGTATTTAGTCTTAGTATAATAGTGACACAGAACAAATTTATATTGCATCATAAATATTTCATATATACGATTCGATATAAATTTGGTCTGTGTCACCGCTAAATATGTTGCGTTTATGCAACGTTGGAACTCAATGGTTTAAGTAGTTACTAGTGGAGGTACAGAATAGCACTCACTTTCTGGAACAAGTATTCGGGATCTAAAACTCTTGACTCTTCTTGAACGTAGTGAACATCCTCTTAACTTCACCCCGAACATCGCATAGACCAATATTAGTCCTGCACCTTTATCTTTGCTCAAGACCGTTACAGGGCTCTCGGTTTGTTCTCGTAAGGTTCGGATAGCCGCCAATCGTTCAAAACAACTGAAAATTTCATGTCTTACGTGAGATTCAAACCCACAGCCTTAGTGTTTACGAACTTTGGCTCATTTGCCCCGAGCCCTGACTCATGATGCCGAATCACTTGATCATTCGAATTGTAAACATATTACGGTTTTGAAACAATTTTAGCAAACAATAATATCAGTGAAACAGATTTTTGTAAGCATACGCCATCTTTAAAACGCTTTTGCATACATACGTCGCTTTACAACTTTTAAATCTATCTGCAACATTCTGGAACCAGTGCAAACAAAATTATTTTGGCATAAATATCTAGCAACAACCAACTCAGTAATCAAAAATGTTCGCAAACAATAAAATATTTAACACATAATATTTACAGCAAACATAAGTTAACATAATAGTTTGATTTCCTTTCATGTTGGGAAATTTTTTATCACAAAAATACTATTTTGTGTTTTTCCGAGTTCACTTATAATAAAATGGAAATTTATCACGAAGAATATTATTGAAGAGTAAAGCTATCTTCTATATGTAAATTTTCATTAAAAAATTTGGAGTAGAATTTTTTGTTAGAGAAAAATTGTTTTCATCGGTACCACAAACGTCGAAGTTTACCTCATTTTCACAGAGACGTTTTGAGCCTTCGAAAGCAATTTCAGTCATCTCAGATTTAATTTCGCTTAACTCATCAAAATATTTCAGACTACTCTTCCTACCACTCCACTCTCATTATCGTTGTGTCGTTCATTAATCCTGATTACTTTAAACTTGCAAATGGCACCATTTTATTATTCGGTGTAATTTGGTATATCACACATTCAGTTATCTCGCAAATAAAATAGGAATAATATCGTTATATGCTCAACTATGTTATTTGTTTAATCGTATAAATCTGCCGAAGGCCGGCCAGGACAGACAACGTCGCTTAGGCTAAAGGGCTTTAGCTATCTCGGCTAAAAGGTTGGCGGGTTCGAATCGCGCCTCGGGCATCGATATTTGTGTGTTCGTCTTCCTACAGTTAAAACAATCACAGTGGTCGCTATATGACCAAATTGTTAAAAAGAGTCCTCAAAAAAAGTGCTGAAAATGAATAATGCCGAGAAGACCGGAGAAGGAGACGTAAAGTAGAGAAAGGGTTGACGAGGTCACTACAGCACGGGCAGACGCGGAGAGGAGTGCCGGAGCTGGCGCGCTGTGGGCAGTGAGCGGCGAAGTAGGCTGCGAGCAGGCTCCGAGGCTGTGGCATTGATTATGCAAATTGCGTCTCCTGCACCTCCGGCGTGGAGCATTCGCGCGGTTTCAAAAATAAGTTAAAAACAAGTGCATCCAATTTTCCGTGAATTTGAAACGGAGTGAATCAGTAACTTATCATGCTGTGTTAACGGAGTGCAATCGAGCTTCTGCGGTCAAGTTAGTAGTCGCTACTGGAGACAACGACCGCGAAGATGAGGGTGGACACTAATGAGACTAACGAAAGGAGGAGGAAAATGGATTTTACAAGTATCTGTGAAAAGGGGTTGTGTTACTTCACCGTGGAAATTCTGAGTTTCTTCCGATCTGCAAATGTTTTCAATGGGGTACGACAGAAAACCCTAACGATATATTTTAAGCATAGATATTGTTTATTCGTAGATTTACCAAGATAATAACAAATGAAAATGGCGTGCGCAAACAACATAAAGTATATCGGGTGTCCCACCAAGTTTGGAAAACCTCTATAACTTCTAAACGAATCACAGTATTTTTTTAAATTTATTGTCTTCCTGTTCAACATACATACATGTTTTTCAGGGTTGTGAACAGAAACATACATAACGTTTGGTTTATCCTAACTGCGGGTGCCCTGAATGGGTGCGTTCAATGTTTTTGGTTTATGTTGAAAAATTTAATTATTTTTTGAAAGAAAATTGAAATTACAGCAAATGATCGTTGATATGATGGAGGATATATCATGAGGCCAATTTCCTGCTGATTTACGGTGGTCGGAACCTGTCTTTAGGGAAGCTTGAATTAATAGTTCGGTTCTGCTGTGCGTCCTACGTTGAATATGGAAGCGCTGGGAGATGTGGAGAGTGATGAAAAGAAATCTTCGGATAGTTTGGAAATGTGTTCTTTTATTGTGGAATTTGTTGGTTTTTAAAAAACCGGGTTAAGAAATTTAATAACTTTATTTCGTATAGTTTGCAGTTTGTTTATGTTAGATTTTGCTGCATTTTCCCACATCGGTATCGGCATGCAGTTTTCTCGCAACAATGCGGAATCCTGGAGAAAGTAATATGTAGTAGAAGTATTGTTTGAAATATTTTTTAGTTTTTGAGGAATTGAATCATTTTGCTTTTTAAATGGAATTAATATTTTTCACTTCAGCAGAGGATAGATCAGAAATATATGAATCCATTCATGACGTATCATATGTGAGTGTTTTTTAGAAATATTGTATAAAAGTAGGCTTTCTGACATGTGATTTTAAATTAAACGGACATTATTTTCTCTAGTAATCCTTGTAACTGTCACCTTTGGGGAAGGTATGGCTTTCGGGACGCCACCGTCCGTAACACACTCCGCACTGCAAAGACCATCTCCTCCAAAGGCGACAGTTGGAAGAGGAAGTATTATCCGTTTAATTTAAAATCACATATCAGAAAGTCTATTTTTATACTACAATTTCCCACAAGATACTAACATATGATACCGTATTGGATTCCTCTTTTCATGATCTATCCTGTTGGAGATAAAAATATATCATTCGATTTAAAAAGTCAAAGATGATTGACTTTCTCAAAACCTAAAATGTTACGAACGATGTCTACACAGAATTATTTTGCCCCATGATTCTGCATTGTTGAGCGGAATCCACATTTCCTTATCGCCAACTGTTTAGAAGTTAGGAGAGTGGCCCACAGTTGACGGGACATTCTGTATATTCGAGTCTCACAAAAATCAATTAATTCATCGATTTCAATATTATCCAACAATATATCGAACGATATATGGCCAAGATGAAAGTTTTCTTCATGAGTGTAATATTGTGTCTACTTTTTCAATAATAAAATTCATTAGAAAGTATCGGTTCCGGAAAGTTTTCTGGGGACTGAAAAATTGACTGATCTTCATAAGCCACTTATAGGACCGAGGGCGAGGCAGTTAGCCACGTCCGGGGATCCCCGTGAACGCAGTCAGAACCAAGTACAAACGGTACATTACGAGATACCAAGGCCGTATCACGAGGAAACAATAGCAAATCGCGGAAGCGATGAGTGAAGTAGAATCAATTAAGCTATCCGCAATGGCAATGGCCACAAGTATGGGTGGTTGTAAGAAAAAAATACGAGATGCCAGAAACTGATGATGATATAGCGACGATATAAACCAAGAAGCCGTCAGCTGCGACAGCGGCGGCGGCGGCGTTGCGGTTTGGCCGTGGATCGGGCGAGGATCCCCGTGAATCCGTTCAGAGACTAGCGGTGTCGTTCGAGAGGGGGCGGGGGCCGCCGAACGCTACATTACGAAATAGCAAGACTAACTCAGGAGGATGGCAATAGCAAAGATGCCTGCCATAGAGAAAGCGCTCAATTAATAAGCCAATCACACCAGTAGCGGCTGCAGCGCCTCTGACCGGGAGGTCCTAGGTTCGAGTTCTGATGGCGGCAGGATTTTCGACACTAGCTCTTTAGCTAGGTCGAATTCAGTCGCTGTCTGGAGGAGAATTCCAGCAGCCGGCTGCTCTGATCGGTAGTTTTCCGTGGTTTCTCCCATCACCACCAGGCGAATGCCGAAACAGTTCCCTACCAAACGGGCCACGGACCGCGCGCGATCTTTCCTTAATCTTTCTTGTCCTATCGTCTTCCCTTACACACACACACACACACAAACATTGCACTCACTACTACACATATTCCAGGAGACCGGTCGGGAGCTTAGAGCGTGTCCCGTCTGGGGCGATGCTCCGCTGACGGGAGAGTCCTGGTTAGGGAGAAACCCCGCTAGCCGACGGTAGGTCGGCGCCGGATCTCGCCAACCAGCGGGGGAAGATCACGAGGAAAAAACATGCACTACACTATCGGAACTAATGACCAAAGTAGTTGAAGTGCCAGGAAACACGAAAAAATCAAATCAAATGAAATCAACCAGTAGCGGTCATCAGTTAGGATGGTTACAACAAAATATTATGGGATGCCAGGTATGTGTAAAATTTTAGTGACGGTTGATTGATTGATAAGTGATTCCGGGCGCGTCAACTAATGAGATTATACCCGCAAGTAAAGTGCATGTTTTTCATCGGGAGGTGGCTGTGATCTTCCCACACCTGATGGCGAGATCCGGCGCCGACCGACCTTCGATTAGCGGGGTTTTCCCAACCAGATATCTCCCACTAGCGGGGCACCGCCCAACCGGGGCAAGTTCTATGCCCCCGACCAGTCTCCCGGCATGCGTGGTAGTGTAGTGCATGTTAGTGTTTAAGCGTGTGTGTGTGTGTGTGTAAGTGGAGAGGATAGGACAAGAAACAGGGAGGAAAGATCGCGCGCGGTCCGTACCCCGATTGTTAGGGTACTGCTCCGGCATTCACCTGGTGTTGATCGGATTAACCACGGAAAACTACCGATCAGAGCAACCGGCCGCAAGAATTCTCCTCCAGGCAGCAACAAAATTCCACCTAGCGCACAAACTAGTGTCTAAAATCCAGCCGCCATCTGAACCTAGGACCTCCCGGTCAGAAGCGCTGCAGTAACTTCAGTTGATGCATTGAGCCACCGCTCCCGGTTTCTAGTGACGCTATAAGACAAGGCGCCGTCAGCAGGGACAGCGTGGGCGTGGCGGTCAGGGCCGAGCGGGGGGGCGGGGGGGCGCGGGCCGGGGGCGCGCTGGGTGGGGGCCGGGCCCGTCCCCGCTCCCTGCCCCGGCGCACGCGGCCCGCGCGCCATCTGCGGCGGGGGCGGCGGCTCGATACGGCCGCGCGTCTCAGCCAGCAGCCATCGCCGCCTCCGTCGGACGAGCCTTCAACCTCTGAGCAGTGCCAACCTCCCCCGCCTCCTCTCCGTCCCCATCCGTGTACGCACATTCACCAGGGGACGGCAGTGCCTCTGACCGGAACCTCCTACTTTCGAGTCTCGACGGCAGCAGGATTTTCGACTCTTCAAAGCTAGGTCGAATTCAATATGGAGGAGAATTCAAGCAACCGGCTGCTCTGATAGGTAGATTTCCGTGGTTTCTCCAATGCCGGAACAGTACTCTAACAAACGGGCCACGAACCGCGCGCGATCTTTCCTTCCTCGTCCTTGTCCTATCCTCACCCTTAACACACACAATTACACTAACATGCAGTGCACTACCACACATGCCGGGAGGAGAGTCGGGGATTTAGAACATGCCCCGGCTGGGGCGGTGCCCAGCTGGTGGGAGATATCTGATTGGGAAAAAACCCGCTAGTCGACGGCAGGCCGGCGCCGGATCTCGCGATCCAGTGGGGAAAGATCAGCGTCACATACCGATGAAGAAACACACACTACGCTTACGGGACTAATGACCGCTGTAGTTGACGCGCCCGAAATCACTATCAATCACCAGTGGACGGTTCACGCTTTGAGCTCTAGTGTAGATTGGAGACAAACCTCTGCTGAGAAAACGTGACGGGCGGCGAAAATGGTGGTGTGTTCTGTCCTCGTTATCTCAGAAACAAATGGCAGAAGTTAGCGCCTTATTAAAATTTAAATCATTCATTTTCTTTTACATTGAAGAAACTTAATAAAAAGTAGGTTAGAAACCAATATTTAATACTTTAAAATGGTAATTATCATCTCTTGGAGTCCTTCATTTCTTGGAGACATTTTTAACATTCACGTAGGGGAGTGTTCTTGGTTGGTGTATTTTTTTGTATATCCTATAGTTCAAGTCATAATCATAATTCTAGCAAATAAAAGTCGTTGATAAAAAGGAAACACCAACAAAATGTTAAAGTAGAGGCTACAAAATAATATGTGGTAATGCATTCTCATTAAGTTGATGGCACAATAAATATTTCCAAACATTCCTGTGAATCTCAATCGCTTTTCCATTGTTGTTGTGTGTGTGTTTTTTTTTTTTTTTTTACCAAATGGTAGGCAATACTTTGGCATTTTTGTTGAGAGACTATTTTAAGCATTAGTAACAACACACGACACACCTTTCACTCCATAAGAAAGTCTGTAGATAGTCGCTCACCGCAGCCAACCTAACGGAAAACGATCTTCACGATTTTCAAAAAAGTACAAAGCAACCCAGTTGTGCAAGCAGATATAATGTTCAAATCACTGGGCTCACGATTAGCGTTAGCATATAACATTTAGCGAAACATTTTCAAAATATACATTGCAATTGGGCGTTTTAGTAGCTCTCACATGGATGAGTGTTGCAACTGTTTACACGAAGGAGAGTGAAAACGAAAACGATATTTTAGTTTCTAATGCGTTACAACTTCCAACTTCTAGTGGAATTACTGAAGAAGATTTATGAGCGAGCCATGAGATTCGGACCTTCTGACCATCGACTCTATAGTACGGATGAAAACTCCTTGGCAAAACGTTTTATTTTAAAAAATAAAAAGAAAGAATTAACGCAGGCAGAAAATTGAATGTATTTTAGATTTAATTGTTTTGAATAGAATACGATGTTGCATATTGTAGGGTTTTTAAGTTATGTTGTTGAAAGAATATTCTTTTTTCAGATTTACTAGCTAGTGATATTATATGAAATAAGATAATTGTACTTGGGTTTGACCGTTGCCTCATTAAATGATTTATTAAAAGTTCCTACTCTACATTGTATCTTCTCCGTTTATGTACCTAAACTAGAGTTTCCATAATTGGCAAGTACAATTGACTGACATATATATTCATTCCACAAAAAACCTAATGTAGTTAGGCGCCCTAAAGTATGTAATAAATATCGCTACTAAATACATAAAAAGTAGAGTGGTTCGCGAACTTGCACTAACCTCCGACTATTACGAAGAACGCCGATTACAAGAAGTTGCGGAGAGGCCAATTACAAGCCTAATTGTTTGGTGCCAAGCGACTAGAGAACATCATTGATTGATATTTCCGGACGTGTCACGAGTTCCGTTAGTGTAGTACACGTTTTGTCGTGGGAGGATCCAGTGATCTTTCCTCATTGGGGATACGTTCTAAGCTCCTGACTCGTCTTCCGACATATGTGGAAGAGTAGTGAATGTAAAAGTGTGTAAGTAGGGGATGAAGATATGGCAACAAAAAGACCAAGGAAAGATCGCGGGCGGTCAGCCCGTTTGTTAGAATAGGTCTGTCATTCTTCGTGTGTGAATCGGAAAAATCACGGAAAGCTACGGGTCTGACCAGATGGCCGTTAGAATTTTCCTCCACGCCGTCAGAATTCTACCTCTCTATGAAGCAATTGTTGAAATCTTGCCACAATCGGGACTCGAATCTTAGGGCCTCTCGGCACTGCAGAAACATCAATTGATGCTCTGAGCCACCTAACCCGGCAAGAATAATCGTCTTCTTGATAGCCGCTGGGCAGAAGAACGCCAGAGTCGGATTCTGAGGAACGGGAAGAAGCCAGAACCGTGCGGAGGGACAAAAGGCAAGTGCCGTCAGACCGAAGATTATGGAAGAGCAAAACTCAAGGCATAATAGCAGCACATCCACGACAATCAATCTAGGGGAAGGGAAGGTAAAAGTGTATAGGGTAAAGCAAAACCCAAGGCATAATAGAAGCACATCACGACAATATATCTATATTGTAGACTGAGGCGTATCTAGGGTAAGGTAGAGATGGTATGTGCCTTGGGAACTACTCACAAGGGACGCTATTTATAGTATACCCCCTAAAGCAAATAGCAACAACCCTATTTGAAGCAAACTGACACAGGAGGAAATTCTGTGTTTGCCATGGCGCCTGAGTACGTGGATTCGCCTCTCCTTGTGGGGGCTATTGTTAGGCAATAGGCTTCACTATTACAAAGCGATCACATATTCTTAACATTTTCAATGCAATATAATTAAAGTTTAATGAGTTTTTACTCCTGGAAAGTGATAGATATGTAAATAAAATTATTCAAAGATTGTGTTTCTTTATATTACTTAATAATTAAAATTTCATTAAGAGCTCATATTAAGATACGTTATTGTAAATTACTGCACAGGCGTTAGCATGACATTTTTCCGCACTGAGTCCAACTCTTGTATTATCACGTCTGTCCGGATGCGACGTTTAAACTCTGCGAGACGAATAATGTCTTGTGCGAGGTCTCTGATCACACTACTTCTGAGAACCATAAAGATATCACAAAATTACCTTATTGGGGATCTTTTTCTTTGAATATTATTGGAATAATATTCACTTCCAGACGTTCAATAACATTTCAACAACTTCCCTTCTTACGACAATAACCTATACAGGAAGCACATTTTTTTTTAAACTTCACAATTCGTTCTCCTTACACATAGCAATTTCGTTTTTAAATGATTGGTCGTGAGAAGACCGAATAAGAGAATTTTTATTAAGCGTAGACCGCGCCCACCCGGCCTTAACCAGCGCCTTATGGAATTCTAGAACAGCGTTTGCAGAGTGGAGAAAAACTGATGTCAGAGCCGCCTTTCCCTCCTTGAGAAGGCGCTCGGAGAAACAGTGAGAGCAAAGGGGGTTGATGGGAGGGGAGACGACGGTCTCCGGTAACAAAAACTATGGAAGTGGACCTTTGCCGGTGTTCAGGCAGCATGTGGGAAACCACCTACACCCGTTAATTTTCTTTCGGTTTGGGAAGAAATGTTTCCTTTTGTAGATACTGGAACAATGGTGAAGTATTTTGTTATGAAAAGAACTGCGGTACCTATGTTAAAAAGTCCAATCTACAGATGCTTTACGTAGCTTGGCAACCCAGAGAAACCTGTGAGAAAAAATAAATTCTGAAAATTGGCACAACCCGCAACATTACGAAAAGAAATTACTAGTGAGTCGCGAGAAGGTGTTTCATACGAAACACAGATAGGGAAAATCGCGGCCACGTATTAATTTTGTGGGAAATATTAGATACTATTAATTTCAAATTGTTGAGAATATTTGGAACATTGTTAATTTAGGCAAGATCGCTAGAATTGCTGTAACAAAAATTCAATGGACAATATTCTGCTAGAAAGTCTTGTAACTTCATTTTCATAAATGTAACTTCATTTTTATAAATGTAACTTCATTTTCTGTGCACGTCTTCTAGAATTCAGTGGGAAATACAATTATTCAAATTATAGTTTCCATGTTGTCGCGGCAGGAAGTATTATTACGAAGCACAACATGATAATAGTCAAAATTTATTGCTTATTTATCCTTGAAAATAGATTTTATTACATGGGAGAGGTTTTCTTTTAATTATTATTATTTCTTATTTAAGTAGTACATGACTTAGTGTAGGGATCACACAATTTTAAAAATGTGCACACTATTCAATTTTCCCCATAGCACGTCATACGCAGTTTTAACTGTTTTTTTACGTAAAATAAATAAAAATAAATAAAAAAATAAAGTCGAGAAGCCATCTATCAAGATATTATAGTAGGCTTAAGAACTATAGTCAAACCCATGCAGTATTTTAATGTTCGATTTCAAAAAGTAATTCTCATGAGATTCAAAGAAATTGTAATATACATATACGAATAAATGTTAATTTTTTATTGTGGAAAAAGGCTGATAATTTAGATTAGTTACCATCAATAAAATGATTGGTTTCAATTAATAGAACTTTCAGCAATCGTGATTGTATAGAACTACATTTTGGAAAAAGTGCCCCCTTCCTGGACGATCCCCGGACAGGTTTGGTACCTGGTCCAGCGGCTTCATCTTCCCAATACATGGCCAACCAAGCCTCGAGTGTATATCCACCGTTATTAACCCCACAACCAATCTCCTCTGTGGTTGAGGCTGAGCAATCCGAAGAATTTTCTATCCCCATTATCAAGCCTCGCAACGTATAAAAAGATAGGACACTACGGCACCATGATTACTCCACAATCCAACCCTCCCCCTCTTCACACTCCAAGGACACGGACATCTGCTCGTCTAGCATATCTGGGAGCAGCCAATTTCGGTGCCTGTTTTAAGGGAAGGTGGCCCGTGGAGAAGCGTTATATCACAAGGGTCATCATGTGGTGCCGAGTCGCCTTTCACAACCAACCCGTTAAGGTATGGCTCGTAGGGAAATTTGCCCCCGAATTCTGGAGGTTAGATTTAATGGTAACTGATCCTGATACAGTAACAGCTCAGGTCCGGCGTAGGATGATTGCCACATTACCTTCAAATGTGGTTATTAGAGGGGGGGAGTGGGTCGAGGATTTTTCCAGTCGCTATTACAGTATCATGGTGCGACCAAGGAAAGGCAGAAGGCAAGGGCCAATTCTCACTGATGTCCCAAATGCTGAAGAGCTTGCCTGGCTAGTACGACCACTATCCGAGGAATCATACCACCGGATCCTTGACCTCGAGAACCTCTCCGCTTCATCCTCGGGATTGGTAGCGTTGACTCCTTCAACTAGCTCCTTCAACGGCGGCCCCTGATTGGTCGAGGGTCCTAGCTATCCGCCGGAGGCCAGCGCGACGGGGCGTCCGCTTTATTGAGTTCAGATTTTACAAGTACACAATTTATGTTACAAAAATTGTAAGCCACATGGGCTAGAAAACAAACATATGAGATGCCTGAGTGGCAAACTAGTCTAGTTAGATTACAATAAACAGCACTATTGTCTACGAGTAACAAAATATTTTCAGGATAAAAGTCTATTAATGTACACAATGCTGCAAAGAACTCCGTGTCATAGCTGGTGGCCCCCGGGGGAGCGAGCCATGAGCGGGTGGCGCCGTCGGCGTAACTTTCAGCAATCGTGATTGTATAGAATACATTTCTACATGCAACAGGCAAGGAGTAATATGTTGTATGCCGAACCCATGGTTAATGTAAGTTGTAAGTAAATTTGATGTTGAAAGTAAATTTAATAAAATAGTGTTGAAATTTCACATTTCTGTGCACAAAAGTCAATGATGTGGCGGCTGGTGCCCCAACAGACTGGAGGTTACATTTCAATCGATTGACGAAAATGTAATTTCCAAAATTCAAAATACGTACATATAATAAAAATGTAAGCAATTCATATCAATTAAAACTAAGTAAATAAAAGTCTATATATAAACACAATTCTATGCGCCGTGTCCGCGTAAGCCATATACATTTCTCGCGCACGTCGTTCTGGCTTTGATTTCAACTGGGCACTTAATTTCGACTCAGCACTCTGTAACAAGCACTATTGCTTCGACACGTTTCACACAAATAAAATGATTTTACTTGGAAAACTTCACTACCCAGGTATATTTGGCAATAAAGAAAGATATTCGACACATACTCGTATTCCCAAGAACGTTCGCAAGCCGCTGGGCAGCTGCAGCCACAGTGGCTTTCGCGAGATATTGAGGGACTTCGAGACAGAATGGCCACCTTTACACACAGAACTCATCAAATGTACGTTTTGATTCAACAAACCTAATTTCAAATGAAAACAAACCTCCGAATATCATAAACAATGCACTGAATATCGGCAATAATAGACAGCCCTTTTGTACTTTCAATAACAAGTGAAAGTCATAAAACTACGTTGTAGCGATTCAGCCGAAGATAGAATATTGGAATTCCCCTGAGACTCCCTCCGTCGCTGCTCAGCGCTAGACAGCGCAACTCGCCTGGTTGCCCAGCCAAAAGGTTGTATGTTACCCGTGTTAAATGAAAGAGCCAAAGAGTAAATCAATAAATCCAGTAATACAGTCAAGAGCGTGGTGCAATTCCTGGCAAGGCACCAGGCCCCGGAGAGAGCACCAGTTGGACGCTCTTTGGTTTCAAAATGATTTCATATACTTTGATATTGCTCCAATATCTTAAATATTGTATGTCATTAAAAGGGAAGTGTATGTTCCTAAGATATTATTAGATCTTTTTCGATTTTCCGGGGGTTCTGCTATCGTGCAACCTAAACACCAGCCGCTATTGAACGATCCACATTTTAGCAAATACATCTAAATTAAGTTTTAAATACGTTTTGTAACAAAAGATATTTGAAAGTTGAAAGAAAAACAATAACAATCCTTCATTAATCCTCCAATAACAACTTAATACTTTATACGTTTAATTGTTTTAAAACCACAATATTTAATTTATGAAACACTTAGTAAACAATCAAAACTAAAATTATGCAATCTATTCATAAGCAGTTTTCAATAACTAACACTTAGGCCAATACTATGAGATGTTTTCATACATAAGATCTAGAATATTGCTTCACTGTACACTGTGAGAAGGGTAGTTAAAATCAAATGCTAATATTAATAAGACAACGTAGGCTTTCACGGCCGAAGTTGTAGACGAAGTTTTCTTCCGGGCTGAAGGGCCGTGGTCCATTGCAAAACAGAAAACTCTGACTAGATGCTAATATTATTAGCAGAATGTTACAGAAAGGGCTCGCCTTATCCTTTCATTTCGTAATCTGTTCGTGGCAAAAAATTCGCAATAAAATTAGGTAATAATTGAATATTTGCTTTCGACTATCCACTATCTTATGCTCTCTAGCATTTCCCACATCCTCTTTAGGGTTCTCTCTGAAGAAGACTATGAAGGAATTTTTCCCCAGAGGGTTTCAATACAGGAAGACCAACTATTAACACTCTAACAAGAAAAAAAAACAGAGAAAAGAGAGCTGCATACTTGATAGTTTAAGAATTTTATCATAGCACAACTCGTTCATAGCCTTGTCTCAAATATTATCTGCACGCCGTACCATTGGGGTTTTCACGACCTCGTAAATTAGACCTTTCTCGGGATCATGGCGGATTTAAAAAAAATTGTTTAAAGTCGCTTTCAATTTCTTGGTTATATAACGTCCACTGTGGATTTTTAACATCGGGGTAACACTAATGGGAAACAAATACGGACAACATGAACACACACAAACATTCATGCTCAGGGAGGAAATCGAATCTGCTCCCCTTCGAGCCGAGGCAATCACGGTGCTTCAGCCTTAGAGACCTTGGCTCTCCTCTGGCTTGACCGATTTTAGTTAATGGAAAAAAGCGGATCTTGCGGGCATTGCTGGAATTATCCAAGAATCTTGCACTCTGGAGCTGCGATATCGTAACGTCGTCCTCTCCGCTCCGGACACAAGTAAGCACGCGGTCGTATCAGCATCGTACCTGTCATCTGATTAACTGCTTCGCGTTCCTTTCAAGTTTCGACCGGCCTTCGTCGAGTCCACCACAGACTGATCTTTTTCCTTCTTCTTTCTAACTCGAGGCGCTCCCCCTTCTCACGGACGTTACTGTAACGACATGAAGGGAAAGAGAGCAATGTGGCAGTGGCGGTTCGTGGGATTCTTGCAGTGTTGCACAACTACCGGACCAACACAACCAAGCCAATGTCCTATGACACGTTAACATGAAAAAGAAATCACTTTATTAACGTGTGAGTGGTCTATCATTGAATGAACTTATCAATAAGCGAGCGACCGAGAGCTGACGTCATCGAGAGAGTTGGATTTCTCTTACAACAATCGTGTATTTTGGCGTACGATACGAGACAAACCCCTTCATCATATTATCCTATGCTCTCACTGTGTTTCAAACGATGTCCTACACCGACACGTGGAGCAGTACCTCCCAATCCCATGATGGATTTCAGACAACGCGGCGTATTGAATTAAAATATATGGCACAGTTGCGTATGTTGGTATACCTCTTAGGCGAGTTCTGCATGAGCTGTTTTGAGTGTGCAGTGAATTACAGTTATATCAAATAGTGATTTTTTTTTAAATTTAAGGTCGCATCAACATCTAGGTTATTAGCGACCACTATTGCAGTGAACGATATGGGAACTATAAAGTTGAAACGATATGGTGATGATAAGGAAAGGAACACAAAACATCCATGCCCGAAGCGGGATTCGAACACGCCAACCTTCGGTCCGAGATCGCAACAACACTACTTCCGTCACAGGATCAGCTCAAACGTCTTCATTAGGTAATTAATAGGGTAATAGTTTGAGTCGTAGAAATGACGTATGTCTACAACAACCAGGTTTGAGCGACATCAGCCTCCACTGCACTGTGGTTTGAGGGATTGCCCGAATACGAATACATCCCCGGCAGTACCGTGGCGTGAGCTTCGTGCACGCGGCCGCATACCGAATTACAACTTAAGTCAAAAACATGGGCCAGGGTAAAACATTTCGTCATGTTGAAACATCAAGATGCAATATACGCAAAGTAAAATAATAGGAAATACCGAGGAATAATAATACATACGTCGCTTACTGCTTTTTGACGAAAATAAATCAAATCCAATCACTTTTATTACAGTAGCATGTAGGTAGTGCGAGTAGTTGCTAGCACATACAATGTTTCTGTTTCAGCCGAGCAAGACGACTAATCGTTTAACTACATAAAACAGGAATACCTATATTATTTCGTTACGACAGTCAGAAAGGCTTACCTTCCGTTTGACTCTGCAACAAAATACGAAAAGAAAAGGAAAGTGTGAAAGTACACACTTTTCAGTACCTACTATGTCAGTTGATACTACGAGACCGGCAACACGATTCAAGACTCTGGATATATTTCAAATGAACAAAATCACTTTGTACAGAAAATTTCTTCTTCACATTCCAGGGCACGACAATTGCATTATCGCAAAAAACCTACTTTAGTTTGTATTCACCTATTTCTTCGTAGACAGGAAAACGTTTTATACAATCAGAATAAATTCCCTAAGAAGAAATTTCGACCACCGTAAGTGCATGTACGAGGTTTTTATGAAGGATTCCACAAACGGAAAGAAAATGTGTTGTAAAAAATCTGGAATTGTTTTGTTTGAAGGAAAAGAAAGTATTTTGGCATTTCACTTTTAATAAATTTAAAGAATAAATATACGGAATATTTGGCTCTTTTGCGCTCCCACTTTCCTTTCACTGACTCGGTGTTTCGTCTCTCAGTTTCTCACAGAGGAGCGCTTCTTGAAGGTTGACTATTTCCGTCGCCTTCCTATTCCAATTGAGAAGACAACCTCAGAAGTTGGGGCGTCCTTCAGAGTTTCAAGGTGTCCTCCACTCATTGGAATGCGGCGCAGGAACCAGAGTCCGTAATTTCTTTTGTAATTAAATTTTAGGGGCATTAAGTTATTCATGAGTAACTCCGTAAGTAACGCCTTTGCAACCAGCGACGCGGCACTAGGCGTCTGTCTCTTCCAAAGTCCTGCTGAGTAACAGACTTTCGTCTGCCTGCAACGCGGATTTCACTTCATACATCTTATTTTGTTTTGTAACAAACAACCAGGTTGGTCGCTTGTAAAATCTTCTGGAAAAGTTGCATGTAGTAGTGACTGATTAAGAAAACAAGTAAAAAATATTCTTCCTATTATTTCATCTCAGAAATTAGCTAATGAATATATTGGAGGTCAGTCATCCAGCTAATTTGGAATGATGTTTAAGATGAAAATAAAATAGCTGTTAGAAATTCACTGCAACCATAAGTTAAGTCCTTTTAAAGCTTCAAAGTCAGCGGATCGCGGTCAGGAGATACGAACATACACGGGCTGAAATTTTCAACATGCCAATCATGTTCGAAATAACATAACATAGCACAGAACATAGTTCGCAGGTTCTGTACCGTGATGCAAGATTGTATGTCTGCGTTCAAAGGGATTAAAATATCATCATTGCAAAATGAAATAAAATAAAAATAAAACACACTAATATATCCTTTACTTTTTGAGTAAATAATATCGTACGTTGAAGCCGTTGCATGGCCCACAAGCCTCACGTGAAAAGACTGAATAGCACACAGAATGCAGCACTGTGGTTCCCTGACTCCACAACTCACATTAGTTTGTAAGCACGGTGTAAACTTGTTTATTGCTGAGAGAAATACAGGACATCTGCAGGAAATCAGTTTCAGGATTCGCTTCCCATTTCCACCAATCAATAAAGCTTGAAAGGGAGTCTTGATCGCCGGAGCGGTAAGAACAGTGAACTGTCAAGAAATAGTATGCTTACAGACACAAAAGGCATAAAAGTAGTAGCGAAGTAGAATGGACGTCAAATGAGGATGTCTGCGATATGTTGAAATTTTGAAACTCTAAAACTTTAATTTAATGTAAAGATGTGAATTCAATGTTAAAATGATAGCAGTGCGATGACGAGAAAATTTTTGAATATTTTAGTTTGAAATTAAATGTAAAATTTCAGATATTCTGTATGTTCTAATGAGATGCGAGAATATAAAAAAATCCATATCACAAAATAATAACTGAGCTAGCCGGAATAATGTAATAAAATGGTTACGGAAAGTTTTTTTCTGTCAATGTAAATGAATACATAATGTCAGTGGCAGTAGTAATGCCAGACCATTTCACAGTGATCCGCAAGTGACATTTTTCTGTCGCAACTTATTGGACAAAAGGAGTGGCATACTATAAACGATTGTGCGCCAATTAAACCTGCGTGGAAAACAAGGGAATCTTTTCGAAAGTTCAGAGAATTTCGGCATTATTAAATTGAATAGTTCTCTGAATAAATTCCAGTATACTTAAGAGCATTTTTTGATTTAAATAGAAAACTATGCATTCGATAATTTGTATGTTACCAGTAATATTTGGTAGAAATAGTCTGCGCAAAATATTACACTATTAAGCGTCTCTCCCACATGTATTTTCAATTCAGCCTGTCACTGCAGTCTCTTGCAGTTAACACACTTTTCACCACTGCCCTCTCCACGCCACCCAAGTACAAGTCTTCCTCGTGTTATGTGTAAATCTAGTTGCCAATTTCAGAGTTTTTAAGGTTATCGTTCTTCAACTTAGGAATAACCTAAGTTCTTCATTGTTCACATTCTCGGCGAATGTCATTCCTCAGCTATGACGCCAAAATATATATTTGCATTTCTGTAAATTTACTTTTATAACTTTTTATATACCCCAATCTTCAGTCCCAAAAGCTCTAAATCTTATATGTAAGACGGAGGGTAGGTTTAAAAAAATCTTCACCATTTTCGATCAGGGTAGACAAAATCATTAATGTGGGTGCGCCTTGGGTTCGGCTCGAAGCGACTCGTGTTCAAGTTCCACCGTGGACATGATTGTTTCGTGAAAGCGTAGGCTTTCTCGGACGGAATCAGTATCCACCCGGAGCGTCACAGACACAATTTCCTATGTTTTGTCCCTCATACATTCCTATGTTTCGTTCCTGGACCTTCCTCAGGACAAACGGGGAATGGTCGCAGCATGGGAACGAAACATGGGATTTATGCATAGGTCAAGGCGTCTTCCTGCACTGCCAAGAATGTTTGGACCTCATACTACAACCTTCCGCACGACGAAAAGCGGAAGGTCATAGTACGAGAACAAAACTTGGGATTTATGCATGTCACGGCGTACCCTGGACAGCCAAGAATGTTTCGTCCCTCATGCCACGACGTGCCTCAGGATGAAAAGCGAAAAGTCGCAGCATGGGAACGAAACGTTGGGATTTATGCTCAGGACGCGGCGTCTCCTGGACAGCGAAGAATGTTTCGTCCCTCATACATCGACATTATTCAGGAGGAAAAGCGAAAGGTTGCAGCATGGGAACAAAATGTTGGTATTTATGCATAGGTCACATCGTCTCCTGAACAGCCAAGTACAAAACGGTTGTTTCTTTGTGTTCTGAAATACTAGAGCTCTCCCGACTACCATGTATCACCTTCCACTCATATTTCCAACCCCAGCCAGCCTGGTTGAAGAACGGGGTTGCAGCGTTTGTACTCACCTCCGCGTTACAGATAGGGTTGCCACATGTTTTCGAAAAAGAAATCAGACTTCACTAGCTCGTAAAAATGAAAAAAATTAATCTCTACCTTTTTTATATATTTAGCATTCGATGCCACTGCTTTTACTGAAGGTGGCCTTCGGGTGGCATTTTTGAATTCAGTGCATCTATAGTGTATATTGAAGAAAACTCACAAATGCACAAACATTTTAGTGTTTACGGCGAAACAATCTCATTCAATCCATACATTTTCCTTCACGTTATTGATTCGTTCCACAGAAGCCTGGATACAGGGATCCTTGAGACACCTTGCCCAATTTTCCAAGATATTTTGCGTTTGTAGCTATCGCCGCCAGTCAGGTATTACACGAAATTTCTGTGTAACCGGACAATATTTTGTCAGGTTAACCAAGATTCTCTGGACCTCCTAGTTACAGCATGAAGAAAACCGGACTGTCCGATAAAAAACCGAGCGTCTGCCAACCATAGTTAAGAAATGTTCCCAGTACATTATGATATTGAAAGTCTACTTCACCCGTCGATATCATCTTCCGAATCCCCGTTCTTTCCCCCTCCATACATAAGTACTATTCTCCAGAACCGGTTAAACGCTACTGAAAACGACCTTCGAGATAAGGACTAAGCAACTAACGGTCCTTCTAATAGTTCTGTTTGCACTAGGCGTGTTGCGAATACTATAATATTTACCTTGAGCACGTTTCAAAAAAGGTTTAAAGTTCATAAAGCTAAGACAAAGTTCAGATCACGCTCCGCTAGGTTCAACGTTTTTGCATGTTTTCTCAGGGGGAAGTAATTTTCTTGTTTCTCTCTCTTTCTTCCACATGTAGGAGTTGTCACCTGCCTGAGGTTCTACGTATTCTGCGGTGTTTTCCTGCAGCACTTCGTATTCGCCAATGACATTTACGCGGTTTTCTGAATTACACGCGCCTCTGGATACGCGTATTCATCCGTTTCCCGTGTCAACATTTTTGTAACTCTCAACCTTTCTCATTGGTTTTTCATGCTCTGGAAATTTTCCCTGGCTCATTTCTGAACAGTGGCTGTCATGAACCAGAGCCCCAGATTTCAAGGTAATTAGATTTCCATTGCTCTAACTTCTAATTCCAAATTTCTACATCTTACTCGAAAGTGCGTAGTTTGGATTTGAACAATTCAGCTTCTTACTTCCAGTCGAGGGATCCCAGTACTTCCATTGTTAAAGCATATTATGTGGCACAAACAACAGTTTTTTGGTCAATAATACACTCGGCGTAGTTAATGTGGTTTGCTGTCAGTGTACATCAAAAAATTATTCCATGATAATTTAAATTACATGCTTTGTAGCCACCGTTACATTATTTTGAATTCCATTCCTGCAATATTCAATAAACGTGAGTCATTCACCAACATTTTCTAAATATCCCAAGTTATTCGCATTATTAGTTTTAGGAGAGCTTTTTCTAGTATGAAATAGCATTATTGTTTACAATTTCAGACTCATTCCAAATAACACAAAGTATAGAATAAAAGTTAAATATTTAACATACGTGACGTATTTCATTTACATTACAAAATCTCAAGAAATTACAATTATGACGCATTGATCGCATCACAACATAAATAATCATTCCGAACAATTCTGGGTGGACGGCATTTCATAACGATATCGACATTCAAAAAAAAACTCTTTGAACAAATATATGGGAAGCGTTAGATTGTTCTCTCCCATTAAATATTTTCTGGTTCGGTATCTGATACGAGAAATATTTTCATTATAAGGAAGTCATGTAAAAAAATTGAAGGGAATTTAGTAAGTAATTTTAATCGGGAATACGTCCAAAACAGTAGAACAGGATCTATTATGAGTAAACAATTGTTCTCATGGGAGCAATGATAGTTTTTTACATCTAACAGGACAGAAGGGAGATACGACGATTAAATACTTAGGAACACTGGAACAAATGCTATCATAACGAAATAGCGAGAGGAATATCTGCAATAAGCCCGTCATCATGGACATCGAACCAAAACTGTTTGGAATCACTCTGCAGTACCACAGGAATGTATGTCAGGATATAACAATAAAAAAATAAACATTCAAAAAACTCCAACGGGAAGGGCTCGAGCAGTCCTGGCCAACGAAGCGAAAATATATCGAAGCGGGTTTCGCTGGAGATACAGATCAAAGGCAATACCTTTCAAGCAGGCTGATTTTGTGTCAAGAACGTGATATTTGGAACGTGTTTAGTCGAGAACGTGATATTTGGAGTATACACGGTAACGAGGTATTAGCTACGAATATATTAAAACCTGCGTATGCTGAAATAAATTGCCTGCCTACGCCAAATTCATTTAAAAAAATTATTTTTGGATTTCATTTTCGACGTGGTAACATTGGAGTACTGTTTCAATTTTCCCCCTAAAATGGGTCGTATAACATTCTATAACATATATTTCTTCAGATTTTTTAAACAATGTGGGCGGTAGTGAAACATAACGCAATAGATATAATAAAAACAGGCAACATACGTTTTTCGTTATATCTTAGCAACAGATTGCCCTAAGAGGCTGACATTTTGTGAATCTACTTCGTTTTGTATTATTTTTCATATGAGCATTGCAATTATAGATTTGGATTGAGGGCACTTTTCACCGCCTTATTCGGCTATATCCTTTATTACAAAGGAAATTACACACAAAATATGTTATCAAACCCAAAGACTTGGCACACGCTTCTCTATATATTTCGACGCGGTAAATCCGAATCTGAAACTACAATTGCCTCACAACTCTCCAGTGGTTTTCAAATCGCGAGAAAACAACGAGAAATTGTTGTTTTTTTTTTCGGGGGTTGTTGCCAGACCCAAAGACTTGACACATGTTTCTCTATGTATGTCAACATGCTGAATCCGAATATGAAGACAGAATTCCGCCTCCATCCTCCAGTTCACTTTAATGGAAAAAAATTATCAAGAATTTTTTTTCGGGGGTTGTTGTCAGACCCGAAGACTTGGCGCATGTTTCGACGTGGCTTAGTGTGTAGCTGGTATTTTGACGCACTGAATCCGAATCTGAAGCCAGAATTGCGCCACCATCATCCAGTTTTTATCGCAAAAACACCCTTAAACATATAATCTACAATTTCAAGTTGTTTTTTTTTTTTGCGATTCTATGTAACAAGTATCGAGCAAGCTGACGCGGCGAGAGCAACGCAATCCGAGTGTGCTACCATGGACATCGCCCAGACGAGACCGCTGCGAGGCAACGTCAGAATGACGGTGAAGGCCTATTAGGGTACGCCGCGGGCCGTGAAGATACGAACACCGGCGGCGCTAGCCGAATTCGTTTACTACGCTCCGTGAAGTCACGAAGGTTAAGCGAACTTGAGACTCGCGGGTTCATGGTTGGGTGACCGGTCAGGAACCCCGGGATCTAACGGCGTCGAGCCCCTGGCCGAAGGGATAAAAGGCACTCACTGACTGCGACGTGACGAGACTTGACAAATATTAAAAAATTGCACATTAATGGAGGATTACTCCCCAGTGCAAAGCTCTCAACGACCCTTAAGGGGCTTGTAGATGCGTTGCGTTAAGGTGAAGACGCAACAAATTAAATAAAAAAAAAAAAACAGTCAAGGAGACGGGCAGCTACGTTGCTAATGGGGCTGAGAAGTGAGCAGCAGATCCGGAGGTCGACTACTGCAATCGGCTAGTGTTCGAGGCGAAGACGTAACAAGTTTAAATGATTCAAACACAGTATGAGTGTAATTTGAGATAAATCTTAACAAATTTGTAATAACGTTCAGTATTAGGA
This sequence comes from Teleogryllus oceanicus, assembly GCA_964035755.1. Classification (NCBI taxonomy): domain Eukaryota; kingdom Metazoa; phylum Arthropoda; class Insecta; order Orthoptera; family Gryllidae; genus Teleogryllus; species Teleogryllus oceanicus. The sequence continues at coordinate 47,377,778 of CAXIVR010000009.1, forward strand.
AGTTGAAAGAACAGTAAAGAACTGGAATTCTGATTAGCTGTGTAATACCTTACAATTTATAACATTTTCTTTTAAAATTTAATGATTAATTTTTCCAATGGTAATCATTCTTGTTTATGAGTTGATGTTCAGTTTAATGCAAATGAAATTAGTATGAAGTGCTAGCGTAGTAGTAGCCATGCATGGTGTGCAATTAAACAACAGGAATCGTCCGCTGACGTGGAACTATATAAATACGCACTTCCGTAAATTGTGCGTTTTTTTGTTTTTTTTTTGTTTTGTGCTTGAATACACAAGCGCCGTTTATTTGATTTTTGTGTGTGTTCTGGAATTTTCCCTTTCTCATACGCATAGAGGTCCCATGTCCATAAGATTTTTAATCTCTTCGTAGAGCATCAGCTAGCATCTCCCCATCACGCGCCTGGTCACTTATTAGGGTGAGGGTGGTCGTTAGAATATATATTACTTAATTACCTAGCCCTTCGCACAAAGAGGCGGTCAGTAAAAAAATTAACGAATATGTATTATTTTTGTTATACGTGGTGTGACCGCTTTCATTACTGTGGCGTGAGACAGCGTTGGTTTTTTGGTACAAAAATGCATCACATGTGTTAGCATAAACCAAAAGATGGGAATAAAAAGAGTCTTGAAACGTCGCATGAGACTTGAAACACTACATATGAAAGATATAAAATTACACAATTGAGTTGCTGATGATCTTTCATTGTATAATGTTTTCCCATCAATTTTGACTGTCATAAAAAAGCGGAATAACAATGAAAAGAGGTAATTGAACGACAATCAATAAGAGAAAAGAAGTTAAAGAAGAAAATTGTTTGCAATTTGATTTTACGATTTGATCTACCTATATTTAACATGCCTATTTCATGATAACTTTTTGAAATTTACCAGAAATATTCGCCACTGAAGTATCCTTTGTAGGAGTATAGTTGTATCTCAAGCTAACACATTACGAAAAATGTTGATTTCTATACGAATAGATCAAATTATTTTCATTTCACGTAATTGCATATTTCTAATGAAAGACAATAAAAATAACTCGCGAATTTTTCACAAACTTTGGAGTTTAATATTTTATCTCATTTTAGACGTAGAATCCCATTAACACGCCTATTACAGATAATTGTCTAAATCGATTCTCATTTGAAGGGTCAATTATATCTGATATCGGATGCTCTCATTTATTAGAGAAATCACTTTGTTATCGGAAGAAAAGTCCCAAGACAAATATAGTCAGCTTACATAAGGTATGTTAAACGTAGAATTTTTCGTACATATCATCAATACGCCAAAATAAACGGGATATTCTTAAACCTGTTGCTGAGATTACAGTTACCGGTCATTCTGGAATATATTTTTCTCTTAACAGCAAACACACTCAACAATAGCAAGAATTTACTGCATATTAAGCGAGCAAATTTTTTTCTGTTCAAATTATGTGTAAAACAAGTGGTGGTGTTACAGCATTTGTGCATTACCAGAACCACAACACATGACCATCAGGCCTTACGTTGGGTCAAGTTAGTCCTTAAGGTTGGCGAGGGACTGAGGAAAGAATTCGAGTTTGATTATTGTCCGGACGCGATTAAGAGCTTGTCGGACAAAGCCTGTGTCCCCCAACGCAGTAAACTGGACCAAACTTTAGATAGCTGCGCGTTTAGACACAGGCATTAGGTACCACGTTCTCAACAACGGGAGAGGGACGTCTTGTGGGTGATTGTTAGGCATCTGAAAGAACCACAAGACGAGACATGAGAAGCAATAGTTCAGATCGACTAGGGATATCTAGACCCTGACAATGACATCGTGGTGCTCGACCCAAAAGACGGCCAGAAGGGCTCAGGCCTACTCTTGGCCAAATTAAGCTCTGGTCGACGGCTCTCTCAAACTGCAACAGAGAAGGGCCTGGAGAGGTTCCTGAAATACCTACCACACCAGTCAATGACAATCAGCGAGTTAGAGATGAGGACTCGTCGGGGTACATGTCAAGTGAGATGGCGAAGCAAAGAGATGTGTTGAGCAACTCGTGTTAGATTTCGAGAATTCAATATGCAGTACCGCTCTGACCTAGTTGATGAAACCTTCCGAGAGTTTGGCACTTCAATGGGCTCAATTATGCGTACCAAGACACCCACAACGCTTTCGTGCGGTCACTCATCCTGAGGAACCTCAGCACTCGACCCAGTGGAAGTCGGAATACATATCCAGACTCATTTTGCTACCATCTCCAAACTTGGGGGGCAAGAAAGTCTACGTCAGAAAGGATGGACCATTGTTTCTCGAATGATTATTCTTGATTTTCCCCATCATTATCGATACCGTGTTCACTTATTTGGACTAAGAAATAATTAAGTCCTCTATGGTATACCACCTTGGAGCACCAAGAGAACACAGTTGTTCTTCGCAAAGAGTTTTGAACCAGTTTGCACCCTGGCTACAAGAGTGTCAACTGACGAAAAAAAAGGCAGACACCTGGAAAACTCGCCACTTTAGTACAATAAGAGAGTTTATTACAAAGGCGCAAACCGTCCGTATGCTTTAAAGTATGCAGTTAAACTAGGCCCTGCTGAAATTCAGCCATTGTCACAATTGCAAAGACAGATCGGTCAAAAAACTTGAGCAAAGACAGATCGGACCCCGGCATCAACTTATGCATTTGAGATTGGGTTGACGACGTACCGTGGACGGTTAACAGGCCCGATGGACCAAATGTTACGTGTATCGTCTACTATGAATTCGCGGGGGAAAAGGAAAGCAAATGAGATTTTAAAATTAAACGAGAAAAATAAAAAATAAAGATGTCCTGATAGCGTATTTGGCGGACCGGTGGACTATGTGACTGAAACATATAACACGAAAATTAATTGTGTCGTAGGGCAATACGTATTTCGATGGAAATTTATAGGGCAAAAAATACTAACATTGCTGTAATGGAAAAAAAATAAAATAAAAAAATCACAAAAAAATACAATAAAAAAGCAATGAACATATCTTCATAAAAATTATTAAATTAGTGCGATAAAAACCCATTGCTTTAAAACTTGCCTTTAAATGTTCAGTCCCTTCCAGTTATTGAATTGAAAATTACAAAAAAAATAGAGTGCACTCAGGGCAGAATTAATTTTGATGCATCAGAAATAAATGAAAATAAAATTATCGGCCAGTTAGCCTAACATCAGTTGTCTGTAAGCATATGGAATATCTAATCGCGGAGTACATTAGAAACGTATGGAGTAAAGAAAATTGACTATTTGGGGGGCAGCATGGCTTCAGAAAAGGTTACTCGTGTTAAAGTGAAACAGCTTTTTGCCAAGATATCGCGGATGCACTAGATGAGGGTGATAGAATTTATGCGGCGGTAATAGACTTTACGAAGGCTTTTCATCTTGTCCCCATGATAGACTACTTGAAAACGTTGACAGAATAGGGTAGACTCGAGAGTGATACTATAGATGAAGCGCGATAAATAACCGCCACCAACCAGTGAGGGTGGGAAAACGCCTATCGGAAAGCGTGTAACGTCTGGGGTTCCGCAGGGGAGTGTACTTGGACCTTTATTATATTTAGTGTACGTAAATGACAGAGCAGAGGGAATAGGCTCAAAAATTAAACTTTTTTGCGGACGACTGCCTTATTTACCGAAAGATCGAGGATATATCGGATCAGGATAAATTACAGCGAGACCTTCATCAACAGAATGAAGGTAAATACGGATAAATGCAAAATAGTTAGTTTTACGCTCAGTAGAATTATAGAGACAGCTAAGTATTTGCTTGCGGACAAAATAATTCCACAGGTAACTAGTTGTAAATATCTGGGGGTGATAATTAATGAACAACTTGGATGGGAGGAGCACGTCAACTTTACTGTTGGGAAGGCATGGAAATATTTACACTTTGTAATGCGAGTGTTAAGGAAGGGAAGCAGTAAATATAGATAACTGGCATATACAACCATTGTGCGCCCAGTGTTAGAGAACGAAGCAGCGTGATGGGATCCATATAGAAAGGACCAAATAAACTCCATGTATAGAGTTCGGAAAGTGTTGGATGACATCATTTACGTAGAGTAGAAGAGTTTTATGGCGGCTGTGGTGTCAGAATTTGCGATCCCAAAGTCAGTGTTGCAGAGCAGCGTGTTCCAACAGGTTGCGGTACGCAAATTAGTGTTTGCACCATATAGTAAAACGTCTGACTTCCGCTGAATTCGCGAGGACAGAAGTGGTTGTTCTAGCTTGAATTTATGTTAAGTGGTGGACCGTAGTAATGTCCATTAACGACATAGATGAGCGCTAGTGTCAATTTCAACTGTGCAGCTGAAGGCTCGCACTGGTGGAGAGAAGATGAACCCCGTGCGTGCACGCAGCACTAACGTACACACGTGCCAGCTAAGCCACGTGGAGTAACCGGAATTGCTTTTAAATCATGCAAATGACACGGATCTTCAAGCTGTCCTACGACCTAAATGACAGCTTTACTAGACAGTGCACAGCGCAAGATCCTGTACACATCTTCCTCGGAACAGTGAACGAGCAGCTATTGAATCGGTGGTTTAAAAACGAAAATCAGTTCTTGTTCTGTAGTTAGAAGAAAAATACAGACAAGAAACAAATAGCATCTACAGGAGTTATCCGTGACATTTTAGTTCTTTACAAAAGTTGCAGAACTAGTTCTTATTGTTTGCACGGTCTAGTTTGTAACTTCAAATTTGAATTTCTGTGATGTTCAGAACCGTTTCTGTACCCTAGATGTATTTCCTTTATAAAATAATTATGAAATATTTTTTAACTAATGAGACAATATAATCATAGAAAAATATGTAACGATATAAATTAACCTAATGTACTACGTGCACATTTAAAATATTCTTATCAACAGTTAATATTTGTATCAACTTTTCATAGATATCCACTTGATTTTCGGGCTTTCCAAATTCTCTAGTGAAAATAGAAATATTCATTTGGGATATAGTTTACTATTTTTTTGAATATGGGTTATTTTCTCTTGATTGGAAGAACAGCTGAACTTTCTGGAAAGACAAATCTTATCGCGTCTTGATTGGAAGAACAGCTGAACTTTCTTGAAAGACAAATCTTATCGCGTCTTCCTTTTGGTAACATGAATACGTAGTACTTCAGAAGCCAATCATATATGTACTCACATGCTACGAGGTATCCAAAATAGTCTCTATCATACGTATGTTGCTTTCCTAGGAATGTGCTATACCAGGCTTACAATGCGCTCTTCTTTTTACTAACCGTTTTTGTTGGTAGCAGGGAATCTGTAAGGGAACACTCGAGAAGAGTTGTATTCCGAAATTGATCATCTGCACTGTATTCACTGATCAAATACAGAAACAATCTCTGACATCAATATAGAAGTATTTTCCTAATAATAAGCCAAAGTGACAGCTAAAGTCGTAGGCTTCCGCGGCCAGAGTCATGTAGATGATCTTGTGTCAGGGACGCCGAAGGTTGTGTTGCCGACTTTGCATCATCGTGGTCTTCCTCAGGGCACTACAGCCCTGAGGAAGACCACGATAAGATGGTCGAAACGTCGGCAACACAGCCTTCGACGCGGCGTCACCTGGACAGCCAAGATCATCTACAAAGTGACAGCTAGTGCTGGCAACATAAGTAAAGGATCTGAGGTCGTTGTGTCATTAAGCCCATTAGACTCCCTTCCTGCATTCGTTCTTTTGCAGTTGGTTAAATTGTAAATGGCTTCGACGCTTCCTTTTGTGATGTCCTCGTCCGACATAAATATAGTGTGCTACAAGAAATAATTGAAATTAGGAAGTGCAGTGTTATGTATTCTTTTGTAAAAGCTATTTTTTCTATAAACATTATATTTATTTTAAAGCTCAGGCTTGAATGTGAGATTCTTACTGGGGCACGTATTTCCGGCTATTGTGCTGTTGTGTGATGAGCTGTGATAGAGAGCTTTCTATTTATATTCATGGCAGTTCTCTTTTACAGATTGTGAGGCAGAGATTTTCAACATACGTAATTAAATTTAATTATATCTCGTATTCGCGCACGTGCATATACCTCAGCAAAACTCTTTGACTTCTGCATAGTGATATCTTCACGGGAGCCATTACCAAGCCCTTTCTTCGAAGAGGCGGGACTGAACAGCGGTCGCGGCGGAGGCGACCGGTAGCGGTAGCTCAGTGCATCAACTGATGTCACTGCAACGCCTCTAACCGGGAGGTCCTAGGTTCGAGTCCTGACGGCGGCAGGACACTAGCTTTCCAGCTAGGTCGAATTCAGCTGCTGTCTGGAGGAGAATTCTAGCGGCCGGCTGCTCTGATCGGTAGTTTTCCGTGGTTTCTCCGATCAACACCAGACGAATGCCGGAGCAGTACCCTATCAAAAAGGCCACGGACCGCGCGCGATCTTTCCTTCCTCTTCCTTGTCCCATCCACTCCCCTTACACACACACTTACACTAACATGCATCACACTATCACATATTCTAGGAGACCGGTCGGGAGCTTAGAGCTGGTCCCGACTGGGGCGGTGCGCCGTTGGTGGGAGAGTCCTGGTTAGGGGGAAACCCCACTAAACCCCACGGTAGGCCGGCGCCGGATCTCGCCATCCATCGGGGGAAGATCACCGCCATCTCCCGAGAAAAAAACATGCACTACACTAACGGGACTAATGACCAGAGCAGTTGACGCGCCCGGAAACACGAAAAAACCAAACCAACCAAACCGGAGGGATACATCTCTGAATTCAGGTATTCTCATGTGATGTTCACTTGTTAGAAACTGTTACTTTGGCTCATTCCTAAGAAAATTCTTCTATACAAAGAAAATAATGCGAATAGCTCACATTAACCTGTGAGAGCTTGCCACGTTGGATCGGTTCACGTGGCTCAGGGCATCAATTGATATCACCGCAGCGCCTCTGACCGGGAGGTCTCAGAGATGCAAGTCCCGTCAAAAGCAAATTTTTCAACACTAGCTATATAGCTCGTAACTATGTAATCGTTCTATATTATGTTTTTTTTAACTTGACCCAAAAAGTTAAATTTTGAGATAGTTTCTAGAACTGTTGCTAGAGCCGCATAGCCGCCATTTATTGTGTTGTGAACAAAATTAGCCCCTGCCCGTTCTTATTACCTCCGAAAGTTTGTGTGATTTTGATAAAAGAAGTATAGTCCAGAACCTTTTTTTTTGGGGGGGGGGGAGAACCACAGTCCTTCGCGTGTAGGGTTTCACGGTGATTATTTCTCAAGGACAGCTTATCTCAATCTGCAACGGGTAATAATGTTTGTTTAGGGAATGTGGTTATTCTGTACGACCATTATTTTTGTTCTTAAATTTTGGTGATAGTATAACCTGTTCTTGTAGTACATACGTCCTTTGTGTTGTGAAACTGAGCCAACCAAACCAAAGAAAGAGAGGATAGAGGATGTAGTAAGAACAAAGAAAATTAATAGAGAAGGATATTATAATCACAAAGGAATCATCAGAAGTTGTCTAAAAATGTACAGTCACCTTTACATCTAAATTTCTCTTCAGCTTAGACGCTAATGTGGAAAACGAATACAATGATTATGTTAATAACAGTGACGAAAAGCAATTAGTTGGTAAATAAAAATAAGCCAATTTGATTAAGTGCATTAACTTCTTGCATTTTTCCTTCAAATACTGTAATATTACTGCGCAGAATAAATAATTTTGATTTACTTTTTTTTTAATTATCTCACTTACCAAATAATTCCCACGATAGGGTCAAGCTTCAACTACACTCAATCTGCCATCAGTATTAACAATGGCTTTATAAAGTCTACAACATTTTTTATGCTTCAGATGTCTATTAATTTCTTTATGGAACGTTTTCTCGCTCTACCGAAAAATTGTGTACTTGGACCACGTTGTTTTTGAAAAAAAAAAAAACTCTTCTAATAATACGTTCGCTTTGTAGATTCCGGATGCTTTCGTGCATCCTCGTTACTTGTCTAACGTTTTCGTTACAATAGAAATGGCGACATATGTGACAAACTCACTTAATCGCCTCTGCGCGATAAACGTTCCACTTACCGATTTAGTTTTTAGTTTCGCATTAGTTTTTCAACAGCGATCACAGACAGATATGGAGTTAGACGCTCAACAAACCTAAACTTCACGCTCCAAGGAATGTTAACGTATACATAGCAATCTCACTCTAAGAAAGGACACATCGATTTCGCTTAACACGGCTCAGATGCGATAAACGTTCTCTGCGGCTCTGCGCGATAAACGTTCCATCTACCGATTTAGTTTTTAGTTTCGCATTAGTTTTTCAACAGCGATCACAGATAGATGCGGAGTTAGACGCTCAACAAACCTAAACTTCACGCTCCAAGGAGTGTTAACGTATACATAGCAATCTCACTCTAAGAAAGGACACATTGATTTCGCTTCTTAACACGGCTCAGATGCGATAAACGTTCTCTGCGGCTCTGCGCGATAAACGTTCCATCTTCCGATTTAGTTTTTAGTTTCGCATTAGTTTTTCAACAGCGATCACAGACAGATGCGGAGTTAGACGCTCAACAAACCTAAACTTCACGTTCCAAGGAGTGTTAACGTATACATAGCAATCTCACTCTAAGAAAGGACACATGATTTCGCTTCTTAACACGGCTCAGATGCGATAAACGTTCTCTGCGGCTCTGCGCGATAAACGTTCCATCTACCGATTTAGTTTTTAGTTTCGCATTAGTTTTTCAACAGCGATCACAGACAGATGCGGAGTTAGACGCTCAATAAATCTAAACTTCACGCTCCAAGGGGTGTTAACGTATACATAGCAATCTCACTCTAAGAAAGGACACATCGATTTCGCTTCTTAACACGGCTCAGATGCGATAAACGTTCTCTGCGACTCTGCGCGATAAACGTTCCATCTACCGATTTAGTTTTTAGTTTCGCATTAGTTTTTCAACAGCGATCACAGATAGATGCGGAGTTAGACGCTCAACAAACCTAAACTTCACGCTCCAAGGAGTGTTAACGTATACATAGCAATCTCACTCTAAGAAAGGACACATCGATTTCGCTTCTTAACACGGCTCAGATGCGATAAACGTTCTCTGCGGCTCTGCGCGATAAACGTTCCATCTTCCGATTTAGTTTTTAGTTTCGCATTAGTTTTTCAACAGCGATCACAGACAGATGCGGAGTTAGACGCTCAACAAACCTAAACTTCACGTTCCAAGGAGTGTTAACGTATACATAGCAATCTCACTCTAAGAAAGGACACATTGATTTCGCTTCTTAACACGGCTCAGATGCGATAAACGTTCTCTGCGACTCTGCGCGATAAACGTTCCATCTACCGATTTAGTTTTTAGTTTCGCATTAGTTTTTCAACAGCGATCACAGACAGATACGGAGTTAAACGCTCAATAAATCTAAACTTCACGCTCCAAGGAGTGTTAACGTATGCATAGCAATCTCACTCTAAGAAAGGACACATCGATTTCGCTTCTTACCACGGCTCAGATGCGATAAACGTTCTCTGCGGCTCTGTGCGATAAACGTTCCACCTACCGATTTAGTTTCTAGTTTCGCATTAGTTTTTCAACAGCGATCACAGACAGATGCGGAGTTAAACGCTCAATAAATCTAAACTTCACGCTCCAAGGGGTGTTAACGTATACATAGCAATCTCACTCTAAGAAAGGACACATCGATTTCGCTTCTTAACACGGCTCAGAGGGCAGTGAAGAGGATTACACATACTATTCACCGATCAACTACCGAAAGTGAAGATGTTGAGTGTGAACAATATGAAATCTCTGATCACATAAAACAACGAGACAAGAACATATTCCATAATGTAATTTATAATGTACTTCATAATGTAATATAGTGTGTTATATGCTGGCCTTTCTTTTTCTATACTTATTTTGTAGGCGATACAGGAACTCTACCAGGACACTAAAACGTTCAATATTATTGATTTCGTTACGTATATGTTCAAAAATTTCGTTTCAATACATTTTTCGATGTTTGTGACAACCATTCGATAGAGAGACTAATAATATCTGCCACGGCGCGAAAAGTGTTGGAAAGCCACTCGACACTAACTACATAGCTACGATAGGTACATAGCTACCTTCGAATGCTGATGCTGTCTGGAGGAGAATTCTAGTAGCCGGGTTCTGGGCATTTTTCAGTGGTTTCTCCGATCGTTACCCACGAATGTCGCAACAGTACTCTAACAAATGAGACACGCACCGCCGACAATGTTTTCTTCCTTTTTTTCCTATCCGGATTCCTTAGTTACAAATATTCACACTTTCTTGCACTACACGAACAGGCATTCAGAGCAAACTAGCCGGGAGCTTAGACATTGTCCCTTCTGGAGTCGTATCTCGATGGCGGAAGATGGTTGGGGAAAAGGGCGAGGATAACCATCGCCACCTGTTGATATAAAAACATGCACTACACCTATGGAACTCATTACCTTAACAGCTGACGCACCCGGAATCACTAATCAATCAACTGAACCTTAGGGTTCAAACTCCGACCGAGATAGATATTCGACACAAGACAAATTCATCCGCTGCCTGTAAGTGAAACCTAGCAGTAAAAACTGCTCTGATCGGTAATATTCCTTGGTCTCTTCTATCAAGTCCAGGTGAATGTTTATATACTGCCCTAACAATCAGACCTCTTTCAATCTTTCCGCTTCCACACACTCCCACACACATCGAGAGACCAAACGAATGATAAGTTCTTCTCCTAGGCGAGGGTTATACAGTCGACTCTGAATGTAGTGAACCTCTGGGAATTAACATTTTTGGTTCACTATATTCGATAATGTCCAAAATTAAATATAATTTTACCATTATAAATAATGTTATTAATATAGAGAGAGCAAACTACATTAATAGAACGAACTGTAAATTTAAATATTTCAATTTATTTATTTTTAACATTAAAAAGTTATTTATTTTCAATTGTTTGCAGCCCCCCCCCCGAAATGCCGTGGCTAGCAGTGTCGCCGATCCAAAAGTCAGGTTTTTATGTGTTGAGCAGTCCATTTAGTAAATGGTAATAAGGGTAGCAGTGATTCATTAGCATTGAAGGTAGGAAAAGTGAAATGAGACGCATATTGTAATGAGTTTGAAATCAATTATTTTATGTTCTTTGTATTATAATATGTATTTCCAATGTATATGCACGAATACCCAGAGCCCATTCACGAAAAAAATTACCTGTCCCCTATCCTATCTTAAAATCACCGTTGTATCGGACCGAAAATAAGGGTCGATCATACACACACACACACACACACACACACACACACACACACACACACATATATATATATATATATATATATATATATATATATATATATATATATATAGAGAGAGAGAGAGAGAGAGAGAGAGAGAGAGAGAGAGAGAGAGAGAGAGGAGAGAAGGTGGGGGGTTCAGAGATCACTATAACCGGAATCAACTTTATCTGGTCGGGGATATCCTGAAACCGAAGTGTATGTCGACGTCGGCCCTCACCATTTAGTGAGGAAAGAACACCGTCCTATATCGTTACAAGAATATGTACTTCATGTACCGGAATAATTGCCACAATAGTTGACGAACCCGCGAACAGGAAATAATCAATCTTCTCCAGGAAGTATAACGAACGCATCGTCCTCCTAATATAGAATGAAAACCAAACGAAGGGTCATTTATACCAACATACTGTGTCACAAAGATAACGAAAATTGCTCCGTGACCGATCGATTCTGTTTCCTTCTCCACGTTTCGGAGATGTGATCCCACTCCCGCATGCCTATCGCATCCATTAAGGTCTTTGTCTTGATCCGCACTCTCTTGCTGGCGGAAGAGAGCAGGGCGAACGCCACCCCCTTCAGGGTATCGTCTTCGCTGGAAGGAAGCTTCAGCAGTAGCGAGCATCGATCCAGGCTCTGCGCCGCCACGAACAGTGGGCCGAAACTCCACGAAAACCGCGCAAAAATGGAGACAACACCGCGTAAATTTTCAGGCCGTGGCGCTGAATGCCATCTTTGCGTGTGACGTCACGCTTAGAAGGCTAAGATTTTCCATTTTTATGTGTATTCTGGTTTGCATCGTGGATCGCGCCGAACGACAAGGTTTATTTATGCTTTTCCCTCTTCACTACATCACTATTCGCTCTTGTAATAACAACTGTCCATTAGGAGTTGCTTCATACCTACGAATATTGTTCTATACGGAAACAGTGCGAAAATTTACTGAATAATTTGCAATGGTTTACAAGTGATGTCTATCACATTATTGAAAAAAATGCATTACGATGGAAACCGACCACAAGGTCCCATGTTTCAATTTTCCAAATGCTATACGCTTAGGAAAAAATGGATCTCTGGTAATCATTATTCCTAAGTAAAATCCAAAATCATGTATTGACAATATATGGCACTTACAATGTGTTCACGCGAAAGCGCCACGGCCTGTGTATAAGTAGTGTTGAGTCCATGCATGAATGAACATGAAAATGAAAACATTTCCTGAATGAATGCATTCTCTGCGTGGTAGAACTGTTGTTTGTCGCTAGACAGTGCAATTTTAAATAAAGGTCGCTAGAACTACCAGAATGATCAAAATACAAAAGGAAAAGATCCTGAAAGAAAATTAGCAAGAGGAAATTTTGAAAGGAATGGAGCCTTTTGCAACGTCTTTATTCAGAGTGTATAAAAAAGAAAAATGTCCGGCAGTTCGACTCGCGTAACAATCAACATTGGGAGATACCCAAATTTTTTGAAAACAGATGTCTTTTATATAATTTATTTTTGAATAAGTTAAATTGTTTTGAAAAAACTATGGATGATGTTTTGTGCGAACGTTGGTATCACTTCCGCCTACCAAAGTTCCTATCCGATGGTGCGGTTGAAGTAGCGATGGTTTCGAAGGATGGGGACCAGACAAGGTGCAGTCAGAAGAAATGCTAACTTTCGTGAGAGAAAAAAAGTTGCTACCTTGCAAGTCGCTTTACTGCAGAATGTTACCGAATTCGTTCAGAACTATAAACATTTACAAAACTACAAAACTCGCAAGTATGTCACGGCTAACATAAGACAGAAGGAAGCAGTGCCATTTTTAAGGGAGTTAATAGATCTTGTCAAAACACTGTGCTTGCATGTGTGTCAATAATATGTCTTCATTGGACTGCGCCGTACCTAATATTTAGCAAACGAGATTGTTTGATGCGTCGAATTTTTAATTTTTTGAGTTTTAGTCTAACAAGGTGACCAGCCATCTCGCTTTTTCGAATCCAAGCGTTTTCCTGGTTTTCTGGGTCTGAAACTCTTAATTTTCCAGGTTGTTTTGCACATTACAACACTTTCCTCTTTATGTTTATTGCCTACCCATACTATGTTACACATGCACTTTTCTTTCCCGATCATAAATATTTCGATTTTAACTCGCCATTATCTAAGTTAAATCTAACACTACTGAATACGATATTCCCAGTTATTTCCCGGTTTTCAAGGATTCCTGGTACGCTGGCAACCCAGTAATAGAAAAGAAGTACGTTTTCTTGGATCACTCGGTAATTTTGGAAGCCACGGCAAGCAACAAGACAAAACTGAAACGCAGTTCTTCTATAACTAGAAAATGCGGTATTAAGGTGAACAAGCAATCAGCAACGTACAAGTGTATATAAATCTACTTTATGTGGGTGAAAAACTTTTTTTTTTTTAGAAAAGGTATTCACAATCTGGCTGCCAAATTGAATTGGATTGCATAAATACGATGTGTATGTATTGTATTTATGCAATCCATACTACATACTAAACCATACATTACGTTTATAGATGTACAATTTCTTCGAATTTAGGAATACTTTCCCGAATACCTTGATAAAAATGCTCTGTAATTTCAATAATTCTAATAAAATATACAAAATAACATAAACAAAAATATTTCCTTTCGCACACAAAAGACAAATACATACAAAATACAACTGGAGTTCCCTCGACTTACCAGAAACTCTATGACATTCTGGGTATTATGGGGCTCAAGAAAGTGTGCGCAGATTATCTTCTTCACGATACGTTTCATTCAGTTTCTTCATTGAAAGCAAATCAAATATACTCTAATCTCTAATTAAGTTCTTATAAGTGGTAAAGTTTTGTTTTTCACTTATTATATTAACTTGAAATTTACAGATTGTTTGAATTATTTATCCTTTCACTAAGAATAATCATTTAAGATAACTATCGTTTCAAAGGGTTTACCTTACAATTAATACTCTATAAAAAATTTTTTAAAAAAAAAATAGTACAAAATCTCAATGAACATTTGACAAATTCTCTCAGACAGTATTCAGTCCACACCACCTGTATCTATTATTTATTCACATCTGATCTTAACTTTTCCAAATGAATTAAAATATTTAAATACGCTTAGTTATTTGTCTCCTTACGAAGAATGATTGATTTAATACAATTTCGTTTTAAGACTCTAAATTAAAACAAATGTCTAATGACTATCCAAACGCGAGCGGACGTCGAGAAACTCAAATTTGACGTATTAATGGTTATTAATATTATGAAAGGTATTAGTGGTCATGGCGTATCTCCTGGCCCGTGTGACCTCTTATCTGCAACTGCTCTCCTTTCTACGTCGCTTGACTTCACGTCACACGTTCACGGATAACCGACCTCCAGTCGACTCCGATGCATCGCTCGAAGGTCTCGCAAATGAATTAGCATCATGGTCAGTTGGCGAAGAACATTATGAACTTCAAGTAACGTTCTGCACTAATTAGTTTATTTATCTAGTAAGTATTAATAAATATTATTGATAATGGTGCTGTGACTTGTAATAAGTTGCGACGAGTAACTCACGTATTACTAAATAATGTACTTTTTTGTTACAAATTGGGGTAATTAATAGTATTATTTGAGGAAAATAAAACGGACAATCCGTCGGGGAGGCTGCTACAGGCGGATCAGCGTACTGTCGCCATTCAGAGGCTGTTTCGGCGTCACCACACCGACGCGGGCCTGTGTGGACAACTTCCTCCACGAGTCGGCCAACCGCGAGCGGATACTATCAAAAATGTTTTTAGTGGTGAATCTTTTGTTGTATCTATTGTATGTTGCATCGTGACAGGATTTGGAAAACAATTTGTTGATTTAAACTAGGGGAACCAACTAGGTATTTCACCCCGCGTGAAGTGGGAGGCCTTAGCCATTAATGGAATCAATACAAGTCGTCATAATAATAATAATAATAATAATAATAATAATAATAATAATAATAAAAGGTCAATAGTTCGTCATTCTACCACTTTCTCGACAAGCATCCACTCTGAATTTGAAAATAGGTCAATAAATAGGTAATTTAAATAGACAACGACCCCTTACTTGTTCCTTGATTGGAGAAGAAACTGGCCTCTGATTCTGACGTACTGCTCCAGCCCCCGTTCGTCTCCTATCGAACTCCACGACCTCGTTAGAAACTCTAGTCTAATATTACGAATATTTTAAACGAGAAAGAAAATAATAACATAAAAACGTCTTTCTTGGGTATTAGTTTTCCATTTGCGGTATTCATAAGCACAAATTGCCGTAACGTATTTTAGTACTACTACAAACCTGCAACACTACCAGTCGATGCCACTTCAAATGATCGCCCCGTTCTACGTGCATGGGTATGAACGACATGTGATCGGAGCGTGCTCTATTGATATATCTGGCAACTTGAATCAGTCGTGATGCGCGCGCATTTTGAAAAATGGAGCGCGGAAGTTGCGCCTCATATGGAACGTACTTGTTTCATAAAAACGGGGGGTCACAATGTCGAGTATTATGATGGACGATAATGAAATCTGGACCTTGTTTGAGATGAAAAAAGAATAGACACGTTAAATATGTATTTGCAGAGAAAAAAGAGAAAGACGACCAGAAGAGGTTTGAAATTCGTACAGACAAATAGATTTGGACAGTACGACGACAGAAACATATTTACCTTTGTATGAAAAAAGAAAAGTTGTGTATTTAACGATTTATTTCGTTATTATTTGTGATAGCAGTGTTAGTTGTCTTCTAGACTCACTGAGATATCATGGATTTGACGCACCGAGTTTATAAAGTAAAACACTGTAACATGTGCGAAACATCATTCTACAACACATGATAACACAGTGACCTTCACTGATATTCATCTAGTTTAGGATACACATAAATTGACAGAAAAGAAATAAATAATAGTAAGGCGACAGTAATTCACTTTCCTTGAAATCTAAATAACTCATTTTAAAACTTTTGTATCATAAATGTTATTAAAAACAATAATACAATGACATTATATCTCAACTGTTGATATCTATGTATAAATAAAAAAACGATTCCACACTTGAAACACAATATTATATTTCATTTCATTAAAATTGTATTAAATTCACAAATTTACGCATTAAAATTATTGCATTTAGAATCTTAAACATTTCATCAAACAAAAAGCTAACGCCGTGAAAGCATCGTTTATAATGATCAAGAATGAGGATTGTTTTCATGAGACCGTTAGCTCAAGGTTAAACCCAGGGAACGTGCATGAAACAAACATTGTGCTCACGAAACACAGAAACATTTTGCTACGATTACCAGCTTATACTACGAATCGTGATATTTCATCTCGTCTTCCTTAACAAAACAAAGCGCCATTTTGTGAATGATTATAGAACATAAAGTCATGTTCTGGCGATATGTAAGAATATTTCAGAAAATTAACCGCATCATGCTTACAACTACTTGTTTAAAATGACCGATGATAGGGATATTGTAACTCCACTGAAATGGATGGACTATCTTTACGCTTGTGATAAAACCGTTAGGCAATAGCAGTCTACCCGCGAAAGAAAATGTCGATCAATGAGAGAGAGGATAGAAGAGGCACTGAGGGGGCGAAGGTAATGAGTGATAATGTGTGTTGAGGACGAGTAGTGAGGCCATGCGAGAGACTTCTTTTTTTTCTCTATTCATTGCGATACTATATTTTTTTGATGCCATACCAAAACCTTACACCTGCATACAATCGTGAGAAATAATTAAGATATAAGGGATAAAAGTAGTATTTCATTTTGCAAGTAGATAAGGTTGCGACGCGAAGCCGATAGACCGAAGGGTACAATCCTTCTAGTGAAATAAAATCATTCTTACGACGTGTGTCACGCATTTGTTAAACAGTCTTACTAACATTCGTTTTATTTTAATCCAAGTATGCAAATCACTTAATGATCCATTATGGTCAGTAGCATCATATTTAATCAAACGAAAATATTTGGCTTTGTCTGTTGCATTCTCAGATTTATCTTAACATTACAGCACCGTGTCACTTTTAGCACTACTATTAAAAACTGAACTTTTAGCACGTCACACGTGAGATGAAAGAACCTCTTTTACTATTGAATGTCTAGAAAAACATACGGTTAGTACTTGGCCTGTGTCTTGTTCTCGATCGCTAGCAGGAGGTATTATAAAAGTTGAGACGTAATCTATTTCCAAGAATAATTCACCGTTCTTCGTTCTAAAGGTTTCTGTGATCTACTTGCGTGACTGTATCATTATCATTACTTCTCCATACATCATTCTGTATATCTCTCACCGTACTTCATGTAACTTATTTCTCATACGATATTCAATAATTCAAGCATTTATGGACATTTGCAGGAAACCACACAACTGTCTGCCATTCCTTATAACACTGTTGCACGTACAACACTCTTATTGACCACAAGGTCGAACAAACCTTATGTAGGCTTTTTATCCAAAACCCTAAAGCAGAGCAGTTGTAGATGCAGGCTATACATTTTACTTCCACGCGCGAATAGAAGCCGTTGCACGGCACAATTATGTAAGATAATGCCACAGAGAGAAACATCTCATAGAATGTACGACTACTTAAATTACACAGGTATACCTGCTTAAATAAAAAAAAATACAGGTAAAACATAAATAAAAACTACAGATAAACCTGCTTACATGTCATCAATTTTTATCTAGAAGTGTAAATGGTCACTGCAATACTCCTGTATAATAATTTATATTGGTTATTGCAGCCCGGATGAAGGCCGAATAAATGGTCGAAACGTCGGTGTGGTGAAAAGTTGTTTTCCTTGGAATTGGCTAAAGTCAAGAACTACAAGATATATAATCATTTTAGAAAAGATATAAGGAGGGAATTATGTCCAAACACCAAACAACATAAACTGAAAGTCTATAGAAAAAAACTGTCTGCCACATCGGTCGTCTCAGCGGCAGAGCGCTGGGCGAGGCGTCGAGGGAGTGAAGGGAAAGGGTGCGAGATAAGGCACCACCAATCGCGCCCGAGAGCCCTTCCGCGCGCCCCGCCGTGGCCGTCGTCAGTACGGCGCGTGCAACGCCATGAATGCAGGACGGGTTACCGTACGGATACACGGTTTGCACTCCACGTGCGGGCGCTGAAGCGCACCGCGGCATCCCGCTTTGGCAGGAATCCCTCGCCCAACGCAGGGGGAACGCGTCTCAGAGGCAGGGCGCTGGGCGAGGCGTCGAGGAGTGAAGGGAAAGGGTGCGAGATTAGGCGCCACCGATCGCGCGGAGAGCCCTTCAGCGCGCCCCGCCGTGGCCGTCGTGAGTACGGCGCGTGCAACGCCATGAATGCAGGACGGGTTACCGTACGGATACACGGTTTGCACTCCACGTGCGGGCGCTGAAGCGCACCGCGGCATCCCGCTTTGGCAGGAATCCCTCGCCCAACGCAGGGGGAACGCGTCTCAGAGGCAGGGCGCTGGGCGAGGCGTCGAGGAGCGAGGAAGGGTGCGAGATTAGGCGCCACCGATCGCGCGCGAGGCCCTTCCACGCGCCCGCCGTGGCCGTCGTTGGCACGGCGTCAACGCCGTGAATGCAGGACGGGTTACTATACGGATCACGGCTTGAACTCCACGTGCGGGCGCTGAAGCGCACCGCGGCATCCCGCTTTGGCGGAATCCCTCGCCCAACGCGGGGAACGCGTCTCAGAGGCAGGGCGCTGGGCGAGGCGTCGAGGAGGAGGAAAGGGTGCGAGATTAGGCGCCACCGATCGCGCCGAGGCCCTTCCACGCGCCCCGCCGTGGCCGTCGTTGGACGGCGCGTCAACGGTGAATGCAGGACGGGTTACTATACGGATACACGGCTTGAACTCCACGTGCGGGCGCTGAAGCGCACCGCGG
Source organism: Teleogryllus oceanicus (assembly GCA_964035755.1). Taxonomy (NCBI): domain Eukaryota; kingdom Metazoa; phylum Arthropoda; class Insecta; order Orthoptera; family Gryllidae; genus Teleogryllus; species Teleogryllus oceanicus. The sequence continues at coordinate 47,397,004 of CAXIVR010000009.1, forward strand.
CATCCCGCTTTGGCAGGAATCCCTCGCCCAACGCAGGGGGAACGCGTCTCAGAGGCAGGGCGCTGGGCGAGGCGTCGAGGGAGCGGAGGGAAAGGGTGCGAGATTAGGCGCCACCGATCGCGCGCGAGAGCCCTTCCACGCGCCCGCCGTGGCCGTCGTTGGCACGGCACGTCCAACGCTGTGAATGCAGGACGGGTTACTATCGGATACACGGCTGAACTCCACGTGCGGGCGCTGAAGCGCACCGCGGCATCCCGCTTTGGCGGAATCCCTCGCCCAACGCAGGGGAACGCGTCTCAGAGGCAGGGCGCTGGGCGAGGCGTCGAGGGAGCGGAGGGAAAGGGTGCGAGATTAGGCGCCACCGATCGCGCGCGAGAGCCCTTCCACGCGCCCCGCCGTGGCCGTCGTTGGCACGGCACGTCCAACGCTGTGAATGCAGGACGGGTTACTATACGGATACACGGCTTGAACTCCACGTGCGGGCGCTGAAGCGCACCGCGGCATCCGCTTGGCAGAATCCTCGCCCAACGCAGGGGAACGCGTCTCAGAGGCAGGGCGCTGGGCGAGGTGGCGAGGAGTGGGGAAAGGGTGCGAGATTAGGCGCCACCGATCGCGCGCAGAGCCCTTCCACGCGCCCCGCCGTGGCCGTCGTTGGCACGGCACGTCCAACGCTGTGAATGCAGGACGGGTTACTATACGGATACACGGCTTGAACTCCACGTGCGGGCGCTGAAGCGCACCGCGGCATCCCGCTTTGGCAGGAATCCCTCGCCCAACGCAGGGGGAACGCGTCTCAGAGGCAGGGCGCTGGGCGAGGCGTCGAGGAGTGGAGGAAAGGGGCGAGATTAGGCGCCACCGATCGCGCGCGAGCCCTTCCACGCGCCCCGCCGTGGCCGTCGTTGGCACGGCACGTCCAACGCTGTGAATGCAGGACGGGTTACTATACGGATACACGGCTTGAACTCCACGTGCGGGCGCTGAAGCGCACCGCGGCATCCCGCTTTGGCAGGAATCCCTCGCCCAACGCAGGGGGAACGCGTCTCAGAGGCAGGGCGCTGGGCGAGGCGTCGAGGGAGTGGAGGGAAAGGGTGCGAGATTAGGCGCCACCGATCGCGCGCGAGAGCCCTTCCACGCGCCCTGCCGTGGCCGTCGTTGGCACGGCACGTCCAACGCTGTAATGCAGGACGGGTTACTATCGGATACACGGCTTGAACTCCACGTGCGGGCGCTGAAGCGCACCGCGGCATCCCGCTTTGGCAGGAATCCCTCGCCCAACGCAGGGGCGAACGCGTCTCAGAGGCAGGGCGCTGGGCGAGGTGGCGAGAGAGTGGAGGGAAAGGGTGCGAAATTAGGCGCCACCGATCGCGCGTGAGGACCCTTCTACGCGCCCCGCCGTGGCCTTCGTCTGCACAGCGCGGGCGATAGGCGGGGACAAAGCGGGTGCCGGATGAGATGACGACCGATAGGGGCGTGCGCCCCGCCCCCACCCGCGCGAGGGGGAGCACGCGGGCGGAAGCGGAGGAGGAGGGGCGCCGCAGTGCGGCGGTGCGGCCTGGCCACGCAGGAAGAGAGCGCTTAAGTGATCTGACGAAGCGCCAGCACGGCGTGATCGCGACCGGGGAAGCTTTGCCGGAGGCAGAAGCTGAGGTCGTTCTAAAGCAGAGGACACGGAAAGAAGCACAAGTTCGTCACGGACAGACAGCGGAGTGGAAACGGGCCCCATGTCATTGAGCTATGATCCATGGATAGGGACAAAAAAAGGGGGGAATGTCATCATGTCATCATGTCATGGTGACATAACCGTAAAAATAAGAGATGTGACACAAGAAAAGTAGGGGACCATACAACATTATACCCAGGGATTACGGTTTCAGAAACCAGTTGCTAAATAACGTCGTATTTGCGTATTGAAAAGGGGTTTTGTAAATTACAAGAGAAACGAAATAAAGGTTCCCGCGGGAGGTAGGGCGGAAGAATCACACACGCAAACATCAGGCACGGGAATAAACATTTATTTCCAAAATATTCGTTACGGGGCAAAGTAATAACACATCAAACATATTGAGAAACAATAAGTAGTCGTATACCACAAAGATCGAAGCAAGATGCGCCAAGAGCACGTAAGGCCAGAGACTCTATCGGCAAAGCGGTGCAGAAAACAGACTGGCGACAACTTCCGGAGGGGGGAGGCCATAGCTCGTCGAGCGGAGGGCTCGGATCCACTGGGCGGAAGGGCGTGGACCGGGCGACGGGCACGTGGGCGCGCCCCGGGGGGGCGGCGACTGAGTTACGGCGCGGCGATCCATCACGAGGTCTCGAACCCGGGCCCGGGCCCGCCCTTCCGCGAGGGTGGGGGGAGCTGGGCCGGAAGGGGTGGAGGCGACGGGCCGTGATTGCGGCGCCGCGAAGGCGAGAGACGGAGGAGGAGAGGCGGGGTCAGGGGCGACGGGCACGACCCTGTGGCGACATGGCGAGCAGGTATGCGGCCCCGCCCACTGTGGTCGAAGTCACCTCCACCGCCCGCTGTGGTCGAAGGGGCGCGGTCGCTGCGGTGAGACGCGAGGCGCGTCTTCCTGGACGATTCCTTCCGTGATTAGCTTGCCAGCTAGGTCGAATTCGATCGGTTTCTGAAGGAGAATTCTAGCGGCCGGCAGTTCTGATCGGTAGTTTTCTGTCGTTTCTCCAATCAATACCAGGCGAATGCCAGAGCAGTACCCTAACAAACGGGCCACGCGCGATCTCTCCTTCCTCATTTTTGTCGATTCCTTGGGTGATTAGCTTGCCAGCTAGGTCGAATTCGGTCGAATTCATCAATAATTACGCGACTGGAGTGGGTGGTTGCGTAGGCCCAGAACGCACATGCCACGACCTCTCGATGGACAGAGGCTTCCAACAATGTTTTCAAGAAAAAATTGTGTTGGTGAAATAAATACATCAAATACAAAATCTGCATTCAACAAAAGCCCCCTCAAATAGAGGCCTAAAAATATTTATAATAAAAAAATGTGTTTATAAAACATCTTAATAAATTCGTATACCTGTTTTAATAAATCAGTACAACAGATAAAATAGAGGTACAAATATTTTTTCTAAATTTTTTGACATTGGGCAAATATTTGAAAAAATGAATATAAAAACCAAAAAACTCTTTCTATACATAATCTTCATATAATTTAATATATTTGCTTGATATTTTAATATTATCACGTGGCGGCTTTAAAATACGGCCGCGCTCGTACGCGACGGATGTCGAACGTTTCAGAAACAAAGTGCAAATCGACAGGAATATGCATTTTTTTAGGGAATAAAATTACGAGCATGATATATCTATCACCTGTCCAACTACACCTTTAATGTAAAAAACGTAAATGATTTCGGCAAATTTTACATTCAGATTTTCAATCGATTTTAACACTTCAATCATGATCAACGCTACTCTCGCAGATTATGCAGTGGACTGTTAGAAATAGAAATGCATGTGCTAAAAACAAATCCGAATACAATACGAATCAAAATAAATTCCGCAAACTGGAAATGTGAAACGATTATATTTACACCCAGGCAAACACCTAACTTCGACAAGACATATCGTCTTTAACGAACTATTCCACTCATGAAATTTCAGCCAATAGCGTGTAATAACAGGGACCCTACCTGCCACTTAGAGACGACTTTACCATGCAATCAGTTATTGATTATCACCTCCTAGGAAGTGATAAATTTTACGCCTTGTTTTGTCTACAGATAGAGGTTATGTAATCGTCACTTAAGACATATCTCCAAATGAATGAGGAACACCATTCTTCAATTATAAGACATAGTGGCACTTCCGATTCAACATCTTCCTTAAAAATAAGCGAACAAAACAAGTTTCCTTTGAATTTAAACTTTAAAGATTGTGTTTTCAAGTAATTTCGCTCTTCGTTTGTCTTATGTTCATTTTGTTGTTTATAATTGCCCTTATGTACATATTTCTGTTCGATGTAAAAATATTGGAATAAAACAATGTTGATTATTATATTTATGAAATTTCATTCGTGAAATAATCTTAGTAAATTTCACTCATGGTGTGGAAATTGTATATAAATCCTCGCTTCGCAAGTCGGGGATTTATCGACAATTTCCAAACCACTCGTGGAATTACCTTTTAAAAGTGTACGAGCAATATTGGACAGCAAAACGACGTTGGAAGAAGATCTTAGAAAAGGAACACATATTTTTAAGACAAAATTAACTTCAGACTACAGATACACTATACAAATCACAATAACTGAAAGAAAATATTCCATTCTCGTTTTTGATAATGTACTATGTCAGCAAAAATTTTTCGATTATGGTAAAAAATGGCATTTTCATGGAACTTATTTTCTGTAAATAAAATAGTTCATTTTCCATTTCATTTTTCTTAGAACCAAATGCGCAAGACAGAGGCAAGAATAAACTGCACATTTTCACTTCATCTGATAAACATATGTTTTCGAGACCTCATTTTCAATGCATTTATTGTATTTTCCAGTCCTGGGAATTCTGTATTTCCATCACATTTTGGTTTCAAATACAATTTGTTGCACTTAACTTCAAGAAATATTACCACGTGAACCTCAAAGATAATTTTGAGTCTTGTGACAAACCTATTGCCAATTAGAACAGAAAGAGCAGAGTCCGTGTTAAAAATATTGATTAGAGAGAACTGAGGCTCATTAAGCTCCCCAAAACAGAAACGTGCATAAAATTGTACCTCACAATTAAAAATATACAAGGTACATGTGTGATATTATTGCCTAACAGAGTAGAGGACGTCTTGCATGTAAAATCTCGACAATAAAGCAATGCAAAACTGCATTGAATGAGTTCATGATCGCCCAACGGGGCTCGTGCCCTCAGAATAGTGCTTACCCTTGTTAAAAAGATTCATTTTATAAGGCAGGAGGTCAAATTAAATTCGACGTGTCGACATGTTTTCAGTTTAGGACGTTAGAAATTGTTCATGTACATGTTTGTTGTCCAAGGGTGAGTGTTCTCATATGTGTGCTTATTATATGTAAATATGTATGTGATCAATGTATTTTATAGGTTTCAGTGTAGCCTGATGATGGGGAAAAATATATTGCCGAAACATTCGGAAGTAAATGTATAATTTATGACTGATTCAAAAATAAATCACAGAAATAACAATTAATATAACAGTTCTTAAAAAATTAAAGCACTATGTTACGTTTGAAAAAAATTACGGCATGCGTAGTTAAAGAGCTTCTTAAAATTTAGAGCGGAAATCACAATGACATACACCAACGTCACAAGAAAAGCTCGTTTATCATGCACTTCCATCACCGTGTTTCATCAAACAGTTTATGACGGATGTTTTTCAGTTGCGAACACAATCGATGGATGGAAGTTGGCCAAGTCGCCCCGCGGGAGCAGTACACAGATGTCGTTCGTTTCGAGTACAATCCAGCTTCCGCCCTAGATTCCCTGCGCGCAGTTCCCCCATCCCAACACCCTGACACAGGAGCCCCGGATGACGTGAGGAGGGTGGAGCGTGAGCTGCAACCGACGACATTAATACGGCGTTTCTCCTCCGTTGCGGCCAGGAACTCCCACATCTCCGGTTGCCGCGGTCGGCAAACACGCTAATCGCAACCGGCAGCTCGGTGGGGAAGGGACGCGAGGTAGGGGTATGGCAAGGGGTGTGAGGCGGGCGCCGCCCCGCGAGAGAACGCCCCCGCGGCGAGGGGGGCGTGGCACGAGTTGAGTGGCAGGCGGCAGCCAGACGCAATTTATTTTTAGGGGCGCGCGGGGAGGCACAGGCCGGTGCGACAGCGCCCGCGCTGGCGGAGGGACGGAACGCGCCGGGAGAAGCACAAGGGGGGGGGGGGGGCTGCGCCATCTGCCCGCGACGGACGCCCGCTCCTTGCGCGTCCCCCGTCGCTACCCCCACGCCCCGCCCACATCCCGCGCCGAGGCGCCCGCTCCGGCTGCGGCGCCGCTGCCTCGTGCCTCCGTATAAATGAATTTCTAACGCAGCGCGCGGCCTTGGGCTGGCACGTTCCGCCTCCGGCGCGCCACATCGGGAGCGGTGGCTCAGGGATCAACTAATGTAACTGCAGTGCCTCTAACCGGGAGGTTCTAGGTTCGAGTCCCGACGCGGCAGGATTTTCGACACTAGCTTTTCAACCAGGTTGAATTTAGTAGCTGTCTGGAGGAGAATTCTTCTGTCTGGAGGAGGCCCGTTGCTCTGATCGGTAGTTTCCCGTGGTTTCTCCGAACAACATCAGACGAATGCCGGAGTAGTACCCTAACAAACGGGCCACGGACCGCCCGCGATCTTTCCTTCCTCTTCCTTGTCCTATCCTCACCTGTTACAAACACACACACACACACCCACACACACACACACTACCACACATGCCAGGAGACCGGCCGGGGACTTAAAACTTGTCCCGGATGGCGCGGTGCCCCGCTGATGGAAGTTACCTGGTTGGTTAAAAACCCTGCTAGTCGACGGTAGGTCGGCGCCGGATCTCGCCATCCAGTGGAAGAAGATCACCGCCACCTCCCGATGAATGCTCTACACCTATTACGGGACTAATGACCTCAGTAGTTGACGCGCACGGAATCACTAACAATTAATCAATCAAACCGGCCAGCTACCCGTTCCGCGCGCAGCGGCTGCCCCGCGATTGATTTCCATTCGGTGCCTGCGCGTGAAGACGGGCACCCTCGTGGAAGTGGACAAGCGGGAACACTGCAAGAACTCCTATCTCAGAAATAGTAGTTTATGCAATTAGTTTATAATGTTAAGCTTTATTGCATGAGTACATGTTTTGAAAATGAGCGACGTTAGGAGCGAGTTTTCAATTTTGTACGAATGCAATCAAGCAACATTATAAACGAGTTGCATACGCTATTTTTTTGTATAACAGCATTATAAATTTACAAGAGAATCAAACTTAACTTCGCGAAACAACTTTCTTCTGACGTCTCGGGTGCTTGACATCCAACGCCCTCTGGAAATCAAATTCAAGATGACATTGTTGACATCCGTGCGAGAAAACGGTGGTCGGCTGTTCCGTCTTCTTCTACCTCCCCACGATTCTCTCGCTACTATTGGCTGAATGTGTGATGTCATGTTGCGTTTAATAATGGCGATGCCGTCATGTAGCGTGCGATAAAATACTGGATTATGCACGATTCGGGGTATCGAACAGGGTCGTTTATAATGAAGGTATACAAAAAACATACTTTACTATTTCCTACATAAAACCACTTTTAACATAGTGGCACTCCAATTTAAACATAGTGGCACTTCAAGATCACGAGATGGATGGAGAGTGGGATACTATCATCCAATCGGGGAACAAATTTTGATATTGGACCTCCCGATTGAATGATAACATTCCCCTTTTCTTCCAGCACCTGATCTTCAAGTGCCACTATGTTTAAATAGGAGTATAAGCTTGGTACATTTTACAAATATCCTTGTAGGACCAACCCGGTTCCTGAAACAACGATTAAACCTCTATAGATTACACCTTTTCGTTAATTTTACACACTAAAACACACACACCTACCAAATCATGTTGTCTTTTCCACAAATTTCACAATATTCAATATATGCATTTTATTTAAATAACTAATTCAATCGTAATTTACAATATTTGTTTTCGCCCTCAGGGTCAATCAACCTGCAAGTAATCAACTCTGAGAGAAGTCAATTATTTGCAATTTGATATAATGAAGATTGATAAACAATTTAAAAGGGTCAGTTGGCCTTCACAGATGAACCACACAATACATACGTCGATCGACATACAACGAGAAAAATCGTCCAAAAGTATTTTAACGAACGATTTAAGTTTTCAGGAATTCGTGTTAGATATTCATAAACAAATCATCGTCGTTTTGTCTTTGTAATATTTTACTTTTTTATTAATTTGCTTTATTTTGAACCAAAGCAAAGAATGGGGGGTTCATCAAATTAACGAAAATAGAGGGTCCAATAATAAACGTTTAAAAAATTGCTCTGGGATGTTATCAACACAAGATTATGCATATCATTTAATGAAATTAAAATCACTGATAAAACTTATACATTTTATCTCAAGTATACTAAATTCTAGTTTTGAAATAATTTTAGTTACTCACTGCCATGTTCAAATTGCTTCAAAATTATTAAGCTAAAACGCAACGTTATATGAGAGGGTGCAATATTTAATAGACTATTGACTATTATGATTATAAACAACTAACCAAGGCCTGTACAACTAACAACAAACCTGTACCGGGGCTGAAAAACAAAAAATATATTCAAAACCCATGATTCGTTAAAAAAGTAGAACATAAAGTAATAATAGCGAGCAGGAATAACAATAGACAGTATAACATAGAATAATAAGAATTATAATAGAATAAATTAATAGATATTCGTGAAATGATTATTGTAATAAAATGTATCGCAAAACGTTTTATCCGCTGTGTAAAAATTCAAGTATTTTTATATCTACATTTAATTATTGACCATTCGACCAGCTATGTAACCAACTCAAGTTTATATTGGTTAATGAAGGCCATGGAAGAATTTAACAAATATAAAATGAAGACTTGCGTCGTTTGGTTGCCCTCTTACTTAGGAAAGGTTTACTTCGTGACCAAATATTAATAATCATGGACGTAAATTGAAAGAAGAGCAAAATATGCTCTTAATTGCTTCATATTTAATGAAAACTCAAAAAATTCAACAATGAATACAAAATTTTCAAAAATGCAATATAGAAAGAAAAGTTATTTAAAAAAATAAGGATGGTATATTTTACTTAAAAGAGAAGCCCAGTTCAATAAGGTCTCACTTTTCCGTGCTACACAGTCACAACTTCAGTCAATGAAAGTGTTAATATAACAATTGATCGAATCTCTGAAGAAGAAAATTGACTAATGTGTGTCCAAGATATCCAGGATTTTTTCAAGAGAAAATATGAATAGGTTTCTACAGCAAGAAAGAAGAGTGTTGACATGAGAATGCTAAGGCTGTTAGAATTACGACACTAAATTCTAAAACTGAGCTATTGAGAGCGTTTGCTATCACGTGAGGTAATATTGTGGTACTAAATTGTTTAGAAGCATGATAAAATACATTTGTATTCGCCTCTCAAGAAAAAAACATGAGCGCTTTTCTAGAATAAAAGAATAAAAACGAGAAATGCACGTTGCAACCAGTTAGCATTAACTATCTGGGGTCATTCCTAAAAATATTTGCATAAATCTCGAGAAATCAAATTCTGAAAAATTAACTGGGCATTGCTCTGGAAGATCTGCTTCTGGGATCGCTGAGTCCGGTAGGAATACACACATCTTAAACATAATAATTCAATTTCGAACAATTCCTCAAACTTATGGGAAAAGTCTTTGGCTAACAAATTCTGGTCATCACTTTCGAAGTTCATCTGCTACCGTGGTCGCCCAATCTGGTGTAGACATCCACACATAAAGAATGGATGTCTGTAACAGTAGCAGTAGGTTACATGGGAACGTCACTAGAAAACAAACGGAAATAGCAACACAAATCACGGAACCAAATATTTTAAATGTTGATGAAAATATCCAATCTTATTTTCTCTATCTGCGGAAAAAACTCTAATAATTGTGAAAATAATTTAATTAATTTTAGAACAAATATATGGAATTTGCAGTATTGCACTTCAATGAATAGTAGGCTGTAAATAGAACACTAGTGTTCAATTCACTATTACGATACTGTCCACAGTTTTGTAATGTTTAACACTACAACACCAAAATGGTAAAAATATCTAAAATTATCTTTGTTTTTACATCATCTTTCGTCCGTATATCCAACACCACGACTAGAATTTGTATCAAGCTATATATTTATTTGCTCATAAGTTAGATCAAACTTTTGATAATATTAGACTTATGATTATTCCTATAATATGTACACATTTACACATACACACATTTCCCGGTGTATTTTCTTTTTTAATTTCTTTCAAGAAACTTGATATATCATTGCATAATTGCGAACATTTTGCTACCTGAACGTTCCATATTATAAGAATCAAGAAGAAATATTGAGTTCCATATGATAGTTCGTGAAAATTATTTGGTGAATATTATTTTTATCGTTTAGTTCAATTTAAAGTGAAAACTCGGTTTTGTGCATGTATCTGGGCTTAAGCCCACAGTATATAGTAGGGTTCAAGAGGGCACCTTTACTACTTCCCGAAGTCATGTAACTGCAGCACCTGTGACTGGGAGTTCCTGTGGTTCGAGTCACGACTGCAGGGAGTTTCGAGATTAACTAGATAGCTAGGTCGAATTCAGTTGCTGTCTCGATAGGAATTCTAGCAGCCGGCTGCTCTGATCGTTAGTTTTCCATCGTTTCTCCAAACATCACCAGGTGAATGCCTGAGGAGTCCCCTAAAAAATGGGCCACGGAACGTGAGCCACCTTTCTTTTCTTTTTCTAGTCTATCCTCGCCCTGCACACATATACCACAAACACTAGATTTCGGAAAGGTCACAAAACACTTCGCTTTCATCGGGAGACTTACATCACATTTGTCGGGAGACCAGACGGGAGATCAAAGAGCTTGACGTAGCCGGGGCGGTGCGTCGCTGATTGGAGGAAATCTCTGCAAGCCAACGTAGGTCGGCGCCGAGTCTCCCCAGTCAATGGGGGAAGAAAATCACCATCTCCCGCGATGATAACATGCACTGCACAAATGGGCTAATGACTTAATAGCCTTAGTAGTTCACTCGTCCGTAATCACTATATATATATATATATATATATATATATATATATATATATATATATAGAGAGAGAGAGAGAGAGAGAGAGAGAGAGAGAGTTAGTTCTGAAGTTGAGGAGCGTTAGAGCTAGAGCAGAGCAATAATATAAAACAAAGGGTAAGTTAAGATGGGAACATTTGTAAAACCCAATTCCAATTTTCTGAAAAGGATGAACGTATTCTTCCAGCACAACAATGATGTTCAGTGTGTTTTAGTATCCATGCACAGGACATTCTGAAGTTCTGCAGTTAATATTAAAACGATATTCTTTGACCGTTCTATTTGCGCACCTTAACCATTTAATTAATACACTATTTGCACAATTTTACACACTTGATTTACATTTTAGTACAGATGTACGCACAATTTAAACAGTTATCTCATATAAATACCAGTTCTGTTCATAATCACAGTTTTCATCTTCATTAGTTTCTTCACTTTTATTTGCATGCACTTCTTTTGCATTATCTTCCTTCTTCTTTTCTTATCATCATCCCCCTTGAACAAACATGGAATGGCAATGGCAAGGGTTGCCTAGGCATAGCAGTGAGAAACGACCGTGATCGTGTCCAATTAATATTATTAACTTTTCCCCAAAACTTTCACAGCAATCAATCTCATTTACATTTTCGAGTTAGGCACATCATTTGTTCACTCCGAACTGAAGGAACTAAGAGAAGATTTCACTTTCAGAGAAGCTGCAGTTTTTACATGTCAGTAGAACAAGCGATAACGACACCAACACGCATAAATGTATGGAAGAGTGTTTGCGAGGAGAAGACAACGAAGAAAGAGCGATGGGCAAATGATCTCGGGAGTATTCCATTGCCGTCATCGATAATGAACGCCCGCAACGTATTCCGTGAGCGAAATAACGATGTTTTTTATATTATATATTTATTTTTCAATTGATAGTTACATGGTTCAGTAATAATACTCCTTCACATGTTTTCGGACTGGATTAGAGCTAACTTAATCTAGAATTAAATCTAATGTGTAGGATGATCATTGAGCATCTACGCTCAGTTTACATCGGAAAAAAAATTTGCTCTTGGCATGTACCGGATGTCTATTACGGATTACGAAATAACGATGACCCTGTTTACACCGAAGCGTCGGGTGGGCGAGGACAGAGGAGACGCAACACGCTGTACGTCAATGAGCTTCAGGCTGCATAGCTAAGGGAGCCGCTAGGCTCATCCCGCAGAACTCCTTGGATCCTCCCATTGAGCGGGAGGTATCGAAGGTAGAGTTGCAGCTACCGAAACTGGTGCCATTGCAGACGGGTGATTCCTAATGCATTGGAGTAGCGTTGCAGACAAAAAGCATACAAGAAGATTTTTTCCTTAAAGGGCACATACAACTAAGCGAAAAAATCAGCACCCAAAAATATTATTATACATTATTATTTAATATTATTAATCATGAAACTGGTGGAGACACACTGGTATGGTCACACGTGAGCAGGTGCTCAAATTATTATTGTTACTGTTACTATTATTATTATTGTTGTTATAATAATAATAATAATAATAATAATAATAATAATAATAATAATAATAATAATAATAACCCATTGAAGCAACAAACTGAATACGGAACCCAAAATAAGAATTCATAGTAAAATTTCACACAACTAGTTTTGTGTTTAACGATGTGCAGGCGCCCTTGTTGGGTATAAGTAGTGTCCTGTCCCCTGTGCATTAACTCAGGTTATTAAGCAACTTTTCCTGAATAATTGTCAATACCAATAATGAAATTGATAGACTCACATCATTTGCTGCTGTATTCGCTAACTTCTTGAATATAAATAATTATTAATAAATTACAGTTATAGGCAATATGTGTAACTAAAAATGTGAAGCAGAAATTTTTACATTTTACAAATTCAACTGTAAAAAAAATCGAACACATATACGAAACTATTTCTACCAAACGCATGTGATGTCTTCTACTAAAAGGCATTATTTTACCAAAAAGGTGAAGACGTTTTTCTTAAAAGTCTTTTAACCTAAAGCGTGAAGCCTCATTTATTTTAAAAGGTATTTTCTACCAGAAGTGAAAAGAGATTTTCCGCCCAAAAGGCATTTTCTACCCAAAGCATGAAGACTTTTGTTACAAAATACACTTTCTACGAAAATCGCGAATACTCGTTTCTTCCAAAGGGGACTTGCCCTACCAACAGACACTGGGAGCGATGGTTCAGTGCATCAACTGATGTCACTGCAGCGCCTCTGACCGGGAGGTCCTATATTCGAGACGCGAGGGCGGTAGGAATTTCATCACTAGCTTTTCAACTACGTCGAATTCAGTCGTTGGAGAAGAATTCTAGCAGCCGGCTGCTCTGATTAATAGTTTTCCGTGGTTTCTCCTATCAACAGCAGGCGAATGCCGGAGCAGTACCCTAACAAACGGGCCACGGACAGCGCGTGATCTTTCCTTCCTCTTCCTTGTCCTATTCTCACCCCTTACACTAACAGGCACTGCACTACCCCACATGCCGGGAGACCGGTCAGGGACTTAGAAATTGTTCTAGCTGGGACGGTGCCCCGTTGGTAGGAGATACCTGGTTGAGGAAAACCCCGTTTGCCGACGATAGGTCGGCGCCGTGTCTGGCCTTCCAGCGGGGTACGACCATCGCCACCTCCCGAGCAAAAAACACGCACTACACTTACGGGACTAATGACCCTAGTAGTTGACGAGCCCGGAATCACTAACAAGCAAACAATACAGACAGACAATGGGAGCCACGTTGCGCGGCAACGAGGTGGCGCAGCCGCAGCCGGCGCCGCCGCCGGCCACAGAACGCGGATGTGCGCAAACGTAAGTGCACACTGTAACGTAGCCTAAGCGGGTGTCCCCCGGGACAAACCTAATAGTGTCACACACCCTAAAGTAAATATAAATCCTACATGAAACATACTAATCATATATCGTATAAACATAAAATATCAAATAACACATATCAAATATAAATGGTTCATAAATCCTAAATTAAATACATATCATAGATTTGCACGATATTGAAGATATTTTGTAGATTAGTTTATCAAGATTAACGATAAGATAAAGTCATCGCCGAAATAGAGACTCTTGAACCACTGTAGAATCGGGGCTCACTGTTTATAGCTTCGCGTTATACTTTACATTATTTTTCTTTGCTTTCTTAGTATATATGATTTAATTGTAGAACTATTAAATTGTTATATACACTTTTTAAATAAATTAATAAAATTCCATAATTCGAACTATTTAATTTTATAATTTATGTCACCCCTAAAATGGTGTCACATGGGGCGCAACCACCCCCCTTCCCGGGATACGCCGCTGAGTGTTCATAGATTGCACAATGCACTTTCGCAGCCAACATAATCCCGATTGTTCCAGTCTTTAGTAAAAAAATAAAACTAATATCGTGGAGTGATTTGCATTAACGCGGCGCCGGATGGGTGAGAAAATGTAACATGAATGAATGGACTGGGTCTAAGAGACCCAGTTTAAGAAACAAGAATTATATAGCGAGTTTGTATTATTGTTAAAAGACTTAATTATGTTAGTTCCATACAAAAGAAAGCATTTTTGTTAATCTATTGTGTATTTAGGTTTCGTACAATAACATATGGCAAATTTGAGGAGCCCAATGGGGTTCCCTAATTCAATATATCCTCGTCATTCCACTAGAAAGTTTAACTCATTTCTGAAACTAGAATTGAATGTCTTTGTGAATTGAACGTAATACTACACAAAAATAGCATTATCTATATCGCAATAAGAAATAATCATAAAAATCGAACACGTTCCTACCCGAATACAGTTGCACGATGAAAGAATGAATTGGATGTGAGGGACCAATGACGAAACAATTTACGCATATAATCACTTATACAACCTACAGGACAATAACTGTCACACTGAATGTTACATTAGAAAATAAAATAAACGTAGAGAGAGAGGAACAGATTTCTAGTGCTATCAGAGTGTGATTAGCTGAAGTTTTGTTACCTCGTGGGTCTCACAGACCCAATCCATCCATTGCCCGGCTAAAATCATCTATGATGTTATAAATCGTAAAATCAGAACAATATAAAATGTTTAGCAGCTGTGAAGTAGCCATTTTAGTGTTTCCCAAAATAATGTAAACGATTCCTGTCTGGTGATAGTAATACAGTATTCCGATTGGATAAGAATCGGGTCCTTTCAACGCATTCGATATTGCTCTCCCATGTAGTAGTGGCGAGACCAAGACTTAATACAACCGTAAGTAAACCTCAGACTAACCGACGTCTTGGAAGTTAGCAGGACTAATTTACTCAATCACAAAACTGTATAGCTCATAATTTGCCGCTTTTTGCCGTTCTGAAGATGTGAAAAGAAAAAATTTCCCGCGGGTCATTTTCTCAAAAAAGTCGATGTTCATGCTAACTTCCATTGGAAGTTAGCAGGACCACACATCTAAATCTATGCCAAATGTAATAATGTAATCATATACACCAAACAGTACTCCAAATTTTCCGCTTTTTATTTCAAAAACGATTAGTGAAGAAATAATATTGATATCTTAATTTTTCTTTTTCAAAAGATATTTACAAAAAAACAAAAAATAACACCTACGTTTCTATGGCGAGCGCAGTCAAGAAGAAGGAGAAACGTTTCGTCCAAGACCAATAGCCGTAACAATTCATACTCTATGCCGAAATTTGCCCTTAACGGTGTCAAACTGTAATCTGTAATAAAAAAAAAATTGCCGCGGACGAGCTAGTTTAAAATATCCAGGTTCGAACCCCAGAAATTGAAGTCTTGGAAGCTTCCTGCCCAAGGAAAAGATCCGTTTCGTCCTTAACCAATAGCCGTATAATTCATATTCTATGAGAAGAGAGAGAGAGAGGAGGGGGAGGAGAGAGTTGATTTCTGGTCTAACGCGGCAGAGCGGACATCCATTACCTCGGAAACGGAGAGGGAGGGGAAGAGAGAGGGGAAGAGAGAGAGAGAGAGAGAGAGAGAGAGAGAGAGAGAGAGAGAGAGAGAGAGAGAGAGAGAGAGAGAGAGAGAGAGAGAGAGAGTCAACACTTGGCAATTTCGATTTTTTTAGATCGACCAACGTTAGTAAACTTAAAATTAAATAATTGTCTCTATCATTGTATCATTTTCACGATTGCAACAAAATTATTAGTAAAAACTAGAAAATTCTATTTTTTTTATAATTTTACTATATTAATTTTCTCTTAGTGCCAATGTTACCGGTGTTAATGCTATTAAGTGTGGTTATAATTATTATTTTGTTATAAATATATATAACTATTTTTATTAAATTTTTAATTAATATGGGGCGAGTTCCTGAACCTACATTTAGAAATCAAGCGTGTTATATAATTAATGTATCATTTATAAAACACACTTTTCCTTAAAATATATAAAATTTTAAACACCACACTGGTTAAATTAGAAGCATATAATACATTTCGTATTTTAAAAAAAAAATTTTTTAAAATTAGTTAGAGTTGAAGGTATGTAGAAAGAAAATTGAAAATCAACAGGCATACCATTATTTCAAGTAATGCTACAAAATGATATAGGCCTAATATATGATAAAAATGATAAATGATATTTTCCTGAAGTCTGCTAACTTCTTTGAATCTTCTCACTTCAGAAACCGAACACTTGATTTCAATAATGAAGCGGATAAACATTCTTCTTAGAAATACAAATGACAACATAACAATGCTGTCAATAGAGTAGCAACTTTGAGAAATCAGCAACTTCAATGAATTAGTGATAGAGATATTTGTGCATCAGAAAAATCGGCGATTTCATTTGAAGTAAACAAGGGAAGTTTATAATTTCCTCATTTTTGGGTAGATTGATAAAAATGTTAATAAATATTTTGTTCCGATTGTTGCCTTATGAAACAGTTGCAACATAGAGGCAACGTATAGAAGCGTCAAGGTCAAAATTAATATATAGCAATAAACGAAAAATTAAAGCATTATTTTGAAAATTGGTTTTTCATGATATAAATAATAATTTTCTTCACAAGCTCTCGGGTCAGGGCACTGCGGTAGAATAGGATACAACGTGCTCCTTCACCGCAGAGAAGGAGTCGATTAACATCCACTTATCAGTCGTTGCGTATATTGAAAAGAATACGATACGCCGGACGTGCCGCGTGGGTCGACCTGTCGCCGGCAACGGATATGACGCTGATCTCAGCTCAATTTCGGAGCGGCAGCGCGCCTCGCTCTCACATGGCGCTTTGTCAGACGTGGGTGGTGTGTCCGAGAAAAGTTTATTATGAGTTTCTTGGAATTAGAGAATTTTCAGAATTTTTCGTATCATTCTGTATTGATTAGTTTTATGTTTTTACACTTATTTATAATTATTCGTTAATAATCTAAATATTTTAAAATATATTATTTTAAATTTAAGATGAAATGTTCTTAAACAATTTATATAATCGTATAATCGTCTATTAATAATTTGTTGGACCGAATACCGAAATAATAGGGTAAAGGTATTTATACCGGTATAGAAATACCTCTATTATACCTTTATTCAAAATACCTTCATTTAGATCATGAACTAATGGTTAAACAATTATTTGAATATGAAGAGTTAGTGGTAGATGAAAAAGGAAAAATTGTGTCTGCTACTAATTATGTATGGGAAAGTATTTCAAGGGGGGAAAATTAAGCCAACGACTTTTGCATTCGTACATGGCGAATAATAGGTTTGATATAAAAACCTAATTGTTTCGTCTATCAACGTCTCAAGATGAATCTATAGAAAGTTCAGAGAGCTCTTGTAATACAAGTATTTTACTCAAACAATACCAGAAGAGATTTTAAAAAAATTGCTCACTGAAAAATTGTACATCCGTACAAGTCAGAGTAAAAAAAAATATTAGAGGATTTAGATGTGTGGTCCTGCTAACTTCTAATGGAAGTTCGCATAAACATCGATTTCTTTGAGAAAATGACTCGCGGCAAATTTTTTGTTTTTACATCTTAAGAACGGCAAAAAAGCCGGCAAATTATGAGAGATACAGTTTTGTGATAAGGTGAAATGGTCCTGCTAACTTCCGAGACGTGATTAACGGCCCAAACAGATACTCAAGTTGTAGGAACGTCGACTTTTATTACAAAACTGCACTGAGAGTTCACTTAATCAAGAATTAATTCAACCTAATAATTCCGTTTTTTTTTTTCAACAAAACTTCATTCCAACAATGTTTAGCTGTGTTTTGTAGATTTCGTTTTCCTCGGTACAACAAAGAAAGGCGATGAGAATAAAAGAGACATTGTGGATAACCAATGGATTGAATACACATCACTTTCTATGCCACTGAAAGGATAGAAAAAAGAACATACAATAGAGCCGCATGAGTAGGTTCTCTCTATAAAATTTGACCATTTAGAAATGTTTAATTAAGCTTCTTCCATCTTCCACGCCTACATTTCAAATAGAAATAGGTGTTCATGCAAAATGATGAATATATTACATAAATAGAGCATTATGAATTATATTACATAAATGTATAATCTAAGTACGGGACATTTAATACCCATCACAGAAGGAGTCGGGTGGAATCGGTACTAGGCATAATGTTAACAGTCGACCCGGACGGCTGAGATCGCTCAGGCAAGCGTGCAGCGACATATCATCACGATAAGAATCCACTTCTTTTTGGTAAATGATCTTTAAGAATAAAAAACACTATATATCAGAATCATCGTGCGTACATAGTGGCATCGGCTTATAACGAGAATTGACTCTTTACAGGTAAACGATTTTTAAGAATAAAAACGGCGAGAAAGTAAAACGATATAGCAGAATCATCCTGTATCCTCAACATCGTAAACGTCTGCCCAACTAAATCTTAATACAAGAGATCGTGTGTACGAACCTCTTACAAGCATCGTCTACCCGTACGTTGTGGCACGATGGGCTTTTTCACTCACCATTCACTACCTTTCCAAACATACTTTCAGTTCTGACTTGCTTGGTTGGAGTAGGAGGTCGCTTTGGAGGCAAGTTCATTTTCTACCTAGGCAGTGCCATTATTTGCGCCTGCATATTGTGGCATATTGGTACAACCCAACTACCACATATCTCGCGTACATCTTTATCCTTCCGCTACTAGAAAGATAAACCCACCCACAACCGTCCACAGTATCTGAGGTGGTCTTACGGGGTACCTAGTCAGTTCCTTTTCAAGAGCAAAGAGCAACGGAAATTGGACTGTGGACAACAAACTACTGCCCAAAAACGGGAGAGGATTTAAAGAATTTCAAGAATATTTATAGGTTAAGAACTAGGGCAAAAATTACGCAATGATAACCTCGCTAAAGAATCATATAAGGACTGTTTGACAGAAATTATAGCACACACGTTTGCCGAATAGATAAGATTATGAGAAGGATAAATATTAAAGAAGCAAAAGTCTTTGATGAAAAATATCCGTAAATGGAAAACAAACCCAAAATTAAAAAAAATAAGAAGCAAATATAATGGGTGAAATAAAAGGAAACATACATTCACACATAGAGAATAATGACAACGAATGAACCATGAAATATGTTTACCGATTACAAGTGGCTTTTTGTTTAAGGTATTTCATATTCCTCATTTAATATCTTTTGGAAGTATGTCCACAATTTAATAAGCACTATTAAAAACGCCACATGATTGAATCAGTTGTAAATGCTCTTTACTGTTTCAGACCGTAAACGATATTACTGTGGTAGTCCTTTACCGAATATATTATTGAGAAATTTGAGAACGCTGGTACCGGATTTAAAAAGGCTGTCAAGGGGTTCGGTGTGTTATAGAAAAGAGAAAATAAAATAAAAACGCCTTTCGGTAGAGGCAACACTGACAAAAGTTATTGATAATTTTAAATTTAATCGACAAGCTGAAGTACCGTCCGTTGCGTAGAATACAGCATAAGAAGATAGAATACAATATAAATAAACGGTTTAAATATCTAGGCAGTTTTATTGCAAGGACGTGAGAATTTCGGAACCGTTCATAAAGTACCTAAATTATGCATACGCAGAGTGTCAAAATTTTATTGCCAATTGCCCATAAACCATCAGGTTAAGAGACGGTACATTAGTTACTATTCCACTCAGTGTAGTTGTCCATTTACTCAATACGTCGCAAACAAATTGGTAATAAAACTTTGACACTCTGCGTATGCATAATTTAGGTACTTTATGAACGGTTGCGAAATTCTCACGTTCTTGCAATTCCATGAACTTCTATTTACGACAATACCGGAATTCCATTCTGCAATCTTTTTGAAAAATGATGAAACATTCCAAACATTCACGTATGAAGTTTCAAGAGGAAGTGAAGCGCAATTTTGAGGAAATAAAAACTCTTCCGAAAATGCCTAAAACAAAAATGCACGGTTTTGAATTCGATTACGTCTTAAGAGGGCTTATAATTCACGGACCAGATATCTTGTTCCAACTTCAAAATACAAAGTGCATTTAGGTAGTAAGTATAGCCATAAACCAAAACAAGTTTCAAATTTGAAGGGCCCAGAGTTCGGTGTCAATTTCCGAAAAAGTTCCTTGAACAGTTTAATCGCTAATGTTCACCACACACTGACGGGCAGATGTTATGCCGACAGCCAATTTTCTGAAAATGATCTTACATGTGGTGGCTTCTTTCGATGAATCTCCTAAGCTTCCAACAAAATCAAAACAACCTGAATCCAAACCACAAATATTAAAAGTGATTGGCTTCAGAAATATTATAAAATAATAGACTTCATAATAACAATAAACGTTTTCCGTGTTACTCTGTACTAAAGAGCAAAATACTCTTCTTGGTATCGTTCAAATTAATACAAAAAAATTAAACTGACCGCGAATTTAAACTTTCCGATCATTGCATGATGGTTAAATAGTGATCATTTATATTTCTAACATGATGATTACGGATCTGAAATTAGTTTTTCTCTGCCACATCATTAACATTAAATGTAACATTTTCACTTTTAATCTCACTTTGCAGCCAAAATCTTGGTAAGAAACAAGCATTCTTTCCCCCATTTGTAGTGTGAATCATTTCTGCTATCAAAAAGGTTTGAAGTACATTTCGGATCGCTTTACACGCCAACGATTCTGCAGCGCAGACAATATATTCGAAATTAGCTTCAGATACAAGTTTCCTTATATCTGGTCTCGATGACACAGGGACTGAAGGCATTCACCGTCACTGTTTAGAGATTTAACGAATTGCTTCATAAGCCCAAGTTTGATTCAAAGCGGAGGTGTGACGGACTTGTCAACAAAAGCTTTTATGTTTTTCAAACCTAATCCATTCTTTACGTGGCAATTCTTTTTGGGTTCAAAGGTTTAACCTTATTCGATTGTCCCACTCACACAGAAAGCAGGGTACTTTATATAACCTGCGCGTAAAACCTGTTAGAGTACCTATTACTTTAAAATCACAGCACACTTTCCACTTATGTTCTTGGTACTTCAGTTTACACAATATCGACTAAGAATTTCCTTATGTATCTCGCATAATAACAGAATGAGCAATGGAAATGGATGAATGTTTTCATTTGAAGAATTTACTTCTAACTATGCTTGAAGGCATCTATAAAAAGTCCCCATTGTACCAATAATACGTTCCTGGTGCCATGTTATTTTCGCGCAATGTAAACCAGAGTATCTCGGCAGATTCCTTTTAAAGATAAAAGATCTCGAACAAAATCGTTTAATGCACTTGTAAAGGTTGGGTTCGTTTTCTAAAACTTCAATCGAGAAATCAGGGGTAGGATCGGCTATTTCTGCAACACATTCAGATTCAAAGGAGTGGCAGTCTTGTAAATTTTCTGGACGTTGTGAAACTGGTACATCAGAACCACGATGAAACGGGTAAAATTGCTGACGGAAAATTGTTTGAATTCACAATCATACTTTTGTTCTTGCCTCGCTTCAATTCACAGAACAGAAGTAGCAGTCAGTATTATGGTCTGAAGGTTGCCACACCATTGAAATTCCAAATGACAACGCTGTTCTCTCACCGTTCGTCCATTGCTGTAACTACTCTGTACACGTTTGTTTGTTTTTGTTTGGTTCATTATTATTATTATTATTATTATTATTATTATTATTATTATTTACGTACTTGACGCAACGCGTCCGTTTAACCCGTGTTGTGTTTTGAGCGCTTTCTCTGCAGTATTCCACCGTTACTGAGTATTACTGTTTTTGTCAAGTCTCGTCACGTCGCAGTTAGTCAGGGCCTGTTATCTCTTCGGCCAGGGGCTCTACATTCAGTAACACCTATGTCGACACGGCTTGTCTTGGTCTCCCAGTTTGATACCAGTAGGCATAGCAAGGTTTTTCTCATGAACTCTGTTATTTTGCGCTGCTGGCTTATGGGCACGCACTTTCTACACACATAGTAGAATGTATCTGGACTGAACCAACAACCATGACGTAGCTTACTGATATAATTTCAATACAAATATATTTTTATTGAAGTACCTGTTAAACACGGTTTGATACTCACTATAGAACACTTATGAAGACAGACATCACTTTTCACCAGCAGGCAAAACATACCTCAGACTAGCGGACAAACCACAACAAAATGTGCAAACTGCAAAACTTACTGCATTGTGTATTGCCGGATATAGACTGAGCGGATTACGCAAGGTTGTCAGATGACCGCAAAACATCGAATTAATCAACTAATCTGGAAATAATTAAATAACTCATCATTTAATAACATAAGAAGTGATCTAGTGCCTGAATGTTATAAAAAGGTAATATTAGATTTTTCGTAAACGTGATGTAGGAAAAATAACGTCGGATCCTGATTCAGGGTGCAAAAGTAATCCTAAAAAGGAATACAAGATGGCGAGAATGAAACCATCACAGGCAAATGTTATCAATTCAAGCCAAAGACACTTCAAAAACCACTTTTCACACAGACGTTTCGTGAAATAACAGGCTAGCTCATTGTTAATTAATACGATAATATATACGATACTAAATCAATTGTGATGGAAAAGTACTGAAAAAAAAAGAAATTGACCGAACTACGCAAAAAGCATAATACGCAAAGTTAAATAACAGGGATACTTACATGAAATTTTTTTCACAGAATCAAGGTTATTCCATGATTACTATAAGTGGCATTAGTCAAAATGTTTTTATTAACCTGTCACATTATTGAAATTACTTAGTCTTTCTTTTTCTCAATAAGAAAATAAAATTCAATTTCAATCAGCTAAATACTAGTACATTACGAGGGTCGTTCGATAAGTAACTTGTTTTGACATGAAAAACAATGATCTGAGTTTTGTAACTTACCTTACTTTCGACATAATTCCCTCGAAGTTCAGTATACTTGACCCAACGTTTCTCCAGGTTCAGGATCCCTTCTCTGAAGTGATTTTCTTCAAGACCCTCGATATTGACTATCTGGATGGTTTCTTCATTGCTGTCAAATTTTTGTCCGAAGGAAAGTTTTTAATTTGGGAACAAATGAAAGTCCGTGGGGGGCAAATAAGGTGAATAGGGCGGATGTGGAAGCAGTTGGAAAAGAAGTTCAGTCAATGTTTGCTGGGCGGTATGGCTCGAATGTGCTGGGGCGTTATCGAGATGGAACAACACTTTTTTTCTTGCCATTACAGGACGTTTATCCGCAATAGCTGCCTTGAGTTTGTCCAGAAGTGATGTATACTATTTTTCAGTGGTCTTTTTCCCTTTCTAGGTAGTCTATAAGAAGAATACCTTTAGCATCCCAAACGATTAAGGCCATCACCTTTCCTGTTGATGGATTGCATTTCGTCTTTTCGGAGCCCGTTCTCCTCCTGCAATCCATTGTTTTGACTGCTGCTGATTTTTTTCTGGAGTGTAATGGTGAATCCAAGTTTCGTCCATGGAAACAAAACGACGCCAAAAAATCAGCTGGATTTTGCTTGAATAGCTTCAAACACTCGACAGATGTTCTCATGCGATTTCGCTTTATCTCTGCAGTCAGCAATCGCGGCACCCATCTTGCGCAAAGCTTATTCATACTCAATTCATGATGCAAAATAAAATGCACTCGGTCATTTGAGATACCTGTATCCTCTGCTAGCTCGTACACTTTCACTTGTCTGTCTGCTCAAACAATATCATGCATTTTGTCGATGTTTTCTGGCGTCAAAGCTGTTTTTGGAGCCCCAGGTCTTGAGACATCTTGATGCTTGTCCTGCCTCGCTTAAATTCGTTGACCCAAAGTCTCACCATCTCATACGAAGGGCATGAACCACCCCAATGTGGGCGCTATTCTTTCATGGATTTCTTTCGCGTTTTTACCTTCCATAAAAAAGAATTGGATAACACCACGAATTCCAGTTCTATCCATCTTTCACACTGACTCGCAAACGCTTTTGTTCGAGTCGCTGTACAACAATGAGCTAGAGTGATAATGACTTGCAACAATGCAATTTTACCGTATATTGTTGTATCTTGAAATTAAAATTCACTGAAGTTGCTTTCGTCATCTCTTAGTATGCGAACCAAGCTACTTATCGAACGACCTCCATATATTATGCTTGTCCCACATTCTCAGTAAGATAAACTATTTAAGACAAAGGAATAAATAAACTTTTTAAACAATAATTTCTTTAAGTGAATATGAAATTTTAAGAGCAAGTAATATCAGTATAAAAATCATTTATTCAATTATTACCGGCATTATTTTCATATTAACATCTTACTAACTAAAATGTGACCCTTCAAAATAAACATTGAAGGATGGAGTTAAAATAATAAATACATATCACACGACTACTACTAAACTTCTCTTGATGATCTGATGATTCTAGGTCACGCTCCGACTTTTTCAGGTCCACCTGAAGATCTTATGTATTATTTAGATCCCCAGAAAGGTATGTGTGTGACTTCAGACATTCACCATTTATAGTCACTAATTGGTGTTACCAGATTTTATTGCTGACGCGCACTTGTTCCTTGCTACTTTCATGACGTTCGGCAATAACAGACCTTTTTCTTTGACAACCATTAACTTTAAATTTGCATAGTTTAAATTCGTGATATCGACATGCAAACGAGAATCTTAACTTTCGCAGATCAGGCGGTAGGAGATCAGGAGACAAAGCGGTAGCTCCATTTATGGTATTTTTAGCTTAGAAAACATTATTTTACCTTCCGAATGCATGGTTGGTTGTTGAATATATACCTTATCAAGATATTGTTTTTTTTCATTTCCATCTCATGCAAAACATAATTCTAATTCGCCACATGTGGACCTGAAACACCGCGTGACCTCGACGATTGTTCATTAAACAAAAAATGACTTCAGCTATTTGTATTTATTGTCCTGTTGCGTTTCACTACAAGGCCATTCATTTTAGACTCCTTTTTACCGGTCCAATCAAATATAATAGTTGACTAATCCAAAGTGGATGCATCAAATAAGCGAATGTTATTAGGTTACTACAGATACGCGTGGTATTCATTGCATATCCAGCTTATTGCTGTTCGAGTAAATTGGTACAGAAAGGCGGTGTAAAATCTTAATCCCCACCGACTAGGGTGAATGAGCGAATATAAGACGCCTTTTACTTCTCAAATGAGATATATAAAAAAACCTCGTCTTATATTTGGATAACCACGGTACTATCATTTCAAGCTTAGTATCAACTGATGCCACTGCAGTCTTTCACCGGGAACTCGTAAGATTGGTGTCCCGCCAGTGGTAACATTTTCGTCACTACCTAGATAGCTAGGTCAGCCACCGTCTGGAGGTGAATTCTAGCGGTCGGCTGCTCGGATCGGTAGTGTTCTGCGGTTTCTCCGTCAAACACCCGGTTAATGCTGAAGCATTACCATAACTCATTCGATACTAACGATGTGTCTGATACTTAATCTTCATTTTCCTTGTATGTCATACGTTCGTCTTCATTTATCAGCTTTCATAGGGTATAAACGTCATTCGAGCGTTCGTAGGCACCTAGAATAGATTTTTCTTGCTCTTCTGATGGCGATTTTATTTCTAGACTGTTGTATAGTTTGAGCATTGGAATTATATCGATGAGAGAGATATTGATGCGAATTATTCTATTGGCGAGTCTTCTCAAATTCAAGTTTTCATTTCCTTTAAAATTGTCAGAAATTGACAAACAATCTGAATTAGTAAGGTTTGAGAAAACCAAAGAAATAAATTTCCTGTGAATGGATTCTCAGCTGAAGTAGATTATTTTTCACCATTTTTCGACCACAGTACATTTAAAAAACATAGAGGCAGAAATAAATATAAGCAAATGGAACCATTTCTCAATTTCAACATCATACCATAATTGTAGTATTGTTTTCATATGAAGTTTACTGCGTTCCCTCATTTTTGTAACACTATTACTGTCCGCAAATATACAAAATCGAAAACATGTGTTTCTTTCAACTTCATTTCCACTACTACCTTACAATCAAATGATTATCAAATCCACCTTCAAAGAGGAAAGACAATACTACCAGATGCTATTAATTAAAAGCTGACGTGTACCAAAGGTTTTTACGTTTTAAATAATAGCTATAGCCGACCTGGATGGCCGAGGTGGCTAAGAGCGAGTACCGACTTAGCGCTTCGGTCCGAAGTGTCTCGGGTTCGAGTCCCGTTTTGGGCATGGTTGTTTGTCCCTTGTATGTATGTGTTGTCGCGGAGGGCCTCGCGTTCTGCTACCCCAGATCAAAGGAGCCAGCAAATGTGTTGGTGTCTAGTGTATGGTCGATGCGTCCCATCGGAACGTAAAGGGTAACCGATTGTCGGCTGGATAAAAACCCTAGAAAGAAGAATAATAGCTATATTGCACAGGACACAGGAGATAACCACGTAGCATATCCCTCACGATCGAATGTGTTAACAACGGTATCATGAAGGGCGGGATCTTCTCCTTCACACCTCTTACTACACACTTACGTGACTACACTACCACACACATCGGGAGAGCAGGAGTATGCATGGAGATTGAACAGGATGGGGAAGAGCCCTGTTGGTGGGAGATACTGGTTGAGAAAAAGCCCGCAAGCAAACGTGTAGGTCGACGCTTGATATTACTGTCAAAAAGGGAAAATGTTCATCACCTCCCGTCCCAACAACATGCACTACACATGACACTATTGAATAGGGAGCGGATTTGAATGACCTAAAACATCGCCAAAAATGATCAATGAAATGCTCTTAAAATGTTCTTTAAATGCCCTAAATGCAAAGAAACATCAAGCAATGAAAAGATAAAAAAGTTCATCAAACCAGTTCAGGTGAACAACTCAACCTGTTGGTAATGTTACTGATGTAATCGAGGCTTTTTCCTTTCGTTCAAGTGAGCTCGGATTTAAACATTTGAATATGGATCGTTCTTTACCAGGAAATATTTCTCTTTCGTTATTCCGAAATCAGCGGAACCGACAACGGCACTGATGTCATAGCAACCTTAGAATACATACTCACAACGGCTGATATAATAACTGAGCAAAGAAATCGATTAGGCTACTGAGTAATTATGTGAAGAAACTTTGATGCATCTCGTAAATATTATTTGTAGCAAGAACCATTAAAAGGATTTTAAAATCGATGAAATCATCGAAAAAACCTTTAAAAATGACCGGAAAAGATAAACGGATCTTAATCGTTTGTCTCATAACAAAATTAATATCTATACAAAAAGACATTGTTTTAAAGTAATTTGAAAAAAAATATTTCATTAAAATCACCTCTCTACTAATGACCGAAGCAGTCGACGCATTCAAATCCTGGCGACGTGACGCCGCACGAGGCGAATGCCGGAGCAATACCCTAACAAACGGACCACAGATCGCGCGCGATCTTCCCTACCTCCTCCTTGTCTTATCCTCTCCCCTTACACATACTTATACTATCACACATGCCGGGAAACTAGTCGGCAGCTTACAGCTTGTCCCGACTGGGGCGGTGCCACGCTGGTGGGAGATACCTGGTTGGGGATAAACCCAGCTAGCCGATGGTAGGTACGCGCAGGCTCTCGTCATCCAGTGGGTGAAGAACAGAGAGAGAGAGAGAAGAGAGAGAGAGAGAGAGGGGAGAGAGAGAGGAGAGAGAGAGAGAAGAGGAGAGAGAGAGAGAAGAGAGAGGAGAGAGAGGAGAAGAGAGAGGGGAGAGAGAGAAGAGAGAAAGAGAGAGGAGAGAGAGGAGAGAAAGAGAGGAGAGAGAAGGGGAGAGAGGAGAGAGAGAGAAACATGCACCACACTTACGGGACTAAATACTCTTTATTGGCTTCGCAGCATCATGGGCTCCGTGGACACGTCGCGCACGTCGGCCGCCTCGCCGCTGGCCGGCTGCGGGTCGGCCACGCCCCCGCCCGTGCCGCCTCGCCAGCTGGTGGGTCCGCGGCTGCGGCCCGCCGGCGCGCCTGTCGCCCGCCACCGGCGCGACGTCGCCGCCTCCGCCGCAGCTGCCCAACCCTTACGAGTGCGCCATGGCGGCGGCGAGCGGCGCCGCGGCGGCGGCGGCCGCGGCCGCCAGCGCCGCCTCCGCCATCTTCGGGCCCTGCGGGGACGCCGGGGTGGCGTTCCCGCAGTTCCCGCACCTGCCCGTGCCGCCGCCGGTGCCGCCCGTGCCGCCCGTCCCGCCGCTCCTGCACCTCCCGCGGCCCCGCTTCCCACGCCCGCGAGCGCCCGCCCCCGCCAGCCCCTCCGCCGCGGCCGACGCCCAGGATATGTCCGACGGCGACACCGTCATGCGCGGCGCGTACTCCGTGCAGGTAGGCACAGCTTGCTCTCATATCTACAAAAGGTCTTTTCTAATAATGAGCCAATGTGACAGCTAGTGCTGGCAACATAACTGAAGATTCGGTGGTCACTGTGTAATTTATAATGAAAAAAAAAATCTATCGTTTTTGTTGGTGGCAGTGAATCTGTAAGGGAACACTCGAGAAGAGTTCTATCCTGAAGTTGATCATCTGCACCGTATTCACGAGGCAGTGATCCAATACATAAACAACCGCTGACTTCAATATAGAAGAATTTTCCTAAGAATGCGCCAAAGTGACAGCTACTGCCGGCAACATAACTAAAGGTTCTGTGATCGTTGTGTCCATGACTCCATTGGACTCCCTTCCCGCATGCGTTCGTTTGCAGTGGGTTAACTTGTAAATGGCTTCGATGCTTTCGTTTGTGGTATCATCGGACAAAGGTATAGTGCGCCACGAGAAATAATTGAAATTAGGAAGTGCAGTGTAATGTACTCTTCTGTAAAAATTACTTTTTTCTATAAACATTACATTTAATTTACTTTTTGTGTGATAAATATTATGTTTATTTTATAACCGAGACATGAATGTGAGATGCGTACTGGTGCACGTGTTTCCAGCTATTGTGCTGTTGTGTGGCGAGCTAGATTGGGAGCTTTCTATTTACATTTGTGGCAGTTTTCTTTTACTGATTGTGAAAGCAGGTTAAGAAATTTGCCACATACGTAATTAAATTTAAATATTTCCCGGACTCACGCACCTCAGCGAAACTCTTAAGACTTCTGCATAGTGGTGTCTTCACGGGGGCCATAATCAAACCTTTTCTCATGAGGCGTCTCATGTTCGTTGAACTCTCTGAATTTTTGAAAATTGAAAATTTAGAAACAATTCGAAAAAGCATCACAAATTTTGTTTTAGCATCACATTTTTTCTCTCTCTTAACACTGATAAACGGCAACGGGTGCATCCTTAACAAACTCGCGCAATCTTTCATTTCCCATTCTTCCGCCGTCGACTCGCATCACAGACGTACATCTGCATGCTCTACCCTTCTTTATGTATTTGTGTGGAGCTCAATTTGTCCAGGCTGAGGTATGTTGGGTGAGTGCTAGCACATATTTTTGAAGAAGAAACCCACAACAAGCGCAGGATCTTGCGTTCTAGCGAGGGAGGAACACCGCCACCTCCAGGGCTATACACACACAACTACGGAAGTAATCGCCCTTGCAATTACGGTTAACCGCCCCTACCTCTCACGTGCTTATCACGTTAAAACACAACATCATCCATCAATTGCCCAGAAAAATCATTTCATCTCAGGTACGACCAAAAAGGCTAGGTATTCAAGTTCATAACAGCGATGTACCGTTTGATTCATCAGTGATATCGGGTGCATGAAGTTCATTAGCTCTGTGAGTGCGGTGCATATTTTTTATCGCGGGAGGTGACGGTGATCTTCCGTTGGATGGAAAAAACCCGCGCCGACCTACACGTCGAGTCCATGTCCACCTCGTGTAATCCATTTGTGAGCATGCTGCTTCGGCATTCGTCTGGTGTTGACAAGAAACCTACCCTGCTGAGCCGCTAGAAATCCCCTCTGGTTGAAGTCGGCCTAGCTATGTCTCCAGTATGGAAAATCCGATCACCGTCAGCATCCGAGAACCTCCCTGTCACAGGCACCGCTGCGACATCAATTGATGCCCTGAGCCACATAAGCCGTCGCAATGTTAACAACCTGTTACAACCTGTTAAAGAACCTGTAACAACTATTTTACTACAGCTTCCGGGTCAATGACCCCCATCTCGATCAGGTTTTTCGTCCAGTTTTTCTGATCCATTGGGCAAATGCTGAGATAGCCCCTTGTTTTGCTTCTGGACATAAATGTAACTTCATTTTCTGTGCACGTCTTCTAGAATTCAGTGGGAAATACAATTATTCAAATTATGGTTTCCATGTTGTCGCGCCAGGAAGTATTATTCTGAAAGACAACATGGATAAGAGCCAAAATTTATTGCCTTTTTATCCTGGAAAATAGATTTTATTACATGGGAGTTTTTTTTTCTCCCTTTCAAAATTCAAAATTTAAGTAGTATATGACTTAGTGTAGGGATCACAGAATTTTGAAAATGTGCACACAAATCACGTTTCCCCATAGCACGTCATACGCAGGTTTAACTGTTTTTTTGTTGTTTTTTTTTTGACGTAAAATAAATAAATAAATGTTTCGAGACCCAAAACGGCGTGCGGTGCGCAGGTGAGGGTCTACCCCGACGGACGTGTGGAGCGCATCTCGCGCGCCTTCGAAGCCGAGAGCGGGCGGCTGGGCGGCCGGCCGCCACCCCGCCCTCGCCCGCCGTCGCCCGCGCCGCCCAGCGCCCCCCGACACCCGCCCTGCCCGCGCCGCCCGGCGTCGAGAGCGCAGCCGCCGCCGGCGACGCCCCCGACGACCGCTCCGTCATCTCCAACAAGGTTCGCACCCCCCCCCGCGTATTTGCTCTTGCAAGTGTGTACATATCAATTTACGATATAAACTAGTCTTTAATATTTAAGCTGTGACAGAAATGAGAACACTGTCAGAAATGCCATTAAATTTAATGTAGATTAATGTAAACTTAATGTAACTGTACATTAAAAAGAGCTCAATACACTTAAATTTAATGCATAAGTTAAAATCAGTGTAGATTCGTTATAGAAGTGCTCCGATTTTCATCATTCATATCTTACATTCATAATCACAAGTCCTTCAAGATCGTTCATTCATTCCTTCTGGATATGACCATAAAGCTTTGACTGTCAGAAATGCCATTAAATTTAATGTAGATTAATATAAACTTAATGTCACTCTGTACATTAAAAAGAGCTCAATACACTTGTACATTAAATTTAAAGCATAAGTTAAAATCAGTGTAGATTCAATGTAGAGGTGCTCTGACTTTCATCATTCGTATCTTACATTCATAAACACAAGTCGTTCAAGATCGTTCATTCATTCCTTCTGGATATGACCATAAAGCTTTGACTTTTGCATCGTAATGCACATGTGTACATTGAAGTTAATGTGTCATGATAATTTCTTCAATGTAATTTACATTACAGTAACGCGGACCTTTCTGATAAGGAACGATTTTGATGTGTCTGGTATTGGGTTCGCACAGAACGATTTTAATCAAGCGAGTTACGTACCATTAAAAGATAATAAAGTTAGGAGTATACGTCACTACATAATGATTAGTCACAAATTTCCTTTATTAATAAAAAGCTACGAAATTTATGTTCTTTGAAATGCGCGGCTAGAACGGAAACCAGAAGATAGCGTCATCGGCAATTTGGCAAATTCGCGGGAAATGGAAAATCAGTTGCTCTTGCTATGAAAACATCATGTTGTGTGATCGTTAAAATCATTGTTTGTGACTATAATTGTACGTATTCAGTGTACGCTATTGTATATCATCCTTGTCATATATACGGAACACATGAAAGAAGAACAGTAGTTCTGATTTTTATTGGAAATTGCGTTGCATACATTTTGATACGTAAATTAAAGTAAGTTGATAGCAGGATTAGCTGTTATAAGCCAAAACAATATCCAGGTATATATGGTAATGATCTTGGTAAATATAAAACATGCATATTCATGTATGTCGTATTTTTTGTTTTGCCTTTTCTTCTGCACATCCTTCTGTACGATGTAATCGCACGAGTTCACGTAGTCTTTAATACTGCGTACAGAATGGAAACCGTGATATAAATCTAATATGAAATACATCCACCCCTGGATTTAATAAGTAGTTTTCTACTTTTGACATACGTTGGATCAATATTCCTGGTTGATCATTTTATTTTATTATTTTTTTTCTACTTTGTACCATGCATTGCTTATCAGAGAAATTATCATTTCTTTTGCTGCGCAATTCATATTGCAAGGAGGCCCATCAGTACTCAGAAGGATTGAGACTAGTAAAGTTCCTAGATAGTCAAAAATTTCAATATTATGATTTTGGAAAAATTGGATGACTTACAGTGACCTGTTTCAGGAAGCCAGCTCTTGATAAGGTCTTTCTTGTACTTGTACCTCATATAAAGAAATGCAACAGAAATATTTTCTTAATTAGATTTTTTCATTTTGATTTACGTATTTGAGAATTAATTCCTCATATTTTATTCTCCAAAGCACGTGACCGATGACCCTGTACAATAAAAGCAGGTTTGGTCTTAAAAAAGAAGGCATTTTACTAATCCTCTTATTTCCGTATCATATCTGTGTTGATATAAGATGAGTCTTTTTCTGAATCATTGTGATGCTCGGCAGTTGTTTCTTGTCAGAACAGTCTACGTCCCCCATTAATTAGCCTACGTCGAACTGTAGGGTTATGAATATAAACACCTGAATACGCTAAACATTTTTGTAGACCAATACTAGTGAGCTTGCGATTTTGCTTCAGTTTTATTAGCGAACATACGTCACCGCTGTTCTTTTACGTTTTATTTTTTCACGATTTCCTCATTCCTTGTGAGAAACAATAACACTCCGTTTAAACAGTTTAATAATGCTTACAATGGATTGCTACGACTTATGTTTATTAAGAGCCGGGAGTACATGGGGGAGCTGAAATGAACCTGAATTTCAGGAATATTAGAGTTTTAGTAAACAATTCGTCTTTTTAATATTTAAGTTCCATTATTTAAAAACACAACAAAGAACTGCAATCATTGCAGATGTGCAACGTATAGCAAACACGTTTCAATATATGTTTAAGTACAAAAGGGAGAGATGGTGGACGCGAACCGCTAACCGCTTTCAATCGTTTGCGACGCGCGACATTTGAATATTAATTTCCTACAACAAAGTCACCTTACAATGATTTTGTCTTTGACCATCTTCAAATGATGATAAAAGTGGTGGGTGTAACTTCTTTCTTACGAAACACGAAATGAAAAAATATGCAATTTTATTCCTTCTCTTTTTTCGTCATTGTTTCCATATTAAATTTTTTTCTAGTAAAACGTCTACTCCACTCACTGCACACGTCGTGCACAGAGTTTCCAGGCGCTGCCGTCGCTCAGCGAAGAAAGTGCGTGGGAGGACAGTGACGAACGATGCAGCGTCATCGCCGCTGACGACGACACGGCCTCCATCGTCACCGCCACGAAGGGGCCGTGTTGGACCAGCTCCCCGGCAGAGGCTGACGAGGACGCTGTGCAAGAGGGAGACTCTAGTCGCCGCTTCCCGGACATGGACTTGCTCAAGGACATGCTACGCGGCATGTTCCAGTCCTCACGAAGGGACCAGAAAGGTACTAAGCATCTTACACCCCAATGAAACTAGAAATACGACACGCTACGTGGGAGTCAAAATTAGCGTATTAATATATCCTTTTCTTTCTTCGCTAGGATCGCCTAGGGATCACGAGATATTTTCATCACTTTTGAGTTGCTCTTTCTTTTTCTCCAGAACTCCATCTCGCTATGTTTCCTGTAATCGGACAATTTTGCACCAGTTTTCCTCTACTTCCTTCTTTGATTCCTTTCCATTTCTTGCAATTCATTTTTAAAAATATCTTCATTGATTTTTCCCTTATATTTCTTAACTTCCTGAACCAAGTTTATGGCAGTTTTTATATTCCAAAGCTACACATTTTTGTTAGCCTGCATCGTCCATCCGGAATGTGTCCAAAACAACAATTGTATCTTCCGAATTACAATTTCCTCTATAAATAAAGGAAGTTTGGTTAGAGAATTAGGTCCAAATTTTGGTCGAGAATTTGTTAACATCTTTGTAACTGGGATATAGTATTTTATAATCATTACTCAAAAACGTAATTAATGAACCATTATCACTATTATAAAATTTCATAAAAACTATTATGTAACACAATATTTTACGAGGAATTCATAAATATATTGATTTTCAATATTTAATTGCATATGTCAAAGCGTAGAAAATATACCCTCCACTACTGGAATTTGATTTTGCGTAGGGTTCAGGTGAATCTGCTACTTGATGAATGAATGCTGCTTGAGGAATATAACTACACAGTTGTAGATTAAAATAAGCACTCAACTAAATAAATTAGTTTAGATGAAAAACACGCATTTGTAAAAGATAACACTTCTTGCGGATAAATGCCTAACAAGATGTTCGAGACATGTTTCCAGTGTCTGGTAAACACTTTCCTTACCTTGGATACAAGAAAATAACAGATGTTGATTCAGACGATATTACGAGATATGGCTTAGCATTGCATGCCACTGCCACAAGAGACATTCCTCGTGAGAATACGATCACCCATCTGTTGTTCTTCCTCTGAAGTAGTTTACGGTACGGTTGCCGTGTACGACAGCTATCTGACAGCACGACCGCCGATTGCGAGAAGGCCTTTAGCCACAAAGGAATTCGCGAGTCACTTCTATGGTGGATTCAGATAACTGCAGTGAGTTTTCCACGTTTACAGAGATTTCAATGTTATACATATTTTTTACTACACTCAATACTTGATGTATAAAATTTTCGATTTCGGAACGCACCTAAAATTAATTACAATTTAACAGAAATAATGATATATTTGTAACATAATTTAATAATTATTCCCGAGGTATTGAACGCCTTTCCGTCGCGTTCCGACAGACATTAAGCCCTGACTATTGGTGTTTGTGATGTAGGCCAATTCACATGTAATGTTTGCAGACAGAGGTTTCAACATAAACAGTTTATTCTGCTTTCCAGACGTTACAATGAAAATTATACAAAAAATACACCAAGTGTTCCACTTGCCTGTAAGAAAGTACCAATACCGTAACTATATCCTGTACCATCAGCAGCCATAACCATTCGTAGCAGTATCCACAATTATCCGACGGGAATAACCAAGAACTCGACGCGGTTGCCGTGGCTGGCACAATAACGATCTCTTATGTACTATAGATCACTTAGGCACAACTCAGTCATAAACTCTTCTGTCTCTTGTGGCGCCGGACCGCCCACTATATACCTGTGACCGACGCTGCCCTAGACTCGCTCTCGTAGCTCCATGTCCGATGGAGCGGGCTGCTCTGTGTATTATCCGTGCACGTTTTCTTGAGCTCTCGCTTTGCTAGTTAAGAGACGTTTGGGGAGTTTGGTTATTTTGACAAAATGAATTTTATATCAAATTATTAGTTCGTTTTTCGATGCAAAATAGTTTCTACTACACGGGAGCAAACATTTCTGGTTATCTGTTTTTATCTACAACGCTCGTTCGAATCCTTTATTCTTAGTTCAACTAATGTTCGCAAAGGAGTGGGGGTAGGTATTCCGGGGCTGAACAAAACTGTCGCTTATAATACTCTGTGTATAGAGTGCGCGCCAACTTTTAGGTCGGCTGTGCACACAGCACAAACCATACGAGCATTTTGTAGTTCCAAACTGTTGACAAGACGAATCGAAATTTGCCGAAAAATGTATTTTCATATAATTGTCATGTATGAATGTCTGCTAGTGCACACTCTTACAACCCGACGCCGAGCGCTTACTCCGCGCCAAAGAACTACTCAAGAGCAACCGTAAGCCGAGGTCCATGGAGAAGCTGCAAGATTTTGGAAATATATCGCCCTTCTGTATGGTGTCGCAACAGTGGAAAATTCAGAGGGTAGATACGCGCAACCCTACGGGAAAAGCGTAGCCTTTGAACACGTGCGTCTCCAACTTTCCACGATGCAGAAGAGGAAGGGAGATAATTAGCACCTCCCAGATTCAACGTAAGCGTTGATTCCAGACAGACCATCTACAGATACCAACGCCCCAAAAAGCAAACTCAACCAAACCATACAAAAATTAAGCTAATTTCTGAATTTAAGACTCCTGTGGATTTTTCAAAATCGTGGGCGTTGTCAGCTTTAATCTAAAGCTAGCAGCGCACGCCTAGAAAATTCAATTTCGAATAATAAACGGGAAGTCATAAAAAATCGGCCCGATGCTTTAGTTGCCACTTAAGAGTCAGCGGTCTGCGTCAAACACATTTATCCCCGGCTCCATTACGTTAACAACGTCTAACGTGTCTTTATAAATTGGGATATATTACACATTTGCCGTCCTACGTGTATTTCACTCAGGATTCACAAAGAACGTAACTACATGCCGACTACGACGATCGAAGGAAAATTCATCAGCTAAGGACATCAAATATGAAACACAACACAGCAGAGTCAATTGTTTTTAATAAATTATTTAGTCTATTAATTATTAATATAGTCTAGTCTAATCTATTAAAACATATCTACTACTCGCTAAAGGTACTCAGTACTTATAATTACCGCTGTAAAAATGGCTTAGACAATTCGTTTTCTGGTTTTTGAGCCGAGCTTCAAAAAATTCATCTACTATATGGTAAGACTATTTAAACACAATAATATCTTTTCAACTTTACTTTATCTGTTTTTCAACAATGTCTTCAGTTTAAATGTTAAACGAACGTGTTCTCATAGATATTTTATTCATCATGCTTCACATCTACATCATCCACATATCGACTTTCTTGTTAACAATATTCGATTCTCATTGAGTTGTTTATTTTTACGTTGATGAGACTGTACACAGCGTGTATTTGAATTAATGTTATAAAGTTTTAGAGCATGCAGAAGTATAAAAGAATATTCACTTTTTGACATTAAATCCCCTCGGCTGCGTTAGAACATGAATTGCCGAATATTGTGCATCCCAGGGTGCTCAACTATCAGGAGAACAGATCACATGGATACTACTACAATATTTGATTTTCTTAGAATATCTTTATGGGCATATGCGATCATTTTATACCTCTCTATCTCCTATAAAAATTTGTAACATTTATTCTGAGGCATCAGTATATAACGATGCATCGTAGTATTTCTCTCGGTATTTTACACTGTCTCCCGTTACCTGCAAATTATATTTAAGCTACAAACACAAAAATATTAACAGCTTCTCAAACTGAAGTTTCAATTTATTATTTCCATTTCAATGATTATTATTATTATTATTTCCGACGCATGTCTCTTTACACACGTCTCAACAGGAAATAATCTACAAATTTGCTAATTTGTAATATAGTTTTTTCATGTCAAAGATTTAAATTTAGTGAAGTTATTCGAAAACGAATATCAGTAAGACATGCACCAGTCACGTGTCAGACGATATATTAAGGATAATATTTTCTTATTTGAAAAGATTATTGTTAACCGTAACTTGATTCTGAATTACACTGCAAGATCCTCGAACAAAATGCAAAAAAAAGCCCTGACTAAAGAATACCATAAGCTACTATTTCACCACATTCCAGTATTTCGTCAGCTGTTAAAATATAGGACAATTAAAGGAGTAGCTTTCGGGACGCAGTGAAATGAGAACTAAGTCTTATTATTTAGGAAAATAGATAACTGTGCCCCTAAGAATTTGATAGACATTTGTGACTTGGATTACCATTCTTTCAACACTTCTTTCCTTTTACATTCCCAAAAGACTTCAAACATGACAATGTAATAATTATTCATAATTATCAATATTAAAAATAGGAAGTAACAATGATAGACTTACTGTATGAAAATAAAACTATATAATAAAAGCAATATTATATTAAAATAACTGAAAGTGTTTTGTGATTTTTATGGGTTATTTATTAATAATTTTATTACTTTAATAAAGACGTTTATTAGGAAAAGTTTTGAATTGTCTTTACAAAAATACAATAACTTTAAAATCGAAGTCGCGAAGTGTTTGCTCGCCAAGTATATACACACACATACAGTGTTGTGCGAAAAACAGGGTTTCCCATGCGCGAAACATCTTTTCATTCGAATAGTGTCCGAAACATTACGAAGCGGATGTATATCATAATTTTCGTCTTATGTTAACACACAATTCCCGCAATACGTGCGCGAAGTGATCGAGACACCTTGGATTACTGGACGAATGACGGTCTAGGAACTCGGCGGGCCCGCCCTTAGCCAAAAAGATACACTGACTGCGACATGTCGAGACAAAGACAAAAAGATTAACGGACTATTACTCCAATACGCTCAGTACTCAAGAGGGATTAAGACACATGTTGCAAAGGCGCATCAAATTTTACCAAAATCCAAAAATCATTAAGTAAAACTGAGGTCTAAACTTGAAAATTGAAGGCGAGTTTGAACGTAAGGAGAAACCACGAAAACCTTTCAAAGCATCTGCGAGGAAACTGTAGAAGGTAAAAGATAAAAATAATATAAATTGTTGTGAATTCAACATTTGCTGTGCCTGCTTCACAATTAACGACAACAGTATTCAACATAAAGTAACAAAAGTTTTCAATTTTCTTAATAGATCTTGAACCAATTGTTAACATCAAAAACATCTATGAAATTAAACAGATTTAAATGCTAAAATAAAATTTGAAGCTTAAAAAAGGAAACAACAAAGTTCATTGCAAAAGATGCCCTGACAACAATCACACCTAACAATACTGTTACGGTGCGGTTGCGTCAAATGCGATAAGAGTTGCGTAAAATGCTGTATCAATGCGGTGTCTGCACCAAGGACAGAAATGCTCCTCCGTCTTGCGTTGTGAAGAAAACATCAGGCTCACGACTAGGGCTGCGAACTTTATTAGAGACTTCAAAATCGTAAAACGATAAGGAAGACACACCGACTCGTATACAGCTGAATGAAAAAGAAAGACCAAATGTAACCTTAATCAGAATTTCCGTAACTAGATTAAAAAAAAAGAGCATAGGTTACATTAATAACAAACTTCCTGACATCACGTTCATTTCCTGAAACCGCACCACCGTACAAAGTTGTTAATGAACTAATTCTTCATGAAAGAATCTTTTAAGAGAGATACATTCTGCCAAACACTTCATCCGAGATGGTCTCCACAAGAACCTCTCTGGAAATCACGTTCTTCGTATTATGTAGGAATACGTAATATCAAAGCCTCCAAAAACCTATTCCTCTCTCATTCCGTACTCCAAAAACGACGATGGTATTGGCTAATTGTAATGGAATTGTCTCTCTTCAAACGACACGCTCCCGCCTACGTTCGGTCGCCATCTTGACTTCCATTCTTCTTTCACTCACGATTGTCTATGCAATTGTCTTCCCATTTAGGACATAATATCTTCGAAACCGTTCCAGTATAATAGTTTCATAAGTACACCATGTGGTGCTGTGCACCACCGTACCGAACGAAACCTACAGATTTAGGGCAAATTTTTGTAGTCTATGAGAGCATACGACAGATATTATAAGGGAGGTATAAAATGTTCCCAGTGCTAACGTCACAAATCTCAAATGCACACTTGAATTTTCATTTAATTCGAAACTGATTCAGACATTAAGCCAAACGTTGAAACCCAATTAACCGCATCATTGAATGAAGTGTCTGAATCTCAATATCTCTAGTCTGTCTGAACATCTCTCATCA
Source organism: Teleogryllus oceanicus (assembly GCA_964035755.1). NCBI lineage: Eukaryota > Metazoa > Arthropoda > Insecta > Orthoptera > Gryllidae > Teleogryllus > Teleogryllus oceanicus. Next base: position 47,436,988 of record CAXIVR010000009.1, read on the forward strand.
CATACTCCTAGAGCTACACGATTCTCTCTCTACTTTCCACCCATTTACAACACCATTCCTTTCAGTAAGCGAAGTTCTATTAAGCAATATTACCTCGCGTACTATTGGCTATGAGAAAAGTAATGGTATCTCTCAGACCGTCGTTGAATGAAACGTACTAACATCTGCGCATTTATACGTATACGTGCTTACTCTTGGGGAAACCCAACTCCGCAAATGTCAAGCATTCTTTCAGCTTACTGTTAAGAGTACAGGGAGCTCCTGTATTCTTTACTGCTCCAGCTGCGAAGAATCCGACGCTCCAAACCACGCCGGACGATGGCGGACACACTGAACATCATTCCTTTCCATCATTAGTTCATCATCATTTCATTCCATCATTAGTCACGCGTACTCTTCCTTAATTCCTTGGTCTCCAAAATAATTGAAGCCAATAGAGTGTTAGCTATTATACGTCCGATTCTCAACAGATCATTCCGTTTCAACCATTTACACATTTATTCTTCGTCAGGTATTAATTTACGCATGTCATACATGGATTTCAGCTGCCCCAACCTCATTAAATAAGTTACAAATCTTTCAAAACTAAATCTAGTAAATGCCCTCTGGTTTGTCAACCATAAGACACTTCACAACGATCTTGCAATAGAATCGATTACTTCCTTTATCACAAAACCTGGCACATAATTTCTTCAATAATTTAAATCATGTACAAAGAGCAGTCACTTACGAAAAGAACTGATCAACCTCCACTCTCCCGCCTAAGAAACATACTTCTATTTCACATTTTCCTTCAATATCTCTCCGACATTAGATAAGGTAGGAATATTTCTTACATTTACCTATCTCTCCCATCGTATTTCCTCTTTAAACCCGTCATTGCTCTCTAACGAAATTTTATCGCAATAACTTTTGTTGAAGGAATCACCTAATGAAATCACTATCAGAGAGGTGACAAGAAGTTACCCGCCTCACAGTTTGCTGATACAAAGATGCTCGGTCAAACAATTCAAAAGCCTCACGGCTGAATGTCGTACTGTCTGTCAATGTAATTTTTTTAAGTCACGGTGGAAAGACATGTTGAGAGCGTGGACTTTCGCAGTCTGAGTCAGAGCTAACAGTTTCGCCCTGAGGAAGATCCTAGAAAGTAGGCCGAAACGTTGGCACATGTGCCTAGGACGCGGCGTCCCAAGGACAGAGAGAGAGAGAGAGAGAGAGAGAGAGAGAGAGAGAGAGAGAGAGAGAGAGAGAGAGAGAGAATGTGTGTGTGTGTGTGTGTGTGTGTGTGTGTGTGTGTTTGATGCCTGCGCACGTCTGCATTTTTTTCGTATATTCACATGACGGTGATGAATCACATTAAACGCAATATTGTTGACTACTATACCACAGTGATTTGGCACATATTACATTTTCCAATTATTTAAAATACCTCATGACTGAGTGTTTTAGTGTTTTGAATTTAATTACAAGTTCGATGCTGAGGAAACAAATTCCTCGAAACTGTAGCACATAAACAAATACAAAATAAGTATATGGGTTGAATTATTTAAATGATTCACCTGCAATAGTTAATTCAGGTCTGTTTTAAAATACAAGGACCAAACCTGAACGTACATGAAATTGACAACGAACAGACACAACAAAATTAAATATTTCGAAAAAAGCAATTGTTGGACACCACAAGGGATTAGAACGTCAAGAAAAACCTAATGAAACACTTAAAAAATTATGACGTATTTAATGATTTCCTCATCTCCCAAAAATACAATTCAGTGTTAAGAACAGTCATAAAGCACGTTAAAGTGATGAAACATGATCAGCATTTTCTATTTCAAATATCATCACAAAAGAAACGTGGAATTCGAGTCGAGAATGATGGGAATGTAGAGAAATCAACGATCGGGCACAGTGGCTGGTCTCTTCAACCCATGATTTTCGAGACTTTCCAGTGATCGCATGAAGACACTAGAGGCACAAAATGCATCATCAGAAAATTCTAATAAAATTTAGACGTTAATTTAAGAAATCTTCCTGGAAATTCTCAAAATAATCGGTAAAATAATTAGCAGACAATACCATCACAACTTTTAGTATTATTAGAAAAATATTACGTAATATTGAAATGTGAACAAACCGACAATGTTCTCAGAGCCCACGGTGCAGCATGTATCACCTGAAGAGGGAGCAGCAACTCCTCGGGCGACCGATGTGGGGTTTACGACGGAATTCGACCCCGAATACATTCGACCCAATGTCGAGGAGGGCATGGTCGAGATGGATGACGAGGCCGTGCAGGTACACGAGGAAGTAGAAAATACGTTTTTGGGAAATTCTCGAAAGATCCGTACGTTTCGTCAACAAACATGGTCAACCGGACAGCTGCGAGCTAATAATTTGCTCTTTGTCAGTTCCTAATTATCGATATACATCCTACGTTTTTCTTTTGTACAATATATTACATTATATGTATAATTGAATTTTTTTTTTTTTATTTAATAGGTAATTATTACAGCCAAATTAGAAACTTGATCCAATGTGGCTAGGCCGAAGGCCTTTAAGCCATTACAATACCTACATTCTACCGAGTTCTAACCTTTCGCCTTCTGGTATTCACCCCAATGGTCTCTCCATCGCCTCAAAGCCGGAAACGAGACCATAAGGTACGCTGAGGAAAAACCCTGAAGGGGAAAACCTGCCGTCAGAAGCCGAGTACATGCTACTCTATCCGGTTTTAGACTATTTATTTATTTGGCGCGGCGTCAGGCATTCTCCTTCCAGTGTTTGGCCTCCACGCACCTGAAAACAAACAGCACCACAGAAAATCGTCCGCACCAACGCCTCTGCCCTAACATTTCCGATTCCCACTTCCCTTCGCCCCCTAATGTGCTTTATTTTAGCCGTTTCCTTTTATTTTATTTTAATTTAATTTATTTAACTTATTTTAATTAATTTAATTATAATTTATTTAACTTATTTTGATTAATTTAATTTTAATTTAATTTTATTTTATTTTTTTTTTTTTTTTTTTTTTTTTTTTGTACTGTTTACTAACCTAACATAACTTACTGACTAACTTAATTATTGTTAGTTTATTGATTTATTACATATTTCTCTCCAGTCTAGGCTCTGCTCGTACTAACCACTGCTGTTTTCCCACTCCTTAATTTCCGTTTCTCTAGTGGTCCGAACCTTTCCGAGAAATGTTCCTACTTCTTTCATGAAATTAGCTCTTTTATCCCCTAGAATGTTTTGGGCGAGCATTACGTTCCTATGTTGGAAGTAGTTGATTGAATTTCGCATGTAACTTTTTGTGTCAAAATTGAGAGACGTCCTAGTTAGGTCGTATGCAGAGGCAATCATTACTAGATCATCAAAGAATAAATGTGAAAATACAAACAGATGTTTTTCTTTAAAAATAAACAAAATGATTTCGTAAAAATGTTCTCGAAAGTTTCAACAAGTGGAGAGCGCGCAGGATAAGGAAACATTCTCCCCTCTCAATGCTAATAAATCCATAATTATCCATAATTTGAATATGGTAATGAATATTGAGCATGTTGTTGGTGACCACTCTTCACTCCTTCGGCGCCATATTTGAGACTTTGTAGAATGTATTCAAAATGTAATTGTATATGACACGATTTTGTAAAAATAAGCCAACAAATCGTTATATTTAAAAAAAATTGAGCATTTAATTTTTATAAAGTATACATAATTGATGTAAACGTTGCCCTGAAAAAGAAATCACTGGATTTAATATTGAAGGCGCAGGCGAGGTTCGAATATAACGGAGTTTATGCAATTTAAAAATGTTAGGGATTTTAGTAAAATTGGAACTTGCCATATTTACAATGCATATTTCTCTTATTCGAGCAAACACAATTCAAAGCTTCAACAAGTTTTCAGAAAATTTTGAAAATGTCACAGAAGCTTTAAATAAGGTAAACCCCAGTTTTGATCCTCCGAACGGTATAATTTGAACGTACGGATGTGTTTACCAAGTTTCAGTCTTTAAGTTTCTAATCTGATTGAGCTATGCGTCACATACCCATGCATAAAGTCAGGACGTTATGTCGGGTGATACAAACCCGTAAAACTCCACGCCACTTCCACTAATCTGATATATCTTTAGAGAACCGCTAGTCCTGACCCGTGTGCAAAGTGCAGCTCAAAAGAATCCGGATTTTACGATTACAAATTCGAGATAGAGGTTTGTATGGCGATTCCATTTCTTTCTTTATACTTAATAGCTAATGGATAAAAAGTAAAAAACATAATAGAGTTGAACTTCGTATGCAAAAGGAGACTTCCCGATTCGCCCCCCCCCCCTTAAATGAGCCTCTACAAATGCAGTGTTTCTTGCCAGTAATCGGTCGACAGTGTCGTTAGTGATGTTTAAACACTGCCAAGTTAACACTTGACACTATCACATCACTGGCGATACTAATAGGGATAGCTAGCAGTTCTTCATACATCACTGATAACAGTATCGTCCGATAACTGACAAGAACCACCGCGCGTGTAAAGGCACCCCTAGGAGCAGTCCCCGTCTCCACCACAATAATCGACTGGGAAGTGGGTTTGGCGGTCGGGGTGGAATGACCTGATGGACTCTGACAGTTAACCTTGATGACGAAACCTTTGTTTGCAAATCCGAAACTGCTTCTAAGATTTGCCATGAAAAAAATGAGCTTCCGTCCTTTCTTATCTTTTTCGCCTACTACGCACTTACGTAGTAAAAATGAAGTATTATAATCCCGCAGCGGAAGCAAGCGATTGGTCGAAAAGAATTATGTTCTGAGCCACTGATACTCCAAAATAATGAACAAATATTATTTCTTTCTAAGTAACAAAATACTTCCTCCAAAGCGCTGTAGTCAGAAACCTCTTCACTAAATAAATACGTACGAGGCGAGAAGTTATTGTAACGCTGCAGGGCAAAGTGGCGACTGATCGAGAGAAAAATTCATGTTTGGGGGCACAGATTTTCACAAGGAGGTAAATCTTCTTCGTATGACAAATAACTTCCTCTAATGCGTCAAAACCATGTTTTATGTGTCTCAGACAACGAAAAATTGCTGACGACCAAACATTTATCAAAACTAGCTCCATTCAGACTAATATTTCAGACTAATATTTCTAATACAATCCATTCAGACTAATATTTCAGACTAATATAAATATTCAGACTAATATTTCTAAATAACTCTGGCCGAACTCGTGGCTTTGTGGTTTTGAAATGGAGGTTTTGATTTTCGAGGGTACTTTACCAAAAGCGTCATCATTTTCATTTTTTCTCGGATTGAGCAAAGGAGGCTTAGAAATGGCTTAAGTCTCACTTTCATTGAACTCTGAATTTTCAAAAGATTGCAAAAACATAGACTTTGTAAAACTAATATTAAATATTTATAAAATTAAAATGTGTTTAACTTTATACGAAATTTGATCTTTAAAAAATAGTTCTTTACATCAGACTACGTACAATTTTTTTGGAAGTGTGAGTAGTCTTTGCAAAGTTTTTCAAAAATTAAAGATAATTAAGATTATTTGCAAAAACTACTCAAACTATATCTTTATTGTCTCGACTATGGCAAAATATGCTTATGAACATAGCGCAGGTTCCATTTTCGTTGAATGTTTGGAAGTTGCAAAAGAATAATTCGAGTGTGTGTGATATTGTAGCACCTACAATTTCATGGATATTTCGGAAATAATTGTTCATTCGGAACTCTTGCTAAACAATGAAAGAAGTGCTGCAAACACGTGAAAACATTGGAAGACAATACCGCGTGCCACCCAAAGTTTTGAAAGATGAAATGAATGAGATTATTGTCTCTTCCAGTCAGATGGAAATTTCCAAGATCAATTGCAACGATACTCATTTGTGAGGAACATTGACACACCCGTAAAAGTTAATAAACTTTGGCAACTGGTGTTCTCAAACCACTGTCTCTTCTCCTCTAGACTTGAGGGCTTTTGAGCGTATCCTGAGGTATTCACTTTATCTTTTTTTTTTTTTCCTCTCTCCTTTTTCTTCAAAATGTTATGTTACAACAGACTATGTGAATTCATATCTATAATAATCTTCAATGATAATTGAATAGTAGATTTTAGAGAATAAATGTTGTTTATCAGCAATATGTTATGTATAAAACGAACTGTTTTAACTTTCAAAATAAGCTAAGAATACTTTTAAAAACTTCACTGGACTTAAAACAGCGTTTTAACAATACATTATCCAAAGATTCAGTAAAATATTTCCTTGAATACAAACAATCTATTAAAATGAAGGCATATATTGCAAATAATCATCAGTTATGACATCTCCACTACATGAAAATGCCCAATGTAATTTTTTTAAAACTTTATACAAGGGTGAGCAGTACGAAATATGTTGGCTCGATTCAATTTTCAGTGCAAACGAGTAATAATTATTGTTTAATTACTGTATCGTTTTGCTTCATAACCTATCTTGTGTACACTTTTTTAATAAAATCGCATATAATGGGGTGTAAAAACTGATGAAGATACTATAACTCGTTAATAACCCCATATTAATAGGATATCTTTACGGTAGAGGGAATTGTGGCACAAAAATGAAATCATAAAACAATGTATTTTCACGACTTTTAATTACAGAACTTTAATTTATAACGTTTTAGAGTTTCATTCGCCGTAGAGAATAACGATTCAAGCTTTCTGCTGAATCATATACTTACATCTTTGAACTCGTTTAAAAAAATTACATTAGATCATAAATTTGCATTTATATATTTTGAAATATATACGGGAATAAGACCTAAACATAATATGTTATGGTACACGTGGTGCGGTCAGTATAAATCACTTTTACTGAGAGAAATTATATAAACAATGCAGAAGAAAGAAAGAGACCACGTATTCGTTTTACGAATCACTAGGAATATCATCCCAATCAATTACCAGCATGCATTTTAACACACATTCACTCACGCGGTGTGACTCAAAGCCAATTTTTGGGAGCATTTCCTCGTCTTGTTTTTATCTCAAGACCGTTCCTTCTGACCAGACACAAGACGTGGAAATGAGGGAGTCGACAACCGACATGGTGACCGTGACGGACGAAGAGGACGAAGGAGAGGAGGAGGACATGGCGGAAGACGAAGACGAGGCGAAGATGGACGTGGAGGTGGAAACGGAGCCAGAGGTAGAACCGGATCCCGTACTGCAGCGCTCTTGGAGCCAACCCCTCCAGCCCCGCCCCCGCGGTCGCCGCCTCTACCGCCCCCGACCCGCCCCCGCGGCCGACGCTCTACCGCCTCCGACCCCGCCCCCGCGGTCCCGCCTCCCCCCCGGTTCCCCCCCCCCCTTCCCCCGGGGGAGCGGCTGCCTTCGCCGCCTCCGCCCGCCCCTTGCCACCCGGCGCCGTCTTCTTCGAGAGCGGCACCTACGTGGCGGACGGTAAGCAGCCTGCCCACCTCTCTATAGACCGATTTTCCTAAGGATGAGCCAAAGTGACAGCTAGTGCTGGCAACATAACTGAAGGTTCTGTGGTCGTTGTGCCCTTGAGCTTATTCGACTCCCTTCCCGCATTCGTTCCTTTGCAGTTGGCGAACGTGTAAATGGCTTCGACTCTTCCTTTTGTGATGTCCTCGTCCGACAAAAATATAGTGCGCCACGAAAAATAATTAAAATTAGGAAGTGCAGTGTTATGTGCTCTTCTGTAAAAATTCTTTTTTTCTTCATATATTACATTAGATTTACTTTTTGAGTGATAAATATTATTTTTATTTTAAAACCGATACTTGAATGCGAGATGCATACTGTTGCACGTGGTACCCGCCTTTGTGCTGTTGTGTGGCGAGCTGCAATTGAGAGCTTTCTATTCACATTCGTGGCAGTTTTTTTTACTGGTTGTGAGAGCATGTTAAAGATTTTCCACATACGAAATTAAATTTATATATTTCCCGGACTCGCGTACGTGCATATACCTTAGCGAAACTGTTAAGACTTATGCATAGGGATGTTCTCATAGGCGCCATTAGCACTTTACGAAGGGACGTAGCTGAACATTGTCGCGGCGGAGGGATACTTCCCTGAAATACATGTGCTGTTCACTTATTTTCGTGAACTGTCACTTTGGCTCATCCTTAGGAAAATCGCTCTATACATGGAGACCACTCTTCACTGAAACGGCTAACGTTAACGCTTATAAATAATGTAACGTCGAATCGTGACGTAATTAACGGTTATAAATAACGTAACGTGAAGCTCAAAGACAGGGCAGGAAGTTCACACCTAAATAACTAATATGTGAACTCAAAGAAGGGAGGAGTTTTTAGTTAACGGAAACGGCTAACTTAACAGTTGTAAATAAGTTACGTCGGATCTTATGTGAACTCAAAAAGCGTAGAGTTTTTCACCTAACACAAGTTTCATTTTGGACACTGTGGTTTATATTTACTACTTCTATTGTTTATGTCGTAATCATTTGTTTTCGGGAACAACACCGAGAAGCGATTGCCAAGTGAGGCCGTGTGTTCATTTTTTCTACTTTCTGGACGTGTTGCTCTCTGTTATGGAAGAATTAATTGAAACTTAAATAACACTTGGGAGCATTGATATGAACGATGTAGGAGTGCAATTCTGCACTACGTTTTAGAAATAAACTGACCTCAAATTATTAAAATTTGGAATGTTGAATTGTTTATTTTACAAGATTTAACCGTTTATCAAACCAAAAAGAGTTCAATATTCCTCCTCAATGGTGACAATAACCGGGTCCCTCTATCTTTAAACGTCGATGTGCAAATAACTTTAATGCCATGATTGTGCTGCTCCGTTGCACAGAAGTTTGCTCGTCCTGAACAGACCTGAGGTCACGAGCCACATGACCCTAACAAAGGCACTTCCTCTGATAAGCCAAGCCAGACTGACCATAATGCTGCATGGCAAGAGAGAAGTGTTGAGAAACATTTGAAACTGGCATAATGTGACAATTTTCAATAGTGACCAACCAAAACTAAGGCGACGAAGGTGTAGTTTAAATAAAATGCAATAGTTTTACTTTCTCGACACTGCTTACGCAGTAAATAGATGGTATTGTATTGCTGTGGGGGGAATGGCGGATTTTTGACAAAAAACTTCTTATTGCCTGTCCGTGGCAAAGAACGTGTGGATAATTCTGCATTTAGTAAATTACATCCTCTAAAACATTGTTTAGTAGAATCCATGTTTTGTGGGTCCTTGATACCGAAAAATTGTTGGCAAAACCCCTAACTGTCCTACCATCTGTGGTCAAAACTAGCACATAAAACGTTCAGCAAAGTGTCTCCAAAATTGATATCCCCCGCTCGATCTGCCTAATGCCACGTCCCCTTAAATATGAAACTCATATTTTAATTCTGGAAGGAAGGAGGGGGGAGTGAAATTTTTAGGGCGTTTCCTACACCTATAATATTGAAAATAGAGATTTTTTCCTTCATGAAATCTGTTTCTTAAAGTCAGATCTCGAAATAAGGTCGTAGTCAATTTTTCGAAAATATAAGTAGTTTAAGTATTATTTTGCGCGAAATATAGGCAATGAAATAATCAACAATTTTTATTTCGATATTGCCCTTTATTCTTTAAAAAGTAACGGTAAAAAATATGGCGCTGGACCCATTCCTGAAGAAAATCTGTTTTTTCGAAAATTGCAAAACGTTACCATTTGAAAATTACAAAATTGAACATGTGAGATTTTTGCCTTAAAGTGTGTTGTAAATTATCAGCTCTTTAATAAATGTATTCTTTTGAAGAAAAAAGGGTAGTTTTTCGTATAAATTGAGTTTCATCTTTAAAAAAAAATAGTTTCTCGAAAACAGTTCCAAATTTATTCTTTATATCTTTTTCAACTGACAAAGAAGCCTTAAAAATGGCGCAAGCCTCATTCTCGTTGAACTCTCCATATTTTCGAAAATTTAAAAAAACATTGTTAGTACATAACGTTTGGAATACAGATATTTTTGTCTGAAACAAAGTTAAATTTTTTTTTGTTGAATAAGTAATTAAAAAGGTCGTCAATATTTATTGAAAAAACTAATAGTTTTCTCGAAATGTTTACATGAAATTAATGAAATATTACAATTATCCCACCAACTACGGGCTACAAGAAAAGTCGTCGGAGAACAGAATGGATCCAAAAGATAAAAAAAATTAATTTCAATTATAATTTACTATTGTAAATCACAATATTCGATTTTTGTTATTTCGACAATTTGCATTCTCAATGTACTGATGTCAATTCCCTTTCAAGCAATCCTCAAACGTTAAATGAAATTCGCTCAACTAGGTTTTCTCTTAACAATACGATTCAAATTTAATTTGAAAGAATAATTCAAATATAAGAGTACTACAATTTTCTACGAACTTTTAATTTTATATTACCACGGTAACAATGCAGTGATGAATATTTGAGAAGTTCATTGTTCAAAGGCAAAATTATGATAAAGATTAAAAAAGGTTTTATTTACTAAACGTTAGTGTTACAATGCTCTTTACGTAAAATAGTATATTTTAATTTTATGAAAGTCACAAAGAATGTATACACAACATAACGTTATGATATCGTCGTTTCGAATGCATTCATAATGCGACATCTTTGATTGCCTTCAATTCTGGATATTCAATTTCTACGTGCAATTGTCCTTGCCTGTATGATGAGCTGGAAATAACGCGAGCAGTTACAAAGAATGCAAGAAAGTATATGCTCTTGTAGCATAAAAATGTTTCATATATCTGCTTCAATGACTTTTAACAAGATGTCAGTTTTTGGTGTCTGACTGCATTTAAAATTCCCGCTAATACTGTGACGCAAACTGATGCATGAAGCTCATTGTCTGAAGCCGAATAGACTGCGCAACAACTCACCTGTCTTTGCATCATACTCAAGTCTACAATGCACGGGTTCGATATGTTTCGATAAGCTAGTTTTCCTCCTAAAATATACAAGAAAATAGAACATCAGATAAAAATGAATTGATTTTTATGGTGTATTAACAAAAACGAACATAAGAATTACTCGCAGTTAAAAATCATTTCAAAGTAAATGCATAAGTATCTGCTACTAATGAAAGGAGTCCCTAAGTGAAAAGCATAAATTATCAGAGCTATAAAGTTCACTTTTCTAATACCTCCATTTTATCACGATTGCACGATACCATATTGTTGTATTACAAAAATTCATCTTCTGATAACTTTTTTTTTTATTGAAAACGATTTAAATTCTGAACGATGTTAATTGTCACTGAAACTCATTTAATGCAATGGAAGTGTGCATTAAAACGATCCCTTAGTTCTCGCTTAATATATTCTTGCTTCTACCTCAATTGCTGAGAAGGCCTAATATTAAGCGCGCAGTTAAAATATGTTTTACGCAGAGTTTGGATTTCAAACGATTCCAAATATTATAATAGAGATACAGTCGAGTCGACGTAATCGGGACCAACTCCATTACCCACGCACCCCTACTAAACGTGCACAAGCGAGAATCATAATACATATCACACCTATCGTGGATCCGTTCAAATTATTCAAGCCAGAATTTTGCGTTTGAAAAGTTCTGTGGGTATTCAAATGGGTGAGGTTCTGTGGGTATTCAAAAGTTCTGAGGGTATGGATTTTTCAAATGATCGTTTTCCATATTCGCACGGCAGGAAGTCCTCCACAATTCCTTCACGAAGGACAAAAAGGGATAGCAAAGTCTACAGCTGAATCGCCTTTGCAAAGTTTTCGTTATTCTGGAGCGAATTTGTCTGATTAATTCTTACGAAAAATGCTAATTTCACCTTAATTCAGAATTTAACTTGTATATGGGTGCACAGAACACCTCTCTCCATAGCAAGTCAGACAGTTTTGAACTGTTTTTAACATTAAATAAATAAATAAAATTAGTAAAAGCTTGGAGAAAGCGAATGTCGAACTTGATCTTTACGCGAAAGCCATACCCAATAATATAAAACGATAGCTACGATAGGTTAATGTATTTCAAAGGGCATAATTTAGAGTATATTTTCGAAGCTTTTACTGTTGAAATGCATACGAGTTTTGTAGAGTATAAGTACGTAAAATTGCGGTCTCTAATTGAAAATAGGAGAACGAGCTATACTCCGAGCGAGCTATACTCCAAGAGGCAGTCAAATACCCATAGGACGTTGCGCAGGCGAAGACTCCGAATACGAGAGCGAACTAGGGACGTTGCCTATCATTGTCGCAAGATGCAGTCAATCGTTCATGCTGATGGGCTCACTGCGCAAGCGCGGTACCGAGAACGAGCTAAAGACATTGCGTCTCATTTCCGCAAGAAACCATCAATCGCTCTTGCTGACGGTACTAGTCAGGCGCGAATTCCAAGACGAGACCGCACTAGGGAGTTGCGTCTCATTGTCGTAAGAAACCATCAATCCTCTCGCAAGAAACAATCAATCGCGCATGGTGACGAGGACGCTCATGCTGCGCATGCGCGAACACCGGGTACAACGAGCTAGAGACGTTGCGTCTCAATCCCAAAAATCAATCATCTGCTGACGTATTGGCAGGGTGGATTCAATACGAGACACTAGGGACGTTGCGTCTCAATCCCAAAAATCAATCTCTGTACGATGGCAGGTGATCAATACGAGACACTAGGGACGTGCGTCTCATGCCAAAAACATCAATCCTCATGGTGACGGGGTCAGCTGCGCATGCGCGAACACCGGGTACAACGAGCTAGAGACGTGTTTCATTTCGGCAAGAAATCACCAATCGATCTTGCTGACGCGCTATTGGGAAGGCATGGATTCGAAGTACGAGATCGAGCTAGGGACGTTGCGTCTCAATGCCACAAAAAGCTATCAATCACTCATGCTGACGGAGTACTGCGCGGGCGCATATCCCAACCACGAGACCGCACTAGGAATGTTCTGTCTCATTGTCGCAAAAAACCATCAATCGCTCATGGTGATAAGGATGTTCATGCTGCGCAGGCGCAGACCCCGAGTACGTGGAGCGCATGATGACGGTGCGTGAGACGGCGATGCGCGCGGCGGAGCGAGCCGTCAGCAACGCGTGTGGCTGTTTCTCGTCCTTCTTCGGCAACTACAGCTGCGCGGGCGATCGCCGCCCGTAGCCCATCGCCTCGTCCATGCAGGGAGGGAGCGGGCGCCAGCTCCTTACAAAGGAACACTGCACTATACTTTTTGTACTAAAACGTTTGGGTTTTATTAAAGAAATTACAGTATTAATCTCTGATGTCTCAAAAATTTCGATACAACCATGTTTTAGCCGTATATTTTACGTTCACTCGAGCAGCCGTTTGGGATAGTAACGAGCTAAACCGTGCATGCGCAGTCGCGTAGCTACTCCCCTCGTCCAGGCTGGCTATCCGTTACGGAGCGGAGGTCAGCTTCTTACAATAAACACTGCACTGCATTTTTTTCCTAGTGAAAATTGTTCCTAGTGAGAGTTTTATTACAGAAATTACAGTATTAATTTGCGATATATTCAAAATATCGAGACAACCAGTTTCATCCATATAGCTTACGTTCGCTCGAGCAGCCGTTTGGAACAGTCACGAGCTAAACCGAGCATACGCAGTCGCGTCCACCCTGGGACCCCGTTCCGGAGCGGGGACCACTGCGTATAGGGCAACACTGCACTGTATTTTTTTTGTTCGTAAAAAACCTTCGTGTTTTATTAAATAATTTTACAGCATTAATTTGTGATTTCTTCAAAATTTTGAGACAATAATGTTTCCGGCCGTATATTTTAGGTTCGCTCGATCCGCTGCTAAAAACAGTCACGAACTAAATCGTTCATGAGCAGTCGCGTCAACTGTGGGATGCCGTTTTGGAGCGGGGACGAGCTCCTTACAGTGCAACACTGCACTGTATGTTCTTTCGTAGTGAAACGGTTGTTTTATGAAAAGAAATGACAGTATTAATTTGTGATACCTTCAAAACTTTGAGGCAACCATGTTCGAGTCGTATACATTAGGTTCGCTCGACACGCCGTTTACATCAGTAACGAGCTAAACCGTTTATGCGCAGTCGCATGGCCCTTCGCCTTGTCTACACCGGGACTCCGTAACGGAGTGGGGACCAGGTCATTACAAACAACACTGCACTACACTTTCTCGTACTGAAGCGATTTAGTTGAATTAAAGAAATTACAGCAGTAATTTTTGATATCTTCAAACTTACGAGACATAGTCAATGAAAAATAATATGTCCAATGAGAATAATCACAATTTCAAGGTCTTCAGTTAATCTCCACTTCCTTCCGTAACCAATGCCATCCCATTTCGGGTAGCTCACGGCCCGGCCGGCGTGAAATTTCCTTTGGACAGACAAGGGACCTGGGCCGTCCGCTAATGCAACCCCTCCCTTCCAGGTTATTCCCTCTATCTCTGTACAATCACACTGTTACGATCATTAGAGGAACGTCTTAGCAATATTGGGACCCTTAAAAGACATTACCTTGTATTTACGAGAACATTTCTCCGTTTAGGCACCGTAATGGCATGAAATCAAGAGTTGTTTCTTACTGTATTCCACATTACAACATATTGCGTCGAAGGTCGTATAGGTGCCGCGGGCTATGCACCCAATTTACGTCTTCTTCTGGACCTATTTTCGCGTTTCTTCCCGCTGCCACGGCACTCACATTTCCTTGTCCCGGTACTTGAGATTACTGTATGTCTTTCGATGCGGGTCTACTTAAGACTGGTGTTACCTATTATTTCGAGCTTTTTTATGCAGGTGTCGTGCGTTATGTAGTGAATTTATTATAAGATGTTCTACACAGAGGCGTACGCAAAACGAAAGGGGCTGATCGGGTTTCAGCAATCCCAGACGCCCATTCTGCATTTTATGATAGCTTTTATTTATTTTCAATTCTAACAAAAGTCATTCAATATATAAATTGTTCAAGTTATAAACATTAACTATGAGTCAAGATAAAAATCCATTTTAATTTCAGCAGAAGCAAAAATTTGTTTAAAACATCCAAGTCTGTTCGACATTGAACCTCTAGCCCTCATACCTAAACAGAAAAATTCTGGAGCGCCTTGTTCTACTGAATACAAATATTTATCAGAATTACCGCCGTAGTGCAACGCTTTCTCGCGGTTCACCAATGTGCAAAACGATGATATAATAGTATAAATACACGAGTGTGATATAACGATACGAGCAAATAGCGTTAACTTCACACGAGTGTATTAACACGCACTACATCGATTTTCATACAGTACTTTTTCTACGACTTTTACATTGAAGCGTTTCGTGGCAGTTGATATGAAAGATTCAGCCAAGGCCACGTAGTGGACAGCTCCCTAACTACTCTCGCATGCTGCCTTCGGAAGCAGTGATACCAATCTGCCTGCGCGGGAGTACTGCGCTAGTCAAATAAAATCAAAGTCAAATTACGATCCAATTAATTTTAAATAATATTCCACGGAAAAATTACTAATAAAAGAAATTAAAACTGACAAGCATATTATAATACCAAATGCAATTTAATGAACACAATCGAACGAAACATTTACAAGAACGATTCTCAATGATTAATGAAGCGTCAATACTTGGTTTGTTAACTTCTCTGTGATTTTCAAGAACCTGTATCATAATGCAATCTGTATTGTAAGAATATCAATTAGCAACCATGTATCATTCAGATTAACGAAAAAATGCCATCCACGTGATCCCTGCAAGCCTACTGCAAAACTGTACCTATACAATTAGAGACTACGAGGGGCGTTTGATAAGCAACTTGTTTCGATATGAAAAACAATGATCTGAGTTTTGTAACTTACCTTATCTTTCGACATAATCCCCTCGAAGTTCAACACTTTTGACCCAAGGTTTCTCCAGGTTCAGGATCCTTTCTCTGAAGTGATTTTCTTCAAGACCCTCGAAATAGTCATTGACTATCTGGATGGCTTCTTCATTGCTGACAAATTTTTGTCCAGCCACGAAAGTTTTTAATTTCGGGAACAAATGAAAGTCCCAGGGGGCCAAATCAGGTGAAAAGGGCGGATGTGGAAGCAGTTGAAAACGAAGTTCAGTCATTTTGTGCTGGGCAATATGGTTTAAATATGCTGGGGCGTTATCGTGATGGAACAACACTTTTTCTTGCCATTCAAGGACGTTTATCCGCATAAGCTGCCTTGAGTTTGTCCAGTTTGTCCATCCGCAATAGCTGCATAGTATTTTCCAGTGATGGTTTTTCCCTTTTCTAGGTAGTCTATAAAGAAGAATACCATTAGCATTCCAAAAGATTGACACCGTCACCTTCCCTGCTGATGGATTGCATTTCGACTTTTTTGGAGCCGGTTCTCCTCTTGCAATCCAGTGTTTTGACTGCTGATTTTTTTATGGAGTGTAATGGTGAATCCAAGTTTCATCCATAGTAACAAAACGAAGCAAAAAATTCGCTTTATTTTGCTTGAATAGCTGGAAATACTAGACAGATCTTCTCATGCGATTTCGTTTTATCACTGCAGTCAGCAATCGCGGCACCCATCTTGCGCAAAGCTTATTCATACTCAATTCATGATGCAAAATAAAATGAACTCAGTCATTTGAGATACCTGTGGCCTCTGCTAACTCGCGCACTTTCACTCATCTGTCTGCTAAAACAAATATCATGGATTTTGTCGATGTTTTCTGGCGTCACAGCTGTTTTTGGAGCCCCAGGTCTTGTGGCACCTTTGATGCTTGTTCTGCCTCGCTTAAATTCGTTGACCCAAAGTCTCACCGTCTAATACGAAGGGCATGAATCACCCAATGCAGGCGTTATCCTATCATGGATTTCTTTCGCGTTTTTACCTTTCATAAAAAAGAATTTAATAACACCACGAATTCCAGTTCTATCAATCTTTCACACTGACTCGCAAACGCTTTTGTTCAAGTCGCTGTACAACAATGAGCTAGTGATAATGACTTGCAACAATGCAATTTTACCGTATATTGTTGTATCTTGTAATTAAAATTCCCTGAAGTTGCTTTCGTCATCTCTTAGGATGCGAACCAATTTACTTATCGAACGACCTCCGTATATTGATGGTCAAAAAGAAAAATAATGTTTATGAATTAGTTTACATTTGCATTGCATATTTTTTGTAAAAAATACTTAAATGCCTGTAACAAGTAATGTACTTCAACTTCCGGGTGAATGACCCCCATCTCGATCGGGTTTGTCCAGTTTCCCTGATCCATTGAGAAAAATTCTGAGATGGCCCCTTGATTTGGTTTCGGGTGTAAATGTAGCTTCACTATGCGCACGTTTTGTTGAGCTTTCCTTTTCCTTGTAGTGGTAGTAGAGTTTAGAGTGAGTTTCTATTTTGTTAGCAATAGAGAAATATCAAATATGCAGTTCCTTTACCGATACAAATAAGTTTTTTTATAATTCGACAACGAAAATATCTAGTTTTTGAAATGTTAATCTCTTGCTTTTTTTAAATTTATTAATATTACTATTATTTTTTCATCTTTCAACTATTAATAGTTAAATTGTTGGAAGGGATTCTGAAACTCAAGAAAGCGTGAGCAGATGATTTTCTCCCCCATACGACAAATACAGTTTTTGACTAAAACAAACAAACAAACAAACAAATAAATAAATAAATAAATAAATAAAACCAGTTCCAGCCAACAAACGTCAGTATTATTCAATGGAATAAAAGATCTAAAAGATGAAAAAAGATCTACATTGACCATCTATACATAAAAACATTTTCGATCCGTACAAGGATCAAGGAATGCTCTCGCAATAATAGCCTTGTAGTTAGTGGTGGTTTTAAAATTAGACCACCCGCCTTTGAGGACAGAAGAAAGAAGTTCATGCAAGTAAACAAGAGTTATGAAAAATGGTGTAAAAATAAAATTGTCAACGCAGTTTCTCAATTTTTTTTCTTCTTTTTTTTAAATTCGTTATATCCCCTTCTTTCTCCCCTTCCGTGTAATGCTGCCCTTTCAAAGGATTCTCTCACATAAATACACTTCCTTGCCCACGCTGCGGATCTGCCTTCCGTTCCGCCCTTCTTCTTCCTCCACTTTGTCGTTTTTTGTTCCCGTCCCTTCGCGGGCCGTGCCGTATCTTTGATCCCTTCCGGGCCGCGTGACTGCGGAGGTCGACCGCGAACCCGCGCCCTCCTCTTCCTCCCGCCCACTTCCCAGCGGCGGCCGACCACACCGAGGAAGCCCGCCCGGCCACCCGCTCACTTCGGCCGCGCACAGTGAGGCAAAACCCCGAAAAGGTGCCAAAAAATGAAGTTATCAAAATTTAATGAAACTTCGTATACAATAGCTTCTTGGCTTGTTGATTAGATTCCAATGTAAAATCAACAAAAAATGGCGGATCTGGTATGGCGGATAAATAATTAAAAACGTTTTAAAAGTTTCAGTTTTTATAAAAATTTGTAAACAATGTTTTATGGGTTCACTAATACAGATTACAATGATAAAACTTTAAAAAAAGCGATTTAAAATAGAAAAACATCTAAAAATGATTCAATTTTCTAAAATTTCTGAACGGTTTTATAGATTCGCTGATTCCGATGTAAACATTGCGAAAAATGGCGGATTAAACATTTAAAAAATTCCACAAATGTTTCAATCATTAGGTGCACGAAATGAAGAATAACAGCTGTTGTTAGACATTTCAATAGCTTTTATTACGAAATGGAAAAAAATACAATTTAATTGCATCAATATTAATTATTAATTAATTGTAACATGTTCTTTAAGCACTTATAATACATGTAAACGTTGTACCCATCATCACAATTTTCGTCCATTCGGAATGATGAATATTGCTCAAAATCGAAAACTTTAAGCGTATTCACGTAACAGCTTATTGACGAACTTGGTGTCGTATAACCGCCGCTCGCTCAACGGCACGCTTCCAATGATGCAGAGCGTCACTGTTTCGCCGGACCATTCCTAACAGTGGAATTAGACACTCTGAAAACCACTCTACCCAACTACCTGTCTCTATTTGGCGTGACAGACCGCGTACGAGCCATGGCCTACCAGCAGCTTCAAGACCTCCGCGTTCTGGTCTTCTCAACCTGTGATGAGAGTTTTATTACCGTCACACAGCAACATATACTACAATATTGCAAGGAAAACGCCCATTATAATCTTGCCCGACCGGGAATCGAACCCGGGACGCGTCACGGAAAGCTAAACAGCGAGAACTTGTCTAACTGCTTTTTCAAAATTCCCTAAATAAAACTTTTAATTTTCGACTTTTGGCCAGCGTTTTGGGATCTTGCTCCAATGTGCGCTGCCCGCTCGGCCGCCTCGTCACAGCCGCCGCCTCGCGCCTTTGTGGACGCGGCTTCTTTCTCTCGCGTCAGATTATGCGCCCCAACTTCGCCCATTGTGCGGGGCGGCGCGGCGTCTCCATGAGTCAGGGGGCGTGGCATTCCGCCCCATTCGCTCCTTCTCGCAGCGGCGCACCGCGCCCCCCCCCCTTCCGGGGTGAAATGCAGCATAGCGGCCTTCACGCTAACTTTCCACCCCTGGGATCAAACCCGGCTCGATTCATGCGGAATTGGTGTTGGATTGATTGATTCCGCGCGTGTCATCTGTTAAGGTCGTTAGCCCTGTAAATGTTGTTTGTATTTTTATCGCGGGAGTTGGCGGAAATTTTCCCCTACCGGATGGAGAGATCCGGCGCCGATCTACCGCTCGGCTTGCGGGGTTTTACCCAAACAACTACCTCCTACGAGCGGGGAACGGCCCCAGCCGGGACAATCTCAAAACTCCCGACTAGCCTTCCAGCATGTGTGGAAGTCCAATGCATGTAAGTATGAGTGTATGTAAGAGGAGAAAGAAACGGAAGAAACGATCGCGCGCGGTCCATGGCTTTTAAGATTCTGCTCCGACATTCGCCTGGTTTTGGTCGGAGAAACCACGAAAAACTAGAGCAGCCGGCAGCTAAAAATCTCCTTCCAACAGCCCCTGAATTCGACTTAGTAGCTAGTGTTGAAAATCCTGCCACCATCGGGACAGGAACCCTAAGATGTACCTATTAGCGGCATTGCAGTGACATCAATTGATTCCCTGAGCCACATAATCCGGTGAAATTGTAGGACAACAAAGCTGTATGTAAATGTAAGGAAAGTGTCCTGGATGTCTTAGGTCTCAAAAGTTTCGTTTTTAAAGCCCCAAAATGCTTCATTTAGAAGTTATTAAACAATATAAATTCAAAAATGGTGCCAACTGTTGCGAGTAAGCAAATCCTTCATATTTTAAAGCCAAAACGCTATTCGTCACATCTCCGTGAAACTTTCTTTCGAGACCTCATTTATAAAGATCGGTTACCTGTGAGAGCAGCGAAAGGTATAAATACTACTGCAATAATATAGCAAACGATTCTCACTATAGAACAAACGACGGGTGAGTATCATCGACCCAAAATGTATTACCTTTTGCGCTGCGAGCTACTAATATTTTTCTTAAAATTTTTACATTCGTGAATGAAAGCATATCTGTGACTGATTTGTACACTACTCAAGTCACCCATATTCCAATAACATTTACCTCAAGTCGATGAGCCGTTACTACAGGTTACTGTGCGAACGTTTAGAACTTCGTAAATCATTGTTTAAAAGTGAAGTTATTTTTCAGTTTTGCATTCTCACGGAAACCCAACTTGGAGCGGCCACTCCCTGAACTGTACGTTACTTACGTTCTTTATATGAAGTAAATACAGAAATATGCAGGTGTTGCCCATAAAAGGGAAAAGAAATGGCAATAAAATAACCCAAAGTAAATAAACCTATCTTTTAAAAAAACAGTTTATTAGTGATTCTAGCGTTAATGTTGGTGCATTTAACCACGGAACTGTTGTAAGGAGCTGTCACAAAGCAGCTGTAAATATAGAAGCATGTAAAATGTTCGACATATAATGGACAAGCAATTGCAACAAAATACACCATAAAGTAAACAAACCTAATTTTAAATAGGTTATTAGTAATCTTACCGTTAATGTTGGTGCACTTAACCACGTAGTTGACGTTTTTGTTCAATGGGAAAATCGTCTTTTTTCTTTTTCCAATAAAATTTAAGTTTTTTCAACCTTGCTTGAATATCTTTGAATATGATTATAGTGTAACCATGCCGGTGTCCCTTAGGGCGCCGTGCTATCTCCCATCCAATTCTCTATTTTATATTAATGATATTCCCCTACAAACGGTGACAAAGCATTTCTGTACGCTGACGACTTTACCTTTTTAGCTCCGTCTCGGTAATTAAATCTTTCCCTGTCCCACCTCCAAAAAGCCATTAATACCCTCCACTCCTGGGCCCAAGAAAACAATATAACCATAAATCCATCAAAATGTCAAACGATTGTTTTTTCGAACCAAAGGACACCAACATTCCTTCCCCCAAAGTAAATAAACAGAGGTTGTCTGGTATCAAATCAGATTTGATACCAGACGACCTTTGTTTATTTACTTTGAATTAATAAGGTATCTACATCACCAACAGTCTAATTAATTCCTTCCCCCACTTACGATTGACGGACAACCAGTACCCTAGACTACAGATATTAATTACTTAGGCTTATACTTCACTCGACTAAACTGGACGACACACATACAAAAAACGACGCAACGAACATACATACTTATCAACGCACTTCATCTCATGTTTATCTAGTGTTCATTGCCCACTAAAAAAATTACTTATCTATTCATATGTTCGTCTAACATGGCACAAATGACAACTATCTACAGCTGACTAGACTTGAAAACAAAATTCTCCTACTTATATCCAGGCCTGCCTCCTACACACGTTTAATGACTTACGATTGCAATATTCCATTCGCCACATGAATCTGCTAAAGAAGCCGTATCCAAATTCTCTCCAACACGACGTACAACTACCTACTGACGTCCCAAGCCCAAATTACTTCCAACCCCCTCGACATCGGACGAAGAAACATCCTCTTGACATATATTGCAACTTCCCCCTTACCCGACTTAACACAGAGGACACAGACCGACTTAGATTACTTGACAATAACGTGACAGGACTAGAGCCACCCAGTACTGACATCCAATATTGACTAATACGAACCACATGCGACTTATTTATTTTTCTTTTCGCTAGTTTTCTGTTTTCTTTTCCTCATCTCTATCTTACCTTCTTTCGTTTTCATTTCCCCCTTATCTTTTACAAACTTATTTGCCAATCAAAATTGCTCCCCAATCCCCGTCTTGTGTAGGGGACGAGTACATGCATAACGTCAATAATAACAACTATCACGACGTGAACAGCTCCGGAATGGAACAGTCACGTCGGAATCACTACCACACCTCTTGTCTTGACTAGTGTAACCACTCACATGCCATTTAGTTTTGGGGACCTTTTTACCATCTTATTCGGGGATAGGGTTTACAACTGGGAAATGGAAAAGTGCATTACTGATAATTCACACAAGGTAGGTCAATGTAACTGAATTAAAATTATGCATTTAATGACTTAAACAGGGAGGAAGATTAAGATCCATGATATTTCCTTGCGACGGCCTCGCATCGTGCGCTCGGTAGCAGGTAAGGTGGAATGGCTATCTACACCCACCACCACCTTCCCTTTGGCTCGTGTCATCCGGTTTTTCTATGACTCGGAACGAAAACGTCTAGTTTCTCAAATGTTACTAATCTATTTTAAATTTCATTATTATTATTAATTTATTATTATTATTATTATTATTATTGTTTTACTTTTATTCATCTTTCAACTATATCACGCCATAAATAGTTTTTACTGTTTTTCGACCAAACAAATTCAAATCAAGCTCGCGCGTGGCTCTTTGCGAAGTCTCTAACCTTTCGCCACCGAGGTCCGGGTTCGATTCCCGTCGAATCTCATGTGAAATTTGTGAACTATGTGAACCGATAAAAGGATTTTAAAAAACACAATAAGAAGAGACACAATGTTACAACTTTATAAATCCATGGCAGTTCCAGTCCTGATGTATGGTAGTGAGAACTGGGCATTGAACAGAGCAGAGAATCGGAGAATTGAATCTTCAGAAATGCGCATCCCTAGAAGTGTAGATGTATATTCTCTGGCAGACCACGTTCCAAGTGATTCATAAGGTCCACCCTAAACAAATTTAACCTAAATGACAAAATCAAAGACTACCAATGCCAATGGGCGAATCATATCAATAGAATAGAAATATCAAGATTAACACAAATAGTATACGAGGTAACTACGAACCCCTTGGTATATCGGGATGAAGGACGCCCAAGACAAAGATGCCAGAATGACCTCTGAGCTGGAACAGACCTTCAGTGGCTTACCATGAAGCAGATGAAGAAGAATGTGTTTCAAAAAAACGAATGTACACGTAAGCTTCCGCGGCTCGAATCGACTTCTTGGCTGTTCGGGTGACGCCGCGTAGTGGGCTGAGTGGTCGACGTTTCGCCAGTCATGTTGCAGGCTTCCTTGGGGCTGTGATGACGCGTTGCTGCGCGTCGGGAATCAAGTATTGCCCGGCCTGGGCGCCCGGGTGGAGCAAGTGCGCCGCATTGGCGGAGGAATCCCTCTGATTGGCTAGCGGTCTGTGCCAATCCGGGTCTCGCGCCGGCCGTCTAGTGGTCGGACGGTGTGACGCTGCTCCCTCGCAGTCGCCGATTGGTGGTAGTAGAGATTTCCAGGCCGGGTTAAGGTTGAGGCCGGCGTCCGCGTTGATGTTGTGCGGCCGTCTATTGATTTCCAGAGCCTCCTTGATGCGTCTAGGCCAGTATCAGTTTCCTTGTGCAGGAGTCGAGTCTTGTCAAAGTCGATGGTATGGCCCGAAACTTCAGAGTGCTACGCTCCACTAACATATGACAGATAACGTTAATGGAAGATTACTTCTATGTGGCGAATTAATAGAGGATTACTCCCGAGCGCAAAGCGCTTAACGCCCCCCTCCAGGGACTTGGAAATGCGTTGTGTCAAATTATAGACACAACAAATTAAAAAAAAGAAAAGAAAAGAAATCCTACTGCGGCCCCCCTTGTCGGAACCCTGGATCTGGCGTATTCTCCAGACGTCGAGATCTCCTGATAACGTGTCAAAACATTTATCACCGTTTACTGTGCTCCACACATATGCGTGGTATTGCGCGGGGCATACAGCTTCATGGCCGCTCTAACAACTTTAGTTTCTCATTCAAACATGCGTTTGATTGTATGTTCACAGTGATGCCCACTATGATTATAATTTGTGTTCATTTTATGTGTCATATTCCCCCTCAAACTTGAATAAAGCAGATGTCCCATCCAGGACGTCCTCCCGCGGATCAGCAGGCCCCTGACCAATCAGGAACCGCCGTTATGCGCCACGCAGCGAATCGTCGGTTTCTGCATTGGGAAGGGAGCCTGCCTGTCGGTTAATCACTAGTGAAGTTGCAAAAAACTAAAATATTATTGAAAAAACAAAGAACGGTTGTTCAATTGAACAAATTCGAGAACTCTTTGGTTAAGAGCACAAACATTAACGATAGGATTACAAATAACCTACTACAAATACGTTTGATTACATTATTATGTATTTTATTGCAATATCTTGTCCATTTTATGCCAACTTTACATGCTTCTGTATTTAAACCAACTTCGTGACAGCTCCTTACGACAGTTTCTGGTCGAATGCACCAACATTAAGAAGCGACGTTATTGTTCTTTTCTTCTTTTTTTCCTTGCTGCATTTAATACAACATGACATTATAATCTGGATTAGGAAATTTTGCTTCATTCCACATTATAATCGAAAGGACCGAGAGCGGTAGCTCAGTGCATTAACTGACGTCACTGCAGCGCCCCTGGCCGAGAGGTCCTAGATTCGAGTCCTTGACGGTGGCAGGATTTTCGACACAAGCTTTTCACCTAGGTCAAATCCTGGCCGCTGTCTGGAGGAGAAATCTAGTGGCCGGCTGCTCTGAGCGCTAGTTTTCTGTGGTTTCTCCGATCAACACCAGGCGAATGCCGTACAGCAGTACCCTAACAAACGATCCACGGACCGTGCGCAATTTTCGTACCTCTTTCTTGTCCTATCCTCTCCCCTTATAACACACACTCCCCTTACACTAGCATGCACTACACTACCACACATTCCTGGAGACGGGACGGGAGCTTAGAACTTGTCCCGTCTGGGGCGTTGCCCTGCTGGTGGGAGAGTCCTGGTTACGGGGAAACCCCGCTAGTTGACGGTAGGTTGGCACGAGTCTCACCATCCAATGGTGGAAGATCACTGACATTTCCCGAGGAAATACATGCACAGCACTTACGGGATCAATGGCCTAAGCTGTTGACGCGTCCGGAATCACTAAACAACCAACCAACTATAAACGAATGCACTTTTGGAGAGTTGGAACCCGGTGTTACCATGAACTCGCGCGATAATTAATTAGTGATCAGTGTGATGACATCAATGAAATATTTTAATAATTTTTTTTTTCATTTTAAAAAAGTATACAAAGTACCATTTTTATTATTTTTTTCGGAGAATTTCATAATTGAAAAGTTTCTGGCTTGAAATCGTTTTCTTGTATACTGAACCATAAAAGTTGCAGTGATGAGAGGCATTCATTTGAATTGTTCCCCTCCAATACGAAATTCCGGTAATTTTCAATCAACGAAATTTGGAAGCACTTTCTCATATGAATGAACTGACAACACTGGAATAGTGGAAAGTCATTATGGCTGTTCAACTTTCATAAATACTAAATAAAATTACATTATAATGAACTCCTATCACCATTTTCGGGGAAACCAATAAAAAATACACTTGAAATGAATTAACTTATATAGGTTAGAGATAGCGGTCATTCACTAATTAAAGAGACATATTGGTCTGGGGAAAACAGGTAGAACAAGTTTGGTATTTTAAGACTTTACCTTAGCAACACTGGAATGATCTCTGACCATCTGGAGATTCAACATTGTTGTGATTATAACCTAAAAATGAAGTTGCATGATAGCGGGTCCATTTGTAAATTTCACATTGGTTGAATTTGTGATTCGTGATTCGTTTTGTACTAGCTGAAGATGAAAAATCAGCTAATATGTACTCTAGAATGACTAAAGTGTACGGTGAATTTTGTAAGAACCGCGAGAATTTTACAAGTGGCCGTTACAAAAGTTGTCCAGGCTCAGTGACACAAACACCGTTCTAGTCGCATCAGCAGAAAAAGTCATGTTGATGGAGTTAGAGACGCTATAGGTACGGTTTTTGTAATTATGTCAAAAAACACCGTATAATAACAAGCCAATACTGCTCAGATATATTTTTGAAGAAGGTGAAGCCACACGAGAGAAAAACGCCGTGGATCTCAGAAGAGAGGTGTGATTCTCCAGGACAACAACGCACGTCCTCACACTGCTCATCAAAGCCGGCAAAACCAACAAAATGGGTTGGTGGTACTGTCTCATCCCCCTTACAACTCCAAATTAATATCATCTGATTTCCATTTGTTTGGTCTACTCAATGAGGCATTACGTGGGAAGAAGTTTCAGGATAACGAGATTGCCAAAAAATGGGTGGTAAAAACGTTCAAACACCAAGATAAAGAGTTCTTCGCAGCAGTCATAAAAAAGCTGCTAACCTTTCGAGCAAATGCATAAATGTTAGCGGGGATTATACAAAAAGTAGGAAACTCCTGTTTCGTAAAAATATTACGGCTCCAGGCCAATTTGTCTCTTTAATTACTGAATGCCCCTCGTAAGTGAATTAACTTAATGTAATGAAATAAATTAATGTAGTGTGAACTGAAGTTTTTGTAAATAAACGCTAGTTTCTGTTAACGTTTGTAAATATGCTTCATTGTAAAACACCCAACAATATCTCCGTAAGTTTTTTTTTTTTCTTAGTTCAGTTCAAAAACAAAAAAAACTGAAACTGGTGTTCGATTAAAAATAGAGGGCCTTGTTCTAGAAAGCGCTGTCATGTTGTTGATTGTTTACAGTTCCCATATAATTTATGATTTAAGTGATTACTGTTTCGTTTGTAAGCCAAAAAAACTTGTTTATTTCATTTACCATTCAAAACATTTTATGTAATATGGCAGGATTTCACGACAAAAGAAACAAAAAAAAACTACCAATTATTAAAATAAACATTGATGAGGATTAAAATTGCATGTTTCCATGCAAAGTTTTCAAAGATTAGTATTTTGAATATGGAAATAACCGACATTAGCTTATTTGAAAAGAACTGTTGCTAGACATTTGTAGACCGTATTCCATTGAATCATATGGTGACCAGCATGGAAGGGAAAATATTCTACCCTATATCAACACTTCAAAGCATCTGGGAAAATACACCCAAGCACAAATACAAATCACACAGCACAAAGCAGGATACACACATGCACAAATACAGGCTAGAAATTATTTGACAACACAATAAACAACAAAAAATTCTTATAAATATAGCTGGAAATATACTTCTTAAAATTAATCAAATCTAGAGAAAATTAAATATTTTCGGTGTAAATAAAATTATTAAATTGTATTGAGTAAAATAGAAATAAAAAATATTAAGAAAGTTCTAAGAAGTATAACAAGAATTGCTTTCAATTACAAGCGAGGAGGGAGAAGAAACGTAATAATAACTTACAAAAATTGAGTTAGCAATTATAGGAGCCTGAACAGACATAAAATTCTAATCATTGAACTGATGACAATGATGAATTGAAAGACAATTACAATTAAAATACCATAATAGCAAATAAAAATATTTAAACCAAATGTGTAATTTTATAATCGTTACTAATTCTTTTTACGTTCTATATTAATTTGTAAATGTAAAACTATTTTATTTCAAAGAAGTTTTCACAAACTATTCTTAAACGAATACTGACAAATAGGGTAATTTAATATTGCTCCAGGTTACGGAAACTTTTTTCGTCTAGTTTCCCGCAAAGCCACTGAGCTAATGCTACGAGGATTCATTATCAAAAACGGACAAGAGAGTGCACAGAATTCTCTCATATATCAAAAAATATCTTTAAAACATGATTACGAAACAGTGGGGGAAAATGGAAAACTACTTTCTCCATACTTTACCTCGTAAGTAAATTCGTTATCGAACCAGCTCTCCCTAATTTCAACTCACTAGATTCCAACAAGACTACTTATTGAACACTTTAATATCTCTCACATTCAGCTAATAGAAACAACACGACCAATTACCCTCTCCTAAATGTGGATCCAAAGTATCTAAATAATACATTAATCCAGTGTGCCCTGAACTAAACAAGTTCTTAAATTTAAAAGATTCCTTAATCATTCTCCTCCCCAGAAAAATGCATAAACGTTTTAGAGCTTTCAAAAACCTCAAAAACTGACACCTACATATCCCTCCTGAACATTTAAATAATGACCCTCCTTTTCCTACATCTCATTTAGTATCATCCTTCAAATATGTTGTTAATATCGAAGGCCTGTGTATTGTAAATAAATAATTATGAGTATCCACCCCAATTATTTAAGTACCCAAAATATTGACACTTCTTACGATTTATATCATTGTATGAATTGTATGTTATTGAATAATGTAATAATTGTAAAAAATATAATCTTGTGGAAATTTTTACTTGATACTCGTGGTCGCTTATACCCCAGTTGTTGAAGAACGACCTTCAATTTTTTTTAATGCTATGAGGTGCTGGAGTGCATTTAAACAGGAAATGTAGTTTAACTTCCTTCCTCCTAACAAGCTAAATTTATGAAGATATCCATACGCCTGAATCGGAATACTTCCATTCACCACTTGCATTGAACCAAGAGTTCCCTTCTACAATAGGGATAAAATGCATTGTAAATAAAACTGCCAATATGTTAAAAAACACCTAAAATATTTAAAAACGAATCAAAACATTAATGCTCCGTGCGTTTGACGACATTGCTGCAATGGCTGGTTATCTAGAATAGCTGTAACGGGTTGAGAACTTGCTGTCGGTTTTTGAAACATCCTAGTCTAACTTGATACAAAAAAATAACTCACGATAAGAAATTACATGGTTGGATTTATACGTCATTTTCAATTAGGAATATGGAATTCATTTAGTACAATATACGTACTTTTATTTAATAAAGGTAACCGGCTGTGGTTTATAAAATAAACCACCCGTTGTTATTTTATACCGCATTTATTGGTAAATTTTATTTTAGTTTCGTAATATTTCGAAATTTCATCAGATAATATTATACTATACGAATGTGAAGGTCAAGGTAGCTAAGTGAACCAACGTTAAAGAGAATAGGAATATGGAAGTAAAAAATTGGAATTCAGCAACTGATACTTTTTCAAGAAAGTGACGTTTTAAATTAATTTACTGCAACAAACCAATTAGTATATTTGACTTACCTTATAAATAATATATTTTCACGAATTACAGCTCAGATCAAAGAAAACATTTTGTACCGCATATTTAGGAATACTTCATTTCCGGCAATTTCATGTCTGCAAGCACATCGGTTTTCACATTCTGACTGAAAAGTTACTAGAGGTTTTACAACACGTATCATTTGTCCAGTGTTGCCAAATTGAAACCGTGAAACGTAAATTAGATCACACCAATACTATGTAACATCGTAGTAAAAACAATAATTTTTGGTGTACTTCATTTATTCAAACAATTAAAACAAACTCAGTAAAAAGAAACAAATAATTGTTCAATAATTATTAAACAACTCACATGCAGAACCGAGTTTAATTATTCAAGAAAACAATATGCTCATATCGTGGAACATTACTGGTCTCGATCGTTATAATATGCAACGTTAATAGAAACCAGTTGCCAATCGTCTACTGCGAAAATCATGTGCTACATTACTTTGCCGAAACAATAATGACAGCTTTTTCCGTTTTCTGAAAATAACTTTAAACAACATAAACGGGAAGTCACACACCAACTAATTAGAAACAAATATTCCATCAACAATTGCATTTTGGTCCACACAAAAATTATTTGAATAAATGCAGGACTAAAAAATGGAACATGTTCGAACTTTCATAATACTAGTTCTTGTTTCTTCTATGTCATATATAATTTTTCACAAGTTTTTGTTTAGAAACAATTAAAGGCAAAGAGTATAAATTGATAAACGTTTGAGGAAATTATGATTCTCCTTTGAATATAAATTACACACGAATCCTTTTCTTTTTGACAATCAATGAAAATGTTTTTCTTCACAAAAAGTCTTTATTGTTCAACACGTTTCGTCTTCATTACACGCATTTTCTGAGGTATACAAAAAATAATTTAAATGCTAACGTCTGAAAATAAACAATGGCAAATTTGGAAGATATTGAATAAAATAAAAGAATAAAAAATTAATGTATCAAGCCTTTTTGTGAAGAAACACATTTTCATTAATTATCGAAAAACAAACGGATACTTATATTTAATAATTAAAAAGATATACTACAGAAGATTCTTTGTTACTCAGCGACGGTCAAGATGAAATTTAAATTCGCCCACCACTATGAGGAATGAAATGCGAAACTACTCTGTATCTGGAACCACTGCAATTGTATAACCTTTCCCTCAGACGCGCCTGTGCAAGGGCAGCTATTTTTCGATTGTTGATTCCCTGTTGCCACACATGCATTGTTTCCATTCCTCACAATTATCTTTAGTTATGCATAGAGCAGCAATAATTGTATAGTTTTCACCTTATATTCAATTTCTATAACTTTTTGTTCGGGAAAGACGTACCAATGGCCAACTTCATACAAGCCGCAGTGGAGATGCAAGTCAACACTGTACAGGGATTTGAACTTTGTATGTTGACCAACGAGATATAAATCTAGAGAGAAGCAATGTGCCCGCCATATTTGAAGCTTTTTGAAAGTACAGCCGCCATGTTTTCTGAGGGCAATGTCAGATAGTGTGCGTAATTGTCCATTCGATCGAAGTGCATTTGGAATCAAATGCTCTAAAGGAAACATTTCCGACGTGAGACACAGGACAAAAAAATATTTTTTTTATAACTTTTGAAAAAATAGAGCAATAAGACGATATGTCATCCTGCAGAATCAATTTAGCACTATCCTTATCAACAAATTTTTAAAATCTGTTTTGTTATTTTTAAATGCAAAATTGCAGCCTATTCACGAAAACTACTACAATTTTCAAAAAAAGTCTACATGACGTTAATGAAAGAACTATTTATGGGCAACAAATTTAATTCGAAGTAAATATGTCTGTCTTTAATTTTATAGTTGTAGGAAGACGCCGAAAAAAATTCAAACTTTTGCAGTTTTCTAAAATTCATAATTAACCACGGAAACCGGACCTACGCCACCTTTATAGAAGTATTTTACTCTATTCCTACAAGAAATTTAAGGAAAAAATATGAAACTGTTTTTTGAGAAAATTTTGAAAGTGTCCCAGGGGCTTCATGTAAAGTAACCCCAAATTTTAAACAATGTGTTTTGTTTTTTTGTTTTTTCAAATTTTCAAAGCTTCAACTAGAGCCAGATCAACCGAGGTTTCTGCAATTTGGAAAAGGTCAGACGGGTGGGTTAGGCCCTAGGATTGTTCACAGACGGACGGACGGATGTTTTGAAGGGAAAAAAGCACTCACATTTTCGGTATCAGGAGACCCCAAAACGTGTATTTCCGTTGAAATCTCAAAATTGATTTTCCGCAGCATTACATAACTTGCTCTATACTATACTGTATATACGTATATACTATCCACTATACTTCCGTTAATACGTATGTATACGAGAAAATAAAAATGGTATTTATGTATGTCTTTTACGTACTAAAAAATATCGGGAAGCACTGATCTGTAACGAGATCATTGCTACGAAGCACTGGGTTTGAGGTTATGTTTTCGATGTACAATTCTCAGATGTAGAGATACTTGAATGTTTACTGCTGGAGCCTAAAATTTAATTAGCTCATTTAATGATGTATCAATCTCCAATTATAATACACAACTGATGTGTTAATTCCATCTGTGAGCAGAGGCGTAACTATCACTTTGATCACTTGTAGGTCCTGAGATATTTTCTCCTGTAACACCATTGTGCCTTCCTTGATACCAGTACTATTTCCTTGACATCGTGTTTTACGTATAGGTAGTTCAATACATGCATAGGTAATACAACGTAAAACTCTTGTAAGAAGCTATCTAGAACAAAGAAGCAATTTTTTTCAGACCAAAGAGACTTGTTTTGTTTGTACTTTTATACTAGTCGAAAATAAGTTCGGTGTCAGTACACGTATTACATTGTCGTTTCATTCTCTTGTAAATTACACCATTATAACTGACGAAATGTTTAAGAAAAACATGATAAAGCTCTCGTGAAAGTAGTACGTCATTATTTAAGCTTTTTTATGATCGTTCATAATAATATTATAACAACATATTAAAACAAAGCTTCCACAAATCGATTATACTGATAGTTACCTGACCACTGTCAAAGCGTTTAGTAGATAACATTAGCTAGTATAGAGCATCCACAGGAACTAGATTCAGAGAATAAGATCGCAGAAAAATTCGCATAGTAACTCCTTCATCTATAGACGGAAACCCGATCGTGTGAAATACGCAAGCCATTTGTCAAATCTAAAACTAATAGCGACCCTTTCTGTAGGTTTTGTCGAATAGCGGGAACACGAAGCCAACCTTGCAAGTTGCTGTAGTTTATACGTTTATTT
This sequence comes from Teleogryllus oceanicus, assembly GCA_964035755.1. Classification (NCBI taxonomy): domain Eukaryota; kingdom Metazoa; phylum Arthropoda; class Insecta; order Orthoptera; family Gryllidae; genus Teleogryllus; species Teleogryllus oceanicus. Next base: position 47,469,673 of record CAXIVR010000009.1, read on the forward strand.
CTTTGGCGCCAGCGTTTATAATGTTCGTGGGAAAGTGATACATTTTCTGTGAGTACTTGACACCATGAGGGCTGGCGTTGACGATCTGTGAGCGTGATTACTTTACATGAAACTATCAGTGCAAATAGTAAATGAACCGACAGATGACGAATTCTACGTGCTGCATATCATAATTGCTGCAAACAAGCGAAGGTACGTAGTTAGTCATTAGGATGATCCACTAATTAGACAGGCCATTAATCTGAATGAAGGATGGGAAACAGAAGCATTGTAAATGTAGCAAGGCGCACTGCGAAGAAAACAGACATTGAATAATACACACAGAGAACTTTTGGTGCTACTTAATATGAAATGTGAGACACAAAGCATTTTCGTGAAGAGACAGACCAATCCATGGACAATATCAAAAATAAATCACATGGCGCATATCAGACAGATCAATCAATTTTGTGGCTTATCAGGGGAAGAATGAAGCTAAAATCGGAAGCACTTCTAATAGCTGCCCAAGATCGGAGTTGAAGACACGGCATTATGATAAAGTGGGTCTCAACATTTCCCAAGATGATAAATGCCGCACTTCCCAAGAACAAGTAGAAAACCACTGGATCATATCAATTCAGCTTGTCCGATTCTAATTAATGCCAAATAATCTAAAAGACACCGCAGGGTGTGTCATTACCTCCACTAGCAGAAATAGATCACCCTCGAAGTTCCAAACACATGCTCCAAGTCGTCGAATACTCACCAAAACCGGTGACGTCTGTTGGACAGAGTACAACACTGTACGACCAATAAATTCAAACTGATCGTACGATAGCTACAAACAAATCGGATATTGTAATCCGGGATTTGGACAAAAAGCTATGTCCTCTTGTAGATGTTCCTGTATCGTGCGGTCAAAACGTCGTACCCAAGGGAACAGAGAAACGTATGAAATGTAAGACATCGGAAATCGCGATCAGCCAAATATGGGGCGTAAAAAACAGGTCGTCTTTACAGTTATCCGGGATTTATTCTACAAAATCCAACTCTGAGAATTTGTTTCACAAACTTTGTGCAAGAGCTTGGATAAACTCCCAGGTCATTCAAAAGAATGGGAATAGTAGAATGGGAAGAATGAACCATTTGACATCGTAAATTTTCGGATAAACCATAGAACTGAATTCAAATCAATTATGCCTTATTTTAGGTGATGATACTCCTGGGAATCAGACTGACTCCTCTGTCTAACCACGAAAATTTCGACTACGCTCCTTTCATTAGGGGGAAAAAGAGGTATCACTTTCGCCACGAAAAAGGTGATTTTAAATTTTGCTCAGTAGAAATCATGCTTAGAGTGATTTGTGACTCCACCGATTTTCACTAACTGGTCTATATTTCCCCCTATCCTGCCCGAGATATTGTGGTATAATAAAAATAACGTATTGTATTATTCAAGAATAATCCTGTTATCAAAAACTTTAACGAAATCTGATCTGGATCGGCGTTTAATTGCGAACCATACATTGAATTTGAAGAAAATCCAACACTAGAGTACAAAAACACAACCAATCGCAAACATATTTTTGAAACAGACATATAATGTTTAAATAAATTTTTAAAAAATGTTATGAACTTACTTCGCAATTTATGTCAGACTACGATATTACCAGTGACTACACATCAGCGCAGCCTAATGGTGGCGAACCTTTGCTGGGCCTCCTTAGTCATTCAAATTTTTTATATTAAATAAAAGATTTTACTTTAAAATTTCCAGTTAATTTTTTAATTTTTAACATGAATTTTTTGCCCGTTACAGCAGAGAATATAATCTATAATTTATTATCTACAACAAAATGTTTACGTTGGTTTTGAGCACAGCCTTAGTGGACACGATTTTTGTCTCGCATGCCCCAAGACTCATGATGTCGAATCACTTGGCCGTATTAATTGTTAATATATTACGACTTTCTAACTGAATAATAAACTTATAAAGCCAAAAATATAGCACCAAAACTGATCTTTATATTACAGTAGCAGCGAAGTCAGCAAAAAATGCAAATTCTCAATTTGAAATTAATATACGGGGAAATTGAAAACCTAGGACATTGGAATCGCGGAATAACAATGGATCAATGACTCCTATTTTGGTCATATTTTTTCGCCCGCAAATGTTGCGATGACCCCTTGTTTTGCTTCTGAACATAAATGTAGCTTCACTATCTATGCAGTCTTCTAGAATTTTGTGGGTAATACAGTTATTCAAATTATTGCTCTGCATGTTCTCACGAAGTCAATTCCTTCACGAAGGTAACGATGGATAGTAGGAAAAATCTAGAGCTCATTTGACTTTGCAAATAGGTTTTGTTACACTGGAGCTATTTTTTCTGATTAACTCTGGCAAAAATGTTAATTTAGTCTGTATTCAGAATGGAACTTGCTTATGGGTTTAGGTAGGGATCCCAAAATTTCAGGCAACGTGCCCAGAACACACTTCTACCAGAGTACGATACAGTATTTTTAACTGTCCTTTACGCTAAAAAAAATAAATAAAAAAGAAACAATACTATTTTACGAGCGAAATTGCAGATTCGTTCCACAAAAACTACTAAATGTTAATTGTGGGAATTCTGATTTGGTGTTGTTGACGTTCTTATAAGAAGAAATAAAAGAGGTCATCTTCGTCAACATATTAGCTTTATTAAGATAGCCGGCTTTGGCGTCGTCGTCAGTCTCGCTGCTGTCGGCAAAAGTCGGACGATATGTTGACGATATGTTGTGGGTTAATATGTTGACGAAGGTGACCTCTTTTATTTCTTCTTACTTAATGTTAGTCTGGAATTGCTTAACTCTTAATGTTTTTCGGCGAATTTCCTGAAATTTTCCCACCGCGCATTAATAAATTAAAAAACACATATTCATTCTATTTAATAGATCGGGAAATGTTATACTGGAATGTTCAGTTTAATTTTCGGCAATAACGGCGAATGAAATACCAGTATTATTGTCCAATGTAGCGAAAGTGTATGTACAACATGAGCACGCTGTACAGGCGTCAACAAACAGCTGTATCTCAAACAGTGTATTACCCACTACCAGCTCCAATTTCGGAAGTTTTTTTTCAAACATAGAACTTCTCATACAAATTTCATCAAATCTAAAAGATCGCGGGAGGCTCTTTTCTCAAACGCCCTTGAAATATTGAACATCAAGAATAACATTTCATTACATTTTTTAAATGGACTTTAACTCAAAAACTGTTGGAGAAAACTTGAGAAAACATTTAAAACCGAAAACAAAAAAGATTGCATCAGTGGTAACAGAGATAATGGTCTACCCTATCTTATAATCCTCTTTAACCCTAGCTTTACCAGGCATGGGCAAAAAGTGCCCATTAGTTTGTTTTCTTGAATAAAACGTTAAATTGTGCTTTAAAAGCATTTAGATTTTTTTATTCTATTTGTCAATAACACCTAACTCTTTGTAATAACATTTAAATCTGCGTAATGGCCTTCACGTTTGCAATTTTTGCCTAGGGTTGGTAAAACTTGTGACAATATATGAAGCCTACTGATTTAGTTTGGCAACACTGTACTGGTACTCATCCATTGTCGAAGCAATACAGTGCAGCTGTTTGTACTTTAACCTGTACGTATTGTTGGAAATGATTAGGAGGGTTGTTTAAGTAAAGATGTTATTAAAGTGGTGATGAACATTGAAACTTGACTATGTACAACAAGATTATCTACCATTTATTTACCATAATCGTTTGGTAACAATATGTACTTAATAACGTTCCAATTGGATTATAAATCATATGTTCACAAGATAAATATGTCTAATTACAATATTATAGTCATAGTAAGGAGTAAAACATATGGTAATAAGGTAAAAAACATTTTCCCCACGTTTGGTACAGCACGCTACCAAAAATAATTTGCTAATGGTAGGGTTAATGACGATTCATGATAGGTATGACCACATTAGTGGCATGTGAATTTTTACATTCAACGCGGTATCATAATTATTAATTAAGGACCTTTAAATGGTTTTGCATTCACTGATGCTTCGTCCATCAGGAAATCGTACTTTCTAGATGCTCCTCGCAATTTCGCAATCCCCTGTAATTGTTTGAAATAAATTCCTATATGTTCTGTCACCTTTCTTAATGATGAACTTAATGAATAATACCGAGAAAAAGATATGGGTGAATTACATATTTATTAATAAGTGGTGTTCTTTTTTTCACTTCCTTATTTTAAGAGTTCAGTGAGAAAATTTGTATTCTTTATAGCAGAAGTTTCTTGTGATAAAGAGAGGAAAATATTATCGCAAATTTTATACTCAACAAAGCAATGACCAAGTGCATTTGAAATTATACCAACTTTTGTTTGCTACATGATTGGCAGATTCGTCACCTGAAATTTTGCCACCGAAGGCCGAAAACTTCACCCAATGACCAGATTGAAGTTCAAGAGTAGAAAATAATCTTATTTGACAAAACCAGATTTAAAAAAGAGAATCCAATATCAATATAACCTACCAAACTTAATATTTTACGATTGTTCTTCGCCATGTCAAGCGAGCAAAATATATTACTATCTCAATATTTGACACTAATGTTCTTTGTTTTTTCCACCTTGCTTCTTTCCCCCAAGTGCATAATATCAGGAAGCCTGATAGATTACAAAATGTATTATCAACATTATTAAGAATGAGGCAGCTATTGATTATGTATTAGGTTGTTGTTGAACATGTGTTAATTTGTTTATGTAATTAAAATTGTAGAACACTGAAGATGGGAAGAGTGTTCCCGAAACAGTGTTTGGCTAAATAGATACATATTAAAATTATATAGCCTTCTATGTAGTAGATACCTCACTGAACCCGGAATATCATGAATTAACACAAAATCTCCGCTGCCACCACAGAATTTGAAAAATTAAATTATAATTACACTGTTTGTTTAAGTTTCATGGTTACTTCACAGCATTACTGAGATTTTTTTACAATACAAATCGTATTGCATTTTTTTGGTGGACGTGACTTTACTTTGTAGGTAAATGAAATGCAGACGTGGACGTAGTGTTAAAGTGGGCTGAGAATATTTACTGCATTTTTTGTCTGTAGAAATTTGTTATTTAGAACGACTGTGTGTCTGTGCTCCAAATCGCTCTCCCAGCATGTGTGGTAGTGCAGTGCATGTACGTATGCGTTTAAGTAAGAGGTAAGTACAGGAGAAGGAAGAGTCAGGAAAGATCGCGCGCAGTCCGTGGCCTGTTTCTTAACCTACTGCTCCGGCATTCGCCTCATGTTGATCGAGAGTTCACAGAAAACTACCGATCAGAGTATCCGGCCAAGAGAATACTTCTCCAGACAACGAATGAATTCGCTGCCCCTTTTCGCTGACAAGCTAGTGTCGAAAATCCTGTCGCACTATCGAAACTCGAACCTAGGACCTCTCGGTCAGAGGCACTGCAGTGACATCAATTGATGCCCTGAACCATCTCTCTCAGTAAATCAATATAGATATAAGACTAACGAGCATACAGTGCGACGAGCATACAGACTAACGAGCATACAATTTTAGATTTAAATCAACTGACATTGGTAGCAGAAATTTTAGTGGAAATACCTGCTACGAATGTAGATGTTTTATTTAATTTAAATTACCCATCTGGATGACTCATAGGCAGCGTACTAGCTTCCCGTACGGTGATTCCGGGATCGATTCCTGGTCGAGGCAATCATAGAGATATAGCTTTCCTTTGAAATCGTCTCACATCCTGTATTTGGATGACGAAGAAAAGCTCAAGCAGGCGGATCTTGTTAATTACGGTGGAGAGAACACGTCATGTTTGCCTCATGTCGCTCTTAGCCCCAAGCCTGGGAATTTAACTAGGCCCAGGCATGGGGGACACCGGTAGCTGGCCGGCGAAGTCGGACTCCCGACCCAATAACGCCAAATACATACATAATTTAAATTAATAAATTAATTAATTGAGAGATTTTATATAATTTCTAAATGAGAGGTGGTACTGGGGTATACATTTCCTCATCTGGCAACGCTCATGTGAGCATGTTCGATCAGCGGAAGAAGAAGAAGAAGAAGAAGAAGAAGAAGAAGAAGAAGAGAAGAGGGCGATCGCCTTTGGAAACGCCGCGCGTGGCTCGCGACCCCCGCCATCCCGCCCACCGCTCCACTCTGCCCGGCGCGCGTTGTCCACCGCGTCTAATTAAATTCCTTTCTATTCCCGACGCGCGAATGGGGCCAGCCGGCGCGGTGGAGCGCAGGTAGCGCCAAACGGCCCACCGCGAGCCACCGACGCACGCACGCACGCACGTCGCCGTCGGTCACGCAGCCGGCCGCGTCAACAACGCAACGGAAACGTGTTCACAGAGCGACATCAAAAACACCGGCCTTGATGGTATACCGGTTATAGAACGATTTTCCTAAGGATGAGCCAAAGTGACAGTTCGCAAAAACAAGTGAACATCACATGTATTTCAGAGCAATATCCCTCCACCGCGACAGCTGTTCAGCCCCTTCATAAAGTGTTTGGTTATGGCGTCTGAGAAGACATCACTATCCAGAAGTCTAAGAGTTTCGCTGACGTATATGCACGTACGCGAGTTCGGAAAATAATTAAATTTAATTACATATGTAGAAAATCTCTTCTCTCACAACCAGTAAAAGAAAACTGCCACGAAGGTAAATAGAAAGCTCTCGATCACAGCTTGCCACACAACAGCACAAAGGCCGGAACCACGTGCATCGGTACGCATCTCGCATTAAAGTCTCAGTTTTAAAATAAACATAATATTTATCACACAAAAAGTAAATTCAATGTAATATATAAAGGAAAAAAGAATTTTTACAGAAGAGCACATAACACTGCACTTCCTAATTTCAATTATTTCTCCTGGCGCACTATATTTTTGTCGGACGAGGACGTCACAAATGGAAGCGTCGAAGCCATTTACAAGTTAGCCAACTGCAAACGAACAAATGCAGGAAGGGAGTCCATTGGGCTCAAGGGCACGACGGCCACAGAACCTTCACTTATGTTGCCAGCACTAGCTGTCACTTTGGCTCATCCTTAGGTAAATCGCTCTATATCACACCGGGCTTCTGATCCTAAGTTCGCGGGTTCAAAGTCGGCGGATTATTGAGATGCCAAAAATCGACGGCATGGATGCGGACGCTTACCGGCATGTAAAGGCGGCTCCACACATTTGGCATTCGCCGAGCAGCCAGCTACTGCTCGCCCAATCCTCAACATGCTGATATGTTCGGCAAATGTTCGCTCCCATTGGTGTGTCCTAAAGACCGACATGCTGTGGATAGGGCGAGCACCGAATGTTACGTCACTCGGCAAATAGAAAGCAACTCATCCACACTACTCGAGATTCGGTGAGCGGTTGCTCGCTGTTCGCCGAATAACGAATAACGAAACTGGAGGCGTCGTTAAACAGATCCTACGAAAGGCACTTGGCCGATCCTGACAAAATTATATCCTTTAGCAATTTATAGAACGATTTTCCTAAGGATAAGCCAAAGTGACAGCTAGTGCTGGCTACATAACTGAAGGTTCTGTGGTCGTTGTGCCCTCGAGTCCATTAGAATCCCTTCCTGCATTCGCGCGTTTGCAGTTGGCTCACGTGTAAATGACTTCGACGCTTCCTTTTGTGGTGTCCTCGTCCGATGACAATATAGTGCGCTTCGAGAAATAATTGAAATTAAAAAATTAGGAAGTAGTGTTATGTGCTCTACTGTAAACATTCTTTTTATCTATTAATATTACATTGAATTTACTTTTTTGGTGATATTTATTTATTTAGTCAAAAACTGTATGTGACGTATGGGGGAGAAAATCATCTGCGCACGCTTTCTTGAGTTTCAGAATCCCCCAACAATTTAACTATTAATAGTTGAAAGATGCAAAATCATAGTAATAATAATAATAAATTTAAAAAAGCGAGGGATTAACATTTCAAAAGCCAGATGTTTTCGTTGCAAAATTACTGAAAACTTATTTTTAACAGTAAAGGAACAAACAGATTTGATTTTTCTGTATTGTTAACAAAATAGAAACTCACCCTAAGCTCTACTACCACTACAGGCAAAAGAAAAGTTCAACAAACCGTGCGCATAGAGAAGCTACATTTACGTCCAGAAGCAAATCAATGGGCCATCTCAGCATTTGCTCAATGGATCAAGGAATCTGGACAAAAACCCGATCGAGATGGGGGTCATTGACCCGGACGTACATTATTTGTTACAGGCATATTGAGTCTTTTTTTTAATTACATAATGCAAATGTAGACTAATTCATTATACTATATCTTGTTTTTGTTAAAGTAGACATTATTTTTCTTTTTGACGATCAGTATAGTCTCTAATTGTATAGAAACAGTCTTGCAGCAGAAAAGATTTTACTTTTAACTTAAATTTGTGTACCAATTTTAATTGTTTAATTTCATCTGGCAATGAGTTGTAAAGTAACGTACATGTATTGTATGTGGATTTCTTGTAGTGAGCTGTTGATACTGACACTTGATGAACATGATTTCTTCGTCTAGTGTTGTGACTATAAATATCAGTATTACATGAAAATAAGTTCCCACCGTTAAGTAAGTCAGTTTTGACAAATACTACAGACATAAATAAATAGACAAGACAATGGTAAAATTCCAAGCTCAATGAAAAGAGGCTTGCACGGATCACGTGGATGGGATTTTTTCATTATTCGGATAATTTTCTTTTGCAGTCTAAATGTCTGGGAACTAAAGGATGAGCTTCCCCAGAATATTTTGCCATATCTCAGGCGGGAATGTACATTTGCAAAATACACGCAACGAGCTGCATGAAGGCTGACAGAATTAGAAAGAATTCTGAATGCATAACATAATGAGCTTAGTTTAGTGTTTAATTATGTTATATGTACATTCCATTTGAGGTTTCATTGAATTAAGAGACCTAGAAATGTTTGTTACCTTAACATCAGCTAATTGCATATTGTTCATTTTCAATGGAGCATACGACTGCCGATTTGAAGCGCAAAATTGCATTGAGACAGTTTTTCCTTCGTTAACTATTAATTTGTTATTACAAAACCAATAATATATAACCTATAAATATTATGTTTATTTTAAAGTAGAGATGCGTACTGGTGCTCGTGTTTCGGTCTATTGAGCCTTGTAAGGCTGTAATTGGGAGCTTTCTATTTATAGCTCTATATTTATATGGCAGTTTTCTTTTACTGATTGTGAGAGCATGTTAGGAGATTTTTCACATACGTAATTAAATTTAAATATTTTCCGGACTCACGTACGTGCATATACCTCAACGAAACTTTGATTTCTGCATAGGGATGGATTCTGCACAGGAGCCATAACCTAACACTTTACGAAGAGGCGTGGCTGAACAGCTGTCGCGGCGGAGGAATACGTCTCTGAATTACATGGGATGTTCACTTGTTACACGAACTGTCACTTTGGCTCATCCTTGGGAAAAATCCTTCCATAGCACCAATCAAAGTTTCGATTTGAATTACAGGATAAGATTCCGGATATTGTATCTAGGCCTGCGCTATCGGGTATTCAAATTAAACGACAAAATTGGCGCACTATCGCATCTAGGGAAAGTAATACCAAACTAACCTAGGTATACATGCCCCGGACATGTCTTACAAGAAGGCGCTAGGGGCTTCTCGTGACTAGTCTACACACAAATACATGTTTGCCAGGGGAAAAAAACGTTAAAAAAAAAAACAACTTTGTGGATGTAATAATCGCCAATGGAAACACAACCTGGTATAATCGTCCTAATCCTCCATCAAATCAGAAGTAACTTTGACAATGACGCGCCTTCATTTCATATAATAAAAGACTATTGTACTCTCGCAAAACTCTGAATAAGACAGCTGTCTCACCAGCACACAACTCCTTGAGGATGAATCCCCATTACTTGGCCATATAACATCCCTTTAACAGTCCCACACAGCTTAATAGATTATAAACAATTGTGTACATAGTTGCTAATGATCGTCTAGTTCATGCGAATCCCAAAAATATATTGGAATTAAAAGATATGAGAATGTTCTCCTTCTTTGTGATTGAAACTGTCCTTTAAAAAAAATTAAGTCAAACTTTTATAGTTGTGTATTTAATTATACATACTTAGGTACGTTTTCCCCCTTCTATTTTATATCATGTACTTACAACTTTTATATTTCTTCACATATACATGATTTTTAATTATTATTAATTTCTTTATAACTTTCATTTTATATTATTTTATTTTAATCAATACGTTCAAAATTATTGTTTGTCATTTTTTCAGGCATACACATAATAATAATAATAATAATAATAATAATAATAATAATAATAATAATAATAATCGTGTAACCTACACCTGAAGATGTGAGTGACACGTGAAACGTCGGGTATGGAAAATAGAGACGTTTTTGACGAAAATCATTATTGATTGTCAAACACAAAAAGGATGCCCCTGTTTAATTATTTATATTCTAGTGACAATCAGTATCTTCCCAAATTTTTAGATTTAAAAATAGCTAATTAAAAATACCAACGCGGCGTCTCCGAAACGCCTCGCGGCGCGCCTACAGCTGCTGTCTCCTCGATGACCTGATAGCGCGAGTCTACCACTAGCCGCAGAATATCCTGTGATTCCGCCAATGATTAGAATATACTACAAAGAGTGGCTGACACTATGGTTTCAGCGCTTTTGGTGGACGCTCACAGAACTATGGGTTCCATGTTTTTTGCAGTCAAAATACATGAGTGGAGGGTGATGTAAAATAGAATTGTCATTATACAGAATTGACGTTGTTTGTATCTGATCTTATTTCTATATTATTTTTTGTTTAATTGTACTTAAATATTGTGTTGAGTTGGTTTACTTGTATTACTGAGGATTATTAATGACCATCATCATACAAGGGATATTGTTTATTTTTTGCCGTCTTATTAGTAATTTGTTTCTCTGCTTCTTATTGCATCATTCACTTTCAGACGTTATGCTAACTACAATAACATTTTTATAGCTTCCTTCCTTGTGACAATAGCCGACGCAGGAACGTGTTTTTAAAATTACTCAATTGAAAATTACTCGTTCTCTTTTCAAATTGTGTTTTTGTTTTTAAATGAAACATTTTTGGTTGTGAGAACCTACACAATGAGTATTGATATCAAGTACCTCCCGTCCCACCTGGCCTTATCCAGGACCTTATGGAATACTAGAATATTGTTTCTCCAGAGGTCGCTCCATTGACTGCAAAAAGCAAGGCTTTAATTTGCTGCAAAGATCACGGGGCTTCAGCCACTCAGTATAGTAACTCGTTGGATTCTGCCCTTGTAGCCTGCGGTCACAAGAATTTCTTTCTTCTGGGGGGGGGGTGTAATTACGCTTACCCCACACCTCTCGGGAGTCTACGAGAGAGCAGAAATATTCATTGATACACGAAAATTAACATTTTACAAACAATAAATGTATTTTATTAATTATGAATTTAAATAAAAGATTCATGGGGATAGATATATTGCTTAGTTAAAAATAGTATTGCCTCTACTACTAATTATACGAAAACTCCTTAGTTGCAAGTTTAACTAGGATTCGAATTCACAGTTTCCCATGCTAATCTTACGAACTCTACCATTTGTCGGCTCGCCTCACATCCTGGACGTTTGGCTCCGTTTTACTGCTTGGGGAAAGAGAGTTGTTTCTTCCTTCCTGACTGTACCCCGTTGCAGAGGCTGTGAATGGCGCGCAGTAATCTGACCTTCCCTTCCGTCCCTTTACCTGTCGCCAACGCCGACTTCAGTTTCTAGCCTAGGCGACATCCACCTCCGAGCCCCACTTCTCCTCCTTCGTCTCCATGGTCCCACTTTTAACACCACTGTTTACTTCTAGAAGTTTATTATAATATAAATGTCTATTGTCGGACCATGCACTCCATCAACACCCGGCACTCAGTGGTATACACTTCTTCACACCATACATTGTTTATCGGACAATTAATGTCCATGATAGCAGCACTGTGCTCGTGGAAATGCATAGGCACTCTATAGCGCCGCGAGGTATGTACGAGCGAAGACTAGAAAACTGAAGAATGTTACAAAGATCACGAGGACCAATTCTCGGACCTCTCAACGAATGTCTCTCGCCTAGTCACGTTAAAGCAAAGAGAAACGAAGTGCTCAACATTAGTAACTACTGGTGCTACAGAATAGCACCACTAGTTACTAATTTACACTAACCGCAGCATAGATTTTGTCGCATTAGGTTTCTAATCACTTTGGTCTGGGCTAGCTATTTGATCTTCCCACATACTCTTATCAGATGTCATCTATCGTCGCCCAACGTACACTTTTTTACAAATTTCCGCCGCTTTCAAGAAAATGGCGTTTAAGCGTTACTGTAAATGTAAATTTGAAGCTCTTTTTCACATAAATCTTTTGAGTTTCCGAAAAACTTCATTTAAAGTCATTTGAAGCACTTGAACTTACCAATGCAATACTTTTTACAAATGGCCGGAAATGTCCATGTTCATGGCATAAGGATATTTCAATAAAATTACATTTGTGTAGTTTTTGGAGAATAAGAAAAGAACGAAGAATTCTCCAAATGAACTTTATGCCATATTAAACTGTACAATTAGGACAATCCGTTGAAAATGTTTGAAGAAAAGTTTTTAAAAAAAATAGCGTTTGAGCGTTTCTAAAAATGCGAAATTTTCAGCTCATTTTCACAGAAAACTGTTCAGTTTTCCAGAAACGGTTTGTGTCATTTGAAGCACATAAATAAATAATACATAAATACATTAATGCAAAAACATCACCCCTAATGCAAATATTAACGTCGAAAAAGACAATTAAAAAAACGATTAAAAAGATACGACTGATTAGAAAACGCTTTTATAACATGCATGTAGTTGCCAGAAAATTAAATTATAAACGCGGGTTACTTTTACAGAATAGGAAATACAGGTTTAGAAAATTCTAAAAATCATGTGAAACGCAACGGTAAATTTAGGAAGTTGTGTATCCTTACCTTGTAGCAAAAATAATTTTCTGAAAGATGTGTATATTACACGCTAAAGGAAAATGATTTTTTACAATTAAATAAGAAGCAATCGACACGAAATATAGTAACTAAATGATACTGCTGAAGAAAAAGTATCCTTCAAGCTTCCTCAGACAAAACGAAAAAATAGAATTTAGAACATTACAGTAAAAATTTGTCTTAATTTAGTGAAAGGAGTAACCATTCAAAATAATACGAAAAGAAATCTGAAATACAAGGAACAACAATGCCTATTGTACGCTCTTGGAAAAAAGCTGATGGAAACAAACCCGAGGTATTCATCCGCCTTGCTCCGATACTCAATCGCCGACTCCGCTCGCACTACTTTCGGCCACGCGCGCTCAGTATAGCCGCGGTCGCTCAAAAAGAGAACCCGACAATGCAGATTTCTAATAGCTCCTCAAACGCATGTTTACAAACATTAACAGAAACAACGTGATAGTAAATTAATTAATTAAATAAATGAAATCATCCTTAACTACCAGTTTGAAAAGTTAAATTTTCAAGAAGTGAATGTCAGTGTCCAATTTACATTATTTCGACTGTATTAATTAATATTCACCCTTTCATCTCATGCTAACAATTTACTTACGATCACTTTGCTTCAGTAAGAGATTAAATTCCTTCCATGTCTGAAAGAGTTGGATCGGTGTGTGAAGAGAAACCTTCAGTGATGACAGTCTTGTCCCAGACACTGTCACTGAAGGCCATCTACCTCCCATATCCTCTGTTCCTCTTTAATAGTATGCCCTACACCAGCGTTCTGGCGTCACCTTGCTCGAGAAGTTCTGAAAAGAGCTAAAGGTAAATTTAAAACGTTCAATATCACACTTCTTTACCACTCAGTAATAGTTTACCACTGTAGTGTTTCATTATGGAAGGACTTGCATCGCTCTCCGACATCTTCAAGCGAACGTTTCGAACTGCTAGAGACCAGTAGCGGTAGCTCAGTGCATCAACTGATGTCACTGCAGCGCCTCTGACCGGGAGGTCCTACGTTCGAGTCCTGACGGCGGCAGGATTTTCGACACTAGATTTTCAGCTAGGTCGAATTCAGTCGCTGTCTGGAGGAGAAGTCTAGCGGCCGGCTGCTCTGATCGATAGTTTTCCGTGGTTTCTCCGATCAACACCAGGCGAATGCCGGAGCAGTATCCTACCAAACGGACCGTGCGCGATCTGTCCTTCCTCTTCCTTGTCCTATCCTCTCCCCTTACACTAACATACACTACACTACCACATATTCTGGGAGACCGGTCGGGAGCTTGTCCCGGCTGGGGCGATGTCCCGCTGGTGGGAGAGTCCTGGTTAGGGGGAAACCCCACTAGTCGACGGTAGGTCGGCGCCGGATCTGGCCATCCAGCGGGGGAAGATCACCGCCATCTCCCGAGAAAGAACATGCACTACACCAACGGGACAATGACCGAAGCAGTTGTTGCGCCCGGAAGCACGAAAAAATCAATCAATCGAACTGCTTGACAAAAATCTCTAAACTGATCTGCTTCGTTTCGGATGAGCATACCGCCTTCCACCGCACGTGACCGAGCCTGCAACTCTCATCAGTTCTTCGAAATCAACGGCTCTAGTTACTTCTGCACGCGCGTGGGGTACAGTTTGTCTCTTGACACTCCGAATTCATTTTTATTTCGCTAGAGCTGATACCAGCCGGCGCTAGACATACAACTGTCACCGTCATCGATATCTCCCCTTCCAGATGGGCAGGCGTGGGAACAGTCTTCTTATTTTGGAGTCTGAGTTATAGATAATAAGATTCGTCTGGAATTTTAACATTGTGAGTGATATGAGCTACTGCATCGAAATCTATTTTCTTTTCAACATGAGCACTCCTTAGGTTGTAACGTGTCAACTAACCAATGGCAAGCATTCCGATGCATGTGCTATTGTTTACATCCACTTTTTTTCTTAGGATGAACGGAGTAGTATACAAATTATACAACAAATTATACGGAATAGTATACAATATAATAGTATACAAATTTGAATGTGCAGAATATTCAGATCCTTCCATAGAACAGACCAAGAGAAAAAAGAAATTGAAATTGGCGAAGGATAAAAGAAATGCGAATTAAATAATTAAAAACACAAAATTCACTGAAAGCACATCATCAAAAAACAATTAGCAACACAAACTCTACGCCAAAAAATGCAATAAAATTAAAAGGAAATTAGCCAGAAAGATTAGATTCATTCAGTAGAAACGTATATTGTTCTGTATTAAACAAAGATATTCTTATAAACAAAGGTACACAATCCTTCGAGTTCTATTTCATTGTCTTAAATCAGTTCTCTCTCCTAGTTCTAAGACACTTTATTACAAATAAGCTTTTTGACCAAGAAATTATGCAGTAAAACTTCACTACTTTGTCTCGTGATAACGAAATGTCAGGCTCATACTTTTTCTCTTCAGTATGACACTGGTACAGCGTATGAATTGGAATCGAATTATATGCATGACCTATTAACACTTCAATTGTAAAATTGATCTTTTACTTTTTCGCTTTACGAATTCTTTTTAAATTGGCTATACATTTGTGATAAATGAATATGTACTGTAAGTGTTTTAATGTTAATATTTATTATATTATTACGTGTTTAATGTTAAAGATTTCGTTTGTTTCACGTTTGTTTTTTCATTTATTTTTCTAGTGTGATAGTGTTACTTCGCCTCTTTTCACCATAGTATAGGAAGAAGAAGTATTGGAATCACATCAACAATACGATCTCGAATTCTCTGTCCTAAAATCCATGCTTAAGGTTCTTCTTAGTAGCCTTTTAACACATTAATGGTTAAATTATATGTTCCAGATAAAGTTAAGATTGAGCTTCTCAGATAATTCAAGCAATTTTGAATTAAAAAATACGAAGGCGGGATGAAAGAGTAAGTCACACACAACTCCGTTAGATTAGGTTTTGAACTGACACTTGGTAAAAACGTCAGAAGTAATATCTATTTGTGCCCTTCAGGAGATCATTAATAAATTTTCATTTTGGGGGTAATTTACAAGCAACCTTAGTGGCATTTACAAAGTTTTCTAAAAAATAGCTGAGAATTGTTTCTTCAATTATGATTGCACGAACAGAATAAAGTAAGATTTACTTGTGTAGGTATAGATTCAAATTTTACTAAAACATCTGATCGCAAAGTCCACGTTTATTTTCGAACTTATCATACATCTTCAATAACAAACACAGAAATTTATTTTTAACTGCAGTTCATCTCAAAATTTCAGATGCTTAAATTATACCAAATTCAGTTTATTCAAAATAAGCAAAGCGGTTGAGTAATATTACCAAACCTATAAGGAAGACTTAAAAGTACACGAAAAGAACACTCATTCTCAAAAAATATATGCGAGAAATAACAGAGAAACTGTTAGATAATTAAAAAACTTTCCACCAGATTTTCGAACTAAATAGTCATAAGACCCTATTGCTCTATTTTACACTGTTACACTACATGTGCAATGTATTGCACGTAGTTTACGTTAATACGCACAATATGTGTATATGTTTTCAACAAGACTGTACTAAGGAGAGAGCCACTATGACGAAATGTTTCCGGTCCAACTTGTGTGAAAATATCTCTCACGTAATCTCAAGTGTTGTGTCTAAAATAATGGGCATGTTTTCGGTTCGTAAGTTTGAAGCTCAGGCACATGGCATGTCGCTGGAATCCCGTGTTCATGTTATGTATTCTTTCAATTTTCCAGAAAGTGGTCTGTGAACAACAGTAGTATAATTTACATACAATATATGGGATTCAATGTTGGTTCCAAGAAAATATATTGTTGAGAGGGGTAGTGGGGTGGATTCACTGAAAAAAGGTTAGGATTAATGTGTATTATGAAATTCAAAACTGTTCATAGCAGAGAAAAAACTAGGAGTATCCGTGAATCAATGGAAAAAGTCATGTATTTTAAAGAAACGTGTTCAATACAAAATTACACGGCTTTTTCTTTATATATTATCATTATAAATTTAGACCAAGTTGTATAACAGAATTTAAGTTGTAAAACAGATAGTTCTCCTTAACTGCAATTACGTTTATTGTTCTTAAGTATAAGTTTGCAGCAATAATTTTTAAAATTAACTAATAATATCGTAATCTCATTAGTCACATACGTTTACAACATATAATATTATTCTCCATAACTATATGGCATAAAATATGTGATCACTGTTAAGATCACGTAAACGATAGACGTGAAATAAATTACATAACTACGTGTTTTAAAGAAAAAAATAATGTTCAGTGAGCACTTTGATAACAGAACTACATTGTAGGTGAAGATCGAGTACTTGTAAACAAGACGCTTTGAGTGACAGCAAAACATTTTATAGCACGAATAGTTTATTTATTCAAGCTTCAAAGTACTTTTTTCAGATAGAAATAAGAAAACTGGACACTACCATTATATCCAGACGGCGGGGTAGGAAAGGTAGAGACTATTCATGGAACCTTATGTTCAAGTTGGCACAGACACAACGTCTCGTTGGCAAGATTGTCAGATTAATAAAATTTCAGCAGACGTAAAAGCATTATGCTATTTCTGACGACATTTATGATTATTCAATCAAAATGTAAAAGACATTTCTCCCTTTGAGAATATCTAGGAGAATTCTCTTAAGTTACGAAGTTAAATACATAATTAAAAACGTTTAAAAATCAAGTTAAACATTACGAATCTGCTCGGAAAGTATATAGCACATCCTTCACTGCATTACCGAATAAACATACAACACGTTTGAGTTATATCACAATAATTATCAGATTATTTGGAGTAATTTTCTGACATAGATTGCATTATTTGATACGAGAAGATTAAAACTAGTGGGGGTACAACATACTTCCTTATATTATTTATAACTCCCAAAAAATATAGCAATACAGGTAGAATCCTCAAAAGTATTTTCAACCCGTAAAAATATTTAGCATGGCTGTCATCAATTGTTACATAATGTTTTCAATTGAAATCATTAAATTTGGGTCAAGTTTTATTTACTAAAATTCTTCTGTTCTTTAACCATGGTTAATTGGAATTAATGCTTTTCAAAAAAGTGTGGCCACCGTTAAATTCTTCGGCTCACATCGCAATTAATCTTTACAGTATACAGTACTCCAATTTGCTTTCTCTTTCTTGTTTCGAGTTCAATAGTTAAGAGAGATTGTTCGAATCGTTTGAAGCCAGTAATGGTCCAAAACCGTCATTTTCTTAGAGTATTAGAGGGGAAATGTTTATCCTTTTAGTTTAGTTTAATTTTAAGGGTAAAGTTAAGAGTAAGCTCGATTGTTTGATTTGAAACTAGTAACATTTGATTCTAGATAACTCAGAAATAATATATAACATTAGGCAGCAAAATATATTGTGTTCGCAAATTCAATGTGCTTTTTAGTTTCGAAAACACTGCAAATGACATACTAGTCAAGAATCAATGTTATAAAAGTCGTTTTTTTCACATCTGTGACGTTACGACTTCTCTGTGATTGGATTTACCAAAATGAGCACTAGTCGGAACCTGGAAAACGAATTTTCGCTTAAAGTAACACCTCATCGAGGTCCGAGGTCATTTTTGAAATGTAATATGATATTAAATTGAAGTGTATAGAAAACGGGATTGCCACGCGTCCTAATTTCGGTAGGACAGTCCTACAATCACAATGAATGTCCTATGACCTACAATGAAGCTTAATGTGTCCAACTTTGAAAATAAAATATTGAGTTGGTTTTTAGAAGTCTGTACAATCGATTTCAAAACGCCCGGATATGATTTTTATGAACACAATAACATTCGTTTATCAATCCAACAAAACAACTTGCATTTACTACAACCTTCCACTTTTCGCCACTGCAGTAAGCGCTAGTATCGCTCCGTTTGGATTTGAATTGTGATGGTCAGGTCAAATGATTAGTTCCAAGAAAATGTATTTAACCAATTTTTTTCGAATCGAAAACCATGGTTTTGCGATTGTATAGCACTACATGTGCAGTTTTAATTCAATTATTTAAATTTTTGAACAAATATTTGCAAACAATTTTTAAAATTCAACCAAAAATTTTTTTTGGTAGCTTCATTTAATTCTTTTTATTGGATATGAAACTATTTTTTTCAGAATTGAATTGTAAGTTCATTATGTTTAAAAATGTGTTATTAGGTCTTTGCAAATGAAATGACCGATATTTTTATTTATATTCATGTATATATGGAATTTCATTTGCAACGATGTAATAAAGAAGATAATTATTTGCTGGAAAAATGTTGATGTGTATTCAATTTTATTGTAGATATTAAAGAGTTAAAAATGGACACTTCAGACAAGAAAAGGAAGTATCATTTTAATGATAACTGGCTACATGAAAATACGTATCTTAAAAAAGTAAACGATTTTCAAGGCCTGTGTAAATACTGTTTGTTGTTCTATGAATAGGAAACAATTGAACATTTCATGTATCAGAGCGCCTCAACTGCTATGGTCGTTAGTCCAGTAAGTGAAGTGAATGTTATTTCTCGGGAAGTGACGGCGCTCGTCTCCCACTTGAACGTGAGATCCGGTACTGACTCGCACGTCGGCTTGCGGAGGTTTCCACGTCCTGCAAGTATCTCCGTCATTGGGACACGCTCCAGCTCTCGATTTATCTCGCTATACCTGTGTGTGTGTGTGTGTGTGTGTGTGTGTGTGTGTGTGTGTGTGTGTGTGTGGTGTGAGTGAGAGAGAGAGAGAGAGAGAGAGAGAGAGAGAGAGAGAGAGAGAGAGAGAGAGTGGGGAGGTGTAAGGGGGAAAGGAGGAAACAAGGATGAGTCAGCAAGGTTCTGCAAAGAAGCGCGATCCGTTTACTGCTCCACCATTCGTCTGGCAATGATCGACGAAAGCATGGAAAACTACCGATCGGAGCAGTCGGCCGATAGAATTCCTCTCAGGAGCTGAGATCGACCTGTCTATCTAATTAGGGTTGATAATCCTCCACTATCGGAACTCAAACCCTAGGAACTTCCGTTCTGAGAGATCGCTTGGGCAATATCTGTCCCGCTGAGCCACCTCCGTCGCTCGCAGTACAAGATCCTTTCGTCGTTGTGCCCCTCGGGCGGCCTCGCACACTACATGCGGCAGTGGAGGGGGCGGGGCGGTGCCGCCTCCGCGCAAGAGGCCGGCGCGTGCGGCGTTAAATATTCATCGGCGGCGTCTCGCGGGTGAATGGGCGCCATCAGCCTCCGGCTCCGCCTGCGCGCCCTGCGAGCCTCTTTCACCCGTGGCCCCGCATACCGCACGGGCCCATCCCCCTGCAACGCTGGCCGAGGAAATTCTGTCCTGGAAAGAGCATGAGAATATAGCCCCAGCATCCTTACGTTTTCTTAATATTTGATTAAAACTTCGCGTGGCACCATGTAGTTGTCCATATGGACCTATATTGCACATTTCTCCGAGTGAATAATTATAAAATACAAGCGTATTTTTGTAGAATTTTATCAACGATAGGAATTTTAAGAACTACTAAACTATTGATTAGCTTTTCAAAGACAACAAGACTAAAGCAATAACCATTTGAGCTAGAAGTGACAAGCATATTTGCAAAGCATATATCCAGCGAAAAAATATAAACACCTACTTTTCAGGAGTAAATGATATCGTAACATGTTAAGACTTGAAATATTTGCTTACAAATTTATATTACTTTTATACAATGTTATGTACTGGAAATAAAATAAGACCTAACTAGAATATTTTTCTACTACTACCACATTTAGAATAATATATTGAACTAAAACACGCCAGCAATTTTTGTTCCCTCCCCTGGTCTCGCATGCTATAGAGTTTACGTTGGTCTTTCTACTCTTAAAGAGGGCCGTGAATGGGAGACTTCACACGACGAGTAGGAAGCGTTTTATACTCGTCAAACGAAAGAAGAGCGAAAGAAGCAGGTAGTAAGGAGAGGTAATGAAAATTCTTGAATGAACATTTCCAAGAGGCGGAACGAGAAACGTTGCACAAACACAACTTTCTCCTTTGAGTATTTATTTTGAAAGAGATACGGAAACGAACTATATTGGATATGAATCTAAGTATATTACTACAATTTATTTCTTTACCAAGTATGGGACTACAATATAGGCGCAAGCGGAGACCAAACTGCGAAAGAGGATGCAGGTAACAGGAGCATTGTTCCCACTTATGCACCAACTTCGAATCTAAGGACACAATTGAAGTTGAGAAAAATAAGATGATCCGCGTAAGTATCAGTCAAGTCTTTGGCTTCTGAAATGACGTCAGTCATTTAACGCCATCACAACGGCAACACGTAAACTCGAATCCTCCCTCCCCAATCTCTACGAAAGTATGTACACGCTTCTTCAGGGTCGGTAAAGGGTTACCAGACTGGGGAATTGTGTCCCCAAAATAGGGACTTTTTTCGTTGTATGGAAAGAATGGGGAATATAAATGGACGGGGACATGTTTGGGGGAAATCATTCTCATCCAGAGTCGAGATAGAAATATTCTCTCAATTATTACGAATAAAGCAGAAACAATTGTCGTGATTCTCTTTCATTTTTATGTATCAAAAGCTAAAAAAAATTAACGACAGGCATAGAGAAAGAGAACTTAAGATAATGGGCTTGGAGCATCCCAAAGGACAATGAATGGTTTACTTAGATTACTAGAATTTAAAGAAACGTCCAATGGTATCGTCATGGACAGATCATGTCGACGGTCCCATAATTTGGGGAATATTTTTCGTTTAAAAGTTTATTTTTAAACGGGATTTAAAGAAAGGGATTTATTATTATTGCAAACGTTATTTGTGGAAATTCCACAGTAGTGGTAGAGAAAGACCCCGAATCAGTTGCTGCCTAGCGTCGACTGCTAGCAAGCTCACGCAGCCACGTAATCGCGACAAATAAGAAACTAACGTATTAGAGTTGTCTCCAACTCCACAGTGCAAAAACGCTTGCTAATTCGAACGATATCATTCACCCCATGCAAATTGAACTAAAGCCATACGAGTATGATCAAAGTGAACCATATCAAAGAACTACCATTTGAATCTTGTCGAAATGAATTTTACAATTGCACTGAAAAAGTGAGGATCGAATCGAAACTTAATTCAAGTGCGTAATGTATTACGAATCATCGCGTCTTCTTGCGAGGCACCGCTATCTTGCCACCACGTACAAACATCTTGTGAACTGCAGGCGGAGTCTCCCATTCCACCCTGTTACGTTATGTCACTCGTCTTCAACGCTCAACGTATTGTAACGTCGTGAGTAGGGATCTACACCACAAAGAAACAAACACAAGTGGGTATTTACAATTTATTTACAATAAATTATGTACACTATTTACAGACCTCACTCTAAGGTGTTTGTCGGAGCTACCTGCAGCAGCCCCCCTCTCCCAACACGCGCCTTGCGGAGGCGCCTGCGTTTAGCCAACTCGGCAATCGCAAATGGCACCTGGTGTGCCTCGGCAGACGATCTGCCCCGAAGTATCAAGCATACTTCACAGTGCTCGAGACTCAAACACCTACACGTGCCTACAGCACTTCCGCGCCAGACTTGGCCGGACACGTTTTGCGGTGTTTTGCCGCGAGGAAACCAGAACCGTTACCCAACCCAGGGCTTCTGCCACAGCCCTTTTATATGCTCGAGTCACATGACTTACTGCGTCATCTTTCCCCCACGTACTCGTCTTGAGGCGTCTGCTTTTACCCGTTGCAATTTGCACCCGACACCTCCAAGCCCTCTCCCCTTTTGGACTTTCCCTGAAGGGTTGGCCTTTGTTCGGAAGCCTATTTTTGGCTCCCTAATTCCCATACCTCGCAACTTGTCTCTCTGGAGCAGGGAGTCAAGTCTATGACGCTACAGTATTGCGAGGAAACAACATAGCTGCGAGCCAGCGCTCAACGCTCGGTTGCAGTTACGTGTTCAATCGCGACGTAAACCCCATCCAAACAGCTGACTGAACACTTAAGTACACCTTTACAAGGCATGCCCCAAAATTGAGAAAAGTATAGGGCGTTGCTGGTTGCCTCGGCGGTCTAATCGAGTTCACAGCAATACTTGATAACCAAGAGTCAAGTCTAAAGTTGTATGTATGTAAATAATGTGAAATTTCATTGTTTTCTATAGATAAATTCACATTACAACATTATTCCAGTCTCGTCTATGAAATCCAAATGAACGAAAAACTACATTATTCAATGATGAACATTTAAACATTAATAGGTACGGTGGTGAATAATTTCAACATCGGTAAAGCAAATGAATGCTAAATGATAAAGCTCTAAAAATAAATCTCATTCAAAGTAAAAGCTTCACTGCAAACAATGTTAATTCATCATATCAAACTTTAAAAGTATTTCATCTCCATTAAAAAGTTCTATCATTTAAGTGCATTAAAGGGTATTAAATAACGTATTTTGTTAATGTAACACTGTGTCCTGTTCGTTAAATCTCGACGTATAAAATGAAATAAATTCTTATGGTTTTTCTTTCACCACCCACATTTCAGGGTTATTTTAATGATTCTATAAAGTAGCTTCCATTTGTCAGTTCTTTGCAAGGCAGGCCCCAAACTTGGGAAACGTATAGGGCGCTGCTGGTTGCCACGGCGTTCTAACCAGAGCTTCTTCACGATGACGAAATTCCTTTCTTGTGTTCTACTCTACTTCTTCCTCTTTATGGCAAATAGAATTCATCAGTCTTCAACATTTCAATCCCCGGCTACTTCAAAACATATATTGTAAGTAATTTTAAAAAGTATTAACATGAGAAGTATTAACAAGATTGAATATATTCCGATACATTCTATAGGAACACATGGCAACTAGGATTGCGCACGTGAACAGACAACGCACCGAAATTCAATGAAAGGAGCAACGCTCGGCACACTAAGACAAAATTCCGATGTCAGACTAAAGGAATAAACAATAATAACGGGTTAGGAGCAGCAAGAAACAATTTATAAAGCAAAGTAAATCGAGTTACAGCATCATTACGTTAATCCTACAAATGAAGATAATGTATTGCTCGCGCATGTTTTCTTGATACACGAGCTCCCTAGTCATCACCCTGCGCTGAAAAACATGGCCCGTTGAGATACTTAGGTTCGACTCGCAACGGCACGTATCAATTTACAATGCTGGCAACATCCGCTCCGTATTTTCAAAACAATTGTCGCATTTCTCGTGGGACGCTTTGGCTCGTTAAGTTCATGCCCACAGTTGGTACGCCCTTTTAAGCTGTGACGTAGCCAGAACCCTCCTCTCCCCGCACTCCACGCTGTGGAATATCAAGAAAACTTGCGCGCGTAGTACAATACTAATCGTTCGTAAACAATGCGGGAGAAGAATGTGTTGTTATATGCTTCTAAAAGAAAGAGATACAAGCGGCCTTTATTCGATGTCGTTTAACGAAAGCAGCAGGTCGAATGATCCAAGATTCCTTGTGACCAAAAGTGATTAAAGTACGAACTTGTTATTCTGATTAGTATAAGGTTAGTTAAAAATCACTAGTTATTAAATTCGAACATTTGCCACTTCTAGAATATTATATGCGGAAGATGTTCGGACCCTCGCAGCGTAAGCTAGCGAGGGTTCAGGAACTATAAGAACCAGATTCCAATTTATGGTTTACAAGCAATAGAAATTATGTGTAGGCTAGCTCATCCGTTCGAGAACTCTCACATATTTTAAACCTCACCCTTCCCTATTCTTTCCATTTCCATATTAATTCCGTAATGTAGTATCTTTTTTTCAAGACCATCTTATCCTGCGTCACATATAGAAATATGTCTCCTTGTAATTGACAACAATACAATACACCCTTGTCAATACTAACCATTCTTATATAACGTTATTACCGAGCAGAGAGGTACACTCGTGTAATTCAATTGCGTAAAATATCAAGTAAAAATGTTAATTCCTCATGTAGTTGCAGATTCTACAGGCCCGGCACAGGTGGGGTAGAATCGAGAAGCGTCGAACCAACAAAAACGTAATAGGTTAGAAGATCTCATTCTATAGATTACGGTGAGATGAACGTTTCTTTGAGATTTGGCCTCAAAATTTTAGTTTTTCAGGACGCTTAGTTTAAGAGTTGAGAGATTTTGAAAACATGTAACGATAAAGATTTTAAAAAATCCGGTCTAGTGCTGCGGGTTGAATCTGACAAGAACATTTAAATGCGTTTTTTAAACAAATCCATCGTATTTTTAAAGTCAAAGTGCAATTCGTAACGTATTCATTAAATTGTTTTTCTTTAGAGACCTCATATATAAAGATTGGTTGTGTGTGGGAGCCGCAAAAGGTATGTATAATACTGAAATAATGTAGGAGGCGATTCACTGGACCCTGAATAAAGTTAATATCTTGCTTGGTGATGAAGGTTTGCACTCCTTCAATAAAAAAAATCAAAATTTATCCGTCCATTTGACTGCCAAACACATTAGCATCTTAATCATGCACGATGTTTTTTTGTAATTGGTATTTCTCGAACGTTCAAGACGATACCGTGGCACATTGCATACGAAATGGATATCTTAAGTGTTCGGGACACGTAAAAAGCATCTAGATCATTTTCCACATTCTCTCACAAACGGGTGCTTTCCCCTCTTCAAATATTGCAAACTTCAGTTACATAATGGCGCAGACCTAATTTTCATTCAAGTCTTTGAATTTTTAAAAATTGCAGTAACTCAATTTTGCCGACCGCAGTTGAAACCGAAGAGGTTGCGAACAGCCATATAGATCAGGAGAAAATTAATTATGGAGAAAATCCTGCTTACGGTTTAGCCGTTATTGTTGTTTACATTGGACAGACAAAAATATTACTTTTGAGGATTTTTTATCATTCCGAAAATCTGTTCAGTATTAGATCTTAATGTCATGTATGTTTTTTTAGAAATAAGAGTAATTGTAAAAATATTAAGAACATACATAAAAAGTTATGTTCTCAAAACGAGTACAATTTATTGATTACTTTCTTGCTAGAATGCAGTTACATTCTCTTAATATAAAATGCTACAGGTTTTATTCTGAAAAACAAAATTTCATCGCTGGAAGTTTGAAAATCTCAAAAGTTTTTAATTAAACTTTTCGTTAAATTCTCATTAGAAACGGGGAGGTTCACAGGAATATTAGCAACATTAGAATTCACTTAATGGAAAGGTTCTCAACAGTGTCAACATGGCTCAGTTGATAGAACCTGAGTTTCCCATCGACAACGATCCAGTCTTGACTGCGTAAATGTTTCCGTTTGTTTTTACGTTAAAGATCGTATAAAAACAGAACACAACACAAATGATTCAACAGCAGCATGCTTTTGTCATATAAACTTTTTTATATTTCAATAAAAAAATAACACTGACTCTCCATTTCACCACGGAATCGAATACAAGTGATGGATACACCGCAAGTCGATTAGACTTGTAACAGTTATCACTAATACTAGAATGCTTATGGTGTTGTAACCACCACTAGTTTTTCTAGTGATACATAATTTGGTGCTGTAGTTCACCTTCACAAATATAAAGTGTGTTAAGTTGATTGGTATGCGGTGTAACTCTGATTTCATAAAATATAATCGATATTTATTGTTTTTGATCAGACGTCGGGGAAAGGCAACAGTATGCAAAGTACAACAAACACTACGCAAGCTAACACATTCTAGCTTGTGTTTCATTTATCCAACTGATTAAGTAAAATATAGTAACATAGCTGTATAACAATGCAGGATTAACTATAATTGCAACCGGCAGAATGACAACAGACAAGACAGATAACGGAGAGGAGAGTGGGATTCCAACTGTTCATAAAATACCAACAGGATAATAGGGAGTGGATTTGTAGCACAATAAAAAACAACCTTGACACTCACTGGTCACAGTATTGAGAATGACAGGAAAGACTTTTGAGAATGACAGGAACGAAGGAACATCGATGATATCTCCTCCGGTGAGTGATATTTTCATTAAAGAATCATTACAAATATTGAAACTTCACGCCAAGTTAACTTCACGAACTCTGAGATTTTAGAGTGTAAATGCTGAAGAACATCGCTTAACATTGTGTAATTACAGTAAAATATTCTATTAATTTAACTTAACAGTAGCACATATTATTAATTGGCCCTGTATTATACGAGAATGTTCTCATGACCCCTCGTTACACAAGATGCGAGAGGTATGGGGGATTTGATTGTTTGATCGACACTACAATTATATCAAATCTGTAGCTCGTTCCCAATGCAAAATACTTGCAAATCACAAAGAAGTGAGTATTTCTAGATATCAGATGATGAAAACAACGTTCTTTGCTATAATTTATACTGATATCAATTAATGTTCATGGGACTTCCAGGGCTCAAGAAAACATGCGCGTTTAAAGGCTCCCACTGACCGACGCGGAAGATCCGCAGGTGCTGCGGCGGGGAAAGTTCCGCACTAGACGCAGCGACGGTATTAGCGAGTCCGTTCACATCGGAGCGTCAATTATGAGTCAGCTCAAATAAGAGGCGCTCGCTTCTATTCATGCAAGGGGTAGAAATGCCACGTTACTCATAATTGCGTAGCAGGAGGTAGAAATGCCATGTTACTCCAGTTTCGAGCACAAGCCGTATGGTACTTTCTACTTCCTCATTTACGATTTTCTCTCAAATTGTTAATATATCTTTATGAAACGTAGAAAAGAGGTCCATTATTTTGACCTAGAAAGGATAATGTACGGAGAATTTCACACCTTGATGCCGCAAAGGATGAGAGACGCGTTTAATTTACTAAAATGTCCAGTCCCCGTTTTGATGAAATTTTGAATCTCATCGCAGAAGAAAATCTGGCACTCAAAAAACAAAACTATCTCATCTGAAGAACCACTTTTCATTGCACTCGCGCGCGCGCGAGCGTGTGTGTCTGTAAATTCATTATTCATTCATTCATTAGTAAAATATACACTATATTAAGAAGACAAAATTTAAAAAAAAGTTTTAATGTTATTTAAAATTACTTCAATTACTAAACACTATTAGAAGTATTTTTTCTGACCATTCTGTCGGGTCAGATTTACTGGCGAGTAAAAAATATTCGAGATCTGAGGAGTCTTTGCCTTGATTTCCACAGCGAAACTGGAGCGGTAGCGAAAAAAAACGCGTCCAACCGCGAATGGAAATCCGCAGCGAATAAAACGCTGCCAATCCGCTGTCGCGTTGCTCGCCTGTCGCGCAGGTTTTAACGTGCTCATAACCCAACACGTGAGTCCGAAATTTCCGCTGCGAAGGTTCCGCGTAGGCAGCGGATGGTCCGCACCAGTCTGTGGGAGTCTTTAGTACGTAAATGAGTATACCTCCGTATTCTCTTTTTAATCTATTTCTTTCTTTTCTTTTTGATGAAAATTTAGACGAAGATTTTAAGAAAATTCTTTGGAGGCCAAAATATATATGACACTTGTTGACCAAAAAACCCAGATGAATCACTGGCGATTCCTAAAGATACATGGAATGATCTCTAAACTTTAGATACGCTCAGAGAATGTCTTTCCAATCATAAAAGTAAAAAAAAAAGAAAATCAACAATAAAATAAGTTAAATGTTGATATTTTTACTGTGCAAAATGATATCTGTTTATTTTAAATTTATTACTTTCCAATAGTTTTAATCTTTTTTTAAGTAATTACTAAAATAGCTGCAAGGACTTATATCTGTAAACAAGTGTACATAGAAATCATTTTCTAGTTTAACGACGTTTTGTTTTTTCAGAATACATTATTAAACAGTCATACTTGAGTAATATTATTTCAATAACAAAACACCGTGTTCAAGCTAATTCCTATCAAAATGGCATAACTCTGTTCAAAATATATGAACATGAAATAATTGAGGAAATGTTGAAATCACTTCAAGCGAACTGTAAAGAAATCGTGGATCTAATTGTACAAAGTGTTGAGGATTTTAATTCAGATGAAAAAACCATCAACAATTAAATAAAACGCTGGGGATTCTTTTGAAAACTTGCAGGAAATGAGTTACTGTTACCTTACTTGATAGGTGGTAACATATTAATCCCGGTAACATGACAAGGAAACGTGATACACGCATTAAGAACTAATGAGAACATATAATAATCAGTTCAATAATGAGTTAAATCTAACATACAGAAAATCAATTCGCGTTTCTATTTTATGCGCAGCCGTGCCGTTCATCCATTTGTGATTTTTGGCTAAAATAATTGTTGAATTAAAATACGAAGATGAAGATGGTGGGCCGATATTTTTATCGTCGTATATAAAATAGCAAGTCTTATGGAAGACATTTCTACAGATGAAGATAATGAGGGCCTAAAAGATAGTTTTAATAGACTTCAGATACAGCAGAAATCATTGAGTTTACAAAAATTAATTTGAAGTTCCCACCTTTCCTACACACGCGCGCACGCACGCACGCGCGCGCACACACACACAGACACACACACACACACACACACACACACACACACACACACACACACACGAACGCACTTCAATATATCACATGTCAGAAGTCATATCGAAAGCTCAGAGATTGTCGCGGTTGGGGCGGCACTCGCTGGTAGAGGTACTTGGAAGAAAACTATCCACAAGCCGAAATAGATTAACTGCGAATCTCACGATCGAGTGAGGGATTAATACTGCTACTATCCCAGAAATACAATTCACATTGTACAAATGATCACTACATAACGCGCCTGGAAACACAAAATAAAAAATCAATCTACAAAGATGATGGATTAAGTACGGTTTGCTGAAATGAAATGTATATTGGTTCTATCAACATGTATAGAGTTCAGTCTTTAAGCAATGTCAAACGATACAGTACTGCAGAAAAAAAATTATAACTACACCAAATTTCATAGGTACTACTAATTCAGGACAGCCGAAGAGACGATGAAGATTATTTCCGTTAACAGAATCTACATGATAGGGGAAAATGGTATTGGTCCATTTTCATACAGGCATCATATTTTGCAATACACAATGCATTGGTTATTATGCGAAAATCTCAAGAGCAATATATAATCTTTATTTGAGAAAGACACATCATTTCGTCCGTAATTAAGAAAATGGAATTCCCTCAGATATTACGAGTAACATCACATGATTCAACATGTGTTACACTAATAGACATATATGCTGGAGGTTGTTCTACTGTAATGTTTTATAGTTTATGGTACAAAGCAATTTCCAAATATTAAAACTTTATCTCATTCTTTCTCATGAAAGACTAGCGTTACGATACTACGAAATTTTCCCCCAATAAAAACAAACATTTTCATTTTAAACCAAATTTTGATTTTATCAATCTTAACATAATATAGAAAAAGTTATTAAAAATTTGTTTCCTTAATAGTTCTTATTCAGTAGTTCGATTAATAATATTTTCGCAAAAATTAGTAATAATTCGTAAATAACAACTTAAATGTGCATGTTTTAAAATTTATTAGTCCCGTACGTGAAGTACATGTTCTTCATAGAGAGGTAGCGGTGATCTTCGCCCACTGGGAGGCGAGATCCGGTGTCGACCTACCGTCGTCTAGCGGGGTTGTCCTCAACCAGATATCTCCCACCAGCCGGGCACCGCTCCGTCGCGACAAGTCCCCGACCGGTCTCCCGGTATCTGTGGTAGAGTAATGCATGTTAGTGTAAGTGTGAGGATATGGCAAGAAAGAGAAAGGAAAGATCGCGCGCAGTCCATTGCCGTTCGTTAGGATACCGCTCCGAAATTCGCCGTGTTGATCGGAGAAACAACAGAAAACCAGCGATCACAGCAGCCGGCCGCTAGAATTCTCCTCCAGACAGCGACTACATTCGACCTAGGTCACAAGCTAGTGACGTTAATCCTACCGCCGCGGGCGCCGTAGGGACTCAAACCTAGGACCTCCCGGTCAGAAGCACACAGTGACATAATTGGTGACAAGTCCCGCTCCCGGTCGTATATTATGTTTGCAGTGGAAATATTGATGTTTTAAAAACATCGTCGTTTTTAAATTTTTTTTATTGTCATCGCTGAGCGAGCGGCGGCGACAACGCAGGGAGCACGGGGGCCGCGTGTCAGTCGTGGCTGTCCGGCACTGAGAGGGGGAGGAGGGCTGTGGCAGGGCAGGCGGCCCACCCGAGGGAGAGGCTGGCGAGTGACAGCGACGAAGAGAGCGCCGCCGCCGCCGGCCGGAGCTGCCGGACCACACGCACGCGAGCCCTCCTGGGAGGCAGCGGACGGCGAAACCAAGCCCCGGAAGACCAGGTCACGCCCAGGTTCCACACTTGGTTGGTGCGGTGTCTTCGCTATGCGGCGTTCTCGAGCGTAGACAGGAAGAGCGGGCCGAACCACAATGGCGCCCGAATGACACATATTACCCGCGCAACTTTCCTCAACCGAAACTTGGAGAGGAAAATGGATGGGAATGGGAAATTACTACTTCCAACATAGGAACGTAACGCTCGCCCAAAATATTT
The DNA here is from genome assembly GCA_964035755.1 of Teleogryllus oceanicus. Lineage (NCBI taxonomy): Eukaryota > Metazoa > Arthropoda > Insecta > Orthoptera > Gryllidae > Teleogryllus > Teleogryllus oceanicus. The sequence continues at coordinate 47,501,251 of CAXIVR010000009.1, forward strand.
TAGGTGATAAAAGATCTAACTTCATGAAAGAATTAGGAACATTTCTAGGAAAGCCTTGGACCATTAGAGAAACTGAAATTAGGGAGTGGGAAAACGGCACAGGTTAGTACGAGGAGAGCCTAGACTGGAGAGAAATAAATAATAAATCAATAAACTAACAATAATTAAGTTAGTCAGTAAGTTATGTTAAGTTAGAAACAGCACAAAAAAGTCATAAGTTGTAGTCAATTGTTAAGTATAATAGATAAATAAGCAATAAAAAATAAATTAACTTAAAATAATTAAATTAAATTAAAATTAAATTAAAATAAAATAAAAGGAAACGGTTAAAATAAAACACATTAGGGGGCGAAGGGAAGTGGGAATTGGAAATGTTAGGGTAGAGGCGTTGGTGCTGACGATTTTCTGTGGTGCTGTTTGTTTACAGGTGCTGAGGAGGCCAAACACTGAAAGGAGAATGCCTGACGCCCGCGACAAATAAATAAATAGTTTAAAAACCGTATAGATTAGCATGTACTCGGCTTCTGACGGCAGGTTTTTCCCCCTTCAGGGGGTTTTTCCTCAGCCGTACCTTATGGTCTCTTTTCCGCGGCTTTGATGCGATGAAAAGACCATTTGGGGTGAATACCAGAATACGAAAGGTTAGAACGCGGTGGAATGTAGGTATTGTAATGGTTTAAAGGCCTTCGGCCTAGCCACTTAGCATTGCGTTCTTTAATTTGTATGTAATAATTACCTATTAAATAAATAAAATAAAACTTTCCTAACCGATGACTTTTCTTCCCCCTCCCTTGAACAAGAAATGGCCAAAGCAAATCCAGATCTATCACAGGAGATATTTCGAACTCTTGATAAAATTAGAATTCAAATTACTGAGAAAGTTGCGAAGGCATGATTGATAATCCAGCGATTGGCATTTCTTCATAAAAATTCAACATCCGATTTTGTAACTAATACCCGTCATCAACCCGCTTTTTTCCTAGCCGTCGGTCAAGAAAAGTTGCGCGATTAATATCAAGCAACGTCACTCGTCAGGAGCACAGACCGAGCTTTGCATCCAATGCCGATCTTCGCGTCGAGCATTCTTCCTCCGGCATTTTCTAGTTTAATTCTAAGTGAAAAGTTACGAATACTACTGTTCTTTTATATTTGCTTATTGTCAAATTTGGCATGGTGGCCCTTTAATACTTCTGATAGTTTCCGTTATGCGGTTCATAGTATGAACTGCCAATTTTCACCAACACAAAGACCCATTCACGATGCAAATATAAACATATGCATGGCGTTAGCCAATCCGGAGGCCGAGATCGCTAAGGCAGTACGGTCGTAGTGATCTGGGACCAAAGGGTGCGGGTTTGAGTCCCGCCTCCGGCATGGTTGTATTTGTGTTCGTCCTTTCACCCCTTATCATCAACCATATTGTTTTATGTTCACAGTTACCATAACGTTAACTCCAATACTGGTCGCTAATGATCTAGATGTTGATGCGACCTTAAATAACAAACATGGCGTTAACATGAAAGTTAAATTAAGTCCATAAACGTACTCATTCACAATGCGTTCGCCTAAGCATAACATGTAAGAGGTTAACGTAAAGATTGCACGCTTCAAGCTTCTGTGCTTATGCTTATGTCAAAGATAAGAGATGAACCATACGTTAACTCAAAACAGTGTATTGAAATAAGTCGATAGACGAATTAACGCAACCAATGGTTAGAGCCCCCGGTCATGGACATAGTCGATATCTCGAACTCGATTCTCACATCCAACCAAAAGTAAACTAGAACGTCTCACAGCCAATAGAAACTCTTATTTTGCTTACTTTGTGTTCGATATTGTGAATACTTCAGTCTATCACTTATGTTTATGTTATGGGGTTATGTCTATGTGACATGCTTATGTCTGTGTTTGCATTTTGAATTGGCCTTAATAGTGACCACTAAATACATTTTAGAGTACTTCTCGTCGGCGCTTCCAAGTGCTTACAGGGACGGAGGATGCGAGCCACCAAAATGGCGCCCGAATTTCAGGTATGGAGCAGCGTGTTTCGTCATGATTGCAGCAGCAAAGCCGAGCTTCGCATCCAGTGCCGATCTTCGTGTCAAGTCGAGTAATTATGATTCGCGTGTGGTGTTATGCGTATGGAATGCCGTGCTTCAATCCATTTTTGACTTTCTTGCCTTGCAAAGAAACATCGTACGACGAGAAAGTTATGTAATCGTGTGCCGGAAAACGGCGACTTCTTTTTCTTGGCTTAGATTTAACCTTCCCAATATCACGTTTAACCAATTATTAAAGACCCTGTCATCAGTAGCCTAAAGCGACCTCACGCTAGAGATGGTAATAGGGGCAATTAATCTGTAATAAATATAAATAATATTTAATCTTCGCGAGAAATTCAAGCGTTTGTAATATTCTTCAAATTTGAATTAGCACATCGTACACATACGCAAATAATGTGGTGTTAGTTGCATGTTAACACAATGCCTGAGTAAGCATTTATTAGAAAGCTCCTACGATATTATGCTGTCATCCCAATGTGATCCCTATCCTGGCAACAGGGAGTTGGGCGGGTTGCATCTTGTGGCGTCAGTCACATTTACCTAAGGCCTCATTCACAATCCACTTAACGTGCACTTAGACGTAATGTAATGCTGTAAACTTAGCCGTAAAATGTACACATAAAAAAGCATTCACAATGAAGAACATACGCTGGAACGCAAGATTCGCCTGAACCAATCAGAATTCAACGTACTGAAACTCGATCGATTCGTTTCTAGCACGGTGGAAAGATATTTCCACCATAGTTTCCAGTTTTTTCTTCTACATTTCTATCAATTTGTCTTTAAATATATGCGAGTAGCTGTTGTAGTAGTGCTCTCATTTCCTTCATCGTATACACAAGGACACTTTCGTACCAAATTCACGAGTCATTTGTCGAACATAATTGGTTTATTCGCCATCTCAAGTTAAAGTCACAATAAAAATTGCCCAAATTCTTACTTTGAATTCACTTCACGCATCAAAACTGTTCGCAAGCACGTTTTCTACATTACAAAAACAAAATGACACAACCAAAAATACCTGAACACAATCAGAAATCGACCTTCCACGCTGCTCTCCGATTGGTGTTCGGTAGAATTCAAACGTAAACTTAAAATAAAAGCTTGGAGTTTGTGAACTCTTTAAGTTTACGGACTTACGTCTACTGTACGTCAAGGCATAGTGAGTAGTCTTTCGTAGTAACTCATGTGTAGGTTTTGCGGCTACGTTACGTTTACGTTTAAGTTGGCATTGTGAATGAGGTCTAACACTGCTCAAAGGCACCGAGCAGCAACCCAGGGACGAAGGACACTGAACGGTAGTAACAAACAGGTAGGAAGACTGAAAACCAAGGGCCACGACACTTGGACAGCTCGTGGTTCGCATCTCAGACCAAGATGCCATTATACATTTCGGGTCTTGTGTCAACGAACGTATTTCTTATAATTTTAATAAGCGATGTCAACAAATTGTCTATTTTTTTCTAAATTGCATTAACATCATAATTTTGTTACTGATCACGGATGACCTACCGCTAATCACTGGCCCGTGGACCACAGGTTGCCGACCGCTCTATATACACTCAGGCTGTAGCGTCAACAAGATGGAATTCATTCTACACTCTTGGTGTACTCTGAGACTGGGCACCAAGAGCGGAGAGGTATATCGCCACCATAATTAGTAAGTATGGCTCACCGGAAGGCCAATTGTTGGAGTCTCAATATCGGGTCTCTCTGGGGCAAAACGGATTGGATGTAGTATAATAGAAACTTGTTATTCTCATTGCCGTTAGTTATTTAGAACTCGTTTCACATCTAAGACAAAATGATTCCTATTAACGTAACCAAACGTGTTTCTCGAATGCATAATTTAATAATATTAAGACGTATGACACAGTTTTACACTTTAACACGTTTCAAAACCATTTAAAATATTTTACATCTATACAAGTACAATTACTGGAGTTCTTTCAGTGTAATATTAGCGCATTGAGAAGTGGGTTATTTTTCCTATCAAACATAGCAGTACCAACACTGAACTTTCTTTTTTTTACTTTTTAAAAACAAATTGTAGTTATGAAACGAAATAAAGAATAACTGTTTTAACATTTTTGCTACTAGTTACCAGCACATTGTTACCATCACAAAAAAACATGTTGGGACAGAAGTATTCCATTCCGGGATTCAAATGTGGCGCAGTTTAGAGAGCGCACTTTTCTCTACAGCGCGACAGGGAAATGTGACTCGAAAAGTTGAGCAGAAATCGGATTGTCTGACGTCATCTCCGGCGGTCGGCGGCGAGAAGAAACCGGCCACCACCGACAGTCTTGTGAGGAGTGCATTGAATCCGTTCATTGAGATCCGACTTTTTTTCGCAACGTTTTTACTGAATGTATATCAACTCATTTGTTGAATTTCTATAAAGAAGTAAATTTTATTCATTTGGATTGTTGTTCGTGTACATGTAGTTCTTTTGTCTACACAAATGAGAGGAACAAGTTTAATTAATGATAATAATGTTCTAAGCGAAAATTCCGTACGTTATCTGTTGGAGGTCAATTTACCGGAGCAGCTGGACAAAGCGACAATGAACACCATAAAACAAGAGATGGGTAGAATTCGTCCAGTCCAATTAAGGAAGATTAAATAGCTTAAGGAGTTTGTTTACCAACTCATAAAATTCTGGTTGAGTGCCATGTTTGTAGAGAAACAAAATAAATAAAGAGACTGCTAATATTGTTAATAAATTGCCACTGCATATTACAAGAAAGAATGGTAGATTATCTTCCGAAAACCTGATAAGTCAATGAAGTAAGAAGTGAAATTAAATGCTTTAATGATAAATCTTACAATGTCTCTTTAATTGAATTCAAAATTAATAAAAAACAGGTATTATTTCATTAAAATAATTTGTTAAACAGACTGTATTTGGTCTTATTCTATATTGCATCATATTGTAATTTTTATATAAAACAGATATTCTAAATATTTTTCTGTCTTTAAAATAGAAAAATACACTCAAAGTTGAAAAATACATAAACACAAAAGTAAATAATAATTTTAATTAGTTAAATATAGTGATATTTTAATATTTTTGAGGTGATCAATATTGTTCACCCTAGGTATAACTCGGGGTAAAAAACATTGCCAGAGTTAAACGCGCAGGAGCTACTTTGAGTTTGAGATGAAAAGATGGATAGACTGACCAAATGGTGATATAATCTGAGGCAGTTTTAACAGACTTCTCACCAGCTAAAAATTTAACACAATTTACAATCAAATTCACAGTGATTCCGTATATATGTAATATAAAAATCTATCATTAAAATTTCTCTAAAGTAAAATTACGATTTCTGGATGGTCACATTTTCATCAAACACAATACCCTGTAATTACTTATTAGAACTACATGAGGCATTCCTATTTTATTTGTTTAACTCGTTTGTCTACCTATGGAGATTGAGATGAACACAACGCTGTGTATACTGAATTGAGGCGGTTACCACTCACTTCCTTTACGTATCATGCATCATGAATACGTCCTGCTTCAAAGTTCCTGCACATTTGCCACCACTTTTAAACAATTTACCGTATTACTCTTTCCTCAATAAACTTCGGCTACATTGAACCCCTGAACATTAAATCGAATGACAGCATGCTCTACATACTTAGCGAGGAACTATAGTTCTAGACATGTTTACGTTTCCACTGCGCTTTCAAAACTAACAAGTGCGACATGACGCGATCATTGGGCATTTTATACATACTGAGAAACACATCTATGCACAGAATCATTGGACTTTCAGTGTGTTTTAATTTTTAGAAAGAGTGTAATTTTAAATAAATAGCCCTTGTAAAAATAGTAAAAAAAGAACATCAACCCAGTAAAATCACTCAAGAATCAGGACGCACACAAAAACAATACACTATTTTGCTCACACGATCTCAAGACACGTCTCCACGCATGGTCGGGAGCAACCGAGATTCTCCGAAAGCAGTGACGACCGGAAAGATTATTGCCATGCAAAGAAAATTCGACACGAAGCGGGCGGATGAGTTATCGCAAACGTCAGAGGGCTCTCAATTCGATGCGCTAATATTGGCACAACGAAACCTTTGCGTGCTTCTCGTTGTTTCATTACTATTTCCCAAGTGTCTACTTCACTATTGCACATCTCTATTATTTTACTAATATTAGCTTCTTCTCGAAAATGTTGACGATATTAATTTTTATAATTTTGTTTATTTCACTGTTACGTAGCTCTATAATGATACCAATATTCGCCTCTTCTGTAAAAGTTGACAATATTTATTTTATTTTTGTTTACTTCGCTATTACGTAGCTCCATAATGTTACTAATATTCGCCCTTTTTATAAAATGCAGACAATATCTATTTTTAAAATATATGACAAAAATCAATTGATTCAAAGGAGCGGACGATTATTTCCTACCTCACATTATGAATTATCCCAAGGTAACTACTACTATCACATAATTTTCTAATTTTGTTTAGTCATCGGCTCATCTATTAATGATCTGACGCCTTCCCAATGAAATTAACTGCTTTCGAAAAAATATTGAATCACAAATTTTCTTTCCAAAACACTGACGAAATGCATGACATTCAACGTTCTATCACGACTTTGCAGGATTGTATGGGTCTCCTCACAGATAAACCCCTCTGCATTGTAGGTTTTCCGCCAGCTCCCGTATCTGAACAACAGTCCACGTGGACGCGTGAACTCGAAAGAAAGTCCGCGGAAGACGTAGGAAGCAAACAGCCAGAGGGCGGCACGACGGGCAGAGCGGAAGGCCGGGACGGCGCGCCTCCCAGCGGGACGCTCCATCTCGTGCGGGATCCGACAGTGGCGCCGCCCACGCAGCCCTCAGCGCCCCCCTCCACCCCGCCCCGCCCGCCACCACCCCGCGAGACCCAACACCAACACCCCGCCATGCCCACCTCCACTCCGCGAGAACCAACAGCACCCTCCCCGCCCGACCGCACAACGACCCCGTCACGCCCGCCTCCATTTCGCGAGATCCAGCACCACTCACTCCGCCCGGCCACACAACGACCCCGCCACGTCCGCCTCCTCTCCGCGAGACCCAACAGCACTCCTCCGCCCGGGCACACAACGACCCCGCCACGTCCTCCACCACTCCGTGAGACCTGGCACCACCCTCACCTTCCGACCACAACGACCCCGCCCCGCCTTCACTCCGCGAGACCCAATACTACCCTCCTTCCGCCACAACGACCCCGCCATGCCGCCTCCACTCCGAGAACCAAAACCACTCTCCCCGCCCGACCACGCAACGACCCCGCCCGCCCCTTCCACTCCGCGAGATCCAGCAGCACTCACTCCGCCGGGCACACAACGACCCCGCCACGCCCGCCTGCAGGGCGGTCCACGCCGACGTGCGCAACCAGGGGGGCCATTCTTCCGCGCGCGCTGCGCAGACTAAACCCACTTACGCCGCGCGCAGTAAATATTTCCCGTGGCGGTGCGGCGCTCTGCCGCCTCCACAGATCGCGCGCTGTTCGTGTGGCAGCGGACGCGGAGGCGCAAGGGGAGCGAAAAGTGAGGGGAGGCAGGAGCTAGGGGGGGAGAGCGACCCCCTCGAAGGAGCCTCCAGGCACAGTGCGGAATCAGAAAATCCAATTTGTTGATTCGACCCGTAACTGATACGTTTTGCCAAACCATAGCCAACTTCTCATCGTGATCAATGCTTAGGATGTTGCGAAAGTCATTTGGCACTTTTATGAAGAATTTAGGCGTAAACACGATCTGAAGTCAAACATTCGACATTCATTGTCGTCAGTGTTTAGTAGACAGCTTTAACACGTGCAGATAATCCAAAGGAATTAGAATCAGGAAACATCCCAGAAAAATTTGCATCGAATCTTCTTCATCTAAAGACGGAGACTCGATCGTGTGAAATACCCAGGCCATTAGTGAAATTCCTAAACTAATAGCAACCCTATCTTTAAGCTATGTTTGATAGGACGAACACATGGTAAACCAAAGTTGTCTCATCCTGTTTTAAATTACGCGTTTATAACCGGTGGGACGTTTTAGAAAAATATAATGTAACTTTAATAAAAGGAATACCTCATTCATATTTTTTTACGGTCAACATTAGTAATATACATATATTAACAAAGCTTACACTGATTCATTCTGCTTTTGATGTTTTCAGTGTTTATAATAGCTTGAACTATTGCAGAGCATCCAAAGGAATTAGAATCAGAGGATAAAACCCTAGAAAAATGCGCATTACATCTCCTCCATCTATAGACGGAGACCGGAACATGTGAAATACCCAGGCCATTGGTAATATTCCCACAACTAATAGCGACCCTTTCTTTATGCTTTTTTCGATAGCACGAACACAATTCCAACCAAAGTGTTGTCTCATCCTCCTCAGAGTATACTGAACGCGCATTCCGATACTAACTTAATCGTTACAGTGTCCAGTAGATAGCATTAACTTGTGCAGTGCATCCAAAAGAATTATAATCAGAGGCTAAAACTGAAAAATGCGCATAGCATATTTCCCATCTATAGACGGATTCGATCGCGTGAAATACCCAGGAAATTGGCAAAATTCCTAACAATAATAGCAACCCTATCTTTAGGCTTTGTTCGATAGGAGGTACACAAAGCATACCAAAGTTGTCATCTTGTTTTAAATGACGAGTTTATAATCGATGGGACGTTTTAGAAAAATATAATGTAACTCTTATAAAAGAAATACGCCATTCATTTTTTTTACAGTCATTATTAGTTATATACATATATTAACGTAACTTACACTGATTCATTCTGCTTTTTATGTGATCATTGTCAGTGTTTAGTAGATAGTTTAAACTATTGTAGAGAATCCAAAGGAATTAGAATCAGAGGATAACACCCTAGAGAAATGCACATAACATATCCCCCACCCGTAGACAGATACCGAAACATGTAAAATACCCAGGCCATTGGTAATATTCCCACAATTCCAACAATAGCGACCCTTTCTTTATGCTTTCTTCGATAGCAGGAACACAATGCCAACCAAAGTGTTGTCTCATTCTCCTCAGAGTATACTGAACGCGCATTCCGATACTAACTTAATCGTTGCAGTGTCCAGTAGATAGCATTAACTTGTGCAGTGCATCCAAAAGAATTATAATCAGAGGCTAAAACCCTGAAAAATGCCATAGCATATTCCCCATCATAGACGGAGACTCGATCGCGTGAAATACCCAGGACATTGGCAAAATTCTACATAATAGCAACCCTATCTTTAGCTTTATCGATAGGGGTACACAAAGCTACCAAAGTTGTTCATCTTGTTTTAAATGACGAGTTTATAATCGATGGAACGTTTAAGAAAAATATAATGTAACTCTTGTAAAAGAAATACGTCATTCATTTCTTTTACAATCATATACATATATTAACGGAGCATACACTGATTCATTCTGCATTTATTTGATCGTTGTCAGTGTTTAGTAGATAGCTTGAACTATTGCAGAGCATCCAAAGGAATTAGAATCAGAGGATAACACCACAGAAAAATGCGCATTACATCTCCTCCATCTATAGACGGAGACCGGAACATGTGAAATACCCAGGCCATTGGTAATATTCCCACAACTAATAGCGACCCTTTCTTTATGCTTTTTTCGATAGCAGGAACAGAATGCCAACCAAAGTGTTGTCTCATTCTCCTCAGAGTATACTGAACGTGCATTCCGATACTAACTTAATCGTTGTCACAATGTTCAGTAAATAGAATTAACTTGTGTATTGCATCCAAAAGAATTAGAATCAGAGGCTAACAGCCCTGAAAAATGCGCATAGCATATTTCCCATCTATAGACGGAGACTCGATCGTGTGAAATACTCAGGACATTAGCAAAATTCCTAGAACTAATAGCGACCCTTTATGTAGGCATTGTTTGATAGCAGGAACAGAACGTCAACGTAAGTGTTGTCTCATCCTCTTGTATATTACGCTATTATAACCGATGAAAAGGTTTAGAAAAATATATTGTTACTCTCATAAAAGGAGTACGCCATTCTCATGGCTTTTTCACGGTAATAATAAAACATATATTTACAAAGCGTATCTCAACGTACATTCTATACAAATTCATCGCTGTCAAAGTGTTTAGTAGATAGCATTAACAGGTGCAGAGCATCGAAAAGAATTAGAATCAGAGGATAACATCCCAAAAAAATTCGCGTAGCATCTTCCTCATCCAAAGACGGAGACCCAATCGTGTGAAATACCCAGGTCATTAATAAAATTCCTCACACTAATAGCAACCTTATCTTTAGGCTTTGTTCGATAGGAGGAACACAAAGCATACAAAAGTTGTCTCATCTTGTTTGAAATTACGCGTTTATAATTGATGGACGTTTTAGAAAAATATAAGTATCTTATAAAGAAATACGTCATTCATATTTGATTTTTTACAGTCATTATTAGTAATAACATATATTAACGGAGCTTACACTATTCATTCTGCTTTTGATCGTTGTCAGTGTTTAGTAGATAGCTTGAACTATTGCAGAGCATACAAAAGAATTAGAATCAGAGGATAAAACCCTAGAAACATGCGCATTACATCTCCTCCTTCTATAGACGGAGACCGGAACATGTGAAATACCCAGGCCTTTGGTAATATTCCCAAAACTAATAGCGACTCTTTCTTTAGACATTTTTCGATAGCAGGAAAACAAACCCAACCAAAGTGTTCTCTCATCCTCCTCAGAGTATACTGAACGCGCATTCCGATACTAACTTAATTGTTGTCATAGTGTTTAGAAGATAGCATTAACTTGTGCAGTGCATCCAAAAGAATTAGAATCAGAGAATAACAGCCCTGAAAAATGCGCATAGCATATTCCCCATCCATAGACGGAGACTGTATATTTGAAATACCCATGCCATTGATAAAATTCCTATCACTAATAGTAGGGATTGTTGTATATTGTTCAATAGCAGGAGCACAAAGCCAACGTAAGTGTTTTGTGATCCTCTTGTGTATTACGCGTTTATGACCAATGTAACATTTTAGAAAAAATATAATGTAACTCTCATAATAGTAGTATGTCATTCACATTGCTTTGTAGGTCATTATTAGTAAAATGTATATTTACAAAGCTTATACCGACTAGACATTCTAATAATTTCCTCGTCACAGAGTTTAGCAGATAGCGTTAACTAGTGCAGAGTATCCAAAGGAATTAGAATCAGGGAATAACAGCCCTGAAAAATGCGCTTAATATCTCTCCCTTCTTTAGACGGAAACCCAATTGAAATACGCAGGCCATTGGTAATATTCCTAAAACTAATAGCGATCCCTTATGTAGGCTTCGTCAAGGCAAAGCCAACCAAAGTGTTGTATCATCCTCCTGTAATTTGCGCGTTTATAACCAATGGGACGCTTTGAAAAAATATAATGTAACTCTTAAGGAGTACGGCATTCTCGTTTGTTTTTTATATTATTTATAAGTAATAAACATATATTAACAAAGCTTTTCTGATCGAATATTTTGATATTTTTGTTGTGACAGTGGTCGCGAGATTCCGTGAACTAGTGCAGAGCATCCAAAGGCATTAGAAACTGAGGATAACATCCTAGAAAAAAGCGCATAACATCTCCATCTGGAGACGAAACAAGATCACTTGAAAAAACAAGACCAGTTGTAAAATTCCTAAAACAAATGCGACTCTTTCTGTAGGCTTTTCTCGATACCAGAAACGTAAAGCCAACTGTTGCAAGTTTCTGTAAGTCATGTTTATTTTTTGTCGCCAGAGTTTATACAATTCGTGGGAAACTATGCATGTTTTGTGAATAATACTGACGCCATTAGTACTGTCATGATCTTTGAGCTTGAATAGGTCACATGAAACTATCTACGTTAATAATAAATGAACAGACAGGTGACGATTTCTATGCGCACCAAATCTGAGATTAAATTGTTGCAAATAAGCCTCGGCTTCACTGGTCAATCTTCCCATTAATACATTCCTAAAACTATTCTATCCACTTGCTCAAAGCTTTTCTTTTAAACCTAATAATAATAATAATAATAATAATAATAATAATAATAATAATAATAATAATAATAATAATAATAATAAATCTACATCGTGCTGTGTGTTTCGCAGGTAGATCCGCTCCGCTGAAGTAAAAAAAAATACAACGGAAATAATTATACAGAACAGCAAAAACTGGGAATGTAGATGAGCAAGCCTCTATATGGAAAGCATCCGTATCCAATTAATCAAGATTGTGTCGATATCAAAGCGTCGCACTACTGGCAAATGGCAGGTGAGATGTTCCCAGAGACGGAAGGCACTCGCCTGGTTATACAAGATCAAGTCATACCCACTAGAAGTTACGTGAAAACAATAGTAAGAGATCCTCGGGTACAAGATGACATGTCCGATATCGATGCGAGACACAGGGAAACATCAATCATAGTATATCTGGATGCACACACTTCTGGAGAACTGATTATAAACAACGCACTGAGGCGGTTAAAAATATCCTGCATCAAGAGAATGCTTACCAACACCAGTTTATAGAATTAAAGATACTCTACTATAAATACATACCTAGCAATGTTCTCGCAAATGATGAATGCCAACTTTATTGGAACAGAACAATTCTCACAGACCAGACACCCCACAAACGACATGATTTGGTTCTCGTAGACAAAACGAAAGGCAAGCCTAGGCCTGATCGACACAGCCATACCAAACACGAAAAACCTTCAAGAGATCACTATGTTCCGATGGTTGAAAGTATCAAGAGACAGTGGCATATGGACCATGTGAGAATCATTCTCATTACTATCTCTAGCATCGCAGTAATTCGAAGACACTGTTTAAAAGTTTAAAAGATCTTAATACTAATGTGAATATTTATAAGACTATGCAGAAGGCTGTGGTCATTTCAACTGGAATAGCTCGAAAGTATATGGGTAGGGGTAGCTGTGAATTCCTGACAAAAAGACGTTGATAAAGGTGCTTTGGTCGTGTATAACCTGTGTATTTGTCCTTATGGAAAAAGAAAATAATAATAATAATAATAATAATAATAATAATAATAATAATAATAATAAGAAGAAGAAGAAGAAGAAGAAGAAGAAGAAGAAGAAGAAGAAGAAGAAGAAGAAGAAGAAGAAGCCGAGCGATGTGGTTCAGTGCCTAGCGCGCTGACTTCGCAATCAGGAAGCGCGGGTTCGTTCCCCAGGCTGGCCATCCTGACCGGAGTTCGTGGTTTCCTTCAGTCATATAGGCGAATGCTGTAATGGTCCAAAAAGGCCACGGCTACTTCTGATCATCATCCTGTCATCTCCTAATTGCCACCTCGATCCTGTAAAAAAACCGGCAAACTTGGTATAACAGCTCGATACGCTAGCCGTTATCCAAGCCTACAAGCGAAAAAAAACTTTTTTTATGCAAAAGCGTCTTTAACAAGTGTCACTAACTTTCCAAATATTATTGTGTTTGTTAATTAACAATCATTGCATTTGCGAACTCATGGTGCCGAGTGAGAAAGGTGAGCGCAAGGTGAGAGAGTTGCCAGAAAGGGAAGTGAACATTAGTCACAACGAGCGAGAACGGTCGTGAGTATGAGTGAAAACCATTAAGGCTCGTCGCAAAATGAGACGCAGCCCGTGATGGATTGATTGATTTTTTCGTGTTTCCGGGCGCGTCAACTGCTTCGGTCATGAGTCCCGTTCGTGTAGTACATGCTTTTCTCGGGATATGGCGGTGATCTTCCCCCGCTGGATGGCGAGATCCGGCGCCGACCTTCCGTCTGCTAGTGGGGTTTCTCCCTAACCAGGACTCTCCCACCAGCGGGGCATCGCCCCAGCCGGGACAAGCTCTAAGATCCCGACCGGTCTCCCGGAATATGTGGTAGTGTAGTGCATGTTAGTGTAGGTGTGAGTGTGTAAGGGGAGAGGATAGGACAAGGAAGGGAAGGACAGATCGCGCGCGGTCCGTGGCCCGTTTGGTAGGGTACTGCTCCGGCTTTCGCCTGGTGTTGATCGGAGAAACCACGGAAAACTACCGATCAGAGCAGCCGGCCGCTAGAATTTTCCTGCAGACAGCGACTGAATTCGACCTAGCTGAAAAGCTAGTGTCGAAAATCCTGCCGCCGTCAGGCCTCGAACCTAGGACCTCTCGGTCAGAGGCGCTGCAGTGACATCAGTTGATGCACTGAGCTACCGCTACCGGTCGTAGTCCGTGACACGACTCAGGGTGACTCATGGTGAGTTTCTGCGAACCACTACGTTTATGGGACCCTCGCACATCACAGTGAGTGGGTGAGTGACTACTGCGCTTGGTGACTGCGGTACGCGGTGTTTGCATGCGTTTTTCTGCGAAGGTTCGCCGTGACTGCTGAAGATGGAAGAAAAACCGATCAAAGTCGTGCGTGTTCGTGCATGTAAGCATTCAAGCCTTCAATGCAATTAGTTTATAATGTTTAGATTTATTGCACGAGTACAATTTTTTAAATCATGCGACGTGAGGAGCGAGCTTTCAAATTGGTAAAAAAGAAATAAAGCAACATTATGAACGTGTTGCACGCGCCATTTTTTGTGTAACAGAATGTAAAAATTTATAGGAGAATCAAACTTAATTTCGCAAAACCATTATTTAGTGACTTCTCGGATATTTGACATTTGTTCGAGACAACGGTGGTCGGCTGTTCCGTTTTCATCTACCTCCCCAGGATTCTCTTGCTACGATTGGCTGAATGTGTGACTACGCAATCATTCGTGCCAGTAAATCCAATAGCCAACATTTGTGCAGTAAAATGCCCTATTATGAACGATTTCTTGCAACAGAAAATGTCGTTTATAATACTGGTTTGCAAAAAAAATTCCTTATGACATAATTCATGATGAGATGCTTAATAATAGTACCTTATGATACGATGATGTAATTATGGGTATTAATACAAGAGTGTGATATTACGATACGAGCGAGTATCATAAACTTCACACGAGTGCATTAAACCCATACATCGAGTTTCATACAGCACTTTTTCTACGACTTGTGCTAACTTTTATACGTTAAACGTTTACATTCAATCGTTTTTGACATGCAGGATTCAGTCAAGGCCACCTTGCGGACAGCTCGCTAGCCTTGCCTCAGATGGCTTTGGTGTTCCAGTCAGCATGCAAGAGAGTACAAAAATTGCAGTAATAATTCCGACCTGCCATTTTCGCTTTCTCTCTTATTTCTGAGGTTGCCAATTCCACTTCTGATTCGCTAGACATTTTAAAGTAAAGAATTGGCCGGCTTTTAAAGATAACTACAAGGCAGCCTCATAAAACACAAAATCACTTGCGTTCAGATCTTAACGTCAGACAAAGATTCCTTCCAATTACTATCACTGCGATAGTCAAATAGGATCAAAGAGAAATTACGGTCCAATTTATTTTAATTAATATTCTACGGAAAATGACTAATAATAAAAGAAATTAAAACTGACTAGCATAATAAATTTTAAAATTAAATTAAATTAAAATATAATAAAATAATATATAAATCAATTTTAAGTACACAATCAATAAATATTTACTAGAAAGATTCTCAAAATTAATTAACTGTAAAAACTTGGTTTGAAAACTTCTCTGTGATTGGTCAAGAACCTGTATCGTAATGAAATTTGTATCGTAATTGGTATTATTTTGCAACGAGTTGCAGCCATCAAATGACATAATTATACAATCAGCGTAGAAAAAGATAATGAGGTGTTTTATTGACGATGGTAACTATAATTCATCAGTTTCAAGAAGCTCGATTTAAGACATTTAAAAAGAAATCGCTAATTATGAACTACTATTTAAATGAAGTACCAATTTTCCCTTATTGTTTCAAAAATTCCACTGAATACTCAGAAATATGCAGTACCTTCAAATAAGCGAAAATGTGCAAAAATCTGGGAAATAAAATTTGGTAAGAAAGCTCTATATGGGCTGATTTTTAAAGAAACGAGATACTTGTCTAAAAACCCCTTACAAAAAATACAAGCATTAGCATAAAAACTCTACTGATAACTAAACTACTATAAAATTAACACTACCTTTAAAAACTGCCAGCTTTCCTCTGTTCTGATATGCATTGAGGCATTGCAACCATCTCTCCAAATTTCATTTTTGATCAAATCATGCACTTCTCTGAACTGAACATGGTTTTCTCTAAAATAGGTTTGAAATCGTCATCAAATTCCTTAGAGAAAATTCTGTTTCTTGTTTCTTTTTTCTACATGTAATCACGTCTTTCTCCATTTTTCCTCCAACAGAACGGCGTAACATAATGTCTCTAACTTGAACTCGCTTTCGTAATCCGATTGAGAACTCAAATCCACTAATATCGCGCAATTACTCCACATCTTAGTCAGCGCTCCTACCGGAGTAAACTGTGTAGCGAGAGAAAAACTGCGGCCCGTCTTGCGGTGATCGCCGCAGTGACTCACTCTGCCGTGAGGGACGTTGCGTCACGTCACGGACCTGCGTCTCATTTTGCGACTAGCCTAAGCAGTAGCCCCTGTGCTGCGTTGGGCAGTAGTCAAAGAGCCTGTTTTTTCCAAGGTACGCTTGTAGTAACGAGCAGGGCTCGGATTCTGATGACCTAAAAATTCTTTGAAAATGCCCTATAAAATGACATAAAATTCTTTGAAAATGGCCTATAAAATTACTTATCAATAAGAGGGAAACGACTTAAAATTAGGGACAAATGATCTAATTTAAAAAAAGAATGTGTAGGTAAATATTCATTTATTTCATGGATTTTACAATTTTAAATAATATTTATTGATATAAAAATTTAATTTAATACGTCATTTTAGGAGGACATGAAATCCCTACTTCCGATCTTCCAACCGTCAATTTTGAAAGATCAAGAAGTTACCGAAGATTCGTGTAATTATTAGGCTTCGAAAAACAGTCCACTGCAATAGTGGATTTTGTTATGAACATATGATACAATACCAATTGTTTTGGTCCGTCATTGTAAATTCATGAAACATACACCAAAAAAACAAGAAAAGGAAACAAAACATGTAAAATGACCTAAACATTGGAAAATGGCAAAAAATGATCCAAAATACTTTTCTATCGTCTGTATGCCGTAATAAACATCGATATTCAAGTAAACTGCGTCTATAAGGCACCAAAGAAAAGATTACATGCTATCAGAATCCGAGCCTTGATGATGAAACTCATTCCATTTACTCCTCTGATCTAATCAGGTCTCCCTCACCTCGAGATATGGCGGTACATAAAAAATAAAGCGTATTTCATTATTGAAGAATATTCCTGTTATTAAAAACACGAAAAAATTCTAATCTGAATTTGGTTACCGGCGTT
This sequence comes from Teleogryllus oceanicus, assembly GCA_964035755.1. Lineage (NCBI taxonomy): Eukaryota > Metazoa > Arthropoda > Insecta > Orthoptera > Gryllidae > Teleogryllus > Teleogryllus oceanicus. The sequence continues at coordinate 47,518,693 of CAXIVR010000009.1, forward strand.
CCATTGGGTGACACACATTGATCTTGAAGAAATTCCAAGGTTAAGCCATAAACACAACCAATCGCAGCTCTTAAATTTGAAAAACCATCGATTCACAGCGGCTTGAAAAGGGCACCAATTCCCATACGCACACTTCAACCTAAGGCATACTTTCTTGTCTAAAAGAATCTCAAAGTTGTAAAAACATAGCTCAGAAATTCTTTCTTCCGGTTCATCCTTGCTGAGGAACAACGAAATGAACATGAATAGCTTGTATTGAGTTACTCAATTCTTCCCGTGATTTCAAACTTCCATAAGCTTGTAACTAAAACTTCATCTAAGAATAAGTATATACTCATTGTTGCTAAGTGATAATAAAAACATACTCATTGCTACTCATTCTCAAAACTGTTTGAGTGTCCTTCGTACAGAAGTGCTTTAACATGCCACATATATTGCAAATTCGTAACAAAAACCATTTTCTCATTTCTTTGACGAATTTCAACTTCAAATGTTCCATCAGAATTCAAAGTAGCCTAAGTATAACATTTTCGTTTATTTTCTAGATTTACAAAACCAATATGTCACCACAAATAACAAAACTACAAATTTAAAATAGTTAATATACAAGTATTACATTTTATTCAATTTATTTTCTAGATTTACAAAACCAATATGTCACCACAAATAACAATACTATTACTGTATGAAAAAAAACAAATTAAATTGTAGAAAATTCAATATTTTCTGATTGATGGATCGGTATTTGACATCTCATGATGTCGTAGAAGGAAATTTATTTACGTGGTGTGAACTGGTGCATCGACATTGGCTTGTTGCGGAGACAATATGACTGAAATGTATAAGCGAATCCTCATACGTTTCATGGCTTAAATATACCTCAATAGAAGTTTCAGTGACCGCGAAGCATCAAAATCGAGCTCTGATCATGAGATATATTATTTATTTATTTATTTGTTATTTGGTCAAAAAACAGTTAAACTGCGTATGACGTCTATAAAGTAATAGTGACATTTTCAAAATTCTCTGATTCTACCCAAGTCATATACTACTTAAATTTGAATTTTGAAAGGAGAATAACTAAACTCATGAATAAAACCTATATTTCAGGATAAAAAGCAATAAATTTTGAATTTTGAAAGGGAAAAAAGCAAAACTCCTCATGTAATAAAACCATTTTCAAGGATAAATAAGAAAACTAAATTTTGAATTTGAAAGCGAGAAAAACAACAAAAAAGCTCCCATGTAATAAAAATCTATTTTCAAAGAAAATACAGCATAAAATGTAATTTGTATTACTTCGCTTGCACAACATGGAACGATAATTTGAATAAAATGTATTTCCTGAATTTTAGAAGACAGCACAGAAATGAAATTACATTTATGTCCAGAGAGCAAAACAAGGGGCCATCTGCATTTGCTCAATGGATCAGGGAAACTGACGAAAACCTGACGTCGAGATGGACTCTTGACCGAAGGCTGAGTACAATGTTAGTCTACAGGTTGTTTATACTCATTATATTCAGTCCAAATGGTACAATAATGCATTATGTATCATTGTTAAAATTAATGTTCCTTTTCTTGTGATGCTCAGTATAGTCTCTAATTGTATAGAAACAGTTATGCAGCAGAAACGATTTCACTTGGGATTTAAACTTTTCTATTGAATTTAATCGTTTAATGTCATCTGGCAAAGTGTTGTAAAATAATGTACATGTATTGTATGTGAATTTTTTGTAATGAGCTGTTGATACTGTCACCTGATGAATATGATTTCTACGTCGAGTGTTATAGTAATAGACTTCGGCATTTTCTGAAAATATATTCCCGCCCTTGAGCAAGTCATTTTTTACAAAAACCACTGATTCGTAAATAAAAAGACACGGTAATGGTAAAATTCCTAGATTAATGAAGAGAGGCTTACATGAATCACGTATATATATGAGAAACATGATATCGTGAGCTCTGATCATAGCAGGGGGAGCAGATATATACGACCCGCATTGAAAATGAATAATTTTTAACGTTCGGAGGCAGATTGTTCATAAACAACTGATGTAAGGAAAGTAGAGCTAATGTCCAAATATTAAGGACAATATTTCGGCGCCGAAGATTTGGGAGAAGACTTCTAATTTGGTGTCATCAAGTTTTTTAGCCGCTTAAAAATGTGAACAGACATTAAAAGAAACTAAATGTTTATTGGGAAAAGAGAATTTAACTTCGGGTTTTGTTATATTCGATTAGTTGTCAGGTTTAAATATTCAATGTTAATAATTCGAGCTTGTATTATTACAATTTCATTTCTTGATTTGAATATAACAATAAACAATATTTTTTTATAAGTTCCACGTGTGTTTAAAGAGAGTTACTTTCAGAGGTTTCTTCTAGTACACGTTTAGCGTATACTGTGAGAGCCACTGACCTTATATCTTGTAAAACTGGGAAATTATCTAAGTACGTTATCGGTTTAGTACAATATTGTGTATTCGAAATTGGCCTTCTGAACTTCTTTACGCAGATGTTCATTATCACCGCTTTCGTTCTCGAATCGCTCTCTTTACATCATTGTAAATTCAATTTAGACATCACATTGTGTACTGAAAGAATGTAGGAATTGCAATTGTAAATAAAATCAAATACATTTTATTAGGTGGATGCTTCATTTTCTATTCCAATCTGGCTTTCAGTATTTCTTCAAACAGTCTTCTCGTTTTAATCGCGTTATGTCGTCTCGCGCTCTCTAGATCATTTCAACGTCAGGTATCGACATATATCAAGATGTCGTTTAAAACAAAATTACTAAAAGAAAAATTTCTGTAGAGAATTCAATATCACATTCTAATGATCTGGAACCTTCCTTATCCATTTACACAAGGTATCACTTATGGCTTCACATAGTCGTGTCTGTCTTCATTGCGTTGCACCATCTCGCACTATTTAGCTCACTGCAAAGGCGGTGCGATATATTCCACGAGGTAAGTAGAACAATTTCCTTAAATTGCGACTGCATTCAATATTACATTTTATCTGGAGGCTTCGTTTTTCATTCACACCTGGCATCCCTTAAACCCTTCGTGTAGACGTCCATTTCCATCGCGATCCGTCCTTTCACGCTCTTAGCTCATTATGAAATCAGTACGACATAAAACATGGGGAAAGAAGAAAAACTTTGTCAAATTGCAACGAATTCTATACGCATTGACTGATGGATGAGTGATTCAGGGCGCGACAACTGCAATGCTCATTAATCCCGTATGTGTATTGCATGTCCCTCGGGAGATGGCGGTGATCTGCCCCCACTAGATGGTGCGATTCTGCGTCGACCTACCGAAGGATAGCCGGGTTTCTCCAACCAGATATCTCCCAACCAGCGCAACACCTCCCCAGCCGGGACAAACTCTTGAGTTTCCGCTCGGTCTCCAGGCAAGGTAGTGGTGCGTAGTGTGGATATGTGATACATGAGATATGTTGAGATAACATGTTACTGTAAGGGTGAGGATAAGACGAGGAAGAGGAAGGAAAGATAGCGGAAGGTCAGTGACCCGTTTGTTAGGGTAATGCTCCGGCATTCGTTTGATGTTGATAGGAGAAACCACGGAAAACTACCGATAAGAGCACCCAGCAGCTAGAATTCTCCTCCAGACAGCAACAAAACTTGACCCGGCTATTCTTTATTCATTTAATCAACTAAATAAAATAACTTTTTGGAACCTTCATTATCCATTCACTCTTGACATCGCTTAGGCTTGAAGTACCCGTGTGCGTGTCCATCGCGTTTCGACCTCTCGTGCTCTTCGGCACCTTAAGAGGCAGGTATCGTATAAGTAGAAAAATTCATAACTAAAATTCAATTATAACAAGATATTACATTCTAAGTATCTGGAACATGTATTTTCTTTTCACATTGGGCCTCTCTTACGACTTCATGTAATCGTGTCCATATCCACCACGTTTCGTTATCTCGCGCTCAACTCATTACAAGTCGGTGCCGCATATATAATGGGATAAGTAGACAAACTTCATCAAATTGCGAATGATTCTATATTATATTCTATCTGGAATCGTCCTTACTCATTCACACTACGCATCCCTTAAGGTTTGACGCGGTCGTGTCCATTTTCATTGTGTTCCGTGCTCTGGCGCTCTAGCTTCTTGCGAAGAGAAGTATCGTAATTGTGTAATTATAAAAAAGTTCGTAAATGAATTTCAATTGTAGAGAATTTAATATCACATTCAAATTAATCGGAACCTTCCTTATCCGTTCACACTTGGCATCCCTTAAGGCTTAACGTAGTCGTGTCTGTCGCGTTCTATTCGTTCGTGCATAGCTCTCCCTTCCTCCCTGTGTCTCGCGGCGTTGGAGCCCCCGCGAAGAAATATGGCGGCGGATCGGAGGCGGGAAACTTCCCAACTCGGGCAACCGCAGACGCCGCGGGTTGGTGGCGGGGGGGGGGGGTGAGCGAGGTGGCTGCGCTAGTGCCGAGGAGCGCGAGCGCGTGAAAGTTCCGTGCGCTTCCGCGTTCCATTACGTGCTGCTGCGGCGAGGGCGGTCGCGGCTTTCGGCTAAGGCGCACACGATGGGATGGGCCGGCGGCAAGGCTGGCGGGCACGGCATTGCCGAGGGCGACGCGGGGAAGATAAGGAAAACGGGGGGGGGGGATTGGCGGTGTAAGGGGCGGAGATGGTGGTGGTGTTTCTTGAAAAGAAGACAAAGTTCTGCTGATGTCTGGGTTGTGTTGCCGTGATGGAAAAAGAGACGACAGGAAACGATGTACGGACACCGACAGAGAGCTAATGGTGAGTGGGGAACTATATCCAGAGTCAGAAGAGCCAGGCGATGGCAAGGGCGTATACAACGATTTTCCTAAGGATGAGCCAAAGTGACAATTCGTGAAAAAAAGTGAACATCACATGTATCCCTCCGCCGCGACAGCTGTTCAGTCACGCCCCTTCGTAAAGTGCTAATGGCTCCTGTAAAAACATCCCTATGCAGAAGTATAAGAGTTTCGCTTAAATATATGCACGTATACCAGATCGGAAAATATTTAAATTTAATTACATATGTGGAAAATCTCTTAACATGCTCACACAATCAGTAAAAGAAAACTGCCATGAATGTAAATAGAAAGCTCTCGATCACAGCTCACCACACAACAGCACGAAGAACGGAACCACGTACATCGGTACGCATCTGGCATTTATTTATCTATTTTACGTCAAAAAACAGTTAAAACTGCGTATGACGTGCTATTGGGAAAAGTGAACTGTGTGAACATTTTCAAAATTCTGTGATCCCTACACTAAGTCATGTACTACTTGAATTTTGAAAAGAAAAATAACGTATCGGTATTAAAATAAATATAATATTTATCACAAAAAGTAAATTAATGTAATGTTTATAGAAAAAAAGAATTTTTACGGAAAAGCACATAACACTGCACTTCCTAATTTCATTTATTTCTCGCGGCGCACTATATTTTTGTCGGACGAGGACATCAAAAAAGCAAGAGTCGAAGCCATTTACATGTTAGCCAACTGCAAACGAAGGAATGCGGGAGGGGAGTCTTATGGTCTCAAGGGCACAACGACCACAGAACGTTTAGTTATGTTGCCAGTACTAGCTGTCACTTTGGCTCATCCTTAGGAAAATCGCTCTATAGTGATTGTCGCGATTTCGCAAGCATTTATTGATCATTGGTCCCTAAGTATAGTGCATGCTATATCCCGAGAGCTATGTTTTTACAGCTAATAGAGAGACCCGGCCCGATCATGTCTTGTGGGTTTTCCTCAGTTATCACTTCCCAATTAGGCATCGTCAGTTGTGTGAGGAGCAGTGTTTTATGAAATGACCCCATCCTACTTCTTGCAATAACAACCGCTCCAGATCTTTCCTTCCTAAATCTGTGTCCCCGCTATTTACACACACTGATGTGATCTACACGTCCACACATGTCAAGTGGTCGTATCGGACTCTTGCAGCTTATCCTTACTGGGGCGATGCTCTCTTGAGGCGTGTACTTACAATCCCCAAAGCCAATATATAGCCCAGCGTTGTCTCTTACGCTCTAGGAGAGGAGGAACACCGCCGCATCCAGGTGTATCACCTGATTTACACTTGACTAATAACCATAGCAGTTGACGCGCTCGTAAAAATGAATTATCAATCCACGTGGTGCCCCAGTAGCCGAAGCACATTCTACGTTCCCGGCCTGGTGCCAGACAAGGGAGGTACTGTTCTGTGTGTGTGTGTGTGTGTGTGTGGTGTGTGTGTGTGCGCGCGCGTGTGTGTGCGCGTGTGGTGTGGGGGGTGTGTGTGGTGTGTGGGTGTGTGGGGAACAAAGATGGAACTAAGATCCTAAAGAAAAACAAAGACGAGCGCCCGTCTATTAGGGTATTTCTACGACATTCGCTTAGTGTTGAAGTAAGCAAAAAGAACTACAGATCAGAGCAGCCGCCGAATACGTTTCTCCTCCAGATAGTAGATGCATTTGACCCATATACCAAGTCTAAAATGTACTCGAATCCTAAGACCTACAGGTCAACAATTCTGAACAGGTAATGATGTTGACGCAGAGCAATCACACACGGTTCTGCACCCGAGGTCAGGAGGGCCAGGGTATTGCAAGGGGGTAGGGGCTGTGGCGACGAGACACGGCGGTGGGGTACGACCTCCCACACCGCCTTCGGCGGCGCATTAACGCTGTAGTGCAATTTCGGGCCATCGCGCCGCCGCCGCCGCCCCGCTCGTGGCCGTATCCGTTTCCGATATCGACGGCGTGGGTGGGGCGCAGGCGGGGGCGGGGGCGGAGGCGAAGCCGGTGGCGTGACGGGGGAGGGGGCGCCAGCAGCAGCCGCGGGCGCCGAGCGGATCAGCGGAGAAGCCTGCGGCGAAGGACACGTGCGGTGTGACAGAGCGCACGACGGCACGGCGCGTGCAAGCGGCGTGTGCCGCGCTGAGGGAAGGTCCGCCACCAATGTCTCCAACAGCAGCAGGGCCGGATCCAGCCGATCATTTTGGAGGGGGCCATCATAGATTTTTGTTAAATAGTATACATATTTTGTATTATTTTGTATATTATTAATGCTCTGCAAATATGGTACTCTACAATATTATTGTTTAAATTATTACGTACTTCGAACATAAATATTTAAATTAACTGTGCTAAATAGAAGAAGGTAAACGAAAATTCTAGGTCTTTTGGGAAGGGTCATGTCCCCCATGCCCCCACCCGGATCCACCAGTGAGCAGCAGGTGACCCAGGATAACTCACTCTAGCATTACCAAGGTATATATGGTCGAGTGCGAAGCTTTGCGTGCGTGTGTGTGTATGTGTGTGTGTTAGGGCGGGGCTTCTGGAGTCCATAGCTCAGCAGCTTTTTTCATGCTTTTGACAATTTTGATAAATTCACTTACTTTCGTTACTAATTTTGCACATCATTTATTTAAACAAAAAAATAGTTTCTGGCTCAGGAAAAGAGAAAAAATTGTTAACATTGTCGCATCAATTGTCACGAGGTGACGTGGATCCGCACCTGGCAGGTTCGCGATCCCTCGGGTCAATCATCCGCCGCCTGACGTAGCTTGTAGAAACGGGCGCCAGCTGCATTCGCTATCTTGCCCAATTTAAATGGTGGTGTGAGACAGATCAACGGCTGTGAAAGAACTTCAACACGCCTCTTTCTCAACCATAACTAACTATAACAAGCACCATATTCCGTATAAACCATAGTAAACCCAACCGAAAATCTTGCAATCACTGAACTCTACATCAGATATCAGAAAGGAAAAGATCCCCATTTGCCTGGATCCCCACACCTTGTCCGTATATTAAATAGTGGCATGTGACAGATCAACGGCTATGAAAGAACTATAACACGCTTCTTTCTCAATCAAAACTAGTTTATCAGGCACAATACTACAGTTAAACCATAGTCAACACAAATGCGAAATCTTGTAATCACTGAACTCTACCATCAGATATAACGAAAGAGAAAAAATATATCATTTACCTGGGTCGCCACATCTTTGGAAAACGTTATTCAAGAGTTGAGACGCAGCTTCTTCCTTGATAAACCTCAAACAAGACGATATAGTTTACAACCTAATTAACACCACAAATGACATCCTGAAAGTTGTGAACAAAAGAATGTTGACTAACTGGAATAAAAAATGGACCAAATACAAAGCCAGCCACCTGCATAAAACGCAATCAAATTTCTTCTCAGTGTATCTAGATAAAGAAATGACTGACTAGAACAAGTTGTGCTATCCTAACTTCGCTCCAAACATACTAAAATACACTCACACCTTCCACTAACAACTCGCGCCCCTCTGTGACAAGTGGGGTTTAACTGTGTCTTAGTAAACGTTTGTCCTAAGTCCCAGGACGAAAGAGAACGCCTCTCACCAGAGCAAGCAGTCATCAGACTGAAGCAGTTATTTCCTCCAAGCTCTATCAACAAGAAATCATAAGATTTCGCAAGAATACTAATGTATTTAATAAAAATATAAGTAACTTACTGTGCGTATCTTCATATCAGCCACGGTTGTGTGTCAAGGTTACGTGCTATTAAACTAACCTCCTTACTACTGTAAACATATGTAAATAATATAGAATGAAATATCGGATATATAAAATGCTAAAGATCACAAAGAACCTTATGTTGGTGCGACTATAATAAACGAAAAATGGCGTTATCCAATCCGAAGCTTCAATACGAAAAATTCAAATAGATTCAAAATTCAAATAGAAGCTCCTGATTGGATAACCGCGTTCAGCTGATGATTTGACACAGGACACTATTTAAGTCACCCGAGAATCCTACACTATCCGCGGCTGCCCGATCACCACACCACTCTTGTCTCCTTCACCAAAGTCCATGCCGTTTCGAACATTTAAGGGACAATAAATATATCTATTCTATGCTGTGTCACTGAATTGAGTCTTCTCTCCTGCCACGAGTTGGTTTAGGATATCCCTCTCTCCTAGCGAGTCTGTATATTTTTTTATGACAAAACCTATTACATTTTTATTTCAAATAAACCTCGGTGTACCTTCATATACATATATATATATATATATATATATATATATATATATATATATATATAAACTACATTATACTAAGACCTCTTCCTCATCAATATTTGGTGACAGAAATTAATTTACTATCTGCGGACATTCTCTTGACTTCTGGAATTTTTATAATGGGATAAAATATAACAAGGGTTATTGATAATTGATAACAAGAAATGTTCGCCTCTGTGTTATAGAGATCACTTGCATCAGAAAACGAGCTACGCCTTTATCCCCACATTGCAGTTATACATTCAGATAATGTACGTTGCCTCCTCGTAAACGTTTCAAGCAATTAGCTGTGAAACTATGTCAATAGTCAGCCGATTTTGGGGTGCAACAATTAAGTGTTAATAAGAACAAAAGAAGAAATAATTCGGACGATTTCGCACGCAGTCGTACGGTAACGAGCGGCCGTTATTTAGGTTGCACTACGACCTGACTATTCTGATCGTGAAACACTACAGCATTACCCTTCATTATGCCGCGTCGTTACCTCAAATACAAGTACGCAACGCTATCATTTCGATGACTTCACCTAATCGGCCACCCCGCAAAAAACTCCAATATTATCCCATGCCGTGGTATCAGCCTTTGAAAGCGCACATGCCAGCGCCTTCATGAGGCCGAGGCAACAGCGACAGTGAAAGGAGCGGTTCCTTCAAAGGATGTGTCGACGATATTGTTCTCACAGGCGTTTGAAGGACAGGGACACTGACAGTAGCACAGGCGGTTTCATTAAAGAATTGCTGAAACCCGTGCTAAAATGTGTTATCACTGTTATCACTAGGGAACGAATTTTCATGTAAATACATATTTTTACAAAGACAAGATATCTACATTCTCAAATTTTTTTAGACTCAACACGACATTCTGAACAAATTGGAACCATTTTTATTTTACATATTTGTTCCTATTTTGGTACAATTACATATTTTTACATATTTTATCTATTGCTACATATTTCGTTACATTTTAATATATTTATAGGTCAAAAATGAACATTTCACATGCGAGTTCGAAATATATGTTACTTGAAATCTAACTCTGTTACTGAAATACTTATGAAACCACGCAATACGCTTGTATTAACGCCGGACCATCGTATTAATTGTCAAGCTTACCTCCCCCCGCCCCATATACTTCTTGGAATCCGCGTAGTCTGGATCAAGGATGAGCGGATGTATGTGAAGCAGAAAGAACTTCAACCATGCCCTTACTCGTATTTCATGGACCCCATGCGTGGAGCCCATACCCACTCGATAAAAAAATTCAATCATTGTCTTATTTCTTTTCTGGAGTTGGGGAGGAGAGGCATATGCTCCCTTTACCCCCCCCTTCTTTCTATCACCGGCTATCACAGGCTTCACTTAAACGCCGACTCCTCGTAAACAACATTGTATATACAACAAAAATATATATTTCGGATGAAATGCAAATAGTTGCTTCTGTTGAACTTTCTTCCAGCCTCTCTGAATCCATCTGATCTGATCTGATCTGATCTGATCTGATCGGCATCGTACTGTGCTCGGAAAACGCTTGAAGAATGGAATTTTAAACATTATGACGAATTTTTATTACCGGGAGCGGTAGCTCAGTGCATCAACTGATGTCACTGCAGCGCCTCTGACCGGGAGGTCCTAGGTTCGAGTCCTGACGGCGGCAGGATTTTCGACGCTTTTCAGCTAGGGAATTGTCGTGTCGTCTAGCTTTTCAGCTAGGTCGAATTCAGTCGCTGCTGGAGGAGAATTCTAGTTTTTCGTGGTTTCTCCGATCAACACCAGGCGAATGCCGGAGCAGTACCCTACCAAACGGGCCACGGACTGCGCGCGATCTGTCCTTCCTCTTCCTTGTCCTATCCTCTCCCCTTACACACACACTTACACTAACATGCACTTCACTACCACATTCCGGGAGACCGGTCGAGAGCTTAGAGCTTGTCCCGGCTGGGGCGGTGCCCCGCTGGTGGGGGAGTCCTGGTTAGGGTGAAACCCCACTAGCCGACGGTAGGTCGGCGCCGGATCTCGCCATCCAGCGGGGGAAGATCACCGCCATCTCCCGAGAAAAAACATGCACTACACTAACGGGACTAATGACCAAAGCAGTTGACGTGCCCAGAAACACGAAAAAATCAATCAATTAATCAATGAATTTTTATTTCATATACTTCCTATTTTTTCTTAGATATTTTAGAAAAAGTAAGTACATAAATATGTACATATTTTGATTTTTTTATTACAATAAAATCCGTTCCCTAGTTATCACTGTTGATAGGAAAAGCTGCATTCCTCTTCCTACTTTAGGAAGTACACAAGAAGTCCCTGAATTTCTGTCAGTTACACCAAAATGAATAAATAAAACATTTATCATCTTTCATTCAAATTAATGAGACTCCAAATTGTATATTTTGGTTGAAATCTCCAAATATATTTTCCTCAGCATTTGTAATCATTCTCTACACTGTACTGGGTAATTCATTTTAGCGCTTCCTACGATTTTTGAACGGCTGAAGTTATTGCAATGCAGTTTTTACAGAAGTGCATGAGAAAATGGGGCTAGTTTATACATATATTTCTTTTCATTTTATCATTTACATTTTACGAGATATTGAAGTAACTTTCTTTCACTCTTTCGCCAAATGGATCTATACTTCTTTTTTTCTTCAAGACGAGCGTAAACAGTCGAATCCAATTGTATACATATATTTGCATCGAAAAACGAACTACATCTTTGTGCCAACAAAATATTTACAATCGGTGTAAAGAGTGAGTGGACACTTATGAATCTTTCTTTTTGGGGTCTGAAGAAATTTTGCAGAAGAGGGATTTAACATACATAAAAAAAACAATCTTGGCAACAAATAAGTTCTTCCTATATTTCCACAAAAATAGTTTCACGAACAAAACAAATACCTTGGTACTGAAGAAAACAAGAAACACTCTTAGAAACAAATAAGTAGAGGCTAAATGTGAGGGTGGTACGCCTGAAATTGAGCGCAAAAAGCCTTTGGGAATTTATAGTTCTAATAAACACATTTGGTAAAAAAGGGCGTTAATATCTTGTGAGATTCCCTTGGTACAGATAACAGCCCCAAGTCTCTGCGGCATGGAATTTACAAAATTTTTCACAATTTGAGGACAAATATTAGTCCATACTTATCGTAACGCTGTCATCAATTCAGTTTTGTTTGCAATTTTACTTTTTCTATTTTTTTCCTCCAGAAAACTCCATATCAGATTTAGATGCAGGGAGAGAGGAGGAGAGTACTGGTTTTCGGGTGTAATGTACAATAACCAAAGTTTCGTATTGAAAGCAGTGTGCTAAGGACCGTTTTTCCTCCACACTAGACGCCGATCATTCGTTCCAAAAACGGAGAATGGGCTCTCATCCGAACAAACAAATGATCCTCCGCCAACATTCAACAAAACTATTTAAAGCTTTTTTGGAAAATTTCAGACGCATCTTCCTGTTTGTTGAACTTCAACAAAATTTCTTCCGTTCCCTTCGCCCGTGATATGCATTTCGCAGCAAAATTCAGTTCTTAGAGAATGTATTTCCCGATTTTCACGAGGTCCGCTGCTATGTCGGGTAAGTGACCCTTGGACTTCTTTTAACTACCTGCAGCATACACCGTTCTTCTTGAAACGTCAATAACCTACGGCTACCATTTCGTGGTTCGGTTTAAACGGTTTTCCCTCTCCAAGACGAGATATGGTCACGAGAACCCTACATTTTGGAACTCTGGGCAGTCTAGAAATATACCCTACGGATTTCCACTGATTGTGCAACTGGATTGTTAACTGTCGTTTACGGATAGAGAATTCCTCCTTCGGCCACTTTTCAGTCTATGATGTCACTGTAATTGTTACTGGGATCAAAAAACAAAGGAGGGACGGTTGGAATGGCAGAGAGAACGGTTGAAAGCTGCAAAGTACCACATTTTTGAAAATGAAATGTAGTGTTTACTAACATTTTCTTTCACTGTCCAAAGACTTTTTACGGCTGCCAACAATGACATTCTCGTTAACTCTTGCTCTAAACACCTCCCTGTTTTGAGATTTAGTTTTTGTTTATTTGAAAATGAAGTGAAAAATTAAGATACAATAAATTTATTGTTTTCTCTTGATTTTTCTGACGCCTAAAACTCAGAATCAGAATTATTATTGATTGAAGAGCACATTCACTTTCACACCAACTGTAATTCCTCATTCCCCTTCGCGTTTACAAACTAAAACGTCAAGAAAATAAGCCCTAATAATGCACTTTAGAAGATTTAGTATAAAGTTACATATCTCTACATTTTATAGTGCTATGATTGTCTACCTGACTTGCCCATCAACGTCGTTTGCTCGGAGCAATCCAGTTACTCTCCACTCGTGATTCCCGGAGTGGACGACTCCGCCATTCCGTCTCGGCTCTCCGCCGTCCTCGGACTCACGAGTGGCGCCGCACTTCGTAGCGACGCGTCGGCCGGGGCCGGCTGCTTTTGAAGCCCGCGTTTCCGCACTCGCGGCGGCGGTGGGCCGTGGGAATCTCGGGCAATGCGGCGGGGCGCGAGCGGCCAGAGAATAGGGTGGGGTGAGGGGAAGCATGAGGGGGCTCGCGCTGCTGAAGCGCCGCGCGTCGAAGGCTAAGTGCACGTTGCGCATTACGCGCCGAGTTATCGAGCTGCCACTGAGTACACGCTATTACGTCCAGTCATTTTGGGGTTCAGAGACAAAGGCCAGTGGTGCGTAGGGAGTAAAAAACGAGGAAATTACAGACAGACTTACATCGACCAGAAAGCACTAGTTTTGTTACAACTGCGATGCGATGGGTTAGATATTCGTTATAAGATAGTAAATAAATAAATAAATAAATTGTAACGAGGTAGATACTGACCGTGCCCTATCCTTGACCACCTTAAAAACCGGGAGCGGCAGCTCAGTGTATCAACTGATGTCACTGCAGCGCCTCTGACCGGGAGGTCCTAGGTTCGAGTCCTGACGGCAGCAGTATTTTCGACACTAGATTTTCAGCTAGGTCGAATTCAGTCGCTGCCTGGAGGAGAATTCTAGCAGCCGGCTGCGCTGACCGGTAGTTTTCCGTAGTTTCTCCGATCAACACCAGGCGAATGGCGGAGCAGTACCCTATCAAACGGGCCACGGACCGTGCGCGATCTGTCCTTCCTCTTTCTTGCCCTATCCTCTCCCCTTACACACACACACACACACACACACACACTCTCTTACACTAACATGCATTACACTACCACATATTCCGGGAGACCGGTCGGGATCTTAGAGCTTGTCCCGGCTGGGGCGGTGCCCCGCCGGTGGGAGAGTCCTGGTTAGGGGGAAACCCCACTAGCCGACGGTAGGTCGGCGCCGGATCTCGCCATCCAGTGGAGGAAGATCACCGCCATCTCCAGCTAAAAAAGCATGTACTACACTAACGAGACTAATGACCAAAGCAGTTGACGTGCCCGGAAACACGAAAAAATCAAATCACCACTTTAAAAAATGAATAATACAGGAATTCATTTTACTTCAAGGTACAGGTATTCAAAAAGAATTCGTATACTTAAACACAGCACAGCAAATCTCTACGAAACGCTTTCAGAAATAGAGATGCGGTTTGCGACAAGTTGTTGAATATGATAGGGGGAAATGCTTGTGTTTGCATGTTCGCGTTTAATATTTCTACTTCTCCATGGGATGACATTGCTCTCGTAGATTAACAGAGCATACAGATGACCGTTGTTAAGGGTGGCGATGTGGATGCGGATAATACCGTAGAATAATTACATTCAAATAAAATTATTGAACAGCCTAAAATTAATTTAATTCGTTGTAGACTTTCATTAAAGCTGTACATTGTAGCGTGGCGCAGCAAGTGGAAAATAGCGCTCTTTTGTACATTCATGGCACACTACATGGGGTTAGAAGGGCAGGGAATTCTATTCCCTACATTAGAAAATTAATTATAATTATCAGAGAAAGAATCTAAGACTGCAGTAGCACAATTTATGAATTAAATAATAGAACTCAAGCTTAGCACATACTTCTTCCGCGTTTAGGAAAACATTTAAGGAAATATGAGAAACACATGGATTCTAAGGAGATGTAGAACGCATTCTTTTTGTTTCTTTTCGAATAATAGCAATACTTGTATCATTTTATTCGTATATTTCCTTAAAAAAAAAACGCATTTCCATAATTTCTTACTATTCTTAATAGTCTTCATATTCGAACATTCAAATGTGACAAACAAGAAAACAAAATATGTTATTTCGGTCTTCATCTTAAACAACTTGGTCCACACAGCATCTCGATACCTCAAACTGATCCATATCTGCTGTGACCAAGTTGCTGTGGTCCACCGTGTGTAGTACGAGATTAGTAAATAAAATGGAGGTTTTGTTTCCTAAAGAGACACACGCACTACGCATGTTTCTGGCAAAATAAAGAGTCATTTTTACACATTCTCTTTTTATCTCCTTACAGGTTTGTTCCTTCCTAAGTAGATTAGACGGCAGTAAGGCGGCGAGCACACTGAAGCCGACTTAAGCCAAAATTTTGGTCGCCCGAAGTCAGACCTTTCCGTCCAATGTGTCGGATTCGTTTAGATACGTACTGATAATTGCAATTGTCATAGTGAACCAAAACGATATCTTCTGACAGCGTCCGGAAACATAGCGTCGGGGGAGAAATCATTTTGTTTTGATTCTGACGGATCCATTCGCGCAAACTCAGCAGGAGGGTTAAGGTCATCTGTAACACCGAGACCATCTTCAACACTAGTGGAAGATCTTGAGCATGCTTCTCGTAAATGTTTCACACAATGAGCCATAAAATTGCCAATAGTCGGCCGATTTTGGGTGCAACATTTGGGCGATTTTCGGATGAAATAAGTTGGACAATTCGTAGGGAGTCGTCCAATAGCGAGAGACCTTTATTTACATTGCACTATGACCTGAGTATTCTACTTCTGAACCACCACAGCATTACCGGCAATTTTGCGTCGTTATCACTGTCACATCTCGCACAAGTGCGCAACAACGTTATCATTTCGAAGCTACATTCCTCTACTTTACGAAGTACTCAGGAAGTCCCTGCTTTTCTGTTCAGTTCTGAAGTAAAACAGTTAGTTTATTTTATTTAAATTAAATCGTTTATTCAGTTGAAACCTCGAAATCCATTTTCTCCAGCGTTAATATTATTTTCCCTGCACTATACAGGTGATTCACGTAACTTAATCAATTCCGAAATTTTTGAACGGTTGAAGTTATTCTATGCAGTTTTCACAGAAGTGCGTCAAGGAATGGGGTATTTTGTACATATTCCTTTCCATTTTATCACTTGTATTTTACGAAATATCGAGGTAACTCTTTTTACATTGATTTACACAAATTTTTTTAGTCTACCAAAACGAGTGTAAAAAGACGAATCCATTGACACACATATTATCATACTTTAGATAATCATTTTTTGGAGTAATTTTCATTTTTTGGGAACTCGTATTCAACGGATATTTTCAAAGTAACAGTCCACCAGCCAAGGTTATGCAGCGCTCTCCCTCCTAATGCGCGGTTAGGGCGTTACAATGTTGCCAAAAAATAAAATTTACCCCAAAAAATGCTTATCTAAACATGGACATAAGCTTATGAGCTTAAATTAATGTGTGTGTATATATATATATATATATATATATATATATATATATGTGTGTGTGTGTGTGTGTGGTGTGTGTGTGTGTGTGTGTGTATGTATTTCCATATTTAGATATGCATTTTTTGGAGTAAATTTTATTTTTTGCCTTTTTAATGTAATGTAATGTATGCAATGTAATGTTTATGTGTAATGTTTTATAAATTTATATATATATATATATATATATAGATGTTTTTGCAAAATAAGAGTCATTTTAAACATTTTTTTATCTCTACATTTATTCTTCTAAAGATTAGACGGCTGCTGCGAGATCATGAAGTCACTAGCAAAATTCATAACCTTCGTCAATTCATCTTTAGATGCGATTATGATTGTCACTATACAGACGCAAACGCTTGGAACTGAAAATAGGAAGATCATTCTGTTTTATTCTACGGTTTGGAAAATCGCGATTAAATCGAACACAACTATCTTCATTTTAGAAGACTACAAAATTTTAACAAAAGCTTAAATTCTACCATTTTACAAAAGCAAATTTAGATGAAATTTTAAGTTAGGCTCTTGAATCAAGACCTTTCATTTACATTTACTAGACCGGTTAACTTATCTAACCCCCTTACGTTTGTCGTTTCCTGTAGACTTCCCAGTCGAAAATCTTATCAGCTTCGCTAGTCCAAAGTTCAAATCCTGCTTTTCTGCCTTAATCAAAAGTGGTACTCAAACTATTTAAATTAATTAATCGTTTACTTTCCTCAGAATCATTTCCAACTTTTATTACTTTCCTCACAAAGGGTTTCCTATTAATAAACTTCCGAATTTTTCTTGAAATTATTGCTATGCATTTTCAGAAGTGCGTCCACAGAATGGGAGCTTTTGTCATATTCCTTTCCAATCACTTGTATTAAAATCAAACCTTTCATTTTTCATAAATTTAGCACCAACAGTTACCAGCCAATCCATACATATTCATTTAGTATATTTTGGGTAATTTATCTTTTGACTCGTTTTAGGGAATTTCGCCACAATCCCCAAATTTTTCTAATCCCTTGGCACATGCAAGAAAAATTCTCTAATGCATTTTATATAAATAAAAAATAATTGTTTAATTCATGTGTCGTTGTGTTCCAGCTCGTGACTTCGTAAGGGCATGTTACCATATTTAAATAAATTTAGTTTAATTTTATTTTGATTTAATATATATATATATATATATATATATATATATATATATAGTGGAAGCGGAGGTGAGAGTTCGCCGTGGAGGAGGCTGCGGCACCAGTGGTGGTGGAGATTGGCGGTGCGCCCGCATGGCTCGGTGGCAGCGTGGCGATCGTGCGATGGTATTTCCGTCACCTGCAGCGTCGCCGCCGCGACGGTATCTGAGGGGCTATTTGCGTCCGCAGGGCCGCTTATCGGCCCCTCGCGCCCTTATCTCCTCCAGCGCTCGGCCTGGGGACGTGCCTCTCCCCCCTTCCGAGGGCAGTGGGCCAAATCAGGCAAACAACGCAAGTTCGTGAGACGATGGGCCTGTCGTATTAAAAAGGGAAGACGCCAGTACAATTCTACGAAAGCAAAACTCTTCCTAAATACGGATGTTGTAGGCGAGCTGCCGAACAACGGATTGAGCGCTACTGACAAAAATGTGGAGTAGAAGCACTAAAAGAAACTTCAAATCTTAATGCATGCCCTAGAATTGGTCCCGTGCTTTGTGCAAGAAGAAAAAAATGGTGCCAGTAATAACTGAGATTCTATTTTTTCCAAATCATTTCACGGCAATATAATCACTGAATGCGTGATAAAAATAAAAATAAAATTTAAAAATTACCCGATTTTAATACATACAAATAAAAGCGTACAATTAAATCAAGCATCTCCCGCTCACAACTCATTGAACTTTTAATAGAATGCTATAGAGGATACCTGAATATGAATGTTTTACTGACATTCTCAGTGTTGATCAACTTCGGTCTAATCTCGTTCAACGGCATCCTTTAAATATTTTTTCGTTTAAGACATGGAAAGATTTCAGAAGTCAAAAGTCAATATTTCTGGGTTTCATCACTTTCGCCATGAAATCAGATTCCTTTCAACATATTCAACAATCCGTGTTTAATGTAAGTAAATACACATTGATACACTATAATCAATCAAACGTTGTTCGGTGCTACATCACAAGGCAAGAGATAATCAAACTTGTTTGTCGAACACCCTTATTCAGCTAGAATTAACTTTTACGAAAACGTCCAATGCGATTTAAAATCGAAACATACTTCACGACTCCCTCAATATCATAAATATGAACCCATACATTATCATTAAAAAATTTAACAAATAAAAGACGTGAAAGGTAATTTCACAATAGAGGGAGAG
This sequence comes from Teleogryllus oceanicus, assembly GCA_964035755.1. Lineage (NCBI taxonomy): Eukaryota > Metazoa > Arthropoda > Insecta > Orthoptera > Gryllidae > Teleogryllus > Teleogryllus oceanicus. The sequence goes on from CAXIVR010000009.1 coordinate 47,537,792, forward strand.
GCTGACGAAGAAGTTGCAGTTAGGAGTTCTTATGATTTGTTCTAAATTATTCTTTCTGTCTTTATCAAAACGCAGAATTAACAATTATCGATTTCTGTAAATTTTCTACTTTATTATTTGTTTATGTACACAGCACAATTCATTTCATTGAGGTAATTATTTTCATCAAGAACAATTATTGTATTTGATAAATTGGTTTCAAATATTTCGTATACACCCTTTTTGTTGATTTCCTGCTTTACGAATCTCCAATATTCCAGTTTTATTTGTTCTTGCCCAATTGTAATGCAGTTTTTCAGGAGTTTGAAGCAAAATACACATACATAATATTTTATTTTTATTTTTAGCAGCATCTGCATCTGCATTAATGCGACTGAAAATCAAAATATTTTTAAAAAAATCTTTTATAGTGACTTCCGTAAGTTACAATAAGAGAGAGAGAAAAAAAGGTATCCAATGTGGTTTTGTACATAAATATGAACGTTATGGCTTGAAACATATTTCAGATATTACATTAGTAACTTTGCAGAAATTTATGTATTAGCTCTGATGTACAATCTTGTTATTTGCTTATAAAATAAAGAATTCTGTTGAATTTGTCAGTAGGCAATGTAAATTTTTTTTTGTTACTTTCCTGGCGAGAAAATATCATGTTAATAGCTGTAATAATAAATATTAACACTAATTTTTATGATTTCTATTTATGAAACTTCAGAAACAAGAAAATATAATAGATAAATGGCATAATTCTCAAATAAGAGAAATAACTTGATGTAATTTTTTCCGGAGAAAATTAACTATTATTTTTTTTATAATTGAAATTTTGTAATGTTGCAGTGGATTTAAGATTCCCATCAGTCATTTATTTCACTATACCGTATTACATTTTCATTTATAGACACAGATGTTTCTTTTAAAATAGTACTATTAGTATCAACAGACATAGAGAACGCCCCTCTGAGATACTGGAAATGTTATTTTTTATGTAACGAAATCATCTGAATAGCTTTAGACAAGAGATGAAAACTACCTAAAAGTACCGTTTCATTTACGCAATTCACACAATTTTTCACACAACTCCCAAATTCATCACACCTCTTTTCATCTATTTCTCGAAATTCTTCTTTTAAAAAAATCGCAGCTTTGTTAAGTTGTTCGAATATTTACGTAGGAACTTCACAATATTCTTCCATTTTGTGCGAACAAGCATGTCTTACCAGGAGTATGTAGAAAAAGACGTATTCAGTTTTGTTTATTTGACGCCATATTGGAATCATACGATCACAACGTGTGTTTCACTTTTGATGCAAACAAATTTCAAGGTGTACCGAATACCCGTCTGATTCAGCAACGAACTATTGTACGCACCATGGGAGATAAATGTTTTTTTCCCCTCGGGAGACTGTCAAGCCTTAGGGACAGAGGCACTTAGGGCCGAGATATCTACAGGGAACGTGCCAACGCTCTAGAGTCTAGACACAAAAAACTATATTGGAACAAATATATTCGCATAAGTTCTGATAGATAAGTAATATGCCAAATGAGTAGCATATGTGCCTCGAAACACACGTGCGCGTTCGCGCGCGCACGCGCTCACGCATTATACGGTATCAAGTCTCAAGGACGCTTAGTTTTTGAGTTATGATGGTAAAGTGTGTGGCAGAGGAATGTGTTTTGCGGGTTGCATGTGCGTAGGACAGTCAAAACATGCCATAATCTGCAAACTGCTTAAATCTCTTTAATGCACTCATGGGGTATTTACCTATCCCGAAGTAATACATTTGATGATTTTGGTTCCATGCTGTCGTTTCACAGAGAAACAATGCATCATCTTTTCTTTCATAGAGGAGATGAAGACGTACGAAGACGTACCCATTCCACGCCACAATCGTAATTTGAAAACATCAATCCGAAGGGGAGATGACCAATTCAACTATATGTTCTTCGCAGAGTGGTGGTTGCCTCAGCCATATGCAATCTTTATGAGTCTGATTCATCACAAAATAATTTCTCGTGCAAAAGAAAATGATTTTTTTCTCGCCAACCTGAACGTGCAACATTAAATATAATTGTTTATAAAATAAATTGAATGCAATTTTGAACCTGTATCAGTCTACCAGTACTCCAAGCCCCTTTGCACTCGTGAATCATCATTAGTTGTCTTTCCTCTTCTTCTTCTTCTTTTCTTCCTTTCCTTTTCCTTTAATTCTCTTCGGCATCGTCTATTTTAATTTCCCCGTCCCAGCACTCCTTCTTCATCACCTTCCCCAAAACATTTAATTTTCCATAAAGCCAGTTGAAATATATTTTTAAGTTGTAAATAAGACATTGCTAAATCTATTAATTCCTACGTGAAACCACAATAACTCTTTTCTTTGTCGGAAGCAGGCGTTCACCTTTTTCAATAAACATATAATTAGTTTTTAAAATCTGTACGCATTGTTGAAATGTTTCGAATTAAGTCTTTTAAATATGTAGTACATAAACGGTATTGATTTGGGATTTAATTAGGCTTAAAAATTACTTATGGATCCCTCTATTCTCTCTTGAACATTTTATGCAGAGAGTTGTGAACGAATTCTATTTAAAAAGCGAAAGTGAGAAAATGAAATAATACTGCAACCACCTAAGATGCAAAACATATGCCTCGCTTACAGCTCAATCGTATATCTTATATAAATGAATAATTCAAGAAAAGTATTTCAATTTTAAAATTACTGAGTAACAAATTTTAAATAATATATTTCGCACTATTTCAACCGTATAAACTTGAAGGAAGGATGATTGCTAAAGAACACTTTTTGAACAATTATTTTTGAAAGATAAGACACTAAAAATGATTTCACAGATAATATCAAACTATGAAAATATTATTAAAACCAACCTGGTAGAACTTGAACATTTAAGAAATCTCATTCCCTATTGCAGAATAAAATAATTAAGAAATCTTATTCCCTATCGCAGTATGACGAAGTATGAAATAATAAAATTGCAATGAATAAATAACTCTTAAGGGAGAAAATATACGTTTGTTTATAAAATAAATTGAATGCAATTTTGAACCTGGTATCAGTCTACCAGTACTCCAAGCCTCTTTGTGCTCGTGTCTCATCATTCGTGTTTTTTTTTTTCCTTTAATGCTCTTCGGCATCGTCTATTTTCATTTCCCCGTCCCAGCACTCCTTTCATCAGCAGCCCTTCCCCAACCGGATCTTTCCGGAAACCCAGGGCGCAGGGCGAATTTTACGAGGGCTGTAAAGGGCCAGCTCCACAAATTAATGGTCGCGCAACCGGGCAAATTGCGAGGTATTTTTATGCTGGAATGTTAACACGCGGGCTGCACGAGATGCCGTTTCGCCGGACACAAGAGAAACGAAACAGCGTCCATCGCGAGAGTATATTTGGAAAGTTGCTTCCAGGAAACAAAAGATTTACGGGGACACAACGAAGATATACTCGATGTTGACTTCTTCACGGATCGAGGTGAAACCGATAGGCCGTGAGGTAGGAGCTCCATAAACAAAGAGCGCTTTGTCATCACTTCTACGCGAACAAACAACTTGAGTTTGTGGGGTAATGTCTTTTCGCAACAGAGGAAGAGTATTACCAGATTTATACTGGTTTACGAAAACCACAGTCCTGAACGGAGATCACGTTACATTGATTTATCTGTGGTTCATTTCGTTTTTCGATGCTTTTCTTCGACATTCACTTTGCAAGAAAAATGTTGTCTCGCCAGACCTACAGAATATAAAATACGAATGTGAGGAAAGTTATTTTCTCTTTCCCGTTAGAAAAATGGCAAAAGTAAAATTCGCGTTGGAACGTCAATTCTGCATATTGGTGTTGGTCTTCAAAATAGCTATAATCTCCTAGATTCAATAACTATAATTTGCGGAATAAATTTTATATTCTTAGATGTAAAATAGAGTATTTCAATTCAAGATCTTTTCACTAAACACGACCAGTTCTGGTATAAAGTTTTGTAACTTGTAAATCAATCTTCCGAAAACTACAGAAACCAACATCAGAAAGTTCCTTGCAACACGAGAATCAAACAAAGAGGTTCTTCCTCATTGTAACGTCAGCTTTCAGTTCATTGGTCTAAGGTCTTTTAAATCGTTTGCGTAAATTATTGTTCCGAAAGAACATGCGTGGGAAAGTTGATAATTAGCGGACGCCCCTCATGTCTCCAAAAACCATGTTAATATTCTGAAACCCCAATACGGATAGTATCAGAAGAACTAATATTGGTAATAAAATTAATAATAATAAAATTAATAATAATGAAATTAATAATAATAATAATAATAATAAATTAATGGTAATAAAGTAAGAAGTGACCCCTCTATGCCATATTCCAAAAAAAAATTGAACATAACGTGACTACAATCTTGCCTCGCATAGAACCAGTCGTTGGAGGAAATGCTGACTGACTTTAAGGATAATGAGTGCAAGACTGTCTGTATGGTTTACTGTTGTATTTATTTTTACTGAAAACTGGGAACGACCAATTAAAATAATAAATGTTGAACGGGTGAGATAGACATTGAATTAACAGGACCAGTATTACGATAAAAGACAGAAATGACATTTGGGTTTAATTATCTTGTTATAAATAAATAATAGAAAATTTTCTGGGTTAACGTAGACCTAAGGAATTTTACAACATTAGCTTGTTACGCGATAGATAATTATTTTTTTTTTTTTTTAATTTATTTTTATCCGATCGACCATATGGCCTTACAGAAGTGAGAACATTATTTATTAATTAACATTATGGAAACTTCCTAAAGTTTTTTCGAGTGTTCTTACTCGGCAAGTAATATATAATATTGTAATTTTATTTTATTTTTTATTAGCTGTGGAAAGATTTTTGAGTAAGGATTGGTATAGGTATAAAGGTTTGAAAGATTTTGTTGATTTTGTTTTTAAGGCGGTTTGAAAATGTCTTTAGGAAATCTAGATTTGATTCGGTTTAGGGAGTTTGCTTGTTGTCCTAGTTGAAAATGGGCTGTACTTGGGCAGGATGGTAAGAGATTGAAAAATTTGGAGGATAAGTTGATCAGATGATCAGTGATTGATGGTATTTGGAGTTCATAATGAATTTGTTTATTGGGTATAAACCATGATGCGTTAATGAGTCTTCTGAGAAATTTGTTTTGGAAAGTTTGTAAAGCGTTTATATTACTGGGTGCAACGTTTATCCAGGCTGGACAGGCATATGTCAAGGTGGGTCTGATAATACTTTTGTAGAGGAGCAATTTAGTTTCAACTTTTAAAGTGGATGAGGAATTAATAAGTGGATATAGTTTGACTGCTTTTGCTGTTGCTTTTTGTAATACTGCCTTAATGTGTTGCTTCCATGTTAAACGTCTATCTATTAGTACTCCCAGATATTTTGTGGGTGTGGAATTGTTTAACCAGGGGAGTTGTGAATTATTTATTTTAAAGGTGGAGGGGTTTTGGGTTTCGGAGGGTGAAAATCTTTGTTTGTGTTTTTGTGGATTTATCTTGAGTCGCCATTTATGGAACCAGGTGGTGAGAGTGTGAAGGTGGGATTGAATATGGTCATATGCTAATAGAATGTTTTGATGAGATGAGAATAATGCTGTATCATCTGCATATAAGGTTATGTTAGAATCTGATGATGTGGGATGATCTGCTGTATAGATATTGAAAAGAATGGGAGCAAGTACAGATCCTTGAGGGACACCTGCAAGAATGCTGTGTGTGTTGGAAAGAATGTGGTTTACTTTGACCTGAAAAGTTCTATTTGTAAGATAACTGTGAATAATTTTTTGAAGATAATCAGGAGTACCTAGTTGGTGAATTTTATAAAGTAAACCTTGATGCCAAATGCTGTCAAATGCTTTAGTTATGTCTAAAAAGACTGCTATTGTGTGCTCTTTTGAATGGAAACTCTTTGCTATATGTTCGACTAGACGTAATAGAGGGTGATTTGTTGAATGATTTGGTTTGAAACCAATAGATAATTATTAAAAACAGACGAGATCACATTTGATATCTAATTAAGTGTTGTAATACGATGTTACAACACGAATGCTCTTCCTTTTATCCACAATAATAACTCATAGCACTATAATTTTCAAGTTCATCCTACAAAAGGTGGCAGACTTATCTTTAATGACGTTCATGAGCAAGAATAAGTCGAAAACTTCTATTCTAATAGTTCTTATTAGAAAACTTTTCACATTTTAGTGAAGTTTGACTTTAGATTATCGAAATGGATAATGTGGGTCACCAACGGGCGAGGCGTTTCCACAATATGTTTTGGTACGTGGTACGTATTGAAGGAGATTCCCCAGTAATCTGTGCCTTATCTATTGAATCGTCTCCACCCCACAATCATTTGATGACGGTGATTGCGATGGCCATGGTTGAGGGCCCTCACTATTGCGCACAGTGTTGATCCCTAAGGAGTTTGGGTGAACCACGCTGAAAAGTGAAGCAGCATGGATTAATTTCCATGTAGATGATGGTAATGCTTAGATCACGATGAGCATTGTTTCATATATATAATGGTTAGAAAACTTTAAAGGAAAAATTATTAAAATTTATCGAGAATCTCAATGTCCGGTTTGCATCTGAAATGTGAGGAATGGAGAAGAAATACTGCTCACTCGTTGGCAAACATTGTTTTACAGCAGTTCACATCGGGCATGACATGATCTAAGTTTTCTGAGAATTCAGATGCTACAATTGGTAATCTCTATTGACGGAAATCACCAATCAGTCGTCGAACGATCCAAGAGAGAAAAAAATAAACACAACAATGTGGACATTTGAAATAACAGAGATACAAAAAATGTGGGACGGAAGGTGAGAAGAAAGTTGAGAAAGGTGTCAGGTTAAAGCGTCATAGAAATAGTACGAGGAAAAGGTAGCAGGAAGAGGGAGCAGTAAAAACCTGAGGTTAAGGGCGCACGCATACGAGGGACGTGGAGAAGGGGGCGTGGTCCGGGTCGGGGGTAGGGGCGTAATTGCGCGGGGCGCTTCAGTTATAATCGCCCTCTGGCGGCGGGCGGCGACGCCGTGTCGCGCGCTCGCTGCTGCGTTTTAAATTAACCCGCAGCGCCGGCGAGGAACAAACTCCGCGAAAAATAAACACGGCGGTGGAGCGCCGAGGGCGGGGGCCGTCTGAGAAGCGGTGACGGCGGTGGACGTGGCGGTGGCAGCGGTGGTGATGGTGATGGTGGTGGTGATGGTGGTGGTGGTGGTGGTGGTGGTGGTGGTGGTGGTGGTGGTGGTGGTGGTGGGGGCGGAGGCGGAGGTTTCAGGCGGCGGCGGGAGTGGTGGTGGTGAAGGTGGTGGTAGCGGCGGGATGGTAGTGGTGGTGGGCGGGGGGGGGGCGACGGCGTCAGGCGTGCGGTGGCGGTGGTGAAGGTGGTGGTGTGGTGGCGGCGGCGACGGTGGTGGCGACGGCGTTAGGGGTGTGCAGTGGCGGCGGGCGGCGGCGGCGGCGGCGGCGGTGGTGGTGGTGGTGGTGGTGGTGGTGGCGGTGGTGGTGGTGGTGGTGGTGGTGGTGGTGGGCGGTGAGGAGCGGCTCGACGGGCAAGCGACAGCGAAGGAACGCGCGTCCGTGAAGAGGGCACGGCGGCGCGGCAAATACACGCGCTGGTGGGCGGACGAACAGGCGGGCGGAAGGAGTCGCACGGGGAACAGACGGACGGAGATGTGCTGGAGGCGGCTTTACCGAGATAAGGCGACAGCATGCGAAATGGTTATGCGGGTACTGTGTGTCGGGAAGAAACATGAAGAGAAGGTGGGCGGATTACTCGTGCGGGCAGGGCACTGCTCTTTAAAGCGATAGATCGGCGCTTCTGCAGTCTTGCTGACTCGAGGCTTACGAAAACACAACGCGGAACTACAGAGAGAAATGCAAAGGAGATTCTAAGGGCGAGGAAAGAAAAAATTAGGGAAATATAATTTCATTCGGCCATATTTAAAGAATATGGTTAAATAAAATATCAGCCAGCATCTAAAACTGAATAAGAAAAGCTTTACACTAATGCACTTATCAATATTGTGAAATATTGTGTAATGGAAGTGGTGAGTACAATTAAATTTTATGGCATTATTCAATTTGTAAATTATTGAATTTGTAAAATGCGGTGTTGCATTTTAGTATTGTGTATTGTTCTGATATTTCTGAACAGTGTTTTTGAATCAATAACATTGCATTTATTACTTACAGTCCATAACCTTATTATTAGATAGAGTTATTACTTGCCATGCATAACCTTAAATTTCTCGGTGGAATCAATTACTGATAATTTTATAATTTATCCTAATACGATCTTGAGATATCACAATTACATTTTTATTGTCTCTTTTGATAAAGCCGGTTTATTATCACAGAATAAATTATTCAACCACGACGGAATTTTAAATGTATTAAATTTTTTCTGGCAAGTACATTGCCAGCTTTAATATCCTCGTTTGCAACATCATCAGAACCCTTCACCACATTGAGGTTTCTTTCGTGCAGAGTCGTAGAATCAATTGCAACAAGAACTTTCTTTATGTCTTGTTAGAAGAGAAATTATTATTCTTTATATATAATGAACGACAACCATATGAATATTCAAAACCTGGTGTTACTTCCAACTCCTTTCGAAACTAAAAAACAGCGCTCGTAGAGAACTAAATAAATTATCAAAAATCACACTTCAACTCTGCTTTATTCCCAGTATGATCTAACTCACTGCATATATATCGTTGACATCGTTTCTATCACCGTAACTGCTTTGAGAAGTTGGCAATGACCACAGAAAACGAAGCAAAATACACCAACAGTAAAAACACGAGAAGCGGCAACAGGGCGGTAGTGTTCGAGGGGCCCGTGACGGGGTGTGGTAGGGCGTCGGGGGCGGGGGAGAAGCGCGTGGCGAGCAAACGCGGATAAAACAGTCGCGTGCCCACGCCCCACTGACACGCTTCCCGCGGTCGCGGCGCGCCGCGGCGGCGGCGGGGGGACCGGCCACCAAAACCACGCCGCTCCTCGCCGAGACAATGGGGAAGGGAAGGGCAGGCGGGGCGGCCGTGGCCGGCCGGCCGGAGCACACGCCGCGCGCCGCAAAAGGAGCGGGACGCGACGCCGAGGCGGCACTGCCCGCGACCCGAGGCAGCGACGGAAGGGCCGGCCCCGCGGCGAAGCAGGTAGCACTGAGTCACACCGCTCAAATAGTGGCACCCGCGATGAAGGACTGGAATTAGGAAGAAAGGAAAGGGGAAGATGGGAGAGCTCTATATTCTAAAACAGGATATTTTTTATTATACACGGAAGGGCCTGGAATTAGGAAGAAAGGGAACTGGGAATGAGAGGGTTGTAATACTTTAATATAGTATAATATTTTTTATTGTATAAGGGTCAGCGACGAGGCAAAACAGGTAGCCTGAGTCTTATGGCTCAAATGGTGGCACAGCGATGAAGGACGGAAAAAGATAATGGAAGAATGGGAAAATGATAAGAAGGGTGTAAAACAGTATGAGATTTTTTCAATTGTATGTTTTCGGAATAGTCACTGCCGAGGCGAGTCACACCACTCAAATTGTGGCACAAAAAGGATTGTAATTGTCAAAAAGGAAAAGAAGTGTGGAAAGGGATGGGAGGAGTGTAATACTGAAAAAAAAAAGAAGGGTTCCTTTAGTGTATTCGAAAGGGTCAGTGCCAATGCAAAGCAGGTGGCACACAGTCACACGGCTAAACAGTGACATAACGGAGGAGTATAATACTGTAAAACGGTATGAAATTTTTTTTATTGTTTGAAAGAGTCAGCACCAACGTGTTGCACTGAGTTACATGGCTCAAATAAGGGCACTCGCGATGAAGGACTGGAATTATAAAGAAACTGCCAACGAGGAAATGAACAGCAGAGGTGTAATACTGTAAAGTACGAATTTTGTGTCATTGTTTGTATTCGGAAGGGCAATCCTCAGAGTAGAAGAGATAGCACTGTCGCAAACTCAATATAACACGTGACGAACGAAATGGAAAGGCCGAAAGGAAGAGGAATGAAAAAAGACAAATGGAAAGGAAAGAGGAGTATAATACTATGAAACTGTATGATATTTTTTTTTCTTTTTCGTTGTTTTTAAACGAATGTGTAGACAGGATGCATACACTCTTCTGACTTGGTTAGAGGATTTAAGACATTTGAATCAGAGCTTCAAGAAGCTGGCTTTACTCGCATAAAAGGAAATTAATATCTGTATTGGTCAGAGAACGCTTTCAATAGATTGCCAATTTAATTTAAATCTAATGATGAAGGACACGATGCAAACTATTTTGAAGTTGAAGGACTGTTATGTAAATTAATATTTTTAATTAAAGATCCTTTCTTTTCATGTGCATTGACATTGGTGACACCTGTAGGCGAATAACTTAAATTATTACTCAAGAAAAGAAATAATGAGAAAGAGTTAACAAACATTATATGCTACTCATTACCTGTTCAGAATATAAATTTAGGTCTCAGTTGCCAATTACATAATTTTAATTAAAAAACAAACTAGGAAGAAATTGGCAAAATCATTTACTGAAATTAATTAATATCAACTTTAAAAAAAAGTCCTCTCTAACGGGCAAAGGAGTCAGGTCAGGTCATTAATGTGGTCATGAATTGCACTTTAAAATACATGCCTCGTACAATTAAATTTCCTTCAATTTGTTCCGATGAATGCAAAAAATAACATCAAAATATAACAACACCGCTCAAAACCATTTAGACCCTGTCAGACATCATGTCATAAGAATTGAGTCTAGCTTTAAATGATAAAAGTGGTCTTTGAAATCTGCAGGGCATGTATTTTTACTCATATTTCTACAGGCGATTAGATAAAAAAATTGCGCGTACTCAATAGCCAAAGATTTAGAGTAGTTCTTTCCAGAGATTTAAATAAAAACACAAGAGCGTCTTAAGTTTAGATAAATCATCAAACATGAAAGCGTAGAAACTAACACAATGTAACAATTGTTTCATTTAAGCATTAAAGGCAAGTTAAGAGATTCATAGAAGGACATGTTCATGATTGGAAGTGCAAAATGTAAATAGAAAGAATCCCAAACATGACTATCAATACCTTGGGGAGCTTTTCGGGTCTCAGATCAAGTCCCCAAGAACGGAAACACTCCAGCAATACGGAAGTTCTAGGAGAGCCCAAGCTTTCATGATTACGCGTAACCACTTTCCCAGTAATCCCCAGTTAACATGGCGTTTAAGCCATTACCGCGCCTGTCTGCGTCTCGGACGGAGTGCAAAATTTAATTTCCTTCCTCTCCAAACAAGGAGTGATGGACCTTTTGTTAGGGAGCTCCACACACGCGTTATAAAATATTTATATCAACGGGAGTCCTGTTTTGCAACGATAAAACACTTCCCTGTTGGGCTGCGTTGCAAGTTATTAGGTTCCGTAAAAAGAGCTTCTTACCCTGAATTTACCACTAATACGTAGGTTCTACAGTAATATTATATTCGTCGTAGGAATACACTAAGAGTCGTAATACATGATATGATGGACATGCAATAGCGACGAGTCTACTTAATAACAAGAACCTGTAATTACGTTTCAATCACGTGATGTACAAATATAGTTCAATTATTTATAATGTAACGTGTGCTTTGATAGACAAACGAAATTGAAAGAACACTTAATTTTTCCACATTGAAAAGACAGTTTAGAAAGTGTTCGTTATTGTGTAACCCTAAACGAGAAAACTGCATGTAATACCTACCATATTATAACACATCGGAAAATTGCTGTTGAGTCGATGATGTTGGTTCTGAGACAAATGAAGCAGTAGGATGTGATACTAATAGTACGTTATATACATTTTAATTTTAAAAAATGAGTTGATAAATTTTGTGGCGTATCGCGTTCTCTATTACTGTTCAGTGAAAAATATGATATAACAACACTCTTTTCTATAATTCATTTTAACAGTTTCGAAAGGTTATAACGATGCCGCTCTTACGTATTAATTTATCAGTAATTTTTTGTAAAACTCGATTATTCCAAGGAGATTCGAATTCGCATTTTTTGAAATTTCAGATGTGATAATGAAAACAAGACCTATTCGATATTTGCAAATACACTTTGTTCTATTCAGGGTGAAAAGGAGAAATAAAATATTTTTAGGAGAACTTTATACATTTTGAAAAACTTCGTAACGTATCGTTTATGTCCACAAATTCAATAATTTATTAAATCCGCATGTGACGTAAATATGAACATATGTGATGTCCTTAAAAACTGCAAATGTTAAATTTCAGAAAAATTTCGTGGAAGAAAGTCTAAATACAAATTTTCTTTTCAAATACACTAATTTAATTTATATTTTCTCGCCAAGATTGAAACAATATTAAGAATATTTTTAAATTGTCGCAAATTAACTCATAATTACGCGAAAACCACTCTTTTTCTGCAATAAAATGGATCATTAAATAATAATATACTGATCTACAATCGGGGAATACATCGCATTAAGAATGAAATACTGATATTTGGCACCAGTATCGAAGATGTAGAAGATGTTCGTAAAAACGAGTAATTTTTTCGAAAATTACAAAATATTAGTAAAAATTGAATCAATCTATCTTCATAAGCGCACCTTTTTTTCTACTTGAACAGACAAAATAAGAAAATATTACAGTATCGTACGGCTATTTTGAGGAAATAGCTATACGGCTATTTTGTTTGGAAATGATGTACTGGCTTCACTGAATTACTCCTACAATTTAAAACAAGCTTATCAATTTCGTGCGATTCAAATTCAGACAGATCGATGGAATATCAATGTTTGGAAAATCTCATGTACGTTTTAAGTTCTAGGTTGTTCTCGAATGGATGATAGAACGGACAGAATGGCTTTTTGAAAGAAGAAGAAAGAAAAAAAACATCCAGTTCAAGAACCTATGAAACATATTTCTGTGAAAATTACGATATCGACTTTTTTATGCACAGCCTACATACAAACATAATAATAATAATAATAATAATAATAATAATAATAATAATAATAATAAAACTATAATAAGTGCAGTTCGTGTCACATTGATGAATTTAAATCTAAAGAATGTATCAACAATTGCTTCTTTGTACTGAAAAAATTCAGTCGGGCTTGATTGTGTGATTTTAATCATCCTTTCAGTACATACAATATCTACGAGTAATATGCTCTACAGACTTGCAACGGTTTTATCATCAGAAAAAACTTCACAAACGTGAGAGATACAGTGTTTTTGTTGGTTTTTTATTTCACTAAACTGATCCAAAACATCAAGTACAGACATTTTTGTTAAAGTCATTCACTTTTGAGCTCTTCAAAATTACTTCCCCATAAAAGAAATAAGAAAAATACATAATATTACTTACATTTTCTCAACGACCACATTCCGATCAGGTTGTTCGTCCAGTTTCCCTGATCCAATTGAGCAAATGCTGAGATGACCCCTTGTTTTGCTTCTGGACATAAATGTAACTTCATTTTCTGTGCACGTCTTTTAGAATTCAGTGGAAAATACAATTATTCAAATTATCGTTTCCATGTTGTCGCGGCAGGAAGTATTATTCCGAAGGACAACTTGGATAAGAGCCAAATTTACTGCTTTTTTTATCCTTGAAAATAGATTTTATTACATGGGAGCTTTTTTCCTCCAAAATTTAAGTAGTATATGACTTAGTGTAGGGATCATAGAATTTGGAAAATGTACACACTATTCACTTCCCATAGCACGTCATACCCAGTTTTAACGGTTTTTTATGTCAAATAAATTAATAAATAAATAAGTTTTACTCATGAAGTTCGAAGATAAGAGCATTCAAACATGTTGTGCTTCCTTATCTACTTAAGAGAAATTCTCTTTCAATGTATTCTACTGGAATAATACTTTACCCGTAAGTATTTTACAGATACGCAATGTTGAAGCTTCAAATGTCTTCGTCCGCACCCTCAGCAGTTTTCTGCCTTGTACCCTAAAATCGCGCAAGGCGGCTTCGTCAAGTCTGCACTGCCGGCTGCCAGAAGCTGGCACAGGTTACACTTGGACGCGGACTGAGGCACGTACCTGTAAGACTGTTCACCCCTGCAGGTCACCGTCCGACTTAGTGAGTAAAAATATTTTTGTGAGTCCACAGTTATATTTTCTTTTAGGGTTGAATCTTAAATTGACAGTTTCTTGACGTGTCTTAAAAATGCGATTATTTTCTGATCCTTCTATAAAATGTGATATAAAATTCTGTGTGAAATTGAGTTGCTCTTAAATAGATGATACAAATATTCAACCAGATTATACTAAATTCACGAGACAAAAAGTTTGCAAATTCAACATGAGGTATTTACCAATGTGTTTCCAACATTTTTGTATTTTTATCCCAGTATTAGAAGTTGTTTAGACATGTACAGAAAACGGCAATTAATTTAATAATAATGGGTGATGGATCAGAGATAAACGACAGAGAAATGCGCAGGAAACGAAGAAAAACTGGATATCCTTTAGAAACACATCTCTACAAATCGATAATAAACAAAATTTCAACCTTGACCTTGGAAGAGAAGAGCCCTTTTACACCCCAACCCTGGAATCGAGGCACACTCATTCTGAATAACCGTGTAACACGAGCCCAATAGCATCGCCCAGCGATGAAGTAAGCTAGGTCGAGTTGCGAAGGGCGTTTTGCCACGCCGCCAACTATTTGTCAGAGTGTTTTCGCGGCGTCCGCGGGGACCTCCGAGGCGATCGCCGAGTAGGTCGGAATGTTAGCGGCGCGGCGCGGGGAAGGGGGTGGGGGGGGGAGGGGGGGCGCGGGGAGGGGCGGAAAGGGGCGTGGAAGACAGGATGGAGCGTGTGACGGGAGGGGGGACAGGGGGGGTTCGTGTCATGGCGGAGCGAGACGTGAGGCGGGGCGGAGCTGGCCGTGGGGCGGAGAGAGGTGTGGGACAGGGTGGGTCGTGTGGCGGAGAGTGGGGTGGGACAGGGCGGGCCGTGGGACGGGCAGCAGCAAAAGTCCCTGCCAGCAGCGGCCGTCTCATATCCTGCCCGCTCGCCTCCGAGAGAAGCAAGTAAAGATGTGTGGGTCCATACCCATACCAGGTACTAGGTGTGGCTAATTACCGAATTATCCGATGTTCACATTATCCAAAATGGGCAGAAACAGACCGAAGTAGGAACAGCTCAGAAGCACATTTCATAGCTTTTAAAGAGATGAAGTTGGTATTTGCACAAAAAGGTGACTCGAGTGGGTGATGTAGAAAAGTACATCACCCACTCGACGAAGAGAAACAGGAGGTATTTCGTAAGCAGTAATCGGACTGCTGGTGGGAAGATTCCAAGCCTCGAAAGAGACTAGTTGCCTACTTTATAGTTTATAGTTCCAATCCGCGAATTCTACATTTTTATATGCACGATGCCATCAAACCTAACCCCACTATTCCTTATTTGATGCTTCTATAAGTAATTCCATGCTGGTGACAAGTCTCAGGCCTTCGAAGTTTACAGAAAAATAAATAAATTTGAGTCTCTGCGAAGCACACACTTTTTATTAATTATAAGATTTTATATTCATTACCTTTTACTTCTATTGCATATTTTATTTTATGAGAGCATGATGTATAAGAATTAATACCAGAAAACGTTACCAAAAGGGAATATTGTGTTACATAATTTTTACCATTATATGCGTAATATATGATATAGGGATTACACGAATAGCTTTATTCTAATTTATATTTGCGCCATTTTAGTGAAAAGAATAAATATATAAAGTTAATTAAATTTAGCTATTTGTAGGCATCCAGAAGTCTGGTCTTGACTCACTGGCGCCAATACGAGCAGAGAATTACTCATTTACGTCAAGGGAGAGCGAAAGTAGGAAGGATTGAAAAGGAATGGTTGGGGGTCAAAGGAAAAGTCATATATATCTGACAGCAAAAACTTGTGTATAAAAGATAGGCAGATAATCGAAAATAACTAATGAGATAAAACAATAAAAAATAAAAATAAAAATGTGTCGCATTGGCGAAACATGGGTAAGAGAAAATATTCACAAAACTTCTACCGAGTATTTCCCTTATCAGTATATCACGTAAGGGTTAATATTTAATACTCTTAAGTCTACAAATTTCTCTTCTTTTGTTTCAAAACGCGATCTCTCTTCACACAAAAATAATTCTATACCTCTAAGATTTATCGTGTTACTGAAAAAAACAAATAGCCCCTTCTCACTCAGTATTCCGATATTAAATTTTAGAAAGCGCAAATTCGTACGGTCGCTTAATAATATAACAATTTTAAGTAATAAAAGGATAAATTGTAGCACAACAATACTACTTGAACATTTAATGCGCAATCAGGACTCGTTCTACGCTGATAAAAATCGCATGCATGAAAAACGATTAAGAATGATACACTTAAAGTCAAATATACATTACGTTCCTTCAATTCGCTCAGATATTTAAGATTTATTAAAAGTTTGCCTCCTTCTTCTACAACAAAGACGCGGCTTAAAACACTTTTCTACCCACCACAGTAATCTTTTTCCAACCCCAATCTTATCAGGGACTGCTTATTTTAAATCACAATATTTAACTGATAGAAAGAGAGAATTTTTTTTTCAGAGAGCATACTGAAGAAATTAAAACCCTTTATATCAGCTGCTACAATGGTCTCCTCTATCACTGGATCGAGATTTAAAAGAAATAGAAATCTTGGAAAATTTCAAGAAAATGTACAATGTAAAAAGAGAGTGGACAGTTAGGCATTCTCTGTTTGAGGCAATGAAAGCACACTGTCGGAATTCATATCAATCAGACATAATCAATTTCTTCCCTTATTATAAAAACGTTTCAAAGTTTCCTCCCAAAAATAGTTTCGCAAACTTAAACCAATTCCTCTGTAAAAATGAAACCAAGAAAAACTGTGTCGAAAAAAGGTCTTTGAACTCCTGTAAATAAATCATTAACAACATGCATTACGAGAGCGTAGGCTTCCGCGGCCGGAGTCATGATTAACGCTTCGGAGACGCCGCGTCAGGGCACCTGTGCCCTGGACGCGGCGTCTCCCTGATAGCCAAGTTAATCACAACATGCATTACGTTTTAGAAGATGAAGTAAGCGGATTGCGTCATTCTTCAATTTGCCTCCTCCGTCATTCCGTGTCAGTCAGTTTGCCGCTCAGCAGCGATAGTGTCACTGTGGTAAAATGGTTTCGAAAAGGAATTTTACTGTTGAAGAAAGAAGGGATAATCCATTGAACACAACGCGTGCGTAATGAGGGAGAAGTCGCATGTCTCGTAAGGCTGAAATCAAAGGTAAACGTAATATTCACCGTTTTAGTAAGAGGAAACCATAAAAAGTGCAGCGTTCACCCTCAAATCTTCAATGTGCAAGATGAGCGGCAGCGGATCGCTGTTCGTAGAGTCAAGATTAATCCATATCAAGTATTTTGGCGACAGAGCTTTTGGGTAGCAGAAAAAGTATCAGCTACATTGTGCGCAATGTGTTACGACACAATGTCTAGCACGGACGCATTGTCCAAAAGAAGTTTTGGGATGAGTAGAGAGAACAGGCAGAACGCATTTATAGCAAATCATATAAATTTATAATAAAAATTTCGGACAGAGGTCGTATTATCAGACCAGAACCAATTTTCTATTTCGAGGTCAGATGGTCACCGCATGGTGTAACAGCAAAAAAGTACATAACTCGAGCCGCCAAACTCAATTTTCACTGTTAAACATAGCGATGGTTTAGTGCTTGCGTGAGAACTTATCAATGTCTGTTAGCATATGCTTTTAATACAAAACATTGTATATTCAACAATGAACTTAAACAACTCCACTCTCCTCCCGTCCCCAAATCTAGATCATTTTGAAATATTTTTGGAGCTTACATTTAAGAAAAATTGTATACAAACAAAACCTCAAAAGACGATTAAAATAAACATGGAACTATATTTATAATCAAACTTCGGCAAACTTGTGATATCCTTATTAGCCAGGCAACGCGCTGTAGTCCGTGCAAAGAGCAATAATACAAAATTTAAAAATTGTTATTTTGTGTAAAAATGACGTGCTCAAAGACTTTCTTCATCATTTTATAATGCACTTTTTCAAAAGTAATTCTTTTTTATTATGAAATTTCTGTTTCAGTTTTGTATGTTTTTTTGCCCCTAATCCCTTTTTTCATATCAAAACCGAAACATCCCTAAGTAAACTCTTTGTTCATTAACTGTAAATTCAAAAAAAAATACGGGAAACCCCCCCACGAATAGGGGCGTGCCCTGTCGAAATCGGTTTTTCCAAGCTTGGACACCATCGCTGGCCCGCCAATCCGGCGTCGACGTATCGCTCTTATCTTGGCTTTTGCTCCAAGTTTGCCCCGCCCCCCTTCCCTCCCCTCAGATTTTCCCCCTAGTTTCTCAAGGGGGGGGCATTTCTGATGTCATGACGCTGCCTCCCTAACGTGGCGGGGGAAAAGGGGGGGAGGGGGAGGAAATAAAGGAGGTAACAGGAGGGGCACAGAACAAAAGGTTGGTGCGCCGGGCCGGATCCCCCCCCAATTGCCTGGACGTTGGCCCTAACACCGTGGACGCTGAAACCCAAGGGGGCAGCAGGCCCGGAAGGGCTGTGACTTTTTTATCAGTTCTTTACCAAAAATAAAGTCTAATTTGGTATCTAATTTTGGGAGAAATTTTGTCAGTTTAAAATTAATAGTATTGAAAGTTTTTTTTTTCTTAAAAATATTTTAGAATCTAATGGTTCTAAACAAAACACTCTATTACATAATTTTTCAGGAAACACAATATAATCATTTACAAAATTACACTTTTCCTATCAACAAATTAAATTCATGTTCACATTTTTAAAAAACTTGCTGCTTTTTCCCCTTTTTAAAGAAGAAAATAAAATTTTTGCATTTAAAATTAACCCCCTTTTTTCTTTTGACGGTGCAAAAAAAGTGTTTCCTTAATCTTAAAATCACTGCCGGTGTCTTGATTTTTTTCAAAATTTTTTGTTAATTTGTTTAGACTATTTGTAAAATTGATGCAATTTTATAGTGATAATCTAAAAGGAACTGGGAACCTCTCATTAAAATATTTCAAAATAAAATTGTCTTATTTTCCTATTTTTTTTAAAAAGTTCTTTTTTTCTTTACCTGCTGAAAGTTATATCTATCCTTCCCCAGTGATATTTATATTTATTTATTTATTTATTTTTTATTTATTTATTTAAGGTAATATACAGGTAAAAATTCAAATCTGAAAAATGGCCTGAATAGCGCTAACATTTAAATTTTTTTTTTCAACTTCATTGCATATATTAATAGCAAAATTTAAAAATTGATATCTTTAATAAATAGCTAATAATAAAACACAAATTTTAATTTTTTTAATTTTTTAAAATCTACACAAAGTTAAATATTTTTTTAAATATTTTAAAAACCCATAGTAAAAAAATAAATTTTGAAAACCTTAAAATTTTACAATCAAAAAATTTTTTCTTAAAACACTAAAGAAAAAAAACTTTTTGAATAAACTTTAAAAAAATTAGTATTTAGTTAAAATTTTTTGGGACAATTTTCAATTTAAAAATTTTTAAGGGAACATTTATGTTTCAAGTATTATTTTTCCAATTTATTTGGTTTTGTAGCCCCCCAAAAACAGTTTCGGGGTTTTTATTATTCAAGCTCCCCCAATTAAAAACATCGGAAATTGACACGTTATCGATTTAAAGAAACTTTTTTTATTCACGGGAAACCCCCGCCCGTTTTCAAACGATTAATTGGAAAAATTTTGATTTTAAGATAAAATGACAAAAAATTTTTCTCATAAACCCCAATACTTGAATCTATCAACCTGAAAAAAATTTGGGTTTTTAATCAACGGAAAAACACAAGAGATTCAATGGTTTGTTCTCAAATCTGAAACTAAACTACAGTCTTTATTTTTTTCCCAAAAAATAAATTTTTACCTTCTTTAATAATATAAAGAACTTTTATTGTTCAAATATCTTTCATTACATGTGCAATTTTTTAAAATTTTCTGAAAATTGTATAAAATCATTTAAAAATTTTTTATTAATTACAAGTTTAAAAAGTAAAACAGTAAAAAATACAAATTTTTAAAATGAAATAATAAAAAAGACAGTTTTACATAAAAAACGCAAAATTATTAAAAAAACATGTTAAAATCATCCCTTCAGGGTATTAGTTTATAAATCCAACTAAGAAATTTTAAAAGATTTTGGGGGGGTTAAGACTCTTCTATAGTCGACAAGCTATCCCTTCGGCTCTTTCATTATCCAGTGCACGGGACATCCCTTTTGGGTCTTTTCTTCATTTCGGGGATAGGGGTGGTAACTGCGACTTGTGGAAGTGATCCCCGATCCGAAGGTGAATAACTTTTCCTCGGGGCTTAACCCAGGATGCCGAAAAGGTCTTATGATCCTTGTGAGTTTGAAAAGAGTTCTACTCTTTTGCCTAAAAATGCATCGTTAAAATCTTGGTAGTAGAGTGATATTACCAAAAAAATTTTTTCGGCTTCCTCGGAAACACCTAGTCAAATTTCTTTTTCCCCCCCATGGAAAAGGACACAGGAAAAACAAAATTAAATATGGAGAATTAAACATATTTCAGTATTTGATTTTGGATATATGATGTAAAAGGGTTTTACTAGGAGAAAAGGGGAAATGGACGAAAAAACCATCTTCCGGGGTTCAAGGGGCCGCGGGCCCCTCGGACATAGATGTTGTTCGTGATGTCTACTATTCTCCCAAAAAACCCCCAAACATAAAAATCACAGTGGTCTTATTGACCTTGTAGTTAAAGAAAATTAAAAAATATATAAAAAAACAAAAATTCCCAATTGTCAAAAAAAATTTCCATATTTGAATTCAGACTTTAAAAATCGTTGCCTAAAAAAACCTAGGACTTTTTTCCCCTGGGTAAAATGTATTAAAAAATAAATTTATTTAATCAAAAAAAAAATTTTCATTCATGTTTTAAATTCATTTTATTTAAACAATATTAACTCTCTCAAATTTCCACAATATTGCAAGGGGTATTCTTTTACCCAAAAATATTTTATTCACATTTTCCCTTATTTCGTTGTAAAATAAACATATTTTTTAAACTGTAACTGAATTTAAAAATGTTCTTTTTAAATTTTTCCCATAGTTTTTAAGCTGAAACAGTGCAAAAAAATTTGGGCCTAATATTATTTAAAGACTTCATTAAATTTTTACTATATTTTACATTCTCAATGCAACCTCAGAACAATGATATCAAGAAAAAATAGTATTTGGGGGTTTTAAAGGGAAAATTCCCCAAAACCCCGAACTAAAAAAATTTTTCCCCAAAAAGACTCTGCAACATGTATTTTTTTTTAGACTCGTTGTAGGAAAAGGACCTGTGTCCATGGTCCCCAAAAAAAAATTAAAACTTTTGACTTCTAAATCAATGTATTCTTTTTCAAATTGATTTTAAACTAGAAGTTCTTGGGGTTCTAATCAATGATTTTCCCAAATTTTCTGGAGGGTACTTTTTTTATTGCATTATTGAAACTCTGAAAAAATCTTTCTTTTTTTTACCTCTTCATTCAGATACTACCCCTTATTAAAAACCTTAAAAATGTCCCTTTTTATTTTTTTGGGTTTTCAACATTACAATTCTAATCTTTTAAATTTCTCTAACTCTTTATTTTCCTTTGTATAACTAATTCTAAAAAAGAATTTAAAAAAAATTGTATAAATGTTTTCCAAATTTAAAAAATTGCTTTGCAGTGAAAGCAAAATTTTCCGAACCATAATCAAATTTTCTCATATTTGTACTTTCTTCTTAAGGGTAAAAAATTTAATGCTACGCAAAAAAACGGCAATTGTCGGCAAAAAAACGCATATTACCCCCATTTGGGACGAAAAATAAAAAAACCCACGCTAAATTAAAAAAAAAAATCCTCCAAATCGGTGGCCAAAACCCATCTTTTGTGGGTAGTTGATAGCGAAAAATCATGACGGTAAAATGTCTGTCCGCCCTCCTGAAAAACCCTTTTGGCTAAACCGTTCACCGATTTTCACCAAAATTGATACTCCCAATCATCGGGTGATGTCTGCCCCTTTTAAATTTGAAACCGATATTCAATTGGGAAAAGGGATTTTACTTTAGCCCCTGGACATTTCTCAAATGTTCAAAAAAATGGCTCCATAATTTTTTTCATTTTATGGCTGGATGGGGGAAGTGCATTTAAGAGAATATTGCAGGTCTCATGTTTTTTAAAACTGATTTTTCAATATTCCTACAAAAAAAATTTTTGGATTTTCCCTTGATGCTTTCCTTTAAAAAGATAATTTTTTAAATAAGATCAGGGAAATTTTAAAATTTATATTTTCAGCATTTTTCCGTAAAAATGGGGTGAAAAGTACCCCCTTTTTACATCACTAGTATTCTTAAAATTCCTTTTTAGACATTGGCCTTCTCGAATAATTGCAAGCCCCTTTCCAGTTTTATTATGAAAATTTGGTACTGAAGTACGCATGGGGGAAAGAAAAAATTTGTACTTTCTTTCTATAAAAAAAGTTCGCATTCTATTAACTATAATTATATTATATTAATTTTTTAATATTCCCTTATTTACATTTTATATTTTTTATATATCACGTAATTTAAACATAAAAGGTTGACCTCTAAAACAAAAAAAATATATTGAAACGTTATTTCTATTTGATGGTTTTTTTATTTAACTACTTTTCTAATGGCCTAAAACAGAAACCCTTTGAATGGTTAACGTCATGGTACGCTGTCCCTAACGTTGTGAGTTCAATAAAAGGTGTTTTTTTCTTCTGTTATAATGTGATTTCAGTAGTAATATGTCAATTTTTTTGAAATTTAAATTTTTTTTTGAAAAGACTTGGGGCCCCAAAAAGGGCCAGTTTTATCTCCATCATGACGACCAGAAGCCTCCGTTCTGTCTATCGCCGGGCGCTGGTCATCCTTTTTTCGAGGAACTCTATATTTTTTTTGAAAATTGAAAAGTTAATTTTTCAAAACTAAAAAATTAAAAATAGAATCTTACGGGTTAAAACTTTTTTCCCAATTCATGTAATGTATAATTTGCGAACTAATTAGAAAAAAAGTATTTCTGTTGTTGTACAACTACTTCGTTATTTACATTATAAGCATTATAATTTCTTTAAAAGCAATCAATCAACTTTTGCAGATAATTAAAATTTTTAGCATTATATCTTTTCAAGTTTAGGTTACAAGTTTTCATGAATAACAATCAAATTTGTCGGAAATTCTCTTAGTTTTTTTTTGGTTTTTAAAAAATCACACAGTTACTTTTAATACTACGGGTTCTGTATTTCAAACTGGTGTTTCACGACGATTAAAGTTCAGTCTTCGAAATTGAATCACCTTGAAGTTTGGGAGGAAAGATAAGTTTTCCCAGGATAGGCTCTTGATACACAAAAGACATTCAATCAAATTTTTTAACTAGAATCAACTATAGAATAGTATCGCGCTATGTTTCCCAAATTCTTATCAAAATGTAGTTTTAACCTGAATAATTGTATAAAAAGAACAATAAATGTCAGATAAAATTCATTCTACAACCCCCCTCATCGTTTAAAAGGTACCTCTTGATACCCCCTGGATTAAACGGGTGTAGATGGGAATGGCCCCAGTAAATCCTGCCGAATATATTTTTTTTTGTCCTGGAAAAATTAATCCTATCATCACGGAGAGACTTAATTTTTTGCAAGGGGGAAAAAACTTTTTTTTGAAAACGATTTTGGATTATTTAAGATTGTGTGGGTTTTTTTTCCCAAACAATGTGAAAAAGAATTTGGGAAAGGATGCTAAAATATTAACATTCTAATTCAATATCATTATCATATTTTTATTAATCTTAAAATAATATAAAAACTCTGTACCAAGTTGTATAATCACTGTAATTTTATATTTAACAGTTCTAGGGATAATCAGAACCCTTAAAAGCCCATGGGTTTATTATAAAATTTTGCAAAAAAGGTAATTTCTTGTTCAATTTAATTTAAAAAGGGAATATTCTTTTACGTTTAAAAAAGTTCTTAAACTTGAACTCATTAAAATTACCATTTTGTGTTTTTCCTTTGTATAAATGCTAACAACATCCTTAATTTTTTTTAACAATTGAAAATTTTTATTTTTTTTATGGTCTTCAAAATTTTAATGAAGTCTTGGTAGGGGGAGCCCATTTAAAAATTTATTCTCCAAAAAAAAAAAAAAGTACGTTTGGCTGTCTTTAAAAAAATCAATTTTTTTATTATTATCTCTTTTTTAAAAAAAACAATTTTTTGATCCATCTTTAGTGGGGGTGACTGAGACTAAGTGGTGACCTTTAATCAGCCCCAATTTTTAAAAAAGAAAAAAAAGAATTTTTAAATTTTATTTAGTTTTTCCAATGATTTTTCCCCTGCTTGTTGGTGATCAATGCACAAATCACCTTCTTTTTTAGTCTAAATGGAAAAAACAGGGGGTGCAATTTGGTCTCAAAATGTCTGGGATAATGTCGTTCTTTAAAAATCTAAATATTAAATTTATTAAAAAATTCATAAATATGAATAACGGATTCATAAATAAAATTATATTATCATGTATTTTAAAAAACATCAGTTGCCTAAATTTTGCTTTTTCCCAGAAATTGTACTGCTTGAGAACAATATGTTTAGAATATGATTTCTTTACGTCTTAAATGTTTCTCTCAGAGAAAATGGAAAATTACAGAACAAATTTTGTATTCGTAGATACATTAAGGGTTGCAGATTCTGAGAAATAACTCTCTCTGGCTGAAATCGTTTGACACCGGTTTTTAAAACGGAGGTATTGGGATCGGTTCTGGGGTGCCTTTTTCTTCTTTCCGCGTTCTGTTTTTCCTAAATCAGAATTAAAAAAATAAGAATGTTTGGGAAAATCGTATTTATTTATTCTTATAAGATCTTTTCTGAACTTTTTTACTATATAATTTTAATTAGTTTGTCCCAAAAACAAATATTTAACAAATGTTTTTTTTATATTTAGTTAGTAAAATTTAACCCAACCTCGCTTGGAATTTAAAATAGTGAACGTATTTCATACATTTTTCATTCACTTCCAAAAAAATTTTTCACAACTCTGTCCCTTTTTGGGAAATGAAATATGGGGAAATTTTTCCCCTTCGTTAAAATGTATCAATTGACCTTCCCTATTTTGGTACTAAAAATTAAATTTCCCTTTGGGCGGGGAAACAAACCCCCATCGTTCGATTTAAAGTTCTCTACCCTGACTTGACAAAATGCGTTTTTCAGTTGGGGTTTTGGGGGTCGTGTATTCCCCCTTTGTTTTCCCCCGCTGTCATCATTTACTAATCAGTATGAGGAAAGGTTTTGGGCATTTAAGTAATTGATATCAAATTGTGACTTTTTCACAACGTCGTCCCAGATGTGACAAAATTTCTCTTTTTTTTTGATTACATAAATACATTTTATATTTTTTCAAATGAATCATTTTTAAAAAAAAATCCCTTTAAAAGACAATCATTGCAGAAAATTCTCGTACTGTTTTTATCTCACCTTTTGGAACTGCTGAAACGTTTAGATGGATTTTGAACTATGATAATTCGTTATCTCAGCACAAAAAAAACGCTTCTCGTTTTACTTTTTCGTATACGCACGAAAATACGTAGTATGAAATATATTCTATTGACGTAAAAACGTAGTATATTCGTGGGATACGTAGTATAGAAAGTTATGTAATACAAGAAAAACGATTTCGCGATTAAAAGATAATAAAGTTTTGGAGTCGAAAAAGCGGTTTTTTTCAAACCGTCCTCCATCCCTCTGTGATCACTACTGCGCCTAAACCACGTGATCCTTTCCAATTTAAAAACCCCCGCTTTTTTGGGTGATTGAAACTTGGAAATTTTGAAAAAACTTGAAATTTGTACTTTAAAACCTTTCCCTTTTTAAATTTTTCAAAAAACCCTTTTAATTTTCTGAAAAATGATAAAATACATTGAAGGTGACATAGTTCAATTTTTTATGGGTTTAAATCAATTTTTTAAAAATTTAAAGTTTGAACATTTATCATCCTACAACTACAAAATTGAAAAAAGATTTGTCTTTCAAATGAAATTTTTTGTCCATAATTCGTTCTTGCAAACAATCGTAGGCTTTCTTGAAAAGATGGCTTTTTCGTGCAAAGTGCAAGCAATATTTACAATTTTAAAAAATTTTTTGAAATCAAACCTGCAATGAAAAAGTTTTTTTTTTCTTACTATTAAAACGTTTCAAAAACCCATTTAGAAATCCTTTTTATTTCTTTGTTCAAGCAACATTCTGTCTTCATCAAAAATCAACAAGTATCACTCCAACACATCCCAATATTAAAACATTGTATAAGTGACTCGGGGGTGACGTCATGTAGTTCAGGTTTTTTGAAGAAATGGAAAAATCGAGTTCCTCCCGGCCTTTCTAACTTTTTATTTTTTACAAGTGTAATTTTAAATTTAAACTTTTCCTTTTTAATAAAAGGATTTCATTTACGGTTGTCGTTTGGGGATTTCAAAAAAAATGAAGTTAACAGTGTAACATTTGTTATATAAAGAAAACATTACCAATAACCGAGAAAAATTTTTTTTTATATAAATTGTAGATGAACAAAAAAAAATAACTGGGAATGATAGGGGATTTTCTTGAAATCAATAAATGCAGATTCTAGTAATTACTTGCAGCAAATGAATTCGAATGTCGGGGGGGTCAAACTTTTTGCTGCCCCCGTTTCCGTCTAATAATCTCACCTTGGGCAGAGGGGATAAGGGGTTTAGCGTCAGGGGAACCGAAGCACGCAAAATTAAAAGTACTGAACTGAAAAATTCTTAATGAAATTTAAATATTTTATAGTGCCGCGTAGATTTCTTTGCTTTCTTATTGTCTCTTAAAGGGAATTTATTTAATTTTAAAAATTTCAGAAATCGGAAAAGCAATGGGTTTGAAAACAAATTCTAGATTCTTGGGAAGTTCCGGAAAACTTACTCGTTTTGTTGGTGGGGCCCAAACCAGGGGCGTGGCTTCACAATGAGGAACGCGTGTTCTCCCCTACGATATCAGGGTTTTTTTGACGACAATGAAAAAATTCTTTAAAGATGTCGAGAATTTTAAACATTCCTTTTCTTTCGAATACCATTACAAAACTGGGAAAAAATTTGATTCTTTCGATTACTGGTCTTTTTCCATTCATTTACTACTCCATATTTTTCCCTTTTATAGGCCCTTTTGGTTTTACATTTGTACGTTGTTTCCTTAATCCCTAATACGAGTATTACGTCCTTTGTAATTCTTTTTTATTTGTGTCTCACTGTTCTTTTGTCAAATTTTCAGCTGAAATTTTTCTTTGCTTTAAAAAAAAGAAATGCTTCCTTTACTACCTAAAATGAAGAACTAGAGTGCTACAAATGGGAAGACTTTCTCATGAAATGTTTATAATTTCCTTCTGTGGACTGGTTTTGGTTCTTCCAGCTCAAAAGTTCTTCCATTCAATGACATCTATCGCCCACAAAAACATTTTTTACATTTTTTCCTTTTTGGGTTTAAAATACCACTTTTTAGGAATCTTTTATTTTGAAAAAACCCCCTAAAGTCATTTTTAAACTTTCTCACAATTAAATAATCATAAAAAACTTTCAAATCTCTATTAACAGGGGGAAAGGGATTTCAAAAATTACATTTGTGTATTTTTAAAGACAATAGAATAGACAATATTTGTTTATGTCATCGGGTGGCTGCATTTACTTTCAACCAAAAAATTGAAAAATTTGAACCTTTTGGGAAAAACTTGTTTTTGTAAATTTATAAATCAAATATTACGCCCTATTTCAAATCAACTAAAACTTTAAAAAAATTATGACCTTTTAAAATTAATTATAAAACACATTTTTTTGGGCAAAAAACTCTATCTTTAATTTTTAGTTGTAGTAAGACCCCAAAATATTCAAATTTTGGATTTTCAAAATTCGGGTTAACCTGACAATTTGGGCATATTCTACCATAAGCTTTCTTTTATAGAGTAAACAGTCCCCACAAAAAATTTGAAAAAGGGCCCTTTTTTAAAAAATTAAATTCGGAAGGCTACAAATGTCCCAAAATTAAGAAAGTTTTAAAATCGTACCGCTCGGCGAAAAAGATAGGAGTTTCTTCAATTTGGAAAAAAACAGCGGTTTAGGCGCTGAGTTGTTAACGGACAGACGGACTTTTGCTTCCAATTTGGTTTTTATCACGGATCCACAAAACTGGAATTAGGCACACCGCGTGTTGGGGACTTTTTTTCTTAATTTAAATTTTTTGATTCAGTTTTCGTCCCAGAGCGCGCAATGATTTTTTGCAGAAAATGCGGTTTTTTGCGCAGCATTATATAACATTCTTGCTACGTATATTCTCTGTATATACGAAGTATACGAGAATGTAATATTTAAGTGTTTTTAACTGCGTCCCAGATAAATTTTAAAGAATAAGTTAGTGATGAAATTGAAAAAAAAAATTCTTGGTTTTAAAAATGTATTTATTAATAAATTTTCGATTATTGTTGGTAAATTTTTTATCGCCCTTTGCTAACATTCTGAAGGCTCATTTTTGTGATGATTTGTTTCAATCCATTATTTTTCTTTTTATCATTCATTCAAAAATTCTCCTTTTTCTAAAAAACCAAAGGTCCAAAAAAAAAACAAATCCTCCCCCCTTCTCCAAAAAATTTTTTCTCCATTGAACTATGGGAAACTAGTTTAATGAAGATGAAGAAACTTTTTTTATATAATTTATTGCATCGAAACAGTTCTTTCCTTAACGACGTTGAAATGTAATTTTTTTTTGGAAACCCCCAAAAAGTCATCAAGACGGTAAAACAAAAAGTTGAAAGGTTTGGTTAGTCAATCCCAAAAAACTAAAAATGTTGGTGGATATGTTTTTAAAACTTGAGAAAAGCTGCAAAAACCTTTTTAATTCCCCATAAAACGATTTCCCTTTTTTAGTCTTTTCCCTTTAAAAAAAGGTAGAAAAATAATATTTTTTTTTATCTTAAAATTTAATCCCGAAAATTTAAAAAAAACATAAAAAAAGGAACTCAAAATAAATAATGAAAGTCAAGACCTGGTTGTGAAATTTGATATGATCTAGAACAAAAAAGGGATTTCCCGTAGGAAAAGGGAATTTAAAATATCGGTGATTATTAGAGCAGGGGGTCTAATAATTTATTTATTAAAAAAAAGCTAGGAAAATTATTAGTAGACTTCATAATATTTTATAAAACAAAAAAATTTTTGGGAAAAAAAGAGAAAAATAAAAACAATGGTGGGGAGCTGTGTTACGTATGAATCAAATTAGAATTAAAAAAAGATGCAATAAACTCTCAGTTAAAATTTTCAAAATAATTTTTGGGGGATTTGTCAGTATACTTTTTTGAATACTAAACGAAGAGATTAGACAGATTAAAGATTGAGAGACAAGTGATCAAAATTTAAAAACAAACAATCAATGGGATCTGGAATGCATGCTGACAGAATATAAAACTATCTTTGGTGATCCCTTTCAAAGAAGAAAAAGGAAGAAGGGAAAACTTGTAAGTACGTCATCGATTTGACAATGAAGGGCAGAAAAAATGGAAAATGCCTGACGGAATAAAAACATTGGTGTAGATTGCGAAAAAAGGGCATTAAACGAAAAAATGCAAATTAATAATAAATTTCCAAACCCAAATGGAAATACCCGGGTGAAAAGCCTTGTTTTTATTGCTGGCCAAAAAAGCGGGCAAGATCTTGCCGGGAAAACCCAAAACCCAAAAACCCAAAATTACGTTCTTATTTGAAAGATTAAATGAAAAAAAGAAAATTTGATTATTTTCGGAAAATCCCTTTTGATCAAATAAGATATTCTCTTTTTGGGATTTATATTTTTAAACTTTGTCCCTTTATCGGCATGATCCTTTTTCAATGGGGAAAAACCTTTTTTCCAATTGACAGGTCGAAAACTAAAATTTTATTTGGTAAAAAAAAAATGATTGAAATTTTGTTTTTGAAAAATTGCGGACTGAAGTGAAAAAAAACTAGCACAAATAGTAAATTCCCATTTCTTGTATAACCAATGAAAAATTCAATTCCACAATTAAAAACTATTTTCGATCCACCAAAACAAAGTGGTCTCTTTAACCTGGAAATCTTTTCCCTTTGTGCGATAAAAAATTCACCGGAAAGTGTTCGGGGTTTTTCGACAAGAGAAAATGGAAATTTCAATGGAAGGACTTTGATGCAGTACAAAGGCGGATTTTTAAAACTCCAGACATTTTTCATCATTTCCTCTCATGGTATGCCCTTATTCTCAAGTTAATGTTAAAATTCCTTTTCCTTTGGAATCCAAAATTTAAATAAAAAGGGAAAGCTTTGGGGACCCTGAAGATTTGGTTACGACAACAACGATAACGCAGATTTTTCCCTTTTTCCCCACCCTTTCATTAAAATGGTCCCAATTCAAATGAAATTTTAAATTTGAGGTTATTTCGTTATTATTTGTTTTTTTTTAAAAACGTTTTGCGTGGGAAAACTATATACGAAACAAGTTATCAATCAATGGGATACATTTTTAAAAAGTTACATTTGTAATATAGTACTGAGTTTCAACAATAATAAATATTGTGTTATAGTTTTAAAAATTTAACAATTCATACTATAGTACTTTAATTAAATTACTTTATAAATATTTATAACAAATGAAATTTTCCCAAATAAAAAATTAATTGCTTATTTTGTTTACAATATTTATTAACAATTCATTAAAAATTATAAATATGCAGTGCAATATTACTGAAGATGCGTTAGTGAACACATATCCAATAAATTGGCAATTTTGTATGAAATGTAAAAAATGTATGAAAGTAGAAAATTTTATTTCCTTATTTTCTAACGATTATCGTGACACAGATTTCCGAATTTTGACAAAATTTTGAAACATTATTAACAATTACAATTTTGAAATAATTTATGACAGGAGAATCTCTAGTGATTCTTAATGGATTAGCAAAAACAGTGTTTGCATAGGTCTGCTTATCTAGAAGAATGGGTGTAACATTCCGATGACGTGTAAAAACTTTGTGTGCATTGCTCGTCTCTCGAAAATAAAAATATCGTAATGTAAAATATACTTGCTATAATAATATAAATATATTAATTTCATTGCGTTGGATTGGAAATCATACATAAATTACATATAAGTAATATATTGATATGCGTGTGTGTGTATGTGTGTATGTGTGTGTTTGTGTGTGTGTGTGTGTGTGTGTGTGTGTGTGTGTGTGTGTGTGTGTGTGTGTTCCTCCAATGTTCACGCAATAGACAAAAGCTGGTGTTTCTACCTTTGCAAACATTAAGATATTAAAATATTATATAAGAGTCATATGTCGTTTTGATTCTCCACCAAAATCCTCAAAAACTAGGTATCACATATGATTTTAATATTTGCGTAAGAACTCCATGTAAATGCAATCACCTAACGTTAGATTGAAGAGGTAATTAATTGTGATCCCCAAAACAAAAGATCAAAAATCATTCATTTGCTTACAGCTGCACTTACCAATCATAATGTCTGCAGTAGAAAACTTTCATTGTGACTAAATGAACTTTAAATACTTTAAGTTTATTTAGTATTTACATATCAAAACTATTTTATTACAATATTAATGTCCGCGACCATATAGTATTTTTTAATTGGGTCATCTGAGAAATTGATGATGAAGTATTTCACAACTGAAAGCTGGTATCTCGGAGACGTGTTTGTGAAACTGACTCTAAAACGTATTTCTTTAAGTTATTAATTTTTCTAATAAAATAACTAGGTTAGACAATGCATACAATGCAAATTATTTCATTTACTAGGTTAGACAATGCATACAATGCAAATTATGTAAAACTGTTGGTTGATTTAATATTTATATTCAAATATTTACTATAATATAACTCGCCATCACCGCCATTTTGTAATGTTCAAGATGAATAGTCCCGCCTCCTGAAATGAAGCTAAAGCGGATTGGTCAGCTCGATCCCGCAGGGTGGGGCAGGGTCGGAAAACTCTGGTAAAGTTCGGCTCAGGACATCGCCCATTTTTTGTGCAAGCGAGGTACATTGAACCATTTGACATGATACCGTAGATATAACATAAGAATTTGCAACATAAGTTGGAAAATAGTACAATACACCTCACAAAACGTTTGGATTTCGAAATGTACGTGGTAGTAGTTTCTTTTAAGACGAAACAGCTTGCATAGTTGATTATTTGGTCACCAACATCACGTTATAAATATTCTCGAGCGTGACAACTATCGCACAATAAATGTATCAAAACTCGAGAAAACCATCGGTATACTCATCGTATGATTCACTTCTCTACGATATTTTATTAGAGTATATTGCAACGTAAATATTCCAAAAATTTACTTAGTTTGTGATTCGGTTTGGTATATTTTGTTTTTGAGTCATAACCTTTTTTCTCCAGAAAGATTTTTAATGCTTACCTTTTATCTGTAGTGTGACGTACCTGTTATCTACTGGGGAGCGCGAATATGGAGACCCACACAATGTAAGGTCGCAACAAAGATGTGACATTTTTATACCCCTAAATAAAAGGGAGGAACTGAGAACAGGAGTCTTAATCGTGTTGACTCACTTGACTCACGACAAGACGTA
This sequence comes from Teleogryllus oceanicus, assembly GCA_964035755.1. Classification (NCBI taxonomy): domain Eukaryota; kingdom Metazoa; phylum Arthropoda; class Insecta; order Orthoptera; family Gryllidae; genus Teleogryllus; species Teleogryllus oceanicus. The sequence goes on from CAXIVR010000009.1 coordinate 47,570,545, forward strand.
ACAATGTAACAATTTAATGAAATCAAAAATATTTCCTATTAGAACAATGACTACGTCACAAATAATAACTTTTTCCTTAGCCCTTTCCAGCCAAATGATGCCATTATGCATCACTATATTCCTTGCATTTTCCAGATACACACCATGGTAGCCGGTCGCTCCGCTACTACTCGAAGATCTTTTAGGTGTCTCCGGGCACCACCCGAAGCACGCTGACTCCGCTGCACCGCCCAGCTGAATTCGCCGCCCGCTATATCTGGTTGTCGTGATTTTCACACTTGCAAACTACAAAATTCCTTTGGCGGATCGGTTACTCAATGTCCTCCACGTGGGTACTGGTAGTTCCTAAGAGCACAATATCCCCTCATCCGTACAATACTTTTAATTCCTACTATATTTTATCACTGTCCATTTGCAACTTGCATTTAATTATACTTTTTCGTCCATTACTACCGAGTACGTAATTGTATTTTTACGCTTCGGACACCTGTATCCCGTTCACGCCACCACGAGCACTTTATCGCCTGCAGTATCAGCAAAAATTGGCACAATAACACGCAAAATTTTCTTTATTTAACGCACTTTATTCTAGTTGATTGTTCGCCCAGTGGTGAAACTCACACCCCACACGAAAATCCAAATTAATTTTACGAACGTTTATCAAAATTAAACCTGTCACTCGCAATTATTACAGCTGGATGTAGTTCCTCAAATACTCCGATGCTTAATGAAATCTTTCACCAACGTATCGCCACGAACCACTGCAAGAACTTTCCATACTTCAAGTAATATGTCCATCTTTCTGGAAAATTTGCCACCGACTGCCTCCTCCTCAGAATCGCATTAGTTACTTCCGCTCGACTTCCGTAATCGATTGTCCAAAGACCAGCTTCATTTCTTTAAACTTCGTCAACTTAGATTATTCATAAATCGACATGCAACGTTACAGAATTCTGACTTTATGTTGGAAGCATAGGCGATTCGTCATTGAAGATCGTTAATATTAAAGGCAGTACGATGATATTTTATCCTGTTCATTGCATTATCCAATCAAGGAATTAAATTTTCTTCACAAAATTGTAATTGGGTTCTGTATCATAAGTCGAAAATGTTTGGTCTGGATCGCTCTGGGAAAGTGCTGGTCGGAATTGTTCTAGGGAGCGGAGGTGGAAGATTGTTCTGATGATAGAGGGCAGCCCATGGACCAAGGAGAGAGGCTAGTTTGGGCTCCCGCCAGCACCAAATGAAGCCAGTGCGCCAACTCCGTCTCCTCCCAACCCCCGTACGATCCTTCGTGCACCCTCCAGGAGTCTGCTACCGGCTTCGATCCTTAGCCCCCGTTCGTTTTTCCTTCCTGAGGCCCGTTCGAGGCCTTCGCGGTTTGGCACGACTCCTTCATCTTGTGAAGATCACCAATTCGTTCTTTGGACCCGTTTCGTTCCCTCTGACATTTCCGATCAGTTACTTACTTTCAATCCTACACATCAAAGATAATGTTTATTGCACTGCAGAAGCGTTGTTGAAGGATTTATCAATCACTACAGCATAACAAGTACTATCGAACAACGTATATTTTCCTTTGATGACAATTAAGAGCTTCGATGGTCAAATGTTTGGCATACTGAACTGTAATACTCCAGTTTGCACATACGAACCGAATTGATGCTGTGCATGTTTCAGTAAACAATCTTTTAAAGCCAACCGTTTCATGAGACAGAATTGTAGTGTATAAAAGAACCATGCGGTTATATGACACCCCTAAGTTTTATTCTAAAAATGTTGATCTCAGTTGCAATATCTTAACTCCCTTCAAGATTGTGTAGTACAGGCCAGCCACTGACCGGGAAAGGTGGGTTACCAAATGTATTTCAGAATGAAAAAGAGTTCATTAGCATTCCGGCAGGAAACAACCTTGCTCGAAGAACGCATCAGGACTGTAACAACTATCTATTATATATAATTTCTAATCTTCATTAGTTCAAGGATCGTGTAGTACGTAGCTCAGAAAAATTACTTTGATACAATGTTCAATTGAACGTATAATTATCAGAACGTCATTACTACAATTGTTTTGATTGATTAATTGATTTTTTCGTGTTTCCGGGCGCGTCAACTGCTCTGGTTATTAGTCCCCTTAGCGTAGTGCATGTTTTTTTTCTCGGGAGATAGCGGTGATCTTTCCCCGCTGGATGGCGAGATCAGGCGCCGACCTACCGTGGGCTAGTGGGGTTTGCCCAAACCAGGACTATCCCACCAGCGGGGCACCACCTCAGCTGAGACAAGCTCTAAGCTCCCGACCGGTCTCCGGGGATATGTCGTAGTGTAGTGCATGTTAGTGTAAGTGTGTGTGTAAGGGGAGAAGATAAGACAAGGAATGGGAAGGACAGATCGCGCGCGGTCGGTGGCCCGATTGGAAGGGTACTGCTCCGGCATTCGCCTGGTGTCGATTGGAGAAACCACGGAAAACTACCGATCAGAGCAACTGGCACCTACACACCGCCCAGAGTAGACGTCTCCTCCATACAGCGACTGAATTCGACCTTGCTGAAGAGCTAGTGTCGAAAATCCGGCCGCGTCAGGACTCGAACCTAGGACCTCCCGGTCAGAGGCAGTGCAGTGATATGAGTTGATGCACTGAGCTACCGCTCCCGGTACAATTGTTTTGTTTTTATCGTTTTTGTACTGTGCTTTTTATTTATCCAATATATATATATATATATATATATATATATATATATATATATATTACTGTTCAGATAATTTTCAGGGACATGAATACTGTGGATCTAAACACAGAGTTAGACACCTACAACAAATAACATTATAGTAGCCATACTATAAATAATGTTGATCTTTTCTGAACTTCTGATTAATTTACACTATGGCAGTGATTCACGTTTGTCCGAACCTCTGGGCCATGTTCAGGCGGAAAAACATGAAGCAATGCATCACATTTGTATATGCCTACAAGCACTTTTTCATTCAAATGAATTCCATCCTACGAAATGCTATCAGCTACAGAATCTAATTATTTTCTGTTCTTTTAATGTTTTATTTCCCTAATTTTCGAGGAATTGTATTTACTTTATTACAGTAGACAAACCACGCAACAATAACGTCATTACAGAGCAATTATTAAATATACTTGTTCTTGCGTTTAAATGCATATTTACTTGATACCTACTTCAATAGACACAATAACAAAAAACTATTAATGAAATCTTATAATATACAATACATTCTTATGAACCTGCTATTCAAGGACGAGGATTACATGTGTTCAAACTCAAGGCATCCAATAAATTTGTTATCGATTTGAATGGAACGTATTCATCTAAACGTTCTACGTTAACCTGATCAAAAATAGTAGACAAATGGGTGCTGGGTGCAGATCTGATAAATAATATTAGGAAATGAAGTTAAGTCTACGTATAATTTGATTAGCATGATAAATAACGAAGTGATAATTCAACAAAGATAGTATCGCTGAGCATCTAATTTCGGATTATTCTAATACGAAATTCCGACAATTTGTTATCCCGACTATTTAAGATAGAAATTATGGAGAAGCACTCATGAAAAATATTATGTATGTGATTGCTGAGAAAATGGTGGCCAAAGTCTTCGAATACAATGGGTGACAAGGGCATTACATTCGCGAAAATATACACTTCAGCAGTTCAACCGCAACTACTTCAACAAAATAAATATTTCAATAGTTCAGAAAGACTTTTGCAGTGAGATGCCGTGTCAGACAAAAGCTAGAAATGAGACCACACGCGCAATTTAAATCTAGTTATAAAACTCCATACAAAATGAAAACAGTGACTGACAAGATCTTCCTGATTCAGGATAAAAAATCATGGAAACAGAACAATATGTACTTCTGCTAAAAGTAGATACTGACACTTTAGCTTTCCATGGGTAAGATAATAAGGTAAGAAATTAATCGGTGGATAAGTGTTCCTACGTACTACATCAGTAGAGGGTATCACAGGCACAAAATAAATTTTGACCGCAGAGAACGGATGTCGGGAAATTTTCTTTTACAAATCGAACGATAACGGAATGGAAAAGATTACGTGCAAAAATCTGTGAATCCGTTCCTTGAAGCCTTAAGCAGTTTACGAAATTCATTTAGAGTTTTACTAAGTAAATGAGGTTAAGGGTACTTAGCTAATAGTTAGCTTAAGTAATAGTAGGTTGTATAGATGTGCAAATCTGTTATATTGTGATGAAGGAATTTTTCATAGTGAAGTGAAGTGCGGTGAGGTGTGGTCTTAATTGTGTAAGAATTAAGTGGGGAGTTAGATTATGAAAGTTTCTTCATCTTAATGTAATTTAGTGTTTTATGAATCAGTTTTTTTTTTTATTATTATTATTATTATTATTATTATTATAATTATTTTATTATTATTATTATTATTATTATTATTATTATTATATAATTTGTACGTCAGTTATATTACCTAATTTATGTCATAAGCTGCCACCGGATATACCTAATTGCAGCTTAAAACAATTTCTCTTTATCTTATAAGAGAAGAGAGAAGAGAAAGTTCTGGATTGAGAGAAGAGAGAGGCCATAATTCTGATTACATAACATGAGAAGCGTTTCCACATCTTGAGAAGAGTGACTTTATCAAAGCAAGTAGTGCATTGCAAAATGAATGGTCAAAGGGCCCAACAAATTGCCCAGCCATGCTCATTAAATGAATCTTCCATGTAAAGCTGAAGGGGTTGAACCACCTATTGCACAGAAGAGTTTTCATGCCCCAAGAGTGTTGCTCTAAGCACCATTTGACAGCCCACAGCTGCTAAGGCATGGCTTTTGCTGTCTTAACAATCATTTAAGGATACACGTAGCTCAGTAGGAAATCGACACTACAAGATCCCACAAGTCTTGGAATGGACATTCAATTTTCGAGTCGTCTACATCGATAATCATGAGTGGGCATGAATGAGCATTCAATTTTCGAGACGTCTCATGAGTGTAGCATTGTCCTTAGGGAGTAGGAGGACGCTTCTTTTTGCACAGCTTCTCCCACACTTTTACCCCATGAGTACGTTTCAAGAAGGTGGAAAGCAGCTCCCTCTTGAGAATATTGCTAGAATCGAGAAGAACAATCCATTGATTAACCCTAGCATGGGCAAAAAGTGACAATTGGTTCGTTTCTACAACAAAATGTGCTTTAAATAGATTATTTAAAAAATGTTTACTCTATTTGTCAATAACTGCTAATTCTACGTTATAACATTTAAATCTGCGTTAAAACTTTAAAGGTTTTAAAAAAATATGCGATATTTTCATGCATGGGCAATTTTTGCAGGGTGGTCGTCATCCATTGTCGCAGCAATATAGTGCAGCTCTCCTGCTTGTGGATTTTATTTAACAGGTATGTATTGTTCAAAACGATTAGGATGACTGATAATGGTTTATATGAAGAAGTTATTGAAGTGATGATGAACACTGAAACTTAACAATGTATGTCAAAACTATCCAACACTTATTTTAATTACCTTAATTGTTATGTAATTACTAATTAAATGTAATTACGTACTTAATAAAATTGTTCTAATTACACTATAAATCATTCATGTTCACAAGATAAATATTTTAATTACTATATTATAGTCGTAATAAGGAGTTAAATATTTGGGCACTTTTTGCCCACGGATGGTAAAGCACGTTACCAAAACTAACTTAGTAAAGCTACGATTAACGACACATGATGCAAGCATACGTGGCTAATGAGGCTTTGTATAATGATGGAATGCTGAGACCTCGATCGCGAGCCTTGCTTCTCATCGTTGGGTAATTAAAGTACAGAACGAGCAGGCCCGCCTGGTGCAGAGAACAGTGCTATAGAACGATTTTCCTAAGGATGAGCCAAAGTGACAGCCAGTGCTGGAAACATAACTGAAGGTTCTGTGGTCGTCGTGCCCTTGAGCCCAATGGACTCCCTTCCTGCATTTGTTCGTTTGCAGTTGGCTAACTTATAAATGGCTTCGACGCTTCCTTTCGTGACGTACTCGTCCGACAATAATATAGTGCGTCGCGAGAAATAATGGAAATTAGGAAGTGCAGTGTTATGTGCTCTTCCGTAAAAATTCTTTTTTCTTTATGTATTACATTGAATTTACTTTTTGTGTGATAAATATTATGTTTATTTTAAAACCGAGACTTGAATACGAGATGCATACTGTTGCACGTGGTTCCGGCCTTTGTGCTGTTGTGTTTTGCTGTTGTGCTTTGTGCTTCGAGAGCAGCACCTACGTGGCGGACGGTAAGCAACCTGCCGATCTAGAGCGATTTTCCTAAGGATGAGCCAAAGTGACAGCTAGTGCTGGCAACATAACTGAAGGTTCTGTGGTCGCCCTTGAGTTTATTAGACTCCCTTCCCGCATGCGTTCGTTTGCAGTTGGCGAACGTGTAAATGGCTTCGGCTCTTCCTTTTGTGATGTCCTCGTCCGACAAAAATATAGTGCGCCACGAGAAATAATTGAAATTAGGAAGTGCAGTGTTATGTGCTTTTCTGTAAAAATTCTTTTTTTCTTCACATATTACATTAGATTTACTTTTTGAGTGATAAATATTTTTATTTTAAAACCGATACTTGAATGCGAGATGCATACTGTTGCACGTGGTTCCGGCCTTTGTGCTGTTGTGTGGCGAGCTGTGATCGAGAGCTTTCTATTTACATTCGTGGCAGTTTTCTTTTACTAGTTGTGAGAGCATGGTAAGAGATTTTCCACATATATAATTAAATTTAATTATTTCCCGGACTCGCGTACGTGCATATACATCAGCGAAACTCTTAGACTTCTGGATAGTGATGTCTTCTCAGAAGCCATAACCAAACACTTTACGAAGGGGCTGAACAGCTGTCGCGGCGGAGGGATATTGCTCTGAAATACATGTGATGTTCACTTGTTTTCGCGAACTGTCACTTTGGCTCATACTTACAAAAATCGTTCTATACTCAGCGCACCTTTGTTGGCCTCAACCCGTGTCAAGTACATAGAGTTATTTAGTATCTGAACTCGTACAGGACCTGAAACAGCTCTGCGCGGAAAACTAGTGGTTCTACAGAATGGCACAGACTTTCTCGTAGTAAAGTGTTCTAATTTCCTTGGTGTAGACTGTCTTAACGTTCTTGCCCCATCCTGTTAACAGCTGCCATCTATCACCGCACAAAGTAAATTTTTATTTGATTTTTTTCCACTTTTCGGTTTCCCAATAGTAGACTCGAACTATTTATTTAATAATATTAAAGCAGACAAAAAATTCGTCCTAAATGGCAGTTTTCGTTGAAAAATTTGTAGTCGTTTTTAAAAAAACGGTGTTTGACCGTTATGGTAAATGCGAAATATGAAGCTTTCCCAGGAATCTATTGAGTTTACAAAAAACTTTATTTTAAACCATTTGAACATACACACATACACAAATGCAACAATATTCAAATTGCTGGAAATGTGTATTAACGGAGTGAAATATTTCAAAAAATTACATTTGTGTAATTTTTTAAAAAACAAACAAAAGAATACATAAAAATGAACGTCATATTAAACAGTGCCATTACCACTATCCGTTGGAAACGTTTGAGAAAATTACGTTTGAGCTTTTCTGAAAATATGGAATTTTCAGCTCATTTTCACAAAAAAATATTCGAGTTTTCGTGAAAATTTATATTTTCTACGAATTTACGCGATTTTACACTATTTGAAGTAAGAGTACTCATAAATAAAATAATGAAAACAAATTGCCGGTAATGTAAATATTAACGACGTAAGAGACGAGTAAAAAAATACCTTTTTGTATTTTTAAAAAAACAAAATAATAGAGCAATATGACGTTTATGTCATCTTACAGAATGCATTTAGCACTATCACTACACAAAAATTAAAGAAAAACTTTGAAGCCGTTTTTTAAATAAAATTGTTTTTTGTTATTTTTTTAAATTGTACATATTGAACACAATATTGCGCGAAAACTACTAAATTTTTCAAAACAAGGAACATGACCTTAAAGAAAGAACTAAACATGCAAAACATAATTCACTTGAAGTAAATATCTATATCTTCAACATTGCAGTTGTAGGAAGACGCTGGAAATAATTAAAACTTTTAAATTTTAAAAAAATTCAGAGTTAACCGTGTAAATCGGACCTATACCACCTTTATAAGTGTATTTTACGCCATTCTTACAACAAATTTAAAGAAAAAATGTGGAGATCTTTTAGAAAGTTTTGAAAATGCTCGGGAGGCTTCATGTAAAGTCCTCACAAAATTTAAACAATGTTTTTTTAAATTTCGAAGTTTCGACTCGAGCCGGTGGTCAGGTGTTTCTTCAATTTTTAAAAAGATCGTACGCATGGTCAGGTGTTTCTTTAATTTTTAAAAAGATCGTACGCATGGTTTGGGCGCTATTGGTGTTCACAGACGGACAGACAGACGGAAAGGTGGACGGACGGACTGACCGACAGACGGACGGACGGAGGTTTAAAAAAACACATTTTCGGCATCAGGGGTCCATAATACGAGTTCCAGATCTCAAAACAAATTCCGTTCAAATGACGAAATCGATTTTGTACAACATTACATAACTTTCTCTATACCACGTATATTACTCCGTATATACGTATGTATACAAGAAACAAAAAATTGATTTGTTTCATTAGTCAAAAAATATTAAGAAACTAATGGTGATAAAAGAGCACGTACTTTTCAACCCGTATTTTCACGCAAAATTACGCGAAAAGTACTAAGAATTTCGAAAATTTGAACCTGACCTATTTTCAAAATATAATTTTAAAGGATATATTTCATCGAGAACAATATCTTTCTTCACTGTAGTTGCAGGAAGACGCACAACACATAATGAACTTTTGCAATTTTCCCAAAAGTAGGATAATAACGAACATGAGACTTACATCTGTCTCTTAAGCGTCCTGTCACTATTTAAACAAATATTAATAAAAAACAATGGATTTTTTTTTTCAATTTTGAAAATTACCCAGGAGTTTCATGTTAAGTACCCCCTCCCCCAATTAACATTTCAGATTAAAATTCAAGGGACCGCCACATCCTCTAGAACGGATTTATCCACTTTTTCGTTACCGGAGCCCTGATAATAAGACTTTTTCTGCTGAAAATTCGTGTTTGTTTTTCCGCGGCGTTACTTAACTTTCCCTGTACTCCTTGGCGAGAAATTAAAATGATTACTTGATAATTAATGATGAAGAAAACAAACAATACGTAATAAACGTAAAAATGTTATTATTATTATTATTATTATTATTATTATTATTATTATTTTATTATTATTCCCCGCAGGGGGGATCACGATGGCGTAGGTTATCGCGGTCTTTGGTGGAGTGTCGTTGACGACCACCCGGACCCTAAGTCTTGCGGCGCCGCTCACGCCGTTAGCCTAAAGGTGCAGGCAGTGAGAACGCGATGCTAAGCTCCTGGCGCCTGGGCAACCGGCCACCCACCAGTTGGGTCTACGGCGCGTCGACCTTGAGAGTAGGATTGGGCAATGGTGCTTTTCGGAGTACTCCGGATCCCTCTTTGAAGTCCGGCGGGAAACTAGTTACCACCCGTCAGGTTGCTTCGGTACCGGCGTTACCCATGTCGATAGCTGGCGGTAATCAATGGGGAGACGGGATGGGAGCTCCGAGCCACCCCGGCCTTAGTCTGGGTGGCCACCAGTTGGGCTCTCCGATTCGTCGTGGCAGTGGCCCGATACTCTGGGCAAAGAGGAGGGAACTTATTGCCGGCGCATGTGAGTGGCGCATTGTCGAGAGTCCGGTACTAGCCTCGGTAGCTAGTAGCTCGGAGCTGGCAGGGCGGCCCGACCCAGGCATTGTATGGGGAGGTTACCGAGAGAGTCAACTGCGTTCTGGGGGGACCCAGATACCAGCCCAAAGACGTACTTGTGTGTCTGCGGGGGGTGCGCCTAGTGCCCTAGGTGCCCACTCCGGGGTTAATCCCCCCTGGTAAAGGACACGTACGTGATAGGCGTGCGATAGAGTTATTATTATTATTATTATTATTATTATTATTATTATTATTATATTGTTGTTATTGAGAGTCGCATTACTCAGTCACACTTAAACTCAAACAATACGAAGAAGGCGCTTTCGAGGGCTTTGTAGGGCATGCTAAGATGATGAATTTTGCGTAGAAACGTTGGCAAAGGCAAATGCAGCAGCTAATACCTCCTTTCACATAATAGCACATTTTTCTTGTTTTCTTCTTCTCCGGACATTGTGTTAAAGTTTGAAGGAGGCAAAAGGACACTTTATTACACACTATCATTAAAAATTGTGCTTGTACAACAATTGTGTCAGTTCATTACAGTGGTGCTGTAAGAGCAAGATTTTAAATTTGGATTCCTCGTGCTATTTTCCTCACTTTGATCATTACGTTTTACTCTCAGTTTGGTTTCATACAAACTATCTCGATTTGGTTTCTCGCCCAGTTCCTCTGATCCTTTGAAAATATGCGGAGAATCCCCTTGTTTTGCTTGTGGACATAAATGTAGCCTAACTCACTAACCGTGAAGATTTTCTTCAACTCTTTCGAGAATGTGGATAGATATTCGTATAATCGCTTTTCATTTTATCGCCACAGTAAGTCGATTCCATCACTAGTAAAGCACTAGGGAGAATAGCCCAAATCTTTAGCTTACTTACCTCTGAAAATAGTTTTTATTTCACGGGAGCGAATAATTTCATATCAATGCTTGCCAAAAACGGTTGTTGCTACCTGTATCTATAATTCAACTTCATTTGTATACCATTGATTGATTGGTGATTCCCGCGTCGACTGCTAAGGTCATTAGTCCTTTGAGTAAAGCGAATGTTTTTGCTCTGGAGGTAGCGTTGATCGTCCTCCGCTGGATGGATACGATGCCACCCACGTGATTCATGTAAGCCTCTCTTCATTAATCTAGGAAATTTTACCATTACCGTGTCTTTTTATTTACGAATCAGTGGTTTTTGTCAAAAATGACTTGCTTAAGGGCGGGAATATATTTTCAGAAAATGCCAATGTCTATTACTATAACACTCGACGTAGGAATCATATTCATCAGGTGACAGTATCAACAGCTCATTACAAAACATTCACATACAATACATGTACATTATTTTACAACACTTTGCCAGATGACATTAAACGATTAAATTCAATAGAAAATTTTAAATTCCAAGTGAAATCGTTTCTGCTGCATAACTGTTTCTATACAATTAGAGACTATACTGAGCATCACAAGAAAAGTAACATTAATTTTAACGATGATACATAATGCATTATTTACCATTTGGACTGTATAAATGAGTATAAACAACCTGTAACAACTATTGTACTACAGCTTCCGGGTCAATGACCCCCATCTCGATCAGGTTTTTCGCCCAGTTGCCCTGATCCATTGAGCAAATGCTGCGATGGCACCTTGTTTTGCTTTTGGACATAAATGTAACTTCATTATCTGTGCACGTCTTCTAGAATTCAGTGGGAAATATAGTTATCCAAATTATCATTTCCATGTTGCCGTGGCAGGAAGTATTATTCCGAAGCGCAACATGATAAGAGCCAAAATTTATTGCTTATTTATCCTTGAAAATAGATTTTATTACATGGGAGTGTGGTTTTTTGTTGTTGTTTTTTTTTTCCAAAATTTAAGTAGTATATGACTTAGTGTAGGGATCACAGAATTTTGAAAATGTGCCCAAAACTCACTTTTCCCCATAGCACGTCATACGCAGTTTTAACTGTTTTGACGTAAAATAAATAAATAAATAAATAAATAAATGCCGAACTATCTTCGGCTAGCGGCGTTTTCCCAAACCATCGGGGTACCGCCTCAATCGGGACAAGTTCTGAGCTACCGAGTGGTCTCTCGGGATGTGTGATCGTGTAGTGCATGTAAGTACACGTGTGTATAAGTGAAGGTTGAGAATAGGTCAAGAAAGAGGAATGATCGCATGCGGTTGACAATAGGGCAGGAAAGATCGCGTACGGTCTGTGGCCCCTTTGTTAGGGTACTACTCCAGCATTTGCATTGTAATGATCGGGGAAACCACAGAAAATTACCGATGAGAGAGCCGGCCGCTTGAATCCTCCTACAATCAACGACTGAATTCGACATAGCAATCTAGTTAGAGTCGAAAATCCTTGTACGGACGCGACTCGAACCTAGAACCGCCTGGCCAGAGGTACTTTCAGTGACAATTGATTGTCTGAGCCACCCCTTCCGGTAGTATGTGTATGAGTTATGGGAGACATCCTAGATTTCAACAAACCGGGCACAATTACACATCTTCCCGTAGTACGTCGGACAGTTTTTAATTGTTTTGGCGTTAACACTCCGTCACTCGCACTGTTGGATAGAGTCATCCAGAATATTCTTGTTAAAAAAAGGAATGTTACTCTTCCACGTGTAAAGTCAAAGCTTCTATTCCTTTAATGGTATTTGTGAAGAGTGTAAATTAACTTCTTATCTCTGTTATGCACAGTGTCGCCATGCCCTGAAGTAAAATATTTGTACCTTATAGATAGAATCCAACATGAGGGTATTGGCGTTTTTGCATACTTCATATAAATGATATTCTTTTTTCTGTAATATGAGAATGTGTAATATTTCAAATGTTGTGTTTATGCGTTCATCTTCGTTATTGTTCAAAAACATACATATTAGAAGAGAGAAAAAAACTAAATAATGTGGGCGTTGACTACGTCCAACGCGCGAGTATTCCTGTAGCGAATGGCCGCACGAGTGACGGAAAAACAATAAAAGTCCTAATATAGTTTGTAATTAATTATTAATGTTTCTTTCCATGGTGTATTCAATTATATTAACACAGATAAAAAATAAAAATGTATTATTGACGTTAATGAGAAAAATAATTTTCGTAACGGGCATGTTTGACGGAGTCCAACGCACGAGTACTCGTGTTACGAATGGCCGCACGAGTGACTGAATGTTAAATAAATAAATGAATGTTCTTTTCCGGACTCTCTCTTCTATGAGTCGCCCCGCCCTCTGGGATGTCCGGTGGACGCCCTGCCCTTGATGCAGCGGCGGGCGGAGGTCCCCGGCCCAGCGACTGGCGCGCGGAGGCGGGCGTTGCCCTCGCCCGAGTCGAAGCCCGGGCTGCCGCGCCCGCGCCGGCTTAATGGCCGCACTCACTGCGGCCGCCGCTGCTAATTTAAGCCGGATTTAATTATCCTCGGAGAGAGGGAGAGTGGGAGGGGCGGCGTCGAACGACGGGCCTCGCCCTGCGGGGGGGTACGGAGCGGGAAAAGAGGTGGGGGAGCGCGCGTACGAAGCGACAGAAAGAACGTGCCAAAGACAGGCTTAATCAAAGATATTGGTTTAGTGGTGAATTGTCGTTGACATTTAAATAATTCAAGGCGTCATTGCCAACATAGTAAGTTGTAGCATTCAAGAGTAGCTTTCGATGGCTTAGCCATCATCAGTTTCCTCATACAAGAAACGTTAAAAAAACATTAGAATTAACAGATTGGTCGAATTGGTAAGTACATAACACAAGAAATGAAAGGAAGAATTAGAGAAAGAAAGCATACCAGATTAAAATTAAAAAACCTTGGCATTCATCTAAATAATAACCGACTGAATGAACACATAAACCATAACACCTCCTTTCTCCTCAAATGATTTGACACCATCCTCACAGCACACTCTTCGGGGGCGGCACAGCGCACTTCATCCAGAACGGTATTTAACGGTCGTTTCGTGGTTTCCAAACGGCATGTAAGAGACGACTCACTTTTCATATTTTCTGTCACAAAATTTTACATGTTTATTTCATTCACTTTCACACATAGATTTACAAAATTACTGTATTATTAAACAAATTAAATCTCCGCCCGATTCTTTCTTCAATTTTTCCTTTCTTTAATTTCTTAAGACGCATTCATTCAAACCTATTGATTTGAAGAGAAGGAAATGAGGCAAATTGTCCGCTGTAAGAATTATCGATAGTACCGCTTGAGGGTTACATCATGCAACATGGATGATTTTATGATTATTTCTAATAAATATATAATTAGAAGGTGTGAAAAAGTAACACCTGAAACACCACGTTTAAAGAGGTAGTAAACAGTATCTGAATGTTGCAGGATATGAATTAGTTATTTTCCATCTCCTTTCTTAAATTCGGACATGATACTGTGATATTTAAATAATATTAAAAGCAGTTAGTTCTCCAAGGAAACGGATACATACGATGTCATGAGGTTGGAAGTAATAAAGCAAGGAACCCCAAATGTTAGCGTAAAGTAACGCTTTTCGAGGCTTCTATTCGAATTACTGTTAAAAACATTCCAATTGAAAATTGAGGCAGACATGTTGATCGTTCCGAAATTTGCACTGTGCTTGTATTCAATGAATTCATTGGGTTCGTCTTCAGAGAAAAAGGGTCAAAACCAGCCACCAAAAAAAGAAGCTATCTATCACCGTGAAATGGAGCACGCAAGGATCTAAATTCGGTTAAAAGAAAGGAAGTGCTCTACCTGTAAGTCATAAATAGAACGCCACTATTCGTCTCTTAAACAACATTACTCGCTGCCATTACTTCAGTAAAGATTTGAAAACGCAAAAGGGGGCGAAATAAAAACTGTTATTTATAGTGGTGCGATTACGAACCAGGCAAACTAAAAATATATTGTCTCTTAGCAGAATTGCACCTACGTTTGATGCATTTGAAAATGTAAAAGTTTCTTAGGAAAATCTATCAAAATATTTCTAGGATACTGCTTCATATTTCGATAAAATTGATACAAGAACTGTCGGTTAAACATAAATTTCTACCATTTTCATCAATCAATCCATATTTGAATTTATAAAAGGCTTTGCACTTGTAAAACAAATATTGGGCACGATTAGAGGTTTAGAATTAAAGCAGGATTCATTAAATGCTAATACTTTATTTCATGCGTATACTTTGTTTCAACGTGTTAAAAGTAACAATAGGGAACACAGAAAGGTATAACTACAGAGAAAGAACAATCTGGAATGAAAGTAAGATGGAACGTTGGATTTATTCGAGAATTGAGAGAAATAATCGCAGGCAGAACTTCAAAACAGAAACATAATTCAAAGGATCGGGAGTGTAAAATTCAGATCCGAGAATTCAAAAAATTAAACTCCTCGGAACAAACGACTTTTGGTAACGGATCCCTGACACCACGTTCCGGACCGAAAGTGAACAATGTCCTGGGCGAGCGACCAGCTGTGCAAAGAACAGAGCAGGTCCGCGCCGAAGATAGACCAGCCGAATATTAGCAGCACCGGTTATTAGCCCGGTAGTCGTTTATTCAGTGTCCGCGTGGGTTAAGAAACCAACGTGGCACGACGTATAAATAAACACACATCTGTAGTAAATAGCGCGGTGCGCCCATGTATAAATAAACCGATGGCCGATGTCGAGAGCTCTGGAGAAACCGACAGGAGTAGGCAACCACCACGTTCCCATGCAACCCATGTTTCATCCTGCCGCCTTTGTTGAGTCACTGTAGAAATAATAAAGCAAGCATATATAGGCGTATTACAAGACGTAGATAGTGTACGAAATTGGAAACGTATTAACATGAAATCGAATTAGCTAGTTAGGGTTTAACAGACAAACATGCAGACACAATTATACACAGATGGTTCGGAGAGTCATTATACGGAGGAAATAGTACAGCGCTTTTGGACTTACAAACCGAAACTTTACTATTATGCGAAGGACTCTTTGAGGGAGATGGTTGTGTGTAGAGGAACACTCGAATGATTAATTTTTGATAAATGTTCGGCTTTAAAACATGATATCGTAGCATGTTATTGTGGCATGTTGAAGGGTTGTTAAACGCCGACTATTGATACAAATTTACAGTCCGGTGTTCGTTGTGAAAGTTACCTTCACACCCTTGAAAAACTTGAAGAGAGAGTTACATGTTCTTTAGGGTAGAATTCCATGTAATGTAGACTGAAAGACTTAAATAGCAATGACAACGGATTAGCAACATTTGAAAACCAGACATTTTCACTCTTGAGTAATACAAACTAATTAAAACTTATTCGGCCGGGTAAACGTACTTGAGATTTGATATTTTATATTACCACAATTTTGATCCATTTCCTCTCCTTTTTTACATCTAGAAAACAGAGATCTACAAAAAATGCGAGTATAAAGAAGCAACATTTATGTCCAGAAGCAAAACAAGGGAACATCTCCGCATTTGCTCAACAGATCAGGGAAAATACGAAAACCTAATCGAGTTGGGTCATCGACCTTGATTTGATGATTATATCTTACAGGCATATTAAGAATTGTTAAAATTACTTAAAACTAATGCATTATATTCGTATATCACATATTAAAACTAACTATTTCTTAATCCCCAAAATTGGAGAAAATAAGTATTTCCTCTTTCAAAATTACATTCTTAGTGTTAATTATAGAATAAATATTTCAAAATGAACAAATGCTAACATTCTAACAACTTTCTTAATAAAAGTTATATGAGAATTACATACAACATTACAAAATATATGAACGAATAATACGAATATCCAACGTTACCAAAATGTGTTGTTAAAAATCTTATATAAATAGTTAAGAAATGTTCCAAAGAAAAAGTATTTCCATTCAAACGTTCAAATTCATTATGCGAGTTTTGATTAGATGTAGTTTGATGCTCCAGACATGTTTTAATACATTAAGTGTTGCATTAGTTTCCTAAATAAACTCACAATGCAGAAAACGCACTTCAACATGATTCTATGACTAAATCAAATTAATCTCAATCATATAACTAAATTTAAAAAGTACCTTAACTGGCAAGAACCTTAAAATATGAATAGCAATAAATTTGTTTAAAGGTTTGCCCGGAGAACAATAAAACATCAAGTTTTCTTAGGTAAATCGTTCTTACAACTATGAAAGTGAAGTAGATGACACATTTCCATCTATTAATACTGATTTTGAAATTATTTTTCTGGAAGATTATGTGAAATACGATATTATATTTTTAAATGGTCCAATTTATTTGTTTCCAATAGTAGCCTGGCATACCAATTACAATAATATTATTAATTTTTAGTAATTTTTAGTACTAGTGCATTCGTATCACCAACCTAGATTTACGTTCAGCACGTTATATCTTGCAAGTTAACTCGTTTGGAACAATGTGAAGAGAATGGCCTAAAGGGGAAAACGACTACGTAGAGAAAGCTCTAAAAAAACGAATCCGTCCATCAATTAAAGATGCTCTTCATCAATACCAAGATAACTTGCAGTATGTGTTTTTGAGATTTTATTCACTGTTGGAAATTTGCATTTTACATGGAACCACACAATCATTCATAGCACATTTTTCGTAATAGGAAACATTAAAGCAACGTAGACTATCAAGTACCAATTAAACAACTCAAAAGTTTAAACTCCCTTTTGGCTTCAAAGAAATTACGTTATGACTCATGTTCTAATATGGCAACTTCCCTAATAAGGCTGTTAATATTCACAATATACAAAATGGGTGAATAAACTACGAAGCAGAAACACTTTCCAAACTTACTTTGAAGCAACGAGGTCCCAGACTTTGGAATTTTCATATAAACCTTGACCTGCACAACCCGTTGTCATACCAAAATACTTCTCAGGAACACACAACACGTGTCACACACAATCGCTTTACAACACTCATCACCCAGTGGTTAATGCCAGCATACGGCGGATATATTCAAAATGATTCAATCATTTGTATGTGCCGTTTGGACAGATTCTAAAAGTTTAGAATCGACGAAGACGGCATAGCTCTGCAAAATCCATTCTTCGCATACGGTGGGGGAGGGGGGCAGTTTTAAGTACCTCAGGGTATATTCAATGATTGTAGTTGTAAGTTAGGTATTTTTTACGAGTAACTTATACTTTTTTCAAATATCGTCTCTAAAATAATACAGTAAAAATGATTCAAATCATGTAAAAAAGCAGGTGAGAACATGTCAGAATGAATTATTTCATCAAACCGATGTAAACGGCCCTACCACAAAAGAGAATTTCAAACAGCTAGGGTTGTTTGCTTTCATTGCCAAAATGATAAACTAAATTTTAAACATTGAGTTATGCATCAAATTATGTGTCGTAAACGGAAATTTAAAGTGCAACTTCCTTGCATTCTACCATTCATAAATGCATTGATACATGAACATTCTTCAGTTGGCGAAATGACAAAAATAACGAAACACGAGAAATTATAGAATTTATTTCATGAACCTTGACAAACTTAAGTTGAGCTTTTTATCCTCTAAAGTAGTCAACGTCCGCCAAAATGAATGCTACTTATTTCTACGTGTTACTTACGGACCATGGCTTTTAATTTGGTTTCGTATAAATGATTGTCAAAAAAAGTTTTAACATCACTTACCAGACAATACAGCATCTTCCCTGATTTGGGATCATACTTTTCAAAGAAGTACCTTTCAAAAAATTGAAGGATCTATCTTTAGGGAATAAATGTTATGTGCAGCCAAGTTCTATCTTATCTTTGTGTTCAAGAGGGATAAATTTAATGTTAGTGCTAGCATGCTTAAAAAGTTTGGCTTACACAGGTAAATCCAAGTTGATGTTTTTTCGTTTTGTTTTTTCAGTAAATTTCTGATTTTGCTGGAGTCTTAGGAAGTGTAATAATTTACGCGGTAAACCGATTGTGTTTGCATTTCCTTAACTTCTCGATTAACGTGTGCTCTTCAGTCGTGAATCACAGTTTTCAACAGCCTATTAATAAATATAAGTTGTGATGATATACGCACTGACCAGATCCAGAAGTTCGCATGTCGGGCGCAGTCTTAAGTATATAGTGAAGTTGTTGAGAAAAAATAAAAATTATCATAAATTATTCCTATTTTTTCTTTGTAAAATTTTAAAGTCTGCGTCCTGTCTCGAATCTCATCTCCTAGGTTCACATAAATGACACATCACTTGTGCTTTCCGATTGATTTTTTTCGTGTTTCCGGTCGCGTCAACTGCTTCGGTCATTAGTCCCGTTAGTGCCGTGCATGTTTTTCTTCGGAGATGGCGGTGATCTTCCCCCGCTGGATGGCGAGATCCGGCGCCGACCTACCGTCAGCTAGTGGGTTTCCCCTCTAACCAGGACTCTCCCACCAGCGGGGCACCGCCCCAGCCGGAACAAGCTCTAAGCTCCGACCGGTCTCCGGAATATGTGGTAGTGTAGTGCATGTTAGTGTAAGTCTGTGTGTAAGGGGGAGAGGATAGGACAAGAAGAGGAAGGACAGATCCGCGCGGTCCGTGGCCCGTTTGGTAGGGTACTGCTCCGGCATTCGCCTGGTGTTGATCGGAGAAACCACGGAAAACTACCGATCAGAGCAGCCGGCCGCTAGAATTCTCCTCCAGACAGCGACTGAATTCGACCTAGCTGAAAAGCTAGTGTCGAAAATCCTGCCGCGTCAGGACTCGAACTTAGGACCTCCCGTCAGAAGCGCTGCAGTGACATCAGTTGATGCACTGAGCTACCACTACCGGTTTGTGCTTTCTGTGTTTGCGCAAGCAAGCTAGCATTGGATGTCAACACCTAATTTGTTTTGAAAAGTCCCAATATCTGAGTACAGTCGTTCATGCATCCAAGTTTGTATGCGAGTTCTTGACTTCTCGGTTGCAGCTCTTGGAGAGTTTACTATTTGGACAAAAAATTAACACTGTTATGTATACATATCAGATGAAAATTAACTGAAACGAGCGTTTGCAAATTGTTGATCGCCTCATTACAAATCCCTAATCGATTTTATGAAAAATTAAATCGTTCAGGCAATAGTAATGGTGGCGTGGCCGGTGCCTAACGAATTCACTAGTTGCTGAGTTCGGCACTACACAAAATTAAATTAGCCGGCATCATAACAAACAACATAGATGAAATTGCCTGAAGGTATACAATATAATCGAGTCAATACAATTTACAATACATTTTTAATATTCAACATGTCTTAATTACTTCTGAATTACTTTATTATTTACTTCTGAATTACTTTATTATTTACTGTTTACGCATTGATTTCAGGTTATGCTGAAACTAATTTCAAAAACTATTTGTAATTCTTCCGATATCGTTTCGTTGCGTAACTGTTTCTTTCCGGTGTAGTTTTTGGGTTCTTTAAAACAGTTTCACCGCTGAAGAAACCAAGGTGAAAAAAAATTGCTTTCCAAAACAAGTGCTACTAACCACATTGATAATAATAAATACATTTGTGGATATTTTTTCAAACAAAACTTATTACGTTGTGGGATATGGATTACGGGATCGGTCAGTTAATTGACCGATCCCGTGATCCATATCCCACAACTTATTAACGGT
Source organism: Teleogryllus oceanicus (assembly GCA_964035755.1). Lineage (NCBI taxonomy): Eukaryota > Metazoa > Arthropoda > Insecta > Orthoptera > Gryllidae > Teleogryllus > Teleogryllus oceanicus. The sequence continues at coordinate 47,590,927 of CAXIVR010000009.1, forward strand.
CGTGAATTCTACAATGAAAAATTATTACTCACCAACGTTCGCAGCGGTTGTCAATAATTACACATCAGAAGCAAGAATATTTCATTCACATTGTACATCAAGAAGCGATTAGTTGATTATTTAGTGTTTTCTGGCGCGTGAGCTACCATGGCCATTAGACTTGTAAGTGTAGTGCATGTTATATCTCTGGAGGCGGAGGTGTTCCTCCCTGAAAACGTGAGAACTGGCGACCGGCTTGCGGTGATACCTCCAGAAATCACTGCTTGCAGGACACTGTCGTAGCCTCGACAAGCTGTAAGCTCCCGGCTGACAGTCTTGACATGCGTGAAAGTGTAGTACTTGTAAGTGTAACCCTCGAGCGCTCGCGTTGGTAGACTGGGTCAACCACCCATTTCCTGTTTCAATAATATAATCGCTCATTGTTGCGGAATTGAAAATTTTAACTGTTATCTTTTAACTGTAACTTTTAACAGTATCTTTTCACTGTATTAACATTTCAGTAGACTTTACAAGAACGTAGATGCATTGTATTTGTAGATAAGTTAAATAATTTACATCGCTGCATACGTTAGTTGACGGAATCCACCACGCTACCGGTAATGGAAGTATTATTTACGTCTGTGAATTGTTTGGTTGTTTAAAAAAATACACGCGTATATAACAATATTAATAAACACTAACCAACTGACATAAAAACACCTTTTCTACCGTTCATACCAGAAAATCACCAAAATCCCAAACAAAATAAAAAGAGGATCTACAATCTGCGAAAGAAAGATATTACTGTTACCACCATTAGATGCTGCAAGTACCAAGTTTATGTATGCAAAAGCACTCTTCCATTGTTTGTCAAACTTGAATGCACAGTATGTTAATATACCAGAAGCGGCGTCTAATATGTTACAAGGATTATCTCAAGTTGAAAAGCAGTTTTTTTATTCTCTTGTACAACGCTTGCAGTGTTTCACCCGTATATTTGAAATAATAAATAGAAATATACGTGCATAATATTCCCAACTGTCTGCATAATATTTTATAGAAATCAATATTTAGTTAATCGAAGCCTTTTAAATAATAATTTCAGTAATGTATACATCGAAGTCCAAGATTGAGTTGGAGTCAATCATGCGACCAGCTATGTTTCGCAACGAGACGCGACTGCTCGGGGGTTATGTGTGAGCGTGTTTACGAAATGGGAAAGGAGACAACGATTAGGAAGGAAAGATAGCGCCTAGCCCCATGAGTAACGTTTTGATTAGTCGTGTTCCCGGACGCGTCAACAGCTAAGGGCAATAGTCCCGAAAGCGTAGTGTGGAGATGGCAGTGATCTTTCCCCGCTGGATGAGATCCGGCGCCGCCCTACATTTCGTCGAGATGGGTTATTCTCATATTGATTTAGTGGTGAGGTGTAGTTGACATTTACATAATTGAAATGATTGAAGGCGTTGTCATTGTCAACAATAGTTGTTGTCAACACTATTGTTGACAATGACAACGCCTTTAATCATTTCAATTATGGGTTATTCTCAACCAAATATCTTCCATCAGTGGGAAACGTCCTACCCGCGATAACCTCTAAACTCCTGAGGTGGTAGTGCCATGCAAAACTACAAATATTTATAAAAATATTAGAAAATTATGAATGTAGCTTATCTTACTTTCAAACTCCCAAGATACTATAGCAGCCCCAATTACGTTTTATTTTATATTACCTGTTGTAGAATGACGTGAGGAGAAAAGATACAGAAGTCGACTGTCCTGGCGGAAGCAGAATGACTGTAATGCAAGATACAATGACCGAATTTACAGCGCTATTAATGGATGCTAATATTTAAACGTGATAATTTCACTCTGGAGTCACAGATGACCCCAGCCTTGTGATTCCAGAGTTAATCAGGGTAGTTTTCCTTTTCTTTTCCTAAAGGCGGCGAATTATTATTATTATTATTATTATTATTATTATTATTATTATTATTATTATTATTGGAACGATAGGATGATGAAGGGAGGTGATGAGGGGAGGTGAAAGGAGTAGATGGTGGCCCGCCATAAAAATTGTTTTAAATATTAAAAGAAGATTTAGCTATATTTTAGTATAGAAACGCGTTTCACTTAACTTGTCTGTTTTCTCGCAATTTAGCACTGTTCTTTTAGCGAAAAAAAACTTGACATTTGCCGAGACACCACCTCTCCCCCACGTAAGATTAGGTGATATTCGCTTACCTCCTCACTTCCTTAAAGGTATCTCGTAATATCTAGATGGCCCCGAACATTCGCGCATTCTTTCATTATAAACCTGACTTTGCAGGTGTGCGGGGCGATGTCGGCGCCAAGGCGTCCAAGGACGGGCAGGTGGTGTGACGGACGACGGAGGTGGACACGGCAGAGCGGCGGACGGGCGGAGCAGGCGAGGAGGAGCAGGCGGTGAGAAGGTGGGTGCAGTGGTGTAGATTGGGCGGGAGGCGGGCGGCAGGTGGAGCGGAGGGAGCAGAGGCGCGTGGTCACAGCGGAGGCGGGCTGGGCAGAACGGACGGACTGGGCGATGAGGAAGGTGGGGGCGGACGACGGAGGTGGACGGGGAGGGTGGACGGCGAGAGGCGAGGGGGCGAGCAGGGCGGGGTGAGGAAGGGTGGGGTTGTGCAGTGTGGTGTTGGGGTAGGATTGGGCGGGGCGGGGCAGGGTGGAGCGGAGCGGAGCAGAGGGCGCGGTGGGTCACAGCGGAGAGGGGCGGGGCTGGGCAGAACGGGACGGGACTGGGCGAAGCGTGGCGGGGCAGGCGGGCGAGTGGGCCGCGGGCGACGGGCAATGGGCCGAGCGCCGGCAGAAATCCGGGGCGCGCGGCGGGCCGCCGCCCCGGCCGGCCCGGCCCCCCCCGACCGGCCCTCGCGCTATTTCAACGGGTCGCGGCGTGCCGGGCCCGGCTGCTGCCGCCTCCGCCGCCTCCGTCATCGTCGCGGCTACCGCGTGCTCCTTGCCGCGTCGAATTAGCCGGAGTTTGAAACCGAAGTGAAACGGTCATTTTAATCAGTGAGTTTCGGACCGGTGAGTCTTTCCTTTTTTCGGAATTCGTGCACTACGCAACAAGGAAGAAGGTAAAAATTCACACACTCCCTTGGAGAATTTTCTAACCAACAAGAATAGTGAACAGTTGGGAGGAATGTTTTGCAGATATTCTACATTCTTGCAGTACATACTGTCGTTAGATTCTATACTCGCCATTATTTAGCAAAGAAATATTGGTGAGAAATCCATCAAAACTCAAAATCGACGATTTGAAGCACAGGTAGAAAAAATTGAGAACTTAATCAATCAGAATAGCATGTTCATTTCCAAAAAACGCTGAACAATTTTCTGAGATTACTCTTACGTAAACGGAAGAGGACGTTAACTATCAAAGTCATTTGATCGTCTTTGAAATCATTTAGTTTCGAAGCAGGGGGTTTCCACACGACCTCCTTTCCCCGGACATGTCCTATTTTTGATGTAACTGACAGTCTGGGTGGAGTTTACTACGAAGAATGAAATGATGTTTTTTTTATTGGAAGGTGGGTGGGGATATTAGTTTTAAATGCAACCTAGACACATGATGTGAAAAGAATACTGCGATTTCTTCAACTTATTCGTGTCTCCGACATCGTAAGGTTAGTATAAATAAAATGGCATGTAACATCAACTATCTCGCCTAACAACTGCTAAAATCCATAGATCGACTATGCTCCTTGAAATGCTTCAGTGCTGACATTAGATGGTTCAATGTATTGTATGCTGTTGGTGGTTATTGATTCTGTGCTCTGTCGTGTTAATAGTGTTCAGCTGGCCTGTGGAGTTGATACCTGTGGTCTTCTATTTTAGCATGACGCCAAAAAGAAAAGCCTTGTTTAATGACATACTTAAAGAAAAGTTAAAGCGCTTGTAGCAATGTTCCAAGAAAAGCATAGTTATAATTGTTGAGGGAGATTTCATCATCCACCACATACATCTTGAATAAAAGGGGATAAGACCGTAATGATACCTATGTAGACCTATTGTGTGATTGTGAAAGTGATGGCAATGATGAAAGTATAAATTTTGTCAGTAGTAGGTTTTTCTTTCTTTAAGAAAAAGAAATTATTTTATTAAATCATTTTATATGAAGTGTACTCTCTTTTACAAGAAATGTATTCTTTTCCCGTGATGGAAATGTGGTAACCCTATTTGAAAATCACGGATGTATTCGTGATGCGAGTGCTTTTAACTCCGTTCATTATTCATAACTACCAACAGAGAATTTGGAGTTTCCAATCTGAAGCGACAAGCTTCAGTGATCTTAACAGTTCCAACAGACATAGCTGTGATTTTGACACATACTAAATCATAATGAGTTAACGGACAACGAAAGTGCCCCCCCTCCCAGCTTGAAAAGCAAGCCTGGAAAATAGAGCCCGTCAAACAGTTGACAGGAAAACTGAAAAAAGGTCAGATAAAAATTCAATATTCCTGTGCAACTTTAACACATAGGAGTATTTTTTGCCGTTAGCAAGTGCTCTAATATCCAGACTTTTCAATTGTCTTCTGTACGTCCTCATCTTATATTACCTCCTGCACTATGACCTTACAGCACATCTATCATCATTTGTCATAACAATCTTCCTTCTTTGTAATGGAAGGCATTTCTAAACTAATCTTTCAGTCTCAATGAAATATAGATATTACAGGAAACCCAAATGTCTTGTTACTAATTTTAAAAACAATGGTAAACAAACAATCAAATTTACGAACTGGAAATGTATCGCAGTAATTAGATATGGAAAGATGATCTTATTGTGTTTGAAGTTTAGGAAATTCGGATGGCTTTAATTCGCTCTGCCTTGAGAATGGTAATGGATCATTCGCATTTACCAATAATGTTATAATGAACAGTAATAATGTCTACTGCAATGTATAATCACTTCAATTACTAATTAACATACTCTTTGCTTTAAAAAATTTAATTTTTTTTTAAAAAATTTACCACAAAAATAAATTGTAAGGCTAATCTTTAAATTTTTTTCATTTGTCCCCATCACGTCATTCCTCCTTCCCGCTTTGGCCATGTTCGATTTCTGGAAGTAACCACGCGAAGTAAACGTTTCGATAGGGGAAACATGTCCTAAGTGGTCAATTCATTCTTTTATTGTCCAGAGAACACTCCATTGATATTGTGAATGAAACTTTCGGTTACTAGTTTTTACGCCGTCATTAAATATGAAATTGATCAATGATGAGTTATTACTTATTATAAATTATTAAATAATTATTATATTATTTATACACAAAAATGTCTGCGATCATGAAAAATAACTATTTGGATAGATCGGATTAATATTAATAGAGAATAAAAGCTTCCGCACAGTTGTAAAATGAGTGACACATTTATACGAACTCAGTTTCTAAGCGTTACACGTTTGGCATCCATTCGTCACTCTGGGCCTGGCTCAAAGTGGACCGTTTAATTTCTGCAGTTGGCGGACAGATGGCGTTAGTTCACGGGCGTATTTCCGCCCCATGCCGCTGGTGCAGCCGGGTTCTGTACGGCGGGCTGCCCAAAAGGTAGAAGACTTCGAAAACATCTCAAATTGTCTGCTGGTTGGTTCTGAAGGCCTCACAGAAGTGGTTCAATAGAAAAAATAGAATTCTTAGAGTTTAAAAATTGGGCTATCACCCGTTCGCCAAAGGAACTATTCCAACTTGCAACGTTAATTGAAACTTACTACACAATTTTTTCTCCTAATTTGAATAAAACTGTCGAATACGGTAGTATTTTGTATTATTTACAAAACTTATTTTGTAAAACGTATAAAACTTATAAAACGTATTTTGTGTACTGTTTTAATTTAAAAAAATATTCCAATCTATCAAAATACAAAATGAAGTAATTCAAATAATTGCTTTTATATTAGTATTAAAAATGTAGTCATAAATTAAAAATATTGATGGAAAATTATAACATGGAAACATTGCTATCTCATATTGATTGTTAGTGATTCTGGGCGTGTCAACTATCGAGGTCATTAAAAAATAGTATCAGTGGGTTTTTTAGTCGCTAATTTGCATATTATAATGAAATTCAAATCAAAATGGCGGATAACTCATTTAAAAATAAAAAAGTGCTACAAAAATATACATATGGGATTCTGGAGATCAGATTTTCAATATCATAATGAAATTTCAAAATTCAAAATGGCGATTCGAAATGGCTAACTACATAAAAAAAAAATATTGATAGATGGGGGGTTTAAAATGAAATATCAAAGTATATCAATTTAGGAAGAAGAATTGTTTTAGAGAGAAATGTGATTTGAGAGACTTTTTTACTTCCTAGGTTCATTGATTTACTTTAGGTATAAAAAGTGAACAATCGTTATGGTCGTAAAGTAGCATCTGCTGTTTTGGTAACATTTGGTATATTAACTAATCATATTATCTCATCTAATTTTCACTTCTTTGATACGAAACCTCTACAATTTGATATTCATACTATAACTTAATTGCGTTAGAAACACTATTATGGAAATTTAGGATTTCATGTGTTTTCCTGAATACACCGATATTGACGCAATATCTTGTCCAAAATGTAGATGATTTTAGAATATATGTGCAAATTCTAACTATCGTTGGGCATTTATATAGCTTCTCATTCTTTCGACATAGAGAGAAAGAGACAGACAAAGAGACACATAGCGCAGGAAGTGTATTTACTAACGACTGAAGACTCCTGAGAGATCCAAACTGAGCATGAAGATCATGACATCGGAAAACAAAGATCACTTCGATGCGTCACTGCAAGTCAGATGCGCGAGAAAGGAAATGCTTCAAGGTCAAAAGAACACACATGCACCTGACACACATTTTCTTTATTCACGTGGCGAACAATTATTTACAAAAAATTATTTGAGGTAACTATACTCACAAATATGATAATGTATAAGAAATGTCTTTAAAGTAAATATTGACATGAGAAATATTCAAAAATATTTTTGTTTAATTATAAAACAACAATAATAGAATATATCACATGGGCATTTATATCCATTTAAAACCCTTTGAAAAAAATTTAAAGAAAAAATATGGAGCCCTGTTCGTGAAAATTGCGGAATTTCGAGAAAATATGGAGCCCTGTTCGTGAAAATTTCGGAATTTCGTGAAAAGTGCGGAATTTCGAGCTATATACATTTACAATAGTATAATTATATTATAATTAAGTTACATGTGTATATTTATGCCTCAATTGCCACCCATTTCTCGGGAAAGAATGCGGTACAGATCTAATAACGTCGGCACTTATTTATTGAAAAATATTATATGTTAATTAAAAAATGGTCAACTGTAGTTTGAGATATTATCATTAAGTTGACTTTTATACCCGTAGAACTCTTAGTCTTGGTTTCTACAAGAAAATAAGAATCCTTAAGTACACTAAAAATCTTAAAGTGCTCGGTGGCACGGATTTATATTGTTTAATCATTCCAAAAATGTATATCAGTAATTTTCTTATTAAAAGTAATTATCAGAAGAAGAAATCGAAAAAATATACCGAGAAATTAATTCCCGGTGGGGTCAAAGACACTTCTGAGATATCTAGTGTTAAATCTTCCTATGTAGCATTGCAGTAAAGTGGCTATAAAATAAAAAGGTGCAGGTATGTGCAGCTAAATGTGTGTTATTCTGATTAAGGACATTCTACTTGATAAAAAAAGATTGAGCTAGAATAAGCAGGACAAAAAATATAATGCACAATATGCATGACTAACATTGTATGCTACAAGGTTAGAATTCTGCCGTATTAACATAAAATATTTAGAGCCTTTCTTAAAAAATACTTAACTTATAGTAAAAGAAGCCTTCTATTCGAAACACGAAAAGAATCCACAAAAATAATTTAAACACTTGTTTTAATTTAACAAAAGTAGTCGACAAGAAGCAATGAATTCCCGTGATTCAAGCGATGGTAACTTTACGAGACCGTAAGGACGACAAAAATAAATGAAATAACATGCTAAAGTAGTGTGCGCCAATGTCTTCCAAACGATATTTGATAAAGGAGAATTCCGAACGCGCACTCTGAGTATTGCCATGGCCAGGTTTTTGGCCCGATTAAACCAGTGTGCGCCGCCGGGACTCGAACCTAGGACGTCCCGGTCAGAGGCACTGCAGTGGCATCAGTTGATGCACTGAGCCACCGCTCCCGGTTTTCTATCTCAGAGTTTGCCACTCTGACTTTTCCTGTTTACACTCCCAAAGATCTTTCTTTGGCACTGACAGCCTCAGCGAGCACATGGTAGTGTAGCAAAACGCACATGCTCTCACTGCCTGCAAGATTTTCGTTCATTATGATATCTCCGAAATCCTAATAATCATTTCTGTTCTATCACACACTTATGGTTCATTCAAACAAGATACTGAGTACGGCGATCGCGTGAATGTGCGTACCATTGGCATGGGGGTCGTTGGGGTTTGTAATAACTAATAACTCATACTTGATTAGCTCGTCGCCATGGAAATATATAGAGAGACACCACTATAAATTACTAAGTTGCATACCCTGTATCAAATAACAATGATATGCATGTGAGGTCGTAGACGAAGCTTCGCCATAGGAATGCAAATTTATTCACACGTTTTCGTTGCGATAAGTGGAATTTAAAAATAGGGTCTAATCCTTTCCTCTCTTCATCATCACCCCCATATCTTTATCAACATTTCATTTGGATTTGACATTGATACCTTCGTCATATGTATTTTGAAATTCTAGAGATTACTCCCTCTGGCACCTTCCATATCACCCCCATATCTTTATCAACTTTTCATTTGAATTTGACATTGATACCTTCGTCATATGTATTTTGAAATTCTAGAGATTACTCCCTCTGGCACCTTCCATATCACCCCCATATCTTTATCAACTTTTCATTTGGATTTGACATTGATACCTTCGTCATACGTATTTTGAAATTCTAGAGATTACTCCCTCTGGAACCTTCTTGATGCTTGTCTTCAGTACTTGGTTATTTTACGAAACTACTTACGTCATAAAATTATATTAAAAAGTATCATGGGATATCTGCAAAGGTAGCACTTACGAATGTAGTGCGAAGTAATCGCCTTGCGCCTTTGTGACTTCGTGATGATCCATGAGTGTGTGATCCATCGTATGATAGTGTGTGAGAGCAAATAACACATTTCTAATAATCGTCTAAATAATTTTATATTTACTCGCGAAAGCCAAATATGTATTTACATTTGATCGCCAACATTCGAACACGGATATGTTTATATGTCCTCTCACTATTTTATCATAGTGTTTTTTTTCTTTCTTCATATTTCTCGCACTTACTCTCTGTTATTCCACAATGTTCGCGCGATTGAGGTTTCAGATCCTTCACCTTTTGATATGTTTCATTTCAGATACCTTAGAAGCTTACGCCTGTTATGTTACCAACCTGTTTAAATTAAAAACCATTATCGGATATCACATGATATTTAAACGTTCTTTAACGACATGCAATGTGCAATTAAATTTTATACGTTTCTTTAAGACCTTAAAAGGCTATTTTGAGATTTGTTCAGCAACGCGAGGGCAGACTGTATCTATCGTACAAAGCACAGGGCGACGGATAGGTGTCGGTTTATTCCGCTTCGCACGAAAACCTACTGCAGAAATGAGGGACACTAAATTACTCAAAATTGAACAGAATGCAAGAAAAATCAGCTTGCGTCATCACTTCCCTCGGTTAGTTCGAAAATATCTAAAGCCTTTATCTCAGAGACAGATTACATCAACTTCATAATTTCGCGTGCAACACTAATTATACAACCATTACCCAAGGGTTTTCTTTTCTTTCTAAAAATTCTCGAGATCCGAAAATAAATCAATCGATCTTCAGTCTGCAAATGTATCTTACCTCTCATTTGCAAGGAGCATGGGGTATATGGGTTAAATCAAGGATAGAGATCAGCACGACCGTCGCACGCGCGGGCCTCGGGATGTAGAGAGCAATGCCATCGTCGCCATTTCATATCCCTTCACCCATTAGCCCCATCAAACAGCACTCATGATTTAACAAGAAATGATAGCAATGGAAGTCATTATGGATATTTTAAGGATACTCATATTCCTTTTAGATATGCTAGAGTTTCTGAAAAGACGCACAATACCTCACAGATTGAACTCTCCTGACAACTGACCCATCTCGATCAGGGTTTTCGTTCAGTTTTCCTGATCCATTGAGCATATGCTGAAATGGCCCCTTGTTTTGCTACTGGACATAAATGTAACTTCATTATCTGTGCACGTCTTCTAGAATTCAGTGGGAAATACAGTTATTCAAATTATCGTTTCCATGTTGTCACGGCAGGAAGTATTATTCGTCGACGAAGGACAGCATGGATAAGAGCCCAAAATTTATTGCTTATTTATTCTTGAAAATAGATTTTATTACATGGGAGCGTGTTGTTTTTTTCTCTCCCAAAATTCAAGTAGTATATGACTCAGTGTAGGGATCACAGAATTTTGAAAATGTGCTCACAATTTACTTCTCCCCATAGCATGTCATACGCAGTTTTAACTGTTTTTTTTACGTAAAATAAATCAATAAACTAGATATAAAATAGAATCGGCGTCCCAAAGGAACGGGCCACTCAGTGAATCTTAGAACTCAACCCATGCATTTACCACTGCCTTCACCGCCTCCCCCCGCGGTTATTTCTGGGCGTATTTAACCCACCCTGTATACACTCGCGCGTCGGAGGTCGCCGACTATGACGTGCTGCTTGTTTTACGTAGAGTGTGGAGTGCGGAAGTGGCGGACATGTTAGGAGAAGTACTCTGCGGCGAGCAGACGTTTACGCTCGTAACGGGGGTCAAGTGCGGCGCCGCGCTCGTCTCCGCTGAAGCAAGGCAGCCTTTCATACGCGCAGGCGGCTACAGGTCGACCTCGCAGAGAAGAGTTTACACTGGACGCAAAAATAGATACAATATACTTGGGCAGTTTTGTGATTGATTCCTGCTCAAAACTTGCGTCTTCTAAGTACGCCTTTTAACTGTAAAACGACACTTTTGTCACAAACTTTCACCTGACTGTAATGTGAGGAATTTGCGTCTAAATAATTCACAAAAGCATTCGCATTAATATCACGTTTCTTATTGTTCCGTATCATACTATTATCGACTAGTTCAATAACGGCACACGCAATGATTAAGAAATCATCCTATCATCAGTAAAGAAAAAAAAATTCCAACTAATAAAATTAATGAACTCGAGTTCGGGTAAAAATGTCTCGTTACCGTCACTACTTGTATATCATTCTACACATTTCAATTTCAATTTATTGTTAAGTGATGAAGTTTATATTTGGTTATTTACGAACTCTATGGCATAGATAAAAACATACGTGACGTTTCACATAACACATCAAATTTTTGAAAATACTACTGTTTAGACATTGAAATTTAGGAAGTAATTGATAGTTAATTGAAATGAAAATAAATAAACTCTAATGGCAAATGAAAAATACGCTCTATATCATTATTTTCACATTTATCTTATTTCTTCAATTTGATAACATATGTTTACTCTTTTTTAAAATTAAAATCGCGAACGTTATTCGCGATTTTAAAATTACTGGCGCAAGACTGTAAAGTTATTCGCGAAATTAAAATCGCGAAGAAGGCTTTATTTGTTGCTAAATGAAAATGAATTTGATATTTGATTCAAGTAATGTAAGTAATGCTCATAAGAAACTTTCTTTTCGGTTAAGTCTAGTCAATAATAAAACTTGATTACCAAAACCATCGGTGAAACTTTAAGAAACTCAGGAGCATAAAACTATTTCAAACCAATTTAAAGGCCATATTTAGTATTTTTCTATTAACCACGCATTTCTATTGACGAATTCACTGAAACGTTTATTTTAAAAATTAAGTCCAGAAAAAAATTTTGTAATTTTGTAATTCTAATTTTCCTCTGTTACAACCCTCAACTTTCATAACACAAAAATACGAGTGGGAATCTTTCACGCAGTGTATTTGCTCTCATCACATCATCGCAAATAAACAGGGTTTTGGGCAGATTTCCTCAAGACAAGACAAGTAGATGATGCAGACTGCGTGGGGCAAACTTTTTACCCTGTCTTCGTAATCTGATTCCAAAATAAGTTATTTTCAAGAAAAAACTTACATTCTCATCTCTGGTTTCAAAAGACTCGAAAATATAAGTTTTAAATTGATTGATTGGTCGATTGTCGTATAATTCTATTTAAATGTTGTTCAGTACCTTTAACTTAGGACAATCACAATTAATACTTGCAAAAGTTTTTTATATCGTTAGTTTATTTTATTATTTGAAATCCGACGATGTTTCGGGGTCAGTTGTACCTGATGGAGACAGAAAAGTTTGCAAAACGTCGTCCGATTTCATATAATAGAACAACATTGTGTTTTGGAAATATTTATTTTGGTTGTCCTAAATTTAAAAAGGAACTGAACCGAATTTAAAGAGAGTTGAAAATGTATTTAGAATTATTTCCATAAAGTTTTCTTGTCCTGACCATTTGTAGATTGGCGTAAAAGTCCCTTTTGTTTTATCAAAGCACACTCACGGAAACTACAAGCGAAATCAATCGGTGTTCTCAGGTAAACATGGATATCGACAAATATCATTATCTTCTCAATTCGGTTTCCTTTAGGACTTTCACAATTATCTACCACATATGCAGTTACGTCCGAAAAAAATTAAAGTAGCGTTTTACATAACATACTCGATGAGTGCTAAAGAATATGCGATAACACATACAAAAGCGGCCGTAAGAAACATTCGAAAACATGTATTGTCATGCAAAAATCTAAAGTGATTTTACTCAGTATAAAAGATTTTACTCGTTGCTGCCCTGACATCATGCAAATCACTTGCAATTGCTCAAACTATTTTGGTGAGTATTATGAAGACTTGACAAAGCCTCTAGGGAAATCAGGTCCAACATTTCCATTATCTACCACCCCATACACTCATCCTCGAAAAAATTTAAATCCAGCGCTTTAATGTAATTGAGTGACCCAGTGGAAAAGAATCATATGACACGTACTTGTTAATTTTGAGTTTTTCGTTACGGTTAAGTAGCTCCTGCTATTTTGCGTCTATTTCAATAATCATTGGCGTGGTGGTACGTGCTTACTCTTTAACAAGGAGCATAAGATTCTGATTATCTAGATTCTGAAGGCTAGAAATGGTTAGTGGGAAAAAAGCGATCTGCCACCGTCTTTGCCTTTTACCTCTAGTGTTTAGAGTCAATTTTTGATTAGTAAATGTGTGGGTTTAGTTTAGTAAGAATGTGTGTTGCCAATCAAATATCCTAATGGATCAGCGATAATAGTGCCAAAATTCCAGGATTTGCAGCACCTCTTGCAGTTTGTACCACCAATTCATGCCTTTATTATAAGTGTAAGAAATGACACTGTGGAGAGGATTGAAGAAGAAGACATTAAAGAGGGCTCATGCGATGCATAAAATGTTATATATGAGATCATTCTTTCAATATAATAAAAATATTTGACTTGAATTTAAAATCTGAATTTAGAAGTTTTCATTTTCATTGTTCCTGTTAACCAGACTTCGATATTTTTTATTTGCAAGAGTTGCATTTGGACTACATGACACTACTTCATTTGCACACATTTCCTGATCTATTGCTTACACACACTTACTACTAGGAATATTTCAACTAATATTTAATAAGACATCCATTGCAACGCCTAATTTAAGATCCTAGTTAAAATTAGTGGTGCAACACGCCAGCAGACTTTTTCGTAATAAAGTTCTCTAATTTTCTAGGAGTGGACTGTCTTTACAGTCTTGCGTCATCTTCTAACCAGCTGCCATATATCGCCACCAAAGTCTTTTTTTTAATATTTGATAGTTTTTCAGTTTCCTAATAGTAGAACCGAAAAATTCTTTTAAAAATATTAAAGAAGAGTAAAACCTCTTTCTACTAGGAAATTTTTGTTGAACAATTTAAAGCCGTTTTTACGAAAATAGCGTTTAAGCGTTACTGTTAATGCGAAATTTGTAACTCTTTTTCACAGGAATCCATTGAGTTTTGGAAAAACTTCATTTGAAGCACTTCCACTCACAAATGTAATAATGTATACAAATTGCAACTAATTTTAACAGAACATTGTTGATTTTCGAGAAACTTTATGCAACTGCATTTAACTGCTCATAAACTCTTAAATACAACAATGTGAACAAATTGACGCTAACATAAATATTAACGACGCCAGAGACAAGTAAAAAAATTACATTTTTATAATATTTGAAAAAACAAAATAGAACAATATGGCGTTTATTGCATCATATAGACTGCATTTAGCACTATCCCCTCTAAAAGTTTAAAAAAATGGAGAAAATATTGTTTTTGTTATTTTTTAAAATTGCAACTAATGCACGAAAACTACAAAAATGTTCAAAAAAATGCACATGACCTTAATGAAATAACTATTATGGATAAAAAATGTATTTCAATGATGAATCACTATCTTCAATTTCCTAGTTGTAAGAAGACGCCAAAAAACATCAAACTTTTGCAATTTTCCAAAAAATCAGAGTAAACAGTGAAAATTGGATATATGTCACGTTTATAAGTGTATTTTACTCTCTTCTTATAACAAATTTAAAGAAAAAATTTGGAGACATTTTTGAGAAAATATTTTTCTGTAGGGCTTCATGTAAAGCATCCCGAAATATTCAAGAATGTTATTCAAAATTTCAGAGCCAGATCGACAGGAGTTTCTTCAATTTGGGGAAGATCGTACGTATGGCTCAGGCGCTAGTAGTGTTCACATACGGACGGACGTTTTGAAGGAAAAAACACTTTTTCGGTATCGGGGGTCCCCAAAACGTGTATTTCTATTAAAATGTCGAAATCGATTTTCTACAGCATTTCATAACGTATGTATATGAGAAAGTAAAAATAGAACATATTGTCAATACTCCACAAAAAAAAACTTTTAAAAAATTACTTGTTTCTGTAAAGTAGTTGTTCTGTGGTATGTTCCTTTTACACAGGCCAACTCAATTATAGAAAATCAACGGGTGCTAAAGCACATGCGATAACATATACGAAAACGACTCTACGAAATCATTCGAAAACATCTATTGTGCAAACTCCCAAAGAGATTTTACTCAGTATAAACGCTACCGTCCTTCAGAATGGAAATCACTTGCCATAACTGAAATTATTTGGGTAAGATTGGTGATATTTATGTCAAAGCTCTGACAATATCTCTAGTGAAATCAAGTCCAACATTTTCAGTCGCTTCTCTGCCAACATACGTGTATCCAAAATCGCCAAAATAACATGATAGACCCTACTCTTATACACAGAGAACTATATACAGGTGTATTCGTTAAATATTTCAACTTATGCTTTCATAACTTCTTTCACTGTACAATTTGTTCATTTACTGACTGTCTTTCTTCTCGGGACTAGGTCAGGTACGCTGTCGAAAAAAATCAAAAGCGGTTATATTTGGAAATTTTTCGGAATTTTTCCCCTCTCTATTTGGAAAACGGCTAAATTGAACCAAGCAATTAATTATCATAATAACTGCTACAAAATCAAACTGCTGGACTTTGGAACAACTGGATATAAAATGATGGATCGGTAGAACAATGGAAAGCACTACTCTCAGTATCTACGGACTCTAGCTCAGTTGTAACGTCACACGACTTTCAAGTAGTGTAGGGAACGGGGAACAGGGAAGGTTCTAAAAACTTCAGCGTCTTAAAAGATCTTCACCTTCTTGAGATCAGCGTTCTTGAAAGATCAAGACGTGTGTTGAATGGTGGAAATACAAACGGAAGAATTCAATTTGATTTATTAAAATATTTCTGTGTCTGGGAACGAGTTTTTTTTAACCGTTAGCGCTGATAAAATTCGTTTGATGGACTAAACGCCAGACAAACATATTGATGCATTCTCTGTGCTATTTTGTTCTCTTAATAGGTCGCGAGCAAGTTGCATGAGTCTGCCAAGGTGAGACACTGCTACATCGCTTCTCTGTTAGGGAAATTAACTCCAATGGTAAATTAACAAAAGGCTGATTCCTAAGCTTATTCATTATGTTATTTAGTGCTTGTGACAAAATGTGAATACGGGCTGGCATTTGCTATTGAATTTAAATGCCGAGTTCTCCATTCTCTATTTCCAGTGTGTCAATTGACTGTGAATAAGCCAAACTTTATATGGCGACATTTCGCTGCAGCACGTAATCAAATATACTCCTATCTCTGTCATGCTGTTCGAAAACTAAACAATGATATTTAATGAAAAGTATCCCTATTTATTAAAATAATTTTAGATAACTCCACTTTAAAAACCTTAAGGAGTTAAACGAACTTCGGTTTCAGCAGACTGTTTGCTACAGTTCACATTTTTCAAATACTGCATTCTTACGAATATAAAATCCACATGAACCTAGTTTATGCGTAACTTCTCTGGTAAGTCAAAATATGGTATGAAGGGTTCATTCAGTGCTTGAGAACAACACTGGGTGTTAAAGGGCAAATCTTTTCGATGATCATGGACTATAATGGAACAGAAGGTACGACGAAATGAACAAAATACTGCGGTATTAATACAGATAAAGTATCATTACGTTTAATTCAAGAATCTTAATGATATATTACTATTTTTTCAATATGAACTTCTAAGAAGCCATTAAATTTATAGTTTGTCGAGTGTAAAATACATCTACCATCATTAATCTGCTGAATTTTGTAAGGCAAAACATATGGGGGACTTTCTTATGTGCACAAGTGCGATTTTCCAATTAATTAAGTCATTTATTCACGATGTGATATGCAAGCCATTATGCCGTATTATATACTTACAATTGTAATACAATTATACTAACACAAGATTTCAATGCGTGACAAAGAAAATGTTCGCTCTAAGTCTAAATAATGATGGACAATCATAAAATACGCATTGCATTAAACCCTTTCGGGTCAAAATACATTTTGTTGAGGATATTCCGCATTTCTTAATAGTATAATTATTTACGAGTAGAATTTACATAATCAACTGTCCACTTCCTGTTCTGGATATTCGTAAAGCTAATGACGTTCACAAAACGCACACTTTCTCGCGTTATTTATAGCTTTTGCAGATTCACAAATTCGGAGAATTCGACGAGAATTAGAATACGCATTCTACAAATGATCTTCTAATAGTCTCACATCATGAAAAAAATTTTTTTAAAAAACTCATCTTTTGAAATAAATGTAAGACCTTTTTAAACAGATTTTTAACAATATATTTCAAACCTGACAAAAATCTGTGTGTGTGTGTGTGTTGTGTGTGTGTGAGTGAGTGTGTGATTAAAAAAGGGTGGGTATCCTTTTTGTGTATGGCCTCATAAGATTGCACAAATATGGAAAACATACATTATGAAACACTAACACTTTATTGGAGCTTATTTCAGTGAGACAAACTTAACAGAAGGAAATGAGATATTTAGTAATAATTGACATTTGGAATATCATAAACATTCGTAAGATCAATTCCCAGGAAAGCTAATTTACATTATATCTTTACTTCTATATCTTCTATGCCTTATGGGAGCTCCCTTTCTGTACTGATTGAATTCTAGATTCATAGCCTAATTGAACTTAATAACTAATAAAAAATATGTGCTAAATAGCGTTGATAAAATGATTCACCCTCATAATTATTTATTTCCGAATACAACTCCTAACACCGAATTTTTTCGCCATCCCTTCCGGTAGCATTATCCTGATAAATCTGGGGAAATGAATTTCGCTCCGACGCGATCTTCGGATTTTTCCTGGGCTTCGGCGCCGACGTCCCTTCTGCTGCAGTAGCCCCCATTATTGATGGAGGGGCGAAGCACGGTGACCTTCAGGCGCCGCTGCTCCTAGCTTCTTGATTGATTTTTTCGTGTTTCCGGGCGCGTCAACTGCTTTGGTCATTAGTCCCGCTAGTGTTGTCTTCTCCAGAGAAGGCGGTGATATACCCCCACTGGATGGCGAAATCCGGCGCCGACCTACCGTCAGCTAGTGGAGTTTCCCCCTAACCAGGACTCTCTCACCAGCGGGGCACCGCCCCAGCCGGAACAAGCTCTAAGCTTCCGACCGGTCTCCCGGAATATGTGGTAGTGTAGTGCATGTTGGTGTGTGTGTGTGTGTGTGTGTGTGTGTGTGTGTGTGTGTGTGTGTGTGTGTAAGGGGGAGAGGATAGGACAAGAAAGGGGAAGCACAGATCGCGCGCGGTCCGTGGCCCGTTTGGTAGACTCCGGCATTCGCCTGGTGTTGATCGGAGAAACCACGGAAAACTACCGATCAGAGCAGCCGGCCACTAGAATTTTCCTCCAGTCAGCGACTGAATTCGACCTAGCTGAAAAGCTAAGTGTCAAAGATCCTGCCGCCATCAGGACTGGAATCTAGGACCTCCCGGTCAGAGGCACTGCAGTGACATCAGTTGATGCACTGAGCTACCGCTGCCGGTGCTGCTGCTGCTGCTCCTAACCTGTCAACGTTCTCTGCCTTGTAGCATGTGGGAAAACGACCAGTTGCTGTTGAGTTTCTGCGTTTCGCAGCATACAATTTCAGTTTATCTTCTGCGCGTAGTATGCTTAAAAGAAATCCATCCTGCGGTTTTTCGATTCATTCGAGTTTCCATTCACGATCCCTGTCGCACCTTGTTCGTTGCCATGGCACTTGCATTACCCAAAAACGTGTTCACGAATTTATCCATCTTTTCTACTGGTCACTGTTTATCCGGTTATTTCATTATTCCATACACTGAATATCTCGTCATCACTGATCTGGTTCACATTTAGGAACTTAAGTTCTGTTACTACCTCAGATAGACTCGGATATCCGCCCTTGCCGTCTCCTTACTTGCCTTGGCCACCGTCGAACGCGGCGTCCCTTCTACTTTCTCTGCCTGACTGCCTGTTCAGGTTCTCTCAGTACCAGTTAATGAAAGTGAAGGTTCACCTTCCTTCAAGCTCTTTTTCCATTAATATATAATTGGTTCACAATCCATATAAGGTTATTGGTGAATGAAAAACGCCCGAAAAACGTTGTGAACGTTTGAAATTTTGAAAATTCAGGGAACTCAAAAAAAATGAGACCCTGCCATTCTTTTAAGCGTTTTTTACGCAAACTGAGAATATAGTTAAATCAAAAAATTTGAAGCCATTTTTTGAGAAAATTTTGAAAATGTTTTGATCCACAAAAATTAAAATATTCGTTTCAAACTCACATGTTCTGCAGTTCTTTTAGATCTCAAGAAATATTCATTTGAAGAAAATAGTTTGAAGGTTTTTGGCACTAGCGATGACTAAACAATGACAGACATTTTGTCGTCAATGGGTTTTTAGATTTGAAGAACCCAGAAAACATAAACTCACACAATAGAATGTGTTAGATGACGTAATTTAGGGCACATATAAGAGCATGGTTTACCCACATATTTGTTAACAGAGTTCGCCAGGAACTGTTTTTCTATTGAAAATGTGCTGGTTACCAGAGCAAGGTTAAATTATATTTTATCTCAGTACCGGAAAGCCATAATTTGGCGAAAAAGTGAATCGACTATTCGTACTAAAAATTGAAATAATCTTGAAAGTAATAATATTCTTATTTGAAATTTGATGTTTGAAAAATGACATTCGTGTTCCTAAGACAAAAATTAGTTTTCATTCTCTTTAGTGTAAAACTTTAATACGAGGTGCAACAAGAATACATACTTTGTCGCGTTATTTGAAACAGCTATGTAATATTAAAATATTGCATTTTCTGCGCCACTAACGCCTCAGTTATTACTTCGAAAACCTCCAATTCACCCAAGAAGTGTGCAACGTTCGGTTGCCAGAGCAGAGTTGCCAATAATGTGTGCATTGAGTTTGCGAATAATTTCAATTCTTGACAAAAACGCTTTCCAAAGATATTCAGATCTCACATTGTTATCGATGAGTCATACACAGTCTATAATTAACTGTAATATTAATAAACTAATTAAATTACTAATATTTTGCGATTTGTAAAATTAAGTTAATTTATTACCGCCTTCTTCTATATTGACAACGCCTCAAACGAAGCTCATAAAAATAAAACTTTATAGTAGTATGATCGTTATATCAACCACGGTGAAATACCGCCAAAAATACGTTAAATGAAGGAAAATTCTCTGTTATCCATTTTTTTAACAAAACAACTTTAGTCAAAGATTTCCTCCGGGCTGAAGGGCCGTGGTCCATTGGACAACATATTTCCAGACGTTTCGTCCGCTACTAGCCTACCTTATGTGAAGAACATCACGGACCGTATAGGAAAAGTGCTAGGAAAACACAATGTAAAAGCCATTTTCAAGCCCACTTCACAGCTTCGAAACTTATTCCGATCTGCCAAGGACAGAAGAGCTCCATTATCATCAGCAGGGGTCTATAGAATTCCATGTTCCTGTGGCGCTGTATACATTGGCACTACACACCGGAGCATCAACACCAGGCTCTCCGAACACAAAAGGAACTGCCGTTTTGGCTACACTGAAAAGTCAGCAGTAGCCGAACACGCTTTCTCTGGCTGTGAACACAACATAAGATTCGAAGACGTGGATGTTTTAGCCACCACAGCCCACTACCATGCACTATTAAACCGTGCAGCCATTGAAATTCACAAACATCCCCGGAATTTCAATAGAAAGGAGGAGGCAATGAAAATCAATTCGATTTGGATCCCCGTAATCCGCCAGGCCAAAGCAAAACCTAATGAAAAACAAAGACGTGACAGTGGTCACGTAGGCACGCGGAACATGACAACAGTTACGTACACACAGTGAGCGTCTCCGCCACGTCACCCGGCCCGAGCCAATCAGTAGCCGCCCCCCACCACAGTCCCGCTGGTACAAATATCCCCGCGGACCGGGCACTTCCGTCAGTCACCGGAGAACCTTCAAGGAGGATTCTTCGTCCGAGACCACATCGCCACTGAGGATGTCTGCCGTAGTAGCGGACGAAACGTCTAGAAATATGTTTTCCAATGGACCACGGCCCTTCAGCCCGGAAGAAATCTTTGACTACAACTCCGGCCGTGAAAACCTACATTGTTTTATTAAAACCACTTTAAATTACGACAGCCCTTTATAAAAGCCTGCATAGATTTCATGTAAGTTATTGAACAAATTACACGGTTAATGTACCTTTTCATTTTATTCAATAAGCTCTCATAATTATTTGTATTATATAATTATTTAATTTTATTTAATAAATAAAGTAATGTTCTTAGGAATCTGATGCCATTAAGTGTAATACACCTCACTAGGCATTCTGAGGAGTAATAATAAAAAACTTTCGCTACAATACGTATTAGATTTTTTTTCTATATTTCGAAACTAGATTTATCCACGTTTTCGTTACAAAGGCCCGGCAATAAGAGTTTTTGAGAAAATTCGCCGATTTGCGGCGCACAATTATAATACTCTCTTCTTACATTAGTACAAGAAAGTAATAGAATATTGTAACATATGTTTACTTTGCCTTACCTAATTAGGACTGAATACTATAATTATTGTTCAAATAGATTCGCCTATTCAATAATATAAAATAACGTTTTTTTGTTTTTTTACGGATGTCACAATACACAAATGAAAATAAAGTGGCTGTGATTTGGGGGGCTTTAATAATATTTTGAGACAATACACACTATAATACCCACACAGATGGCAAATCGTAAATGTGTGCCAGGACACGAAGCCGAGAAGTCGCCCAGCAACGGCAGCAGCGCATGACATGAAACAAGCAGCCATTAGTTTTCGAGTGTGTTCGTTGGCGTCAAAACCGACGCCAAGCGTTCCACCTTTCTTCACCGGGAACATCGCAACCATCTTGCACCTCCCGGGTCGACAGTCACAGTTCTCGAGCTTACGAGCTTAAAAAAAAAGACTCAATATGCCTGTAACAAATAATGTACTTCCGGGTCAATGACCCCCATCTCGATCGGGTTTTTGTCAAGTTTCCCTGATCCATTGAGCAAATGCTGAGATGGCCCCTTGATTTGCTTCTGGACGTACATGTAGCTTCACTATGCGCACGTTTTGTTGCTTGTAGTGGTAGTAGAGCTTAGGGTGAGTTTCTATTTTGTTAACAATACAGAAAAATCAAATCTGTTTGTTCCTTTACCGTTAAAATAAGTTTTCTATAATTTGGCAACAAAAATTTCTAGTTTTTGAAATGTTAATCCCTCGCTTTTTAAAATTTGTTGTTATTATTATTATTATTATTATTAATCTTTCAACTATTAATAGTTAAATTGTTGGGAAGGGATTCTGAAAATAAAGAAAGCGTGCGCGGATGATTTTCTCCCCCATACGTCACATACAGTTTTTGATTAAAGAAATAAATACGTCACGCCTGCCTCAATCCACACCCCTCCCTCCAACGCCGTTGCCACGCCGCCGCCGCTCCCAGCGGAGTCGCCCCTGCCGCAGAGTCCCAAGGCCGGACTCGCCAATAGCGCCCCCCCCTTTCTGAACGCCACCGCCAACGCCGCCGCCGCCACCGCCGCTGCGAATCGCCGCCGCCGCCGCCGCCGCCGCCGCCAACGCCGGGACTCGGGGGTCCCGCCTCCGCCACCGCCGCTCCGCTCTGCTCGCTAGCTCCCTGCGGCTATTTATACCGGCAGCGACGGCGGCGGCGATCCGCGAGAGAGCGCTAAACGAAAGACTTGCGAATGGTTGCCCTCTAAGCAGTCTGGCAGGTTTCGTACATTGATGATATTGTTGTGTTGACAACTCCATCCGGTTGAGCGATCCGTACCGTGTGTAGCAGGAGGAGCGCTACATTTCTAGATTTCATTATCTCTGCACGTTTTCCACAGTTTGCGATATACAATTATTCAATTTATTGTTTTCCATGTTATCGTGGCAGAAGTCATGTCCTTCACGAAGGATATGATGAAGGATAAGAAAAAAAATTAGCTATTCTTTTGGCCTTTGAAAACAGATTTTATTCCTTCGGAACTAATATTTTGTTAATTCTTGTCAAAAACAATCGTTTCTTTATGTATTCAGAATTCAACTTGTACCTATGAGATATAGGATAGGAGTTCCAGAAACAAGGATACGTGCACAAAATATACTTCTCCTGGTAGCACTCACACACAACTTTTAAATGTTTTTGATGTTAAATAAATTTTAAAAAATATCAACGACCCATTTAATAATGTAAATAAATTAAAAATTACTGGTAAATATAGTTTTCGGCTGATGTCCTTGGATTACTCCCATTTCTCCTTCCTCTCAGTCACCCACTGCTCCATCATCCTCCATATCGTACCGCGTTAAAAATTCACAATCACTCACGCATTAGCTTACTATAATATGCCGAAATATTCGGACCTAGGATAAAAAGAATAACATTAATTGGCCTCTTTCAACAAAGCATTGTCATGTCTAAACAGTTTATCCAAATAATTCTAGAGATTAATATTCGACGTTCTTGGGCGTAGATGATATTCTGGTTCGATCACGAAGGACATTAGGATCAGGAAGGATCATACCACCCTCCTTACACAGCCATAATTAAATTTCTGTTAGTTCGTAAACCCTCTTAATACTGTGTTAAATTCTAAAATCTGAAATGGCAATCTGGTAATGTGAAAGTTCAAATTTTCAACTTTCACATTGCGAAAATTGTGACAAAGCAGAAGTTTTGAGATAACGTATCTGTGATAATCTCGATATACAGGCAGCAGATTGTTACGTTTTGCCATTAAGAAAGAAAGTCACGGACGAAGTGATATGGAATAAAAAGGAGATTAACACATGCCGGCAAAGTTCAGACAACCGTTTTTAATAGACAGGTTTATCAGAAATGAACATAAATTGTAACAGACGTGTAAAAAATATTCTACATCAGTACTTCGGTTTTGTAATGAAGTTAATATGTCACTGGACTATTGAAGAAATGACAAGAAACTGATAACTCCCAACTAGCTCATTTCAAGCTTGACAAACTTACTTCCATAATAATGTTTGTATCAGCATCCCAGTCAGCTATGAATTTGTCTACCAATTGACTCGTTCCCAATTTTAATGAGTTTTGCAGGAAATTTTGCTAATTTCAACTTACATCGAAACAGTGTTTTCAATGTAATAGTCCTTTCACTTCGGAACATTTTTACTCTAATCGTAGCCATTCGTGACGGATGAGAATGGCGAGATGTGGACAACCAATATGGTCCTTGTTTTTCTACGAATCACACCTGTAATTGTAACATGTACTATAATTGTATGAGAAAACTGAGAAAACGTAAAATTAAACGTTTTGAACCACTCTCTTTTCCAGCTGCTACCAATCGCCTACAAGACATTTTTTCGCATTTTCACGTTTTTTAGGTCCCTTAATAATATAGTTGAAATATGATATTAAGAATTGAGTTATGTGCAGAAACGTAAAACAGTTTTCATACATATTTTCGTTTAAAAATTTGGAGCCCTATCAAAAAAATCTTTGCACGTTTTTAAAAATTCACAACTGTGAGCTCCTTTTTCGCAGAAAACTATAGTTTTTGAAAACTTCATCAGAAATTATTTGAAGTGATTGCATCCACCAATGCAAACGCTGTATTGTAAAAACGCTTGTAATGTATATATGAACAAGAGATACATAAAAAATACATTGGCGTAATTTTTGAAAAAGAGAAATGAATATATCAAAAAGGCATTTCCTTGTTATTCAGTACTCGTGGTACCCCCTACACAAAACATTAAAGAAACGAAAAAAAAAACCTAAACAAAACATTAAACAACAAATTTAGTTGTTTGTGAGAAAATATTTATATTATCACCTTTATATCACTCAAAATTGCACGAAATCTGTTAATATGTCCATAAAATATTCATATGACAAATTCTGAAGAATTTCTTTCTTTATCAAGAATACAATTCATTTAAAGATAACATATATATCTTCAATATTGTAGTTGTTGAAATACGCCGAAAAAGTTTGATATTTTCCGAAGTTTGAATTCAATGAAAATGATAATTCAAGAAAAAGTTTTGAGCATGTTTTTCATCTCTAGGAGGAGGTATAACATCTTTATTCCGAATTCGAACAATCATTGCAAACCAGCTCTCATTACCCAAAACTTGATATATGTGGGCAAGTCTGCGAAGTGTTACAAATAAATGTAGATGAATTGCAAACTAAGTATGATTTAAGAGTCATCGCATACAAGGGGCTTCCCCTCCCTAATCTTGTAAACAAAATTGTATATTAGTTCATAAATGTGTGCAATATTTTAATACATTCTTTACATTAAGGAGTTTATGACAGGTTTTCATCTTTTCCCCGGCATATATAGTACTGTAGTGCACGTGAGAGTGTCTGTGTAAGGGCAGAGGAGTAAACAAGGAAGAAGGTAAGATTTCGCGCGCGGGCTATGGCCCATTTCTTAGAGTATTCCTCCGACATTCACCTGATGTTGACCGGAGAGACCACGGAAAACTACAAATCCAAGAGCAGTAGGTCGCTAGAATTCTTCTCTAGACATCAGCTGAATTCGACTTAACTATCTAGCTGGTGTAGAAAACTAGCCACCGTCGGACCTCGAACTCTAGGACCTCCCTGTCGGAGACGCCGCAGATTGATTGACTGATTGACAGTTAGCGATTCCGGGCGCGTAAACTACGAGGGTCATTATCCAGTACGTGTAGTGCATTTTTCTTGAGATGTAGCTGTGTTCTTTCCCTGCAGGATGGCGAGATCCGTCGCCGACGTACCGTCCTCTAGCGGGGCTTTCCCAACCAGGTATCTCTCACTAGCGAGACACCGCCCCAGCCAGGACAACTTCTAACCTCCTGACCGACGTGTAAGTGTAAGTGTGTGTAAGGAGAGAGGATAGAACAAGGAAGAGGGAAGAAAGATCGCGCGCGGTTCGTGGTCCGTTTGTTAGGGTACTGCTCCGGCATTCGCTTGAGGTTGGCCGGAGAAACCACGGAAAACTACCAATCAGTGCAGCCGGCCGCTAGAATTCTCCTCCAGACAGCGGCTGAATTCAACTTAGCTTACAAACTTGTGTGGAATGTCCTGCCCCCGTCAGAACTCGAATCTAGGACCTTCCGGACAGGGAGACTGCAGTGACATCCATTGACGCCCTGAGCCACCTCTCCCGGTGACGCTGCAGAGAAAACGGCAATGCTTCCTCTGTGCTTACTCAGCCGGTCGAGTGAGTGGAGGCGGTGAAGGCGACAGCAGCTGTGCGGTGCGTCCTGTTGCCGGAAGTTGGCAGGGCGCCCGCAGCCACCGCCACCGCCGACGCCGTCGCCGACGCTCCATCGTCGCGGGGGCGTCGCACTGAAGGCCCGGTGCAGCGTCGCATCCCCATCCCCTTTCCCCTCCCCCACGCCCATGTGACGAATGTGGGCGCCCCGCCGCGCCGCGCAGACTCCTTCCCCTCCTCCTCCTCCTCTTTCTTCCCTACCTCCGCCGCCGCCGCAGGCCGTTGGCTCTGCTCAGCGCTCCCCGCCGATTCTCGACTGCTTGTGCGTTGCGGTCTACCTCACGCCTCCACACGTTGACCGACTCGTGGCTTTTTACCCGAAAAGAAGTTCTGGTTTTATTGCGGGAAATTTATTGTTCGTAAAAAATCATTGTCGACTTCGCCTTTTTGTTACTCCTCTCATTACTACCGAACCAACAAACTGATTTCGCGGATCGAGAAACTATGATTTCTGCTCAAGAATATAGAGACTTTAGCAACAAATCTAAAACGATCGATTGGTCAATCGTGGAGTATTGATTCGTGTTCTCGATCGCACTGTTCCCAGAAGAGCACTCATAATGAAATAACAGATTTTAGTCATCGACAATAAAAGGGCTACTGGCTTGAATGTAGCCTAATTCAAAATTAAGTGATTTGTATACTTGAATTAAAATAAAATAATTGTTAAGATGATGATAAATAAATATTTACACACACAATAATAATGATTAAAATATAAATAAATAATATTTGCAGACACATTCCTATTTTATCTGGCATTCAAGATACAGAAGAAGAACCACCATCACTTATGAAGATTCCTCATCTCTTAACGTTGGTAACTTCATTGTTGATTTAAACCAAATTGTTCGCTTCATTGAGATGCTCAAAACAGTGTAGTTGTTTGGTGTGAAAATGATCTGTAAATTTACAATCTGTTCAAGACAAGAACAATGAGTGAATATGCTGTTAGAAATTACAAACTTGCATGGAAAGGTCACCCACTGGTGATCTTCCTTTATCATATTACATCAACAAGCACATGTTGACAAAACAATTGGTGTTATTTTATTACAGTATTATCACTATTGTCATTTTAAAATCTATTTGGCAAATCCAATGGTTGGAATTTTTCAGTCTTTTGACTTCTAAACTATTGTCCAGTAAGTTATGGCTAGTAATTATTATGGTTTTCTAGTTTGCTGACATATTTATGGCTAAATTTTTAATTTCTTTTGTAATGTTGGCATGTTAAAATCATTATGTAGCACATCGTTTCGGACGTACCAGGGAGTACTAGCAATGTCTCTCACAACCTGACTGAATTGATGGCATAATATAGCATGTAGATCAATAATAATAATAATGTTAAATATCACGAGCAAATGAATGTCCGAAGCGGTGACTTTTCATAGGTATGTTCGGTCGCCACACCTCAGAATCAAGCAACTCGTACCTCACTGAAAAATGGGAAGAATAATTGGTCTTCGCCTCTGCACAGTTACTTCCTGTCCTCTTCAGGCTTCAAAGTAGCTCGAGTTTTTGGAAGAGCTTTCATGGATGTTTTTGGTGAAAACCAGACTCCTTCCGCCTTTTTACCCTTGATACCAGAGAAAATTCTGAAAGCCAATTATTTAAGAACTAAAAGTTTACTTCAACGTAAGACTTTAACTTGTAACTTTATCTTATCTGGGCGAAAATAAATCGTTTTCTTCTGGAATGCGGGCATGATAGCTAAACCTGCCCGCCAATAACTCTCAGTTGGAGTCGCAACAGCAGTCCATAATTAAAATGATAGTCGCATCGATAGGTGCATCTTATCAACTTTTTACTCGAGCAAGGCAAGTCGCCGCGAAACTGTTTCGGCAACCTTTTCAAACTTTGCAATCCCATCGCGTCTTATTTGCAAATACGTTTGATTCTCGTACTGTTGACATGCTAATCTGGCTCCGCAGATTCACCAGCATCTGCCGCGATCTCCCGGACATTTTTGAAAGCAGTTCAAATTTTCAAAGCAGTTAAGTCCTTTCAAAGAGTTTCCTACGAAAAATGTAGTGTCTTTCTCTCTGGAAGCGTACCCATGGTTTTTACAGAAATAATATACGGCCAACGCGGGATATTTGAAATGTATACCCTTTGCTATTAAATAGCTCTAAAGGAATTGCTACAAAAGATTAAATTCCAAGAACGGCGCCAAATTTGAATTACTTTGACCGCCTACGTGCCAACATTTCCCATGCCGTACATCGTCCCGTATCTTCGACATAATAAGTATATCGTTTCTCACCTCATCTCTTTCTTGCGGTTGAAGAGCGGATTGAGAAATCCGCCCGTTCAGACATGGCCGCAGTGGCATCTTGTCTCCCCACACATTAACCCTTGCGATAAATAAACTGGAACCGGTAGCGGTAGCTCAGTGCATCAACTGATGTTACTGCAGCGCTTCTGACCGGGAGGTCCTAGGTTCGAGTCCTGACGGCGGCAGATTTTCGACACTAGCTTTTCAGCTAGGTCGAATTCAGTCGCTGTCTGGAGGAGAATTCTAGCGTCCGGCTGCTCTGATCGGTAGTTTTCCGTGGTTTCTCCGATCACAGCAGGCGAATGCCGGAACAGTACCCTACAAAACGGGCCACGGACCGCGAGCGATATGTCCTTCCTCTTCCTTGTCCTATCCTCTCCCCATACACACACACACTTACACTACCACATATTCCACTACACTACAACATATTCCGAGAGACCGGTCGGGAGTTTAGAGCTTGTCCCGGCTGGAGTAATGCCCCGCTGGTGGGAGAGTCCTGGTTAGGGGAAAACCCCACTAGCTGACGGTAGGTCGGTGCCGGATCTCGCCTTCCAGCGGGGCAAGATCACCGCCATCTCCCGAGAAAAACATGCGCTACATGAACCGACTAATGACCGAAGCAGTTGACGCGCCCGGAAACACGAAAAAATCAATCAATAAACTGGATATGATATTGCACCAACAGGATTTATATACATGGTGATTTTTACTATTGCAATTATACAATGAATGTGATATCGGATAGTTTAAAACATCTTGTCATTATCTGTTAGTTTTATACTAAATATTAAACAATTGAATTCAATCTTCTCGCTACCTCAGACATTGCTTCGTCACACGGACATTTTGCAGTTTACATTTTTCTTTCGTATCAAAAGTATCTGTACAAATGCATCTCTATATTTTCTCAATTTTACAGTATGTTGTTTTACGCAGGCGTAAGCAAATATAAAATGAGTACGCTGATATTCAGGGAAGATCTCATTATTGAGGTAAATTGTGACAAACATTTATACTTCTAAGATAACTTTTGTAAATAATAGTGAAAAGTCGAGGCGATTATTTGCGTAGATTTGCGCCAAGGGAGCATATTATATTTAAAAACATGTTAAATCGACACGATTGTTTCATAACAGATTAAGAATGCAATTGTATCATTGGCTAAAAGTCACTAAGCAAACTTGTTTAAATGAAAATGTCTCATTCTAAGTATTCCTCGAAGTGGTTTTGTTTATTAAATAAACGCGTTATCTGCAAGGGGTTTGTTCCACGAGATCTGCAATTTATTTCTTTACATATTCTCCCTTCCTTAGTCTCTACCGAGTATAGTTTAGTATCATTCAGGGGAGTCGCTCCAGGAGAAACATTGTAGTGGAAGAAAGTATTACATTAGGTGTGTGTGTGTGTGTCTGTGTGTGTGTGTGTCTGTGTGTGTGTGTGTGTGTGTGTGTGTGTGTGTACAAGCACTCAGGGCATCTTGTACGGGGCGGGAAACCAAAGAGATGAAGGGGTAAAACGCGATATTGAAGAAAACACGTCTATTCAAATTGCATAAAAGTTCAAGAATACCCAAGGAATAACTTATGGCCATTGAAATTCAAAAAACTTTGTGAACCAAACGCGGGGGAAATCACTCAAATAATATTCAAAATCTACTCACGCTCCCAAAGAATTTCACAAACAAACATATATACACACACAACATATAGAACTTATCGGCGCTTTTCTGTAACGAAGTAGACGATAGATCACCAAATATTTTCGCGCTCATGAACTGTAACTGATAAGACTAAAATTTGTATTAACCACCTGAGATTTTTCCCAATTTTGCCGTCATAATCTCTAGAAAATAACATCGGGAAATTGCAAAAAGGAAAGTATCAGTAAACGTACTTGGGTTATTTCTGTGTCCTCTGAGGATACTCAAATAGCAATCATAGTTTGTCAATTCACAGTCTCCATGGATCTTAAAACGTTTTTTCTGCCATACCCTGCTATTGTGTTTCTGCAAATTATGATATAATTTTGTCTTTGCATCCCTATAAAGTGAGTTCTGTGATATCCTTTGACGCATAAAGGATAAATAGAAATAAATACATAAATAGAAATAATTACATAGTACACGTATATTAATATTGGGCCACTAAATTTAGTCACAACTTAATTCAAGCATCCGTTTTAATGAATTGAACACAAAATTAAGTTCATTATGATATATGCTCAGATATCATTCATTTAAGTGTTCATAGTGCTCGTTGCAAATTCTTGGTGAATATTTATACTCGCCAGAAATATGGCATAATATTCTGGAGAAACACATTCTCCTCCTAGACATTTTGATTACAAAAAACAGCTATACAAATTAACACCATATCTCACCCATTTAATGCCTGTCTCTAGTAAGCTAGGAATTCTTCATTGGCATGCCTTTTGGTTTACTAATCAGTGGTTGTCAAAAATGACTTCCTTAAGAGCGAAATTAAATTTTCAAAGAATACAGATGTGCATAATTATATCACTCGAATTATTAATCGTATTTACAGGAGTCGTTATCAATATCTCACTACAAAAAAATCAAAAACAATTTATAAGCGTTTTTTTACAACACACTGCTAAATGACAATAAACTTAAAATCAATCAACAAGTTCAACCGATAAGTAAAATAGTTCCTGTTGCATAATTGTTTCTATTCTATTAGAGGCTATTCCGAGAATCAAAAAGAAAAGTAATATTGATTTTTAGCAACGATATTTAATGTAATATTTACTTTTTAAACTGCACAGTTCCAAAACTCAAAATATACTTAATATATATTGTTCCTCGGATTCTATGGCAATGATTCCATCTTCATCAGGTATTTCGTTCGGCTTCATGATCTCTAGTTTTACTTCTGAACATAAATGTTGATTAACTATCTGTTCATGTTTTGTAGAGTTCATTGGGAAATACAATTATTCAAATACTCTTTCTTTACATTCTCGCAGCAGTATATAGCCTTCACGAAGGATCTAAATAATGGCTTAATTTATAGCTAATTTCGCTTTGTAAATAGCACGCGGGAGATAATATTTTATCAGTTCATGCGAAAAAGGCCAGTTTTTGTCCGCATTCAAAATTCACATTGAATATGAACTAAAATAGGAATTTCAGGACTCAAGTTTCACACAGTGTACTTCTTTTCATAGTACGTCACATACAGTTTTTAACTGTTTTTAACGTTAAATAAAAAGCAAATGTAACAACGGTATTTACAGCAATTCAAATTATCTCTGTGGTATCTAATGCGACATATAGATGGCGCAGGAAACAATGAGGCTTAGGTGCAAGTTGGCGTTCTTAGGAAAAGAAGGAGGCTTTGTAATGAGAGCAACCCGAAAAGTAAAATATGTAATAAAAACTGATTGTAATAAAACACGACAACAGTTTAAATACGACTTAAGTGTTCTTATTTAAAATCAAGAATACTACATTTGGCGACGAGGATAAGTACTGCGTCAAATTTCAAATTTGAAGAAAAGGAAAAAGTAAGTGAAAACGACACGTCTTTTGTGATATAACAGAGAAAATGGCAGACTGTTCGGGAGTACCGGAATTTGATATTAGTGAAGTGAATATTTTTCCTCGCTGGGAAAGATGGATTCGGGCGTTTGAACTTTGTATGGTTGCGAAAAATATTACCGCTTCAACTCGAAAGAAAGCGATGCTGTTACATTACGGCGGAATGGGGCTTCAAGATATTTTTTTCGCAATCCCAGGCGCTGACATGATTCCAGAAGGTGGGGATGCATATAATATAGCGAAAACGGCCCTGAACAATTACTTTAAACCAAAAGCAAACCCGTCATATGAGAGACATGTTTTTCGGAATATGACTCAAGCAGAAGGCGAAAGCATCGCGAAGTTCGTTACAAGACTGAGGCAGCAGGCCAAATATGGACAATTTGGGAACGAGGAAGAAGAAATACGGGATCAAATAATTGAGAAATGTCTACACAAAGAGGTGAGAAAAAGGGCACTCGAAAAAGGAAATCCGACACTTAAAGAAGTTATGGACATCGCCTGCGCAATAGAGGTTTCCATGCGACAACTGAAGATTATGGCTGGTGAGTCGGTGGCAAAAGTCGCACAAAGGGGTGGAAATTCAAAATTCAAGTCGAAAAAGAAAGAGATCACGTGTTATAGTTGTGGTCAAGTAGGGCACGTGCGTACCGACGATCGGTGTCCAGCAAAGACGAAGACCTGTAATCGGTGCAACAAAAAGGGACATTTTGCTGTAGTTTGTAAGACGAAGATGACCGACAAGGACGAGATAAAGAAGGAAGATAAAAAGGGAAACGGAACAACGAAGAAGAAAAACTCGAAGATACGACAAGTTGAAGATGACGTAGATGACAACGATTATACGTTCGACGTAAGTGAACGAAAAGTAGCAGAAACTATAAGCAACAAGTATGTGAATGTAGAATGGGAGGAGTGTCTTTGAGAATGTTGGTTGATTCGGGAGCATCATGTAATATTATTGATCGGGCAACGTGGAAAGCGTGTAAACAACAGAAAATTGTTTTTAAATCAACAAAAGTGTCTGACAAAAAGTTATATGCTTACGGACAGAAAGAAAGGTTAAATGTATTAGGTGAATTCGAATGTGTCATCGAAGTTGGACGTAAACAAACGGTAGCAAACTTTGTAGTTGTAGATACAATCGGTCAACCATTGTTAGGTTATGATACGGCAGAGAAGTTAGAAATTTTAAAAATCAGTGTAGATTTACAAGTTACGAACATTGAAATGTATTTGGAAAATAATAAGTTGTGTAATGGCTTAGGTAAAATCAAGAATTTTCAGTTAGCTTTACCAATTGATGAGAAGTGCAGCCGGTGGCACAGCCTGTGAGGCGTATTCCTTTTAAGTTACTTGATAAAGTTCAACTGGAAATACAGGAAATGATTGATTTAGACATTGTCGAAAGAGTAGAAGGTGCGACTCCGTGGGTTTCATCAATTGTACCTGTCATCAAGAAAGATGGATCGATTCGTCTATGTGTAGATATGAGACGAGCAAACGAAGCAATTATTCGAGAAAGGTATCCACTTCATGTGTTGGAGGAGATTTTGCCAAAATTCAGAAATTGTAAGTTTTTCAGTACTATTGATTTAAATCAGGCGTATCATCAAGTCGAACTTGATGAACGATCGGAGTTATAACGACTTTTGTTACAGAATCGGGACTATACAGATACAAAAGACTAATGTTTGGGATAAGCTGTGCTCCGGAGATGTTTCAACGGATTTTAAAATCTATTCTTTCTGGCTTGGAAGGAGTAGAAAATTTTATTGATATTGTCATATTTGCAGAAACAGAGGAACAACATGACCGCCGATTGAAATTGGTTTTGAAGTGTCTTGAGGATCACGGGTTAACCATGAATCCACGAAAATGTAAACTTAAGCGAAAGGAAATTATTTTTCTGGGCTTTGCAATTTCTGGTTCTGGTTATAGGCCTTTGCAATCAAAAGTAGATGCTATTCGCAAGTGTAGACCGCCACGAACTCGAGAGGAAATACGAAGTTTTTTAGGACTTGTAAATTTCTGCGGATCATTTATACCGAATTTGTCAACAATTAGTGCTCCTTTGAGGCGACTAACAAAACAGGGCGTTAAATTTGAGTGGGGTCAAACTGAAAATTATGCATTTAACAAATTAAAATCGAAACTAATGCAAACGAAATGTTTAGGAATTTATAATCAGAATGCGCCAACAAGAGTAATTGCAGATGCGAGTCCTGTGGGATTGGGCGCAGTTTTAGTACAAAAAGATGAGAATGAATGGAGAGTTATCTCATACGCGAGTAGAAGCCTTACCGATTGCGAGAAGCGTTACTCTCAAACAGAAAAAGAGGCATTAGCCTTGGTACATGCATGTGAGAGGTTTCACTTAATGATATATGGTTTGGAGTTTGAGCTCATAACGGATCATCGTGCGTTGCAGTTTATGTTTTCTCCGCGTTCGAAACCAAGCGCAAGAATCGAGAGATGGATTTTAAGGCTACAGGGTTACAAATACAAGGTAGTATACAGAAGAGGGAAGTCAAATATTGCCAATCCATTGTCAAGACTACCTGAAGAAAAATTACAGACAGGAGAGAATTCATCAACTGAAGATGAACTGTATATCAGCTGGGTATCCAGGGAATCCGTTCCTCGTTCAATCAGCCCCGAAGGGTTGGATGAGTATTCGAAGACTGATCCGGTTTTGATAGAAGTCCGAAAGGCGTTGCTTTCTGGAAATTGGGACACGTTGTCGAGCTTAAGAATGAAACTTCTGAAAGACGAGTTATGTGTTCTCAATAATTTAGTTCTGAGGGGGACTCGAATTGTTATTCCTGAAACTCTTCGTCATAGAGTTCTAGAATTGGCACATGAAGGTCACCCAGGGATAGTAAGTATGAAGAATCGTCTTCGTTCCAAGGTTTGGTGGGATGGAGTCGATAAGGATGCTGAGAAATTTGTGAAGAGGTGCGAAGGTTGTCAGTTGGTTGAAAAATCCAACCAAACTACACCTGTTTCCCGGAATCCTCTTCCTGATAGACCTTGGTATATACTAGCCATGGATTTGTTGGGTCCACTGCCATCAGGGGATCACATAATGGTAGTAGTTGACTATTATTCGCGATTTTATGAAGTAGCGACAATGCGAAAGATTAATTCGGAAAATGTGATACAAGCACTACGAGAAATGTTTGCCCGTTACGGTATCCCTCGAGTGTTGGTATGCGACAACGGAAGACAAATGAGTAGTGTAGAAACTGAATATTATGCAAGAGAACAAGGTTTCAAGATAGAACATTCTGCTCCACTGTGGCCGGCAGCTAATGGTGAAGTGGAACGACAGAACAGAAGTATACTCAAAAGACTGAAGATTGCACAAATTGAGAAACGAAATTGGCGTGAACAATTGTGGGACTATCTTCTATGTACAGATCCACTCCGCACTCTACAATTGGGGTATCACCAGCGGAAATTATGTTTGGGAGACGTCTCAGGACAAAGCTTCCTGAAGTTGCGACAGGGAAGATTTTGGATTAAGAGGTGAGAGAGCGAGATGCTTGGAGAAAAGAAAAAGGAAAAGAGTACTACGATAAGAAAAATAATGCCAAAGAATCCGATATTAAACCAGGGGATACTGTAATTATTATGCAACCTAAGACTAACAAACTCACGTCTGAATACAGTCAAGTGAAGTACAGTCACAGATAGGCATAGGGGTAAAATCACCATACGTTCACCTGCGGGAAACACTTATCAAAGGAATGTCAATCATGCAAAGAAGTTCTTGGAAAAAGAAGACCCTGCAACAGTGAAGATTGAGAAAAACAATGATTTCCCCGATAACTTGCCTACATCATCACCTGAAACACCGAAAGAATTAGAGAGTGAAGAACAAATCGGCGAAGGTAACAGAAGGACGGGTCGTGAGAGAAGATCTCCTAAATATTTGGAGGATTACATTTTAACATCGAAATCAAAGCGTAAATAATATGTTGTAATTTTGTGAGTTATAATTTTCAAATTATAATAATTTTCATAGTGTTGTATTTTGTTCATAAGTGAAATCAAAGTTTCACTTCAGTTGCTTAAAGGTTTTGTGTTTTTCTTACTAAAGAAGGGAAAGAATGTGGTATCTAATGCGACATATAGATGGCGCAGGAAACAATGAGGCTTAGGTGCAAGTTGGCGTTCTTAGGAAAAGAAGGAGGCTTTGTAATGAGAGCAACCCGAAAAGTAAAATATGTAATAAAAACTGATTGTAATAAAACACGACAACAGTTTAAATACGACTTAAGTGTTCTTATTTAAAATCAAGAATACTACAATCTCTAACACATTAAATCTTTGTTACATTTTTCAACTCATTAGAGCAGCTTTGTCGGGCCGGAATATTGCCTGTTTATAAAGAAATTGATAAATGTTATAATAAATGGAATTTTCGATAAGAGCCGTTATCGTTTCAATCTCTCGAAAATACAAGTACATTAGAAACCTGATTCCGCACATGTAATATCTCAAGATTTTCGTGCTCTCTCTTGTCTCTCCTCGTGGCGAACCAACTGTTAATTTAAAACCGATATTCCTCGTTTCTCTCCAAGCCCCCGACATAATCGCGTGATGGAGTGCGTCTTCTCCCGGAAATTAAAGTACTGCTCAACGCGAATCTAGAAGACACACGCGCACTGTTCATTTTTAACGCCTCCGCAATGAGCCATAGGAAGGAAGTGAAACACGGGTTACAGAAATACTAAGTAATATCATTACACGTTTGCATGCATTATCTCACCATACTAATTACGGAATTTCATGTTGTATTTGCGTATCTTTGCGTTTGCCGTTTCAAACTATTCTAGAAACAAAATTAAATTTTAAAAGTTTTTCTCAGCTAACTTCTAAAATGAGTTTCTAAATACAAATCTCTGGTGGGTTTTAACCATTAAAAAATACGATGACGCAATTGTTTGATATTCCTCCATACATTCATGTGCTAAGCATCCTGGGGTAAGAGCACACTAATTGTAGCATTATCACCAATTCAGACTTCCATGATATCAATAGCAGCATGTTTGAATACGAGAAAAATAGGTTTTTAATACTAATGAGGCACGATTAGTAATTATTCCCAACTGTATATTTGCAATGTCAGACATACCTAACAGCCTGGTTAAATTTAATAAAGTTGGCTGCTTAAATTTTAACTTGAATCACGCTGTGTTGGAAAACAAATTAAAAGATACAATAATTAAAACAGTACAGCACTTTAATTTATTCTATTAAATGTGCAGGAGGTCTTGTTCATGACATATTTCTTAAACTTCCGTTTTTGCATTCTTGTTTCTGGGCATGTAATGTCGGTAGATCTTTCTCCCCTTACCGTTTGAAAATTGTTTTATGTTGTTACTGAAATATAATTCACAGTATATGCTTCATGTTCATCAACTCACAATTCAAATCATTGATTATATAAATGTGACTATTTTCTATTAATTAAACAATATTATTTCTAAGGGAGGATTCAATATCGGAAAATGAACCTGGATCTCCCCCCATCTCCTGAAGATTTGCAATCACATTTGCTTGTCAAAGCAAAACCAAAAATAAAAATTCAATCCAAAAAATGTGGTCACATCAATACATTCTGTATTGAATAGGATACTTCCACTGATCTCATATCTTAAAGCGTGTCTGACAAGATCAATTAAGTAAACGATCAGTGTTATTTAGACCCTTTAGGTCTATTATCTCCTATTAAGATTATGTGCAAACTAATATTTCAAGAAATTTGGAGTTAAAATGGGATTACCATCCCAGACAACATTGCCTCTCGATGGAATCAATTTTTTTAAAATAACTAAAGGACATTCCTGATTTGCAAATTTCTTGAGATGTTTTGCCTGTAGTTTACTCTTTAAAAATTCTTCCTGGTTTTCTATATAAAAGAGAAACATGCCCCTTTCTTTGCGTATGAAATTCTTTGTTACGTGCGGGATTTTATTGACAATCTTATAGCGTTTTCCACTCGCCGCATTGGTGCATACCCAGTACGCACTCAGGGCAGTTTTCGTGTTCTATTCAACCGCTAGGGCGCACCAGTGCAAAGAAGCGCATGATCCATTCGCACAATGACACGGAACCAGTGCGCACAAACTGCACTGACGATTGCGTCAGTGCAATCGGAGGCACCGGGCCAATGTGGGGTTAGGTACGAAAGTTATCCATGTTGATATGGATTCGTGGTGAAATTGTGAAGGCAATTGAGGATCTTCTGTCACTCGGGGATACTACGAATGATAGAGTATATTATCGTTTGCAAGAAATGTCTTAAAATAATTTTTGTGTCTCACAAAGTTTAGAAAATCAGTTTGTGTTTTCCTAAAATTTAACCTTGAATAACTTAATTTAAATAAAGTATATGTATGTCAATTTCGAAACGCTAATAAGGAAAAAAAAACCCTTACAAAATCATTCAAAAATATGTGCCAAGAAATGTTTCTCGCACGCCCATACATATATCAGCGGAAATGATCATTTTAAATATTTTTATGGTTTTCAATAACCAAACAATTCTGCAGAAGCCTTTCGGTTCGAAATCTTGTGTACTATATTGATCACTGGCAAATCTTGAAAAATGAAATTTCGATACATACGCATTTAAAGTTTTAGAATAAAGAAATAACCCGTTAATAATTTATGAATTAATAAGTAAGAATTACCGAAAGACAAAAAGTATAACAATGATCATAATTCAAAATAATTATTTTTCGAGTTCCATCAGTGTGATCGACCAATAACAGCTATCTATAATCTCACTGCGTAGCACACTCACACTGAGGCGGTTCCGGAATCCGTTTCATTCGTAGCTGCCCTTCACGCGTGTGGGGCAGCACTGTTGCGGAGCGATGACGTTTTTGCCCTGCACTAGGGTGGGTTTCAGTGCAACAAATGGAAAACGCTATTAGACACGCGCTTCGTTCAGGTCGCCGTTAAGCGATCGATCTTGGTAAACAAAATTAAGCAGATTTATGCAGCCCATATTATGACCAGCACTGTACTTACAGAAATGTTTGTTAACGTCGGGTACGTAAAGCCCTAAATAATTAAAGAATATTGTTTCGATACCAAATATTTCCTAGTGTATGGTCCCCTTTATTGATATGTACAATTAAACCGTAAGTGAGACAATTAGAGATTAATAGTAATACACAATTAGCACTTCACTTGCATTTTTCGTTCTTTCAGAATAGTTATAACAGGTTTTTTTCCCCCAAGAAATCATGCTTATTTAAACGTAGATGAATTTTTTTTAGATTCCAACTATTGGTAACCAAGAGCTGTGCTTGAATGCAACTGTGACAGATACCTTACATTACGTCCCCATTCAAAGCAGGTGTGCGAGATGTAGGCAGATTCTGTAGAACATATTATAACAAAGAAAAACTAATTTACACAACCTTTTGTTTCATTTTCTAAGGTATTATTTCTTTAAAAAATGGAGGTTGTGAAGAAAAGTTCATTGGAACAACTAAATGTAATGTCATTGCATTATTCGGAGGGGCGGGCCGATCCCAATAATTCATGATTCTGTAATTCCAAAACGCACCCAATAAAAGTAGTTCTGTGCCTTCCTAGATATTACTAAAATGTGAAGCACTGAAAATGAAAAAAAAAAAAAAAAAATTTAAAAAAAAAGCATGGATATATTAACTTGAAAAACGAAACCGCTCTGATGGAGTTGAGGCCACCAAGTCGGAATAGTAATAAGCATCTC
The DNA here is from genome assembly GCA_964035755.1 of Teleogryllus oceanicus. Lineage (NCBI taxonomy): Eukaryota > Metazoa > Arthropoda > Insecta > Orthoptera > Gryllidae > Teleogryllus > Teleogryllus oceanicus. The sequence goes on from CAXIVR010000009.1 coordinate 47,630,850, forward strand.
GACAAATTCGACGACAACAAGAGGTCATTTGCATGTCGGTGGTGGAATGTAAAGGAGCTTCCTTAATCACCACTCGGGAGTTTCCGACAAAATGAAATATTTTGTTCCGTAAAAAGCTTCAACGCAGAGTTGGACTAAACGACGAACATGACGCACATAGGCAAATATTAATAAAAAGGTAAAGAATTCTAAATACATAACTAGTAGGGCTACAAATGGCACATACCTTCTCATAATAGTTTTCGATTCTCTTTGGTCTGGTCTATTTTATCGGACTTGTCGCGTACTTGTCTAGCCGGCTGCCATCTATCTCCGCCCAAAGAACTTTTTTTTAATTTCTCAATTATTCGATTTCCTAATAGTAGAACCGAAATATTACTATAAATATATTAAAGTAGAGTAAAACATCGTCCTAAATGACAATTTTCATTAAAAGATTTGGAGCCTTCTTTAAAATAATTTCGTTTAAGCGTTACTAAAAATGAGAAATTAAAGCTCTTTTACACAGATAATTTTTCAGTTTTGGAAAACTTTATTTAAAGTCATCTAAAGCACTTCAACTCACAAATGCAATAGTGTTTAGAAATTGCTGAAAAATGTGCATATATGGCGGGAGAGATATTAATAAAAACATTTGTGTAATTTAAAAACAAAAAAACAAAACAAAATGATAGACAAAAATGAATTTTAAGCCATAATAAACAGTGCAATTAGCACTACCCGTCGGAAAAGAAGAAAAAAATTGGGGCCATATTTTAGAAAATGGCGTTTGAGCTAAATCTTGAGGTTCCTTTGCATAGTTTCAAGATGGCGGTCCGCGCTGCGCGGTGACTTACTGAAGATCAATGGAGCCGCCCTCTACTTTCCTTTCTGTGTAGTATCAATTTTGTGGCGGGACGGCACTCATTGTCGACTTCGCGGAGGCGGCTCCAACAGAGAGAAAGCTCGTTGAAAAACGAGACAAATACGAGCTAAAGAGAGCCCAGCTCGTTACACTCGCCTACGCAAATGCGGAAGTCCTCCCGCTCGTAGTCAGAGCACTTGGAGAATGGTCTGCGGGTAGTGACGCCGCGCTGAAGAAGGTTGCCACAGACCATAAGCTTCGCAACCTAAGAAAAAAAATCAACGCAGAATTGATCTCGGGCAGCGCGGCGTATTACTACATGCACACAAAAAGTGTCCATCTGGCGTCGCGCAAGTACAGCAAAAGGAGTTCTGCTGTACTCGTGGCTATTGCAAAGTTGCAAAGCTTTCACCACTGAGATCCGGGTTCGATTCCCGTCGAATCTCATGTGAAATTTGTTCCAGCAAAACGAGTTCTGCTGCTTCACAAGGGCTAGTCCAACCCCTGTGAAGTGTCCTAAACCCTACCCCTATCCTTATTCCTTCCTAATTCTGGCCGCTGGGTAGTGACGCAGGAGCGCGCGGTAGGAGGCGTGTACGCGGAGATGCTACCTGGCGGTCCTCTTGACAACCGACTGCAACGAGACGCGACAATATTAACGGAGGATTACTCCCAGAAGCGCAAAGCGCTCAACGCCCCCCAAGGGGCTTGGAGACGCGTTGCGTCAAACGAGACGCAACAAATTTTTAAAAAAAGTACCAACAGGTTGCACGCACCCGAGTAAGGGCCAATAACGCACCTCTCCCCCATCAGGAGACTTCCGCAGGAGTGCAAGCACGTGGCTACATTGACCTATACAAGACAACAATGGTTAAACTAACAATTGTTGATTTAAATTTACACATTTTGGGCAATATACACCGATTTGTCGGATACTCTTCTTTATTTTTAAAAAAAAGTGAAATATATTCTTATATTACTTCGTCGACGAACGTTGAAATTTGTTGAAAATGTATTTTTGTAGGTACTATTTGTGAAAAGTTTGTACTGTTATTTATGTTACTGTTAATACTGGTTTTATCACTCAAAGAGATGCAGAAATTATACATAGATCAATGTTCAAAATTAAGAAATATTATTCAGTGTTATAGAGACTACAGTGGCTTACTGTTGTGTCTGGATAACTTCTTACCCTTTGGAGGTCTCTGGCAGCTCGTTAAATGAAGGTGTGAAAATCCAAAGTAATGCAATGGGATTATCATGCAGGACGGACTAAAATTATAAAGTGACCAATTGTCCTCCTTTACGAAGGACAGTCCTTTTAAGTTCTGTCCTTCCCCAAAAATTGTCCTATTTCTCCTCCTTTTTGATATTTGAAAACTAATCAGTTAATCTCTGCATTCAAAAATGCCACGCCGAGCTGGTACGCGTCATGTGACGATACAATTCGGAAAGACGCTATTATACTTCCAATTTACAGAGCCCGTTGACTAAATCAGCTATTACGGTGTCATCTAATTGGGAGCTTGGATGACACAGTAGTGACATTTAAGCTTCCGATTGCATGACGCCGTCACAACTAATCAAATGTCAATAGACTTTGTAAGTAAATCGAAGTGCAGTATTGCCAGATTGGCGGAATTTCCGCCGTCCTCAGCGGATTTTCAACTCGGGCAGTGGGGAAAAAAGTAGTTCCGTGGAAAGCGAAAAATCGGTGTAAATAAGCAGAATTTTAATTATTCATTATTAATTTTGTTACAAATAAATGTTTTCTTGTAATAAAATTAAGTTTTAACAAATGTTTTCGAGAATAATAACACTGATTGCTGTGAAACATTTGTTTCGGCAGTAACAAATTTCTATCTATTGCTTATATAGATTTACTCCAAAAACACTTTTTCATAGTAATCATTGTTGTGAATATTTTTTATTCTTGGTGTTTTCACCAACTATTGTTGTGAATATTTACTAAACATGCATGATCTTGCTCCGAAATTTCCAATATACTGTTGTTAGAAAATGATATATTAATAAAAAATATTCATTCAATATAATAATACTCGTTTAACTAAATAATTAAAGTGTATGCAAGCGAAATTAGTAAATTATTGTTTGAATTAATAAAATGTTTTATTTATTTATGTTGCACTTTTTTGTCACTTTTTTCGTCCTTTTTAAAAACAATATTGGTCCCTTTATATATGAGTCGTTGAAAATAATATTTTTACGCACATCTAGGCTGTTTAACGAACATAAATTAAGAATATTAGTATAATTAAACTTACTACTAAATATAATGATGCAATATCTATTGTTCGTTACCACTAAGAAGAAGACAAACGCATGATGAAGTTGTACATGAAATGTTTACAGTACCTTGTAAATTCCACCCCGCGTACTCTAAAATTTGCATACACCACCTGGTTTCTGGTGCCTAACCCTGCACCAGTGGTAGACCATGGCTTCACCAACTGAAGAGTTTTGGAAATTATGTTTGTTCGCCCGGCACCACATGTCCCTCTAAGATGAAAGGAGCCACACCTTTTCAATCAGCCTCCCCACGCGAACTAACATTTGAAAACGGTTGGAATGCATTTTTCCGTAATCATGCAATGCACATTTCATGAAAAGATTGTAAATAACGACTTGTTAACTTTTGCATTTGAGACGTGGCGTCACCTAAAAACACCGGGAACGAGAGAAGACAGTGCTAGACAGCCTGACACACAGACGCGTGTACGAGAGAAACAGAGAGATCAACTGACTGGCTGCGTGAGAAAAGCTGTTACTAACCGCCGCCGCCGCCTCCGGCAATTTCTCGCAGTGTTGCATAGTTGTTGCAATCTGGACAAACTAATTGTTGTTTGACGTATTGGGCGTAACAACAATACTACCGCATCGGTCCAACAAAAGTGATTCAACCTGGCCTAACAACAATAAAAAACATATGTAGTAAATTTTTCATGTGTTGGTCCATTTTCGGGAATAAATATTTTAATTAATTTTTTGGGAAAGCAGATTTGGCTCGGATTTTTGGGACATTCGAACAATCGAGAATCGAATGATAGAGACTACTGTATTAGGTCTACGTGTTACCTGACCGATGTCAGCTACGACCAACGGCAGATGAGACAGTCGATGTATATGTGCTGGCACTATTGTAGCAGAACCAACCGTAGGCTTCGAATGGCTCGATACGGTTGCGTGCAGGTGAGGACGCACCTGGATTGCAGTGTGTGGTACCGCAAAACCGAAATTGGCGTAGGATACACCTCGGTCGGTCACACGACTCACTGGTCAGCGCCAAAGAGTATATCTCTGGGTCAGCGCCATCTCCTTCAGCATTGTATCCGATCTCAACCAATGAGCTTCAGACACCAGTTTGCGTCACAATATTAGCGGGAATTTTAAATGCAACCAGATACCAAAATTATCACCTTGTCACAATACATTGAAACAGATTTATGAAACACATCTTTGAAATATTGTATCTTCTACACCTTCATCGTGTTATTTTCGGTTGGTTACGGTTGAAAGTGGTCACTTTGTACCCCTTTCACAGTGTTACTCAACACTTCTCGCTCTCCATGCAACATGGCGTCCAACGACTGGTCTGGCTCTTCAAACGAAGTGATCTATTTATTTATTTATTTATTTATTTTACGTCAAAAAAACAGTTAAAAACTGCGTATGACGTGCTATGGGGAAACGTTAATTGTGTGCACATTTTCAAAATTCTGTGATCCCTACACTAAGTCATATACTACTTAAATTTTGAAATTTGATCGTACTGTGGTCACGTGGTTCGTGACGCAAACTAGTGATGCGCAGAACCAGCTAAAATCGATGCACCCGAAAAACCCACCCATGTACTTCCACCATGGTTAGGATACAATTAATAATCGAGATATCGTTGATGCGTCTTATTGAGTCTGTGGTTCGAACATTTCACGCACATTTCCTCCCGTCAATCGCCACCGGCGCACACTGGCAACATCTTCTCGCGGCAGTTACGTGAAATGTGCATTGTTGGAAATAAGTCCTTTTACATTTATCACGGTCCGTTACATTACATTTATCGCACACGTCGGTACATTACATTTATCACACACCACCAAACCTATTCCGGCTGCTTGTAGTACTTAATATGCCCTAAAATTGTATATTTCAAAAACTTTCTATAATGGTGATTGTAGCACTAATAACCATTGCACTCCCGTAACAAAATATATGTCAGTTCCGTTCTCCTCGGCTCTTTAAGCGCATACTCCTTTCTCATCTCCCCCACTCTGCTATACGCTCCCAACATAATCAGGCGGACATGTTATTCGCTAGATTTTGTTTATTGGAAATTCGGTCGAAGATATACGATTATAGGGTAGAAGCTATCTGTAGTCCCATTATCACGACGTGTGTTAGGCTGGCTGTTGAAACATTTCTTCCTGGGTCACCAGGAAAGTACACGAATGTGAATATGCGCGTCGTTAATTTGATTATCACGCGGGAGGCGTTGGGTTTGGGTGCTCCGCTCAGCTCCTGCCATCATGATGGAACTATTGTAGGTTCTATACTCTCCCGGGAAGGACAGTTGCCTTTTGTGAAATTTGTGATCGGCGTGGAATTGTGAGGGCGAAGACAGAGTCATGATTCGGTTCAGTCTATCTGTGTCGGTTGAACGCAGCGGCTGTGCAGCCAATTGAGAAGAGTGGCCGGACATGAAAATCTACTAGTTAGTAGTTGTTGAAATTAACAAAATCTTGATCAGAATCAAATTAGCATTTATCAAGGAATAAAAGAAAATCAATGAGAAAGAGCTATTTCAGATTTTCAATTTCAATTATTGTAGAACAAATTTACCAGCGTGTTCCTCATAATACGAGCATTAGCAATAAGTAATTTTTTAAACGTTTTCAACCCAGAAGCATAGATTTCGGAAGAAAGTTTTAAAAACTTTTCGATTTCGTGACAGCTTGATATCGCCGCAACTTTACGCACCTCTTCAAGTCTTGAAGCCCAGTTGTAAAGGGGAAGTTATTAGCCTTATTCATGAACAGTGAATGCATTGCAATCCTGACGTCCAGCTGGCGATCGAAAGCTCCGACTGCCTAAGTACGGACGCAATTGCCATGCCGCACGCGACTCTGGCGACGACTTTTTTCTACCTGAATGACTCACCTTTCTATTAACTTTCTTTTATTCTGAAATGACTTATCCGAACATCCTGATGTCCCTTATTATTCCTCCCAACATGGGTTACATATTCTTTTATACATCTGACTGTGTGAGATAATCCCAACTAAGATTGAATCATTGGGGTATGAGAAAACACATCCAAACATAGCATTGGTTATATACCAAATACCAAATACAATTCAAAGTCACATATATACGCTTCTAAGTCAACAATGTATGAAATGTCAATTGCCAGAATATATAGGGGTCAGTCCTGATATATTGATTATATTCAGATAATTGTTAATGATTGATAATTATCAATCAAGCCAAGATACTGTTACCATTATCAGAATTGTGGCCGTGTCACTCATAATTTCTGTTAACATAATGAAAGCCAAATTATAATGTCGTCTATCGACAAATTTCTCAATAACCTTCGATTTGAAAATCATTTAAAATAAAGAAGATTGATACTAATATTTAGTTTTTCCATCAAAATAATTAACGAACTACACATTCGTCAATAAAAAGTAAAGCACGAAGAGAAGCAGGTAAAGAAAAATCAAAATATTATCACTCATAAATATTACCTTCCTGACACCCAAATCTTAACGTTTCAAGTATACTTAAGTTTGTTTTTCGAAAACATTTTCACGAACATAAAAACATAATTTTTGTTAGTTTCATTTCGTTCATATCACATTAGTTTCGTTCATATCTATGACTATTCTACGTCATTGCCCATTGTTTGTAGAAAACCTTACTTTTATCCCGGTTACAAATATGTTTTTGCATTTTACATTAATTGAGCACACAAGACGGTGTTCTCAATAGTAACGCTGGAAAAGGCGGTGGCCAGTTCGCCACTGGCAACCTCTTCAATGCCGGTTCTATTGCTCGTCGCCTACATTGCTCTCCCTGGTTAGTTTCTTGAACACACCTTGTGGCTAGGCTCGCGGAAGAGAGCTCCATGTATAGTATTTTAATACTCCGGATACAATGTTCCTCTCATTCATTCACGCCCAATAGGTAGATTTAGTCAACTCACGAAATACCTATTCATTGTCTTCTCTTGTATGTGCTCGTTTCAAGCACATGTGACGTAACAACTTTCATTGGCGATCACACGTTTAATTAGGCACTTTATTACTGGTTATACGCACGTATTAAATCGTAACATATGCTTACCCTGTACATCTTAGAAATCGGCGCCGGATGGGAAAGACAAGGTACGATAAGGTGCTGTCAAGCTGGCACAACCATTGGAGCGCAATCACATCAAATCAAGTGGAATATTTGTACTCATTTATTACTAATTTATTAACCCAAAATTAAAATTATTACTCTTTCCGTTTATGATAAACCTAATATGAATATAACTACGATTCAGTTTTTAACAATATTTATTTAATAAACGGAAAGTAATAAATTGCTCTTTGATGAAATAAATTAGTATTAAATGTGTACTTAATTATCAATAATTTGTTTGTACCCGCTCGTACTCTCTAACATATTACTCAAAAAGACGTGCGTGGTTGCATAACTACGCCTTTTTTAACAATATTTATTTAATAAATTGCAATTAATCAATTTCATTTTTTAATAAATGAGTACTGAATATTCGTATTATTTTGAATCAATTGTGCACATTTTTTTAAAAAATTGGTTGTGCCAGATTAACAGTCACTACGATAATAAAGGTTTAATGGGATGACAGAGTACCACATCAACACACGAATGGGATAGAAGACGACCACTTCAACAACCCATGCCACATCACAAGAGTAAAATCGCCCTTACCTACGCAGGACTCTAACCTTCGACACCCACGTACCACTTCACCACAACTAACCTAGCGACCGCAGCCGTCTGTGGCGGCGAATTTTTGTCGAAAAAAATAGAAACAAAGAAAAAGAAAATAACACCTGAATGAACGCGAATTATTGTTCTTACTATTTATTGTAAAGCGCAATGCTTGTTTTATCTCGAAACGTCGTTACAGAAAACAAATACTTAAAACAAAAAAGTCGACATATTAAATAAAATAGCATTCATACTTCCATTCTCAATATAAACAAATATTTTATTAGGAAACTATTAAAATGAATATATTAACGTCTCTTCCATTGTTTATTTTATTGAAATGATTTCCTGACTTTAATAAGCAGAATTAATACGCTTATTAGCAGACTTATGTAGGGCCAATTTTAACGTGTGTTAATGTTTCTATATCCTTTCGTTTCTTTTGTTCTTTCGACAACTTCCCCCTTAAATTTAGATAATCCCGCAACCTCGTCTCGAATATTTGGCAGTCATAAAATTTCTCAGCGATTTGCGATTAAAGAATTTAATAATAATCTCTAAATAAATAATTGTATTACACGTGATAAAATGTTTCTAGAACTTTTTCAGAAAATATCTTTACAATATTGTGGCAGCAACTGAAATGGCATGCACGCAACTCGCATGCCAGTTGTGATATGCGGGTTGCATCATTCCCACCGTTGATCTGTGAATTTCCATGTAAAAGTTTTGTCACTTCAGTTGTCTCAAATGAATATCTATTTTAATGTAATTTCTATCAGCTAATTATATTTATTATTATTACTTATTATCTAATTTAAATTCAATTATCTACAGTATCTCATATTTCGCAAGGATGAGTAATCAAATATAAATGAAAATAACAGTATATTGTAATATTTAGAAAGTGGATAAGACTAAGTACGAAATTGGAATTGTTTGCATCATCTTATTATAGTACTCTATCGGATAACAAACCCGACCTAACGACCTCGTTTCATAACTTTCCAATCTCGTATTGGATTGTGATGTCTTAACTATATATAACAAATCACTTATCAATAGGTAGATATGGGAATAAAAATATATTTTCATGAAATTTTGAATATTTTAATAAAAATCACGAATAGTATATTAAACACACGCCATTCGGAGAAATTATTGAAAGTCAAGGAACGAAGTAACAAAAATAGTTCACAATTCTTGGGCTCAGAAAAACGAGACGGCTTTTTTATGAACTGTAAAGAATCTTTGTTTACCAAGTGTTCTTTAAAAAAATAATTTACCTACGTCATAATCTAAACCACTCGTAACTCGTGAAGATGAATGTTTTGTATCCTTCCCGGAATGAAACGAGAAAGTCCTCCGTAAATAAAGCAAAATGAACAAAAGAGCAAGCGGTATAAATACGCGACAGTAAATCTATCAGCACAACTTGTACCCGCGAATTCTGTAAGGATACTTAACTTCGGTGGTGACAGTATGTACGAAAAGTGTTGGTAGCTATTGTCCGAATAATCTTTCTGTCTGACAGCTGGAGGTGGGTATGTAGGAGTAGCGATGTTTCTTCCTAATAGGGCGGCCTACTCGAAATCATGTGGTATTATTGCATCAGCAGTAGAAAAATACCAGCAGTAGCAAGAAACAAATCATAATGACATCACACAACAGTAGATGATTGAGAGCCGAATGGCGCTCTTTAGTTTTCCTTTTTGGATAACGCACTCCCCTCTCCCCTTTCATCCACTATCTGTCAAGGAGACAAATATTATTCAGACAAAAATCGAACATATATAGCTTTCGCGACATCCAGATGTCAAGGGGAGAACCTTTTAGGCATTGGCGACCAATCTCATTGCGTCATGTGAACTTCGTCTACATTTACTTTAACTCACTAAAGTGTAAATGGCTCTCATACACACACTAAAAAAAATCGTACGTCATCATTGGTCGAAAAAACGAGATAACGAAAAAGAAAAACAGATAACTTCCAACACCCGAGTTGAGTCCCCTTCTTTCTGCCTTCGTTCCTATACTCTTCACAATGGGAGGAGTGGGCAGTTAATTAGAAATAAAAGTACATAATCCTTAAAGTAAACTAGTGATGTCCCTACGGCACCTATTTTCTCGCAATATTTTTATCACTGTCGAATTTCGTAATTTCTCAGTCTTCAACGTAAAATACAAGGCAGAAACCTGCCTAACGCGGAAACGGAAATTTTAGTACGACGTCATTAAATATTCTGGATGAGAAGGGAACATTGTTTCAAAATCATATATTGACTTGCAAGTGTGGCGTCATCGTACTAAGCGACATTCAGAGCTGTGCTTGTCCGTTGGCTTTCTCCGCTACCCTCGTAGGAAACATCGTAGTTCCCATGCTACTCGTGCGAAAGTTATTATTTATAATAGTACTGATCTTCACAAGCCCGTGTGAACGAAGAAGAGACTTGTAATGTAATCCTTCCACAATTCTTGTAATGTATGCTTTGGGTTCAGTGGTTCTAATCGTTTAGTGTTTTTCAGTTCGACGAGTTGCAGATATTGTGTTAATCAAGAGTTTATGATGTCAGACAGCAAATTGAAACATTAATTCTTGGTAAGAAAATTATACTAAGTGAAGAACACGAACAAAGCAAAACATTTATCAAGGCTTTGAAAAAGAAATTTAAAGTTGGGAAAACTCAAGTGTATTACAGCTTAAATACAGAAACAAAATCAAGAATGAGTGGTTAAAAGGTTTTTAGGTGGTTGCCACAATATTAACGAAGACCAATGTGAAGAGCCGAAGCCCAAATCATCAGATACATTCATCAGTTCCTAAATATATAGAACAAAATTATATTTCATTTACCTTTCATGGTGTTGTTTCATTAGAAATCATATTGCATCATTTTATCTCTCCCGCGACGTCTTCTTTTGTTTGAAATGTAGTTGTTAGGTGAGATAAACTACTCAGAAAACCTAATCCATATTTGAATTATTGCGTTTTCTGATGACAGATTTTGTTGGTACCCTGTATAATCCGAAAATTCCAAGTAACATCCGTGAAATACTAATAAACTATTGTGTAGAAAATTTGGGGTCAAATGTAACCCCAAACAGAATTCACGTAATAGAGAAGCAAAGTCGAAAGTTTAATAACTGTGTATAGTTGCAAAAGTTGTAGGAAAATATTAAGTAAATGAAGTTAAAAAATAACACACAATGACGTGTAACATACATAGCACTAGAACAGGGTAGCAAAATTCAGACATACAAAAGTCAGCTTGAGAAGGGATCAAAGTGTCAGACTACTGGCCACTGCTCATAACATAACTGAATATTTTCAGCATGCGTTCGTCGTGAACATGCGTAGAGCGGTGGCAAATAAAAAGCGAGGCGTTGGGCATGCTCCAGAGCTCTTTCCTTCACTTGCCCGAAAAGAGGTGTGCGAATTGCAACACTAGTCGGGGAGACTAGTTCCATTTAGCCACGTCATCACAGACGTGGACGGACCTCCAATGCATAGACGTCCACATTAGGCCGCGATTTTCCGCGGAGTCTGTGGCTGATGCAGGAGGAGTTAGATGACCTTGAACTACTTCCTCAGATGTTTTGATGGTGCAGATAGTCGATCAAACATTGTCAAAGAATCTTGAACAGCAAATTGCTTGTGCTGAAGATGATGCCAATATGAGAATGTTCTGGTTCCTTACTATAGTTACAAGGTTCAGCTTTTCATTGTTTAGAATGCCTCTACAAAGTGAGTTTCTTTCCATTTCGTACTATTAAATGAATAGCGAATGAAATTTTAAAGATTTGATAAAATATGCAGAGATGTGAAGAATATTTAATTGAAGATAAGAAATATCTGTTGATTTTTGCCATGGAAGGTACATATTACTCCCAAAATTTTTTATATCTTGTTTTCATGTTTTGTAAGATTCCTATTATCATTAATGATGTTAGTTATTGTCAGTATTAGTTTACACCATTACTAACAGTTCTCATCATTACTACATTTATTCTATTAACTGATTATTTATTGTTTAATTTTTAAATTAGAAAATTGTTCGTTTTTTAATAACAGAACACTGCGAATACCAATTTAGATCTGAGCAAGAGAATGAATTTTTTGTTGTCTTGAATTTCCCAAAGTTTTGACATTGTAGCCTCTGAACGCTCTAAACTACGTATCGATCCTAAGATGCTCGTGTCTACAACATCATAATTTATCGTAATAAACGAAAAATTGGGAAACGGAGAGACGTTTCAATGTCACTGAACGTGGCAGCGCGTTTCAAGGGCACCCAGCTTATTAAGCTCCGAAATCTTATGGAACATTTAGAATTTCCATATTATATATCCTTTGTGGCCGAGAAAGGCTAAACCAAATTAGGGATTGGCATGTTGCTACTAGACATCCTCGACTATCATTAAATCTAAGACTTTATATTGTAAACCAAAATTATTTTGCAAAAGGTGAAGTGTGAAGGTGGCTTTACAACACTTACATAATTCTGTTTAATCTCATTAACTATTGGTGCAACTGACACTTATCGACAGTAAAAATATAGTAGTATAGTAGGGGTGATTAACGTGAACTATAAAAGTTAATTAACCGTGACAAACAGGTTTAATGTTGGTAGAAATCTAGATATCATGAAATAAATGTATTAACATTACAGTTTATGCCCGCCAGCATATAGTCTAACATTGTTGAAAGGTTCTGGAATTCCACAACTGGAAGCAGCAAAGAAGCTTGGTGTTCTTGGAAATGAACATTCACGAGGGAAAACGATTCACTATATTCTTTTAAATAACGATTAGAGCCTACATGATTAATTTGTCAGAATTATGAAGGGATACGTATGACAAAAACATAATTATTGAATTCATAATATTTAATGCAGTAATTTTTTCAAAGAAATGTATCAAGCATATATTTGTACAGTACACAATACTGTTACTTTTTCTCCAACTTTCGGGATCCATTAGTCAGCTAGGGGTCTCAAAGATCTCATTGTACTTTTCTGTATTTACAATCGAAACGTCCGTAAGTGTTTCACCATGCAGGGCGTCACTTGAAATTCACTCTATAGTGATCGATGCGACCGACATGTTACTACATAATACAACCATCAAGAAGTGAGTAAATAGTAAAGATATCAATTCTGACGCATCAATGATGCAATCAGCGTTCGAAAAAAAGGATCTTAAGGAGGCAGTCGCAAACGAGCTTTCTTTACTGATTGTTTCAACATGGAGAATACTTAACGACCATAAATTTTATACTGAAGTCAGGTTTAACCCTGGCATGGACAAGTGTGATATTGAAACATAACCGTCAGGTTGGGGACCCAAATAACCCCATCACGAAACAACTTATAGAATATATGTAATTGTCGTGACCGCCCGCGCGCGTTTGAAAGACCCGCCGCCGAGCTACGTCAGCGGGGCGTTACCGCCCTCGGCCGGAGAAGAAGGCGACCGTTGCGGGCCGGCCAGGGCTGTCCGTGCGCGGCCGCCACGCCCGAGCAAGCGGGTAGGAACTCGCCACCGCCCCTACTCCGCAGCTAGTCGGCGGGCGCTGGCCCCAGCGCGCTATAAGAGGGCTTCGACCCGACGCCAGAACAGACGGGGTTGACGACTGTGTTCTGGCGAGTGATTTGCGGCGTGAAGAGTGATGATCGGCTACGACGACGGCCTGTGCTACGGAAGAGGAACTCTCTAGTGAATATTCAACGACTTGGCTGCTTTTGGAACTTCTACTGAACAGCGGTGAAACGGCTTCGAATTTGTCACACTCTGCGGATGATGCGGAACTTTGGCTATTGTACCTGGTTATTGAATAAAAATCGTTTTATGAAGTTTTGCCTTTGGATACTACAGTAATATAAATATCTACCTCTGATATTCACTGTCTAATATCTCGCTTCCTCATATCTGTCGAACAGGCTGATTCTTACAATTCACGCAACACAACTGACAATAATGTAAAACTCTGCCTGGAGAGTAAAACAGAATACAATCGCTAGCCACCAGTACTGACAAGTTACTCCAACAATAGTGACATATTAGTCACGAAACAATTGCCAAATACACCAGAAATATGAAAGTCAAAATAACATCGAGAAAGATAAAAAGGAGATAATGAGTCCTCGCAAAGTAATTCCTATGTAATCCAAAAAAAGTATTGCCATGAAAACTGTGAAAATATTTAAAATAGTAAGTATTTACTACGCGAGAGAGAGAAAATTCTACTACCTTTTCCTGTTAATTGTAAGGGAAAAAACAGAACTTGAGAACCTTAGATCCCCCGCTCGGTCATGCGAGGGTTATGGGGACTTGATCCGTAAGAGCAAAACTTTTAACGCATAGTTCATCATGATTACTACAAGTAAAATAAATAAATTCAATATAGAGGCAGGATTTCAAACTCGGAACTCAACGGGAGGAATTTAAGCACGGTGGGTGCTACACCATGGAATGCTCTTAATATAACATTTCTCGATATAACCTTAAAGAAAGAAGTTGCTAGCTGTTCAGTCATGTAGTTGCGACGCCGTGAGCTGAGATGAGCTGAGCGGGGCGTGGCAGAGACAAGGGAACGGGGTGACCTCGAGCGAACGCGAGCGTGCGGCACGCCACAGGGCGTCTCCATGGCAACGGCCCGGCAGAACGTGCGTTCAACCCACAGCGAGAGTCACCATCTGTATCCACAGCAGCCGTAGATCTATCGGGTCACCATACACGGCACGACTGACTACCAACCATCGCATGCGATCCCAGTCACGCTGTCAAACTTTCTTCAATTAAAACAGAGCGAATTGACAGCGATCAGTTGAAAAACAGTTATCCAGTCGGGAGCTTTGTTCCAGCGCAAACGTCCATGCGCCGCCCTAAGTTTTAATCAGAGTGTATTATTACTGCCTTCACAGATCGTTAAGGTAAAGTCAAGATATCGTTATCTCTCTCAAAAACTTCAAAACACGATTGGGATTGCAATTGATTTTTGCCGATTTACACTGTTGCTTATTCCATAATCTTTCTTTTCATTTTCGACATGTTACCTCGTCTTTCTTTTTTACATATTTAATATATTTCTAACTCCCATATTTGCTTGTTTCTTTCTTCTGCATCATCTCAAAACATTTATTGCTGTATCTTTCTCTATAAAACTTCTTGCATCAGCAACACAAACATTCAGTGTTGTATTTTCGTCACGATTTTTCACTAATTGAATTTCTATACGATTTTATTTTGGGCGTTCAGAGATATTGTTACTGTAGGGCGGTTGGAGCTAGCTGGTTCTCATTCCCTTGTCAACTCACCTATCTTTACGCTTGACGTCACTTCCATTATTGTCTGCTAACTTTTTAATTGTCACATTGTCCGCGTGGCTAAATGAGATTTACTATATAATAAAACAAAACCACATCCATAGCAAGGAAAGAACATTAGCATTGCAACGACAAATTCCTCTCTCTCGCAATGTAGCAAAACTTTCTGATCAGGCTACGGTTTAGTTATCGTGATCATTACAAGATAATATTCTTTAAAAATTACAATACATCTCAATTTTAAGTTAACAGTCATAGTTAATTTTAATACTTCGAAAAAATTATCAAGAAACTGCGCAAATAAGCGACATAGTCTGAAGAATGTACAGGACAGAAATCTGTTTGACGTGAATTTCAATTTCCCTTTTTATATCTTATGGTTATCTTACCCACCATTCACTCTGCAAATAGAAAATGTATGAATGCTTTGCTAATATCTGAAAGGGAAATATTCTATATTACAGAACTTTGTTTGTTTTACTGATATTCTCGAAGGTGAAGCTTTTGAACACAGCAAGAATGCTTTTAAAAGGTGTTTTCTTCTTTCCTTAGTGCAATTAATATTTTAAAAAATTCTTTTATTGAATTTCATTGTCTTTCAACTGTTTATATTATTGTTAAAGAATCGACTACTTTCTTTCAATGTCTAACTGAATCATACAAAATATATTACTTCTTTCTGAATTGATTCGTTATGGACTTCTGGGACTGAAAACAACTTGTAAGCTGATCAGTTGTTAAAACGAAATAACTAGATTACAAAAATTCTTTAACCGGGAGTGCCCCAATAGGTAGACTCACGCCAGTAACTCAATGTATATCTCAGATCCAGCGACATTTTTGAATGCGAACGATCTCAAGGTCCATTTACTGAAATACGTATGTTTTCAGTTTGTACATGTCCCTCAATGCAATTGTTCATGAATCTTACACTGCAGAATTCTTGTCTGAGTACTTATGGTGAGAAAGGTGAAAATTGAGAAAGTACGCACAAAAACATCAAGCATCTTATTATTCTATTAAATAAAATTTCCACAAATTATTTGGGCATATTCTAAACAAATATATTTTACGTTTTCACAAAATATTTATAAAGTCTTTGTGTTTTTCCATTTTGCAATGTTTGCATTTTTCTACAGACGCTCCTGTACATCTATTTTTCTTCGTAAAAATTGTGACAGTCGATTGTAGATAAGAAAAATGATTACGTTTTCTGAATAGGCACTTGTCATAGACACGGCTGAAAATAATGCCATGATACGTCTACCCCTAATACCAGTTCACAATGCACTGGCACCATTGTACCCAACGTATAAGACATATCGCGCAGCGCTGTGATCAAGTTTCAACATGCTCACGGGAAATGAATGAGCGAAAGGATAAAAATAGAAGGCTAGGCGATCTCAGAAAAGTACAATGAAGTAAAACGTGAAATATCAGACGAATGATGTATCGCAATAATTCAAGAACATTAACTTGCCGTGGCTAGGATTTTACAGATCTATTGCGAGCACTCCCGGGTTAAATATTTTCTGGACTCTTGTAATGTGTAATGTTGATCATTTAAAGTATAAGTATTATCATCTGGGAAAAGTATTTCTGGAAATTTTGGAAACCCAATATTTCTAGGAATGACATACGAGTACATTAACTTTCGCTTCCGGGGAAAAATTTTAAGAGTTTCTATACTACAGTTAACGCCTAGGTCTGTCACCAAAATCGTCGTGAGTAGGAGCAACATTGCCAGTCATTCTAATGCTGGCATCTAGTCTCTACCATCCTCAAACCTTCCCTGCGCATGCCCAGAACGTGGCTCTCCACAATTCCGGATATACCATTTTAAGTTCCTCTTTGACGAAGAGGCGCGATCGCTGCGTCTTCACGTCACACTCTTGAACGACGCGTTTCCTCGCCAGAGAAATCTCAGATGCCACAGTGCAGCTAGTTAACGGGACGTCCGCCATGTGGTTCATGAAGCGGTTCAGCTATAGTCTTTAATGCCTGCAGAACTCGGTGCGTAAATAAGAATCAGAACGTGAAATAGCGGGCACATTGAACAGCGGAAATATAACACATAGCTGAAGCATCATGTAGTAAACCGACCTTGCAGTTTCTACACGAATATTCGAGCAACTTGGAATACATTTTGTGAAGTACTTTTTGATAGCTTTCGGTAGTGAAGGTTGGTGAAACGTCTCTGCAATGTGGTGACTGAAAAGTTTCGTGTTATTCAAGAAGCGATTGCGTAGAAAAAATGCTGAAAATGTACATAACGGTTCCAACATGTTCTAAGTTATTTATTCATTTTTTTCATACACTAAAAGTTTCTCAGAACGTCAATAAACTTTATACTAGAGATTTAACCAGGCTATTTAGAGACACAAATATTAAAAATTAGATTTTTTTTCTTTTCCTTTTTATTCTTCTTCTTCTTCTTCCATTTTTGAACGCTTTCTACTTCCCTTAGGCCCCAGAAAATGCAGACCGGAATTGACTAATTGATAATTCCGGGCGAGTCAACAGTTTGTCATTATCTTGTAAGTGTAGTGCGTGTTTTTCCTCGAGAGGTGGCGGTGATCTTTCTCCGCGATTGGCGAGATTCGGCGCCGACCTATCTGCCAGCTAATGAAGTTTTCCCCAACCAGGTATTTCCCTCCCACGAGGCACCGCCCCGGCCGGGACAAGCTACTCCCGACCGGTCTTCCAGCATGTGTTTTGTATGGTGCATGTAAGAGTAAGTGTGTGTAAGTAAGGGGCGAGGATAGGACAGGGAAGCGGAAGGAAAAATCGAGTGGATAAGTGGCCGGATTGTGAGGATACTGCTCGGGCATTCCCCTGATGTTGATTGGAGAAACTACCGACCAGAGCAGCAGACCGCAAGCATTATCCTCCAAACAGCGACTGAATTCGACCTAGTTATCAAGCTAGTACCGAGAATTCTGCCGCCGCCGGGACTCGAGCCTAGGACCTTGCGGTCAGAGGTTCTGAAGCGACATCACTTGATGCCCTGAGCCACCTCTCCCGGTGCAGAACGCAAGTAAAAACGTAAAATAATTGTCATAGCGATAATTGCAATGATCACGGACGCCATCACAATTCCAAATCCGGCCTAGCCGCAGTTTCAGACCGCATCGTCGGACTGACCTCAGTCCTATTCATCCCTATGTAGTTCCCATGCCTTCCGCTCGCTACTGAGCCCGGCATCTCTCAATTTGCGCTCGCGGTCACCGGGGTGGCGGCAGCGGCCGAGCCAGCCCTCGCTCGCCAGCTCCCCTTTATCTGGAGCAGGCAGTGAGCGTTATGTAGCCGCCGCAAACACTCGCCCGCCATACGACTGCATGAATGAGAAAAACAATATAAATTACAGCGCAGACCGACCGCGAGCCCCGGCACGCAGGAGCGGGTGGGCGGGGGAGGCGGAGAGGGATGGGGTGCGACAGGCGCGAGGCACGCTGCCGAGACAATGCTGCATCGGCGGGAGGAGGGCACAGGGCGGGACGGTTTTGCGCAGCCCGACGGCTCCCGCCAGAGTTGCCAAATTTGGTAATTTTGCCTCCAAAATGGGGATTATTTTTTCGATGTGTGGAAAGAATGGGGAACATACAGGGAAATGTTTGGAAATTTTGGGGGGGGAACCAGTAGCGGTAGCTAAGTGCACCAACTGATGTCACTGCAGCGCCTCTAACCGGGAGGTTCTAGGTTCGAGTCCTGACGGCGGCAGGATTTTCGTTTTAATCAGTCGCTGTCTGGAGGAAATTCTAGGCCGGCTGCTCTGATCGGTAGTTTTCCATGGTTTCTCCGATAAACCAGGCGAAGCCGGAGCAGTACCCTACAAAACGGCCACGGACCGCGCGCGATCTGTTCTTCCTCTTCCTTGTCCTATCCTCTACACAACACACAACTTACACTAACATGCACCATACTATCACATATTCCGGGAGACCAATCGGGAGCTCAGAAGTTGTCCCGACTGGGGCGGTGCCCCGCTGGTGGGAGAGTCCTGGTTAGGGGGAAACCCCACTAGCCGACGGTAGGTCGGTGCCGGATCTCGCGATCCAGCGGGGGAAAATCATCGCCAGCTCCCGAGAAAAAAAACATGCAGTACACTAACGGGACTAATGACCGAAGCAGTTGACGCGCCCGGAAACACGAAAAAATCAATCAATCAATTGAGGGGAAATTATTTTCAACCGGAGTAGAGAAAAAATATTATTCTTTCAATTATTATGAATAAAAAAGAAAAAATATAAGTTATTCTCTTCAATTTTTATGTATCAAAAAAAATATCATAAACGACAGGCTTAAAGAAAGAAAACATGCGAAAACGAAGATAACATAGGGCTTTGAAGGACGATGATTGGTTGATTTGAAATATTTGAATTTAAGGAGACAGCCGATGGAATCGCCAGGGAGAGCGGTATCGTTGGTTCATAATTTGAAGGAATTTTTTTCATTTCAAAGTTAGGGAATTTTGTTTCATCAGAGATGTTATTTGCGTAAAGTCCGCAGCAGTGGTGAGGAATGAGCTCGCAACACATCTGGCAACCCTGCCTCCGCCGATGCGGGCACAGGAGCTGCGGCAGCGGGCGGGAGAATGTAATGGGAGCCGCCGGAAAGCTCACGGCGAGTTCATGTGACGGAATTCCTTCATTACAATACGGCATTTGAGTCGATGTGAATATAGCACATTTCAGCTTTTAAATTTATTGTGAAGACCTTTGAAAAGGTTTGTTTTTAAATAGCTTTTTTCAAAGGTATAAAAAACTATATCTTGGTTGGCTGAAACCAACCTGTATATGTGATTTTCGGTTATTCTCGGTTTCATAATTTACTTGTATTTTGTACTATAACCTAATTATTTTATTTTCAAAAAACATAATTCCCTTTTGGGGTTTCGTGACACCCATACGATTTGTTTTCATCAGCACTCGTAAGCTTGAAAACATTAGAAGAAAAACCTAAAAGAGACAAAACTACTATATTATGATTTTTAGTGTACCTTAAAACGAAGGTTAAACATGGTGTAATAAATCAAAACTGATTAATAGATCAAAACTGAAAAGCAATAATGATGACAGGTAATTTTTAAATGAAAGAATGGTTACATTAAACTGGATATTTGAAATCTGCAATTTAAAAAAAAAAATTTGGTTTCAAAGAATAAAAGACCAATATTGAAAAAGATTTAAGATTACCGTCTTTTCTCCAATGGTAAGGTACTGACACAATTAACTGCAATGATCCATCTCAAAATTTCTTACACGTTTTCCTAAACGCGCGCAATTCCCAAACATGTTATCAAACCAGGAACATAATACCATTGTTAAGAACTGAATGACGTATATTTAAAATTTTGGAATGAAGATTATCAAACAGCCATAAAAAGTAAACAAGAACAGTATCTCCAATGGTTGCAGCAAAAATAATAAAATACATAAAAATTTCAAAGGAACAGAAATGCAACAATTAAAATTGTAAGAGATGAGCATAAACGGTATAATTTTATTCTTCGAATATAGAATGTACATGGGTGGCGGCATTTCGCTTATTAGAACTGACAAGTTTCACAAGATCGGAAAAAGATGATACAAAATTGACGTAATACAATTGATTGGTTGATTTGTGTTTCTAACGCTCAGGTATAATTATTTCTAGCGCTAGGGTCGTTAGATACGTGTTGACCGTGTTTGATCGTGATACGCGGCGATGATCTTCTACTAGATGTTGAGATCCGGCGCCGACGTACATGTCGGCTTGTGGGTTTTTCCCCAACCAGATAACTCCCAAAAGCGAGACTTTGCCCCACTCTGGTCAAGCTCTAAGCTCCATTCATATGATGTGGTAGTATAGTGCACGTAAATTTAAACGTGTGTATGTAAGGAGTAGGACTAGAAGAGAGCAAGAGGAAAAAATATCCTAGGTCATGTGTGCGGTACTGCTCCGGCATTCGCGTGATATTGATTGGACAAACCACGGCAAACTACCTATCAAAGAAGTTGACGCGATGCAACACAAGACAAGGAATAAGCCATGACAAGAAGTTGTCACGAAAATATCGGGAAACCGGCAATGCAGGAGCTGCAGAACAGCAAAAAGTTTGCTCCACCGGCATAAACGGGCTATGAGCTGTGACGAGAAGGGCGGTGCTATCCATGACGCAGACAAACGAGCGATCCGCCCACTAGCCTGCACGAAGTCGATAGTCGCCGTGCCTCCAACTCCCTGAGGGGATGCCGGACCTCGTTACTGCCGCGTCTCCTAGCGGGCGCCCCTCTAGATCCCCAGACAACACGCACCTCCTCCCACCTCTTCCTTGTTTCGTAATCGCTTCTAAAACACCAAAAAAAAAGTATGGCTCTTCTGGCTCTCCATTAGTGAAACGACATCGTCGGTTTATTACAAAAAGTCATTAAATAGAAAAATAAAAAGTACTTACAGGACCTAAGTGTTCGCTTAAACCTCTACAATCACGCAAAACTTTCTTACATTAGAGTACGATAAAACTGGCAGGTCATTTTTCTTTAAGTGCACAACGAATAGATTTCACAGTGCAAAAATTGTTTTAAATTTCACTTCCTAAAAGTTTGGCAAATGTAACTTCGTGACTTTTTACAATATGCCGACGATATTTCATTCAACGTTAATTTTTCTTCGAAGATTGTATCTACCGCCACTTTTGTTTACTGAAATTTCTTCGGGGGTATCGAATAGTCAGTATCAATCGTAATGCGTTCATCAGAAAATAAAAATTAAAATTAATTATGAAAATGTAAAATGACATTTAAATATAAATTAACACTAAGAAAGACAAAATATAAATTGAAATTGGGTGTTTATTTCAAACTTCAAATTACAAAAGAAAAAAATTGAAGCTATTCTTAAGAAAGTCTTGTTTACCCAATGTTTGGAAAATTGTCGCAATTTGATTTTAAATCATGTGCAACTTATTATTTTGAAAACCTTAAACGATTTATTTGCATTAATAAAACATATATAGCTTTCAAAGGAAGGTATAGATGAAATTAGAAAGAATGGTGGATGCTTAAAATTTGTGTATGTTCAGAGTAGAATAAAAACTGGGTACTGGCTTATTTATCAGCACACTTATGTACATAACTAACATAAAACTCATTGAAAAAAATAATTTTAGTAAGAAATGTTCCCTATGATTTGAAGTCTGGTGTTGTTTGCAATGTGAATAACCGTTTTCTCGTGTTTACAAGCAAGAATATTTGCTTCTTGTCATTGTGGAGCTCTGTACCTATGATACAAGAATACTCGCATTGACCACTAGAAGGCGCAGATAATTGTCACCGAATTTATTCGCTTCAACGCACCGACCAATCATAAATTTCTTCGACAAACTCGCAAATTACGATGAAGAAACGAATTCTCGTCCATTTTGCTTGTGACCTGCGAAGAGAACGGTTGTACTGGAAGATTGCCGACTGCAGAGGAAAGCTACGGATAACGTCTTCTAAAAAGCTCATTATAAGTAATGCAGTTACAATTTACTGAATGGAAATATTTCATATAAATGAAGCACAATATTTTTATACTCCTATGTCTCAAGAATAATTATGAAACTCCATGAGAAGTATTCCGTGTAATTTCAAATGAAGAATAACAGTGTACCATAGTATGCACTTGTAACTTTGGGTAAATTCGCGAATAACAAGAAACGTTTTTCCCATAGATATTTTTCCAAAATTGGACTAGCCCTAGTGAAGCAGCTAAACTCGTTTTGTTGGAACAAATTTCACATGAGGTCAGACGGAAGAGCAGGCCTCCTGGCTTGAGTCTCGCCACATAAAATAAGGCATTCATTCATTTTTCTTCTTTTGCCTACTTTTCTTTCCTACGTGACGCTGATGCAAAAAAACCAATTTTCGTTCTGGGAAACGAAAAATACAACGCGACCACCCTACTACGCAAGGCGACGGAGCACAAGATAGAATTCTTCGCTACGGATCAACGCCTCGCCAGGAGATTCTGCTGCCTGACCTTGCTTGCGGGGGACGTCTGTATTTTTTAAAAATTTTGTTGCGTCTACCATATTGAGGCAACGCGTTTCGAAGACCCTTAAGGGGCGTTGAGCGCTTGGCGCTGGGGACTAATCCTCCATTAACATTTGGCGCTGGGGAGTAATCCTGCATTACCTTTTATAGTTTGTCATGTCACGTCACGTCGCAGTTTTCAGGAGCACCGCCAGGTTGCATCTCCGCGAACGCGCCTCCTGCTACGCGCTCCAGCGTCACTACCCAGCGGCCAGAATTAGGAAGGAATAAGGATAGGGGCACGGTTTAGGACACGTCACAGGGTTGGAGTAACCCGAGTGAAGCAGCCAAACTCGTTTTGTTGAATAAAATTTCACATGAGATTCGCCGCCAAATTATTTCAGACTGCGTGCAGATTGAAAACGACCAATAGTATTGTGAGTTGTGACGTTCTGCTGTGAACTGCATTGCCGTTTTCCCTTGTTAGCGTATCTGGCGTAATTTAGTTAGAAGCTACATTTTTCAAGCAAAGAGAACCAAAATCATATTTACTTTAGATGGCGTACATGATTGAGAAAGTGTAATTCATTAAATGATTGTGTAACTGAAAACCGATGATTTAACATTTTAAATGTTATGTTCACAAAATGAAAGTCGAATATAAACTTTAACAATGTTTTATTCCATCTTCAATTACATTCTCTTTCTACAATATTTCAAAACGGCGAATCGCCTTTTCCCTCTTCTCTCCCTGTGCTCGGGTTGAGCACTGAGCAATCACAGCCACTCGCTGCCCGGCCTAGAGCCGTCTTGCTGCGGCCCGGGGATATAGAAGAATTTTCCTAAGGATGAGTCAACGTGACAGCTAGTGCTGGCAACATAACTGAAGGTTCTGTGGTCGTCGTCCCTTTGAGCCCAGTACACTCCCTTCCCGCATTCGTTCGTTTGCAGTTGGCCAACTTGTAAATGGCTTCGACACTTCCTTTTGTGGTGTCATTGTCCGACAAAAATGTAGTGCGTCGCAAGAAATAATTGATATTAGGAAGTGCAGTGTAATGTGCTCTTCTGTAAAAATTATAGTTTTCTTTATATATTACATTGAATTTACTTTTTGTGTGATAAATATTATGTTTATTTTAAAACCGAGACTTGAATGCGAAATGCGTACAGGTGCACGTGTTTCCGGCTTAAATTGTTTTTCTAGTTACATTCGTGGCAGTTTTCTTTTACTAATTGTGAGAGCATGTTAAGAGATTTTCAGCATACGTAATTAAATTTAAATATTTCTTGGACTCACATACGTGTATATACCTCAGCGAAACTCTAAGACTTCTTTGTAGGGATGTTTTCACATGAGCCCTTAGCACTTTACGAAGGGGAATGGCTGAACAGCTGTCGCGGCGGAGGGATACTTCTCTGAAATACATGTGATGTTCACTTGTTTTCGCGAACTGTCACTTTCCCTCATCTTTAAGAAAATCGTTCTATACGCGTGGCAGTGAGTCTCCCTTGCCCCCTCGGCCCACGCGCAGCCGGCTGTGGCGATCACCAATGCCTCTCGTCCGGCTTCCGGACGCCCCTGGGTTGCACGACTCCGCTCTCGTGAAACGTGTGCTGGGTGCCGTCTAGCTGACTGCCGACGTGGGAAACTGCATCTTTGGGACTTTTTTTTAATATAATAACTTGTTTGTTTGAATAAATAAGTTCTTAATATTGTTCTTGTTTCTTATTTTTGCTTTTTTCATTCACACTCTCATTTATACTTAAAACTATATTTACAATCCCATTCATTCGCCCATTCGTACCACACAACAATATATATACTTTACTATATACACTTTAACACTTTTTACGCCACGGTCAGCGCTTCTGTTCGGGAGGTCCTAGGTTCGAGTCCTGATGGCGGCAGGATTTTCGAGAATAGCTTTTCAGCTAGGTCGAATTCAGTCGCTGTCTGGAGAAGAATTCTAGCGTCCGGCTGCTCTGAACGGTAGTTTTCCGTGGTTTCTCCGATCAACACCAGGCGAATGCTGGAGCAGTACCCTACCAAACGAGCCACGGACCGGGCGCGATCTGTCCTTCCTCTTCCCTGTCCTATCCTCTCCCCTTACACACACACTTACACTAACATGCACCACACTACCACATATTCCGGGAGACCGGTCGGGCGCTTAGAGCTTGGCCCGGCTGGGGTGGTGCCCCGCTGATGGGAGAGTCCTGGTTAGGGGGAAACCCCACTAGCCGACGGTAGGTCGGCGCCGGATCTCGCCATACAGCGGGGGAAGATAACCACCATCTCCAGAGAGAAAAACATGCACTACAATAACGGGACTAATGATCGAAGCAGTTGACGCGCCCGGAAACACGAAAAAATCAATCAATCAATCAACGCCACGGTGCTGAGAGCCGGCGCGGCGACCTGGATCCCGCACCCCCTTATGTACGGGAGGAGAGGCCCAGGATAGCCTCGCTTCGAGGCTCCCGTCTCGCTGGCTGCGCTCCGCACCAGCCAGCTCATCGGCGAGAGGTGTATCGTTGTGCGCGGCGCCAGTTTCAAAACCTGGCCACAGCATTAAAGATATTGTAAATTTCACGCAACAGAATTCTTACGAATTAACGAATTTTTTTGGAGGCCAAAGAATGTGTTAACTTGATGATACTATTTTATTTCATCAAAGGAATGCATTCTAGTTACTGTTTCACTGGCGTAATCTTTGAGAAATTTCTTTGAAAAAGGTATTAGATTCGTAATACAGCAAAACTGTTTCATTAAACTCGATTATACAATTGTAAAGAAGATGAAGTTAATTTTAACTTACACAAGAAATGTTACGTACTGCATAGGAATTATTTGAGAGGGTTATTTTTCGATTCTTTTCTTTCTTGTTTGGTGTGCAATTTTGTACATAAGTATATTTGTGTAAGTTCATTCTTTTTAGACAGTGTTCTTTGTTACAGTGCTTAGAGTATAATTATTTGTGTAAATACTTATATCTCAGGTGTGAGTGTGTCATGTAATTGAATTCAACGATTACTGCCATTCTTTTCAAACTTCTGTAATTATAAGAAAGAATATACTCCCCTTGTTAATTTTTCAAAAGTATCTGATAATTATTTTCATTTATATTGAATGACGACCCCATACCCTGCATTACAGTGAGAACAGAATTTCAGCTGAAATAAAACTAGTGACATCCCTTGTTAATGCGGATGCCACTCATCGAGCAAATCTAATCTTCTGCCCGAGTCATTCGTCCAAAAACTTCGCAAAGGGAGGAGTTACAAAGGTAACATGTGAATGTCGTGCTTTAATTTAAAAATTATTATTATACACGATGTTTTAAGCCCTATTATCAAAATGTCAAAAAATGAAAGTGATGCCTACGAGATTATATTCCATAAAACGTGGTAAAAATCTAGGAATCACAAGTCAAATAAATCACATCATTTGCTAATATTATGGTTTTACAAAAAGAAAAAATGAAAGAAAGAAAGAACACACGACCAATTGTACGATTCATATTTCCCCTTCAACGAATTGTTAAAATTCTTTAAATTAAAGGGAACAAAAACGTCTAGTTTTTCAAATGTTGCTAATCTCGCGCTTTTTAAAATATTATTATTATTTTATTAAACTTTTTTTCATTTTTCAACTATTTATATTTAAAGTGTTGGAAAGGGATTCTGGAACTCAAGAAACCGTGCGGTTGTACTCTTTCCCACTAAAATAAATAAAAACACAACTATTTACGAGGGTACGTCAATAAGTATCTGAATTTGCGTTGTTAGTCAAGCTAACTATAACTTCGTACAGTCACCCTACAGCTAAGCAGCAGTACGCTCTGAGGAAGGCCATAACATGTTGGCCGAAACGTCAGCTACGAGCAGATCGACGCGGCATGTCCCGGACAGCCAAGAGACACCCTACAGCTAACTTCTGTTCGGTGACTATAAAGCATTATGCTTTTATGCATCACTAACCAGTCTTAAGATAATATCGTTATTTTTTCTCATGGTAAATTTCATTGTTATCTCCTAAAGTTCGCTTGAGTTATTGTGATGTGTAAACATTGTTGCAACTATCTCGTTGTGAAAACAAAAGTGAACAAGCCTTTTTTTTTTTTTTATCGGAATGTGTGTCAAAAGCTGAAATCCTTAGAAGACTTTCAGAACAGTATGTGTACATTGTTGTTGTTTGTTTTTTCCTTTGCAAAGTGTTCGCCAGAGGACTGAACCATTCAAAAGCAGTCAAGCAATCATCTAGCATGAGAAATTACCAAGATGTCCGGCCTCATCTACTATAAATCTACTATAAATAATATGCACGTTATTCAGGTACTGCATTTGATAATGCGAAAATGGATTATCTCTTCATGGAATACGTCTTTCTACAACTATAATATTGAAGATAGAGATTCTTTTCTTAATCTATTCCTGAAAGACGGATCTTTAAATAAGTACAAGTTCAATTATTCGAAAATACGATTTTTTTTTAATTTGGGCGAAATATGGCAATTTAAAACTTTTTTTACCAAAAACCGTTGCAAATGTTTCTTTAAATTTTCACGGATAGAAGAATAAAAGCTTAAAAGAATGCATGGGTCTTTTTCTTTGGACCTCAAATGTAGAAAGAAGCACATGCGACTTTTGGAGAACGTATTGAAATATCCATATTGCGACAAAATGAACACGGTGCACGTCAATCAATATGGTTCTCATATCATCAATCCGTAAATCAATCGATATGGTTCCTGTAAACGACCTAATAACATGGGCATGGATTACGCCTGATTCTAGAGAAAAATTACATTCAGAAACAGAAATTAGAAACAGAAATTACATTCAGAACCCGATCGAATTTGGTCGTGTTAGGAGAAACTACTTTTGGTAGCATTATTAAATAAGATCAAGCTTGCCATTTGATCCGGCATTGTCTGAATTAAGACTTCAACGGAAATTGCAATTCAGTTACAAATTTCAAACAAAATGTTCTACAAAAAAAGTTCAAATCCTTTTCATCGTACTACAAACAACATTGCCTCGAAATTGTAAGAGATGTGAAAATGACTTTCGCCCACTTAAAAATAAAAACTTTTTTATAAATCACAATTTTCATCGTGAACCCACAAATAACATTAAATAAAATGATAACTTCTGTAGAGAAACTTTCAATAATATTGATCGTAAATACACTGTTTAAAAAACAAATTAGTCAAATCTGCAATTACTTCTATAAATTAAAATTAATATTCAAACACGGCACTTGAAGACTTCACAAATTGAATGCCTAACATTTTGAGCTAATAGTGACCCCTAAAACTCTTGAGAATTTCAATCAATCTATATGATATTCAATCCATTTTACAATTTCTGTTAATCATCACAACAGCAAACTTTACTCTGGGTATGACCAGCAACAAACCCATATGAAACTCTCGTTTATAAAACAATAATGCAACTTGTAAATGAATCCCATCTTGTCGTGTCGGTTTATTTTTTAAATTAAGTCAACATTACGAATCTCGGTGAAAAATCACGCAGCATTCTGGTGAAGCCAGGCGTCACAGCGCGTGAATCGATCGCTTACGCAGATCGCGTGACCCATCAAGCGGGAACGTCTGCAGCAGGGAGGCGGGGGAGTGGGGAGGGGAGACGGAGGGAGGGAGGGAGCAGGGGCTTTTCACGGCTGCTGCGTGGCGAACGCGCTGCGTGCGCGGTTACGCAAGCGCGTGCGCGTGTAACGCGCGATAGCGTCGCCGTAAATCACGCTGATTGCGGACGCGAACGCGGCGGCGGCGGCGGTGGCGGTGGCAACAGCATCCGCTCCGCAGCGCCCCGCCCCTCCCCGCTCGAAAACGCCCCCCTCCCTCCCGCCCTACCGTCCACTGGCAGCGACGGCGGTGGCGGTGGCAACAGCATCCGCTCCACAGCGCCCCGCCCCACCCACCCTGCCGCCGCGAAAATGCGGACCCCCGCGGGCCCGCTCGAAAACGCCCCTCCCTCCCCCCGCCCTACCTGTCTCACTGGCAGCGACGGCGGTGGCGGTGGCAACAGCATCCGCTCCACAGCGCCCCGCCCCACCCACCCTGCCGCGAAAGCGGCCCCGCGGGCCCGCTCGAAACGCCCCTCCCTCCCCCCGCCCTACCTGTCTCACTGGCAGCGACGGCGGTGGCGGTGGCAACAGCATCCGCTCCACAGCGCCCCCACCCCCCGCCGCCGCGAAATGCGGGCCCCCGCGGGCACCTCGAAAACGCCCCTCCCTCCCGCCCTACCTGTCCCCTGCCTCCCCCGCCATTACGCAACGCGCCACCGCAACCACCGCTAAGACCGCCCGCTGCGTTAAGCCTCATTACATTACTTACCCAACACTTATGAATGGTTACGCCAACGCTTTACGCAATGCATGACGGAGAACGTGAGCTTCCGATGTGCACTCACTGATAGTCGATGTTTCTCTTGCGTCCGCATGAAACCTATTGCTGCTGTTTGTCATGATTGGATAGCTCCGAAATTCCTCAAAGGGAGAGCCGCCCTTACGATCGTCTTCTCAGCAAATCTATCAAGATACAAATTCATTTAACCGCATCCTACTCATCTTACGACAATGTTTGCTAACTGGCAACGCATTTTTAAATTCGTCTCAATCGTCTTTCATATCCATCTTTATTTCATGGTCATACAAATATAATTATTTATAAACAATATAATTAAAATAGAATAATAGCGTTTATTTGTATCTGACATCAATATAAACGTTATAACTGATTGCACGAGGACATTGGAAGTCGAATCGTCATGAAACATGACAAAATCACATGGATATTCCGCAGATTTCGAAAACTATTACACAGATTTGTAGAGACGTGAAATAAGGTCTAGAGATACGAGTGAAAAGTCTTCGATATAGGAAATAACATGCGATGTGTGTATTAACTAATATTTGGGACTTTAA
Source organism: Teleogryllus oceanicus (assembly GCA_964035755.1). Lineage (NCBI taxonomy): Eukaryota > Metazoa > Arthropoda > Insecta > Orthoptera > Gryllidae > Teleogryllus > Teleogryllus oceanicus. Next base: position 47,660,946 of record CAXIVR010000009.1, read on the forward strand.
AATGTGATAAGGGCATAGGAAATATGATTAGATTACACGTTTCTTCAGTTTTGAGTTCCTCATAAAATTATTCTAATATATTATACAAACAGTTATTATGAAAAGCACAAATAATACTTTTCGGGGCTGAAAACCAGCAACGCTTACTCTTTCACTTGTTTGCATATAATCCTCGAAAACAAGAATTACATCCTGCATCTTGAACGACAGAGATTCCACTCGACAACTTTGTCACTTCCAGTCTTATTTGATGACCACATCGTTGTAATTGTTCATAACATAATTAAAAATATAATACCGTTTATTTGTACCTGATATCAAAATATGAATGTTATAACTCACTGCCCAGGCCCATTGACAGACGGGTCTTCATGGTGCTTGATTTGAGGTCACGTGGGTATTCTGCAGAAAATAATTTATGGAACCGTTACGGAAACTTGTAGAGAAGGAACTTCTATACATAATCGCATCATAACATATTCGAGTTATTGGCATAGCAAATTATAAGCGATGTGCAAATTAACAAATATTTGCGATTTTATGATGTGATGAGGAAATAGGAGGGATCATGACTAGCTTACACGTTAAATTGTTGTGACTTCCTAATAAAATTCTTCAAACTCATATACTAACATTTTTTATCTTCCAATTTAAAAGTTACATCCAGCTTTTTTTTTATCTTAAAATACAGATATTCTGCAGCACATATTATAATTGAAAGAAGATAAGCTTAATAAAATATTGCAATCATTATCATTTTATAGAGCGCGAAAAACATTTATACCAAGCAATAAGCTCACGCAGAGAATCCTAGACATAGCACATATTGTAAACAATTACTCATATTCAGTAATAATTCGGTCATTCACGATCCAAGCTATCAATGAAGACGTTATTTTCATTTCAAACTTCTTTTATATGCATTTCTTTTCTAAAGAAAAAAAATAATAAAACCCACGAAAATGAGTTGTCAGCTTGAGGGATTATCATTTTCCAAACCCAATCAAGTCAAAAAGTACCTCATTTTATTTCAAAATTTTCCAAAGTAATTCCACCGCCTACTTTGAAAATAATTTTCCTAATAATGCGTAGAGCAAGAAGCATAAACTCCGTGGTCGTGGAAGAGATCTGGTAATCCATAATTAATAAGGATTAAAAAATGAATTTGAATTAAAATAAAAAATCGAATGCGAGGTAAAAAAACTGGTAAGAACAGTTCAGCTTCACAATTTGTAGAACACTATCGATTTCAAGGTCTAAAAACGAACCCAACATTGCAAAGTATTGAGAACGAGTTGCATTTTCTTTCCAATGATTCTAGTAACCCCTTATAAAGAGGTCTGTTTCATACGTAGGTCTCTCAGATGCATACAATCGGCAAATGCAATTTTCAACAGAATCCAGTGAGATACCACATGCACACGCTTTAATTCTTATAACAGGTAATATACTGCAATAAGTTGTTCAATGGTGACTAACATGCTCCCATGTCCTAAGTGACGGATAAATGAAATTACAGACTTACCTAATTAAACTTCATAACGTGAAGTACTAGCCAATACATCTTTTATTCGAATTCTAACCACCTGAATAGCAAATCATTTCCAAAGTAAATTAACATTATCATTCTCAAGCGTCTATAGATATTGATCGTTTTTCTGACAGTTTGTTAAGCCATAGCTTAGAAGGAAAATTAAGTGTTATTCATGAATAAATTAGGAAACCTTTATAAAATGCCGCACACATTCCTCCACGAAAGGAACATTCTACTGCACTCATCATGTAATCATTTTCACGTACCGTTTCACTATTTCTAAATGAATACACAATATTTATAGAAGTAAATAACATATTCCTAGACTAGTTCACCCACTTCCCACGTATATTGGACAAATAGTTCTCTAATTACAAATTTTTTTTGAGCAGAGATATTACCATTCATCTACAATAAGTAAAAAACACCAGATTATCCGTTTAAAATATTTATTTTTATCTATTTATTAAATGATTTAAATATTCATTATCTAATAATTATTTTTTAAATATGTATTATCTATTAATTATTATTAATTATTTTTTAAATATTTATTATTTACTTAAGACTTTACTATGTTCTAATACACTAATACGATGACTAGAAAGAAGAAGCACATCGATAAATGAATCGAAATAATATTTAAATTGCATTAATTCCAAAAAAAAAAAAGACTAAAACAAATAAACTTCAGATTTTGGCTTAATCGCTCATCGTGTCCTTCATTAAGAAATCGATTTAAAACAACGAGAACATGGGGAGGAATTATTTAAATAATTAAATACACCAAAGAGCTTTAGTGTAGCAGCATTTATGCCCAGGAGCAAAGCGAGGCATCGTTGCTCAATGAATCGGGTAAACTGGAGTAAACTTGACAGAGACGGGGGGCACCGACCCACAAACAGAAGTTCATTACTTCTTAAACGCTTTTAAGTCCTTTTTTCTTTTTTTGTACCAGAAGAATGTAATGTAATCCTGCGCCGGAAATCCGATATTTTTTAACAGAAAAATTATTTCGGGCCTGGAAATGAAACTAGGTGTGAAAAAGCACATACTTTGTCGCGTTATTGGACACAGCTACGTAAATTTGAAAAATTGAATTAAAGCTTTATTTTACTTGGCGAGACTCAGGCCATGAGGCTCTTCCGTATGACCAAGCAAATTTTGCTACACTCCTGTCACCTACTAAAGAAGGTATTACTTGGGCGACGAAACAGGCAAATTTGAATTTAGCTCAGCTTCATCTAGGCTTGAGGATCTTTTACATGCAGTAAATCTACTAACATGAGACAGCCAGCTTTACTTCCCTTCCAAAGGAAGACGTACGAGGAATTTTGAAAAATCCCTTAAAACTCCACGGTGATCGAACTTGCACCCGGAAACTTGGGTATAACAGTCCGATACGCTAACCGTTACACCATCCCCGCCGCAAACATTGCGTTGTCTGCGATTCTAACACCTCACATATTACTTGAAAACGTCAAATTTAACCAAGAAGCGAGTAACACATTGTTGCTAGCGTTGTGTTGTCAAAACTATGTGCATTTGCTTTGGCTAATAATATCAATTCTTGGCAAAAACGCTTCTATCCATCTGTATTCCGATTTAAACTTGTTTTTCGGTTAGTCATAGTACATCATACACATGATTCTAATACTATTTAAATTACTGATATTCTATGATTTTTAATATTAAGTTGATTTATTACTGCCTTTTTATATTGACACCGCCTCAAACAAATCGCAGGAAAATAAAACTTTAAGGTAGTATGTTCGTTAGATCGACCACGGTGAAGTTCCTCCAAAAATACTTTAACTTAAAGTAAAATATGTTCTTCAAGACGGTAAGCCGGTGTGGTCCTTACCGGCCTAATTTTTTAATAAAATAAGAAATTAGCACAGGATCTAATGGAAAACTTGCGGGTATATGTTTCTATAAGTTATTGAAGAAGTTCTACGGATAACCCAGCAGTGCTCATAGGTGGTCTGAGAGGTCCCGGAAACTTTTACTTCAATATTGTGACTGCAGTTTGGCCGCCCGTGACCACTGCTTCCAGGTAACATTTCCTTCCACAGATATGAGTCGCACTTCTTTTGAGAAAGTGAGTATTGTTATCCTTTCTAGCGGTGAGACATTCCAAAACGTTGCACGGGTATCAGAGACCACCTACGTGCACTCGTGCAACGGTTTTCGTTCAGTACTTCACGTGACTTAAAATATTAGTGCCAAGTATGCAAAAAGTTTATTTCTTTGGAGCATTCACCAATGGTTTGTAAAGCATTCAACGAAGGACAGTTATCAGATATGTACAATATACCAAATACAATGAAAATAATATTTCAGCCTATTTTTTTTTCAGTTTTGTTAATTTGCATACAAACCACTAAATATCGTAATCAATTATTTAAAAATATATCTCATTATTGAAAATAATATCCTTTTTTTCTGATACACTCTTTTGATCGAAATTATAAGGGAAAATTTAATTAAGGGAAATGCAAGCAGAGGGGTCTGAGAGACCCGGTGCGAGCACTGACGTTACAGAAAGAAGCGCCGGGTTAATGTACCTTTTCAATATGCAGTAATTGTTTTTAGGAATTAGATGATTAAATGTAACATACCTCACTGCGCATTCTGAGGAGTAATTTATAAAACTACTGCCAAATTCATTCCGAACGGAAGCAGTGGCTTTCGTCCTGGGAGGTACGCTGTATAAATCACGGTTTTGTGAGCACTATTGCTCTTAGGTCACGAGAGAAAACCACGACAAAAGATATGGATTGTCAAATAGGTTTCGAATCCTTTCTAAAAGGTGCATTTGGAGACACATGCTCCACTAAATAAAAGATGTATCTTACTGCCCGCCGCCACCATGTCCATGTTCAACAACAATGAGCTAAAATATCGGTTGCGGCATTGTTGCGAAAATTTCAATGAAGCTCTGTGGATTAAAAAGAAATACATTAATACCTACAGATTAAAATGTATTAAAAGGTAAACAAGCGAGAAAGTAAAAATAGAATTAATATTGGCATTTCAATAGTAAATTATAATTAAAATTAAATTAATAATTTTACATTTCATTCAATTTTTCTCAGGTCCGTAGATGGTGTGACACATGTATATTGTGACATACCAATATGTAAGTCATTTTTATTAAATGGTATTTGTCGTAATGGGTGGAAATGCTAGGGTAATTAAATAGGAATATGGCGCCTTAGCAACGGCCCCAAGTCATTGTCAAGATAAATAAATATTCATCTGGAACTGAAAGTGACGGCGTGGCTAGTCAGATTTGAAAACGATTTCGGAATTGGTTGGAGAGAGCAACGATAGTCTACTACTGCGGAAGAAGTCTGATTTTTTTGAACTTTTAATTTTTCATGAGATTGAGGAACATTGGACTCCGAATAATTTACAGTGTGTTAAAAGTATAGCTCACGAACAGTTTGGACTTTAATTACTTTACAACACGCGGAAATTAGAACTTGTGAGAAGTATATAATAGAACTCGGAAATATTCTGGACGAGTAATTAATTTGTGGAACTTTAAAACATTTCCGCTGTGTAATTGTAAAGAACTGGGTATTATTTTGCATGTTTAATCGAACTAGAACTACGAATATTTGAAGTAGTGCGGATCAGTGGCTCGGCAACGTTCGCGTGGAAGAACAGGAAAGAAGAACGCGGTACTTCGACTCTGGAATTCGCATCACCGGGGAGAAGAGAAGAGAAGATGGTCCTTCGTGGCGACGTTGATCAAGAGCGCGCAAAGTATAGTGCAGTATAAAGGTTCGAACAAGGTCATGACCAAAGGACAGGCTTTCTGTTGCAATAAGCAATAAATCCTAAGTTTCGTTTTGAAAGAAAAAAAAACTATTTTCGTTGGCCAATTCGAGCTAATAAGTAGCTAGATAAAATATTTGTTTTGAGATTCCTCGCAACTCTGTATGGATGGCAGATCGGGTAATAGGCTATCAATAGGTAATAGCAATTATTTCAGACGCAACCCATCGACCCATCTAGCGGGACAATATATAGTTTTCTTTGAAGCAATAATAGCTAAAAATATTATGGTAACCTTTAATCGAACCTGGCGGCTATGTTAACATAAATTCGCAAACGGATTACGACGAAACGCACAATAATTGTGAGAAGTTTGTGGGCATATTTCAATATGTTCAAATTAAATTCATGCAGAAATTATGAAGAAACTATTTGCTACTGCACAATATTTCTAGATGAAATTTTTTTAAAGAGCTAATTTTATACAACAGACTTTGTTGCAAAAATCTCTATCTTCTATGTTGTAGTTGTAGAATTACTCGTACAGTACTGGTAACAATTAAAAAGAGGAATATTTCTCTGAGTTATGTAGTAATCTATCGTCTACTTTTTCATTTTTCATATTTTTATTGAATCATAAATATTTGAATAATAATGATTATTTGAAAACGTAATTACCGAGCATATCTTTTTCCCTCAGTTCCATACCATCATTGGAACACCATACACTGCCGCCGCGTCAGGCACTTCCTTTTCTCCGCGTCTCGGTTCGGAGCAGGACGGGAGATTTTCGTGACGTGGCAGAGCATTGAGTTGGCAACGACTGCCCTAACCCTACCCTAATCCCTTATCCTCACCGCTGTATTTGTAATGTTTATGATGTGTCTGTGTTTGTAGATGGAAAACTAGCGCCTTACGCTCACATTAATTAAACAAGTGCCAGCATGGGTCAATACGTAAATAGACAATTTTGCTGGTAATAGACCTATAAAGTGTGTTCATGGATTTTTTCCTGAGAAAAACTGTACCAAAGTGGATACTGAAATCAATGTGACTAATTCACATTCAAATCTTATCAGTGCCGTTTTTTTTGGGGGGGGGACACATTTTTTGTATAATATATCGGATGTAAACGTATATCCTTCATGAAGTTTGAATAAACGGTTGAACGTGGAAATATATTAATAAATATGTTAATGTTAATTCAAAATTTTAAAAAATAAAGCGTAAAAAATCTGAAAGGCCCAAGCAAGCCTTACTGTTAATTTGGGATAATTTCTTTAGTTGAAAATATCCATGTGAATTGAATGTTAAATATTAGATATTATTTAATTACTTAAAAACTGGGTTAAAAGAGTTCAAAATATTGAATTTCATTGATAAAGTAGTTTAAAGTGGGTTAGGCCTGTTTGATGATGAGATGAAGTATATGAAGAATATTTTTTTCAACAGGCACGGTAAGTAACAGAACGCCCTGTCATACCTGTCAAATGCTGACATACCTGACGTCATCTTGCGAATAAACTCATAAATGTAGTGTGACGAGATTTTTAAACATTTATTTCTTGGATGCAAACGGTGTAAAATTTGGAATGTAAGATGTGAATGATTACAGATGTGTATGAATATTTCTAAATGAAATGCTCCAAACAAAAATGCTTACTTTGTAAGCGTCCCAAGAAACATAAAACATATTTAATATGCATCTCACATTTTATTTCGAAGTTAACAAAACAATTTATCTAATATTGTATTGTTACGGTGGTGTTCTGGATTTTTTTGCCATGCACTGCAAATCTGAAGACCATATCTGCAGTTTTAATGCACGTCGAAAGTAAATTATTCATTCATAAATATCCCTTGAAAACAACGAATGAAAAGTAAATTATAGTAGCAGCTGCGAATGTATAATATTTAAATGAAATCGGAAAAATTCTCTTCTAATAATACCGTCAAATTTAGTTACTATGTTCAGTGCTCATGAGTGTCGTAACCAAGTAACTCCATAGATCAATAAGAATTATGGATTTATTATAACTGAAGGTAAATGCTCAGTTTGATAAGCCCAAATTGAACTTATATTTTAATAATTTTTAATATATTCAGTATTTATAACTTCGAAGTGTATCATTCGCCACAAAGAGAAAAAAAGGATTAAAATCAGGAAAAGAAAAATGTGATTAGGCTAAAGAGCGAATGATGCTTGAAGCCTCCACATATACAATAAACTTAACAGTCACAGAAAATTCTTAATTTGTTAGCGAAGTCACGGACCAACTGAACATATGCTATTGAAGGAAATTAAACTAATACCGTAAGATAATAACACATTGAGAATGGAACTGTCTTTTTCACAAGCAGTATAGAACGAGTTAAAGTAAATATTCGAAACCAATTGACTTCAGGAAAAGAGTTGAGTTCTGACCACTAGTGGTATTACATTGGTGAGAACATACTTATTTGTCTTGTTTATGGGGGTTTATTGGTGCATTTTCAACTGATACATACAACATGCAGTTAATTCAACGACCCACCGTTTACAGACTTTTTTCTAAAAATTAGTATTTAACAAATCTTTCTTACGTAATATAACTTAGAAAATTCTATTTTAAATGTTGTAAGTAAATACTGATGTGTATGTTAAATGATGTAAATATACTCGTCCAGCAGCTGTGAAAATGAATATCTAAAACGAGAACATGTAATTGCAATCAAATTAGGTCTAAGGTTAGGAACAATTTAATAGTAAGATTAATTGATATATTAATCATTAAATTAATATGAGCAGAATAATTAGTATTATATGATAACCATTTAGTTAGTCCTGAACAATAAGTAAAGAGTGTTCTGCATTAAACATTGAGTGGGTAGAACTGCACCAACAGTAAAAGAGTAATTCACCATTAGCAAGAAATGAAAAAGGTAAGGACAAAATAAGGAAATTAATGAAATTAATTAATGCTTGTTTTTCGTTAACCAAATATGTTAATCACTGAATATAGAAGACTATTCTGTGCAGGCAAATACTGTAGAGGATATTTCCCAAGTAAAAAACAATTTACAAGGGATATATTAAAAGAGAGATTAAGTGACCCTAAAATATTTACTGCACCTTAAAGTTTCATTGAAAATTTTGCCAAAATTATAAAAAAAATCAGCCTATGTGTCAAGTTCGAACTTTTGAAAACATCAAATATTTTACATATAAATATCGGTGGCTAAATATTTAGCCTTTAACGGTGGCCAAAAAATGCCTAATTTCAGAGGGATGAAATATCAACACACTGGACCTGCAAAAAATCATGTTCCAGAGGCAAAAGAAACCTGGAGGATGCTCACTGCTTAGTTTCTGCAAAGCGAAATAAAGCAGCAGCACCCCATCCTTTGTCAAAATGCATGGAAACAATTAAATCATTGGGTAAAGAACATTGAAATAATAACCTTCCCAAAGTTGATTGCATTATGAAAAAATGTTCATGTCCTCAGCTTGAATGAAATATATAACACATCCTAATTTTTGAAGATAAATAATTTATAAAATTTCAGATCCTTTCTTTCCTTTTGTACAAAGTGGAGTTACAATAGGACGTACGTTCTCATATCAGTAACGGTTAGGCAAAATTTAAAACGGCTACGAAAAGGCATTTTAAACCTTCCTGGATTTTTAAAAAATTAAAGGAATATATTACAAGAATGTACACGTCATAAAATGCTACAGGGTAAACCTCGATCCAACCTTAACACGATCTCATCCTTTGGTATGCTGAGCAAGTTACACATCGCCACTCATTGCTTGCTCTGACGATAATAAACAAAACAATAACACACAAAATTACGTTGAAACAAAACGCACCACCTAATTAATAAATTAGAGGTCGATTTGCCGTTATCTTCTAACGTACTTAATAACTAAATATAGTTTCTGAAACCTTTCGTAGGACATTGGGAGTTTTTACTCACCCTTTCCTTACAAATGTATTACACGCGCACGTTTCCTTGACCCCCGGAATATGTAACTCCACTCCTTTGCCACAATTAGTTTAATTAAAGAGTAAATGATATAAAAAGGAGCGTTATAAACAAAATCTGATAATCAAAAATGTTTGCTCCCTTGTAATAGAAACTATTTTGCATCGAAATACGAGCCACTAATATAAAATGCCTTTTGTGAAAATAACTAAACTCCCGCCTTATTTATTTAATTTACGTCAAAAAACAGTTAAAAGTGCGTATGACGTGCTAGGGGGAGAAGTGAATTGTGTGCATATTTTCAAAATTCTGTGATCCCTACATTAAGTAATATACTACATTAATTTTGAATTAAAAAATCTCTCAAATAATAAAATCTATTTTCCAAGGTAAAGAAGCAATAAATTTTGGGCTCTTATCCAAGTTGTCCTTCGGAATAATACTTCCTACCATGACAACATGGAAACAATAATTTGAATGACTATATTTCCAATGAATTCTAGAAGACGTGCACACATAATGAAGTTACATTTATGTACAGAAGCAAAACAAGGGGCCATCTCAGCATTTGCCCAATGGATCGGGGAAACTGGGCGAAAAGCCTGATGGAGATGGGGGTTATTGACCCGGAGGCAGCAGTACAATACTTGTTACAGGTTGTTTATACACATTTATACAGTTCAAATGGTAAATAATGCATTATGTATCATTGTTTAAATTAATGTCACTTTTCTTGTGATGCTCAGCATAGTTTCTAATTTTATAGAAACAGTTATGCAGCAGAAACGATTTCACTTGGGATTTAAACTTTTCTATTGAATTTAATCCTTTAATGTCATCTGGCAAAGTGTTGTAAAATAATGTACATGTATTGTTTGTGGATTTTTTGTAATGAGCTGTTGATACTGTCACCTGATGAATATGATTTCTACGTCGAGTGTTATAGTAATAGACTTCGGCATTTTCTGAAAATATATTCCCGCCATTAAGCAAGTCTTTTTGACAAAAACCACTGATTCGTAAATCAACAGACAAGGCAATGGTAAAATTTCTAGATGAATGAAGAGAGGCTTACAAGAATCACGTGGGTGGGATTTGGTTATTATTCGTAGAATTCGTTGTTGTACAAACACATACATGTATTCATTAATATATATCATGACAATTAAACACTAGGCATCGTATTAAGTTTGATAGAATGCTAGTTTCTTTTATCAGCGGTGAGGGTTGATGGCCCTGTTCGACTTCGCTCGCCAAAGACCCCTCCGAAATATTTACGACTTGGATCTAGTTATCGTATGACGACTCCGCACGTTCCAGAACGATTTTTCAAAGGGTGTCAGTTCTATTTTCCACATTGATTCGAAACTTTTTTACTTGCACTTTTCGTTTAGAGTATTGTCCAAACGCTCGCTGCACAATTTAAGGTTAAAAGTATAAGTCTCTATACCCAATACTCAAAAAGTCTCGCTAGTTTGCCTCTACACTGTATGACGAAACACAAACTGTGTCGTCTCAGTAAACTTTTCTTTCTTTCTTTCTTTAGAAATATTTTTTGTGCCTTTTCATTGACTTCAGTTCAATGTTTTCGACGCTATTCATTGTTATTTGCACACTCTTGACACAAAAATGAACACTCTAACTTCGGTTTTTCAAAAACGTATTAAAAAGTAGCCTACTGTATTCCTTTACAAAATACATTTGGGTTTTCACTTGACTCGGAATGGATTTATAATGGCAACTCGCTTTACAACATAAGAAAGTGTACAAAAATCGATTAACACAATACTTATGAACGCAACACTGCACAGCAATGCGTTCGCGTTTCGCACACTAGCGAAGAACTGCTTTGGAAGGGTTGAGAGATCATTAAACTGGAGAGATATCTCACACTTTCTTCGTCCAAAGTCACACTTCTCTTAAAAACGTGTGCTATCCGAGTGTTATATCTTCGAGACATGTCAAGGCCCAAAGATCGCCACTGCGTCTGCGCAGTACAATTCGCATAATCCGGGGAGTGCTCCAACCGTCTACAAGGCACCGATGTACCCCTCTTTTCCCTGCAGACCCGCGGTAGCCACCTACGCCCTTGCATCGTTCGTGTTTCCCGTGAGTGCGAGGTATTTCACAAAGGGCAATGGCGGCGGATTGTAATCGCAGCTTCCTAACGACGGCTGTTTTGAAATACAATGTTTCGGAAATCGCTGAGAGGACTTGTATTCCCCTCGTGTTAAGAGACGTTTAAGAGAAATTACGCCGAATTAATTTGAGTGTGCACAAGCCAACATGCGAATACTCACGAGCTGCCACTGGGTTACCTAGAATAGAGCGTAGTATTTTGGGACATATGTGACGAGGTAATAGCAAACAATAAATCTGTAGTTATAAGGTACCCCAAATAAGCAAAAATGTAAATCAAGGACATGGGGACACTATTTTGCATTGTATAATATCATCAAGAAAGAAGACTGGGACTACTGTAACCAGAATTTCTCAAAAAATACTTGAACAGACAAACTACTTGAAATAACAAATAATTAAAAATGTGTTAAAGGAAAATATTTGGGGTTTTATCCTTCGTACTTGTTTGATTCTAAAAAAACACGTTGGTCGTACGAGGTGAATTTGACACACCCTACAAAATAGATTTTTTTATGGTTTCTTCTTCCCTAGACTTTCTCAAGCAATAGATAAGGGTTGTGTGAATAGGAGTTTAAATCGTTTGTATTTATAAATGGCACATTTGAACGAATATTGCGGATTTTCTGAGACATCGAAAGAGAACGGAAAGTCCGAACTTAGGAATAGAAAAATATCTTTACAACGTGTCTCCAAAACTAGCGTGGTATGCAAAGTCTAAAATTTCATGCAAAGAATAAGTTTTCTTCAATATGGAGAATTTTTACACCGCAATGGTGATAAGCCGTGTCTTCATGCTTTGGCTAGTTAGTATCTTTTTATTTTTATTTTTCTAACTTGGTGTTGAAAAAAATGTCTTTGAAAAACCGTTCATGCATTTATTCATCAACACTAAATCAGTTTCATTGGTTGTTGCTTGAACATCAGTAGTCATAATAATTATTTCTGATTGCGGGCACAAATACTTCAAAGAATTCCTCTTTGGTTCTGTTTTATAGAAGCAAAACTTCCCTCAAAGATCTTCTAAGGAAGGTGACTAAACTTCGGCTGCTGCAAAAAGCGGTGATCGAAATTTGTGAAATCTTCACAAATGAATCATCCGTTATAGACCCAGAATTGGAATTGACCGATCCAAATTCCGATATAAAAAAATTGTTTAGTTTGACAAGTTCTGCGCTAGGAAAGAACATATTGAAAGACTGTCTGAAGTAAAGATAGAAAGCATTTGTAGCGAACTAAAGGGATAATTATGTTCCAATCGTACTGCTTAGTGAGCCTGTATTCGAACTTCCTTCTTGATACAGTGGAAAATATATAGGAAATGATAAAAACCCTTTCTTGCTTTTGCTCCTGGTCAATATTATCATGAGCCGAAATTTCATTAAAAAATTGTAGCATTGGTCGTTTTGCAGGAAAAAAGCATGTCCATGAAGATATGGACAAAATTTCATAAAAACACTCGAAGCATTGATCGTCTTGCTGAAACTAATCTCACATGCCGGCATAAGTTCCATGAAGATCACGGACCAAAATTTCATAAAACAATTGAAGCATTGCTCGTCTTGCAGGAACTATTCTCACACGATCGCATAAGTTCCTTGACAATCATAGATCACAATTTTTCAAAAACAACTGAAGCATCATTGTTTGTTTTGCAGGGACTAATTTCACAGGTCAACTAAGTTCCATGAAGAAATGGATTATTACTCATACATGGATTGTGGTGGAAAATATAAGAAATACGAATAAGAAAAAATAGAAGTATGTATTAAGTGGAATTTTTCGGGTGATTAGGGTGAAGAAAAATGTAAACGGGTATCAATTGTAAACGCAAAGATCAGATTTAAAAGTTTCCAGGGGAAAATGAAACATCCAAAAGTGAAATTCCACAAAGATTCTTTAGCAATGTTTCCGCAAAGATGTAAATCAGCACCCCCTGGATCTACCAGACATATGTTCGCCTATTAAGTACAACTCTGCCTATCATCCCCATCACTTTCGTCGTTGAACCTTATACACTCAAATGTACTTCGTTTCGCTGGGTCCATTGTCGTTACTCAAAATATGACGCTGTTACCGCTATGCGCTTTCAGTTACTTTGTAAGACACGGCCCTAATATACATCATAGAATTACGTAGTACGGAATAGAATATAGAATTAAGGTATAGTATATGGTAAGAAATTTGTTGCATGATTTCAAATAGAAGAGACATCTAGACTCCATTTTATGGCAATCTCATGCCATCATTTGAATTACGTTATTTCCTTTCATCGCGTAAACACACCTCACATTATTCAAAGCATTATCAGTGAACACAACAAGCGTAAAAAAATGTGGATTGAATATAAAAGTAATTTTGGCTCTACGCTCCAGATATCTCACACTTATAGGGACAGAAATTGTAGAGAAAACATCACCTAAACATAACAGACGGGTGATTTCACAATATGAGAAGTGAATCAAAATGAAAGAAAAATTTTGTGTTTTTATATACGTTATACGTATAAATACATAAAATTTGCATTTTCGCATTTTCAATCCAGTCACAAAGGATATGAGAATGAAGGATCTCGAGGATTGAGCATTCCTTGTAATGAATATCATGAAAGCAGGAAAGGAATAATTTAATTAATTTAAAAAAAGAAAACAATTTCCTTCAGTATTGTTCTAGCGTTTTGTTCCCTGGCTTTAAATTAGAATTTTTCTGGGATTATTAACTCCTATTAGCGATACAAAGAAAAATTATTTGAAAAAATAATGTGAAGTTTAGTCGCAACACCATATCGTCATCAGTGGTAATAGTCGCTGTTTGCCAAATGAGAACTGCAAATCGGACAGTCCAACTCCTTGACTTAACAGAACTTCACGGCTGTTACGAATTGAAAATTTAAAATCTGTTACGTGTTATACGAACTCGTGTAACGAACAATTCAGAGATAGAGCGTCAGTTACCATGGACGCAAGTTCGTTGAGAGAGACTGGGTCGAGTTGGAGAGAGAGTATGGATTCCTGAATGTAGGCCAAACACAATGTAAAATTCTGGTTTTAAAATCCAATTACTAGCGAGTTCAGCATACTGAAAGTTTGGCAAAACCTGGGGAAAGGTAATTCAACAAATTGATCGATGGTTCTAATGAGAGAAACAAGATATCCGCGGAAGGGTTGATCCCCAGTTTAGGGTGGCACGGTTATTTTGGATTATTTTATGATTAATTATTTCTCGTGATTTCTAGGTTTATAGTGGTGCGGTTCACTTGAATCACTAGTTGAGGGCTCGAGAATAATTTGCTGGCATTAAGTCATGCCTGGCATTGGTTTGTCAAAGCCACAAAGCTTTACGTTTTGGCATTACGAACCATTTCTTCATCACGATACATTTCAATTATCATTTCACATTAAAAATAACACTTCGTAACTTTAAAAAAATTGTCAAAATGTGGGTTCGCTTGCTCCGTGAACTGAAATATAAATAGTAGTTTAGTTGTTAATAGTTAGTTTTTTTTAGTTATTTAGTTGTTTCTATAACAACTAAATTATTTATAACTGAATGAGAATGACATTCTGCTCGCTTGTGGCACATAGCGAAGTCGCAAGCCTTTAGCCACTGAGGTTCGTTTTCGATTCCCGTCGAATCTCTGTGAAATTTGTTCCACAAAACGAGTTTGGCTGCTTCACAGGGCTAGTCAACCCTGTGAATGTCCTAAATCCTACCCCTATCCTAATTCCTTCCCAATTCTGGCCGCTGGATAGTGACGCAGGAGGCGCGTACGCGGAGATGCTACCTGTCGATCCTCTTGACATCTGACTGCGACGTGACGTGACATGATAAACTACAAAAGGTAATGCAGGATTACGCGCCAGCACCAAATGTTAATGGAGGATTACTCCCCAGCGCAAAGCGCTCAACGCTCCTTAACGGGCTTGGAAACACGTTGCGTCAAATTGTAGTGGCAAAAAAATTTAAAAAAATGTTCGCGTGCATTTAGGTATTTTTTCGTATTTGAAGTATTCTCCTAATAGGTTTGTGTGCATCAGTCTGGAATAATAGCTAATAGTACGCAAGGTACGAATGCCGGTTTTATTTATGATTTACGCCAGAGGGAACTTGGAGTGTGATCCAATGGTGTCAGAATGTGGGTTTGCGTCCTCGATGTGTATGTACAAATTCAAGAGAGAAATTTACTGAGAGAAAGGATAGGACCGATGGTTATGAGTGGATTTGTAGAGTGAGAGGCGAGAGTGGTCTTAGCGTGAAATTGTCTGCACGAAAGGATTCTTGGTTTGAGAGGAGTCACTTGGAGATATGTGAGGTGCTTCTCATTAACTACTTGTGGGTGATGAAGTAAAGTTGAGCATATTATGTTTGATGACGGGTGTATGTAAGACTGATTGGATGAGTTTTGTCAGTGTTTCAAGTAATGAAGTGAAAGTGAATCTCTGGGTGAAGATAGTCTGAGGTTGAATTGATGAAGTAGTTTGGCAAAAGATATACAACAGGGGCAAAGAGTGGAAGGAAATAGGTGTTTGGTGGTGTTGAAAGAGGTTGCCCTAGGTCCTTTTTCAAGGTTGTTGAATGTCGTAGCAAGGAAGTACTTTTGGACATCATCAGAAATTATATCAATACGAAATTATTGTCATCTCGATTGTTGGCTTGTGCTAAGGCTTGTGATTCTCATTAATATGAAGGTTTTACCTATCTAAGAGTTAATCACTCGATTACTTTCAAAGATCCTAAAACTGTAGCGCATACGAATGATACTGGAGAGACTTGCGATTAAATGCGCAATTCTACGCCACAAAGTAGAGAATCGTTTTGCTTATTATTTAGCTGAATACATTTGGAGGAGGATTAGAAAATTAATTTCACAATTTTTGGGAACATCTTTTAAAAATGTATTATATAAATCAAGGTGTTATTATTTTTTAAGGTTCATTTCATAAAAAGTAAAATAGTGTTCGTTTTATTTTCTTTTTAGATATAAGAATCTTCAAAATTTGTTTCTCGTTGTTTAGTTAATTCTATTTGTTATGTGGAAATAATTAATAAATTAAAACTGTTTTCAAATTTTAAAACCGTGAATGAAGAAGTGAAATGTTATTTCAATTTTATTGCCATTTTTTAATATTCATTTATTATTTTTTAGATATAAGAAACTGTGAAAGTTCTAAAAACATTGTTTAATTATAACTATATTATTCAAAAAATTTCATTCAATATATTTGAAAGATTTATAATTTCAACTACACTGTGAGTTGATTTTTCTATTAATATACCTGGTCTTCTCGAGCTCATAAAAACGTATTAAGAAGCAATTGGTTTAAAAAATGACGAGTTGCTTTTTTTCAGCAATAAATGTGGGGTTTAAGCAATAAAAAAAGTTAAGGCAGTATGTTCTTGTGATATATAATTTATATTAAATAATTATATTTATTGCGTTAATATCATTAACTTTATTACAAACGACTAATACGTATAAACAAGGATTCATTTCATGGAGTCCATTCCTCTCTAATGAACCGAATCAGTGAATCAAAGGTACTGTGCCACCCTAAAATCATGATTTACCCCGCAGAAGTGGAGAAGGTAACATTTGGCGATTCTTTGTGGTTACATTAATTCACGAATGTATTTGCTTTGTTTGGCTTAAAGTGTTCTTACCTCAATAGATACGCCAACGGACAGCGGCGTTGGTAATTAGCAGTAAATTTATTGGCATTAACACGGGCATATGCGGTAATTTCACTATACACATTTGAAATCATGGTGTACATAGTACGGAATGCGCCATCAGATGACGTCTGTGTATTGATGTCTAGTAGGCAACACATGCAAACGTCAGTATTCTAAGATACTGTGTTCGGAGATGGGTGTCACTACAGTTGAACCGCATGCATATATGAAAATTGCATTTCTTCGTGACAGAAATGCTCGTGAGTGTCATGCCGAGACACGAGATGCATTGGGTGACAGAGCGTTGCCCCATCGAACTGTTGCAGGATGGGTGGAGAACTTCAAACGAGGACGCCTAGCAATGTTCACCGCCGCGCAGTGGACGTCCACCATCTGCTCACACAGCGTTGCAAGTGGCTGGTATCGAACACTGTTTAGCTGACGAAAATTGTTGAACTGTGGCGGAATTAGCTGCATATACTAGTATGTCTGACTCGACAGTGTTCCGCATTTGGAAAGACTTGAAGAGGTTTGGCAAGGTTTGTGCAAAGTTGGTGCAAGGTGCTTTAACAGGTGCAAAAATGGACTCAATACTAGGTATGCCATCTCAAACAGGAACCATTCCCACATGAAATAAATGAGATAATGAATCAAAATTTTGTAATTCGTTGAAACGTGAGAACGAGCGTAGTAACCAGAACTAGAAGATGCAATCAAGTGAAAGGTAGCGTCGTGGGGCACCACGAAAACACAAGTTTCGACAGAATCCATCACCCACGAAGACCACACTTATTTTGGATTAGGACAGACAAGTTATTCTCGGGTGTAATTCTATCCGTGTGGGTCAAACCGTCTCTGCCACGTACTACAGATCATTCCTGCTTCGCACCGCTTCGTACACGGGTGAGGAAACGTCCAGGGCTACACAACAATACAATACTCCTCCATGATAAGGTAACACCTACTCTGCAACCTGTGTCGGTGGGGTGGGGAGATCTTGGAGCACCCTCCGCACTCCCCTGATCGCAACTTGGATCCCAATCCAAAACGAAGACGCCGCTGCGTGGGAAGAGGTTTGCAAACAGTGAAGACAACCGAACAGCGCATCAACGAGAAGTGGCGCGCATAGATGCTTCAGTCAGCTGATGGTATTCAGCGCCTTTCTCATCCTTGGGAAAGATGTGTGGACACCTTGGGGGATTATTTTGGAGGTTGTTAGCTCCAAGGCGTACGAGCATTACGTTCTGTTTTGTTTTGTGCATATGTAATACGAATAAAACTTTGATATACATTTACGCATTTTAAATGTCCCTTTCCCATAGTGCCTTGTACCCGGATCTCAATTTCGTACCAGCATTGCAGCGACTTTCTATCGTATATCCTTATTTCTGTTTCATGCAGCTTTATTGACTGATCAAAAATAGTTGCCTAAATACACCACGTATAATTATTTCCTCCTTGTTGTGTTCTATTGTTAGGATTATTATTCCCTAAATCGTAAACATTTTGCACACACTAAATTAAACACTGAGCTCTTCGGCATTTCAATACATTCCCAATTTCTCTTAAAAATATGGCATATACTTGTTAGTATGAATAACAGATTTCCTAATTTTTTGTTTGTTAATCGTTACCAATATCGTAACATCTTTCACAAATGGTATGTATTTTAATTTATTTTCCCATAACGAGAAGAAGTAAAATGTATTAGTAACAAAAAATATATCATGCCTGCCAAATTATCATGTGCGATCTAACAAAACCAGGGGTCTTAATCCTCCAAGAACTTAAGATTTCCTTGAATATACGCTTTCTAATATATTACCTATGAATAAAGTTAGAAACAAGCTGTTGAAAACAAATAAGAACTAAAAATGATCTCTTTCAGGTGTTAGGAAATGTTCGTGTATCGGCAAACATACTAGATTTCATTGACATCTGACGATTACAATGCAACACTTTTGGTGCCAGACAAATTAAACAATGTTTGGAATTCACACCTGATAGAACAACTAACTACATTACAATACAGTTGTATATGAGCCATGGGTGTTCATATTTTGTTCTTTAGGGAACCAATTTCTCGGGTCAGAGGTATTCAGGTTTGAAGCAAGGACATTGGATAGTAATATTTATTCACACATGTAGTGTCAGTATAGAGTTACAAATTGAAGGCTGCTCCCTTGGCCATACTTTAGGCAACTAGTTTACAGACAGGTGCTGACAGGCGGGTATTGTCCATACGTGACGAGAGTTGTGGGTATTTCCCATAAAAAATATTACTTTGCAGTGCTTTTGTCATATTGTACAAGAACTTTATTATTTATGCACCAATACAAATTAATGTGAGCTTTGTTTCGTGTTCCTGCCACCTGGAGGCAAAAATGAAGCAATATTAAGGTTATGAGAAGCCAACTTTCAAACACCCAAACGATTCAGTCGAGATTTGTTTCATTTACAAACATAAGTATTTCTCATCTAATTAAAAACGTTTGCTTTAATTTGGTCCTAGCATACATGCACACTCTGAGTAAGAAAATATAAAAATACTGTATATACACTAAGTAAGTATTTTATTCATTTAAAAAAATTTTCGAATTATTAAAAATTGGAAAATAGATTACATGAGTTTTGGCACAGCATTCTGAGAATTAAACTGTGTTCCAAGCTTTCCTTAAATCATTTTCACTTTAAAGAATAATTTAAATCTTTCCTTCAGAAAAAGAAACTAAGCCTTAGCTACGGAGGGCAACAAAATGATGCAAGAATAATAAAAAATTCTTAGTGAAAATTTCTTTACTAAGAATTACTAAAATATTGTTTTGCACAATTGGTCTGTTAACTAGAAAGAATACTAATTGTTTTAAAAGTTAAATAGTTTTTAAGTGTGCCTGCGTGCATGGGCGCGCTTGCACAGAACTGACAGAGGCTTCGTAAAGGCATTTTGCAGTAACTAGCAGAACGTTAAGTGAAACGCACAACTGTAACCAAGGGATTTTCTATAAGCCGTTTGTTCTTTTTTAATATTCTATATTTAATTAACCAAGGGATTTTCTATAGGCCGTTTGTTCTTTTTTAATGTTCTTTATTTTTTGTTCCCCTTATGTACAGTAATTTTTGGAATCGTAATTACACGAACATAAAAATAATAATATAAAATTTAATCGCTGAAGTAGAAGTGGCTAGTCAAACAGCACGAGCTATTTCCAATTATGTTTTACACAAAGTAGATTTAATTTTTTCGTAATTTATTCGTAATAGTTGATATATTTACATTGTGATTTTCAAAATTTTGAAAACGTTAAATTCCGTGAAAGGAGCGTTCAGATACAGGCGCCCATATTCGCCTCACATATGGCAGAGAGCGCAATGTTCACTTTGTTAAACTAGTGCTCATCTCCCACCATATGAGTAGTGGGCCTCGGTTTCAAGACGCTCTACAAGCAAAGACATTCCCTTAACGCCCCACATACATAAATATCTATTCAACAATTATTGTGTTTTCGTAAATTGCGTTTCATATTTTTGAATTCTAACATGCATAAAGGGCTCTTAGAACCGACGTCTCGTTGCCTTGTCATTAAGTTTGTGATGTTTGCTCTTTTCACTTGCGTTCAGAGGGCCGTTGAACGGTGCTTTGAGACCAGTCTGTGACTCACAACTCAGGGGTACTCATTTGCGAAATCTCCGGGGGACGTGATGGATGGGGCTGCTAATCTAGGTGATTCCTCCTCGTTAGGAAAAGTTTTAAAACGAATCATTTTCGATGATACTCTAGGGGGTGGCCAGGTAATTGAGAAATTCATAGGCAACTGCTGTCAACTGAGGATCGTATAATGTTGAAAACTAGGTTAATTCAGAGAAAAGGAATTCTGTATTATTTATCGATGTTTCACTTACGACATCAAAGCAAAGTGCCTCATTGTAACTTTTCTCTTTTCACACATCAAAAATATCCCTTTTGAATTGACTAATTTTATAGATAACATTAATAAAAATTTTGCCGCATCAAAGTAACCCAAGTTCAAGTTCACAATATTTTTCTCCTGAACGTAATATCCAGGCTGGAATACCTCAAGGTTCTCCTGTCTCCTATTATTTTTAATATTTACGTTTCAGATATTCCTCATTTAATTAATTCACAAATAGCATTCTTTGCTGATGATACATCTTTATTTACTTCCATTCTGACATTGTAACAGGACGCGATAATTCACAAGATCACTTAAATACTCTCGTTGCTTGGTTTACTAATTGGCAAATAAAGATAAACAGCCAAAATTCACAGGCAAAAATAATTTCTTTAAAACGAATCTCTTCTACCAATCCTCTTTTTATTAATTATAAAGCAATTCCTTGGATTCCGACAAATACTTCAGTTACCTATCTTGGATTACTAGATACTACATTAACATGGAAATCACATATTTTATCTATAATAAATAAAACGAATGTCGAACTTTTAAAATTATATCTACTTGAAATTCTCAACTCTCTGTATATTCTACATTGACTATATTTATTAAATATATAATTCGCTTTTCGTTAACTTCTCCATGCCCCATTTGGGACGGTAAAGCAAACTCTCATATTAAAAAATTGAGATTATACAAAATAAATATTTAAGGAAAGAAAGGAAAGCAAAGCACCTTGGTTCATATGTTCATATGTTATGATCAAATATTACAGGAACTCGATATTCTTCCTGTAAAATCCTGGATTCTTCGTATCTTAGATATATTTTATTCTTGTCTTTCTTCTTCTCCTGCTTATACATCTTTTCAACTAGGAAAAACGATTAATCCTTTTCCGGGAATTACACACGTTATCCAAAAGATTTATAACGTACTTCTTAGTCATATTTTCTCTCAGTATCTATTATTTATTGTAAAAAATTAGGATCATGTTATATTTATTACCATTCTTTATTTTTAAGATCAAAACTCTCCAAAATCAAACAAAAAAAGCTTTCTCATTTCAGTAATTTGTTTAAGGTCATTGTTAAGTTTCCTCATATTCTGTATAATATTAATGTAGAATGCCATACCCTTCAAAGAAAAATTTTTTGTTGAAAGATCAATTTTTGTAAGTAAATCAAAAACTGCACAAACATTCATTTTCATGTACCTCATTACCGAAAACGAAGGTTTTTGTCATTTATTGCCAATCAACGGTTTAGAACGATTTAGAACTCCAGGAGAAACTTCAGTCATATAATAATGACTCAGAAATAAAAATAAGTTGTGATTCAAATCATTATCCCCCTGCAGCATTTTCATTAAAAGTACTATATAATAAACGTGTTTAATATGCAACGACGCCAGTGTTAGCAGACGAAATTATTGTTAATAATTTTTCATTAATAAAGGATCCTAAAAGTACAAATCATGTCTTATTAAAATGGAGTAAATAATTAAAATTACGCATATAATGAAACACATCAATCTCTCTCGGCTGTCTCTTGGTTTACCTTGTATATCCATCAGATGTCTCCCTCAAGAGGGAGTATTTCATCATTGGAAACGAAGGTATAACAAAAGAGAAGAAATATTTGCCAATTTGCTACTGCAGAGAGATATGGTAAGTTGAAAAAAGCAATTATACATGTGACATCTTGATCAGAGACGAACTTGCAAGTTATGTGAATATATTTAATACGAATCACCAATTTTAAATTTATTATAAGTAAGATTTTAATATCAGTTTTAAAAAATTAATATATGTAAAAATGTATTATGAATAAATGAAAATCCACGAAAATTAGCACAGAGAATACAAAGAAAACTACATGTGGCCAGCGATATGGCTTTTGGGAATTCAAACTTTTCCCGGTTTTCCAGGTTTGACCATATACATTTTCCAGGTCTGTTCGCGGATTACAAGATTTTTTTTGTTTATTAGATAACTATAGAACGTTATACATGCACTTTCTTTCGCAATCGAGTTCAATGTGGAATTTTTACAATAAAAAAAGAGAAAGAAAACTCAGATTATTTCTGTTTTTCTATAAAGCATATGTAATTAATATTATAGGAGGTAATTCACTAACTAATCAATAATGGCAGGTAATTTTTCAGACGGAAAGTAAATCTCGGAGCTGATGCCAGCGCAGGGTTTCAAGTTCCCCATTCCTTAGATCGGTTTCGGAAAATGTCGGTTCTACCGTGAATAAGAGTTTTGATCACGCAAGTAGAAATATTTTGTCAATTTACTTAAACAATGCAAGTTGTTGTTGTTGTTTTTTGTTGTTGTTGTTTTTTTTTAAGAAAAAATTGTCAAAACAAAAATTAAAAATTGCCTTTATTTCACGCACAATTACGCGAAAAATAATTTTCGAAAATGTATATATTACTTATTTCAAAACATACCTTTATGGAACAGATTTTATAATTTTCTATCTTTAATATTATACTTGTGGGAAGAAATTTTTTCATTTCAATAAATCAACTTTCAACGGACATGAGACCTGCGCCATTCTCTTAAATGTTCTTCAGACTATCTAACAACAAACTTTAATCAAAATCGATGGAGGGTCTTTTTTTAATTTTGAAAATGTCCCGGGGGCTTCATGTAAAATACCTTTAGAGGAGGAATCGGCTGAACAGTTTATCCGCTAGCGATTTCACAGTCAGAGACGTTTTGCCGTCAATCGATTTTTTTATATCAAGGACACATAAAACATGGATTCTGTCTCCACCACCTGTTTCAGTATTTTTGTTCTAAATTTAGCAACTGGATTTATCCACTTTTTCGTCAACAGGGCCCTATAGTAACATTTCTGCCGAAAATTCGCCGTTTTTTCGCACGGCAATATATATCTTTCTTCTGAAGTTCCTTCTTAAGCGCGACAAAGTAAAAATCAGGAACTACTAATTAATAGTGAACATGGATTCACAAAACGGTATTCCTCGCTCTCCAATAATACACCTCTACATTAACACAAAAATCTAATGAAAGTGGGTGGTTAACACACATCGCTTTTACCACCTTCAACGTACAACGCGCACTATGGTGAAGCATGGATGGCGCATGCTTGAGATAATTGTCTGAAAGGTCGCTGGGGGGCAAGGACGGGGTTGGGACTTGAGGGGCGGAAGGGGCGCGGAGCGAGTGGTGATGGCGGGGACGTGGGTGGCGCGGCTCGGGGCTCGCAAGCAATGCAATTAAACGGCGTGCTGCGACGCCGCAGGCAGGCGGGGAGCAGCAACTCTGCGGTGAAGTCGGGGAGACGTTGCTCAGTGGGCCACGTCACCAAATGCGCCAGCGTTTCGTCATGTGTCTTTTTTTCATTTTTGATTTTTTTCGTGTTTCCGGGCGGGTCAACTGCTTTGGTCATTAGTCCCGTTTGTGTAGTGCATGTTTTTACTCGGGACAAGGCGGTGATCTTCCCCCGCTGGATCGCGAGATCCGGCGCCGACCTTCCGTCGGCTACTGGGGTTTCCCCCTAACCAGCACTTTCCCAACAGTGGGGCACCACCCCAGCCGGGACAAGCTCTAAGCTCCCGACCGGTCTCCCGGAATATGTGGTATGTTGTGCATGTTTGTGTGTGTGTGTAAGGGGAGAGGATATGACAAGGAAGAGGAAGAACAGATCGCGCGCGGTCCGTGGCCCGTTTGGTAGGGTACTGCTCCGGCATTCGCCTGGTGTTGATCGGAGAAACCACGGAAAACTACCGATCAGAGCAGCCGGCCGCTAGATTCTCCTCCAGACGGGGACTGAATTCGACCTAGCCGAAAAGCTAGTGTCGAAAATTCTGCCGCCGTCAGGACTCGAACCTAGGACCTCCCGGTCAGAGGCGCTGCAGCGGTATATCAATTGATGCACTGAGCTAGCGTTCCCGGTCGTTTTGTCGTGTGTCACTATGTATCAGCTATAGAGATATTTTCATAAGAAGGGACCGTTTTGACAGCGACTGCACGGCTACTGTTGAAACATTACTACGGGTCATGTCCATGCACTCAATTCGTCAAGGGCCGTTTTGGGTCTTTAGTAAATGGTTTTCATCACCATATCTTTTTTTTCTTCGTTGACATTTGCATGACCATCTGGTTCGTCTGTTATTGTTTCGTTTCTAGTTCGATTTAGGCTCTAGTGTTGTTTACAGATAGAATTTCTAACCGATGGATGGATGGACAGACAGAAAGACGGACGGTTATAAAGACGAAGCGATGTTCACGTTTTGAGAAAACAACGCTTTTCCAGTGCTAGGAGAACGCATAAGCAAATTCTCACTACACGATGTATTCATAATTGTAAGTATTCTTGAAGAAATTGTGTGTATTCTATGAAGAACACTATTCTTCTTCTTTTTTGTAAGGAGGAGGGGGGGAGAGAAAAGACTCTCACAACTTGTTTTCTCTTGAAAGTGCAGCACATATTTCTGCAGCATTACATGACTTTTTTTTACTACATGGTAAATACGAGAATCTATTTCTATATCTTCAATGATATTGTTGCAGAAGAGGAGGGGATCATTTTGAAATCCGCGGAGGCCTGTGTCAGTTCAGATAAATCGTTGATAATAAATTTTGGAGAAAATTCTGAGAACTGTTTGCGAGCTTCTGTTGTCCATAGACGGACGGGCGAAACAATAGGCAGGCACATTAAATGAATAGTTTATAATGTTGACTTCTTGGCCAAATAAGGAAAAATTAACGAATGAACAAGGGAAATGAGTTCAGTCATTTTTATAAATGCAAAAAAGGAAAATTATAAATGAGTTGTATACTATTTGGGGGGGGGGGATAATAGTGTCATAATGATGTAAGGAAGCGAAATAAATTTCGATGTTTATATGTAATCTGAGCTTCCTTTTGTGACTTCAAGCATACTACCTAAGAAACGATTGTATTTACAAATGATAATTAGCTTCAAAGTTACAGATTTATACAGATGCGTTACCAAGAAAAAGATTGGAATTAATTGCAAAGGCATAAAATTCATTAAATCCAAAGCAGTCTAGCAAACTTTAGAAAACAAAATTTGAAAATTTTCAATGTTTAAGAATTGGATGTATGTAATCAAGAGAATTCTGTGAGATTGTTGTAGCTATAAACAATAAATTAAAATTTTATTAGCGTAATCTTCTTTAAATATTAAGTCAACAGCATGTAAAATATCTACAAATAATTGCAACATTAATAATTGTGTGCATAACAATTAAATAAGGAGTTTATTATTATTATTATTATTATTAATTTATCTTCCAAAGTAAAAATAACATACAATTATAAATGTACTAAATTAATAAACTAATAAATTTTACGAAAGGAAAACACAAACACGAGATGACGGAGAAACACGGAGAAAACACAAACACGGACACTTTCAAATTTCCCAGTCTTGACAGCTTAAATTAATCCATGAACATTAAATAAAACACGAAATAAAACAATTCGATAAAAGTTATCATCATCAAACTATCGTAGCAAATCGTTTATATTTTGATATTATATTTTTTACTCGCAGTTATATATTAGCGTTTGTGGGTTCCAAGCAAATTACAATCAGTTCGCAAAGCTGAATAAAATTGTCTTTTTCATGTTTTCGTTCTGGAACTAAACGAAAAGATATTG
Organism: Teleogryllus oceanicus; assembly: GCA_964035755.1. Lineage (NCBI taxonomy): Eukaryota > Metazoa > Arthropoda > Insecta > Orthoptera > Gryllidae > Teleogryllus > Teleogryllus oceanicus. The sequence goes on from CAXIVR010000009.1 coordinate 47,687,623, forward strand.
CATATCATTTCTTTTCTTCCACTGTCGTATTCGACAACGCGCAACATAAT